>OX244034.2:8484657-9734657 GCA_945859785.2 Tridacna gigas | reverse complement strand
CAAGTGATCTCAATTTAGTCTGTTTCGCGAATTATATCTGGTTGTTATGTGATGCGTAATAATTGATTGGTTGATTGATTGACAGCTGTTTGGAAATGTAGATGATGTCTGGTTGGTTTAGTTGATTGATTGACATCTGACCGTAAATTTTGATCCTGATCGACTGAATGGTTGTTTTGTTGATTAATTGATTGATTTGATATGATTGCTTTCTTGACTGACAAAATGATTGATTGTGTTCGTTTGTTTACATGATTTGATTGGTTGCTTGTTATAGGTTGAATGGTTGTTTGATAGATTGAGAGTTAGGTAGGTAGGTAGGTATTTACATGTAGGTAGGTAGGTAGGTAGACGGATCTATGGAGCGACCGACCGACCGACCGACTGATTGCAGAAAATATACTTATTGACTGATTGTAGACAATTTTTACAAATAGCTGGCTGACATGGTCTATACTTTTTGCTTATATATTAAACCGCAATTTATCACATAAAACCTCCTCCAGCAGTGTATTGAACCCATGACTTATTTTCGATAATACACTAGTGTATTATCGTTTTTTGGGTCCCGGTTCTGATCTGTTTTTAGTCATGAGCGCGTGAAGCCGGAGAAACCAGCCACATCACGTGCCGAAATTTATACTACTACGCCGTTTCTCGGTAAAATGACGTCATTGTTGCTAGGTCGTATACGCGTGGGAAGTTTTTTTTTTTTATTTTCATGTGTAATAAAAACTAAAAAATGCAGCAGAAGTTTTTTAAAATCAACAAAATTTCGGAAATAGGTGGAATTATCCCCTGTAGAAACTGTTTCATTCTACTTTCGGGGTAAATGTCAAGACCTATCTACTTGTGTATGTACACGCTTGAAACCGAACTACAACTGTAAACATGGACCCGTGAACGGTATAAAGGCTGAAGGTGATGATGCAGGATGCTTATTTGTTTGTCATTCGTTTTATGTGATAAATAGAATCTCACATTCGTGTTTATGTATTATCATTTTTATCAAACTCGTTGATTAAAATGTATTTGACGCCCGCCAAGGCTCTCGTCATATAATTTTAGTCAACTCGTTTGATAAAAATGATAATACATAAACACTCATGTAAGATCCTCTATTTTCATCCCGTTTCCCCAGTGCTTGGCTCATACCTAATATACAGTTTCTGTTTTCCAACCACGTTTTAACTCTTTACCAAACAACAAAATTTTAGACTAGTCCAAATTGAAAGCATTTGCAGACGACAAAATAAGTATGACTTAAATATTAAAATTTGTGTGGGGTGGGGTAGAAAACATTGTGGGAAATGGAGAAAATGCTGGTTACCAGCATTTTCTCCTTTTCCCACAATGTTTTCAAACGGTTTTTTCCTCAGGATCGTTAAAAGTCGGGATTGTGTGGTAGGGTTAACTCATTTAACGCCAAATAAATGGTTTTGGCCTTTTTCGATGGCCGAAAAATAATGCACCGAAAATTGAAAAAAAAAACATAATCTGACAGGCCTGGGTGAAGGAAAGCGGACTGTATAGATCCAAAGTCAGACTGCAGGTTTTGTGCAGTCTGATCTTGATCTATTCAGTCCGCAAAAGTCACTTTTTTTTTCGCCCACGGCACAGACAGGATTCTAACCTGTCTATAACAGGGAATTGAGAGAGAAAAAAAAAATATCAAACTTTGTGTGATATTTGATGAAAGCCATTTGGATAGATCACATATGCCTTACAAAGCTGAATGGTTGTCTAGACGTTATTTCTATAATTGAGCAATGCTCTGTGAAAATGGGGTTTAATGTATCCGCGAAAAGTTTCGACCCATATCAACCTGCGCAGACCGCGCAGACTGACCTGGCCGGAAACTTTTCGCTATATTGGTCAGTTTTATGTATATCCAGGGACCAGTGTACCTCATGATTCAGTCAGTTGTTAGACAAAGTGGATTTTATGGATCCCTAATTATGCGATGTCTTGCTTGGTGCAATACAGCATGGAGATGCATTAAGGCCCCTTTTCACAGAGCATGGCTCATATCAATATCGCAAGCTGCATAGGAAAAAAAAAATATCGTGCTTTTGCTGGTAGGGAAAATGAAGTTGTGCTGAGTTCATATTAAAGGGGCCTATGTTGATAAATATTACTGAAAAAAATTTTTTTTCAACAGTTTAGCCCTGATCCTGCTAAATGAATTAAAAGAAACATTCAAGCCGATATGACGTCATCGTAACACGATCACGTGATATCAGTCATAATATCAGGCAAAATTAAAGCGTTGAAAGCACTGGTGTGGCATTTGTCTAGGGAGCCATTGTGTAGAATTAATAATTTGAAACATAAACCATAGAACTGGTTTCAAAATATTCGCTTGAAAGTCAACCCACTATATAGTCATGCACAATCCAATAGAGTAGCGTGCAATCTTGTGGGACGAACGTTTCCAAGCCCAGGGACGAATAAGCCCACGAACGAACTGGTTTGGGAAGATCAAGCCTGAATCGGGCGGTCAGGAAACAAAGATTGTGTGTATCATTACGCCAATAGAAGACCATAGCGGATCAAGCTATTTTCGACAAAAAAAAAAAAGAAGTATTTTCATGATCGATAGCCTAACCCATTTTATTTTAATATGCCATTTTCATTTTCATATCTGAGTGCAATCAAAACATTTATTTGTCTTAGAAAATTTGAGTTTAATTTGGTTTATTTCCTTCGGTTTTGCACAAAATACGATACATGATTTTCAAAATGCCGTATTGAACTCATAGTGTCATTGTTTTTGACAAATGCCACAAAAATGAATCTTATACATGTTTTCTACTTTTACAATACATTTTTCTACCAGCAACTGGAACTTTGGCAGATTGCATTGTAACACTATATCAGGCTCATAGTAATATCCATACTTTGAAATTTTATAAATGAGCCGTGCTTTGTGAAAAGGGGGTTTAATGCATCTGCGAAAAGTATCGACTCAGATCAGCTAGCGCAGTCCACGCAGACTGACCTGGGGCGAAACTTTTCGCTATTGGTTAATATTCTGTATGTCTACCTCTTGTTTCAATTGGTTGTTAGACAAAATGGACTTTATGGATCCCTGATAATGTGATGTCTTGCTTAGTGCGATGCATCATGGAGATGCATTAAGTTCCCCTTTCACAGAGCCTGGCTAGATTTAATTTTGTCTGCATTTTGACTCCATCGTTTTACCGGTGGCCTATATTTCTAGATAAAAACAATTATTATATTATTCTGTTAACAGAATATCCGTATCATTCTAGACCAATGGAGTTGAAATCTAAAATATCTCAGTACCTGGATTGTATTCGATCTATTTCTTTACTAGCAACCGATGAAGCCGGGAAAAATGTACTCTTTATCAAAGGACAAATTTTTGGACGCCACAAAACGGAAAGCATTTGCATAAGACAAATGTAGCTCAAATGATGACATCTGTCTATGATAAGGTAGCAAACATTGTGGGAAAAGGAGAAAATGCTGGTTACCAGCATTTTTCTCCTCTTCCCACGATGTCTTCCACAGCCATCTTTTTCAGGGTCGTTAAAACTCGGGATTGTTTGGCAAAGGGTTAAAAAGAATCCCTAGAGAGAGAAATGGAATTCAGAGATTGAAAAAAAAAAAAGTAATGCTGTCTAGCTAGCCATAGATTTATGTTTTATCGGCAAAAATTGATATCGTAATTCGACTTGTAAAATGACGACAGAATTCACCCGGGACTGGTCTGCTGTACGTTTAATTTAATATTGGATTGAACTTAGTCATGGAACATTGTAGCCTGGCTGTGTTCCCCCCCGCCATTAAATATAGCTAAAAGATAAAAGAACTGAGTAGATTTTAGTGAAATTGTATTAAGCAAACCATTTCAATACACCGTTAGGGTTGACAGGACCAGCAGGATACGCATTCACCGATCAGTCTTGACCCTTGGGCTGCTAAGCGACTCAAGGACCTTTTGCGGACAGTGTAGATCAAGATCAGACTGCACAGAACGTGCAGTCTAATCCTAGATCTACACAGTCCGATAAGGAGATATCTTTCGGCCAAATATACCTTTTGAAATAGCAAATTTTGGGTTTTTCAAGAATTTTCTAAATTTGAAAGTGATGCAATTTCTAATTGGCTTAACCAGTCAAGTCATCACATAATTATGGATCCATAAAATCCATTTTGACTAACAACCAACTAAATCAGTGAGGTAGAATGGTCCACTGACATACAGAAAATTTACACAAAGCAAAAATTTCGACTCATGCCAGCCTCCGCAGGATGACATAGGTCGATGCTTTTTGCCAAATATGCATGAAGTCCCCATTTCACATAGCATGGCTAGAAACACACTATCTATTTAACCTTTTCCCAAACGACAGATTTTAGCCCTCTTCCAAATTGAAAGCATCTGCAGACGACAAATTTGAAAGTGGTACAAATGAATTTAAGGTTTTTTGATAGGGTAGAAAACATTGAGGGAAAAGGAGAAAATGCTGGTTACCAGCATTTTCTCCTTTTCCCACAATGTTTTCAAAAGGCCTCTTCCTCAGGGACGTGAAAACATGGGATTGTTTGGTAAAGGGTTAAAGACAAGATTTTACTCACTATGTGGCAATCAGGGTCCGTATTAACCAACCATTCTTAAAAAGGTTCTTTGTCTTGTTCTCCAGGATTTCTACATTTGAAAGTAACACAACTCCTGATTGGCTAAACCTAAATGGTTTAGCCAATCAGGAGTTGTGTTACTTTCAAATGTAGAAAATCTTGGAGAATAAGACTAAGAATATTTTTAAGAATGGTTGATAAATACGGACCCAGAACTATTGGGCTTGTAATTACATGCACAGACCGTGTCAGAAATGACTCGACACGAGCATAACTGAGCGATGCTCTGTGAAAAGGGGATTTAATACATCTACCAAAAGTCAGTCAGACATGAGTCGATTTTTTTTGCTGTTGGTCAATTTTCTGCATGTTCAAGGACCATTCTACCTCATGTATCGGTCGGATGTCAAACAAAATGGACTTTATGGGTCCACAGCTATGTAATGACTTGCTTGGTATACCGGTAATGCATCACTGAGATGCATGAAACCCCCTTTTCACATATTATGGCTCATATTATATATTTATTGGGAATTTGTTTTATAATTACTGCAAATATCATATGAACCATACTCCGTGAAAAGAGGGTTGAATGCATCTGCAAAATGTATCGACCCATGTCAGCCTGCACAGTCCGTGCAGGCTGACCTGGGTCGAAACTTTTTGCTGTTGGTCAATTTTCTGCATGTCAAAGGACCAGTCTACCTCCTGATTCGGTGGGTTGTTAGACAAAATGGATTTTATGGATCCATACTTCTGTGACGATTTGCTTGGTATAATGCTTCACGGAGATACATTAAGCCCCATTTATGGCTCATATTTATTTTCTATTTTTTGTTTAACCCTTTCCCAAACAACAAATTTTGGACTGGTCCAAATTGAAAGAGTTTGCAGACGACAATTTTAAATTTGATGAAAATGGCAGAAAGGTCTCAAAACAGGTAGAAAACACTGTGGGAAAAGGAGAAATTGCTCGTTACGAGCAATTTCTCCTTTTCCCACAGTGTTTTCAAAAGACTTGTACTGCAGACACATGAAAACCAGGGCTTGTTTGGGAAAGGGTTAAAAAGAAAGTATAGAAGTTCGTCCAGGCATGAATAGCCGGTTTACTAAAGTGCTAAACACGTGAAACGAAACATGTTTTTCATTCCGCAGAAGGAAAAATCAAAGGACTCAAAGTCCTGGAAAGCGGATTTGTGAAGAAGTATAAAGCTGTAATGTGTTGTAATAAAATATAACATCACATGCAATACATGTGCAATCATTTTAAAATGGAATTAGCAAGGGCAGAGAAAGTCAAAGTTGTTCTGTCGAGGGGGGCCGCGCAGTAACTGTTATTCCATTACTATTAAAGGATTGGTAATTTGATCCGTCAATCTTACGCAGTTTTTTTCCTGGTATTAGATTTAGGAAGAAATATGTATACACGTGTAGGACAGTATACACGGCACTGACAAAAGCGAGGTTAAGTTGTATAAGCTAAAACTGAAAGTAGAATGGGTAGACCGCAGGCGTGAATGACAGTATATTTGGTTCAGGTCAAACTGATATCACAATACTGTCTGAGGGCGCATGCGTCGTTACGAATGATGTATTTGGTTCCGGTCAGAACGATCACAGTAAGCGGATTTTTTTATACAAAAAAAAAAAGAGAGATTCAGTTCCTAAGCCCTTTATGTGCCAATACCGTACAACGTATCGGACGGTCTAGTCTTAATCTACATTGTTGGCCAAAAAGCTACCAAAACTTTCCCATAGCCTCAAACGGACTTACATGTATATGCGACTAGATATAGATGTAAACAAGCCAGAAATGATGTGATCTATATCCTCAAGGGTACAACAAAATATTCATGTGATCTCGGATAAACGCCGTCTTATACAGAACTTTTACATCGGCACATTATTTGATAACACTTTGCTTTCTGAAGACATTGTTTTCATATAGCAGACTACATTTGAAAACATTCTGACAAATGGGTTAAATTTCTGTTTTTGCCACCATGTTTTCGCATGCATATACATGTATCTACTAGATATTTTTTCATGATAGTTATCCTTATTTTACAAGGATATTTTCAAGTTCTATTGCAAATATGTCAAAGGGGTATCAAAATTAAAGGCTCCCATATGTAGGAAAAAAAGGAGCAAATATTTCAATTTTAATAGAATAAATAAATTTTTCGACGCCACAGGTGAAACAGAGGTTTTTGTGGACGACATAGATCAAGATCAGACTGCATAGAAGGTGCCTGTTGGCTGATTTTGGGATCTATACAGTGACTAGTCAGGACTATGAAATAAAAATCCTTCCGAGTTCCAGTGGATTGCTTTTTTGAAAAGCTGTCGAAAAGAGGCCGAGTTTATCTATTTAAGCCATGCTCTTCGAATAGGGGTTTAATGTATCAGCAAGAAAATATCAACTCATGCCAGCCTGCGCAGTGCACGCCAGCTGTCATGGGTCGATTTTTTTTTTGCTATCGGTTAATTTTCTGCATTTCCAAGGACCGCTCTACTGCATGATTCAGTCAGCTTTCATACAAAAAAAATTTTATGAATGTAAAGTCATGTGATAACTTATTTTGTACCACGCAATACGGAGATGCATTAACTCTTTACCAAACGACAAAATTTTGACTGGTCCAAACTGAAAGCTCGACAAATTAAAGGTTGCCCAAATGATGAAATTTGTCATTGATAGGTTAGAAAACATTGTGGGAAAAGGAGAAAATGCTGGTTACCAGCATTTTCTCCTTTTCCCACAACGTTTTCAAAAGGCCCCTTTCTCAGGGTCGTTAAAAGTGGGGATTGTGTGGTAAAGGGTTAAACCCCCTTTTGCCAGAGCATGACTGATTTGTTGCTGAAAGAGTTACTAAGACCGTCAGGATAGGTGACGAACAGTGTAGATTCAAGATCGGACTATAGTCTATATATTCTGATCTTGTTTCACACAAGCACGCCATAAAACTGAGTTCCCTATAGCATGATAAGTGTTAATTCTTTATCATTGATTCACACTGCCAATATATAGATTTTACTGTCTTCTTGGGATACCGTTAACAAATCCAATAATATTCGCCTTTTCACCCAGAGTCTACTAAATAAGACTTGCAAATGGATATTTTCCGACAGTACAAAAATAGGCCCAACTGTTGCATCAAAAAGGCCTTTTGTTTGCCAAGCACTGTTTTATTTGTTCCCTGTAGACAATGCAGATAGAGATCAGACTACCTTTTGCTGACAGTGTAGATCAAGATCAGACTGCACAGAACTTGCAGTCTGATCTTGAATCTACATTGTCCGCTTATGTGTAAAAAATTCAGGCAAATTCAGTTGATTCATCTTTGGATTTGCGATTTTCTTTTTTCTTTTTTTTTCCCTGATAGAGAAATCCATTTGATTTATTTAGCGCTTCAAGGGTTGAAATTTACAAATGCATTCATCAGCCCGCAAGTTTTGCAAAGACTGATATTTACCAACATTGTCTGCAAAGATATGAGCCATGCTCTGTGAAAAGGAGGCTTCATGCATCTGCGAAAAGTACCGAGTCCGGTCCTGGACCGAAACTTTTCGCAATTTGTCAAATTTCTGGATGTCAAAACACCAGTCTACCTTATGATACAGTCGGTTGTTAGACATAACGGATTTTATGAATCCATAATTATGTGATGACTGGCTATGTATCATGCATCAAGGAGATGCATTAAACCCCCTTTTGCCAGAGCATGGTTCACATACACATGTCATTTGTATCCAAAAAGCCTGTTATAAGAAGAGGTTTCTGCTTGGCTCAATGGTAAAGTGTAAGATACGTACGTAATCCGGAGGACCTGGGTTTGATTCTCAACGAAGCACTGGACCCCTCATGGAAGTGCCCTGGGTCCGTATTCACCAACCATTCTTAAGAATATTCTTGGTCTTGTTCTCCAAAATTTTCCAAATTTGAAAGTAACACACCTTCTGATTGGCTAAACCATTTGGTTTAGCCAATCAGAAGTTGTGTTACTTTCAAACTTGGAAAATCTTCAAGAATAAGTCTAAGAACGTTCTTAAGAATGGTTGGTGAATACGGACCCTGGTGTGAGATACTTCAGAGCCCCGGCCTAGCACTGCTAAAGCCCAGGACATACATGAATAAGGGAGGTGTCACCGTGATATAACTGAAATAATGTTGAAAGTGGCGTGAAACACTATTCAATCAACCGGATAATCTATCAACCCTTTACCACACAATCCCGACTTTGAACGACACTGAGAAAGAGGCCTTTTGAAAACATTGTGGGAAAAGGAGAAAATGCTGGTAACCAGCATTTTCTCACAATGTTTTCTAACCTATCAATGACAAATTTCAACATTTGGGCCACCTTTAATTTGTCGTCTGCTAATACTTTCAATTTGGACCAGTCTAAAATTTGTCGTTTGGTAAAGAGCTAAGAGAAAATGGTAGATAGAATATGAGATTTATGAAAAAAGAAGCGATTAGTCTTGTGCAATTTGTGGCCTTATAAATCTATATTTGAGCAGTGCTCTGGCAAAAGGGGGCTTAATGCATCTCCGTGATGCATGATACCAAGCAAGCCGTCACATGATCATGGATCCAAAAATTCAATTTTGTCTAACAACCGACTGAATCAGGAGGCAGACTGGTCCTTTGCCATGCAGAAAACTGTCATTAGTGTAAAGTTTTGGCTCATGTCAGCCCGCGCAGGCTGACCTGGATCGATATTTTTCGCAGAAGCATTAAGCACCCTATTCACAGAGCATAGCTCATTTATATCTAGCATTCTTTCAAACACGCTTTACCGTTTACCACCATATAACCTGTCATGCAGTATAGCTCAGTATTTTAGCGGGTAAAGTACAGAGCTTAAAACCCAGGGGATTCGAATCCTGAGGTCGGCTGTTTTTTTCCAAAGAATGATGATAGTAAATGCGACAGATTTTATTTCTCTCTGCCTGCCGATTATTGGTTCGACGATAATCATGTGTGAAAGCAGTCAATGGCGTAAACGGAAGAATATTGTGCGAAGTACTGAAAAAAGAAACCTCAGGAAAGCATGCAAAGGTTCCTTGACAGCTTCGATATAACTGCCGAGCCCCGTAGCTCAGTCGGTAGCGTACAGGACTTGGGAACAGGAGGTCGCTGGTTCGATCCCCGTCTCGGACAATTTCTTTCCGAGGATCGATGATAGTCATTGCGACAGGATTCATTCCCCTCTCACCGCTGACCATTGTTTCGACAATGGCTATGTGGGAAAGCAGCCGACGGCTTGGAAAGAATATTGTGCGTAGTACTGGTAAAAAAAGACTCCAGGAAAGCATGGATAGATGCACTGGCCGCCGCGATATAACTGAAATAACGTTGAAAACGGCGTTAAACACCATACAATCAATCAATTGATCGATATAACTTAAATCAAGTGGAAAACGGCATTAAAGACCATACGATCAAAACCGGTCATATATGCTCTTAATAATCATAGCTGTGGATGCGCACTGAAAGATTAATTCACTTGCATTTATTCCGTATAAGCGCACAAAGCAAAAGGCACAATGACCCAGTCATAGAAGGGCAAGAAGCCGTGATATGATCTCCCATTGCTCGATGGAAATGCATTCATATGTCATTGGTAATTGAATGAATATTGTAATTAATTTAGATCGTTAGTGTAGCGCTATCGTAGAGTCTATAGATTAAAACGGCAACAGTAAAAGCTGGATGAAAGTAAAACAAGAGCACAGTTTGCAGGTGCCAACGCTCTCCTGCAGTTGATTGATTTTTCTTTCTGTGAAAATTCTAAGTCGAAAATGGGATATGACTGTATCGATAATACTTTGATTGTTACCTGCCCTTCTTGTATGGGTTCCCCTTTTGATAGTTAACAGTTTGTCCAAGTTTGAAGTAAACATCTTCAGTAATGACAGAGATATCATAAAATGTCAAAGTTTTTGCATGACGGCGATGACGCTAAAGGAGGCATAATGCATGTCTGTGATGCATTATACCAAGTGAGTAAACACATAATTAGGGATCCATAAAATACATTAACCCTTTCCCAAACGACAAATTTTGGACTGGTCCAAACTGAAAGAGTTTGCAGACGACAATTTTAAATTTGATGAAAATGGCAGAAAGGTCTCAAAAAGGGTAGAAAACACTGTGGGAAAAGGAGAAATTGCTCGTTACGAGCAATTTCTCCTTTTCCCACAGTGTTTTCAAAAGACTTGTACTGCAGACATGTGAAAACCAGGGCTTGTTTGGGAAAGGGTTAAGTCTAAAAAAATGACTGAACTTGGAGGAAGAGTGGCCCTTGGAGATGCAGAAAGTTTACAAATAGCAAATAGTTCCGACCAATGTCAGCCTGCACAGACTGCGCAGGCTAACCTGAATCAATATTTTTTTGCAGATGCATTAAACCCTTTTTTCACAGAGCATAACTGATATATCTTGTCTGTTTCAGTAGTGCTTAACCCTTTCCCAAACAAGCCCTGGTTTTCACGTGTCTGCAGTACAAGTCTTTTGAAAACACTGTGGGAAGAGGAGAAATTGCTCGTAACGAGCAATTTCTCCTTTTCCCACAGTGTTTTCTACCCTTTTACAGACCTTTCTGCCATTTTCATCAAATTTAAAATTGTTGTCTGCAAATTCTTTCAATTTGGACCTGTCAAAAATTTGTCGTTTGGGAAAGGGTTCAACTTTTACCACACAGTCTCCTGTTAAACGGCCCTGAGCGCGAAGGCGTTTGAAAACATTGTTGGAAAAGGAGAAAATGCTTGTAACCAGCATTTTCTGCTTTTCCAGTAATGGTTTTTATCTTTTCAGAGATAAATCTCATAATATGACTCACGTTTAACTTGTCGTCTGTAAATTCTATGATGTTGGGCAAGTCTTAAATTTTGTCGTTTGGCAAAGAGTTAAGCTTTATCAACACAACTTTTTTTGGGGGGGGGGGGGGAATTATTCAGAAATGAAGTGTTTCTTAATTTATTTTGTGCTTCAAGCTACGTTAATATATTTTCAATTATTTTTCAGCGAGTCTTTGTATTTAATAGTTTCAGGTGTTCTTCTATGAACTAAGGAAGGGCAAGGTAAGTCCATAGGCCTTTGAAGCTCCATTTGGTCTATCACAGAAGACCGAAATTTCGGTTTGTCGATCAGTGAACACTGTTACTAAGAAGAGCTTTGCAAGCGGGTACCAACGCTTGGCAGCAGTTGCTTGATTATCGTTGAAAATCTTAGGACGAAAAAGGGGCATAACTTTGTCCACATACAACTTGAATATGAGCTATGCAATGTGAAAAGGGGGCTTAATGCGTCTGCGAAAAAGTATCGATTCATGTCAGCCTGCGCAGTCCGCGCAGGCTGACCTGGGCCGAGACTTTTCGCTATTGGTCGATTTTCTGTATTTCTAAAGACCAGTCTACCTTATGATTAAGTTGGTTGTTAAAAATAGTGGTTATTACGGATCTATAATCATGTGACGGCTTGATCGGCATCATGGATCACGGAGATGCATTAAGCCCCCTTTTGCCAGAGCGTGGCTCATATGGAATTATGACCTGAGAACCCATAAACGTATACACAGGCAAACACTGATACAATGAAATGTAAAATGTTCCAATGCGTATCAGTGACAAAGAAACCTCTCTGAAATTCGGCGTATCAAAGAACTGAAAGGCTCGACAGCAAGACAGGTTTATCTCCTTTAACATGAATAGAGACTAAAATTCTCCTACTGTCTCCTGTTAAAAAAAAAATAAATAAAGAGTAGTCTGCAAGACGGAAGACGTCATCTGTTAAAATGAATTTTAATCGGCGATAGAGTGAATCTTTAGGATGCTACAAGAAAGAAATGAAGTGGCAATTATTAGGCAGTAGGAAAAACAATTGTTTCGATTTCGAGAAAAATATTTGTAATCATATTTAGCCAAAAATAGGATGCAGTCGACCCAATGATCAACAAGTAAGCTAAAAAAAAAAAAAAAAAACATTATTATTAATTTTTGTAACTTAAAAGACATTCTGACTCGAAACTTACAGCCAGTAGGAAAAATAACACGATAAGGAAGAAAATAAGCGTATTCCAGTGTATTAAACCTTTTTATTTCTTTTCTATTCTCATTTATATTTTGCGATAAAATTGTTAGTTTAATCAATCAAGTATCATAAAACGTGTAAAATAATTATGAATGAAATAAACATGACAGGTCTAAAAATATCAAATAAGGTTATGACTATCGCAAAAGCGTTCCAAATGCAGTACGCATGCGCAGATCATCAGATTATTGTCGTTTGGTGGAATGCCTCAACTGAACCCCTTTTGCTCTTTTTCTTGGATTTAAAAGCAATTTTGACAAGTGCATATCGGTGATGACACGTTTTCTGACCGATATAACACAGACTTCGGATATGTGTGATGATGTTGCGAAATGTTTTCGATAAAAACATAGGTTTTGTTGTTTAATTTTGAGAAAAGTGAGGAAAGTATGCTGACGGATTCAATTCGATAAGGTAAGCAATATTGCTTGACTTTTAATTCTACATGTATTTATATCAAACCATAAAGAAGTACGTTTCAAATCGTTTATTTTCGACTTGCATTTCACCACTTACGTCTTTGAATAAAAGTAAAATGTGTAAAGGGTTAGGATTGTAGAAACACTGTAGAAACAAAAGGAAGCGGTTGTGAACTTTGAAATGCCATATCTTTGCCTTACCATGTTTGTTCAAGTTAAACAGGTTGAACGACTTTTCCTTCGACTAAACAGTGTAAAGACTACCTCGCTGTAACGTTTTCTACCTAGAAAAGATCGCATAGCTCGTCAAAATGTCTGTTAATTTTTGTCAGTGAATTAAGTAATAAATTGTGGTTGCTATCAAAATAGTTGATCAACATCGCCCGCCATAATGCCCAAGTCAAACTGCCATTTCTCTTAGTAGACCCAGTAGATCTATGACTACAGATGATTTTATAGTTAGTGTAGAAACAGACCAGACTGCATTGACTTCAAAGTCATGTTTCGGATCGTATATTGTTTGATATAGTAGCAAAATCAACAGTAAAATTTCAACAATTGGGCTTTTTCCGTTTTCGTTGGACAGAAAATACCAGTTTCATTTATTTAGCAGTTTTGAGGAAAACTGTGAGCCATGCTTTATGAAAAGGGGGCGTAATGCATCTCCAAAAAGTATCGGTTCAGGTCAGCTTGCATAGTCCGCGCAGACTGACCTGAGTCGAAACTTTTTGCTATTGTTCAATTTTCTGCATATGAAAGGCCCATTTCACCTCATGACTCAGTCGATTGTTAGACAAAATAAATTCTATTGACCCATAATCACTCGCACATGATGACTTGCTTGGTATTATGCATCACGGAGATGTAAAGCCCCTTTTGTCAGAGCGCCCCTCAATTATGTTTTTGTATAGAGATTGAAACCGTGACTCTGCACCTGTTGCAAATCTTGTTAATTTCAGTCCGTAAACGTGTACTTTCCCCGGAAATTATAGCGTGTATACATGTAGTTCTAATGCTGTCAAAATGCTGTTGAAATAAACATGGATACATTTTGTTTTGTCCGATAAGAGGATATGTTATTTTCTCCAAAATGTAACTTTGAAATAGCAATATTCAGGTGTTTACCATCGGCTTGAAAGTTTCATTTAACATTTTTAGCAGGTTAAGGGTTAAACTTAAACTAGATTATAGTTAACCAATAGCACGCATAGCCCCAGCAATTCAGTTGGTAGTGTACAGGACTTGGGAACAGGAGGTCGCTGGTTCGATCCCCGACTCGGCAAATTTCTTTCCGAGGATTGATGATAGTCATTGCGACAGGATTCATTTCTCTCTCACATTTCGACGATGGTTATAATATAAATGTGGGAAAGCAGCTAGTGGCTTGGAAAGAATAATGTGCGGAGCACTGGTAAAAGAAACTCCAGAAAAGCATGGATATGTGCACTGTCCACTGCTACATAACTGAAATAATGTTGAAAACGGTTAAACCATACAAACAATAATCAATTAATCAAATTTACTAGTCTGTCAGTACTTTCAGTACTTTGATTTCTAAGAGACACTATTCACGTTGCGAAACGTAAAGTACAGAAAATAGGCTCAGGTTTGAAAAGTGGGGAAGCGTCTGTGAACATTTTGCATTATTTGATCAGATTTTATGGTATTCTTTTATGCCGCCGTCGACAGTATTTCATAAGTATATTACGGTGTCGTTTTTCCGGTTCTTGACACAGCTTAACGTCTTTTCACTAGGCTCAGGGCACTAGGATCACAAAAGTTTGGCTATAGATTCAGAATATTTAAAATGTTGTTTGCAACAACTGAAGAACAACAAGCATTGTAAATCACGACCTGATTATAGACTATGAGTTTGGCCCACAGTGCTAAGTAATTATTCTTGAAAATATTCTAGAACAGCCAGCCCCAGGAGGAAAACACTTGTGTTCGTTTTTGAAAATGGTTAGTCCATTTCATCTTACTATGGACCAAAGTATCTCACTTTGAACGGAAAAAAATCCCAAGTCATTTGAAAGTCTTCTTCATACACGTACACCTATAATACTACCGCACGGGTATTTCCTTTCGTTTCCTTTGTCATTTATCCAAAATTCAAGTGCCCTTTCTTTTCAGGCTTTGATATAAATGCTACAGTTATGTGATAATACCGTTCTAGACTGTTTGGGTAGTAACTCATGCACTGAGGCGGACTGTGGTAAGAGATATGCAGACCCAATGCTGAAACTGTAAGTAGAATTAATCATTTAAAGACAGAATTCATTCCTCGACCAATCTGGCTGCTTATAGCTTTTGCACTGTAGAAGACTATATCAATATTAAGCTTGGGTGTTTTCGAAGAAGCCCCAAAGTATCGTCGTAGGCTTGTCGTCGTCGTGCAAAAAAATCGTCAATTTTTCATACTTCTGTTGTTATTCAATTTATTTACTTTAAAATTGCGTTTGCTGTTAACTATCAAAAGGGAACCCATACAAAAAGAGCAGGTAACCCTGGAATATTTTGACAAAGATTTCGACTTCTCAAAAAAAAAAAAAAAAAAAAAAAAAAACCAGCTGCTGTCAAGCGTTTGCATTCAGATGCAATGCTCTTGTTTCTTTCACCTGTAACTTCCAAAAATTAAAATACAAAAGAACCATGCTCAGTGAAAAAGGAAGCTTAATCAATCTGCAAAACGTATCGACAATGTCAGCCTGCACGGTCTGCGCAGGCTGGCATTGGTCAAATCTTTTTGCTATTGGTCATTTTTCTGCATGTCAAAGGACAATTCTACCTCAGAATTCAGTCGTTTGCTAGATAAAATGGATTTTATGGATCCATGATTATGTGATAGCTTGACTGGTGTAATGCATCACGGAAATGTATTAAACCCTCTTTTGCCAGAGCACTGCTAATCTATTTTGCTGAAAGTTTGCTCTGCGAGCTTAAGGAGCCAGGTTGGACTTCGTTTTAATTAAGTATTCATATATGAGCCGTGCCCCGTGAAAAGGGGGCTTAATGCATCTGCGAAACGTATCGACACAGGTCAGCCTGCGCAGTCCGCGCAGGCTGACCTGGGCCGAAACTTTTCGCTATTGATTAATTTTCTATATGTCCAAGGACGAGTCTACCTCATGATTCGGTCGGATGTTAAAATGAGTGGCTATTATAGATCCATAGTTATGTAATGGCTCGACTGGTATCATGGATCACGGAGATGCATTAAGCCCCCTTTTGCCAGAGCATGGCTCATATACATGCACGATGCCTTACCTCTTTTCCCATAGCCCATCGTTATGTAAATCTACGGGTTAATTTATATGAGCCATGCTCCGGCAATAAAGTATTTTCAGTGCATCTCCACGACGCGTTATATCAAGCAAGTCATTACATAATCGCGCACCCATAAAATCCTGTTCGTCTAACAATCGACTGAATTTTGAGGTAAAGTGGTCCTTTGGTCGTGCAGAAAATTTACAAACAGTAAAAAGTTTGACACAGGTCAGCCTGCGCAGACTGCGCAGGCTGACCTGAGTCGATACTTTTTTGCAGATGCATTAAACCCCCTTTTCACAGAGCATGGCTTATATTTAGTTGACGAGCACAAAAAAGAGATATGTGCAGAACATAGAACACTTGGTATAAGAAAGTGCTTGTTGCGGAACGGATATGTAGACTGATAATGGTGTACTGTCTTCGCAAATGTTTGGCTGATGTGTAGCATGACATAAAGTTATAATTACAACAATAGACTCATCCGAAAAAAATATAGTTTAACACTTTCCCAAACAAGTTTTCCCGTGTCTGCAGTACAAGTCTTTTGAAAACACTGTAGGAAAAGGAGAAATTGCTCGTAACGAGCAATTTCTCCTTTTCCCACAGTGTTTTCTACCCTTTTTTGTTACCTTTCTGTCATTTTCATCAAAATTTGAAATTGTCGTCTGCAAACTCTTTCAATTTGGACCAGTCCAAAATTTGTCGTTTGGGAAAGGGTTAAGAGAGCCTATCACGTGAGAATTCGTCACCAGCAACAACAGTAGGAAAGAAAAAGAAAGGTACGTGATATTTCATTCATCCTTAAATAGAGGAATGAATTCTGTATCGAACTATAGAGCCTATCAGTTATAGCCTAGGTCCAGGCGGTAATGAATTTTTAATCACTCCTTATCACAGGTCTCCTTTCACGATTTATACATATGAGACCATGCTCTGGGAAAAAAGGGGCCTAATGCATTTCCGTGATAATGCATTATACTAAGCAAGCCATCACCTAATTATGGATCCATAAAAATCCATTTTGTCAAACAACAGACTGAATCATGACATGGATTATCCCATGCAAAAAATTTAAAGATAGCGAAAAGTTTTGACCCATGTCAACCTGCGCGGAATGCGCAGGCTGACATGGGTCGATACTTTTTGCAAATGCATTAAGCCCCCTTTTCAAAGAGCATGGTTCATATTTATATGACAATGAACTGATAATCGGATTCCTTCATTTTTTCCGTCGTTTATGACGAAGAAACGTCCAGTCCGACCATTTTTTTTTTTATATATTCATATAAAAAGAATAAATGGTCGGACTGGAGCCCAGGCTATACTAGTATCAGTTACTATGCCCTCTTGTTTGTGATTAACTTTGATTTAAAAAAAAAATAGCAATCAAACGGACCTCCTTTATGTCTCAATCTATGGACAACCTACGGTGCAATGAATATGGTGTCCTTATTATTATTTACTACATTTTGTGGAATTTAAAGTCAAAAGAAAAGAACGTCTTGTGTCGGGTTTTATTCATAAACAAGTTAGGTGGTAAAGGCGATCGGTGAAACCTCAATTATATTGCAGGATTACATTGCTTTAAAATATTGAGCCACGCTCTGGCAAAAGGGGAATTAATGCAGCTCCATGAGGCATCATACCAAGCAAGTCATCATACAATGGTGGATCCATAAAATCAGTTTTGTCCAGTGTGTCTGACGGCCAAAAAAACCATGAGGTAGACTGGTCCTTTGACTTGCAGAAAATTGACCGGTCTCAAAGAGTTTCGACTGAGGTCAGACTGCGCGGACTGCGCAGGCT
The DNA here is from genome assembly GCA_945859785.2 of Tridacna gigas. NCBI lineage: Eukaryota > Metazoa > Mollusca > Bivalvia > Cardiida > Cardiidae > Tridacna > Tridacna gigas. The sequence goes on along the minus strand of OX244034.2, from coordinate 9,716,456 downwards.
GACCCGAGTCGATACTTTTTTGCAAATAAATTAAGCTCCCCTCTGCCAGAACCTGTCTCATCTCTATTTGTCCCATACCACTGATCGATCCCTCTTTCCCCTTGGTCTTTCATTGAATCAAGTTAACCCTTTACCACACAGTCCCGAATTTCAACAACCTTGCTGAAGAAGACTTTTGAAAACATTATGTGGAAAAGAGAAAATGCTGGTACCCGGCATTTTCTCTTTTCCCCACATTGCTTTCTACCTGTTTGAAGATAAATTTATCATTTAGAACCTATTTTATTTGCCGTCTTCAAAAGGATTCAGTTTAAACGAGTCGAAATTTTGTCATCAGTTAAAGGGTTAACAACTGCTAAAAAAGTCTTATTATGTAGTGTCAATGAAAAATGGTGTATTTTAAAGCCCCGATCGCGGCCAAATGTGAACAAGGTGGGCGTAAGAATGCATTAAGATTAAAATCATGCCTTTAAAAAGTATGGAAATTATTGTGAAAATGACAATCTGTTCATGAGCGGTTGGTTCAAGAGTAAGTTGCTGGCAGAAAAAAAAAAAAAAGAAATCTAAAAGTAGGTCAAAAGTTGCCAGGTCGCTTTGTCCTTTGTTTACGTTTTACTTTGGTTTTGAAAGTCGTTTTTCTGCTAGCGACTAACACTTCAACCGACCTGAACAAGAAGAGATTGGCTTCATCACAATAATTTCCATAATTTAAAAGGTATGATTTAAATTCAAATGCATTGTAACACCCGATTTGTTTACTTTTATCTGCTACTGGGCCTTTAAGTCGCCTTATCGTTTAACTTGTTATTTAGTTTAAACATATTTTATCGCCATTTTACAGTACATGTATATAATAAATACATTTACATGTAGTAACACTGATACAGAATCAACATGAGGTAAAAAGGTCCTCTCCAACTTAGAATTGGCATTCCCTTATATACATGTACATCTACTAAGTTGGAGTCTTCTTCACTACCTACATGTACATAAACTTATGTTTTTTGAGAGCTTCTTTTCTATACAACAAGAGAAGACAATATTGTCCCACTTATGAAGTAGCTTGCAATGGCTATGTTAAGAAAAAAAAAAAAACAATTTCAGAATTCAAATGGAAACTGGTTAATTGTCCCATGACTATAAAAAGTCAACAGATGACGAAGCCATTTGGCCAATGATTAAGTGATACAGGCAATATTTTGTCGACTGTTCTACGAGTTAACTCTTTACCACACAATCCCGTGGTTTAACGACCCGGAGAAAGGAGGCTCTTGAGAACATTGTGGGAAAAGGAGAAAAAATGCTGGTAACCAGCATTTTCTCCTTTTCCCACAATGTTTTCTGTCCTTTCTCAGTCAAACTCCATGCTTTGAGTAAGATTTAAATTGTCGTCTGCATACGCTTTGAATTTGGACAAGGCTAAAATTTGGTCGTCTGGTAAAGAGTTAAAGTATAAAATACTGATACCGTTGAGTTTATGATATTAGAAGCAGGAACTTAAAAGGTGACGCTTATAGAAATTCATCAACAACCCGTTGGCACTAACCCTTATCAGCGCCAGAGAGGTAAACAGAGGCTTACGGAAGGCATAGATCAAAGATCAAACTGCGCAGAACGTGCAGTCTGATCTTTGATCTATACCGACCGCTTGTTCAATCAATCCAATAAGATAAAAAACCTTTATGAATTTCAGTGGATTCTATTTTCAGTCGACGGAAGAATCCGACTTTTTCTATTTTGCAATGACAGGGTTTAAGTGTTTCTCACAGCAGTCTTCAATTTAGCCATTATCGTGATCTCATTAAAACCTAGGAGAATTCATTTGGTTTCAAATTACCGAAATTTTAGAGATACAAAGACCGGATTCACCAACAATTCTAAATGAGTACATATCTGGCCAAAATGGGGTTTTGTGCATCTCCGTGATGCATTATACCAAGCAAGTCATCACATAATTATGGATCCATAAAAGGGCATTTTGTCTGACAACCCGATTTGATCATGAGGTAGTATGTTCCTTGAACGTGCAGAAAATTTTTAGATAGCAAAGAATTTCTACCCATGTCAGCCAGCGCGTACTGCGCAGGCTGACATAGATCGATACTTTTTGCAAATGCATTATACCGCTTTTTCGCAGAGTATGGCTCAAATATTTTTTTATTTTAACTCTTTACCAAACGACAAAATTTTGGTCTTGTCCAAATTGAAAGCATTTGCAGAAGACAAACTGAATGTAGCTCAAAATATGAAATTTTTCTTTCATAGTGTAGACAATATTGTGGGAAAAGGGGAAAATGCTGGTTACCAGCATTTTCTCCTTTTCCCACAATGTTTTCCGAAGGCCACTTCCTCTGGGTCGTTAAAAGTCGGGATTTTGTGGTAAAGGGTTGAATTCCGATACAAAACATATGATCCGACTGAGATGTTCTGTGTCAGCCAATCAGATGAACTGCTTCGGAATTTTGAAATGGGATTTAAATTAGAATGTTTTTGTTCACATGGCTACAGATTACTTTGCCTACTTTCATCGTAAAAGAAATGGTTTGCCTTCCTAATCATTATGCTGTGGGTAGCCCTTTACATTATTCCGTTAGGAGTTCCAATTATGAACATTTCCTTGTTTTATCACAATGCTTTTCAATGGTGGTCTGTTCCAAGATGGGAAAAAAATCGTCTCTAGGAGGGAACATTTTAAGTCTTTACCAGACGACAAAATTTTAGATTTGTCCAAAAAGAAAGCATTCGCAGACAAAAAAAAAAAAAAAATGGATTTTACTAGATGATTCTAATTCTTCTTGAAAGTTTGGAAATTAGTTTGGAAATTTAGAATTAGTCCAAATTGAAAGCATTTGCAGACGACAAAATAAATGCCACTGAAAAATTGAAATTTGTTTTGGGAAAGGTAGAAAACATTTCGGAAAATGAGAAAATGCTGGTTACCAGCATTTTCTCATTTTCCCACAGTGTTTTCAAACACATTCTCCCTCAGGGTCTTTTAAAATCGGGAATGTATAGTAGATGATTACAGCACTACTGGAGAAGAAGCTAAACTGTTTGGAACGAGACGCTTTTTGTATAAATACTGCCTGTCTTTCATCTAATGGTTTCCAAGATATTTTCAGTTAAATTCTAAGCATCGGTCTAAAAAAGTTGCAGAAGAGCAAATGAAAAAGAACGATATACATTTAGCAAAGGAACGTTTACCGCTGCCCCCCTGCCTCCCAATAGTTACTGTCAGAAATCGTGTGATCCGATTTCACTTATCGCGACAATCCGAATTCGGCTGAAACAAAAAAATATCTTGTAAAGAAGATAGCCGGCGTAAGAGGTACTGGAATACTGAATATTGAAATTCTTTTGTCGTAAAAAAATCGCCTTAATGGCCTCTTTTTCCTCATTGTTTTGTATATAGTTGAAAAGTGAATTTTTTCAATCATATACATTGTTATAAATATTTTTCAAGCTTTACATGTCAATCCAAATCATCGTTGAGAAAGGAGTAGTTGCTTTACCTCGACCAGGCCCTAGCCAAGTGACATCATTTCCCCAAAGATAAATCAGAGCAGCTTTATCATATCGAACTGGACCAAGTTATCTCTGACCGAGACGCCTCAAGTAAATATTGTCTAAAAGCTATGTTTCTTTTATAATCACGTAATTTTGACACAGCTTCCCATGTGACGAAAACGTAAAAAGTTCGATGTGGTAAGGCTGATTTGCTTTATCTCTGGGAACTGATGTCACTTGACTCAGGAGTTTTATTTCAATTTTTGTTCCATATTTGTAGCAGATCTATGATAAAAACCAGCCACTTGTGTGGTGGATTCCACTTTGTTTGCGATAAAGGCCCATCTAACAAATGGCCTGTAATGGAACAATCTTTAGTCACTAAAATCAAATTCTCCTAACAAAACAACAGTGAGTTCATAAGAACCAATATTTTTTTGTATACTTGCGCTTTTGTTTTATTCTCGTCTCGGTTTAGGGTTGCCATCAGAAGATTTCCAGTGAACTAGGGTTTATTACGTCCCTTTATATATGAGCCATGCTCTGGTAAAAGGGGGCTTAATGCGTCTCCGTGATGCACTGTACCAGTTAAGCCATCACATAATTATGGATCCATAAAACCCACTTTTTTAACCCTTTCCCAAACAAGCCCTGGTTTTCACGTGTCTGCAGTACAAGTCTTTTGAAAACACTGTGGGAAAAGGAGAAATTGCTCGTAACGAGCAATTTCTCCTTTCCCCACAGCGTTTTCTACCCTTTTGGAGAACTTTCTGCCATTTTCATCAAATTTAGAATTGTCGTCTGCATACTCATTCAATTTGGACCAGTCTGAAATTTATCGTTTGGGAAAGGGTTAAACAACCAACTGAATAATGAGGTAGACTGGTCCTTGGACTTACAGAAAATTGACCAATAGCGAAAAGCTTCGGCCCAGGTCAGCCTGCACGCACTGCGCAGGCTGACCTGGGTCGATACTTTTCGCAAATGCATTAAGCCCCCTTTTCAAAGAGCATTGCCCATATAAAAGACAACGCTATACTATACAGAACATTGCAAACAGTGCTTTTTCGTTATCTTTTCGCCCACTGTTTTTGTGCATTAGAGGCAAAAGTAACAAATCAAGTCATGAACATACAAGTCGCACTCTGTCAAAATGGGATTCTCTGCATCTGCAAACTGTATCGACCCAAGTCAGCGTGCGCAGTCCGGGCAGGCTGACCAGAGTCGATACTTTTTGCTGTCTACCAATTTTCTTCATGTAAAAGGACCCTTGTACCTCGTGATTTAGTTGATTGTTAGACAATATGTATGTTGTGAATCCTGTTTACCAGCATTTTCTCCTTTTCACACAGTTTTCTATCATATCATACACAAATCTTACCATTGGATCAATATCTACTCTGTCGTCTGCAAATGCTTTCGATTTGGACCACCATAAAATTTTGTCGTGGGGTAAGGAGTTAACTCTTTACCACACAATCCCGACTTTTAACGACCCTGGGAAAGAAGCCTTTTGAAAACATTGTGAGAAAAGGAGAAAATGCTGGTAACCAGCATTTTCTCCTTTTTCCCACAATGTTTTTTACCCTTCCCCAGTCATATTTCAATTTTTCAATCACATTTATTTTGTCGTCTGCAAGTGCTTTCAATTTGGATAAGTCTAAAATTTTGTCGTTCGGTAAAGAGTTAAATCAATTAACCCTTTACCAAACCACAAAACTTTGGACTGGACCAAACTGAAAGCATTTGCAGACGACAAATTAAATGTTGCTAAAATGAAGATTTCTATCTCTAATGGGATGAAAAAAATGCTGGTTACCAGCCTTTTCTCCTTTTCCAACAATGTTTTCAAATGACCTGTTTCCCAAGGTTGTTGATACTTGGGATTGTGTGGTAAAAGGTTAACTTCAATATCACTTGTAAAAACGGTTCTATAACTCGCACCAACTACACTTAACAAAAAAGCCTTGAAAATGCAAGGTCCAGCTGTATTTAACACGATGGAATCTAAAAACGAACGAAATTTGAGAATCTCTCTCTCTTAGCAATTAAGGACGAAATTATTGATTACAAGTTGTTGGAAAAAATAAATCGACAATTATTTCGTGACCTCTTGCAGACGACTTAATGCGCCTAGGAGATAAGTTGCAATGTTATTTGATCTGAGTGCATTGTGGTAATATGAGAAATTGCTCGTGACAACCAATTTCTCCATTTGCCACAATATTTTCAGATGTATTCAGGCAATAAACATTAATTTATGTTGACCATTCGTTCTTGACAATGACATTTTCCAAAGTCGTTAGCTGCAAATTTGCAAATTTGTTTTAAAGAGGTAATGGGTCAACTCTTAGCACGGCTCATTGTGTGGCACCAAAGCCCCTTTGCGTACAGTGTAGATTTACATCAGACTGTGTAAAACGTGCAGTCTGATCTTGGATACAATGATGTATTTCTGGTGAAAAAAGACCTTTGAAATCGCAATATTTTGGGCTTTCGATATCAGCTGAAAATTTTCAAAACATTTATTTAGCAGTCTAAGGATGAATTGAGCATGTTTGATCGTAAGCGATTAACCCTTTACCACACAGTCCCGAGTTGTAACGACCCCAAGGAAAATGCCTTTTGAAAACATTATGGGAAAAGGAGAAAATGCTGGTAACCAGCATTTTCTCCTTTTCCCACAATGTTTTTTACCCTTCAATGATGAATTTCTATTTTCGAGTCACGATTATTACGTCATTTGCAAAAGCTTTCAATTATGGAAAAAGTCTATAATTTTGTTGTTTGGTAGAGAGTTAATTGGATTTTTTAGAAATTGTAGCTGGTTAATTAGTGCAGCAATCAGATTTAAAGCTCAGATTATCTCTACGTTATTTTTTACAACTGTATCGTTAGCTAAATTTGCTTGTAATCTTCAAAGGGAAATTCTGATTTAATGGTGTGGGTTTTTTTTTTTTGTATTTATTACAGATTTATTCTAATGGTTCAAAATGGTTTGAGTCATGCTTGGCAAGCCCCCGTAGCTCAGTCGGTAGCGTACAGGACTTGTGAACAGGAAGTCGCTGGTTCGATCCCCGGCTTGGCCAATTTCTTTCCGAGGATTGAAGATAGTCATTGCGACAGGATTCATTCCTCTCTCACCGCTGACCAATGTTTCGACGATTGTTATGTGGGAAAGCAGCCAGTGGCTTGGAGATAATATTGTGCGGAGTACTGGTAAATGAACCTCAGCCAGGAAAGCATGGATAGGTGGTGCACTGGCCGCCGTGATATAACTGAAATAATGTTGAAAACGGCGTTAAACACCAAACAATCAATCAACTGAGTCATGCTCTGTGGAAAGGTGATTTAATGCACCTGCAAACAGTTTCGAACCACGTCAGTGTGCGCAGTTCATGAAGACCAACATTTTCACACTGGTCCATTTTGCATGTCAAAGGACTAGTCTACTGCATGATTCAGACGGTTGTTAGACAAAATGGGTTTTGTGGATCCATAATTATGTGATGACTTGCTTGTTATAATGCATCACGGAGATACATTAAACCCCATTTTGCCAAAGCACCGCTTATTTATTTATTTTTTTTTTCCATTTCAAATTCGTTGTCGCGTCGCAACAAATATGCTGCAGAGATTTTTGAAGACCCTATTGCGCAATATAGGTAATCAGTATGTGAAACTATTTGAAAAACGGAAAGATTTTTTTCAAATGTTTCACAGTGTCTTCAGAAGTGGCTTACCACATCACAAAAAAAAAATCGAAATGTTCTTAAAAGTGGTCCATATATGGCATTTCCAGCCGTCGATAGAGGTCGAGTTGATTTAACCCTTTACCACACAATACCGAGTTTTAACGACCCCGAAGAAAAAGTCTTTTTGAAAACATTGTGGGAAAAGGAGAAAATGCTGGTTGCCAGCATTTTCTCCTTTTCCCACAAAGTTTTCCACCATATCAAAGACAGAAATCCTTGCTAGAGCGACATTCATTATGTCGTCTGCAAATGCTTTCATTTTGGTCGAGTATAAAATTTTGTCATTTGGTAAAGAGTTAATATCTGACAAAAGGGGGCTTAATGCATCTCCATGATGCGTTGTACCAAGCAAGCCATCACATTATTGTGGATCCTTAATCGCCACTTTTTTTTTAACAACCGAGTTAATCATGAGGTAAGACTGGTCCTTGGCCATACAGAAAATTGACCAACAGCGAAAAGTTTCGGCCCAGGTCAGCCTGCGCGGACTGCGCAGGCTGACCTTGGCCGATAATTTTCGCAGGTGCATTAAGCCCCCTTTTCACAGTGCATGGTTCATATGTATTCGATCTCAATTTTTCCTTGTTTGCCCCAGTAACATGCACGGTGCAGGTGGTAAACAGTAACGTGACGTGACAAGCATTTCGCAAAGTCCTCGATTCAGTTAGCAGTGTTAAGGAGAGGTTGAAATGGTATTTTCTATCTGCCGTAGATTGTGTAATCTTGCAGCCAACAGAGAACAAATGATATTTATACGTGAAACTACATAGATGACTACAGTTTGGTGAATTAAAGGTGAAATTGGTTATATTCTACTGGAAATGAATCAGTTTGCTACTTTTCTTTTTTTTTTGCAGGACATTTCTTTTCATATTGATTTTTTAAAATCCCATTTCTTTTGCTTAGCCTGAGTTTGTTCAGTTAATTTGATATTTTTGTCAATTGGACCGTATAACCCAAGGACCGCACCTACGAGTTTGAATTAGTTGGACGTTGCGATCCGTTCCGATCCGTACCGTTGCAAAGAAACATTTTTATCGGGAAATTTCCATGTTTTATTTTTAAAACCGAATCCCATTTTTCAGACTTCTTATAATTACTGAGTGTTTTAAAACTTTGAAAACCTTAATGCAGTTTTGAAGATTTTTAAACCAAGTTTTTTTTTTCTCAATGCTAAAACCACTCTGCATAGTGTAGATATGTATGTCATTGTGTATCTCTGTGTATGCACATATCTGTTTGTATGTAGAATTATTAAATCATCAGCGCTGCCTTTCACTAAACTGCGTACGCATGAAACTTGCGTTCGCAGTTTAAGTAAGCAAGCAGCAAGTCTGAAAAGGATTCACTAAACTACATAACTTTACGATTTGAGTAAATAATTGCATAAATTCACGCCAGCTCACACCTTTGGGTAAGGCAGAGATCATATGTGTATACATACAATCCCAAATAATTTTCGTAAATCTACGTAGTTTATTGAAACGCAGCCCAGGCAATTCCAATTTCCGTCACTCCGTTTTAGTATCGCTTTTTCACTATTCTTCTGTGTGTCTGTCTCTCATTTCATGACTAGACCAGTTTCCACTTTATTGTATTAAACCAAGGATTTTTTCCTGGACAGCCATTACAAGATTCCATTATCTTTAATCCCCTTGTGTAAATCTATGGCCCCCATATATCAGTGGATGATAGTCTACAGACGTAAATCGATTCACCCCCTGTTGGATTTTGGTACACCACAGGAAATAAAAGTTATTTTTTGGACAGTTCAGATCAAGATCAGACTGCAAAGAACGTGCTGTCTGATCTATGATCCACACTGTCTGATATCGTTCCTTCCCATATGTAAACCAGTCCAATACAGCAATTATGGACGATGGGCTATAAACGTATTTCTATTCATCCTGTGTTGCACATTAATGATTAGCATGCAAAAGGCAAACACTGCACTAAAAACTTCAAGCACATTATTAAGTACATCTGTGAACAGTGTAGATCAAGATCAGACGGCACAAAACGTGCAGTCTGATCATAGATCCACACTGTTCGATAACTTGTGACAATCGCCATTAGTAAAGATAAGGCTCCATATATCCATTGATGGTAGGCCTATAGATGTAAATCGATTGAGCCCCTGTTGGATGGTCAGTACTTTAAGGACAATAAAAGGGTTTTTTATTGACCGCGTAGATCAAGATCAGACTGTACGTTCTATGATCCACACAAGCCGATATGTTTAATCACCTTTTATAAAGCTATAGCCCATTAGATCAATGGGCGGTATGGTGTCGACGTAACTCTGTTGATCGTCAGCTGAACGTTAAGTCTTATGTTGCTAAGGGAAGGAAAATGTACTTTTCAGACGGTGTAGATCAATATCAGACTGTAAAGAAGATGCAATCTGATCTTTGGTAAACACTGGCAGATAGTCTGAGAGAAGTTCTGCTCAAGATAGCATTAGATTGCAACAAGAGTTTATTATTTTTGTCTTGACTTAAATCATATGAGCCATGCTCCGTGAAAAGGGGGTTCAATGCATCTGCAAAAAGTATCGACTTTGGTCGAAACTTTTTGCTTTTTGTAAGTTTTCTGCATGTCCAGGGACCACTCTACGTCAAGATTCAGCTGATTGCTAGACAGAATAGATTTTATGGATCCATAATTTATAATGATGGCTTGTTTGGTATGGTGCATCGCGGAGATGCATTAACCCTTAAGCTGCTAAGCGCGACTCACAGACTTTTTGCGGACTGCAGAATAAGTTAAGTAAAACTTTCAATCGGATAGTAAAAACACACTTTAATGTTATTTCAAACTTACTTTTTTGAAGTGAAAATATCTCCGTATCGGACAGTGTAGATCCAAGATCAGACTGCATGTTCTGTGCAGTCTGATCTTGATCTACATTGTCCGCAAAAGGTCGGTGAGTCGCGCTTAGCAGCTTAAGGTTTTAGAGTCTTGAATTTTTGTTTGCTAGTCGAACGAAAAAGGTTTGACGTAATAGTTTACAGTTAGGACAATAAATGACAACAAATGTCTTACTTACTACGGACAGCGAAGATCAAGATCAAACTGAACATAATGTACAAGTTGGTCTTGAAACTAGTCGCTACAGTTTCTTTCAATATATTCTGGCAAAGACTGTCTTGAAATTACGGCGTTTGTGCCTTTTCTGTACTGACTAAAGGTATCTATGTTATTTTGCATTATGACAGTTAGAAGCGCCTGAGGCGATGAATAGAGATCTGAGTCCATATTAACCATTGAGTCTCGGTTGCCTTTTAGTTCTGAATTTAAAAAGTAACACGATATTTGATCGGCTAATCTATTGGAGCGGTGCACTGGCAAAAGGAGGTTTGATGCATCTCCGTGATACATTATACCAAGCAAGTCATCACATAATTATGGATCCATAAAAATCCATTTTTGTTTAACAACCGACTTAATCACGCGGTAGAATGGTCCTTGGACATGCAAAAAATGTTCAAATAGCAAAAGGTTTATACTCTTGTCAGCCTGCACGGACTGCGCAGGCTGACATGGATCGAATTTTTTTTTTTTTTTTTTTTGGCAGATGTATTAAACCCCCTTTTCACAAAGCATGACTCATTTAACTAAGTAGATTTACCGTTCCTTTAAGGTTGCGATCTGGCAATAAGTCGATTGGTCATTTCAGTTATAAAGAGTGGACCAGGGCTGCGTTTCACTAAACTTTGTAGATTTACACCGTGACAACAAATGTCTTACTGCGGATAGCGAAGATCAAGATCAAACTGAACATAATGTACAAGTTGGTCTTGGAACTAGTCGCTACAGTTTCTTTCGAGATATTCTGGCAAAGACTGCCGTCAACTTGGGATTGTTTGCTCTCTGCTTTATCTAAAGGTATGAGCTGGCGTAAAGTCATGGAGATATTTACTTAAATCGTAAAGTTATGCAGTTTAGTGAAAGTTGTTTTCTGACGTGATGCTTACTTACCTAAACTGCGTAAGGTGTTTAAGTCGTTTTCAACATTATTTCAGTTATATCACCGCGGCCAGTGCAGCTATTCCTGGATCTTTTTACCAGTACTATGCACAATATTCTTCCCAAGCCACTGGCTGCTTTCCAACATAACCATCGTCGAAACAACGATGAGTCGGGTGAGAGAGGAATGCATCCTGTCGCAATGACTATAATCAATCCTTGAAAAGAAATTGACTCAGCTGGGGATTCGAACCAGTGATCCCCTTTCCTTAAGTCCTGTGCACTACCGACTGTGCCAACGAAGCTCCGCCTTTAAGTGAAAGGATGCCCTGAAAACGGGCAAAATAATCACAATATACGCGTCATTTCTGTTCTTTCAATGTTTATTCCTTAAAGTCATATACACCGTCACCGTTCCGTATATACAAATGTTATAAACAAAGATTATTTTCGTACAAATATAGAGGTTATTGGTATAAGTCTGTCAATACCTAGATGAGTATTAACCAACTATTAGTAAGAACATTCTTAGTCTTATTCTAAAGATTTTTTCATTTTTTTTAATTTGAAAGTAACACAACTTCTGATTGGCTAAACCATTCGGTTTAGCCAATCAGAATTTGTGTTACTTTCTAAATCTAAAATTAGACCAAGAATGTTTTCAAGAGTGGTTAGTGAATACGGACCATGGATACGCTTGCTAGACGTATGAGTTACACATAAAACGCTGATGAAATGAAAAAAAGATTTTTTTACGCTGTGAAACGACCGAATTATTGTATCTTCAAAGCAGATTGGGTCAAGTTGTTTCACAAAAACTGGACTATGAAGACCCAAGATCCTACTGTCTATTCTGTGCAGTCTTATTATGATCCACACTTTTCGTAATAGGAGTTTCAACTGTATTGAGCTTTTTGAGGATTTATATCGGTAATCGGGGCTATATGATTCAGTTAAGAACGGTATTTATCAACTATCCATAATCTTGCTCTTAGAACGAATTACGAGACTAGACATCTGATTGGCTGAGACGTTCCGTTTTGAACAATCAGATAGCCAGTCTTTGAATTTGGCACAAATATTGAATTTAGACCGGTCGTTGGATGAAAACGAACCCTGGTAAATAGACTCTATCATTAGAAAAGGGGACACGTTCTGATGGTAGTAAAAACTTTTTTTTATAAGTAATAGAAAATAACTGTATATTAGAAAATGATATTTAGAAGTTACAGTTAAAAAAAAAAAAAAAAAAGGGAAAGTGTGAATCCCGTATCAGGCGGAAAATTCTGTTTAGCCTTGTCTTGATTTGAGCAATGCTCAACACACTCAACAGGCTTACGGCGGCACAGTTAATCCTTATCCTGCTGAATAAGTGAAATAAAACTTTCCAGGCCGATAGTCAAAAACCCAAATTTGATATTTCAAACGTATTTTGGGGGAGAAAGATATCTCCTTATCGGACAGAGCAGATCCAATATCAGACTGCACGTTCTGTGCAGTCTGATCTTGATCTACATTGTCTGCAAAAAGTCTTTGAGTCGCGCTTAGCAGTCAAAGGGTTAATGACCTTTAATCAGATTATCATTTTCCGTTTTACTGAAGAAGAAAAGCATTTTTATAAATTCCGTACTTTTGTTGTAAAAAGGGTCGGACATTTTTCTCTATTTCGTTTACATTTTTCCCGTTTCTCAAAAGACCAAGTGGATGAGGACCAGACTGCGTTTTGCCGATATAGTAGATCAAACTCGGATACCCACAGAACGTTCAGTCTAGTCTTAGATTTAGATCTAAATTGTTCGTTTTTTAAGCGTATTATTCTGACAAAATACTCTGTAAACTACAATGTTTTGGACTTCTTTGCCTCGCAAGATAATTTCTCTTTTAAGAATCGTGGTATTTATTTTGCGCTCTAGGGGTTAAAATTTTGAAAAAAAAAACATTGTTCCTTTGGCCATTCAACTTTCGTACTTTTCCCAAAAGAATGACGTCAATGTTTGATAACACCATTTCCGGTGCACCATTTCCGGCAAAGTTTAACAAGTAAATCAAAACTGTCACCACAGCGTCATATCTCATACAAGTTCTCGCAGCTTGACATCTTCTGTTTCTTCCCAAACACGCCTTTGAAAGCAGTTTTCAAAGCGCGAGTTAACCCTTTCTGATTTCGCTGTTTCTTCTGATTACTGACGTCGTTGCTAAGGAACAGTCCGTACTGCTTTAGACGAATCTGGCTGAGAAGACCGGCAAGTAACTCGTCGAGATTGTGATTGAGGGCGGCTGAAGTTTCTATGTATTTACAGTTGTAGGAATGGGCGAGTATTCGTCCTTCTGTAACGATAAAGAATGAAATAGATTAACACTTTATCACCTGCAGGTGCTTTTTTACATGTTGCGGCAGACTGTTTTGAAAACATTGCGGTAAATGGAGAAATTGCTCCTATCGAGCAATTTCTCCTTTAACAACAATGTTTTAGCTTGCATTAGGTATCAAATCTTGTTTCATATTGATTAATTCTCATTTTACATGAAAATCTTCGAAGTTGTTAGCTACAAAATTGTGTCAGAGAGAGGAAAGCTAGGTAACTGTAAAGACTGGATGAAGATATCATTACTTGTACCGTATATGGTTCATAGAGTTGCAAGGCTATTTACTTCTAGGGGTGTCATTCAAATGCCATTCTGAATTGCATTCTTATCTTCAAAGAATTTCTAACCTTCAAAGCAACAAGATTTTTGATTGGCTGTACCAATTGGTTAGTCCAATCAGAAATTGTGTTACTCTCCAAAGTTTATAAATCAGAATACAATTTAAAGTGGTGGGGTTAATACGGGCCCAGTTGTCCAAAAAGGTATTGAGGCTCATGATGAACTCGTCGAATTTCGTGAAATCCTGAAGGTCGGTTGATTAAAGCTTATTATTATCTTATTCCAAATCCAATTCGATTTATTCCAAAAAATCTCTGTGGGTCAACAAAAAATCTTATAAAACATGTTTATTCACACCAATATGAGGCGTGTGGGAGTAGGACCTGTCGGAATAATGATGTCTTTATAGAATGTGCGTGTCTGCTGTGGCCTAACTGGCCGGAAGCGTCTTTTCTGTAAGTCTATTGTGTGTCCATTTGTAACCATGATTAGGCTTTTTTGATTGACATGTGAACAACAAACTTGTTTTGCATTTCTCCTCGTGAAAGATAAGACGCCCTATGTTGCTCAGTAGTTAATGCCTTGGACTTGAAATAAGGATATCCTATCGGCGTAACAGGTGGGGTAAAACTCCATTTTAAGCACGGGGTTACGTCAACAATGTAATATAGGCGCGTTTGGCCAAACAGTGAATTTAGTCCGGCAATCTAAATTTCGAAGATAGACTTTTGAATGATTGCAAAGTTTTGTCCGAATCGTGAAAGCTGGTGGTTAGACCTTTCCTGGACATATTTGATGAACAGAGACCTGTTTATAAGGGAAGTATGGATGTATACAAATGAAATTAACACTAGAACGCGCCAATACCTTCTTTCAGCATTTATGTAACAAAGCAGAAATAAACTTCGTATTTTTTTTATTTTAAAATTGATCCTAGATTTAGAATCATGGAATAGCTTGTTAATTCAACACACAGTATGGAAACTCCTTGTGGTAAATGTGACAATCGGTTTTACAATTTTTTTTTTTTAAGTTTTAGGACAATCGATGATTTTTTTTGTGATGTAACTTTTCGAGGAAAAAAAACTGTATGAGTGATTAAAACTTTCAACGTTTTCGGATCTATGCATGATAACATCTTGAAATTCAATGATCTTAAATCGTACCTTCGTAGTTGACCTGCCGTTTTCTAGCCAGATCTACTTTGTTGGCAACAAGCATAACAGTCTTCTGTCCCCTTACTTCTTCCTTTAACCGCTGGAGGGCGTACTGTGCAGATTTGAAAGAGGAGTGGTCAGCGCAGGAATAAACAACTACATAGGCATCGATGTTTATATCTGAGGTCTCGTGGAACGTCACCTGAAATGATAAAACGAATAATATTGTAAGATGAAAAAGGCTTTCCATTAACCCTTATCCTGCTGAATAAAAGAACTGAAACTTTCAAGCCGATAGTATAAGCCCAAACTTTCCTGTTTCAAAGATATTTATGGAGGAAAGATATCTCCTTGTCGGACAGTGTAGATCTAAGATCAGACTGCACGTTCAGTGCAGTCTGATCTTGATCTACGCTGTCCGCAAAAGGTCAGTGAGTCGCGATAAGCAGCCTAAGGGTTAAGATTTAATTTACCGTTAGAGAGCCATATATACAATGTTTTTAAACTCTTTCAGCGCCAAATATACTACACTCGACCCCTTTCGACGGCTTGAAAACACGATCCGTTGAAACTTGGGAAAGATTTATTATGCAGGCTTGAATGAAGCGGGTGGGATATATTCAAAATCAGACTGCACGTTCTATTGATCTTTGTCGTCCGTAAAGGTCCACGTTTTCGTCCATGACACTGAAAGCGTTAAAGACGCAGCAGCAGTAGCAACAGAAGAAGAAGAAGAAGATTTGTTTGTTTGTTTGTATTGGAGTTAATGCCATTTTAACAGCTTAGGTCGTATCATGGCGGTCAGCGACGCACCCATGCGTTTCCTGGCTTTCTTACACCAGTACTGACACAACTTTCTTTCCAAAGCCACTGACAACTTTTCTCACATGCATCAGAGGTGAGAGGCGAAAAATCGCCGGAAAGAAAGTTTGCCTCAACCGGGTATCGAACTCGCAACCACCAGGTCACGAGTCCGACACGCTAACCACTGAGCTACCCGGGCGGGCAGAAGGAGAAGAAGGCTATGATAATCACCGAGATGTGGTCATTGAAAGGCAGATAATTGAAACCTATTGCAAACGACAAGTGAAATTTGGTCTTAAGCAAGGAAGAAAACATCCTGGGAAATAGAAAACGGGTTTTTGTCAATTAATGTTTAATCTGCTGATAGTTAGCTTTCGAAAAGTGACAAGAAAACATGGATTTTTCACGGCAGAAGTAAATGCAAGGTCTGACCTTTAAAAGAGACTAGATAACGAGTAGACAAACAGAACCTTTACACCTTTACCTGATCAGAATCCAAAGCATTTGCTGGCGACAGGATAAATCAAGTTAAAACTGTGGAGACTGTCATTAAAGGTTACAAAACATTGTGTGGTTACCAGCATTTTTCTCCTTCTTCCCACAATGTTTTCAAAAGACCTCATACGCAAGGTCGTGAAAACTCGGTTTTTTTTTTTTGTCAAAGGGACAACGGTTCACTTTATTGCTGAGTGCCTTGTAAGTATTGGCTTAAAATTCAATTTGTTTCTTGGCATAGATTGTTTATCGTGTTCTGTAAAAGAAAACGTTTCTTGGCGCTGCTTTGATATTGGATCAAATTTACAATGTAGGATACAAGTAAGAAAATTGATTGAATTCGTATACTGTTTCAGTAACTCAGGTTAGATCAAATAAAATCCTTTAACCCATATAGTGCTTAACCCGAGTTGGGTCCCTTATGCGGGCAGTGTAGATCCAAGATCAGACTGCACAGAACGTGCAGTCTGATCTTGGATCTTCACTGTCCGCTATTCTTGACAGCCGACTAGACCAAAATAGCCTAGAAACTGCAAAATCTGCACGTTTTGTAGTGATTTAGAAGAACTATCTCGTTTAATTAAGCCCTGCTAGGATTAGAATAGAAAACATTGGATGATTATTTAGAGGGATACTGGAAACTTCCCTTTTGATTTACTTGTCTCTACAACGTCTTTTGTGTTAAAGTTGGGAGGTTTGTCTTGTTTGGTTATGGGGGACACCATTTTCATTGTTGACTGACAATTAAATGAAATCGACATCTTCAATGTGTTTGAAGTCCCAAAAAGAGTTCAAAGCCTATGAATCTCATGCAAGTTTTGAGAGTGTAGATCCAAGACCAGACTGCACGATCTGTGCAGTGTGGTCTTGATCTACATTGTCCCAAAAAGCAATCGAGGTTGCAATGAATATCTTAAGAGTTAACTCTCTACCATACGACAAAGTCTTATAGACTTGCCCATTTTGAAAGCATTTGTGGACGACAAATTAAATGGTGGCTCAAATGATTAGAATTTGTCTTTGTAAGGATAGAAAACATTGTGGGAAAAGAAGAAAATGCTGGTTTCCAGCATTTTCTCCTTTTCCTACAATGTTTTCAAAAACTCTCTTTCTCATTTTAGTTAAAACTCAGGATTTATAGGAGAAGGGTTAATCAATACACCACTTGTTTGACGTCATACTCACTAATAAAGGCAATGTTGTTGAATAATTGCCTGAACCGTGTACAATAGGGCTTGAGGAGAGATGTCGTTAAATTCATCACGGTTTTTTGACAATCTCTACTTATCTACTTAGCTTCTCTCCGTAATGACAGTAATCCCTGGTGTATTTTTGCGGATTTGTGTCAGAAAATTCTGTTTCCTTGTTTTGAAGAGTTTTTTTTTTCTCCCGGGCGGGGGTAGCTGTACCAGCTGGCTTTTGTCTTTTGACCTACTTGTTGGTAATCGTCTCCAAAGAAGAAATAGTGATTTGGCATGTATAAAAAAGTGGGCATATTTATTTTGCGGGCCTTTTGTGGTCTATTTGTGGGCACCAATACGCGGGGTCTCCTACCGTTAATCGATACACCGCGATTCTTATCAACAGTTTAGCCAATGTACATGTATATGATAGGGGATAATCCCTTTCTTGTTCTAATTAGTAGGCTAATTCAGTATTCTTATGCATTTAACTATATTCAATTGCCGTACAGTTTACATGCACTTCTGTTAAAAAGGCTCTTTCTTGTTTAAAATGCGAGTGAAATATTGCTCTACTTTGAACTTTGGTGGACGGTTCTTGATTTTTCAAGAAAGTAAACATTTAGAAATGTTGACGGGGTAGAAATATAAGGAAATCAGAACAGTGTTTATTTGGTCTTTTGAAAGAAAGAAAGAAAGAAAGAAAGAACCATAACAATAGTAATACATTTATTTAATCCTGTCTTCTTCCTTCGTTCATGTATATATGTATTTGTTACAAGATAGATAAGATATTCCATGATTTCTCTTCGTTATTTTAACTCCTTTTCCAAAATATCCTGTGTTTATACGTGGCCACTCAGAACGATTAGGCATAGATCTATATTGTAAGAAAGGGAGAAAATACAGCTTTTCTTAATTTTGTCCTATTGCCGCAACAGTTTCTGTCCTATATTAATTTATCGTCCGCATTTTCTTCTTTTCCAATTATGTTTCCTGCCATTTCAAATACAAACCCCATCCTAAGAGTCATAATTTAATTTGTTGACTACAAATGCTCTGGATAAAAATCTTCTTGAGTTTCAGTTGAATGTATTTTCAGCCGTCGGGAGAGGTCGAGCGTATGAACCATGCTGCGGTAAAAGGGGGTTTAATGCTTCCCCTTGATGCATCCTACCAAGCAAGTGATAACAAATAATCAATCCTTAGAATCCATTTTGTCTTACAACCGGGTGAATCCTGAGGTAGTATGGTCCTTTAACACTTAAGCTGCTGAATAAATGAAACGAAAATTTCCACTCAATAGTAGAAGCCCAAACATTGTGTTTGCCAAGTTGATTTCACCGGAAATAAAACACCGTATCGGACAGTGTAGATCCAAGATCAGACTGCACGTTTTGTGCCGTCTGATCTTAATCTACACTGTCTGAAAAAGGTCAATGAGTCGCGATTAGCAGCTTAAGGGTTAATATGCAGAAAATTGGCCAGAAGGAAAAAGTTTCGACCCAGGTCAGCCTTCGCGGACTGCGAAGGCTGACGTGGGTCGATACTCTTTGCAGATACATTAAACCCCCTTTTCTTAGAGCATGGGGCAATATATTTGTCGGTGAAATGTTTACTTATTAAACTGGGACATGCCAAGATATAATTTACAACCACCTGTTTTCTTACGTCGGCTGAGTGACGTCATTCGAGAAACCCCGCAAGTTCTATAAATAAATAAAACCTAGAAGCTGAAGCATTGTTGAAATCACTGGTTACACTTTTTAGGGATGCGGCTAGAAATTCAACATAGTAACGTCATTGTGGTATAAAGAACGATCGTCTGGTTTCTGAGGGACTTTTTGATACAAAGAAAAGCCAGATTTTACCATCAGTCCGATCTTGGGCAAAAATTTCCCGTCTTTAACACTTAAGCTGCTGAATAAATGAAACGAAAATTTCCACTCAATAGTAGAAGCCCAAACATTGCGTTTTCCAAGTTCACCGGAAATAAAATACCGTATCGGACAGTGTAGATCCAAGATCAGACTGCACGTTCTGTGCAGTCTGATCTTGATCTACACTGTCCGAAAAAGGGCAATGAGTCGCTATTAGCAGCTTAAGGGTTAATTTGACGATTATTTCTCAAATAACGTTTCATTATGAGAAAAGAACTGACAAGGAGACATTTGCGTGAGCAAACTACTCCTTACACGTATTTTGCTTTAATATACAGAACCTCGAGCAAAAGGCTATCACGTTGTTCAACATAAAACTTCGAGGCAGATACCTGTACCATCAATAAAACGTCGAAACACTTGGAAAAGTTGCTTGTTTCAAGTAAGGTCAAAGGTCATCTGTACCATAGATATCAAAATGGCGCCTACGCCAGATGAAATATAAAAAAGGTTGAATTATTCATGAGAGTAGATAAGGGTAATATTCCGCCTACAAGAAAACACTTTGACGAGAGAAAAATGTTGATTTCTTCCAATTAAAGACGCGATGTCATTTTTTGCCAGTCGCCGATTAGCACATTAATAGGATACGCTTTTCTTTTTTGCCTTTTGGCTGTTTTCCTTATCGTTTTACCAAAAAATTCCGACTTTTTACGATATCTGGAGAAAAAGCTTTCGAAAACAGCTAGGAAAAAGGAGAATTGGGAAGACGGCATTTGAAAATAGCATATGAAAAGGGGAAAATGCTGGTAACCAGCATTTTCTCCTTTTCCCACGATGCTTTTCTAATCTTTCAACGATAAATCATAACATTTAAGTGAAATTTGAATTTGTCGGCTGCAAATACGTTCAGTGGGGAAAAGTCTGAAATTTTGTCGTCTGGTAAAGAGTTAAAGACGCGATGTCATTTTTCCAAGCGCCGATTGGCACATTAATAGGTTACACTTTTGTTCCTTACCCATTGCCTGTTTCCCTTATCGTTTTACTAAGCACTAGTAAACAGTCCCGAGTTTTTACGAAATTTGTGAAGAAAGCCCTTTTTGAAATATTGTTGGAAAAGGAGATTGGGATGAAAGCTTTTTAAAAGGATTGTGGGAAAAGGAGAAAATGCTGATAACAAGCATTTTCTCCTTTCCCCACAATATTTTTATAACGTTTCAGTGATCGCTCATATCTTTTGAGTCAAACGTAATAGGTCGTCTGCAAATACCTGCAATTTGGAAAATTCTGAAATTCTGTCGCTGGGGAAATTGTTAAAGACGTATTGTCATTTTTAGCTCGGTTGTCTTCGAAGAAAACGCCTAGAATGCCGGAGCCCTGTCGTCGTCTGCGTCTGTATCGTCGTCGTGGTGATGCAAAAACTTTGACATTTTTTAACCCTTAAGCTGCTAATCGCGACCCACTGACCTTTTGCGGACAATGTAGATCAAGATCAGACTACACAGAACGTGCAGTCTGATCTTTGATCGACACTGTCCGATACGGTATTTTCTTTACGGTGAAATCAACTTTGAAACCGCAATGTTTGGGTTTTTAGTATTGAGTAGAAATTTGCGTTTCATCTATTCAGCAGCTTAAGTGTTAATATTTCTGTTATTATTGAAGATATTTACTTCAAACTTGGACGTGTTGTTAACTATCAAATGGGGGACACACACAACAAGGGCAGGTAACCATCAAAATATTTTGACACAGTTATGCCCCTTTTTCGACTTCGAATTATTACTGAAAAGGAAGCAAATGCAGCTGAGAGTTGGCACCCGCATGCGCTGCTCTTGTCTTTTTTCTTAGGTCGATAAGGACATTAACTGAATAATTTTTTTACTAAACCTCCGATGATGGCTGCCCTGTAAATCGTTTTACCATACAATCCCGAGTTTTTACGACACTAAGGTATAAGGATTTTGAAAGCACCGTAGGAAAGGGAGAAAAATGCTGTAATCCGCAGTTTCTCCTTTACCTACAATTTATTCTACCCTTTCGAACACACACCCATCAAAGCTTCTTCCTGAGTGTCATAAAATAACGAAGTTGCTCGATAAATGGTTTATTCTAGAACAGAACTTTGGCACTTGAACCAGCACTTTCTGGATTGCATGCCCTTTGAGGCCATTCCTGAGCTAGTGTGGCTCTGCTCAGGATTAGGGGACACTAAGGTAGAACTTAAAGTTCACTCGTTCCGTCTTGCCACAACATCTCGGCAAAAGAATTATTGTCCTTAGTGATCTATAGTGTTTCCGTGATTTAAGGGGCATTAAAGTGGGTTTTGACTGCATCTATTTTGGGGTGGGGTGGGGGGAGTTTATATATTTTGCAAGGAAATATTGTAGGGACCTGACTGCTAACCCTTAGCTGGGGAAAAACACCACAAAACAATCTGGGAAAAAAAGCTGTAGTCGGTGACCCAACCAACTGAAATATGGACACAACCGATATCCCACTATGTTTGAAATATATTTATCTCTTGTTATAGAACAACGGTTATACCGTTACTAACGGGGTAAGAAATGTTACAAAAAGCTTGGTAGTTCCTCGTATTTTCTTCATGTACATGCATTTCTATCTATGTAATCATTTTAAACCTATTTTTGCACGCAGATGGAAAGTGGTGGTCTTTGTTGAAATTTTCTGAAAAAAAGAAAAACTTGCCAAATGAAATCTGGTTTAACCCGTTACCAAACAATCCCCAGTTTTGTCGAAGCCCAGGAAGAAAGGCTTTTGAAAACAATAGTGAAAAAGGAGAAATGTCGGTAATCGGCATTTTCTTCCAGTGTTTTCTATCATACCAACAACAAATCTAATCATTAGAGTTAAATCTAATTTGTATGTCTGCAAATGCTCTCAATTTGAGCAAGATCAAAATATTGTCGTTTGGTAAGGTGCTAATCCCCCTTTTAATCCCTTAAACCATGGCGATTGGTCATAAAATATCATCTTTAAAAAAAAAAAAAAAAAAACGGGAAGGGGGGGGGCTAGTTTTAAATGCATCAGCTGTAAGACGTTCTCCAAAGGAAATGAGTTAATTGATTATAGGAAATGTCTTTTCAATAAAGTAATTTCCTATATGATCATTTTATCTCAGTATTAACAGTTTAAGATTTATCCCTTTACCAAACATTACCGATTTTCAACGGTCAAAATAATTTTATGAAAAACATTGTGGGAAAAGGAGAAAATGCTGGTAACCAGCATTTTCTCCTTTTCCCACAATGTTTTCTATTCTTTAGAATACAAGTTGAATCGTTTTAACCACATTTAATTTGTCGTATGCAAATGCTTTCAGTTTCGACTGGTGTAAACTTTTGCCGTCTGGTAAAGAGTTAATGGAGGGGAGCGTTCTAAAATTAGCCTATCGAATACGGGGAGGGGTGATAAAATTAGCAAGATGTATCAGATAAATTGTTTTAACATGCGAATTTACTATAAAAACCAACGAAAATATGCGAATGGTCGCTCGCATTTAGATTTTATTTGTACTTGTTATGCTAGACAGATTGAATCGTCAGTGATCCCTCCCGTTTTAAAATCCTTTGGGAATTGGTAGAGCAATTATAGAATAATTTTGGTCCTGTATTCCAGGGCTAGGCGTTACAAAAAATA
Source organism: Tridacna gigas (assembly GCA_945859785.2). NCBI lineage: Eukaryota > Metazoa > Mollusca > Bivalvia > Cardiida > Cardiidae > Tridacna > Tridacna gigas. Next base: position 9,693,402 of record OX244034.2, on the reverse strand, counting down.
CATAACGACAAAGCTGATGATAATTGCATTGTTTAAGTTTCTACCAGACCTAAAAAAAAAATTCAGACCGGTCCAGGTTAATAGACTTTGCAGACGACGAATTTCACGAAGTTTTTCAAAGGTTGGGATTTGTGGTTGAAAGGCTAGAACGCATTTTGGGAAAAGGAGAAAACCTACTGAATCACTTATTCTACAATAACTTAAAATGCCCATTTCCTTTATTAAGCACCCTTTAGTGCGTGTGAAATATCTAAATAGAAACTTCCATCCAAAAACCTAACACCTAAAACCCAAATACTTCAAATGAAAAGTTCTTTTCACCAAATAATTGTTCCGCGTCGGACCATGACGATCCAACATCAGATTGCGCGTTCTATGCAGTCTAATCTTTATCTAATCTGTCCGCGAAAGAGAAGTGAGTAGCAGTTAGCAGCCAACGTGTTAAGCAATATAAGAGCAGAGTATAGATCATTCGAAGCGCTTTGAAGCCATTTCTTTCCCCCTACCGCTTGTATACGAGCCACGCTTTGTGAAAACGGGGCTTAAAGCATCTGCAAAAAGCATCGACTCAGGTCAGCCATCTTAGTCCGCGTCGGCTGACCTGGTCGAAATATTTTGCCTTCGGTAAATTTTCTGCCTGGGGCAGGACCAGTGTACCTCATGATTAAATCGGTTGTTATCGGATCCATACGATTGCCACCTGCAAGGAACATGTATAATCATACTTGTACTGTAATTCGAACCTGAAACTGTTAGTGCTCATTCTCCACCTTCTATTTCCTGATTCCTTTCTCTTTTCTGTTTCTCTCTCTCTCTTTTTTTTATTTTGTTACGTCATTTCATTATCTATTTCAACACTTGTAGTGACCTTTAATTTGTATTATATATGAGTATGTTACGAAATGCATGTGTATGCATAAGTAATTAATAAAATCTAAAAATCATAATTATGTGATGGCTTACTTGGTATCACGCATCACAGAGATGCATTAAACCCCGTTTTGCGAGAGCATGGTTCATATACAGATAAATGTCACAAAAGCCTGTTTTTTTTCCCCCCATTGATTTACATCGTCTCCATAATGATGTCTACGAGATTCGTCATTTGCAGAGACGGATGAAAAAGATTTCAGATTTGATACTGAAATAGAACCTAACCCCTTTACCACACAATCCCGACCCTGACCGACGAGAAGGCTTTTGAAAACATTGTGGGAAAAGGAGAAAATGCTGGTAACCAGCATTTTCTCCTTTTCCAACAATGTTTTCGACCTTTTTGCCTTTGACAATTTTTACCCCGTTTGAATGTTAAGTTTGTCGTCTGTAAAATTCTTTCAATAGGGACAAGTCTAAAATTTTGTCGTGTGGTAAAGAAATATTTATGCTTTATCTCGTTCTCAAGTTCTAAGGAATAGAGAATGTTTTGCCATAGGCAATCTACCCCCCCCCCCCCCCCCCCACACACACACACACTTATTCCCCTCAAACGATCGATAGTGATATTTTAAGGATAAACCTCGAAACCTGAATTATCAAATTGGCTCATTAAAAAATAATTCGTTGTCTTTTTTTTTCTTTATCTCACACTTTCACAACTCGTTTAATTGAAAGGATTTCCAAATTTGCTTGATGTCATCGTGTCACGTGACTAATAAAGGGAATCATAGGCGTTTAGTCACCTTGTATAATTCTGAAAGGAAAAAATGTCCATAAAGAAATGCAGTGGAACATCGATTTAACCATTAGGTGAACAAATATAAATCAGGACCTAGAAAATTCATGGACAAAGCATTTTTACTTAGCACGAGACCACGGGTTTAGCCGCGAAAGTACGGATTAGTGTCCGGATGGTTCCCTCGTAAGAAACTTCACTCTTCGCCAGGGTCTGTATTCACAGTCATTCTTAAGAACATTCTTAGTTTTATCCTCTAGAATATTCTGATTTTGAAAGTAGCACAACTTCTGGTTTGCCAAATTAAATGATTTCGCCTATCAGAAGTTGTGTTACTTTCTAAATCTTCAATTAGACCAAGAATGTCCATTAGGATGATTGGTGAATACGGACCCAGACGTCAAAATTCTAGACTGGTCAAATAATTCTAAAGTATTCGCAGACGACTAATCAATTAACCCTTTACCAGACGACAAAATTTTAGCCTTGTCCAAATTGAAAGCATTTGCAGACGACAATTTCAGTGTGGCTCAAATGGTGCAACTTTTCTTAGATAGGGTAGAAAACATTGTGGGAAAAGGAGAAAATGCTGGTTTCCAGCATTTTCTCCTTTTCCCACAATGTTTTCAAAAGGCTTCTTTCTCAGGGGCGTCAAAAGGCGGCATTGTGCGGTAAAGGGTTAAGTGATTAACTTATTGACTCAAATGGACAAGGTGACAAAACAACACCAAACTCTGAAAACGGCGTCATCTACAATCATTGACCATTTGCTATCATACAGCTCGTAGAACATAGAGGACTATGTACCCCAGTATTTCAATTTGCTCGAGTCACGTGATTTTTACCGGATACTGGTTCCTATTGTGAGGCGCAATAAACGCGAGATTGGGCCTGCTTTTATGGGAGATCATAACGATAGAACCTGGCAAAAGTCCTTTTTGCGGCGTTTCTCTGTAAGACGAGGGGGCTATAAAATGGGCATTTCATGTTCATTTTGTAGAATTTTCGGTGAGGTTTTTTTTTTTAGAACTTTCCAAATTACAACCAGAATTACTCATACTTGCACAGAGCTTGTATAGCACGTACCACTGTCACATGAAAAAAGCTTTTCTGCAGAAGAGTTATGGAATCATTGACTTACTCTTTAACAAACTGGCAGTGCCGTGTTTTAAAGACTCTTGGCAATAAAGCTGTAGAAAAGACTGTGGGAAAAGAAGAAAATGCTGGTAACCAGCATTTTCTCCTTTTCCCACAATGTTTTCGACCCCTTCCGAGACAAATTTCATCTCTTATGCCACGTTTAATTCGCCGTTTGCAAATGCCTTCAATTTGGTCGAATCTAAATTTTTGTCGTCTGGAAAAGAGTTAAACGAAATGAGGCGGTGTGGTCTTAACGGTTCAATACATCCTACCATTTCATATGTAGATATCTCTTTACCATCTGCCAACGACTTTCTTCCGTCATGAAAGTTGTAAAAAATATGAGCCATGCTCTGTGAACCAAGGGACTGAATGCATCTGCAAAAACTATCGACTCGGGTCAGCGCAGGCTGACCTGAGTCGATACATTTTGCTTTAGGTAATTTTTTTTTGCATGTCAAAGAACCAGTGTACCTCATGCTTTAGTCGGTTGGTAGACAAAATGGATTTTATGGATCCATGATTATGCGATAATTTGCTTAGTATTATGCATCGTAGATATGCGTTAGAACACCTTTTGCCAGAGCATGGTTCATATTCTTTACAGCGTGCGGGAAAAATAAATCTTTCGTCATTAAATGTACGTATACAATAGTATGAATTTGATGAATCTTGTATGGTACGACTGAGTCAAATACTGCAACAGAAATTCCGGTCAAATATCGTCAACATTTCGATAATTCGGACACGCTGTATGATAATAATAGTATGCCGCTTGTTACTTTGTATTATTGTTAATTTGTACTATTCCTTGAAAAGACGCGTGTTAAATGAAAAGAGAATACACGAACGTCAATTTTTATAGCTTATACGAGCAATTTAACATTTGGCTGCGCTTACCGAAAGGGAAAGAAAGTCATTGATATACATGTAATTGATAAATCGAACATACCGGTAATTCGAACACGAGAAAATGTTTCTTTGTCCTTCTAGATTTTCTGAAATTTAACTTTAAATATCATTTATTTAGAAATACATGACAAAAAAGTATTAAGTATTTGTGTTCAATATTCATCATTGTGACCTTGACTTTTCTCGATTTTTATAATCATCGTCGCGAAGCTCACAAAGGACAGTGACCATACTAATGTCATTTGAAATGGAACAATGTTCATTTGTTTCTGTTTTTCTCGGAATTAACTGATTAATCATACATAAAGCGCACGCCTATCATTGACACATGTGACGATTACACTGTTACTAATAATGGAGGCGAAGAAACTGACAGCGCCTGCTTCATCCAGACTTCACGCAAATTAACCGTTGTTAGTGACAACAGTGTCAACAATGCGATTTGTCAATGAAATACGCATTGCGAGAAACATTTGAGCCATGCTCTGTGAAAAGGAGGCTTAATGCATTTGCAAAAAGTATCGCGGAATGCGCAGGCTGACCTGAATCGATACTTTTTGCTTTTGGTCAATTTTCAAAGGACCAGTGTACCTCATGATTCAGTAGGTTGTTATACAAGCCGATTTTAGGGATGTAGAATGCTGTGATCACTTGCTTGGTATCATGCACCACGGAGATGCATTAAGCCCCCTTTTGCCAGAGCATGGCTCATTTTTGATTAAACATTAATGGCGTTATGATTCATTCATAAGTCTGTATCTGTCTATGGATTTGTTTTCGTAAAGCTTTTTGTTGTATGTGTTAACTTTCTGGCTTATTCTTGTTCTAATTAGCAGTCGGGTTTCATTGTAATTCTATTATTTATTTTAGCCCAACCGAGCACGAATTACATAAGATAAACTTTTGTGAATGCTTACTGTCCATCACCCGTCCTTCGTTCGTCCGTCTGCCAACAGTTTCAAAAATCTTTCTCTCGGAAAATGGGGTTCTGCGTAGCTCGGTGGTAAAATGTAGGTCTCGTAACCTGAAGGTTCCAGGTTCGAGCCTTACTGTAGGCACTGGGTTTTCGTGGGAGTGTCCTTTGGCATGACATTCCAGAGCCAAAAGCCCTTGTGAAACCCATGTCATACATGAATAAGCGTGATATGACGGAAATAATGTTGAAAGCAGAGTTAAACTCCATTCAATCCATCGATCACTCCCCCAGAAACAATTTGGCAAGCCATTCTCAGATTTCATGTTGGACCACCCTAGGTTAGGGGAAACATATTGTTCAAATTATATGAGAAAGTTGGCCGAAATGGCCACCAAAACTACACAAAAAATATCTTACAGGTATTCCTTTCCCGACCCAGAAGTAGGGTGGTATGGATTTTTCTTTAAATTTTTGTCGTGAAGAGTCAATTTAAACAATTCCTTGTCAGAGGTAAAAAAGGCAATATGGTAACGTATTTCATTAATTCGGGTAGACATACAAGTCAATCATTAAACTCTTGCATTCTTTTTTTTGGGTAGAACTGAAACCCGCTTATTTTTACCTAAATTCCTTGGCAACACTATTTTCGATCGATCGATCGATGTACTCCTTAGTAAAAAGTAAGCATTTACAAATGATATGAGCCATGCCCTGTGAAAAGGGGGTCTAATACATCTACAAAAAGTATAGACCCATTTCAGCCTGCGCAGTCCGCGCAGGCTGACATGGATCGAAACTTTTTGCTGTTTGTAAATTTTCTGCATGTCAAAGGACCATTCCACCTCCGGATACAGTCCATTGTTAGACTAAATGGATTTTATGGATCCATAATTATGTGATGACTCGCTTTCAATAATGCATCGCGAAGACAACATTAAAACCCCTTTTGCCAGAGCACGGCTCATATGTTTGCGCCACACCCCTAGCATGTAGGTGACACTGATAAACCAATGCAAACTGGAAACCTTGTCACCGCCCAACCTATATTAAACTCTTGTTTGTTAATTCATTCTCTACAAAATAGAGACGACTACTACTGCAAATGAAGATGAATTTTGGCGATACCTAAGGTGTCTGGTGGCGGACGGTGTAGATCCAAGACCAGACTGCACGTTCCGTGCAGTCTGGTCTTGATCTACGCCATCCGCAAAAACTATGTTATATTCGCTATTGGCAGAGAAAGAGTAAATAGGGATTTGTAACATTGTATCTGTTTCCTTGCGTGTATAATTAGCAATGTTTGTTAACAAATGCAACACAGTATGTTACAGTAGGGTTGGGCCATGAATTAATTTGTTTCCCTTTATAGATTTAATTACAATTGACAAATATAGACATAAAGACATGTTAGAATATACATGAACTAATTTTGGAAATTGAATGAATGAATGAATGGAAATCTTTATTGGCACAGTTTGCATGAGCTAATTTCGGAAGTATGAATGAATGAATGAATGAATGAATGGGTGGGCAGGTGGATGGATAGACGGACGGACGAACGACTTGATTTCTTCGTCGGCTTACACATCTCTCCCCCTCTCTCTCTGTCTCTCCCTCTCTCATCTCTCTCTTTCTCTCCCTCTACCCCCTCTCTCCTTGCTCTCGATTTTCTCATGAATTTATAAAAGTGCCATATTGTGTTTGTAAGAGAGAGTGTGTCTGTTAGAGAGAGAGAGAGAGAGAGAGAGAGAGGGAGGGAGAGAAAGAGGGGGGGGGGAGGGGATATCTAGTTTTACATACATGTGTGGGTATGTTTTTTTTTTCTATTTAAACTATTTTCAATGCTGCACGTTAGAAAAAAAAACCCAAAGATTCAAAGTTCATGATGTAAAGGAAACGGTTCCACAGTTTACGCTTCTTAAAATAGACGCGATTTATTTTGGATTTCATGGCGCACAAGTGAAAATTTTCGTTTCAAGAAAAGCAAAAATCGATGTCTCCAGACTATTTTTGTCTCCCCAAGCTTTCCAAGAGAAAATATTTTATCACGCGTTTAATTCGAATGAGACATACAAAAGATAAACCAATCCGCTGCAACCCAATTTCACAGAATCCCGAGTTTTTAACGATCTCGAGAAACACTGCCTTTAAAAACATTGTGGGAAAAGGAGAAAATGCTGGTTACCAGCATTTTCTCCTTTTCCCACAACGTTTTCTATCTTTTTAAGGAAAAGTGCTTTGATTCGAAAATTATTTGAACTGTTATCTGTAAATACATTCAATATAAAAAAAAATCTAAAATTTGCCGTGTGGTAAAGATTTCACTCTTATGCTTTGAAATCAATGGGTTCAACTTTTTGAATGGCAAAAACAGATACTGTTCTATATATGAAAAAACATTTGGATCAACGGTTAGAATGAAATAGTGGGCGGTGTAGATCAAAGATCAGACTTCACGTTCTGTGCAGTCTGATCTTTCATTTACGCCACCCAAAAAAGCCACATCTGTTGCCAAATGTGGTGAAAGAGTAAATCTAATAGTACTTTTCACGTTTCATTTTTTTTTCTAAGATGGTTGCCATGGCAGTAGATCTTGTCTGTCTTTTTTTTCTGATTTTCTGATTTCAATCATCACAGAAGATCGAGGGCTTTGACATTATGAAAACGAGAGGTCGTTATTATCAATTAGGCGGCTACAGTTTGAAAGGGAAATCTTTGGTTTGTTTAAATAGCCTAAATTAGATTAACTACAATTAAGGTTTTCTTTTTTTACAAGAATTAATCCAAAAATACCTGGCATTGTTGATCCAAGATAAGGTGAAAAGTTCTGGGCAGTTTGGTCCTGATATAGGCTATGATGGAAATCAGCGAAAGTTTTTTGTATTTTAAAATTGTGGCAAAACGAGAAAATGTCAATAACGAGCATTTAAAAATATCTGCTTTATCTTGATACGACATTAAGCACCAAGTGGCGGTAACATCAAGATATGACGGCCTTCGGTATAGGAGGATGTTCAATATTAAGGATTGATTGATTGTATGGTGTTTCACGCCGCTTTCAACAATATTTCAGTCATATCACGGCGACAGCTCACATATTCATGTGTTTCCTGGGTTCCACCAGTAGTAGGATAGGGCTCTGAAGTGTCTTGCCCAAGGACACTCAATATTAAGGATTCGAAGAACTTCTAGATCTTTAATCTGTACTAATAGCTATTTTATGGGTTATTGTAGCTAACCTGGCACTTAACTCTTTACCACACAATCCCGACTTTTAACGACCCTCAAAAAGAAGCCTTTTGAAAACACTGTGGGAAAAGGAGAAAATGCTGGTAACCAGCATTTTCTCCTTTTCCCACAATGTTTTTCTAACCTTCCCAAAACAAATTTCATTTTTTGAGTTACATTTATTTTGTCGTCTGCAAATGCTTTCAATTTTGACTAGTCTAAAACTTTGTCGTTTGGTAAAGAGTTAAATGAAAAATCTAAGTTTTTTTCTTTATCTTAACTGTTGTCCTGCTATATAAGATAAATATAATTTTCAAGCCGATAGTAAAAGCCCGAATAATGTTTGCGAAAAATATCTCCTTATCGGACAGCGTAGATCCAAGATCAGACTGCACGTTCTGTGCAGTCTGATCTTGATCTACACTGTCCGCAAAAGGTCAGTGGGCCGCGCTTAGCGGCTTCAAGTTTAAAAATAGTATTGAATATTAATAATTATGATAATAATAATAAAAAAAAAAAAAAAAAAACACGCAGGCTTTTTATTTAATTCATATCGCACCCTAAGAATCAAAATCCTAAGAACTGATAAAAAAGAAAAGTTTAAGCAATCGATCTGAACTTTACAACCTCCAGTTTTTTTCTATTTCTGTCTTTAATTAGCATCTTCTGGGATTCAATTTGATGCCTGAAGAAACCTCAAGTGTCCTTAAAAAACTCAGAATAGCTTTGCCCCCAGAGAAATCAAGACATGCAACCGTCTTGGTTTTAGTTTTGTCATATTTTTGTAATTAATAGGATATTTATGTCGTGTTTTATTTAGGAAATTCTTTCACTTTATTTATCTCGTGTTTCAGTTGTTTCATCCTTGAAAAATATGATCAGACAACTTTGTGCAAAGGGTGAAACTGAAGTTTTGAGCATTTTCTCCCATTGTCTCATTTAAAGCTCGGCGGTTTTTTTTTTTTTTAATGGCAAAAAACGTCGAGATATTGTCAAAGCCCTGTCGTCGTTTGCATCTGTGTCATCGTCGTGCAAAAACTTTGGATATTTTGTAATATCTCAAACCAACTGAAGATATTTACTTCAAACTTGGACTAGTTGTTAACTTACAAAATGGGAACCCATAAAACAGGGGCAGTTAACCATTAAAATATCTTTAACACGTTTATGCCCATTTTTCGACTTTCGAATTTTCACTGAAAATCAATCTAGTTCTAAAAGCAATTGCTGCCAAGCGTTGGCACCCCCATGCGGTGCGACTGTTTGAGATGTCGGGCTGCAGTTCCAAAATTGTCATCGGAAGAAGGTTAAGCCTTTACCACACAATCCCGACTTTTAACGACCCTGAGAGAGAAGTTTTTTTGAAAGCATTGTAGGAAAAGGAGAAAATGCTGGTAACCAGCATTTTCTCCTTTTCCCACAATGTTTTCTACCCTTCCCCCAAAACAAATTTGAATTGAAAAGTCAAATTTATTTTGTCATCTGCAGATGCTTTCAACTTGGACTAGTGCAAAATTTTGTCATTTGGTAAAAGGTTAAAGAATACCAGGAATGGGAGGAAACTTGAATAAATGTGCATTTTCCTCTCTAATACTGCAACTAAACATAAAAACAGCACAACATGCCAACAAATTTTGTTAACTCTCCTTTTTGAAGTGATCTAACCCTTTGCCCGGCCGGGTAGCTCAGTGGTTAGCGTAACTGACTCGTGACCTGGTGGTTGCAGGTTCGATACCTAGTTGAGGCAAACTTTCTGTCCGGCGATTTTTCGGCTCTCATCTCTGATGCATGTGAGGAAAGTAGTTCAGTGATTTGGAAAGAAGGTTGTGTCAGTACTTGTGTGAGAAAGCCAGGAAACACATGCTTAGCCTGCACTGACCGCTGTAATATGACCTAAAGTGTTACAACTCCGATACAAGCAAGCTTTACCAAATGATCCTTTTACGATACTGAGGTAAAAATCCTTTTGGAAGCGTTGCGGTAAAAGGCGAAAGTGCTGGTAGACAGCATCGTCACCTTGTCCACTGATGTTTACTATCCCTTCTTGCGGGAATCTCGAAAAATTTTAGTTGCCACCTGCAATTCCTTCCAAATACGGACGAGTCTTAATTTTGGTGTCTGAAAATGAGTTCATTTTTTTTTTTCGAATCGTTGACACATAGGTTTTCTTTTGCCTTTTCTAGCAACGGAAACATGATGCCAAGGCGAGTAACAATGGTAACAGCGTTTCAGTATGCTCTCGTAAAAATTGCCCTGCGACCTTTCTGTTCACTACTGCGATTAGACTTGAGCCATGCTCTGGCAAAAGAGGGGCTAATGCATCTCCGTGATTTATTATACCAAGCCAGACATCACATAATTATGGATCCATAAAATCCATTTTGTACAACAACTGACTGAATCATGAGGTAGACTGGTCCTTTGACATACAGAAAATTGACGATAGCGAAAAGTTTCGGCCCAGGTCAGCCTGCGCGGGCTGCGCAGGCTGACCTGGGCCGATACTTTTTCGCAGATGCATTTAGACCCTTTTTCACAGAACGTGGTTCATTTATATTTTCCCTGTCACTTGACGCTGTTGTTATTATGTTTTACATTTTCCTTAGTATCGCATCACTAACGACAACAGAATTTGTGTGAGAAATACGAATAATATTACGCATTTATATAAATGAGCCATGCTCTGACAAAAGGAGGTTGAATGCATCTCTGTGATGCATTACATTAAGCAAGACATCACATAAATATGGATCCATGAAATCATTTTTGTCGAACAATAGGCTGAATCTGAGGTAGACTGGTCCTTGGACTTGCAGAAAATTGACCAAAAGCAAAAAAGTTTCTATGCAGGTCAACCTGCGCGGACTGCGCAGGCTGACATGGGTCGATACTTTTTGCAGATGCATTAGTTCCCCTTTTTCACAGAGCATGGCTCAAATTTATTTTGAAGTCGAAACTGAGAATGCTTGGGTAATATTTTGACATAAGTTATTGTAAAACAGAATTTCTCTATGCTTTCGATTACGGTGACGATATCGAATTTGGGAAGTAATCAATGGCTTGAAGGAGTATCGTGCCATAGTTCTGAATAACATCGAGTAAGTAAGCGTCGACAAATGCATTAACTCTTTACCAGACCTTATGACAAAAGTTTAGACTCGACCACATTGAAAGCATTTGAAATCAACAGATAAAACGTTACGGAGAATGGAGAAAATGCAGTTTTATCAGCTTCTCTCTTTGCATCTATACTGTCCGATACAGTCAAAATTTGATATCAAGCCAGCGGACGGTGTAGATCCAAGACCAAATTGCACGTTCTGTGCAATCTGATCTTGATCTACGCTGTTCTCTCATTTACTCGAGATGTTATCGCAGTGAAAGTGTGACTTCCGTTTCAGGGAACTATAAATAGAAACCACGTGACTCACCATGTCGTTGTTCTCCAAGAGATTTAACACGGACTCCTCTTTGTTCAGAATCACCGAGATGCTTGTTTTCTCTCCGTCATAGTCTGTGGGGGGGAAAAACAGAAAATTGATTGTAAACTTATAAACTTCTTGCAGACTACAATGTAGGTCTTGCAGCAGACCTCTCTTGAAATCATTTTGGCAAAATAAGAAATTGCTCGAGCCATTTATTCTTTTTTTTTCACAATGTTTTCATTTGTATTGAGGCATCAAAAATTAATCCATGTTAGTTGTCTGTATTTTATAAGGGTGTTGTCAAAGCTGTCTGTTGCAAATTCATTCCTGTTTAATTAAAAAATAGTCTTTTTAAGGTTTATTTAGCTTTTGACCTACTTCTGGGTATGCTATAACCGAATGAATAAATAGTAATTTGCGATTGGTCAAAATTGAGGACATATTTATTCTGCGAACCCCTGCTGGCCTATTTTTGGGCTATTGTTGGCGTGGTTACATTTCATTATTTCTCTTCACGTTGAATCCCAAAGAGCTTTAATTTTCCTATTCCAGTATCTCTAATGCCATCTATCTTTTTTAAAAGATATTTCTTGTTTTAAGTTTATTGATTATGACCATCTTGAGGAGATAGTTAAGTTGCAACAAGAAGTCTTGCGGCGCTGTTTTCTAATGGAATTCTTATTCATATTTGTTTGACTGTATGGTCATCAGAAAATTGCGCCTTTTCTATTCGATTTATCTGGATTTTACAGTACAAGTAGTTTCATAAGCATCGCGTGATGAAGAAACATAAATGGAAAACGCATACCCAATTAACTTATTCGAGTACGAACCAGAATCAGAACATCTTATTTAACTTGAAATTGTTTGCTACAAATCGTTATTATTATTGTATAAATCGTGCTCGGTGAAAAGGGGGTTTAATGTATGTGCTTGTGCAGGCTGACACGGGTCGAAACTTTTTGCTATTTGTAAATTTTGTGCATGTCAAAAGACCATTCTACCCCCAGATCCAGTCGATTGTCAGACAAAACGGAGTTTGCGGATTCATAATCACGTGATGACGTGCTCAGTTTAATGCATCGTGGAGATGCATTAAATCCCCTTTTGCTAGAGCACGGCTCATATGAACTGTACATATGAGCTGTGCTGTGTGAAAAGGGGGCTTAATGCATCTGCGAAAAGTATCGATCCAGGTCAGCCTGCGCAGTCCGCGCAGGCTGACCTGGGCCGAAACTTTTCGCTATTGGTCAATTTTCCGTATGTCAAAGGACCATTCTACCTTATGATACTGTCGGTTGTTGGACAAAATGGATTTTATGGATCCGTAATCATGTGATGACTTGCTGGGTTTAATGCAGTACGGAGATGCATTAAGCCCCCTTTTTCCAGAGCATGGGTCATATTTATGTGACCCCCCCTCAGGTTCTCTGTCTCTCACTCTCTGTCTTTCTCTTCCCCTTTCTCTCCCTTCTTCTTTTCTGTCTCTCTCTTTGTCTCTCCCTGTCTGCCACTGGCAGTCTCCAGCTCTCCCTATGTCTCACCACTCTCTGTCTCTCAATGTCTGTCTTTCTCTTCCCCTCTCTCTCCCTGTCTCTTTTCTGCCTCTCTCTCTCTCTCTGTCTGCCACTGTCAGTCTCTAGCTATCCCTATGTCTCACCGCCCTCTGTCTCTTTCGCTCTCATTTTCTTCATTTCTGTCTCTGTCTGTCTCCCTCTCAAATCAAACTTTTTGCATCATTAACTCTTTACCAAACGTCAAAAATTTAGACTCGTCCAAATCGAAAGCATTTGCAGTCGACAAAATTGACGTGACTCAAAAAAAAAAGAAATTTGTTTTTGGAGGGAAGAAAACATTGTGGGAAACGGAGAAAATGCTGGTTACCAGCATTTTCTTCTTTTCCCATAATGTTTTCGAAAGGCTTCTTTCTCAGGGTCGTGAAAATCCGGGATTGTTTGATAAAGAGTTAAGAATTACATGCATATAACAATTTATTAACCCATTACCAGACGACAAAATTTTAGCCTTGTCCAAAGTAAAAGCATTTGCAGATGACAATTTCAATGTGGCTCAAACCGTGCAATTTTTCTTTGATAGGGTAGAAATCATTGTGGGAAAAGGAGAAAATGCTGGTTACCAGCATTTTCTCCTTTTCCCACAATGTTTTCAAAAGGCTTCTTTCCCAGGGGCGTCAAAAGGCGGCATTGTTCGGTAAAGGGTTAAACACAACCTGACTACCATGTTGCATTTACATATTCGATTGTTGTTGTGTGTTCACCGCCAACAGGTCGAAGGGTATTAAATTTCACTTCACTGAAAACCTTAAACACGTGTAACATGCATATGGACCATGCTCTGGCGAAAGGAAATTTAATGCATATCCGTCATGCATGGTACACGTCATCATATAGTTATGAACCTATAAAATCAATTTTGTATAACAACCCACAGAATTATGATGGATACTAGTCCTTTGACATACAGAAAATTGACCATTAGCAAAAGTTTCGACCAGATCAGCCTGCGCAGAAAGCGCAGGCTGACCTGTGTCGATAGTGTTTGGGGATGCATTAAGCCTCCTTTTTCCAAAGCATTGCTTATATGACTGTAGGGAGAAAGAAAATACTAATTCAAAAATGTTAAATTCTATGCAGAGACAAAAGTGGTTCTTACCTGTCATGATATCGGAAGTACCCAGAAATTCGGACGTTGTGAACTGATTGATTATTGCTGATTTTCCTACCCCGTTATTTCCCAGAACAAGCACCTGATATTCTTGGGGGTTCTCATCGAGAATAGAGTCCTGAGAGCCCGAATGAATGTATGGGTATTTGATACTCAGTTTATTATATTCCCTGGGGGTCATACAGCTTGTGCGACGGACGGGGGTACAGTAAGTGCTGGCTATCGAGCTATGACGACGTGACATATAGTCGGTGACGGCACTCTCACGGCGGTGCGCTGTGGTCACGTTATTGGACCCGGCCAGGGACGCAGTGCTATCTCGCCGGTTGCTCGACGTCGACACGCCACTATCTCGTCGATTGTCCTTTCTCAAATCTCCCTTGTTAACAAGTCCTTTCACTGTCGTGCTGAAATGGCGCACTAAGACACTATCGTTGTTCTCAGAATGTTCTTCAATGTCTTCCAGATTGTTGTCAGAGATGTTTGCCCGAAAGTCCAACTCTGTAAATGGAGTTGGAGGCAATGTTGGCAGCGCTGGCAAGCTTTTGCTTCTGCTTCGTTGAATTCTTTTATTCTTTTTGCAGCGTATGGACCTCGAATAAGAACCCGTTTTCCGTTCTAGTACAACTTTTGGACGTACAGACGAATCTACGATTTTACTTGTTTTTTTGTCAGCCATCGCGTATTTCTCTGAGATTTTACAGAGTTCTGCTAACTCCATTTTACCAAACAAAAAAAAATCCAAACACTGCGCTTTGGCGTCTTCAGACTTTTTGAATTCTAAGAAAAAAACTTATTTTTTTTTATCCACAATAAATGCGGAAGAAAATGTTTTATTGCAAACTTTTTTTCAATAAATGGTACCACAAATTACCGATGTAAAATTCCCAGAACCTAGTAAATCACCATGAAAGGCGCGTTGTGACAGATCGTTAACTGATTTCAATCCTAGTTGCTCCCTGGTTTTATATTGCCATTCATTAGGGAACGTCACATGTCGTTTTTAGTTATTTTTAGATTTCGCAACAGATTGCGTCTAAAGCGTTCCATAGAGTCTGATTTGAGCGCGGATCTGATGCGAGCGTCTGAATCATTCGCTGTAAAATCAATTCTAACGACCATTTTCTTTTCCTCGCCATGACATATTTCCGATTTCGAAGTTATACAATATGAATTATCTATGTAAAACAACACTATCAGAGTCATTGTGTGATTTTCTAGAATCGCCTTTGTACTTTACAACATCTTGATTGCATTTTGAAAATCCAGTAGGCTGAAAAAGCAGCATTTCTCGGAAATATTTGGAACAGCTTTGTGATATCAAAGTAGAAGGGTATACAAGGCTTCGAGGTGGTCCCCACTAAAAACGTATATGGAAATTCTAGTCGTAAACAATCCTTAACTGGAACCTTGATTAAAAGGCTAGAATATCGGGAATTTCTAAAATTTGAACAAGTCTTTAATTAATTAACGCCTTGGTAAGACAAGGTTAGTAAACAGTACCAAATAAGATGCTTTGTTTTGCTTTTAGAGTTCTGAAAATAGAAGGTAAAAACCAAGATGTATTGATTTTTGCTATTTTCGCTTTCATCTTAGAATAATTTGTAAAGTATTATTTAAAAATCACAAAACGATTACTTACATTTATCTTTAATCGCAGTTTGCAACCAATGTAGATCAATATCAGTTTGCACAAAACATGCAGTCTCCTTTGGTGAGACTTTCTGGCTAAAGGCAATAATGAAATTGCAATTTTTTGGCTTTTATTTTTAGACTGAAACTATCTGTTGGAATTATTCAGCGCTCTAAGGGCTAATGTAAGTCTGGTGCATTCACATACCATTCTTAGTTCGGTTCTAATACTAGAATACAAGACTTGTCATCTGATAAGCTGATGTCGGAAATTAACCGGTATCCTGCTAAATACGATAAAACTTTCAAGCTGACATTAAAAACTCGAATAATGTCCTTTTAAACTTTCTTTCTTGGGGAAAAAAACATATCTCCTTGTCGGACAGTGTAGATCCAAGATCAGACTGCACGTTCCGTGCAGTCTGATCTTGATCTACACTGTCCGCAAAAGGTCAGTGAGTCGCGCTTAGCAGCCTAGCGATTAATCTTTACGGCGCCGAATAACGCCAGCAGGCATTTTCAGTCTAGGAATCGAACTCAAATAATTGCAATTTCTTGGTTGCTTTTTGTCCTATAATCTCTCAGCAAAGCAGACAGTGTAGATCAAAGACGAGACTGCAAGTTCCGTGCAAATTGATCTTGATCTACACTGGATACGGAAGAAATTATAGTTTTGAATGGCTCTTTAAGGGTTAAAAAGGTAATAGATTTTAGTAACATAATTCATGGTATGTCTGTTCAGGGTCTGTATTCTCCGTATCCACCAGCCATTCTTAAGAACATTCTTAGTTTTTTTTTTCTCCAAGATTTTCCAGATTTGAAAGTAAAACAACTTCTGATTGGCTAAACCATTTGACTTAGCCAGTCGGAAGCTGTGTTACTTTCAAATTTGGAAAATCTTGGAGAATAAGACTAAGAATGTTCTTAAGAATAGCTGGTGAATAAGGACCCAGATATGACGTCATCATACTTATTTGAATACGTTCCTGGCTAAATTTAGTAATTAACAGAACCGAGCGCGTCTTATTGCATATAGCATGCATACAGGAAAAGGTGTCGGGCCCAATTAGCCCATTGGGTAGCTAAAAGGTTGCGAGTCCGTACTTCGGAATGACCAAAGCAGTCGATTGCTTGATAAGAGTGCGATACCTAGTGCTGCGAGACAGTTGTCTTATGGGTAGAGTGGTTGGCCTCTCTCATTAAAGATTCCAGGTTCGAATCTCGATATGAAGGGGATCAACAGTTGGGACTACCCACATCACGGCGCGAGTACCGTTTAAAGATTCCAGGAATTAATAATCGAGAGTGATTAATAACAATGAGCCATGCTGTATTAAAAGGGGGTGTAATACATCTGCAACAAGTATCGACCCCGGTCAGCCTTCGCAGTCCGCGCAGGCTGACATGAGTCAATTTTCCGCATGTCCAAGGACCAGTTTACCTCATAATTCAGCCGGTTGTTAGAAAAAATGGACTTTATGATCCATGACCGTGTGATGATTTGCTTGGCATCATTCATCACGGAGATGCATTAAGCCCCTTTTTGCCAGAACATGGCTGAAGTTGTAAGAACTTGTTAACGATCGATGTAAAGTAAACAGGTTTAAACTTGAAATAAGATTCACTCATTCTCTGATATTGGAAAACGTTTCGTGCATTCCCGTAATATGACGTGTGACGAATTCGTTCTAATTTTAGATCAAAGACTGCAATGACCAATGTTTTGTCGATAGTGTATTGCCATAGCTACTATCTGTTAACCCTTTCCCAAACAAGCCCTGGTTTTCACGTGTCTGCTGTACAAGTCTTTTGAAAACACTGTGGGAAAAGGAGAAATTGCTCGTAACGAGCAATTTCTCCTTTTCCCACAGTGTTTTCTACCCTTTTCGATAACTTTCTGCCATTTTCATCAAATTTAAAATTGTCGTCTGCAAACTCTTTCAATTTGGACCAGTCCAAAATTTGTTGTTTGGGAAAGGGTTAACTCTTTACCAAACGACAAAACTATAGACGGGTCTAAATTGTAAGAATTCGCAGACCAAAAATTAGTTGTTGCTAAAATGATAGTATTTGTCCTAGACAGGGTAAGAAAACATTGTTGAATTGGAGAAAATGCCGGTTTCCCACAATGTTTTCAAAATTATTTTCCTTAGGGTCGTTAAAACAAGGGATTGTTTTGTAAAGCGTTTTAAATATCGTTTAACTGCCATGATTCAGCCTTCAACGTCATTTAGAAACTCAATTAAAAAAATAACAAAAACTACGTATTTTATGGAATTACGTCGTAGTGTAAACTTTGTAGTAACTACTAATTCTCGACTGAATCGATTTCTTTGTTTTGTTTTTGTTCATGAAAAAGAACTATTACAAAAGCATTTCTCGAATAGCGTGACAGAAGTAAATGTTCATAGATCTATGAATGACAAATATGTATTCTTTGACAGGGGTTTTGCGCCAGTCTCATCAATATGAGCACTACTCTAGAAAAAAGGGGGCTTAATGCATCTCCGTGATACATTATACTAAGCAAGTCAGCACATGATTATGCATTCTCGAAAGCTACTGTTTTTGATAATCGACTTAATCATGAGGTAAACTGGTTGTTGGTCATACAGAAAATTGACCAATGGCGAAAAGTTTCGGCCCAGGTCAGCCTGCGCGGACTGCGCAGGCTGACCTGGGTCGATACTGTTCGCAGATGCATTAAGCACCCTTTTCACAGATCATGCCTCATATATAGTTTATATTTAGCGTTGAAACAGTTAACCTTTTCCACTCACTTTAACACACGCCCCTTAATTTTTGTGGCCTAGAAATAGTTGATTAGTAACCGAGATTTACCGGGGTTTCATTTGCCTGCAATTGACATTTATATCTTAAAATAGATGAAGTCAAGAATTCTGCATGAATGGGAAGGTTTAAGGCAATGGGAAAGTATACATATGCTTTTTACGAGAAAATTACAACTATATTGGGGGTGTTAGGAGAGTCTACGTCAATCGCAGAAATTCGTACTTTTCTTTTTTCAACCCTTTACCACACAATCCCGTGTTTTAATGACCATCTAAAAGTAGATGAAGTCAAGAATGATAATTCTACATGAATGGGAAGGTTTACATCACTGGGAAAGTATTTTCCTTTACCAGAAAATTATAACTATATTGGGCGTGTCAGGAGGGTCTACGTCAATTGCAGAAATTCGTTCTTTTCTTTTTTAACCCTTTATCAATCAATCCCGAGTTGTAACGACCATGATGAAGAGGGCTTTTGAAAACATTGTAAGAAAAGGAGAAAATGCTGGTAACCAGCATTTTCTCCTTTTCCCACAATGTTTTCTACCATTTCAAAGACAAATAACATTATTTGTGCCAGATTCCAGTCGCCGTCTGCAAGTGCTTCCAATACAGACAAATCCAAGATTTTTTCATCTGATAATACACATACGACTCGTACAGTCAAACCAGCGTCAGAGGTCACCTATACCTAACAGCCACTTTTATGCTATAGCCACCGGCCAATGACTCCATATCTGAGGTCTGAATGCCACACCCCTACTTTCAATAGCCTTTTGCCTTCCAGTGGCTGGCTGAAATAGAAAGGTTTGGCTGTATCTAATGTACATTCTCGGCATTTTGGTCTTGATTGCCACTGTACATAAATGCACGCAAATTGTCTCCGGCGCGCCCATGACCGTTCCTTATAATTTTGTTTATGAATATTTTATTGTTGAATATGTACCACACGAAACAAGGTGGGGTAAATGATAACAAAATATCACAAGGTATAAGAGTAGATGACTCCCGAGTTCCAGTTTAAAGCGGCCTATTTAGTTTTAATTCCGTTAATCAAAATTTCTTGTAAAACACCAATAAATACAACTAGATATTTATATTTTTCTTTGCAGTCGTATTTATAAACTGTACGGTTACATTCAGTAGAATGGTGTAATTTTGGGCTTTTAGATAAAGTGATGGTCGTTTCCCGTTCGGTAACACCGTCAGGCATGACGTCATCATATTGATTTGAATACGAATTCTTGCAATCGACGCGTGTTATTGATACTGTGACATTCTAAGAGGTCTTTGTGAAACTCTGGCGCAAATCTAAAAATACCTTTACAGGCTACGTGGCCCATTGAGGAAATACCACTGGAAAATACTTCATTACTTTTGTCTTTCTTCTTTACTGATGATTTGCTGCAGCTTTCGCCTTATTAAATTTAGTGATATATCATTTTTGAAGTTTGGTGAGATTAGAAAAATATGAATTGAGTTCCATAATACTGAGAACGTAAAATAAATAAAATGATCATTTTCAGTACGTAAAATGACACAAGTATTTCGATTTAAGGACTGTTTTGGCACTAGTTTCATCATCTCACAAAATACCAGGGAGTGTAGACAAAGATCACGCTGCTTAACACTGCCCGCACAAGTCAAACTTTATTAGTTGTGCATGTTACTGAAAAGGGTTTTAATCTTTAACAGACAATCCCGAGTTTTAACGACCTTGACGGAGGATTATGAGAACATTGTGGGAAATGGAGAAAATGCTGGTAACCAGCATTTTCTCCTTTTTCCCCCGGCAATGTTTTATTCCTTTTTAGCAAATACCATAATTTGAGCCAGATTTTAATTGTCGTCTGCAAATGCATTCAATTTGGACAAGTCTACGTTTTTGTCGTGTGGTAAAGCGTTAACCCTTTCCAAACAGTCCCGAGTTTTACCGAACTTGACAAAGAGGGTTTTAGAGAACATTGTTGGAAAAGGAGAAAATGCTGGTGAACAGCATTTTCTCCTTTTCTGGCAATGTTTTCTTTCTTTTAACAGACAAATACTATAATTTTAGCCAGATTCAATTTGTCGTCTGCAAATGTTTTCAATACAGACAAATCCAATTTTTTGTCATTTGGTAAATAGACGCAATCGTTTACGGTGTCTGCGAACTGGGCTAACGGGCTCGGCAAAGGTGAGACATTGGTTACTGGTTGAATCATTAAGTGACAACACGAAATTTGAAGCTAGCAGGAGACATCATCGAATACGGCGTCTGGAAACTAGATTTTGTTGATGCCTATGTTACCATAGCAATTATGATCATCCTGGTATTGAAAATAGCGCAGGCGGTTGGATATTTTTGATTTCATGAGACAATAAACTGGTTCTCTGCAATGAATAAGGCTTATAACGCCCATATCGCAAGTACTTCCTTACCAATCACAGTGACTGACCCTTTGGTGCTCCTCTGTACCACCGGTGATCGAATCTGGGAAAATTTAACGCCTTAACCACTTCATCACTTGGCTTGGTATTTGCAGTGCCCTGCCCTAGTCGAGTATCTAATTCACAAAGCTAACTTGGATTTCTTTTAATAAAAAGTTAGAAAACATTGTGGGAAAAAGTAACATTTTTTTCCTTTTCCCACATTGTTTTAAAATCCGTCATCCTCAGGATCATTGAAACTCGGGACTGAGTGGTAAAGAGTTAAGGGCAGGCCGAGGTGATTGGCGTATACGATCAGCGTATACATGTGTTACATGCTATTTTAAACCCTTATACTGCCATGTAAGTTGAACGAAACGTTCAATCCGACAGCAAAGAACACGAAGGTTGCTATTTCAAACTTATTTTTGGAAAACAAACATCTCCTTATCGGACAGTGTAGATCCAAGATCAGACTGCACGTTCTGTGCAGTCTGATCTTGATCTACACTGTTCGCAAAAGGTCTGTGAGTCGTGCTTAGCATTTTAAGGGTCAAACTTTTTCTGAACAAAACAACGACACAAAATCGTGTTATTTCAACGGGTTTCTTGGCGTTTCTTGTATGTCTTTGGAATACTATAATTCGTTTAGCCTGTAACTCTTACAGCGCTGAAATCGGCTTAAGTTGCTTTTGCTGTCAGTGTAGATTAAGATCATACTTCACAGAACTTGCAGTCTGATCTTTGACCTACACTATCCGCTACTTTGTTACATATGCTTGCCAACACAATCTCGACAAAGCAATATTGCGGCTGTTCTTCCAATTGAATAGATCCATTCCATTAACCCTAAAGCTGTAACATAATAAAATCTTTAATGATATACCCTTTACAGCCAAAGAGAAAAAAACAATCTTGGTAAAATTTTATAATGTGTAGAATGGCTCAGAATCTAGTAAGCTGTGTAAACATGGATAAATTACCAGTATATATTAGCGGATAAACTCGGGGGATTTGTCTTCGATTTAAAAATGGAAACAACGACGGTGATTTCTTTGAAGGCTTCCAGAAAATGAAATGCATTTTCTATCGGTCGTAATCTCTGCAATCTTGCAACCATCAGGGGCAACATTTGGCATGAAGATACAAGAATGATTATAGTTTGATAAAGATGAGATGGGTTAAAAATTTGCTGAAAAGGAGTATAGATGTGCATTTAAAGGTTTCAGTGGATTTTATTACCAGAGGTCATGACCGATATATTTGGTGCTTAACCCTGTACCACACAATCCCGACTTTTAACGACCCTGGGAAAGAAGCCTTTTGAAAACATTGTGGGGAAAGGAGAAAATGCTGGTAACCAGCATTTTCTCCTTTTCCCACAATGGTTTCTACCCTATCAAAGAAAATTTGCACCATTTGAGCCACACTGAAATTGTCGTTTGGAAATGCTTTCAATTTGGACAAGGCTAAAATTTTGTCGTCCGGTTACCATGAGAAGACCACGTTTTCTGATTCTGATCCTCTCTGTCCAAACATGACTACTGTAATTTCAGTCTGCTTATCTTTGAGTTTGTAATAACGTGATATCTTTAGTTGAATGTAAAATGTTTATTTCCTTTATTTAGCCATAAGACTAAGGGTATCTATACAGCAGATGATATATGGCTATGTGTGTGCCATACACGATATGTGTAACAGCTTGTAACAATCCCTTAAGAACAACGTTTCTTCTTTCGACTATTCCCTTTCTGAATTTAGGTCATGCGCGGTGCAGGCTTGAAAGTGTAGAATTCGCAGTCTGGGGGCCCATGGTTTGATCTTCACTCGGGGCGCTCACTTTTTCAAGCGGGTGTTCTCGAGTAAGTCACTTCAAAGCCCTTGTTTTGTACTTGGTAAAACCTAGGAAACACATCAAATAGTAAGCTGCCGTGATATGGCTGAGCCTAGACAACCACCCAGTCAGTTGATTTACTATTCCGAATTAGAAGCACAGAAAATTTGATTTGTCAGATATCCTATAATTCTACGCTATGACCGTAATGGCTGGAGTGGTCGTATCTGCGGAAAGGAGTGATATAACAGATTTCCTTGGAGCATTCGGTACTGCTTCTGTACTGTTTTAACCCTTTACCAAATGTCTAAACTATTGCTCTTTCAAAAATTGAGGATCTACAATCGGCTAACTTACACTGGGATAAATTAGCCAATGATCTCTAATAGGACACAAAACATTGTCGAAAAGGAAGAAAACACAGTCGGAACCAGCATTTTATGTTTTTCTTAAAATCTGTCTCTGCCAGGGTCTTAAAACACAGTTCATTGATTGTATGGTGTTTAACGCCGTTTCCAACATTATTACAATTATATCACGGCGGCCAGTGCACCTATCTATGCTTTCCTGGAGTTTTCTTTTACCAGTCCTCCGCACAATATTCTTTCCAAGCCACTGGCTGCTTTCCCACATAACCGTCGTCGAAACAATGGTCAGCGGTGGGAGAGGAATGAATCCTGTCGCGATGACTATCATCAATCCTCGGGAAGAAATTGGCCAAGCCGGGGACTGAACCAGCGACCTCCTGTTCTCAAGTCCTGTACGCTACCGACTGAGCTACGGGGGCTTGGCCGTAAAACACAGGATTGTTTGGTAAAGGGTTATGGGGGAAAACTCGGTCATACATGCACGATGAACTGGAACCTTATGAATTTTAGCCACGCTCTGTGAAAAGGGGTTTAAGGCATCTGCAAAAAGCATCGACTCAGGTCAGCCTACGCAGTCCGCGCAGGATGACCTGGGCCGAATCTTTTTGCTATTAGTCAATTTTTTTTTGCATGTCAAAGGACCAGTGTACCTCTTGATTCTTTCGATTGTTAGACAAACTTGGCTTTATGGATCCATAATCATATGATGACCTGCTTGGCAGCATGCATCACAGAGGTGCATTAAGTCCCCTTTTGCCAGAACATGGCTCATTTGTGCATTTATGCTTCTAACAGTTTAAGTTGTGTGTGATTGAGGATTCGATCATTTGAGTACGTTTATAATACATACTTATTGGTCTACCTGATATTGATGGCCACTGGCCAGTCACAACTATAGTCGATTTTGTGGACATTATAAATTAAGATCATACAGAACAGAACATGTAGTCTGATCTAAAGTCTACACTTTCCACTGTTTTGTGAAACACTCATACTAAAACCGTCTGGAAAATACAATACTATTGATTGATTGATTGAGTGAATGAATGAATGAATGAATGAATGAATGAATGAATGATTGGTTGATTGGTTGGATGGTAGGTAGGTAGGTAGGTAGGTAGGTTTGGCTGATTGATTGATTGATTGATTGATTATGTTGCCGACGACATTATCTAAGTCATATCACGGCGACAGTTCACTTATCCATGTATTAGGTCGGTGCATTGGAATGTCTTGCCAAAGGGCACTCCGGGGAAAATCCAGTTTCTTAGGGAGGATTGAACCCGTGACCGCCGGATTAGGAACCCTACACCTCCACTAGGCAAAACCCCCACACCATATGTAACATCTCGTATCAATCCCATAAAACGAAGGTGGTTTGCCTCTTGTCTGTCTCAGCATTAAATTATGAGTATTATGATATACTGGCAACAGATGTGAAAGTTGACAGCACGAGTCAATATAAAACAATAAAAAATGAATTTAGGAGATACGAGGACAAATAAAGGACAAAAAGGACAAGACCCTATACAAGGTAGGGGCAATACTGTACATTCTGTGGATCGTGTAATGCAAGACCAGATTACACCTAGAGTGCGTTCTGATCCTATGTTCACCTTATAGGCTAATACTGAGCTTGAAGGTATAGAGAAAATTATTGCTACCACTGTTTTGCCGTATTTTAAGAAGGAAAAAAAAAAAACATAGCCAGTCCTCCAAAGGCCCAGTAGCGGCCAAAATTACAATGCAGATGTTAACATGATTTGAGACATGCTCTGGCAAAAGGGCGCTTAATGCATCTCCGTGATGCATGATATCAATCATGCTATGATATATTTTGAATCCAAAATAGCCACTTTTTTTCACAACTGACTCAATCATGAGGCAGACAGATCTTTGGACATATAGAAAATTGACCAATAGCGAAAAGTTTCGGCCCAGGTCAGCCTGCGCGGACTGCGCAGGCTGACCTGGGTCGATACTTTTCGCAGATGCATTAAGCCCCCTTTTCACAGAGCATAGCTCATTTATATTTCAATCATACTATTTAAAAGTACGGAAAGTATTGGGAAGATGACAATTTATTGTTGTACAGTCGGTCCAAGTGTTGGTCGCTTGCAGAAAAAGGATTTCTAAAACCAGGTAAAATGTAAACAACAAATTGGGTGACTTGACAGTTCTTAACCCTTTCCCAAACAAGCCCTGGTTTTCACGTGTCTGCAGTACAAGTCTTTTGAAAACACTGTGGGAAAAGGAGAAATTGCTCGTAACGAGCAATTTCTCCTTTTCCCACAGTGTTTTCTACCCTTTTTGAGACCTTTCATCAAATTTAAAATTGTTGTCTGCGAACTCTTTCAATTTGGACCAGTCCAAAATTTGTCGTTTGGGAAAGGGTTAATATAGTTTTTAAACCTATTTTTCCGCCAGCGTTTTGACCGGCTGTACAATAACAAATTGTCATCTTCACAGTAATTTTCATACTATTAAATGGTATGGTTTAAATTTAAATGCATTTTAATACCAGCATTGTTTACGTTTGGTCACTATTGGGCTTTTAACCAACCACTTTGCCAGGGTTCGAGCACTCTTGGTGTCACACCATTGGTTTTTTGCCATATTGAAAATAGAGTGAAATTGACCATCTTTGAAGCTTCACAAATCGCTTAGTGGCAAAACTTTGGCTTTACCGTCTCTTGCTCTCAAAAGTACAGTCATAGTCCTTCAAAAAAATGCATAAAAAACAATATGTCTACCGATTGCGTTTTTCGCTAAATCCCAATCAATACAGGCACCCTAGAAATTGTCCTCTCAAAAATGCCTGTTCACCGCCATGACCCCAAGTTTTTGGCCCTCCACTGACATAAAATAGTCCGATCAATATATGATAAAATCACATCTGAATGGTCCCCCACTACCTAAATTTGAAGCAAATGTAAATTATATACCACCAAGCCCTCTCAGCTGCACGAAACAGTGCAACGAAAGTGCTACTGCAAAATTTCACATCGGACTACTTTTCATACTACGACCCGGAAGCAAACTCGCAGTGGTGCGACACCTCTTACCCTATGATCACATTAGGCTTTTATTTGTTGCGAAGTAACAACAATATATTTTAAACATTACGCTGCTAAGCGCGACTCACGGATATTTTGCGGATAGTGTGGATCAAGATTAGGCTGCACAGAACGTTCAGTCTGATCTTGGATCTATACTGTCCAATAAGGAGATAGTTCTACTCCAAAAATAACTTTGAAATAGCAATCTTCGGGATTTTATTATTGACTTGAAGGTACAAGATAAATATTAATATGCCGTGCGTAAAGTGAAAACCTCTACCGCTAAAATATAGCAAGTGGGAAATGGCTGTAAATAATACGAAAATCAAGCCTGTTTTTCTCTCCAAATTTCTTGAAAATATTATAATTTCAAGCGGGAAAATAATTTCATGAAATACATGTACTATTATTTCCTTCATATCTTTGTATACACAGTTTCTAAATAAATATAGACATAGGGAAGCCCGGGACTTGTGCAGAATTTTTTATAGACTTTGACAAAAAAAAAAGTCCCCACCGTACTGGGCTTATATACCGGGGCTGTTTCCAAAGCCTATAGGAGCTGTGTTTGCAAATAACATAGGCTGTATGTTAGCTAACCATGGCTGGATGAATCGTACCAGATAGCGTTATTTTGAATAAACATATATTTGATATTAAAATTTGCTGCATCGATTGCCGTCTTGAAAAGTTGTCTGGTGCTGTACCCAGAATATAAACAAATCAGATAGGTTTGTATTCGAAAAATGCCATCTAGTGGAAGAAAATAACTGGGAGATCGACACTCAAGAGAATTAATCGATGTCGTCCCTTATTTGAACTTATACCTCATCAACGGGATTTAACTTTGTGCCAAACGACAAAATTTATGACTTAACCAAATTGAAAACGTGTGCATATGTACAAATGAGCCATAGTCTGTGAAAAGGGGGCTTAATACATCTGCAAAAAAGAATCGATCCAGGTCAGCCTGCGCGGACTGCGCAGGCTGACCTGGGTCGAAACTTTTTCGCTATTAGGCAGTTGTCCAAGGACCAGTCTACCTCATGATTAAGTCGTTTGTTAAAAACAGTGGCTATTAAGGATCCATGATATTGTGATGGCTTGCTGGTATGATGCATCACGGAGATGCATTAAGCCCCCTTTTGCTACAGCACTGCTCAAATGAATATTGCAAATTGAAGCATGTGTTTAAATTTATTTCCAGACAAGAGACAGACAGTAGATGTGTATCAGACTGCAGAATCGGTGCAGGCTGATCTACATTGTCCTCAAAATAATCCACCTTCGTCATCAGCAGTTTGACCCTTTCAGCGCCTAATATAATAAACTCGATCTCTCACGACGACGGATATAAAAACAACCCACCGAGACTCGGAAAGAGTTTTAATTTTAAAGACTTGACTTAAGAAGCGGGTGGTATAGATCTAAGGTCAGACTGGACGTTCTGTGCAGTCTGATCTTGATCTATGCCGTCCGCAGAAGCCCCAGCTTTCCACTCTGGCATAGGAAGAGTAAAGAGTTAACCCTTAAGCTGCTAAACGCGACTCATTGACCATTTGCCGACAGTGTAAATCAAGATCAGATTGCACAGAACGTGCAGTCTGATCTTGGATCTACACTGTCCGATAAGGAGATAATTTTCTTTAAAAATAAGTTTGAAATAACATTAATCTGGTTTTTACGTACTATCGACTTAAAGGTTTTATTTAACTTCTATAGCAAAATAAGGGTTAAATGTCTCCAGCAATCTGTTACATGATACATTGCGTTCAATGCTCTATACTTGCTCTTGTCTTTATGAAAGATGAAAACGTCAAAATAGTATATCTGTTTTACTTTCACAGTTGGACAATTATATAAAGCTGAAGTCACATGTTTGTTAGCCTGCTTCCGTTGAATGGTCGTAAATAGGGTTACATATAAGGTTGACCGACCGACCGACCGACTGTTTGTTTGTTTGTTTGATTGGTTGATTGATTGATTGATCAACAATCTTTGAAATCTTTGATACAAAATGAATTGATGACTGTTTTATTCTGTCATGATGAAACTTAAATACTTTACCTAGTGATTGGGTCACACAGAGTCGCTCGTTCTGAGCAGCATATCCGTTAGTCACTATGTTTAAACACTTTACCAAACGACCATCTTCTATACTTATCCAAATTGAAACCGTTTGTGACGTATAAAATATGTCTCAAACGGTGGAATTTGAGAAGGAAGGATAGAAAATATTGGGGAAAAGGATAAAAAGCTGGTAACCAGTATTTTCGCCTTTTCTCACGATGTTTTCAAAAGCTTTATTGCCCTGGGTCAGTAAAACACTGGATTGTTTATCACAATGTTTTGAAGACCTATCAAATGTGAAGGGGCGTCAAATGGTCGTTGAAGAGAGAAAAAAAAAAAAGAAATGTTACCGTGTTACTATGAGACTTTTGTTGGTTTTACGCACACTTTCGATCAAGATGAAGGTCTGCATTCACCAACCATTCTTAAAAACATTCTCAGTCTTATTCTCCAGAATTTTCTAAATTTGTCAGTAAGACAGCTTATGATTGGCTAAACCTGTTGGTTTATCCAATCAGAAGTTGTGTTACTTTCAAATTTAGAAAATCTTGAAGAATAAGACTATGAACGTTCTAAAGACTGGTTGGTGAAACGTTCATAGTCTTATTCTTCAAGGTTTTCTTAATTTGAAAGTAACACAACTTCTGATTGGTTACGCTAACAAGTTCAGCCAATCAGAAGTTTCAAAGTAAGAAAATTCTGGAGAATAAGACTGAGAATGTTCTTAGGAATGGTTGGTGAATACGGACCCAGGTCGTTGCTCCAAGTGTTAGTCGCTGGCAGAAATATAATTATTAAAACCACGTAAAAAAAAAACCCACAAAAGATACAGCTATCGGGCATTATTCGAGAGGTCATCAGACCTCTCCAACAGAGGTGAGTTTAAAAGGCAGACTGCCTCGGAAATTGCTGCCTACTCCATGCTTTTCTGCGAAATTGTTCTGATACACAGTCTGTTTCGTCATAGTTTTAAGAAAAAACGAAATCAAAAAACTGAAATAGGAAATAGACGTGTTTTGTTTTTATATGACGGATTTCAAAAAGGATTTGTTATATTGATTTGATTGCAAATGACCTTTCCAGTTGTTGTACTTTTTTATTAAACAAATAAAGCTACACACACACACACAAAAAAAGAATTTAGTTAAAAAAGAGAACACCGCGGGAAAAGATCACGCAACTTGAAAACCACTCTCTTGCACTACGGATCATTCCCATCCATGTATGGTGAGAGTAACGAACGACAACTCTGCTCGGAGATTGCTTGAAAACGTGGGAAGAAGGTCAGTTGTCTGTCATGTAATGCATAAGAGGTTCCTCCTTTTTATACAGCGGCGATCATATAATGCCTTACTTAGTATTTGTTTACATGTACCAAAATATATTGAAATTAAAAGCGATAAACTATTTGAAAACATTGATGCCGACCTCTCCTGGCTTCTATTTTAAAGAAGCCAACTTGTTTTACCTAGTTTTTGCATTCATTTTTATTCCACTGACTAACACTTGGACCGACCGTGCGATAACAGATTGTCATGCTCAGAATAATTTCCGTGCTTTTAAATATGATTTAAATTTAAATGCATTTCATCACCCGTATTGTTTACTTTTGGCAGCTACTTGGCCTTTAACGCTTCCAGAGCCAAACTGAAACTAAGAAATGGTTTTATCTGATAGGGCAATCGGACGGTATAGATCCAAGATCATACTGCGCGTTCTGTGCAGTTTGACCTTGATCTATGCACGGTCCTCAGAAGCCTCGTTTTCGCCTACTGCAATGAAAAGATTAATCAATCGCCAATTCTCGCGTCTTTCTTTGAGTGGCTTTCCTAGATAAAATATAATTCTTTGTCGTTGATAAAATCTGCAAGAATAATATCTCGGTGTTTACTGAACAAATAGATCGATCGGGCAATGTGTCAACGTTACAAGATTTAGTATTTGATCATATTGGGGGCGGAGTGGAGAGAGAGAGAGAGAGAGATTTCATGGAATTCCTTGTACCTATTCATGCTTTCCTGGGGTTAATTTTCTTTGCAACTTCGGCCACTGGCCGCTATACATAACATAACGATCGTTGATTGAATAAAGAAAAAAATGAACAAGACAAATAATTACGCTCTTTGTAGCTCAAAAGTACTCATCAAACTGAGCCTAGATCTCTTTGCATGCAAACTAAATAAGTTAAACTCACCAAAGTCGTTCTTGAAGACCAAAATATCTATTGCATTTCAAGGTTTTTTTTTTTTTAGGTATGGATATGGCTGAAGCTATCCGAAAGTATAAACCAAGATCAGACTTCTAATTCTGTGTAGTGAAACAAGATCAGACTGATCTTGTCTAAACTATCGGCAAAATTACCGGGTGTTGCAAAACGGACGTAAAGAGTTGACTGAATTATGCAGTATATAACTTTTGACCTGACGACAAAATTTAAGACTGGTCCTAACTGAAAGCATTTGTAGACGAGAAATTAAATGTGGCTCAAATGCTGAAATTTGTCCTTGAAAGAGTAGAAAACACTGTTGAAAAAGGAGAAAACTGTGCTTACCAGCATTTTCTTCTTTTTTCTACAGCCTTCTTCACCAGGGTCGTTATAATTCGGGACTGTCTGGCAAAGGGATTAAGCCGTTGTAAGCTGAGTAATCTCGATAGACATTTTCAGTCTATAATAAGACTCAAATAACTGCAATTTTAAGGTGTGCTCATGTCTCTCGACAATACTTGATACATGGTTTATAATGCCGGTTTCAACATTATTTCAATTCTATCGCGGCGGAATGTCTCAGCAAAGTGGAGAGTGTAGATCAAAGATCAGAGTGTATATGATTTAGTTCCAACGGGTGGTTCAGAATGAGGTGATAGCCAAAGCATTTGTGTTGAAATGCTGTTTGCCCCAGTCTCCTATTTGCGGCTCATCGCTGATGACTGTTTCCAGAATTGTGGGAAAGCAGCCGGTGGCTTGAGAAAAAAATATTGTACGAAGTATTGGTAGTGGGGGGGGGGGGAGGGGGGGGGCAAACTGTAGAAAAGTATGGATCTGTGCACTGACCGCCGCGATATAACTGAAATGATGTTGAAAATGAGGTTAAACACCATACAATCAGTCATTCTTGTTGCAGTTAATAGTAAACTCGTTAGCAGACAACAAAATTTTAGACTTGTCTATATCGGTAGCATTTGCATACCACCAATTAACATGGGTTTATCTTTGAAAGAGCAGAAAATATTGTGGGGAAAAAGAGAAATTTCTCCTTTTTCTAACAGTGTTTTCACCAGTTTTTCCTATTTATACGCGGTATTGTTTGGTAAAGGATTAAATGATTGGACGTACTGACTGCTGTTTTACAGGAAATAAAAATGTGTGCCCGAGTCCTAACATTACATCTAAAAAATGTCGATACAACTGATATATTCTGGACTAGTTTCTGTTGGGAGTAAAAAGTCACTGAATTTTCAAAAGAAATATATATATATTTATTTGACTTGACACAAAACTCTTGAGCACCAACATATTAAGCTTCTTCGAGTAAGCAATATACCTCTCGCTAAGAACATTTCCTTGACCCTTAACTCTTAAACACACAATCCCGAGTTTTAACCACCCCGAAAGAGAAGGCTTTTGAGAACATAGCGTGAAAAGGAGAAAATGCTGGTAACCATCATTATCTCCTGTTCATCAATGATGAGTTGAGCTCCTACAAGACGGTGCTCCTCTTCTTTCAGCCCCATTCCCCCATTCCCCCTCCCAAGAGGTAAGTCAGGTCAGAGGTAAGAGAGAGAGAGAGAGAGCGATCTGACAATCTTTCTTCAGAATTTGAGCGCCATTAAATCCGAACAGTTGCATAACATGTCTGGGCTAATGGCTTTCATACAGTATTTTATTGTCTTCCATGATTGAACAATGCCACTATCTCTGTGTCGATTTCTAGTGGTTAGCCATATATAACCCATGCAGAGGCCTTTTTACGTCTACGCGTCAGAAACATTTTGGAAACATCTTGGAAACATTTTGACAATCAAAGAAATAAATCAATTTATCTTTTTTTTTTTCGAGGTCAAAAATACAATTTCACGAAGAAGTGAACTATATGGGTCAAAGGCCAGAGTGTGTATTCCTCGCAGTCTGATCCCGATTTATACCATAAACAAAGTATATTCACATGTCGCAGATCTCGAAGAGAAGGATAGAGAAGGAGACTTGTCGATTATGCCTCGATTATTGTTTCTCGCCGAAAGTTATCTGAGAGGGATTTTATTAACTCTTTTGTTGCGATGGGCGATATTGGTAGCCTTTGCGGACGCCGTAGATTAAGATCAGACTGCACAGAACGTGCAGTCTGGTCTTTGATCTACACCGCCCGCTGCTATGGTCCGTATTATGACAAAACGGTCTAGTTGCATTGACATTGTCTTTTGACACCTCAGTTTTAGAAAGATTTGCACGTATAGAGTTAATCCCTTCGCTTATAGATAATTTAGTTTAATTTGTCCCGGTGTTTAAAATTACTCATCCGCTGCTATTAAAGAGAATATTTGTTCATAATCTTGACCAAAGAGGCAGACATTGTAGATCAAAGATCAGACTGCACGTTTTGTGCAGTCTGATCTTTAATCTACACTGTCCGCAAAAGACGACTTTGGTCATTCACGGCAGTGTAGGAGCTTATGTGGTGTGTGTGGGCGTTATTGAATGCACTCTTCCGTCAATCTTATTCTGTTCTAATCCCAGAGTAGTTTCTATCGGAAACTTTCAACAAATTTGCTTGGATAAATATGACGATAAAACATGCTATTAGAGTGTTTTATTGCTTTTTTTTCCTCACTGTTGAATATGACGATAGACAGGTTTATAAATAAGCTTTTTCCTTTCCAGCAACTCTGAAGTTACCGAAAGACGAAATTTTACACTTTTCCAAATTCAAAGAATTTGCAAACAATATATATGAGCCATGCTATGGCAAAAAGGGGTATAATGCATCTCTGTGATGCATTATACCAAATAAATCATCACAAATCATCACAGGATAACCGTGGATCTACAAAATCCATTTTGTACAACAAACGACAGAATCCTTAGAATGGTCCTGTGACATACCGAAAATTTACAAATAGCAAAAAGTATCGATCCATGTCAGCCTGCGCAGGCTGACATGAGTCGATACTTTTTGCAGATGCATTAAGCTCCCTTTTCACAGAGCATGTATCAGATGATAAGGTTTGTCTTTGAAAGGGTAGAAGGATAAAACGCCGGTAACCGGGATTTTCTTTTTACCACAATGTTTGCAAAAGCCTTTTTCTTCAGGGTCATGTTAACACGGGATTATTTGGTAAAAAAGAACTGAAGAAATTGCTTATAACAATCAAATTCTCCTTTTCTAAATATGTCTTTTCTTTTTTAAATTTATTTATACTTAATGAAATGTTAGATGTATCTTAAATTCCGTCAAATACCACTTTTTAACCCTTTCCCAAACAAGCCCTGGTTTTCACGTGTCTGCAGTACAAGTCTTTTGAAAACACTGTGGGAAAAGGAGAAATTGCTCGTAATGAGCAATTTCTCCTTTACCCACAGTGTTTTCTACCCTTTTTGATAACTTTCTGCCATTTTCATCAAATCTAAAATTGTCGTCTGCAAACTCTTTCAATTTGGACCAGTCCAAAATTTGTCGTTTGGGAAAGGGTTAATTTCTTCTGTTTCCAAATTTTGAAAACACCACGGCATGGACTGTGGACAAAATCACATTCTTGTTGTAAACAATTCCTCCTTTTCCCACTATGTACCTTGCTTAAAAATTTAAGAAATGGATTTCCGTCATTTTTTTCCTCATTTATGCCATTTGTACCATTTTAAGCCGCTTACCATGGTTTCGGCGATGGTCATGTGGAAAAGAAGCCAGTGGCTTTGGAAGAATATTGTGCGCAAAGTACTGGTAAAACAAACAGGAGAGCAAGAATAGGTGCATTGGCCTTCGCGATATAACTAAATTAATGTCGAAAATGTCCTTTTGTACAGCTATAACTACCTACCTCAATGCCTGTACTCATAAACGGATGTAAAAATAAATCAGCCACGCTCTGGCAAAAGGGGGCTGAATGCATATCTGTGAGACATGATGACAAGCAAGTCATCACATGATCAGGGATCCATAAAGTCCATTTTGTCTAACATTCGACTGAACCATGAGGTACACTGGTCCTTTGAAATACAGAAAATTGACCAATAACGAAAAGTATCGGTCCAGGTCAGCCTGCGCGGTATGCGCAGGCTGACCTGGGTTGATACTTTTCGCAGATGCATTAAGCTCTTTTTTCACAGAGCATGGCTCAAATGAAGGACCTATCCGGATAATTTCAAAGTGCGAGTGTTGGCTAGGACTTATGTGTGAGAAAGAGAGTGTTTGCAAGATCCGAATACTCATGGGAGAACTGTTTTCTCACTCTTTTAAAGACAAATCCGTTGCCATTTGCATAACAACAAGTATTCTAAATAAAATCCATGTATTTATTTTTATTGTCCATCTGGGACTTTATTCAAGAACAATCCTGAACAATCCTGAGTACTCTTTATCACTCCGAATTCAAAGACGAACTGGCTTAGACAGAACGTCTCAGCCAATCAGATAGCTTGTCATAGAATTTTTAATTAGAGCTGAAGTAAGTGTTTACAATGGTTCGTGAATACGGCCACAAGTATGTTTTGATTTAAAAGCTGTGTATGGTTTCCAATAGGGATAAAATGGTCGGGATTGTAAATATAAGTATCTTTCGAAGTAAATGATTTTGTCATCTTGTAAATCTTTTAATAATAAAATACAGAATAAAATATAGAATATTGTAGGAGATTTCTCCTTTTATCACTTTGTTTTTAGTGTTGCGTGATTTAAAAATGTCTGAATAATTTTTGTAAATATGGACGCATCTAAGCACGTAGACTTTGATTCTTCATAGGTTTCACTGAATTTTTTTATTTTGTTCCCTCAAAGTATTCACCTTCAAGAGATATACATAGTTTCAGTCTCCCAATCCAATCTCTGAAAGCATTTTCATAGTCTTTTTAGGTATACTATGAAGATACTGGAATCTTGCAGAACCGAGGTTTTTTTTTTTGTTTTTTTTTCGAGCAAATTTTCGACTTGAAAGGTATCCTTTTAGCTTTGGAAACAAAAAGAAGTCACAAGGGGCAAGGTCAGGCGAATACGGAGAGTGGTGGAGCACAACGACTTTTTCCTGTTTCAGAAAGTCTCGCAGCTCGTACAAAAGACAATGACTGAAACGGATGGTTTACACACGTTGAAATAGAGTTGACAGAAAATGAATTCCAGTGTCTTCATAGTACACCTAAAAAAGACTATGAAAATATCTTCAAAGATTGGATCTGGAGACTGAAACTTTGTATATCTGTTGGAGGTGAATACTTTGAGGGAACAAAATAAAAAATTCAATTAAACTTATGAAGAAAATCAAATTTTATTTGCTTAGATGCATTCATATTTGAATACTCCTCGTAGGAGGATCGTGCGGAAACTGCTTTGAGAAATAGTATGACTGAATACATTTGTCTTGCCATACACACAGCCAGAACGTCAAAAGACAAAGTAAAATGACATTTCTGCACGAAAAGTCCCACAACATTACAAAATAATTAAGCCATACTCTGTGAAAAGGGGTTTTAGCGCATCTGCGAAAAGTATCGACACAGGCCAGCCTGCACAGTCCGCGCAGGCTGACCTGTGTCGAAACTTTTTGCTTTTGGTCAGTTTTCTGCCTGTCTAAGGACCACTCTATCTTGTGATTCAGTCAGTCGTTAGACAAAATGTATTTTATGGATCCATGCTTATGTGATAACTTGCTTGGTATAAAGCATCACGGAGATGCATTAAACCTCCATTTGACAGAACATGTCTCAATTTGTAATGGTAACTCTACATCTCCTTTTGTTTGATGTTTCCTCGGTTCGATTTCACACTGTTGTAATTCACCACTTCTTTCTATGTGACTGTACAAGCTGGTTTTTGACCGTCTTCATGATAACTCTCGGATGAGTAAATTGAAATTTGCAATTGGTCAGAATGTGGTCATGTTTATTCTGAGGGCCTATTTGCGGGCCCATTTATGACTCAAAAATTTACACCTAAGCAAATTGCTTTGATAGAGGATGATTCTCTTCTTTTACTCCTTGACAATGAAGTTAATATCGTTTGATATGCAACCATGTAACCCATTTGTTTAAAATCTACAGATATTTTTAGGTACACCACTTTTAGCAGCATCAGCTCCTTTTCCAAGGACGTGTAAGAAATCATTTTGATCGTCGGCATTTTCTCCTTTTACCCAATGATTCTATTGATCATTTATGATATTATGACGTGCTTGGTGCAATGCATCACAGAGATGCATTAAACCTCGTTTAGCCAGAACACGGCTCATTTATGCTTCTGTTTGCCGCAAAATCAAATTTTCTTGTAAAACATTGATATAAACTGCAACATGCTTTTTTTCCTCTAAAATCGCGTCGAAAGTTTTCATTTTCTTCCTGTGAAAGAAGAAACTTTTTTGGCGTTCAATAAAGGATATCGTTGTTTTGTAATAGAGAACTCCGTTTACTTTCACGAGACCAGATATGACGTCATCATACCTGTTTAATACAGAATACATATTTTTCCCCAGTTTGGTAACTAACCCTTATCTCCTTTTTCCTAGATATTTTCTACCATATAAAAAGACACGTTCCTTTTTCTTCGGCCACATTTAATCTGTATTTTGCACCAATCTCTAATTTTGTCGTCCACGTAAGAATCAATGATATTATTTTAGAAATACCATACAGAATAATATAACACATAATATAAGAAATTTCTCCTTTTATCAGTTTATTTTGAGTGATGCATGATTTAGAAACGCCAGAATAATCTTTTGTAAACGAAGGGGATTTACCCTTTACCTAAGAATATCAGGGTTTTAACGACATTGAAGAAGAAAACTTTTGCAAACATTGTGAAAAAGGAGAAAATGCTGGTAACCAGCATTTTCTCCGTTTTCACAATGTTTTCCGTCCTTTGGAAGATGAAATTTCATATTTCGAGAAACATTTAGTCTGTCGTCTGCAATTTGGCCAAGGCTGAAATTCTGTCGTTACAAGAAGGTGAAAGCATTATCGTATTTATTCCGTATCCCAGAAGTGGCCTGTAAAACATTGTTTGTTTCGGAGATAATCGATCAAGGGTTGTTTCCTTCTTTGTTTGTGTGTTTGTAAATTTGTACTTTTACAAGATTTCATTTTGGCTAGAAAATGTCCCCTAGACTCCATCCGCGAGGATTTATTGATACCAAGTTGATTTTGATTTTCGGCGCGATGTGAGTAATTTCAAATGTCATCTGCAAATCGTACAGACATCAATAAATAGCCAAAACGCCAACAACAAAATACACTTAAGTATGAATAATAGTTCATATATATCATATTTACACTAATGGAAGTGCGGATTGGTGGGAGGATAATAAAGTTGAATTATGCTCTGTTAAAAGGTACTTTAAAGCTTCTGAAAAAAGTATCGACCTAAGTCAGCATGTGCACGCTGCACATGACTTGGGTTGACATTCTTTGTTATTCATAAATTTTCTGCTTGATCGGTATAATGCATCACGGATATGCATTAAGCCCCTTTTTTTGTCAGAGCATGACTCAAATCTTTTGATGCTTTACCCTATAACCCATTTCGATATAGCCTACATCACACACACCACCTTTAGTAGCAAGAAATTACGTCATCATACTTGTACACAGAATACATATTTTTCCCAGTTTTGCTGGGATACTGAAAACTAGATACTCCCTCTAGGTTTCATGCTCTTAACCTTTCTTGTATTCAAAGCTCAGTTATATGCAAATGTGTTAAATCGGTAAAAAATTTTAAAGTTGTCGAAAGGAGATATATGAGCCATGCTCTGGCAAAAGGGGTAAAATACATCTCTGTGATGCACTTTTTTGCCAAGCCAGTCATCACATGCGTAATAGATCCATGAAACCCATTATATCTAGCAGCCGACTGAAACGTGGGGTTGTTCGGAAAATGTTAAATGAACATACAGGTTTATGTTTCTTTTTGCCGTAAATCAAAATTCCTTGTATAACACTGATATAAACTGCAAATACATTTTTCTCTGAAATAGTACAGAAAGTTGTCATTTTCTATGTCTATAAAAGAAACAACTTCAGGCATCAAAAACAGGATTGTTGTTTTGCAGTCGAGAACCTCGTTTACTTTCACGAGACCAGAAATGACGTCATCATACCTGTTTGAATAAAGAATACATATTTTTCCCTATTTTGGTGGGATGATGAAAACCTACATACATCCTCTGGGTTTCATGGTCTAACCTTTCATATTCAAAGCTCGGTTATATGCAAATGTGTTAAAGTGTTAACGAATGTTAAAGTTGTTGGAAGGAGATATGTGAGAGCTACGCTCTGGTATAAGTGGTTAAAGTACATGTCCGTTGGTATAATGCATCTCCAAGGCATCGAATTATCATGGATCCATAAAATCCATTTTATCTATCTACCTATTGAATCATGAGGTAGAATGTCCTCTGACATATAGAAAACTTACAAATGACAGAAAGATTCGACCCATGTCAGCTTGTGCATACTGCACAGGCTTACCTGAGCCGATACTTTGTGCAGATTCAATAAGCCCCCTTTTAACATAGCATGGCTCAATTTACATAATGGGGTTAAATCATTTCTCATGAAATATCTTAATCGATATCATACGGGGCTTGTCATCTAGGGTTGCAGGTCTGAGTCCCAGATTCTTTCCGATGATTATCATTCGAATAAGATTTCTTTTTACTTGTATCGCAGATCTTCTTTCGATGAGTTTTATAAGGGAAGGCAGCCCGTTATTTAAAAACAACGTTGTTTGGAATGTTGTCTACCACGTCAAATACAAATTTCTTTATTTTGGCCATATCTAATCTGTCTTCTGCACCATCTTTCGAAGTAAACGAGTCTCTGGCTTAATAAATAATAAAATAGAGAATAAAATACAGAATATTATAATAGATTCCTCCTTTTATCACTTTGTTTTTAGTGTTACGTGATTTAAAAATGTCTGAATAATTTTTTGTAAACGAAAAGGATTTACCCTTTACCTAAGTGTCCTCGAGTTTTAACGACCTTGAAGAAGAAGGCCTTTGAAAACATTGTGAAAATGGAGAAAGTGCTGGTAACCGGCATTTTCTCCTTTTTCATAATGTTTTCTGTCCTTCGGAAGATGAAATTTCATGTTTCAAGTAATATTCAATTTGTCGTCTGCAAATGCTTTCAATTTGGCCAAGGCTGAAATTTTCTCGTCTGGTAAAGAGTAACAAGTTTAGTTTAAACATATTTTATCCATAGAATTACAAAGAAAAACAGATCAGACAGTATAATAACAAGAATAATTCTATAAAATGGATTGGAACGAAAGCTAAGCTTATATAGTTCCTCTCCAGCTCCGGTTAAGCAGCATGTATAAAGAAGTCACAAAAGACAAAAATGAAGAAAATAAAATAAAGAAGGACAATAGAGGTAAAAAGAGGAAAAGATGGATGTGGAGTTACGCATACTGGTAAACTTGTTAACTAATAATCGATATATGAGGACCATAAAAATAACTTACAACAAAAATAACTTACAACCTGACCTTACAATTTCACAGGAATATTTATTACTCAGAAGACTTAAGCCAGTTTAAAGGACGGATAACTAATCATCGCTTAATAGAAAAAAAAAAGATCAGTTTTGCTAATATCTAAATCTCCCACTTGCACGAATATAAGTATGAACTGCAGCAAATATTATTTCATTTGAAGGCAGACTAAGACTTTCGTCCCCATTTAGGATAGTTCTAAGAGAGACTCTTGTTATATCATTAATGGTAAGGTTGAATTGATTTCTTATGTTATCATAATTTGGACATTGAAGAAAGAAGTGTTCAGTTGATTCGACGGAACCACAAGTGCAAAGAGGAGACTGTACTATCTTTTTCAAATATAGGTGGTGATTAAGAGAGCTGCATCTATTGCGCAATCGAGCATGAATAATCTGAATTTTTCTTTCGCCATAAGAATAAAGTTGTTTCGGTATGGGTTTGCCAAGGTTCAAACGATACTCAAAAGCTGTTACTGTTTCGGCGCTTTTAATGTCATCAGTTAAGGAATTCCAATCACTAATTACTGCCGGTAGAAATGAATTTTTGTAGAAACTAGTTCTGCAAGAAATGGTTCGCAAGTTGTTTGGACTGCGTAGATTATAAGCTGATGAATTACCGACCGTTGGAGGTACGAATTCATTAAGATAATTTGGTGAAAGCCCATTAATCATTTTGTAAAAAAGAATAAGTTTGTGTTTTCGCCTACGTTCGCTCAAAGTTTCCCATCCTGTTTCCTCATATAGATCAGCAATTGCCACATGTTTTGTACAGCCTGTAACTATACGTGCAGCTTCATTTTGGAGTTTGTCTAGTTCATCCTTTAGCCCCTGAGAAAGATTGTCCCAAATTACATCACCATACTCCAATAAAGGCCTAATGAATGAAAAGTAAATGGTTTGAAGAGACTGCCGATCAAGTCGTACTTTCAAACGTCTCATAATTCCAACCCTCCTCCATGCCTTCTCAAGAGATTTGTTGATATGAATATCCCAGGAACCGTCCTTAGAAAGAAAAATACCTAAATGCTTATGACTAGAAACTGACGGAATTTCGATAGTGGACATAAAGAGATTTGGATGATTAGGTTTATTACGTTTACGGGATATTACCAGTGATTCTGAGTTTGAAGGGTTAAACTTGACCAGCCATTTTTGTGCCCAACGGGAAATCTTGTCTATGTCAGATTGTAGGATATTACCTACATTAGTTGGATCATCTACAACCATAGATAAACTCGTATCATCCGCAAAAAGATTTATGTTTGACTGAACATCGTCAACGATATCATTGATATAAACTAAAAATAGAAGAGGCCTTAATATAGATCCTTGAGGTACCCCAGCCTGAACATGACATAAGGACGAAATTCGAAAGAGTAAAGAGTAACAAGAAAGTGAAAGACATTTTCTCTTCGTATTTATACCGTATCCCAGACCTGGCTAGTAAAACATTGTTTGTTTCGGAGATAATCAATCAAGGGATGTTTTCTTTGTGTGTGTGTATAAAATTGTACTTTTACAGGATTTCATTTTAGCCAGAAAATATTCCCTAGACGCCTTCCCTCAGGATTTATTCATAACAAGTTGATTTTTGGGGCGATGTGAGTAATTTCAAATGTCATCCGCAAATCGCACAGACATCAATAAATTGCCAAAACGCCAACAACAAAATGCACTAAAGTGTGAATAATGGTTCATATATATCATATTTACACTAATAGAAGTGCGGACGAGTGGGAGGATAATAATGTTGAATTATGCTCTGTTAAAAGGTACTTTAATGCATCTGCAAAAAGTATCGATCCAAGTCAGCATGTGCTCTCCGCACAGGTTGAATTGGGTCAACGCTTTTTGCTCTTCATAAATTTTCTGCATGTTTAGTGAAAAGTATGAATGATGGTTCAAATTGTAATTACATGATAGAAGTGCGGATGGGTGGGGGTGTTTATATGAGCGACAATATGAGAAAAGTAGGTTAAATGCACGTTCATTGGAAATGCATTATACTAAGCCAGGCGCCGCCCAGTATAAACCTGTTTGGTCTAGAAAAAATCGGTTGAATCATGTGGTAGTACGGTCCTTTTACATGCAGAAAATTTAACAACAGCAAAAAGTATCGAACCAAGTCAGCCTGGTAAGATACTCTGTTAAAAAGTAGTTCAGTGCATCTGCAAAAATTATCGACCCAAGTCGATCTGTGCAGTCTGATCTTGATCTACACCATCCGCAAAAGCAACTTAAGTCGTCATTAGTCATGAAAGAGTTAAGTAAGGCCTATGTTGTAGATACGTAGAAGTCTAATGTGGATCCTCCGTGAGTCAGCGATAACGAACTCTTATTTGGGAGAGGAAGATCCTGATTCCAGAGCCTGAGCGGCGCTAGTTGAAGGTGACGTTAACCCTTTCCCAAACAAGCCCTGGTTATCACGCGTCTGCAGTACAAATCTTTGGAAAACACTGTGGGAAAAGGAGAAATTGCTCGTAACGAGCAATTTCTCCTTTTCCCACAGTGTTTTCTACCCTTTTTGAGAACTTTCTGCCATTTTCATCAAATTTAAAATTGTCGTCTGCAAACTCATTCAACTTGGACCAGTCCAAAATTTGTCGTTTGGGAAAGGGTTAAAGCTTATCCTGCTCATAAATAAAAGAAATGAAATTTTCGAACCGATAGCATAAATCCAAATTTTCATATTTCAAAGGTATTTTTGAAGGAAAGATATCTCCTTAACGGACAGGGTAGATCAAAGATCAGACTGCACGTTTTGTGCAGTCTGATCTTGATCCACGTTGTCCGCTATAGGTCAGTGAGTCACGCTTAGCAGCTCAAAGGTTAAACCACATTGAAAGAGAGTGATAGGGCCCATCCCGATAAAACGAAACAGTAGACCATGATAAACCCCTAGGCTGTAGCACGACTAAATGCCGTGTTCGGGACAGTGTAGACAAGATCAGAATGCACAAAACGTACTGCCTGATCTTTGATCTACCCTGTGCGATAAAAAAGTAGCCCCAATTATGGGAAATGTCTTTGAAGAGGTGGGAAAAGGAGAAAGTTAATCATTATTCTCATTTTCCCGCAATGTTTTCAAGAGGCTATTTCCTCAATGACATTAAAACGCATGGTTGTTTGGTAAAGCGTCAAATGAGTTTGACAGAAGTATTGATCGACAGAAAAAAAAAATGGGGAAAACCCATCAACACTGTTTTAAAGATATATTAGGAATATTTTAGAATCAAACTACATAATTCATTTTGAGGTGTTTTTTTTTCTACATTGAAAACAGCAAAACTTGTTTTAGTGGCCTGTACTAAGTAAGCATATAGTGCATTCCCAAAGGAAGCAAATGTGTTGGCATGTACCACGATACATTCCCGTCTTTAAACCACCGTGTAGAAGAGGACTTTTGAATACATAGTGGGAAAAGAGGATAATGTTGGTAACCAGCGTTTTTTTTTTTTTCTTTTTCCACATTTTTTTTTTTGTTATATGCAAACACATATTCATAGCTCTAGCCACATTGAATTTAACGTCTGCAAATGCTTTATTGGATAAGACTAAAAAATTGTGTTGTTTGGGAAAGAGTTAAAACATGGTTACAAACAGTCCTGTAATTTAAATCTTCACCGTTTGCAATCTAAGTTAACTCTAAAATGAATTGATGTGGGGTGGGGTTGGGGGATGGGGGATCTGAGAAAACATATACATTGTAATATAATCTGACATAGGATGATTGCGGTCATAGTTTAGTCATTAGTTAGCGGACAGTGTAGATCAAAGATCAGACGGCACGTTCTGTGCCGTCTGATCTTGATCTACACCGTCCGCAAAAGCTATCTAAAATTGCCACTGGCAGTGAAAGAGCTCGGGTGATAACAAGGGAGAAGTTTTATTATATGTTATTATATAATTACTTAGGCAACATGCAAAACAATCAATATGGAAAACTCAGATGTAACACAATATGTTATATTGTATTGCATGCTTCGTTTCTGTTTGGCATAACTTTTTTCTCTATCGAATGTAATTAACCCTTTACCGCACAATCCCGACTTTTAACGACCCTGGGAAAGAAGCCTTTTGAAAACATTGTGGCAATCAGCATTTTCTCCATTTCCCACAATGTTTCTACCCTATTAAAAAAAAAAAAAAAAAATGCACCATTTGAGCCACATTGAAATTGTCGTCTGCAAAATGCTTTCAGTTTGAACAAGGCTAAAATTCTGTCGTCTGGTAAAGGGTCAATCCTTTTGTATGATCGACTTAAAACTAGAAAGTCTCTGACATAAACTCTTCTCATACGGTGGGCAACTAAAGGTGCTCTCACCGCTTAGCATTGCTTTGATGATGTTAATTAGGGAAGGCAACCAGTAGCTCGGTAATAATATTGTGCGAAGCACTGGTAGGTGTAAAATTATTTTTAGAAAAGCATAATAGGTGCATTGGGCTCTGCGATATAGAGCTCTGAAATAATACTGAAAAGGGCGTTACACACCAACAAACAGTGTTTTACCCTTAGACTCAGAAAAGCCTTTCTCTTATTAACCCTTTCCCAAACGACAAATTTTGGACTGGTCCAAATTGAAAGAGTTTGCAGACAACAATTTTAAATTTGATGAAAATGGCAGAAAGGTCACAAAAAGGGTAGAAAACACTGTGGGAAAAGGAGAAATTGCTCGTTACGAGCAATTTCTCCTTTTCCCACAGTATTTTCGAAAGACTTGTACTGCAGACACGTGAAAACCAGGGCTTGTTTGGGAAAGGGTTAAAAGAAACAAAATGAAAGGCTGTCCGTGTGCCATTTACCTTTTACAAACTCTTATTATCATGTTATTTGTGGCATGAGGTAATATCTTTTGTCAAACAATTCCGAGTTGTAACAATCCTAAAGCAGACAGGAGAAAAACGCCGATTACATGCATTTTCTCTTTTTCCCTCAGTGTTTGCACATTTTCGCAAGCAAATCTCATCATTTGAAGCAAACGCAATTTTTTGTCTATAAACGCTTTCAATACGCACGAGATCTGATCAAGTCCATCGGCTGTATCTCGTA
This sequence comes from Tridacna gigas, assembly GCA_945859785.2. Lineage (NCBI taxonomy): Eukaryota > Metazoa > Mollusca > Bivalvia > Cardiida > Cardiidae > Tridacna > Tridacna gigas. The sequence goes on along the minus strand of OX244034.2, from coordinate 9,648,512 downwards.
GCTTGATATGCACCTACACGATACATTTCTTCGCCGGAAGTACACCGTTTTACCGTTATTAAAATTGCAAGGCTCATCTTAAAAAGGAAACCATGAGTCACAATTTACTATCGATATCTTTCTGATAATATTTCTGTCGACAAACAGTTTGTACATTCAATTTTTAGCGTGGTTTATCAGTTCCGTTGGGAGCTTTCATCGACAGATCGAAAGGACGTGAATAACTTTAACATGGTTGTTCATGTCGTTGCTAAGCGATTTGCACGTGCGTTGCCATGTTTGACATCAGGTGATTGGTAGTTCAAAATGGAAACCTCTTTTATACGGGCGAGGTTAGATGTAGGTACGGAATCGGCCGAGTTGTGACGAGTGGCTTGTGGCAATGTTCAGTGATCAAAAACAGGCAACGATAATGTGGGATCGTTTTCAAACAAGCACAATGACGTCATATTTGATCTCATTAATACCGACCGTTACCGACTGTCAGCCGTGGCGACGATTAATAAAATCAATCAGAACCGATTTAAAACGTCAAAATTTTCACATTCATACCGCATGTAACCGTCCAGTTTCTTTACGTTTGCAGGAAGATGTATTTTTTTTTTTTTAGAACTTAACAGTGTTTAAACAAAAAATCTATTCCTCTGCAATAAAAAACTCCAAAACGTCCCCTTTAACTCTTTACCAAACGACAAAAATCTAGGCTGCTCCAGCATTTCCTCCTTTTCCCACATTGTTTTCAAAAGCTTTCTCCCTCTCCCTCAGAATCGATACAACTCAAGATTGGATGAAAAAGGGTTAAAACTGCTGGTAAAGAAAGACTGAAATAGCTCCCAGATCCAAACAGATCTATTTTTTTCCTCGAGAACCTCTCGCCAGGGGGTAATTTTCCAATTTTTCCAATGTCGTAAAACATTTCGATTGCTCATTCTTTATGACATTGTTCGACTTGAGTCGAAACTAGATCTGGCAATCTCTTTAACCATTTAGCAGACGGCAGTCAAGGAGGACAAATTAGATAATATACAAATGGTGGAAAAAGTCTCTAAAAGGTTAGAAACCATTATGGGAAGAGGATAAAATGCTGATTATTACCATTTCCTCCTATTCCCACAATGTTTTTAAAAGCCCCCTTTCTCTAGGTCGTTAAAACTCGGGATTGTGTGGTAAAGGATTAGCCCTTCTCTAGTGAGTGTAAGACTCGACTAAATTGAAAGTATTTACAGACGACAAAATAAACGTGGCAAAAGGAATGGTAGAAAAGGTAAAAAAACAGTGGGACAAATAAATGCTGGTTATCAGCATTTCCTCTTTTTCCGACAATGTTTTCAAAGGCTCCTTTTTCCAGGTAGTTAAAACACGGGATTGTGTTGCTAACTGATTGACCCTTTACCAGTTGAAAGAATGTTAGATTCGACTATAGTGAAAGTATTTGCAGACAACATATCAGTCGTGACGAAAATTATTGGAGTTGCTGTTAAAAAGGTAGAAAACATGGTGGGAAAAAGAGAAAATGCTGATACCAGCATTTTCTCTTTTTCCCCCAATGTTTTTAAAAGTCTTTGTTCTCAAGTTGGTTTATTATAATGAAAGTTTGGGATTGTTTGGTAAAGAGCTTATCCTTAGAATGCTGAGGAAGAAAATAGGTACATTTCTGGACACTGTAGATCAAGATCAGACTGCTCGTTTTGTGCAGTCTGATCTCTGATCTATAATGGCTGGTATTTCCGGAGACTTTCTGGTCAACATAGCTTTGAGACTGTAATATCTTGGTGCTTTTAACCAGTTTGAACATGTCAACTTCACGTTGTTAGCAAATTAAGGGTAAAATGACCAGATTCCCAGCAGATGTTTTATCCTATAATTGTCTTCGATCAAATTTAACCCAACACCAAACGACCTTGAATTTTAACGACCCTCAGTAAAAGGCTTCTGAAAACATTGTGGAGAAAAGACAACCCGCATTTTCTTCTTTTCCTAAACGCTGGTAACCGTCGTTCCCTCATTTTCTCACAATGTTTTATCTGCTTTCAAAGACAAATCCAAATCTCATCATTTTAGCTTGATTTGATACGTAGTCTGCGTATGCTTCGAATTTAGGGAAATCTAAAAATAAGTAGGTCAGTTAAAGAGTTGATCGGCGCTCTGTTAGAAGGGGTTTTATGCAGCTTCGTGATGCATTATATACCGGGTAAGTCATCACATAATTATGGATCCATAAAATCCATTTTGTCTAACAAACGACTGATTCATACGGTCCCTTGACGTATTGAAAATGTAGCATGAACGATAGACCAATATACTTAGGCTTTCTATAATAACTGGCGTGCAACACACGAAAAGGGGCCTTCGGACATATGCGTAAAAGTGTGTCGTCCAAGATCAGCGTGTGCAGTCTGTGACTAATCCGAGACGACACTTCCCGTTTTTGTGCGATTTTCTGTTTCACGAAAGTCTATACTGTATGAAAAAATCTAATGTAGTCGTAAAGTGCCGTTTCGGATTAGCCTGCGCGGACTGCGTAGGCTAATCCGGAACGACACTTTACGCAAATGTCCGAAGGTCTCATTTCGCATGTTGCGGGCCATATACCTGTCAACAAACACAATTTCCGAGCTTCTATCCTTGTTGGGTCTCTGATGCTAAAAACTTTAAAACTCGTCATTTGCAACGGTTTATATTATTGGTAATTCGTCATTAATTTGCTCTTTCTGAGCTAAATATATGAGCCATGCTCTGTGAAAAGGGGGCTGAATGCATCTGCGAAAAGTATCGACCCAGGTCAGCCTGCGCAGTCCGCGCAGGCTGACCTGGGCCGAAACTTTTCGCTATTGGTCAATTTTCTGTATGTCAAAGTGATCAGTCTACCTTATGATACAGTTGAGTTTTTTTGACAAAATGTTTTTTATATATCCCTAATTATGTGATGGCTTGCCTGGTATCGTGAATCACGGAGATACATTAAGCCCTCTTTTGCCAGAGCATGGCTCATATAAACTCGACCACTTTCGACGGCTTTGAAATACAATTTACTGACAGTTAGAAGGATTTTCATTTGATAGGGCTCGAATAAACACGTGGACGGTACAGATCCAAGATTAGACCGCACGTTTTTTTTTTTGCGATATGATCTTGATCTATACCACCCGCTAAAGGCTCCTGTTCTTTGCTGATGGTGCTGAAAGCTTTCAGTGCGTCTCATAGTCTATAAACCTTACAGCATTTGGAAACATGTCTTCTGATAGAATAGAGTAAGTTCTAACAAGTGTTTATCTCAGTCGAACACGAAAAAAATCACAACTGTGATTTCTTTGGTGGCTTCAAGAAAATGAAACACATTTTCTGTCGGTCGTAATCTATGCAACCCGGCAACCGTCAGGGGCACCATTTGGCACGAAAGTAGTAAAGGAGGGTAGACCTCGGACAGCGTCCGAGGTCTACCCTCCCTGGAGCCAATTTGTCCGAGGTTTACCCTCCCTAGGGAGGGTAAACCTCGGACAAATGTCTAAAAAATCGATAAAGGGGCGGGGCGTAACTAAGGAGAGGTCTGGTACCCAGCGCTGGGCGCGTACTCAGCGCAGACTGCTGGGTCCATGCTGGGCCCATGCTGGGTCCATGCTGGGTCCACCAATCAGAAGCCAGTATTTGATCACGTGATTGTATGACGTCACAGGTTGGACCTGTCAATCAAATGACGTCATAGGGTGGGTCAACCAATCAGATTTCAGCACAGATTCAGCGCAGACTACTCCGTTGCTATGCTGGGTCCAGTAACGCAAAATCGACAATTTGATCCTTAGCTTTCCCTTAACCCTTCTAAATCCCTTTTGTTTTGCTCTAAATCCCTTTTGCTTTCTTCTAATGGACAGATTTTTCTTCTAAAACCCTTACGCTGATTCAGGCAGAGAGTATCGTTAGACTTAGGTTTTTTCTTTTGTAGGTAGCCTAGCTACAAATGAGCCATTTTGTACCTAGTCTACCCTCCCTGGAGCAAATTTGTACCCAGTTTGCCCGCCACGTAGGGCAAACTGGGTACAAATTTGGCCGAAAATCGTCCTGAGGAGGCTATTTCGTCATTTTGGCGGCCATCTTGGATTTATCCCCATCCCACCCACTTTTTTTCCCACGATATGGGTTGTCCCTAGTCTCACTGCCCTAGGGCAGTGAGACTAAGGACAAAATGGTCCGAGATCTGCTGAGGAGGAGGAGGAGGCGTGAGGAGGAGTGAGGAGGAGTCACCTCTCTAGGTATATTGACAAGTTTGTCCCCATACTATGACTTTTATCCGTCTTTTATTCACCTCTGTAGGGCTTAGTCTTTCTCCACGATGTGGGCTATATGCCATCTCACGCTGGTTCAGGCAGAGACCCTCGTTGGACTTAGTCTTTTTTCTCCGTCTTCGTTCGCCTGAAAGCTAATGTTTCTTTCTCTATCACCGTATTGGACTTAGGCTTTTTTCCCGTCTTCGTTCGCCTTAACCTTTCTCTATCAACGTTGGACTTAGTCTTTTTCTCCACGATATAGGTTATATACCATCTCACGCTGGTTCAGGCAGAGAGTATCGTTGGACTTAGTCTTTTTTCCGTCTTTTGTTCGCCTCAAGCTAATGTTTCTTTCTCTATCACCGTGTTGTACTTAGTCTTTTTCTCCACGATATAGGTTATACGAGCTATATACCGTATTATGGTTGAATTAGTCAGACAAGATTTATCTCCCTTTGTGCTCTACGTGACTTTCCCGGAAAATCAAAACATGACGTCATTTTCCGAAAATGTAACGGAATGTAACGAAATCATGTTTACCGGGTTTTTCCCGCCATTTCCCAGGAATCGGATCATCTAGACTTATCCGATCTTAATCTTATTCGTCCCTAGTTTTATTCGTCCCTAGTTTTTATTTGCAAAACTTTTTTAAATTGTAAAAAATTTTTTATCCGAAATTTTTCTATCAATAAATTTTTAATCGTAAAAATTTTTCTATCACTTAAAAAGTTTTTCTATTGATAAAAATTTTAATCGTAAAAATTTTTCTCTCTGCAAGATTTTTTCTTTGCAAGATTTTTATTTGAAAATTTTTCTATCGATAAAAAATCTTCTCTTCAAGTTTTGTCTACAACTTTTTCTCTACAAGTTTTTCTCTCTGTGAGATTTTTTATCTCTGTCAGATTTTCTTATTTGAATTTTTAACCGTAGAAATTTTTTCTGCCGATAAAAATTCTTCTCTTCAAGTTTTGTTTACAACTTTTTCGCTTTGCAAGATTTTTTATTTGAAAATTTTTCTATCGATAAAAAAGTTTTTCTTTGCAAAAGTACAACTCTTAGAATACATCTGCGAAATTGACAATTCTCAAAAGATAGACTTCCTGGGTCTTGCTTAGTCCTGAAAAGGACTGTTTCGATTTTCGGTATAGCTCTTTCAAAGATTTTTTATTGCTTTTATCGTCAGCTTTTATCGTCAGCTTTCCTTTGATTCTTTTTGCTGGGGATTTTTCCTCCGCCTCCTCTAATGACAGGATCCAAAATTTGTCTGCCAGATAGGGCACTCCACAACTCTTCTTCGATCTGCTATCAACTTTCTTATTTTGTTTATTTTATGTATAGGCAAAGTGGAGTCATGCATCATGGCCAGTGGAAAGGTTGTCAGATACCATTTTGTCATCGAGAGAAGTAGAAATTGTATACTATAGTCCATCACCATTTCTTTAGATGTCATCTATTCGGGAGCCGAATGATTAATGTACTGGAAATAGCATCGCCTTTTATACGCTTGGAGGCGGGTTGACTTACTTATTAACAATTGTTGAAGATAGATTTTCTAGGGTTTTGGTTAGTCCTGAAAAGGACTGTTTCGATTTTTGGTATAGCTCTTTCAAAGATTTTTCTCCTCTATTGAGAGCTTTCCTCTATCGAGAGCTTTCCTCTGATGACAGCTTTTCTCCTGATGACAGCTTTTCTTCTGGTTCTTTCGAGATCATCGGGAACTTGAACTCCTTGAAGTTATCAATGTTTTTTCCATATTTACCCAACCCCGTTTTTGGTGGTGTTACAGAGCTGGGATCGAATCGTTGTTTTTTGTGAAGTTGGTTATCGTCTTTCTCTACTTTCTCTGATTTTCGTTTTCTTCCTCTTCTTCTTGGCTTGGGTTCTTCTGTCTGAGTTGTCTGATGTTCTACAGGAGTGACGATAGAAGCTGTTAACTTTTGAAAACTGGATTTATCAAAGTTAACCTGGGCTGAAATCGTTACAGATGAATCTTGTCGACTCTGTTGGTCCTGTCGACTCTGTTGATTTTGTAGGCATAATGTCTCAATGTTTCTATTGAATTGATTCATATTTGTGTTTAATATTTTCACTTCGTCTAAAATCTGAGTTATTACAGAATTTTGGTTTGAAATCATCTGAGTTATTTCTTCTTCGATTTTATCAACCGAACCTGTCATCGGGTCGATGAATGTTGAATTCATAGCTATCGATAGAATATCTCTGCTGTTTTCAGGCTGTGGTGAGGAAATGTCTAGGACGGGATTTTCTTGTGGTAAGGAGCCGACTAAAACGTCTAAGTTGGAATCCATTCTTCCGTGATCACTTTGGTCTAAGTTGGAATCCATTTTTCCAGCACGAAATATTCGCACTAGTTAACAAAAACTTTTTTAATTGTAAAAAAGTTTTATTCACACTAATTAAGAGTTTTATTCGTACTATTCGAGAATCGAAAGTCGAATGATTATAGAGAGAAAGTTCGTCAGCAATTTATAGTTTTTGATCGAAGGGGACTTGTCTTGGGATGTAGACTTTTTCTGTAGGCATTGTAGATAGAACATTTCCTGTAGGTATTGTAGATAGAAAATAACATTCTATATGAATAAAATTTTCTATCTACATTTTCCCATCTCTGCTCTTTTCTTTGGGATCTTGTTAATTGTCCAAGGCTGAACTTTTCTTTATTCAAGTTTTGGTCTCTCTTTGTGAGATTTTTTTCTCTTTGCCCAAGTCTGAACTTTTCTCTCTTTGTGAGATTTTTTCTCTTTGCCCAAGTTTTCTGGGAAGAAATCAAAAAACATACGACTTTTGTTTTTTCCAAGTTTTTTTGGGAAGAAATCAAAACAGACGACTTTTTAAAATCATTTCTTTATTCAAAGTTTGAAACATTAAAAACAGTAACGTTAAAAACAAACGTTCTAACACTATATTTTATATATTTAAACTTTATTCAACTTACAATAACATGATAACATCATCATGAAAAAAATAGTAACGTTTAAAGCAAACATTCTAACGCTATAACATATTTACAAATACATAATTCATTCAAAGTTTTAACAATCGTTAAAAAACACTATAACATTTTTTAACAATCGTTAAAACATTCTAACACTATAACATATTTACAAGACAATTTCTTACAAAGCATTGGCGATACATTTTATATACAATATAGTTTTTAATCTACAACAATGACGAAATAATTCTTACAATCTTACAATGCGAATTCACAGATACCTCGATTTTTCCACTTGTCTTCATGTTCCACAATAACTTTATGTAATTGTTCATGACCTAAAAACAATGGAAATTTGCTATCCATTTCGCTATATTCACGTACTCCACTAGATGGAAAAAACATATTTTGAAATATCTTATGTTGTTTTCTTACAGTTATTTATACCCTCAAACTTTTATAGCCGTAGGGGACAGTATCAGTATCGTTTACAATGACTCTTTTGGTATATACAGAGCGAAACGTTTTTGACTGTGGCTCGCTGGTCACTGTTCTGTCTTTATGCCTTCTGATTCTACAGTCATACTGAACTTTAATTTCTACTGTGCGATCCAAAGCACATTTTGAATAGGTGTCGAAATTTACCAGTTGATTTGTATTGTGATCCAAAGTAATTCCCTTGACTTTGCATTTGCTTTTTTCTTTTCCATCTTTTGTTCTCATTTTATAGGCGTAATTCTTGGGGCCTAATCCTCTGAAATGAGTTATTCTGCAATCAGGCTCTTCATCGGTCCATTTTCCTAGCCTACTGTTAATGATGGGAGGGTTCCACAATTCAGGCTCATGAATGTACATACAACTATCTGTATCGAAATACAGAACTCTATCCCCCAATCTTTCAAGAACACTGTACAGTTCCAATCTTGCATAAGCTGTTACGTAGGATGCTACAATAACATTGGCTGTAGCATGCGTTTCGACAAAGTCCATCTTTTCTTCATAGTTGACCAAAACGAATTCGCACTCATTGTCAAAGATTTCCACATGCTTTACCGTATATTTCGGGTCGGTAATCAACTCGAAATATTTAGACGGTTCTCTGATGTATTTCGTCTTGCTCATATTTTCACGCTGGGCCAATTTTCCCCAAAGACAGTTCAGCATAATCTTAGCAAATGATCTTTTGCCAGGGTTTTTTTGAATACGTTTGGGGTCAAGACGAATCCCTTCGGCTTCCTCATACTCACGAATGAACTGTTCCTTTTCCGAATCTGTCTGACACCAGCCGGGATATCCACTAGCTTCTTGCTTGATTTTCAAGAAATTGTCCACATAGCCTTTAAAGAATTGATCCGAAACAGAGTCGAAATGCCAGATTTCATACACTTGCATTAGCTGATAGCCACACTCGAGAGCTTTGAACAGTTCGAATGTAACCCAAGTTCCAACCAAGGCTCTCTCTTCTTTTTCATGGTTACAAACGTTTGAGCTTTCTTGTGCACATTTCATACAAAGTGGAAACATCATCTTGTTGTTACAGTGAACTGGAAGAACAGGGTGAAACAAACCAATTGGCGGTAGAACTTTGCATTTAATGAGTCCTTCATACTGGCGAATATTCTCCATGTCAATACTCTCAGTAGTCAAGATTGTGGGATGGCCTACAGGATAGAATTTATGTTTGCAGACGTAAGGATACAGAGAGCAAATGTCAATGTACTTGATTTCCTTCTCACTGCCTTCCTCAACATCATAGGCAATTTTTATCGCATTGCATCTGCCTCCAGCCAGACCCTCTCTTGGTTCGATGGGGTCACAGTTCGGGTATAGACTTTCAATGGTTTTTCTGTACTCTTTATCCTTCTTCATCTTGGCGTCGAATTCGTGCTCCCATATGGTCACGACGTTATAGCCCATTCTTTTGATGGTTTCTAGCCGTTCGATAGTACTGTTGTACAATTCATCCATTGATTTTCCATTGATGGGGTTGATATATTTTCGATCCTTGAAACATGTCTGACAACCATGAAATAAATCCCCGAGGAATTCATAGACAGTCTTTGATTTGTGGTGAAATCCGTCTACAGTGTATCTCCCTATTCGAAATTCACCACCATTTCTAGCATGTTGAATATGAATCCCTTTTTCTCTAGCAATACTTTGAATCCAACGTATTGCTTTCATAGAAAACCGACGTCTGACTGGATCTTTGCATGAAATGATGGCTATTTGATCTTTTGGTAAATAATCTTTTCGCCAAATCTTGTTACAGGCTCCGGCGATGGTAAACGACTCTGTAAATGGACAAATCCCACTCTGCTCGATGAACAACTTTCTGAATTCACCACAACCTCGTCTTAAGATATCAACATCCGATCGACAGTACATCTCCATCTCTTTTTGAAAATTGAATTCCTCACCGTTTTGAACTTTGTCATTATACCAGGCTATGAATTTTGATCGAGCCTCTTCAGACATTGAATCGGGTTTGTAATAAGACATATCCAGGTATGGGCCGACGTAATCCCAAAATTCGTCTGTATTTGCCCAGTGAGGAAAGTAGCCTTTTTTCATTTCTTGAAGTCCAAACGTAGTCGGAAATTTTGCCAACCCAAAGTTCATGAAACTGAAGGAGTCGATCAAACACACACCGTTCAGTTCTAACTTCAAAATATTATTTCCATTCATAGTTACTTCTGGTTCTTTCATCCCTACGTTGATAATATGATTGAGAATAAATTGGCCATCATACCCTTTGAGATTATGGGCAATAGCTATGATTCCTTTATGATGCTTTGTAAAGAGCCAGCTGCAAAATTGACTCAAAGTTTCTTTTCCTTGAAAAATAACTTCTCTTCCTTCTTCGAATTCACTGCATGTGGAACAATGAAAATCAAGTGGTTTATCGATACATTCAGCACAGGTTCGGTGTGCAATACAGTAATTCGGAATATGCACCCCTGTGTCTTGCTGGCATTCGAAATCAAAGAAAATGAACAAAGGTTTTTTGACTAGAGAAGAACTCGTCTCATCGTCGCTGTCGTGTTTCATCTTACTCTGGTAAGGCTGAATAAAACAACGATGAGAAAAGTCAACTATCTTCTTGCAGAGGTGACACTTTTTCTTTCCCTTACAGACATGATTTTTCTTTCTGTCAAAAACCTGGCCTCCACATTTTGAACAAAGTTTCACTAATTCACAAATGGTTTTCTTCTCTTTGCCTTGAAGCGTTTTGTGATTTTTCAAGCATGCTGCACTGAAAAATCGCCTATGACACTTGGAGCAAACATACTCTTTTGATTCTGATGGACATTTTCCGGTACGAAAACAACCTTTACAGATCTTTGAGCAAGCATGGTCTTCCCGATTCTTGTAACGTATGTCACAGAACTCACAATAATAAGCACAATCAAGAAATGATGTAATGGATTTGATATAGTCATAGTGGTTTTGATGAAAGTACAAATGTATAATTTTACTATCATCTTTCACTTCTGGATGTTCAAATACTTTTTCTAATCTCGATTGTTGTTGATGAACTTTAATAACATAGCCTTTTTCATACAAGAACTCTTGAATTTTTTTGTATTCTTCAAGGCCTACAGGATGTGTCGACGAAACTCCAGCTTCATTCATCATTTTCTCGGCTTCAATCTTTTGAAGTGGTCTGTTTGATCTTTTGATGATATCCCATCTTCGATTCCATTCTTGGGTGTTTTCACGTTCATGGTGATAAATCCCCACAACAACAGCTCTTGCAAAACATAGGTGGTCACTATTGTTAATTTCAATAATCGATTGTTTCTTCTTTGCAAAAACTTTCGAATCCAATAGTTCTGTGACCTTAAGTCTTTTACCACTACCACTTGGAGGTATCGTATGTGTGATATCGAATGTCATGCGCCCATCGTTCAAGACGAATTCTTCATTCGATTGTAGAACTTTTTCAATTTCATCCAACATAGTATGACTCTCCAACTCCTTCACATATAGAAAGGGAATATGAATTCCCATATCCAATGAAGGGTGATTGATGCTGATTCTAATCATATCCCTCGATTCAGCCTTTAACTTTTGAACGATTTGTTGGATAACATCGTCAAATAAACCGGTCAGTTGGTGGGACTGTAACTCATCGAATTTCTTAAAAGACGCCTCCAACACATGGGATTCTGTTTTGAATTTTCTTGACTTCTTTTTTCCCACTTCTGTTAAGGTGTATAGACTTTTCATATCCAAAGAGTTTTTCTCTGAAGAAGATTTGTCTTCACTTTTTTCTTTCTTGGGTGAAAATGGTCCAGCATGATTCAAAGATTTTCCGTCTTCTTCTTCTTTCAAAGAGTTTTTCTTTTTGGTTAAAAATTTTTCGTCTTCACTGGTACAGTCCACATTCATTCGTACAGATTTCTCCTTGGTTGTCTCTGAAGAATATACTTCTTTCTTCGGTGAAAATAACCCAGTATGACTCAAAGATTTTTTGTCTTCTTCTCCTTTCAATGATTTTTTGTCTTCTTCGTTCAAAGATTTCTCGTCTTCACTGGTACAATCCACATTCATTCGTACAGATTTCTCCTTGGTTGTCTCTGAAGAAGATTTGTCTCCACTTTTTTCTTTCTTCGGTAAAAATGACCCAGCATGACTTTCTTCTTTCAAAGATTTTTCCTTCGTTGAGGTGAAATTATTATCGTTTTCTTCTTTCAAAGATTTCTCGTCTTCGCTGGTACAATCCACATTCATTTGTACAGATTTCTCCTTCGTTGAGGTTGACGGTGGACATTTCTCATCGTTTTCTTCTTTCAAAGAGTTTTTATCGGTCTTGGTTAGTCCTGAAAAGGACTGTTTTGGTTTTTGATATAGGTCTTTCAAAGATTTCTCATCGTTTTCTTCTTTCAAAGATCTTTCGCCGTCACTTTCTTCTTTCAATGGTAAACTTTTTCTCTTTTTGGGTGGAAATTTCTCATCATCGGTTTCATCATTGCTACTACTGTCTGGATAGACTAGGATTCTTTTTCTTTTCTTTGCCGGCAGCAATTTTTTTCTCTTCTTCGACATGGGCTGAATTGCCTCATCGTCGCTTGTACTGTCCGAATACGGCACTAGTCTTTTAGACATGGTTTTATGTCTGTTTGCGAGTATGTCCGGTTCCATCTCAGACAATGACCCAGAACTCAAAAACCTAGCTTTTTATATCTTTTTCAGACCGAACGGGCATAAAAGATGTTACGATTGACATTTCCATCATTCTTCGGAAAGATTTCAAACAGATCAGTCGCTAGAAAATGAGTGAGTTTGACCTACAAAGTACAACTCCCTCCGAAAGGAGAATGTATCTGTATGTTAACCCATACACTCACGATTATGCGATCAGCAATGTTCCACCAAAGTATTATGGCGGTAACTATGTGGGATCATTTCCAACCCACCAACGTTTTGATGAAAAAGACGATTACAGCATTACCAGAGTTTTTCTTAATCATGAGGGCAGACCACCGAAACCAAGAAAGACACCGATATGTGTTTATTTCTCCGTGAATCGAGACACTCATTCCGTCATTTTTTCACCATATCCAGAAGACGTTATTGGAATCGGAGACATGTTTCATGTTGGCGCTCTGAAATCATATTATGCCGTCGAGGACCCAGTTAGGCATATAACGATTTTCGACGCATCTATCAGTGATATAGAAGCCTGTAGAGAACAAATAGAGAAACATACAGGCTATAAATCGCCACAAACTTTTCTATTCAGCGATCTTCTTCAGATAGATTATCCTGTGAAGAAGAAGAAAAACAAGAAAACCTCTTCAGGGAAACTTTCTTCAGAAAAGTTATCTGGAGAGCGACAAAACAAGGAACAGAGCTCCCAAAAATCTTCAGCGACTGGAGAGACTCGAAACAAGAAACTTTCTTCACGGTCTGAAGAAAAGAAAATCAACGATAAAATCAACGAAAAAATCAACGAACAGAGTTCCCAAAACAAGAAGTCTTCTTCAGGGTCTGAAGAAAAGAAAAGCAACAAGTACTCCTCAGTGATTGGCAGGACGAAAAGCAAGAAACTTTCTTCAGAAAAGAAAATTCGACGAGAAGGAAAGAAGATCTGCTCAGATATCGAGTTGAGACGTAGATGGAAATCCTATGTTGTGAACGAGAAATTTTTGAAAGACAAAAAACACAACGCAAAAAGTTGTCCAGATCTGAGAAATAATGAAAAGAAACGCAAGAGTGATTGTGAGCCTGACATCCCGAAGAAAAAAAGAAAATTGTGTCTGTAATTTTAACAGAAAAAACATTTTCGAAAGAATTGTTTCAAAAGAACTGTTTCAAAAACAATTTTTCAAAAGAACTATTTCAAAAACGATTCATTTATTTCTACAGTTCAATGTTTCATTGTATATATATATATATTTCATACTTAAAATTCGACATGGACTGAATTGCCTCATCGTCGCTTGCTCTGTCTGAAGAATCTATCTGAATACGGGACTAACCTTTTAGACCTTGTTTTAGGGTTGCAATTCAGACAATGACCTTTTAGACATGGTTTTAGAAGCGTACTGTCCGAATACGGTACTAACCGAATACATTGTTTTATGGCTGCTTGTGAGTTAGACAATAACCCAAATAATGATTATTGTATATATTTCTGTACTTCAAAATTTCATTGTAATGATTATTGTATATATTTCTGTACTTCAATGTTTTCTGACAATACAATTTCTTACAAAGCATTGTACATAAATAAAGATATGAAAATGTATAGGACTTGACTTTGTTTCTTTGACAATTTGAAGAAGCAGACTTTCTGGGTCTTGGTTAGTCCGTACAGAAGTTTTAAATAAAAAAGTTTTAAATAAAGATATAAAAAAAACATATAGGACTTGACTTTTTTTGTTTTTGACAATTTGAAGAAAGTAAAAACTTTCTAGGTCTTGGTTAGCCTACTCATAATCTTCTGAAAAGACTATAACTTCCTTCACTTCCTTCCCGAACCTCCATCAAATAACCCACATCAACTTGGTATTAGAAATCCAACATGGCAGAAAAAGACTCACCATAGAGAACAGCGCTCGGACAACTTCATCGTGGAAATGATCTATAGAGAAATCTGCTGGCTTTATAGCCTAGCAGGAGGATTGACCTACTTTGATACAGAATTAACAGAATTAAGAGCGCGACCATGGGCGAAAGCATATAGATCAAATAGTATATTATACTCTATCTACAATATCTATATGAATGCAGAAAAAAATGTAACGAAACTAACGATTGGCTAACGTTAATTCCATTAAAATGAAAGAGCGCGAACGTGGACGGAAGCATGTAGATAGAGCATCACGTTCTATTTCATATAGAATATGATATTCTATCTACTAATTATCTACAACACCTAATCGAAGATAGAGAAAAAGACTAAGACCCACGATGGTAGAAAGAACAGATCTCAACCGAACAAAGACGAAAAATAACCCATATCATGGTGAAAAAGACTAAGTCCAACACGGTGATAGAGAAAGAAACATTAGCTTGAGGCGAACAATAGACGGAAAAAAGACTAAGTCCAACGATACTCTCTGCCTGAACCAGCGTGAGATGGCGTATAACCTATATCGTGGAGAAAAAGACTAAGTCCAACGTTGATAGAGAAAGGTTAAGGCGAACGAAGACGGGAAAAAAGCCTAAGTCCAATACGGTGATAGAGAAAGAAACATTAGCTTTCAGGCGAACGAAGACGGAGAAAAAAGACTAAGTCCAACGAGGGTCTCTGCCTGAACCACCATGAGAAGGGAATATAACCCACATCGTGGAAAAAGCCTAAGCCCAACGGTGATAGAGAAAGATTGAGGCGAACGAAGACGGGAAAAAAGACTAAGTCCTACGATGACAGAGAAAAGCCTAAGTCAAACGATAGTGTCTACCTGAACCATGTCATTACGACCCGTGCGCACGTGCGTGTGGATGCATTAAGTCCCCTTTTCACAGACCGGGGTTAAAAAAGGATCCCTGCCGCGTCAAAGATGGTGAACATCTATCTCCGATGAAGAAAAAAGACTAAGTTCAACGATAATCTCTGCCGAACCATATCATTACGAGCCGTGCGCGCGTGCGCGCAGATGCATTAAGACCCCTTTTCACAGATCATGGATAAAAAGGACCCCTCAGCCGCGGCATGGGGGGGCAGAAAAAGTGGATATCTACTTCCGGTTTGACATTTTGACCGGTCTTTTGCACAATTTGTCCGAGGTTTACCCTCCCTAGGGAGGGTAAACCTCGGACAAATTGGCTCCAGGGAGGGTAGACCTCGGACAAAATCGATTTTTGTCCGAGGTCTACCCTCCTATACTACTCACGAAGATACAAGAATGTTTATAGTTTGATAAGATAAAAATGAAATGGTTTTAAAACTGGCTGAAAACGAGTATAGATGTATCTTTAAACGAATGGAAAGGTCGAAAAAAATAAATTCTTTGAATTGTTCCTTAGATAACGGTTTACGAAAAATTCTGCCACCACATATTCCGCCGAACAAGTCAGAATAATGATTCATTTGTGGCAGGCAGGGCAAATGGCAAAACCTTCGATAAACTGGTTATATAGGATTGGACTCTTATAGAAATAATCACAAGTTCACGGGAATAGATAAATATGGGATCCATAAATAACTAACAAATGGACTATGCTCTGTGAAAAGGGGGTTTAATGTATCTGGAAGGACAGTCTGCACAGTCCTGGATCGAAACTTTTTGCTTTTTTGTCAATTTTCTGAATGTCAAAGGACAAGGACCAGTCTTCTTCATGATTCAGTTGGTTGATATTGACAAAATGTATTTGATGGATCCATTGTGATGTGATGACTTGCTTGGTATCATGCATCACGGTGATGCATCCAACAAACTTTTGCCAGAGCATGACTCATTCTTTTTGAGAGGCGAGCGATTCATGGCCATCATGGCCCTCTTTTTTTCCCCATATCATTATACAAAATACGTTTCTTTTGTTTTCTTTTTATTTCAATTTACCTTTTGTGTCGTTCACTTGTCCTATTATCAGCGAAATGTCTTAAATAATCCCCTAATCCTCGATCAAGCAACATTGTGTTTTGACGACCTCGGAAAAATGGCGTTTGAAAACACCATTGAAAAAAAAGAAAATACTGGTTTCCATTTTTTTCCTTTTCCCAGTGTTGTTTCTGAATCATTTCGGTCACATTAATTGTTTCTAATGTGACGTCTACGAACGCGTTCAGTTTGGACAAGATTGACATTTTGTCGTCTTCTAAAGATTTGAACGGTTTTAATCCTTATCCCGCTAAATAAATTAAATGAAACTTTCAAGCCGATAGTCAAAATCTGAATAAATCTATATCAACATTATTTTTTGGAGGAAAGTGTCTCCTTATCGGACAGTGTAGATCCAAGATCAGACTGCACGTTCTGTGCAGTCTGATCTTAATCTGCACTGTCCGCAAAAAGTCAGTGAGTCGCACTTAGCAGTCTAAGGTTTAAATAATTGGTCTGTTCTTCGTACTATATAGCAAACGTCCTACTTATAGAATACGTAATACGACATCTATCAAAACAATATGTTTTCAGAACTGCCATCGACAGAATTTCAAGATTTGCCTTTTTTGGATTTTTTTGTGCTGTTACGAACAACGTTTTATTGTCTGCAATAGCAGTTCATCCCCGGCTTTCATTACAAGATACCGCCTACGCATTTTGCACTGGGGTCAAAATTTATATAATAGTCGTCTGACGGTATTATGGCGTCTCGTAAAGCTATTTTAAGTCTTAACTCTCTACCAAACGACAAAATTTTAGACTCAAATTGAAAGCATTTGCAGACGACAAGTTAAGTATGTCTCAAATTATGGAATTTGTCTGCGAAAAGGTAGAAAACACAGTGGAAAAACGGAGAAAAAGTTGGGTGCCAGCATTCTTTCCTTTTCCCACAATGTTTCTTCAA
Organism: Tridacna gigas; assembly: GCA_945859785.2. Lineage (NCBI taxonomy): Eukaryota > Metazoa > Mollusca > Bivalvia > Cardiida > Cardiidae > Tridacna > Tridacna gigas. Next base: position 9,631,331 of record OX244034.2, on the reverse strand, counting down.
AAGACTTTCTTTCTCAGGGTCGTTAAAACTAGAGATTGTGTGGTAAAGGTTTAACCAGACGACACAATTTAAGATTCGTCCATTATTCAAAGCATTTGCAGACGACAAATTAAAATCAAAATCCAATTATGGGATTTGTCTGTGAAAGATTTGGAAACATTGTGGGGAAATGAGGAAATCCTGGTTACCAGTGTTTTCTCCTTTTCCCACAATATTTTCTATGGCCTTCTTCGTCAGGCACGTTAAAAAACTAGGGACTGTGTAGTGAAGGCTTAACTCTTTACCAGATGACACAATTGCAGATTTTCTCAAACCGAAAGCAGACGACTAATCAAATTATGCTCAAATACTGGGTTTTGTACTGAAATTTAGAGAATACAACACTGTGGGAAAAAGAGAAATTGCTGGTTACAAGCATTTTTTACCTATTCCCAAAATATTTTTAAAAACGTTTTTCAAACGGACAATTAAAATCTGCACTTCGTGATGAAGGGTTGATTCAAGCCACAAGAGGTTTGTGGCAAGTATAGGCGGGCCTTAGTATCTTCATGTTGTTTTACTGTTTCGTATCAAAGTTTCCTGATTCCTGAACATTTAAAGATACAGTACATTTATACCCGTTTTCAGCCAGTTTTGAATCCATTTCATCTCTATTTTATGAAACAATAATCATTTTTGTATTTTCATGCCAAATGCTACCCCTGCCTGATGCAAGGTTGAATAGATAACGTCGGATAGAAAATGCATTTCATTTTCTGGGGGCCTTTAAAGAAATCACTTTTACTTTGTCGTTTCCGGTTTTAAATGAGGACAAATCCTTTGTTTTCCTCTATCCCTCATACCATATATATTGGTAATTTATCTGTATTTACGCAGCTGACTAAATTTTGAGCCATTATACACACCATCAAGTTTTAACCGCTATTTTTCTATCTTGCTGTAAGGATGTATCTTTAACTCTTTAAGACACAACAAAATCTTGGACCAGTCAAAATTCAAAGCATTTGCAAACGACAATCTTAACGTGGCTCAAATGATGGAATCTGATTTTGATAGGATTGAAAACATATTGGGAAAAGGAGAAAATGCTGGTTACCAGCATTTTCTCCTTTTCCCACTCTGTTTTCAAAAGCCTTCTTTGTCACGGGTGAACTAACTCCAAAAAGAGCCAATGGAATGAAGTTAAATCATATCTACACACGTTAGCATTGCGGGATTTTTCCATATATCGCTAATAATAAATATTGATAAAATTCTTCGAGACATTCTTTTGTTTACCGTTTTTTTCTGTCGAGGGTGCTAGCTCGAGTGTTCCTGGATGTGTCGAGGGAACTAAATTCCATTCGCTCTCTTTGGAGCGAGTTCCACTGATTACCAACCATGTTTGTTAAGGTCGTTAAAACTCGTGATCCCGTGGTGGAGAGCTAACGAAGACCAGCTCCAATAGTTCAGGTGGTTGAGCATGGGACTTGTGATCGTCAAATCTCTGATCCCTTAACCCTTTCCCAAACAAGCCCTGGTTTTCACGTGTCTGCAGTACAAGTCTTTTGAAAACACTGTGGGAAAAGGAGAAATTGCTCGTAACGAGCAATTTCTCCTTTTCCCACAGTGTTTTCTACCCTTTTGGAGAACTTTCTGTCATTTTCATCAAATTTAAAATTGTCGTCTGCAAACTCTTTCAAATTGGACCAGTCTAAAATTTATCGTTTGGGAAAGGGTTAAGGGTGTGGGTTCGACCCCACTGACGGCTTGCCATCTAAAATTACTAAAAATGTATTTCATACTGTATAAGACGTTACACTTGGGTCCTTTGTGACGGTGCACTGAAAACGTTTACTCTTTTCCAAACGACAAAATTTTTAAACTCTTGTATTAGTCTCTTCCATACTGAAAGCATTTGCAGACTACAATTAATTGGGGCTCAAATGATGGAAATTGTCTCGGAAAGAGAAGAAAACATTGTCGGAAAAGGAGGAAATGCTGGGTACAGGATTTTCCCCTTTTCTCACAATGTCTTCAAATGCCTTCTTCAATTCTGGTCAATTATATTCTGTTTTTGTGCACGTATGTGGGTGTGTATGACTGTTGTACATATATTTATTGTTGTGTGTGACAATTGTACTAATAATTGTTGTCAAAATGACTCTATATGTGTTTTCATAACGAGATAACAAACTTTTGGGCTAGTCTAAATTGAAACATCTGCAGACGACAAAATAATTGTATTTTAAAAAAATGGAAATAGAGCAGATTGTGGAGGGTGGAGAAAATACTCGCAACGAATATTTTCCCCACTCCCCACATAGCTCCTTGGACAAATTCGGTGCGTGATCTAGGAACTGTCAATTTTATATTATGTGTTTGTGGGTGTACGTGCGTGTGTATGAAAGTTTTTCATATATTTATTGTTTTTTTTAAAAAAAAATTGTATTGGGCAAAAAGAGGGGAGATAACAAAACATTTATGAACGGTATGCTATGTAATATGGGCCGGAGGCCTTAACTACAAAATAAATGTTCTGAAGTCTGAGTTCTTCACCAAGGTCGTTAAAGCTCGGGACTGTGTTGTAAAGGGTAAAAGAACAAGGCGTAACGCATAGGATGGGTTTCGTTCTGTATCTTGCACCATCCCTCGTAACATAAATAACAGTCTTCTCGGGGTTTCGCCCATATGGGCAATCAGTGACGCAGATAAATAAATGAAAATCAACAACAACAACAACAACAACAACAACATTTTACTAGTCAGGGCCTGTCTTCACCAACGTTTCACCAAGCATCGATACACCAACTATACTAAAATGCATTCTTATTCTAATTCTGCTACGATTTCGAGAGCTTCTTGTTTCTGGACATAAATAGGAATTTGAACATCAACGCTGCGGTCTTTCAAGACGACATACGTTTGAGTTCTAACAATTTTTCATACTCACCCTTTTGAAGGAAATTAGTGAAAATAATTGTGTCGAAAACTTCGATTGCTTTAACTCTAAAACAAACGACCAAATTTTGAACTTGCTCAGTTTAAAAGCAAACGACAATATTTAAGTGGGTACAATTATGGGATTTGTCTCTGATAACGTAGAAAAACAGAGTAGGAATAGGAGAAGGCTGTTTACTAGCATTTTCTCCTTTTTCCACAATATTTTCAAAGGCCTTCTCCCTCAGGATCGTTAAAACTCGAGATATTTTGATAAGGGGTTAACCCTTTCAAGACCAAATGCGAAAGATGTTTTAGCGGACGGTATGGATTAGTATCAGACAGTAAAATTGTACGGTCAGATCTTGGATCCACAACGTCCGCTTGTTTTAGACAAGCCTATAAGATAAGATTCTTCCTAATTTCAGTGAATTGTGTAGTTTCAGCCGTCAAAGAGTTGAGTTCATTCACCGAAAGAGTCAGAGCTTGATCAATCTACTGTTTTTTTTTTCGGCGTCAGTGTATGCGCTGGCTTTTGACCTACTTCTTGGTACTGATAAAGAATGAATAAACGATAATTTGTGATTGGTAAAAAATGTGCACATGTTTATTCGGCGGGCCCCTGCCGGCATATCTGCTCACACATTTATGAAACCACTATTAACAAGCTTTGCTCCATCCCCGGGGCCTTGATTCATACTTTAGCAAGTCAAATCAATTCAAGTCAAGTCAACTTTATTTGGCATTCGGCAAACAAATATGCCATTGGCCATTTACAAGAAAACGTGGGTATATGGCAATGACAGAAAGACATAATAGCAAGATAATGTAGTAGAGAATGATTATTTTCTTGTGCTATCTGGAAATTTAATATTTTCATATGCGTTACCCAATAACCCAGTACTACTTTTCAACAAAATGAAAAAAAAAAAAAAGTGATGAAAAAGGGGCAGTTGCTCGTGAGGTTACTTTTCATTATTTTACTTCATATTGAGCCACAGAAGAGTTTCAATGTTCATATTCCAGTATCTCTTTCGCCGTCAATCTTTTTTAACCCTTTACCAGACGACAAAACTTTAGCCTTGTCCAAATTGAAAGCAATTGCAGACCACAGTTTCAATGCGGTTCAAATGGTGCATTTTTTCTTTGATAGGGTAGAAAACATTGTGGGAAAAAGAGAAAATGCTGGTTGTCAGCATTTTCTCTTTTTCCCCACAATGTTTTCAAAAGGCTTCTTTCCCAGGGGCGTCAAAAGGCGTCATTGTGCAGTATCGATACTGTTCAGCTGGGTAACAGCAAATAGCTGGGCGTCGAAGAGATCGGACCAAGATTGGATTTCTAGATCGTCTTCTATAGGTTCAACTCATTAACAGAGAACGAATGTGATAACTTGTTCAAATGGAAAGCATTTGCACACCACAAATTAGATGTGATTCAAATGATGTTATGTGTCTTTAAATGGGTCGAACACCTTATGGAAAAAAAAAAGAAAAATGCGTTTTCTCCTTTTCCAACAATGTTTTCAAAAGCCGTTTTAACCAAGGTCGTTCAAACTTGGGACTGTGTTGTATAAGTTAAATCATTACTGAACGACAAACACTGTCGACGTCCTGATCGTACCCATTTGCAAACGACAAAATAAATGTGATTCAAATTATTGAATTTGTCTTTGAAGGGCTCGAAAACATTGTGGAAAAGGGACAAATGCTGGTAACCAACGTATCCTCCTTTTTTCCACGGTGGTTTCACATGCTCTCTGTCTCACGGTCGTAGAAACACTGGTAAAGCGTTTAAGTGACAGGTATATATATAAGATTAGCAAATGAGTCTGAAGTGCGCACGTAATTGCTGATGACGTTGTCAGATCCAGTCTGCTGACCCTTGGCTCGAGGAGTTTAGTTAGAACACAAGAATGCCTGCGAATTTTTTTTTCTCCTATTTCAACGATGTTGAACAGTCTAACATCATTGTTGTATTTTAGACATAGAGAAAATTAGCAGATCAAGCGATGCAAACTTGATTCGGCTGATTGTCATGAAGAGAACATACAAGCATAAAATGAAGAGCATAACTGTTTTTTATTACTTCCGTCGCACGTCCATTGTTTCTTTTCGTACTGATTTTGTTTTGCGTTCAAGGTCAGCATTATGGCTTTTTATCGACAGAGCAGATGTATTTCATTGTCCGTTATTTCTATCTTGATATGAGCCATGCTCTGTGAAAAGGGGGCTTAATGCATCTGCGAAAAGTAGGCTGACCTGGGCCGAAGCTTTTCGCTACAGGTCAATTTTCTGTATGTCCAAGGACCAGTTTATCTCATGAATCAGACGGTTGTTATACAGAATGGATTTTATGAAGCCATAACTATGTGAAAACTTGCTTGGTATCGTGCGTCACGGAGATGCATTAAGTCCCCTTTTGCCAGAGCGCGACTTATATTGTAATGTAGGAAATGGTTACCTGTGACACGCATTCTTCGTTTGACCAAAGAATACAAGAGCATGGCGTTTGAAGTCTGTTGCGTCATGAACGTGGTATGTAGAAATGAAATTAGCCACGCTCTTGCCAAAGAGGGCTAAATGCATCTCCGTGATGCATTATACCAAGCAAGTCATCACATAATTATGGATCCATAAAAACCGTTTTGTCCAACGACCCACTAAATCATGAAGTAAAATGGTCCTTTGACATGCAGAAAATTGACCAAAAGCAACAAGTTTCGACACAGGTTAGCCTGCGCAGACTGCGCAGGCTGACCTGGGTCGATACTTTTTGCAAATGCATTAAAGCCCTTTTTCACAGAGCTTGGTTCAAAATATATTTACCACTAATGAAGGTAAACAAGGGTATAATGTACTCATAAAAATAAAACAGCCATGAACATGAAACCATAAAGAGTATATTTATGTCTTTTTTTTTCTGATTTTGGAAAATTAATGACTCATTTATCTCGTTTACTTAAAGTTAAGGTCGACATTCGCCAACCATTCAAAATTGTATTCTTAGTTTTATTCTCAACATTTTTCTAAATTCCAAACATTCGCAATTTCTGATTGGCTAAACCATTTGATTTAGCCAATCAGATGTTGTGTTGGGTTGTGCAAATGTTATATCTGGATCTCTGTAATAGACTGAAGATGTAAATTTCATTGTTGTGGAAACTGATGCTGAAAACGGTTAAAGTATATTTTTCACAGTAACCTTGACGTAAATGAAGATAATAACAGACTTAAAAGCCATCTTTGTTTACCGGAAGTTCTTTCATGTATCATGTGACATCCTGTTTTTGAGATCAATGGTTGTTTGACGCTTCAGATGACTAACACAATTAAAAGATTTCATTGCTTTCATTTTTTATGTAAAATAGTCTTATTATGGTCATCCTTCCGTAATGTATGGCACACAATATGCATATGATCCATGCTCTAGCCAAAAGGGGCTTAATTCATCTCCCTTATTCATCGTACCAAGCTGGTTATCACATAATTATGGATCCATTAAATGTTATTTGTCTTACAACTGATTGATTCATGAGCTAGGCTGGTACGTTGTCATGCAGAAAATTTACCAAAAGCAAAAGTGCGGATTGCGTAGGCTGACCTGGTTCATTACATTTTGCAGATGAATTAAACGCCCCTTTTCATAGAACATGGCCAATATAAGTTCAACTAGTGCAGTTTGTTTTCTCTTTCAGATTCTGATTTGTAGACCAGACCTCTTTCGACGCCTGGAAACACAATCCATATAAACTAAGAAAGAATTTTATTTAGTAGGATTGACTAGGCAAGATGGCAACATAGATCCAGAACCAGAATGCACTCTCAGTGCAGTCTGATCTTGATCTTTGCGGTCCGCAAAAACCTCTTTTTCGCCTCTGGCACTGAAAAGGGTAGAATATTTGGTGTGGATAGGAGCCAAAGTTAAGGCATTTCTCTTGAAATGTTCGGATGGCTCAGTGAATCGTTTGCATTTTGTGGTAAGGCAATGCCGGGTGGTGAATATTGACGGAATATGGCGGGTTTGAAAAGTCTTTTTTTTGACAAAAGACCAAAAGGCCGTTTTTTTTTTTTTTAACATTACAAATGCTGTTCTCCGTTGCAAGCACTTTTGTAATAATTTTTTTAATGCCTTTTTCCACCTTTCATGATGTTTCAGTTAACTTTTGGGTTAAAATCCTCACTGCATGTCAGTTTTGAATTATATGGGTTAATAATGAAGGAGTATTGCGAATTTGAGAATTACACACAGCCGTTTTATTACAAAAAGCCGTTTTATTACAAAAACGGTTGTAACAATGCCGTCCTGTATGTCCACCTAGTTTCGTTGGCTATGTATTTAACCCTTTCAGCGCCATAGGCGAAAACATGGACTTTTGGGGACGGCACAGATCAAGATCAGACTGCGCAGAACGTGCAGTCTGATCTTTGATTTCTATCGTCCGCTTAATTAGTCAAGCCCCTTACGATAAAAATCTTTCTGGGTCTCTGTGGATTGCATTTACAGCCACCGAAAGAAGTCGAGTTTATTTATTTCGCGCCGAAAGAATTGAGAGCATTGCAGCTCCTGGCCGTAAGATGAACGTTCATATGAAAGTAATTCAGCCATGCTCCGGCAAAAGGGGCTTACTGCATCTCCGTGATCCATGATAGCAATCAAGCCATCCCATAATTATTGATCTATAATTATGGATCCATAATAGCCTTTTTTTTAACAACTGACTTAATCATGAGGTAGAATGGTCATTGGACAAACAGAAAATTGACCAATAGCGAAAGGTTTCGGCCCAAGTCAGCCTGCGCGGACTGCGCAGGCTGACCTGGGTCGATACTTTTCGCAGATGCCTTAAGCCCGCCCCCCCCCCTTTTTACAGAGCACGGATCAACTGTTCTTTTCATTTTTTTGATGAATCGATTGAAAATATTTTCGAGAGTTGCCCCGGTAACTCCTAGACTGAGAATTCAGTAGAAAAAGTAGATAAAGACTTTCAATTTTCACTTATTTTATGTACGTGTATCCTAGGTGTGAACACAAAATTACAGTAAAGTAAGTCTAATCATAACATCTCTGTACGCAATATAAAACTATATCAGGCTGCTCCAAACTCAAAACAGTTGCAAAAGACAAATCGAGTGACTCAAAGTATAGAATTGGTGTCTGAACGGTAGAGAACACTGTGAAAGGAGGAGAAAAAACTGGTAACCAGTATTTATTCTTTTTTCTTTCTTTCTTAGGATCGTTAAAACTCGGGATTGTGTGTTAAAAAGTCCAGTACCGGATTGTTACTGGTTTTTGTATTTTTCTTGAACATTTCCTCTTTCTGTATTAATTGTACATGGGAGTAATAAAAGAATGAAGTAAAGTATATGGAACCTTTACGCATTGAACGCTGTCGACGTCGACGACGTTATCGTTGTTCACGTTTATACGTTGCGCGTAGTAGTGTTCTCTGATTTTCAAAGTACTGAAGTTTGCGGGAAAACATACGATGTCGGTTTACACGGTTCTGGTACTCATATGCCCCTTAAAAAGGACGCCACCCTTTCAGCATTATTCGCGGAAACAGGGACAGTTGCGGGCGGCATAGACCTATATCAGACTGCACAGAATGTGTTGTCTGATCTTGATTTAGACTTTCCACTCTTAGGGAAACCCTATAAGATTTAAATCTTTATGATTTTCTTCAGATTGTAGTTTTCAACTCTGAAATGAGGTCAAGTTTACATATTTGTCAGTGAAAGAGTTGGCTTACGCTTATGAAGCTCCGTTTTGTCATTTGTCTGAAAGTGGTAAGAAGTTTGAAGTAGATGTATGTCATGACTGTTTCCCCTTTGTTCTTAATGCTTAGTGTTTGATATGCAGATGAGGTCCGTTCAACTGGTGTATTGGCTTTACTCGGATGTGGGCACGTCTGAAAGTGAAGCATGGACGTAATTGACATGTCAAATGCATCAGTACTCTTCTTTGCGTGAAGACAAATTTAATTGTCTCCAATTACAGCCCCAGTGGGGGCCAAAGGTAGACAGTGAGGGTGTTAAAATGCAATTGAATTTAAATAATACCATTATGAAGTATGGAAATTATTGTAGAGGTCATGATCTGCTCTTGTACAGTCGGTCAAAGTGTTAGTCCCTGGTATAAAAAATGAATTTTAAAAGTAGGTCAAAAGTTGCCAGATCGTTTTATCTTTTGTTTACTCTTTACCTGATTTTAAAACTCATTTTCCTGCCAACGACTAACACTCTGACTGACCATACAAGAAAGATTGCCATCCTCACAATACTTTCCATAGTTTTAAAAGGTTTGATTTTAATTGAAATGAATTTAATACCTGCTTTGTTTACTTATGGGCGACATTGGGCTTTATTGTTCCTGGTAACTCGTTCTCAGACTTCAAAATGTTAGACTTGTCAAAATTGCAAGCATTTCCAGACGATTAAAAAGCATGGCACAAAAGATGGAGTTTGTCTTTAAAAGGATGCAAAAATATTGTGGGAAAAAGGGGAAATGCTTGTTACCAGTGGCAAAAGGAGAAAATGCTGGTTACCTGAGAGTCCTTATAAAACGGGTTTGTTTGGTACAGGCTAAAAGAGCGAACCTCAGAGAGCGAAACGAAATCTTTATAAGAAATTTGCCACATCAAGTGCCATATCTCTTTATTCATTTATTTCCATATCAAGTTGGCATATTTCAGCTATGTACAGCACGATGACAGATTGACAAATTAAAACCGTTTCATTCTGGAGGTAATTCTTCATTTCTCTAATATTTCCTGTGAAATTATTATGATAGCAAAGTTGATTAACGCAGTTTATCCTGGAGATTTTTTTTTTCGGGGGAGGGGAGTGGGGGTTAATGGATGGCTTTAATGTAACGTAAACCTTTTACCAAAACGACAAAATTTCAACCATGTCCAAATTCAAAGCATTACCAGACAACATATTCAGTGTTGTTACTCAAAGCATGAATTTTCGTTAACAAACGGTAGAAAACATAGATATCAGCATTTTATCATTTTCCTACTATGTTTTCAAAAAGCTTCTTCCTCAAGATCGTTAAAAGTCGGGATTGTTTAGTACAGCTCTTTAGCCCTAAAGCTGCTAAGTGCAACTCACTGACCTTTTGCGGACAGTATAGATCAAGATCAGACTGCACAGAACGATCTTGGATCTACACTGTCCGATAAGGAGATTTTTTTTTTATCCAAGAGGTAAGTCTGAAAGAAGAATGTTCGGGCTTTTACTATCGGCTTCAAAGTCTTATTTAACTTATTTAGCAAGCTAAAGGTTAACCCTTTCCCAAACGATAAATTTTAGACTGGTCCAAATTGAAAGTGTTTGCAGACGACAATTTTAAATTTGATGAAAATGACAGAAAGTTCTGCCAAAAGGGTAGAAAACACTGTGGGAAAAGGAGAAATTGCTCGTTACGAGCAATTTCTCCTTTTTCCACAGTGTTTTCAAAGACTTGTACTGCAGACACGTGAAAACCAGGGCTTGTTTGGGAAAGGGTTAATTTGCCTGTAGTCTCTGTTTACCTTGTCTTTAGTTTGCCAAGATGTTCTTGCGTTATCGCGATTTTTCGAGTTTAGCACTTGCTTGCTATTCAGGGAAAATCCTAGTAAAACAAAAATGCAAGTGTCAACTTTTTTTGTATCTAAGAAATTAATTGCACAAAATCCTCCAGAAATTGGAAAACAATTACCAGCCTCGCTATAAAGCATTGTAAAAATGTCAGTGAATTGAAATTCGGTGTTTTGAAAATTTATTACGCTCAACTCGTAAAAGTAATTTTATAGAATCAAACAAATTTTACGACCCGTGAAGTCTTCTATAATCTTATTCTAAACATTCCAGCGTTTTAAAGTCCCCAAAGAAGGAGGCATTTGAAAATATTTGTAACCAGCATTTTCTCCTTTTTCCACAATGTTTTCTATCATTTCTGATACAAATCCCACCATTTGTGCCATACTTAATTTGCCGTCTGCAAATACTTTGAATTTGGACATGTCTAAAATTTTGTTGTCTGGTAAAGTGTTAATCATAAATGAGCCATACTCTGGCAAAGAGGGGTTTAATGCATCTCTGTGATGTATTGTATCAATTAAGCCGCCACTTAATAATGGACATAGGATCCAGTACCTTTTTAACAACCGACTGAATCATGAGGTATACTGGTCCTTGGACAAACAGAAAATTGACCAATAGCGAAAAGTTTCGGCCCAGGTCAGCCTGCGCGGACTGCGCAGGCTGACCTGGGTCGATACTTTTCGCAGATGCCTTAAGCCCCCTTTTCACAGAGCACGGCTGAAATAATTCTAATATTTACGACAACATTTCGGTAGAGTGAGAAGAATAACGACATGCATGCACAACTGGATTCGAGATACTTAGTATTTTCCAGATCTCTTCAGTTTTGTGATTTTTCTTTTTTTGCCACAATGTTTATGCCTATGGACCGCGCTCTGGCAAAAGGGATTGTGATGCATCTCCATGATGCATCGTACCGCGCAAGTCCTCGTATGATTGTGGATCCTAAAAGAAACTCCAAGAAAGGATGGATAGGTGCACTGGCCGCCGTGATATAACTGACATAATGTTGAAAACGGCGTTAAACACCATACAATCAATCATACACTCAATCGATTATGGATACATTGAATACATTTTGTCTAACAACCATCGTAAGGTAGACTGGTCTTGTAATCTACTCTGTTATCGCAACTGATCATAAATTTAGAATATTGTTTTCTTCTTTGTTTTTTTTTTCTACACTGCTAAACCTGTTAGCAGTTTACCAAAATTATAAAAACAGTGTCTGAAAGGTAGAGAACACTGTGAAAAGAGGAGAAAAAAACTGGTAACCAGCATTTAGTCTTTTTTTTCCACATTGTTTTCAAATGCTTTCTTTCTCAAGATCGTTAAAACTCGGAATTGTGTGGTAAAGGGTTAATGGGCTAATATTGGTTTTTGTATTTTTTTTCTTGCCCATTTCCCCTTTTTGTATAACTTGTAAATGGGAGTAATAAAGAATAAAGTATAAAGACATGCAGAAAACTGAGCAATAGCAAAAAGTTTCGCGCGGGTCATTTTGTTGTATGGTAATTAGTTAACAGTTCATCAGTTGTACTCGTGATTAGAAACTTGAAAATTGCATACCGCGAGGTGCAGTCAGACGGGTGATCTAGATTAAGTCTTTCTTTCCTCACCACGCCGCCAAGCCCTGGTAGCACAGTCGGTAGCGTACAGGATTTGAGAACAGGGGGTCGCTGGTTCGAATCCTCAGCTGGGCCAATTTCTTTCCGAGGATTGATGATAGTCATTGCGACAAGATTCAGTCCTCTCTCACCGCTGATCATTGTTGGAAAGCAGCCAGTGGCTTGAGGGATGATGTGAGAAGAACTTGTAACAGAAACTCCAGGACAGCATGGATAGGTGCACTGGCCGCCGCGATAAAACTGAAATAATGTTGTAAACGCCGTTAAACACCATACAACCAACCATCCATTCAGTTTAGCCGCGATTGTCACATTGCAGAGCGGAACGTGACTTTGGATCTAGGACAAAGAAACTTTTCAGCGTTTCGAATTTCTAGTCGGCTTAAACCTTTCAGCGCCCTGGGCGAAAGCGCGGGCCTTGGCGGACAGCATAGATCAAGATCAGACTGCACAGAGTGTGCAGTCTGATCTTGGATCTATACCGTCCGCCTGTTTTGTGAAGCCTATTTTAAAAAAAAATCAGTGTTTTAATGGATTATGTTTTGAGCCTTCGAAAGAGGTACATCTTAACTGTCTGACATCGTTTAAGGAGGCGTGGATGAAAGTTATGGTCGTTCATAGGAGTAAAATTATTCAAAAATTCATAATTGGAATGGTCGCTGGTCGGATTTATTAGGGTTCGTACTCAACAACCATTGTTGTCTTCGTTCCTACTCCTGTGCTAGATTTAGAAAGTAACGCAACTTCTGATTGGCTAAACATTTGGTTTAGCCAATGAGAAGCTGTGTTACTTTCAAATTTAGAAAATTATTTGGAATCAGACTAGGAATGTTCTTAAGAATGATTGGTGATCCTGTTCCTAACACAGGACGTCTCTTAATACAGGTCATTTTACAAGAAAAAGAAAAAAAAAAAAAAATGGCAAGGAATTCATGTGATCGTCTACAACAGAGTGTAGGCTTTTTTAAGGTGGTCGTCCGAGCAGGTTCGACAGTACTTGGCGCTAAAAAAGTTAAAAGCTTGGGGAATAATATATTCTGTTGTATGTGTATGCTACGGTTGATGACTCAATTCAAAATCGATGCCCTTAGTTCATTTCTGCAAAACCTTGTAGAATAAAATGAAGCCAGGGTCCGTATTCACCAACTATTCTTAGTAACATTCAAAGTCTTATTCGCCAACATTTTCTAAATTTGAGAGTAACACGACTTCTGATTTGCTAAACGAAATGGTCTAGCCAATCAGAAGTTGTATTACTTTCAAAATCCATAATTAGACCAAGATTGTTCTTAAGGATGGTCGGTGAATACTGATCAAGACCTGATTGATTTGAATCGAAATTTGACTGAAATAATGGCTAGAGGTATCAGAATAGCTAGATTATTCGAATTACATATAAATCGGTATAGTTACGGTTGGAACTTTTGACGTTTTGTTACTGTATTTTTGACGAGTGGATTTCTTTCCTTTTCTTCATCCTGTTGACTCACCTGTCGTTTACTTGAATTTGAACCGCACTCTCAGAAAAGGTAGCTTGATGCATCTCTGTGACCCATTATCCCTTTCCCAAACAAGCCCTGGTTTTCACGTGTCTGCAGTACAAGTCCTTCGAAAACATTGTGGGAAAAGGAGAAATTGCTCGTAACGAGCAATTTCTCCTTTTCCCACAGTGTTTTCCACCCTTTTTGAGAACTTTCTGCCATTTTCATCAAATTTAAAATTGTCGTCTGCAAACTCTTTCAATTTGGACCAGTCCAAAATTTGTCGTTTGGGATAGGGTTACACCAAGCAATTCATCACATGACTATGGATTTAAAAAATATCCATTTTGTCTAACAGCCGACTTATTCATACGGTCCCTTGACATGTCGTGAGGTAGGCTAGTCCTTTGACATGCAGAAAATTAACTGATAGCAAAGGGTTTCGATCCAGGTCACCCTGCACAGGCTGACCTTAGTCGGTACCTTTTGCAAATCCATTAAACCCCCTTTTCATAGAGCATAACTCATTTACTATTATATTGCCATTCGATCTCTGACGTCATGTCCTTCATGCACAGCTGTTACAAGGGTATCTATAAATAGCATAAGAATTTTACAATACGTTTATGTAGAGTAGGCCAACGTAAAACTAGATTTCTTTTCTTACACAAAACTTCGATTACCACATTTTAAATGACATTATTAAGCATCAAAAACCATTTGGCCTTTACAAGACGAGTGTTGGTATGTTGTACAGTTAGTATTCAGCGCCATCTCACACTGATTTGGCAATATAATACCAGGGTCCGTATTCACCAACCATTCTTAGGAACGTTCTTAGTCTTATTCTCCAAATTTTTCCAAACTTGAAAGTAACACAACTTCTGATTGGCTAAACCAAATGGTTTAGCCAATCAGAAGTTGTGTTAATTTCAAAACTTGAAGATTTTGGAGAATAAGACTAAGAACATTCTCAAGAATGGTTGGTGAATACGGGCCCAGGTTCTTCCATTGACACTGTAATTTATTGATCTGACATTTGGGTATAACAGTGGTATAATGACATAATACTGTGTCTCTTGTCTAATAATATCCCTGATCGATGCGTATAATGACTTCATACTTGCTACTGTCAGCTGCCTTCATACTTTACCAAAAACTCCTGTGTCTTTTTTTTTTGCGACATTAAAGTAACAATAGCTGCCAAAAGTAGACAAGGCGGGTGTTAAAATTCTTTTAAATTTCATACCATTTAAAAGTATGGAAATTATTGTGAAGATGACAATCTGTTATTGTAATGTAGGTCCAAATGTTAGTCGCTGGCAGAGAAATTAATATCAAAACTATGTTCAAAGTTGCCAGGTAGCTACATGTCTGGTTTTAAAATTCATTTTTCTGCTAGCGACTCAACATTTGGACCGACCACACAGTAACAGATTGTCACCTTCACAATAATTTCCATACTTTTAAATTTAAATGCATTTTAACACCTGGGTCCGTATTCACCAACCATTCTTAAGAACATTCTTAGACTTATTCTTCAAGATTTTCCAAGTTTGAAAGTAACACAACTTCTGATTGGCTAAACCACATGGTTTAGCCAATCAGAAGGTGTGTTACTTTCAAATTTGGAAAATTTTGAAGAACAAGACCAAGAATGTTCTTAAGAATGGTTGGTGAATACGGACCCTGGATTGTTTTATTGGCCGCTATTTAGCCTTTAAGTTAAGATATTTCGATAACCTCGTGGGAAAAGGAGAAAATGCTGGTAACTAGCTTTTTCTCTTTGTTTTTTTTTTCAACGATGTTGGCTACCTTTTGAAGGACAAATATCATCATTTGTGCTACATTTGATTTGTCCTCTGCAATTGATTTCAAAGGAGACTCGCCTAAAACTATGTTGTTTCATAAAATGTGGACCATTTACTTATAACTAAACTTTTTTTGTTCTGCCCTGTGAATGCTGCAGATACCTGTAGAAACAAACGTAATAAATGGGTACACTTTTTCACAATGAAGTTGCCAATGCTTTTGATAGATGAAACTAACGTGCGTTCAATAAGTGATTTCTCATTGTTTAACAATAAATTTATGACCCAAATGTTGCCGACGTGTCAAAAAAAGCGCCTTGATGAGGTCATAGATGGAATCAAACCATGATCTTAACCCTTAGAATGCTAAGTGCGACTCACCGACGTTTTACGGACAGTGTGGATCAAGATCAGACTGCACTGAACGTGCAGTCTGATCTTGGATCTACACTGTCCGGTAAGGAGATATTTGTCTGCAAAAAAATAAGTTTTAAATAGCAATAATCGGGTTTTTACTATCGGTTCGGAAGTAATATTATATAGCATGCTAAGGGTTAAATGTCATAGGTTTCCTACGTAAATACTGACCTTCTCGACTTTCTTCTCGCATTATGACCTATAACGATAGCTCATTTAAAGATACATGTACATCCTTACAGCCAGCGCAAAAAAAAAAAACCGCTGTTAAAACTTGAAAGTGTGTAGAATGGTTCAAAATTTGGTCAGCCGTATAAACATTGATAAATTACCAAAAAATATGGTTTAAGGGATGCAGAGAGTCAAGGGATTTGTTCTTATTTTAAACCGGAAACGACAACAGTGATTTCCTTGAAGGCTGCCAAAAAAATGAAATGCATTTCTATCCGTCGTAATCTGTGCAACCTTGCCGCCGTCAGGGCCAACATTTGGCACGACGATACAAGAATGATGGCAGTTTCATAAAATTAAGATGAAATGGGTTAAAACCTGGCTAAAAATAAAGGTGAAATGGGTTAAAAACTAGCTGAGACGAGTATAGATGTATTTTTAAGAGGAGGCACGAAGTAGCGTTAGAGTAACAGTTCGTTGTGGTCTTATAATCCGTCACCGGTCTGGCTATGTTGGTTGGGTTGTTCGTGGGATACATTCACTGTGGTTACTTGCGAAATCTGATTGCTCAGTCGGTAATGTACGGGGCTTGTTATCAATCGATTGTGAGTTCGAATCTTAGCTCGACCAAATTTTTTTCCAGGAAAGATGGTTGTCTTTGCGAAGGAATTCATACCTCTCACAATGAAGAATCTTTGTTAATTCTTTACCACACAATTCCGAGTTTTAACGACCCTGAGAAAGAAGCCTTCTGAAAACATTGTGAGAAAAGGAGAAAATGCTGGTAAACACCATTTTTCCTTTTCCCACAATGTTTTCAACCCAATCAAAGATAGAAATAATTATTTGAACAGCTTCTAAATTGTTGTCTGCAGATGCTTTCAATTTGGACAAGTCTAAGATTTTGTTGTTTGGTAAAGAGTTAAACCAAAAGACACGAAGTCAGTTTCGAAATCCTGTTGCAGAAAATTGGTCTAGCATCATCTTGAAACATAGAAATAGTATCATTATAATCGGTTAATTAGGTGATTTCTTTAGGAGGACTATGAAGCGAAACATGAAATCTTCATTCTGAAAATATTGTTGGAAAAGGGGAAAAATGGTGATAAAAAGCATTTTTCCCTTTTCCCACTCTTTTTTCTGTACTTTCATGGTCCTATCCTATCACTTGAAACGTGTTGATTTTCTCGTATGCAAGTGCTTTGAAATTGGACGGGTCTAATATATTGTCGTTTTGGAAAGGGGTAAGGCGTCAAAGTTTTGTTCTTATAAAATCTTGGTTTGATTCCACATCGCTGGAGACGCCAACTATTGGGTTTTTTCGGGAGTGTCCTTAAGCAAGGCGTTGCAGATTCTTCCCCTCCAGCCAAGCACTGTATAATGAAAAAAAAAAAAATATGTATATATATATATATCAGGCACAGTATCGTCGCGAAATGACTACAACACTCTTGAACGCGGCGTAAAACTATTAAAAAATAGGGGTTTGTCCGAATAACTTTGTTGTGTAGTGCTTAAACGCAGCATCACCCATCCCAATGTCTCAGGTTCGGTTTCCTGACTGAGCATGGATATTTCAGAGACACTTAGTGTTTCCCACCCAACTAGACTAGAAGTGAACTTAAAAGAAACCAAGAGGTGGTCGCGCTTACAAGTACCAGTGTTACATTTGGCACGTAAAAGAATCAACGGAGTCTGAAGAATAACTGATCAATTTTGCAGGAAGATGCTGAATTATGTGTAAATTTCTGTGTACATTTCGTAACAATATGCAAGTAAAATATATTTAAATTATTTGTAGAATACATAGTCTTGTACCCTAATGCCATCGTATCCGATTCGTCCTTCTACATTTTTCTGTCCGTCTAACGGTCCATAACTAATTCAATGCATGCCTTTAGCACAAATGGACATAAATCCCACGTTTTCACCAACACTTAACCCTTTCCCAAACGACAAAATTTTAGACTGGTCCAAATTGAAAGAGTTTGCAGACGTCAATTTTAAATTTGATGAAAATGACAGAGAGTTCTCCAGAAGGGTAGAAAACACTGTGGGAAAAGGAGAAATTGCTCGTTACGAGCAATTTCTCCTTTTCCCACAGTATTTTCAAAAGACTTGTACTGCAGACACGTGAAAACCAGGGCTTGTTTGGGAAAGGGTTAACCCATATCCTGCTGAATAAGTTAAATGATACCTTGAAGTCGGTGGTTAAAACACAAATACTGTTATTTCAAACTTACTTTTGGAGAAAAATATCGTCTTATCGGACAGTGTAGATCCAAGATCAGACTGCACGTTCTGTGCAGTCTGATCTTGATCTACACTGTCCGCAATAGGTCAGTGAGTCGCGCCTACCTGCCGAAGGATTAACAACTCTGTGGATAAAGCAAAGATTTTATCATGGAGGTGTTCGAAATGAGAGCCATTTTTCAGTTATTTCCCTTGATTCCTCTCCAGTACTACATTGGTCCTGATCAGGGGATTACTTGGATTTTATCCTTGATTTTCTTGCACTACACAAATATTCTTGAGATAATATCTCGGGAACATCGGGCTAGATTGTTTTAAAAGTCAAGATATATGCATTTCCTTAAAAATTGAGAACATGGTTTGCTTTGAAATTACATTGGGACCTTACATAATGTCATGAATCAAATTATTTTTATCGCAACATCCCCGAAAGAATCAAGGATAAAAACAAAGGAATACGGGTAAAAGGACCAATCTGTAATTTGGTTACCTTTAGTCTTTATCTGGCAAGGGAGATAATTTTATCTACAAGAATGGCCCTCATTGCAATCACTTCTCTGGATAAAGTCTGTCCCAAGATTGATAGTATTCACTGCGACAGAAGTAAATGTCCTCTCACTGCATTTTCTACCCATGCTGGAGCTTGGATTGGCACCGAGCGACCAGTGTTTTGTTAAATCAATAATACGAATCTTGTGTGAAACGTTGCCATTTTCTCACCGCAAGCAGTAAAAACTTTTAATCCTCTGTCTGCATACTATTGTATGAAATAAACGAATAAAATTATATATATGAGCCTTGCTCTGAGAAAAGGTGGATTATTGCATCTGCGAAAAGTGTCGATTCAGATCAGCCTGCGCGGACTGCGCAGGCTGACCTGAATCGAAACATTTTGTTTTTTGTAATTTTTCAGCGTGTCAAAGGACCATTCTATCCCATGATTCAGTTGATTATTAGACAAAATATATGATCCGTGCTCTGGCAAAAAGGGAGCTTAATGCACCTCCATAATGCAGTGTACCAAGCATACCATCGCAAAATTATGGATCCATAAAATTCATTGTGTCTAACAACCGACTGAATCATGAGGTACACTGGTCCTTGGACATGCAGATAATTGACCATTAGCGAAAAGTTTCGGCCCAGGTCAGCCTGCGCGGAGTGGACCGCGTGGATATTTTTCGCGGGTGCATTAAGCCCCCTTTTCACAGAGCATGGCGCATGTTTTTTTTTTTTTTTTTTTAACCATGATTACATGATTACGTTCTTGGTATAATGCTTCAGGGAGATGCACTAAACTCCGTTGTGCTAGTGCATGGATCAAATACATAAATAAATAAATGCACGTAGTAATAGTTATGCGACAAATGATTTCTCTTTTTGCAACAATGTTTCAACATACATTCCTATATTAACCCTTTACCATACAATCCTGAGTTTTATAGACTCTGAGAAATAGGCCTTTTGAAAACAATGTGGGAAAAGGAGAAAATGCTGGTGTCCAGCATTTTCTCCTTTTCCCACAGTGTTTTCCAGCCTATCTAATTCAGGAACCAGCATTTTAGAAACATTTAATTTGTCGTGTGCGATTATTTTTCAATTAGGATGTTGTCTAAAATTTTATCGTTTGGTAAAGAGTTAAACTGGTACCCGTATTAAATCTGAAATCCAGCTGGTCAAATATTGTATTTTCTAAGGATGTTCACATTTTTTACGTCTGCTGCAAATCTGTATTACAAAATGAATGCTTTAACCCTTAAAAAAAAAACGTTCCCGTGTTTTTACGACCCTGGAAAAGAAGGCTTTTGAAAATATTGCTGAAAAAAGAAGAAAATGTTGGTAACCATTTTTTTTTCCTCTTCCCCCGCCTCCACCCCTATTAGATTTTAACCTTTTTCAACGGTAATCGTTTGAGTCATATGTACTCGGTGCGTAAATATACGCCATCATACCTGTTTGTTCCTCCCTGTTTGTTAAAGTAAACCGTTTGAACTTTGCTTCTATGTTGTATTATTATGACGATCATAATTATAATGAATCACTTTAATGTGACGTCGTTATAAATACGATACCTGTGTCTAATGTTATGGCACTATGACTTTAACCCTTTACTAAACGATCTTGTGCTTCAACAATCCTCAATGGGATGGCTTTTGAAAACATTGTGGGAAGAGGAGAAAATGCTGGTAAACCAGCATTTTCTCCTTTTCCCACAATGTTTTCTATCCTTTAAGAAGGAGAAAAAAATCGTTTTATCGGAGGTATGTGTAATCTTTCGGCTGCAAATGCTTTGAATTTGGACATGCTTAACATTTTGTCGTTAGGTGAAGTGTTAATTGACGCTGTTTAAACACGTGGGACCTGCCATACGACGCTTACTGATTGAGTATGAGTATCGGAAAATGTCAACAGGGTCTGTCACTCGATTCCAATACAGAATTTCCTATAACTCTCGGCAAACCAAAGACATTTTGTGAGCTTGCGGACAGTGGGAATCAAGATCAGACTGTGTTGGACCTATTGTCTTACCTTTGAATTTTTCATGGCCGGTCTTTTACGAGAAAGTCGGAGCAAATCAGTCTTGATATACTGGTACTTGTGTTATTCCTACACGCAGACAATTGTGGTACGTTACCGGTTTATTTGCAGTCCCATTGGTTGAACTGTGACGTGACAGTGTTTTGTTTATTTATTGTTTCGTGTTGTTTTCTCTGAATAGGTTCATCAGTCACCTGACACACACGTTAATGTATGGGCAGAGTTGTGAAATGAAAGGTGGGCAGTAATCAAGGAAAACGCCCATTATTGATGAAAACAGACCGGTCTGCTCAAATAGCTCAAGACATAGGATGTGATACTTGTAAGCGAAGATCGGGACGCTTGAGGGTATGGGTTTGAGCCCTACGGCTGGCCAACCCAAAAATTACAAATAGTTTTTCGGACCAGACGTTAAACCTTGGTCCCGTGTGAGTAGATAGATAAACGGGAGTTCTAGTTCATTTTCACCCCTTCACCCCTTCACCCCTTCACCTTATACAATACAACAAGCATTAACAATTTTATGTAACATTAACATGCTCATAAAATTAAGTAATATAACGCTTATCAAGCATAACACATTAACATGCTCATAAAATTAAGTAATATAACGCTTATCAAGCATAACACATTAACATGCTCATAAAATTAACTAATATAACGCTTATCAAGCATAACACATTAACATGCTCATAAAATTAAGTAATATAACGCTTATCAAGCATAACACATTAACATGCTCATAAAATTAAGTAATATAACGCTTATCAAGCATAACACATTAACATGCTCATACGATTAAGTAATATAACGCTTATTATGACTAACACATTAACATGCTCATAAAATTAACTAATATAACGCTTATCAAGCATAACACATTAACATGCTCATAAAATTAACTAATATAACGCTTATTATGACTAACACATTAACATGCTCATAAAATTAAGTAATTAAGTAATATAACGCTTATTATGACTAACATATTAACATGCTCATAAAATTAAGTAATATAACGCTTATTATGACTAACACATTAACATGCTCATAAAATTATCAAGTTCATCTAACTTACGCAAAACCAATTGGCTAGCCTTCATAAATAAAATTGGTTAACCTCTTTATTAATCGTTTTGACTTAAATTCAATTTACTAAAAAATTTAAAAAAATTGATTAAGAAAAAAAAAAACCAACGCATCAACAAACCGGTTAACAAGGTGCATCAACAAACCGGTTAACAAGGTGCATCAGCTAACCCTTACATCAAACAATTGCTTAACCTTTTTTGCCACCCCATCAACCAACGCATGACGCATCATGCATCAGCTAACCAGCTAACCAATGCATCAGCATCATCTAACTTACGCAAAAACCAATTGGCTAGCCTTCATAAATAAAATTGGTTAACCTCTTTATTAATCGTTTTGACCACAAAACAACTTTTAAACCATATTATGGGTATAACATATTCTTATGAACGTTTTAAAGTATTTTCAACTTTTATTTACACTAAGCTAAAAAATTAAAAAAAAAAAAAAAAAAAAAAAAAAAAATTTTTTTTCACTTATCCATTGCATCAAACATCGCATATAAGCATGTTCGATACAACATCTAACCACAAGCAAAAGAAGAAAAAAAAAATTGAATTTAACTTAATAAATTCCACTAAAGTATATCTTAAGTACGTGTTAAACATGGAAAATAAACCAATAGAAATAGAAGAATCTAATGATGATCTATATAGAGATCCTTATGCTGATCCTGAATGGATTGAAGAAATGAAGTATAAATACAAAAACTATAACCCAACAACAAACACTTTTACAATAAAAGTATATGATGGGTTTAAAGATGAGCTGAAAGAAATTACTCCATATGACTTTGAAGAAGGACTAGAACCAGAAAATAAAAAAGTGTATGAAACAGAAGCGTATGCTAAGGAAAAGATGGAAAAAGAAAAATGGATAAAAGATAGAGCTTTAGAAACAGTAAAAACATATGATGGCTATCCAGAATGGGATAGGTTTGAGTTATATTGTTTTGAAGATTGTGTATTAGATAAAACATCTGCATGGATTGACTATGAAAATAAGCGTGTAGAAGTACGTTTTGACCATCGAGATGGGGCTAAAATTTATGAATACCTTGAGTTAGAAGATTTAGAAGAAGAGTATAAGACAGAACTAAATTTTAAAATGCATGACATATACGAAGGGAATGTTAAAAAAATAAAAGAATACATTAATAGACGTTTAGATGGGTTTTTTGAAAATAATGAATACTGGCTTAATCTTAGCTTTAATGATGAAGATGATGGAGATGAATATAAAATGAGAAAAGCAACAAAAAGATTTATAAATAAGTCTTTTAAAGATGTAATACAGTATATTGTAGATGCCGCAAAAGATCAGCCATACTATCAAAAAGAAGACAATTTACATGATTATAAAGAAGAAGTCTTACCCAAAAAAAGTTAAGTTTTAAACAAAATAAATTTTAAAAAAATAAATTTTTTAAATAAAATTTATTTTTTTTTGCTATACAATGGAAGATATAGCAAAAGTATCAATTGAAACTATTAGAATCCGTAATTACATACAAAACCTATGTTATTTAGGAGTTGATGTAAAGTATAGCGATGATAAAAAAAGTGTTATTTTACCTACTATCGCTAACATTACTAATATGACTAGATTAAGAAAAGTGTTAGAAAGAATAGGTATCGATCAAATAAAAGAAGAGGAGGAGGAGGAGGATGGTCTATCAAGCAGTAAAAGTAGCGTAGTTGATTATCCAAGTAGTGATTATGATGATTAATTAAACAGCGAAAATATTTTGTAAATATTTAGGCTTATCCTTAGATGATGTTTTTTAAAAATGTAATATATTTTTGTATTAAAATATATCACAAAACAACTAACATATGTATGGAAATAAATGCGAAAGTCTCAGAAGATATTCATAATGCAATCTTAAAACCTTAGGCGGTGTTTGGGATTTTTAATAAAAAAAATTTTTTTAAATTAAAATTTTTTTATTTTTTTATTAAACCAAAAAAATTTGAATTTAATTTAAAAAATTGTCAAAGTGTATAAGTATTAAAGATGATAGATACAACAAATAATACACAGGTTGAAGAAACAAATAATAACACACAGGTTGAAGAATATCAACCAGTTGATGAAGAAGAAACAGAGTTTCGTGATGGCTATGAAAGGAGTAGAAAATATAGTAATGAATGGAATAGAAAAAATGGCTTTGAAGAACAAGAAAAAAAGGATAGAAACGACCAATTATGGAAGGATCATGAAGAAGTATTAGATGAATATGATTCGTTTTGTGCAAATTTAAAATTCGATATTACACATTGTTTAGATGTATTAATTCAACAAGGAAGAGACGACCTTGATAGCATACATTTTAGTGATTGTGAAGAAGATAATTTACCTACATGGAAGATTAAGTATGACAAACTTAGATATATAGAAAGTTTTATGGAAATAATGGAAGAAGAATATTTAAAACGTCTTAAAAAAGCTAAGTGCACCAATTGGCCAGAACAGTATTCTGAATATTTAGAAAGGTTTAAACATCATTTGTTTTAATAAAAATAATAATGTTCATAGATGCTAAAATGAAGCTAAGAAACAAATATGTTGAAGAAATACTACTAATGAGGATAGAAAAGTATTTTATTCAAAATGATTTTCAAGAACTAAAAAAATTTTTACATAAAAACAGAAGCAGAATAAAAATAAGAAGGATAGAAGCAAAAGGAGATGTTAGACTTACTGTTAAATATACAGATGATGAAGTTATTTTAAACATGTATAAAATGCATGAATATTTAAATATTATAAAGTCATATTAAAAAAACATGGAAGATCAAGAGATATTTAAAAATAAATTAAACAATCTTCTTAAAGAAAGATATACTCCTTATCATGTTAGTAAGGATGAAGTAAGTTATGCAAACTGTAAATGTCATTCTCCATTTGAAAGAAAAAATTTAATTAGTGATATTTACTATTGTGTTAGTAAAATGTTGTATGAAAATAACAATGATCCTTTTAAAATATCTTACAACATCGGTAATAAATACGATCATGTAAAAATATATTTTTATTTTGATGATATTAAAAATTTTTTATCTACTTTTAAAAAAAGATTTTATGATAAACCAAATCCTTATATGGATCATTTAAAGAAAAATATTAACTATTATGAAGTATGCAGCATTGAATTTATTTTTTGAAGTTGTGAAATACTATACCACATGATCTTGGTGTGTATCGATATATGTAAACCCTTTTTTAAATATCTAACCCTTTTACTGGGTTAAATATTTTTTACAAGTCTAACTCTATCAGTATCGTTACATATGCATTTTTAGCATTTTGATTATTTGTCCTTGTTATAAAGTTTATAACATCACATTGGTCTATTTCTAAAGGTTGTGGAAAAACTACACAACTACAACCTTCTCCTTTCTTTTTTACTATGGAGTAGTTAACCTGTTAACCTGTTCAACTCCATTTACAACTAAATTAACTTTTGCCTCTTCTTTTAGAATACCGGTTCCCTTAACAACCATTAAAGTCCCTCTTATAATTCTACCAGGAGCAGACATACAATAACCCCCCATCCCATGGCTTACTCCGGCGCTTCCATTACCAAAAGAAAACTCATAATAACCATCTGTTAAAGGACCCTGCTCCTCGGCACATACGCTTACAACTGTTTTAACATTAGCATTAGAAACTTGAATCATCATGTCAACATATTGCTTATTAGCTGCATGGCTATTTTCAATTGGAGAAGCAACAAAATGAATTCGTCGGTTGCCCATAGATATTTCTCCTATTGAAGTATAAAAGTTATCAGCGGAGTTATACAAAAATGGTGAGGATTGACTATCAACATATCCCTTTGTTGCTACATCATCAGGTTCAGCCGGTGACAGAACATTAATTAACCCATAATTCCTCATATCTATATTTCCTGTAGCAACAAATCTTCCATCATTACGTTTAACAATGACACTCTCTACTAACCTTATCCACATAACTTCTTGTAGCAGCATCATGCGGTTCTTCAGGGTCATGTAGATTATGTATTTTTTTAAAACCCATATTGAATGGAGCAGTAGCAATAAAATTTCCATTTTCTTTTAATAGTGGTGATTCATGACTTCCCCCTGCTGTATTATCAACATAATCCTTTGTCGCAACGTCTTGTGGATTTACTGGATTACTAACCCTCGTTAATGTGTTGCCATTCATATTTATAGAACCGACAACAGTGGTTGTTCCATCTTTACGTAAAAAGTTGTTAGTAATGTAAGCAAGTGAAACACCATCACCGCTTGTTTTAACATCATCCATTTTTCCAAATTTATTAACGGGCATCGTTTTTTTAATATTACTAAAAAAGTTTATTTAAAACATCTTGAAATTTATTATCATCGCATAACTCTTTAAGAATGAACAAACATAAATGACCGCAAAATACTTCACCCGTATGTTGTAATTGGTCAGTATTGTAGTATATAGGTTGTTTTAAATAATCTATAATTTCATTAGGTGGTTGAATACCATAACTATCAAAATAAATTTTTTTCTTACCATCTTTAAACCATGCAACCCAATGAGTACCAGGGCCGCTTGAATCATCAAGGTTTAATATACCACATTCATTTTTTTTATTGTTTTTTGGTAGGGTATCTCTTAAAAATGTTCCTCTAAAATTTTTTAATTTTATTTTTTTTGCAGCATCATTTAGTTCAAAATTACTTAAAGGTTTATTTTTTAAAGTTACATTATCAATTTTTATATCTTTCATTTTTTTATATATTTAAATATTTATAATAGCACTGTTGTCAACCCATGAATTAAACTCATCAGAATAACTTTTCCACTTTACAAGAGATTTCTTTTTTCCCTTTTTAATAACCTTTTCTATCCTATACACCTCTTGACTTGTTTTTTGTAGTTCAGGTTCATAAAATGAACCTTTTATTTCTTCACCATTTAAATCCTCAATTTTATATGTTACAGGTGATGTATGTTTTATTTCTGAAACTGTAAATACCTCTTCAGTCCATCTTGTGGTATAACCTTTTTCAAAAGTCTTTTTCTTTTTACTTATCCTTACTTTGTCTCCAACAGAAAACTTCGGTTTGATATCTTTTTTTACTTGATTATAATCAGGATACAATGTTCTCCAAACTTTATTTTCATTCTTCTTTTTACTTGCTTCAGTTGGTGTCATCTTAATAGAAGAATGCCATGTGTTATTATATTCCTTAACAAGATTTTGCAATACATCAATATATGCATTTGTTGAGTGAGCAGAGAAATACTTCCACATTTTTTCTTTCATTGTTCTAATCCATCTCTCAACAACGCTTGATTTTTCCTCGTTTTCAGTGGAATATAATTCAATCAAATCTTTAACATCTTTGTTATAAAACTCTTTACCTTTATCCACCCACATTTTCTCTGGTTTTCTTTCCTTAAAAATACTCTTCAATGCTATAGAAACAGATTTTCCTGTTTTGTCTTTTAAGGGGACCAGCCAACCATATTTTGAAAAGATATCAATGACAGCAAGAAGATATTTTACACCACGATTAAGTTTAGAAAATGCTTGCATATCTACTAAATCTGCAGCCCATATCCTATCGACACCCCCTACTCTAACTCTCCTTTTCTTAAATTTTCTTTTTACAGGTTTATGTAATTCTTCTGCTAATGTTATATTTTCTAGATTTTTTTTTATTTCCCATTCCAAATCTTTTCTTTGTACCAATTAATGAAGAAACTAATCCTCTTTCCATTCTTTCCTTAATAGTAGGATTATAGATACCCTTTAACTCTTTAAGCATATTAACATCACACACATCATTACGTGTTTTAGTATCATCATGTTTAAGATAACATATATCATGATGATATGCTGCTTTGTCAACACGATATACAGGTTTTGACCATTCTTTAGGTGTTAAATCAGGCTTTAATCTTTTCTTTAACTTAGTACCAGGACCAGTAAAATTATGACCAGGTAAATGCATTTCAACAGGTAAGTTATTGATAACCTTGTTTAACAATGAACCACCTTCTTTATCCTTTTTAATAAACTGTGTTTTTGTTGTTCCACATTCAACACATTTACCCCTTTTCATATTTCTACCATTTTTACTTACACCATAACTTAAATCATTTGTTTCTGTTTGTTTTTTACACTTAACACAATACATTTTTTATATTAAAATAAAATTTTTAATACAAAATGGATATTGTTAATTTATCATGGAATGAAGCTTTAGCAAAAAGATTTAACCATCCCCTTTTACCAAGAAGTATCAGAGGTTTAATAGTAGGTAAATCAGGATGTGGTAAAACTACACTTTTACTTAACCTTTTGTTAAGACCTGATTGGTTAGATTATGATAACTTATGCGTTTTTGGTAAAAGTTTGTTTCAACCAGAATATCGCATATTAAAAAAGCTTTTGAAGAAGAAATACCAAAAGAATATATATTAAGATTATTTTCATTTAAGGATGAAGTACAAAAAAATGATATTTCTCCTTTAGCATTGGTTGAAGAATGGGCTAAAACAATTAAGGAAAAATCTGATATTAAGTGTGAATTTTTTGAAAATGCTTGTGATGTACCCGACCCAAGAGATTTAAACGGGCAAAACAAAAACTTAATGATTTTTGACGATTTACTCTTGGAAAGGCAAAACAAATGTGAAAACTATTATGTTCGTGGAAGACATAGTAATGCTGACTGTTTTTATCTATCACAAAATTATTTTAGATTGCCTCGTCAAACTATTAGAGAGAATGCAAATTTTATTTGTTTGTTTAGACAAGACTTAAAAAATCTTAATCATATTTATAGTGATCATGTAGGGGATGATATGACAAAAACTGAGTTTGTTAATTTTTGTAAAAATTGTTGGGGAAAACCTCATGGTTTTGTTGTAATTGACTTAACCAACAACAAAAACAACGGAAAGTATAGAAGTGGTTTTGATAACTTTCATATTCCACAAAATTACAACAACTATCATTAAATTTTTATAAAAAATATATTTTTTGTTTTAAAAATATATTTTTAGTAAATATAAAATGGAAGAAGAATTACTAAAACAAATAGTAAAAAACACTGATCATAAAACATCATTTCAAATTATAGTAAGCAACAACAAAACAGAGTTTAGTACAAGATTTACTCCACCACTTCAATTAGAATGTGATAAAAAATATGAAATAGCTTTAGTCAATCTCGAAACATATTATTCATTTCCAAATATTGATAAAAAAAAATGGCACTTTTGTTTATTCACCAGACAATGGTAATACATGGGTTAAGTTAAAAATACCTGAAGGTAGCTATGATTTAGTTGATATTAATGATTATATACAATTAGAAATGAGGAAAAGGGGTCATTATGATTTAATTAATGAAGAATATTATTTAAACATATCCGCTAACACTAATACATTAAAATCTGTTCTTAATGTTGAAAATAATTATCAGGTTGATTTTAACCAAAATAGAAGTATTGGTAAAGTATTAGGGTTTAACAAAGCAAAATATCTACAAGGATTTCACGAATCAGAAAAAGTAGTAAATATCTTAAGTATTAATAGCATACTTGTTAATATTGACTTAATTTCAGGTAGTTATGTTAATGGTTCTCAAAGAAACACAATTTATAGCTTTTTTCCAAATGTGGCGCCAGGTTATAAAATAATAGAGTCTCCAGTTAATCTGGTATATCTGCCTTTAACATTAGATGAAATACATGATTTAAGCTACAACATGCTGTTAAATCAAGTTGTCCTGTAAGTATTAGATTAAATCATGATGACCTAACAGGTGAAGATTTAATAGCAGTAACCGAGTCACAACTAAACAAATTAAATAAAGCATTAGAGGGAGGTAAAGGGGTAACCATTAGAATGACTATTAAACAACTTAAGCACAACATGAAAGTAGAAGGTGGATTTTTACCTTTGATAGCAGGGTTAGCTTCATCAGTTCTACCTACATTAGCAAGAACCGTTTTACCTACTATAGGAGTTGGTGCTCTATCTGGTTTAGCATCAACAGGAGTTCAAAAGGCAATGGGTAATGGGCTTTACCTTAAGAAAGGGGGTTGCGTATGTCAAGTAGAAACTGATGGAGAAGGGCTATATCTTAAACCATACAAAGGTAAAGGGTTAAAAAATAAAGGTGAAGGATTGTATTTAAAACAAGGTGGAAAAATTTATGATGGAAAAGGCCTTCTTTTAGGACCAAATAGCCCATTTGCTAATATTCCTATATTAGGAGCAATATTATAAATTAAAAAAAATGAATGTACATAAATTTGGAAATGGAAATGGAAATGGAAAACATAAAATGTTTCAACCAAAAACTATTTTTTGGAAACCTGTTGAAGGTAAGTATCCAGCTTAAAAAGTTGATCCTGTTTCATGGGATATTTTTACTCAACAACCGTTAGTATTAGAAGGAGGACAAACAAGAACGATAGCTTTAGGTATGGGTTTTAATATGAGTAAAGGTTTTGTTTTAGTTTCTCTATCTTATGATCTAAAACTTAATCAAATATCTATAACAAATGAAGTTTCATTAGAAGAAGTGGATGATATGGTTTCAACAATTACAAACAACTCAGATAAGTTAAAAAAAATACAAGAAAACACCTTTTTGTGCCGTCTTTATTATTCTATTTAAAAAATAAGATATAATTAATAAAATGGAGCTAAAAGAAACGATTTATCCAAACTTACCAGAAGCACGAAATATACCAAATGCACCAACATTACAACCAATACTAACAGTAGGAGATAATGGTCAATCATTCAGACTTAAAAAGATATCAGAGATACAGGATTTTCTTGAAAATGAAGTAAGAGTTAGAGAACAATTAAGTAAAAAGTATTTAAAGATTAGTAAGACTGTGGATAATGTGGAAGCAGCCTTAACAGTTGGAGCACTAGGAGCTGGAGCTGGGGGAATCGCTTTACTTTCTACTGTGGTTGCGATACCTGCAACGATAGCTCTAGAAGGATGTGCTTTATCTGTTGGGTTAGCAGCATTAGTAGGCAAGTTTTTGGTTAGAAGAACCAGAACAAAATCTGAAAAACATCTTCAGATTAAAATGTTGGCAGATTCAAAGTTAAATACACTACTTACACATATATCAAAAGCAATATCAGACAACAAAATAGAACATGAAGAATTTAGTTTAATTATGGAAGAATTGGAAAAATACAAACAAATGAAGGAAGAAATTAGAAGTAAAACGAAGAAAAAAAGCAAGCTAGAGGATCAAGAGAGTTTAATAGAGAAGGGACGAATAGAAGCACGGGAGGAATTCAGGAGACTAGTAGAAAGGCACAATGGAAGCCATTCAAATTAAAAATAAAACCACCTAAGTTTAAATGTTCTTGCGCATGTGAGATAGGTAATAGTGATTAAATTAAAATAAGATTTTTTTACTTAAAAATGCCTTTTATAAATGTTGATCATAAAACAAGAGATAAGATGGTAAAAGATTATCTTGTAAGAAAAAAACAGGTTCGTGATAGGTTACTTGCAGAAAGAGCAGGTGATATTGAACTACAACAAAATCTAACTACGTTTTTTAAACCCTTAACTAAATCACAAAAGGAGATACAAGAAGAAGCAACTAAAAATATTGGTGCGTACCAACTAGAAGCAGCTAGAAGAATTACAGAGGGATTGACACCTATTAGGGAGGGGATTCAACAATTACCGGGAGTAATTACAGAGGGATTGACACCTATTAGGGAGGGGATTATTCAATTACCTGTTCAACTTTCTAAAGAAATGATGACTAGTCAATTATCAACTGCGGAACTTTCTTCTTATCATGAAGTTAAGATAGAAAAAAATAAAGAAGAAATTAATCATTTTGTTAAAGTTTTTAATGAAAAATTTATACAAAAATATAAAGATAATTTTGATGATGTCTATAGAATAGTTTTTGATAAAAATTTTGGTATATTTAAATTTGGTAATAAAGAAATTTTTTTAGACCCAAATGATAAAGGTTTTTTTTATTTTGAAGAAAAAAAATATCCTGCTAGTAATGGGTTATGGGAATTGATTTTATCAAAAAATCCAAAAAATTATACCCGTCCAGATTTAAATGCTTATCAAAATTTAATTTATTTAAGTGATATTATATTTAAGGGTAATGATCAAAAAAATGAATTAAAAAAGTATGATAGATTTAGTGAAAAATGGATAAACATAATTGAACCTGTTTATAATTACATTGAAAAAGAAAAAACTGGTAAAGGATTAAGAAAAAAAAACAACCACGGTAATACCATCTGACCCCAACGCACTATTAGAAAGGTTTGACCTTTTAATGTCTAGTAAAGATGCGGGTCATACAGGTGTAAAAAATGAGTTGGTAAGTATTTGTGATGAATTAAAAAGACAAAAAGTATTAAATGCAAAGAACTATAAAAAGTTAATG
The DNA here is from genome assembly GCA_945859785.2 of Tridacna gigas. Lineage (NCBI taxonomy): Eukaryota > Metazoa > Mollusca > Bivalvia > Cardiida > Cardiidae > Tridacna > Tridacna gigas. The sequence continues at coordinate 9,598,992 of OX244034.2, read as the reverse complement.
TCTATATTATAAATGATTACATCACAAAAGAGAGGAGTTAAAAGAACTTATGCTTATGGTGGAGCAGGTATATTTGATACCTTAGCTAATTTTTTAAGTAGGCTATTTACAAGTGGTGCAGTTAAGCAAATTGCAAGTTCCGCAGTTGATGTTGGTAAAAGTGTGGCTAAAGAAGGAGCAAAGAAAGCTTTAGAGGCAGGTAAGGCAGCTGCAGTTGATGCTGGAACAAGATTAGTTAAAAAGGCCTTAACACCTAAATCTAAAAAGATTATTGAAAAATATAGTCAAGTTCCAACCATACCAACAATACAACCTGTTGAACAAAATGTAAGTTCATTGATTGATGGTGGAGCCGTTAATATACAAACAATGGTTAAGAAGTTAAACAAAAAAAGAGGTAAAGGGATAAAAACAATATAATTTTTAATTTAGCTTAAGTAATTATTACATTAAATAAAAAAATATGTCAAAGCTAAAATTTAATTTAACACATTATGAAAAATACAACACAAAAAGGGTTAATATCCTTTATGGAAATCTAAAACTTAATGATGATTGTGAAGTATTAGATAGTAGTAATACAAAATATGACTATGATAAAGCTGTTTTAAAATTGACACCAGAAAAAGCTGATATCATTAAGGAATTTGAAGAAGATGTAAATCAATATTTAGAAAAAAATGGTATGCCTAAGGTAACCATTCTTTATGGAAATAAAATTTATCCAAAAGTAAGAAAAAATGTTAATGTAGAAAAACTTAAAAATATTAAACTTAAGGGTGTTTATGTAAATGATGAAAACAAGTCATTCCCCCAACTTTGTTTAGAAAATTAAAAACAAAACACAATTATAATTTTAACTTAAAAAATTATGATTGTATATAAAAAAAATGGACATTTTAAATGTTAAAGCACCAATTCTAAAAGATGATAGTATTGATGAATACGAATACTTTGAGTATGAACCTACCATAGGAACTAATTTGAACAACTCAGGGGGTAATATTAGAATTGATATTGGAAACAAGGATGTTTTTCTTCATCCCTCTGAATCATACTTAAGTTTTGAAGGTGATTTGTTAAGAGATAATAATGCTCGTTATGATAATGATATTGCAAACGCTAATGATAATTTGGTAACGCTAACAAATAATGCAATAATGTATTTGTTTAAAAGTATCAGATACCAACTTGAAGAGCAGGATATAGAGTATATTAATTATCCTGGTTATGTTAGCACAATGTTGGGGTTGTTAAAATATCCTGATGATTTTTCTAAATCACAAGGTTTAAACCAACTTTGGTTTAAGGATACCGGACTTAGAGCAAATCGTGATACTAATAGTGGATTTAAAGTAAGAAGAGATTGGATTTTTAGTTCAGATCTGGTTGGTTCATTTAACTTTTGCATTCCGTTAAAACACATATTTGGCTTTTGTGAAGATTACAACAAAGTAGTATATGGTATGAAGCATACTTTAACCTTAACAAGAACAGGTGATGATAACGCAATTTTTAAAGCTGCTTCAACCCTAGATGGTGCTGGAAATCCAACTAATAATTTTAGAGGAAAAGTTGTTTTAAGTGAAATAACTTGGTTTATGCCACACGTAACACCTGAACTTGGTAATAGATCGGAACTTTTAAAATTTATTGAAAAGAAAGAAAGATTTCCTGTTGGGTATAGGATGATACAATCAGATACAATAGCGGTACCAAACAATACTAACTTTGCTTGGAGACTAGCAACAAAATCATCACCTGAGGTACCACGTTTTATCATTGTCGGTTTTCAATCAAATAAGCGTGATAATCAAGAACAAAACCCGGCTATATTTGACCACTTAAATGTAAGAAATATTAAAGCTGTGTTATCCACAAAACAATATCCACATAATGAACATCAAATAAATTTTGATACTAACCTAATTGGAAGAATATATGAGGAAGCTGCTTCATTTAGAAAAAAAGTTTTACAACATGGATGAACTAGTTTCAAATCCAAATATTAATCCTGATGATTATAAAAAACTTTTTCCCTTGTTTGTATTTGATGTATCAAAGCAAAGTGAAAGAATTAAGTATTCTGTAACTGATATACATATTAGAGCTAGCTTTACAGCTAATCCAGGAGCAAATGTTGAAGCATATGCTGTTTTACTTAGTGATAGGTTAATCAACTTTCAGAGTGATGGAAATAAGATGACAGTTGTATATTAAGTAATTTTTGTTTAATATAAAAAATATGCTAAAGATTGCTAATTTTAAAAAGATATTAACAGATAATAACATTAAGTGGTATTCATATTGGAACAAGAAAAAGTATATTGATGTTTTAAAGGAGCATGGATTGTATCCTGAAGAAGCTATACCACTTAAAAAAGAACCTAATTATGATAGACTAAAGGATATTAGTAAAAATCCTAAAACGGTAATATTAAAGGATGTTGAAACTGAAGAGGTGATTGAATTTCCATCGATTTACAAGGCTAGTAAATACATTGACCGTTGTCCTCAAACGATTGAAAATTGGAATGGTAGAGTATGGAATGGTAAATATAAAATTGACATTCAATAATTTTATTATTTTTTAAAAAAATAATAAAATTTGACTTAAGGAAATTTTATTTATTTTAAAAATTATAGAGATGAATTCTTTTTCAAGAAGATTTATCAATAGATTAACAGATGCTAGTCAATCAATTGCATCTAATTTATATAGTGGTGCGCAAAGGCTTGTTAGTGCCGTAATTCCACAAAGTGTTAGAAGAAGAATATCTAATTTTACTAATTGGCTAACTGGTAACGTTGAAGAAGAGCAGATTCCACAAGTTTTAAATGAAGTTATTAGAAATGTAGAAGAAGACTTACCAAGGAGACGTGAAGTTATTAATGTAACAGAAAGTCGTTCTTCATTACAAAATTGGGCAAGAGAATATAAAATAGAGGGGTTTCCCGTTAATTCACCTGAGGAGTTTTTAGAGCTAACAAAGCAATCTATGACAAATATTTTAAGAAATAAACGTAAAGTTAAAGTAAAAATGGTTCTTAAATGTTTAATGTATAGATTTGATGATTTTGATCATCCGGTGCCAGCTCAGTTTTCTTCTGATGTAAATTTAATTAATTTAAGAGGAACCGATGTAGATGAATTATATGATTTGATGGCTGAAAAAATTTTAGAAAATTATCGCGCCTTTTTAAGAAAGGGTAGCGGATGGGTTTTCCATAGTGTGGTTCATTTAAAGCTTCATACTGCTATTTATGATCCATTAAGAGCTTCATCATTTATCCCTCTTCCAAAATGGATAGCAGATAAAAAAGCATGTATTAATATGAAAAATGAAGATAGTCAATGTTTTAAGTGGTCCATCTTAAGAGCATTAAATCCAACAGTTAACCATCAAGAAAGAGTTGGTGATTTAAGATCAAAGGAAGATAGCTTAAATATGAATGGAATAGAATATCCTGTTTCATTGCATGATATTAACAAATTTGAAAAACAAAATCTAGAAATTAGTGTTAATGTTTGTAGTTATGAAGATGGAAAAAATAAATTTTATCCATTAAGAATTACTAATGAAGAAAAAAGTAATCATGTTGATTTACTTTACTTAACAAATGAAGAAAATACTCACTATGTTTTAATAAAAAATTTTAGCCTCTTAATGTCTTGCCAAATATCAAAACATCATGGTAAAAAGTATTTTTGTAAAAGATGTATAAATGCATTTGGAAGGGAGGACCTTTTAGAAAATCATAAAAAATATTGTGATGAGCATGACCCTGTTAATTTAAATATGCCTAAAAAAGGTAGCGTATTACAATTTATAAATCATGATAGAAAAATTAAAGTTCCGGTTGCTGTGTTTGCTGATTTTGAAAGTATATTAGAACCGATAAAAGAACAACAAACAACTGAAAAAAATGAAAAAGAAAGTTATACTGTAAAAACTCAAAAGCATATCCCCTGTAGTTTTTACTATATTATAAAATGTTTTGATGATGTGTTCCAACCTATAGAAAGAAAATATACCGGAGAAAATGCTGAAAAAGTTTTTGTAGATATGATAACCGAGGATATCATAGAAATTCATCAAAAATATTATCAAAAACCAGTACCACTTAACATAACTGAAGAGGAAGAAAAAAAATATAAAAGACAAACGCGTTGTTGGATTTGTGATGAAAAATTTACTCATAAAAATTATAAAGTAAGAGACCATTGCCATTTTACTGGTAAATTTAGGGGAGCCGCTCATACTGTATGTAATCTTAAAGCAAAAATTCCTTACTTTACACCTGTTTATTTTCATAATTTAAGTGGTTATGATAGTCATCTTTTTATAAAAAATCTTGGTAAAACTGAAGGAAACATTGATTGTATCCCTAACAATGAGGAAAAATATATTAGTTTTAGTAAATATGTTAAGGTAGGAAAAAACATAACTCATAAAATTAGGTTTTTAGATAGTTTTAAGTTTATGAGTTCAAGTTTGGATAGTCTTTCAAAAAATTTAAATGAAGATCAGTTAAATATTTTATCAAAATTTTACCCAAAAAAATATTTACCTTTACTAAGAAGAAAAGGAGTTTTTCCTTATGAATATTTAGATTCTTTTGAAAGGTTAAAAGAAACCAGCTTACCACCTAAAAAAAAATTTTATTCAAGTTTAAACAAAGAACATATTAGCGATGAAGATTATAAACATGCAAAAAATGTTTGGAAAACTTTTAACATGAAAACATTTAAAGATTATTTAGAACTTTACAACAAAATAGACGTTTTGCTTTTAGCAGATGTATTTGAAAACTTTAGGGATGTTTGCTTTAAGCATTATGAATTAGATCCTGCATGGTATTATACTATTCCAGGGTTGGCACTAGATGTTATGCTTAAAAAATCAGGAGTAAAACTTGAACTTTTAACAGACCTTGATATGCTTTTAATGGTTGAAAAGCGTATCAGAGGTGGTATATCTATGTGTAGTAAAAGGTATTCAAAGGCTAACAACAAATATATGGGTAAAAATTATGATAAAAATAAACCTTCAATATATCTAATTTATATAGATGCAAACAGTCTTTATCCTTGGGCTATGAGTCAATTATTGCCTACTTGTGGTTTTGAATGGATGGATAAAAAAGAATTAGAAGAATGGAATCGGATACCTTGTTTTTTAGAGGTTGATTTAGAGTATCCTAAAGAGTTACATGATTTACACAATGATTTTCCACTAGCACCTGAAAAATTAAAAATAGAAAAAGTAGAAAAATTGATGCCAAATTTAAATGACAAAGAAAATTATGTTATACATCATGAAGTTTTAAAAACATACTTAGATCTAGGTTTAAAAATTAAAAAAATACATCGTGGAATTAAGTTTAATGAAACTGATGATATTAAAAAATATATTGATTTGAATATTGAGTTAAGAAAAAATGCGAAAAATGATTTTGAAAAAGATTTTTTTAAGTTAATGATGAATTCTGTTTTTGGTAAGACCATGGAAAACTTAAGAAATAGAGTTGATGTGCAATTGGTTAATGATGCGGTTAGCTGTCGTTATAAAAAACTTGTTGCTAAGCCAAACTATCATCATACTACAATATTTGATGAAAATTTAGTTGCTGTTCATATGAAGAAAACTAGTATAACATATAATAAACCTGTTTATTTAGGTATGTCTATATTAGATATTAGTAAAACTCTTATGTATAAAACTCTTTATAATCATTTTAAAAAAAAGTATGGAGACCATGTCCGGATGTGTTATACTGATACAGATAGTTTTATTCTTGAAATAGAAACTGATGATTTGTATGAAGATATTGCTTGTGATGTTGATATAATGTATGATATGAGTGGTTATCCTAAAGAGCATGACTTGTATAGTGTAAAAAACAAAAAGGTATTGGGAATGTTTAAAGATGAATTAAATGGTGGTGTTATGACTGAGATGTGTGGTTTGGGTGCAAAAACATATGCCTATGAAAAAATAGATATAAAAATAGATGAAAATGAAAAATTGATGTGGGAAGGTAATGGTGAAGATAGAAGATGTAAGGGAGTAAAAAAGTCAGTTGTTAAAAATGAACTAAATTTAGAAAATTATAAAAATTGTTTGTTTAAAGAAAAAGACCATTATAGAACCATGGGTGTGTTAAGAAGTCGAGGTCATGAAATATACACTGAAGTAAAAAACAAAAAAGCATTAGGCTATGCTGATGATAAAAGATATATATTAGAGGATAAAATAAACACTTTAGCATTGGGTCATTATAGGATTTCAAAAACATATTAAAATATTTAACCTGGTAAAAAGGTTAAATATTTAAAAAAAATTAATTTTTTTTAAAATTTTTTATATTTCTCTAATTACAGAATTTTCTGTTTTACACATGGGGCAAGCATTTTTTTTATATAATGCAAAACATGTAGCACAACAACATAGATGACCACAGTTAGCAAATAAAACATTAACCTTTGCTTTTTCATCTAAACATAGCGCACATGTTTCTGATTTAAATGTTTTATAGTTATTTATTTTTGTAGTTGTTTGTTCCTCGGTTACCCTTTCTATCTTTTCTATACCTAAAAATCCATATGTGATATTATAGGTGCCATCAACAAAATTTTTTTTGTTTTCTTCCCAGAATTTGTTAAAGACAAGATCAGTAAATTCAAAAGCTGAATATTGGTTAGTTGCTTCTGCTGTTTCTAATGATTGATGATGTTCTCTACGAAAACGAGCTTCTCTTTCACTTTCTTCTTCATCTTCACTTTCTCTTAAAAAATCATCTAAATTATAAAAATTTTCACAACGAAAAGGATATTCTCTTTCATCCTCTGTTTGAAAGTAAACTTTTAAGCTTTCTTCTCTATTTCTATTTTCATCTATATTATAAATTCTATCTGTTACTTCTCCTATTTCTAAAAATGTTTCTTTTATCTTTTTTAAAAAATTTACATTGTTTTCACTAAAATCTAAAAGTAATGTTTTTAAAGTTATTTGAACAGTGGAAAAAAATTCATTGGAATGTAATGTTAAAATTAAATTTAACCACATTTTACTGTTAGGATTTTCATATTTCATTCTGCTATATTCATAGTAAATATTAGAGTTAGAATATTCACCATCAAAAGGCATTACATTTCCATAGAAAAAATTAATGTCTCTTAAACCATCTACATGTTTATTATATAAGGTATCTATATGTTTACTTTTTATTGCATATAAAATATCTTTTACTTTTGTTGTGTAAGCATAAGGATAATCTTTTAAGTCTTTTAAAATCTCCATCACTCACTTATATGTTTTAGGGGCGTTTTAAGTTAAATTCGATTTTTTATGACAAGTAAGGGTTTTAAAAAAATTTTTTCTTAATTTTTGTATTAAACCGTCTAATATAGGTGACCGCTAGCCCGTTTACTGAGTGATTGATATTATGTTTTTTCAGCAACGTCCATAGCCAAGTCGCGCATTATGAATAGTGTATTAAGTGTGTCATTAATCCTTCTTCTTAGTAATATTTTACGTTTTACTTCCGGGTAACGTTCGACCATTTTAATAACTTCTTTTTGTACTGTTTCGATGTGAGAGATTATGGTTTGCTTCATTACTTTGTTTTTATCTTCGCCTTTAACCTTGCTTTCACTTAAAAATTTTATAATCCTTTTTAAGATTCTATTACTAACGCTGTCATTGTTAATAATATCAATAATAATCTTCGCTAACACATCACAAAGTTTAGGTAATTCTTCTGTTTTTAATTTCCTTACCATATCATCGTTTCTATGAAAGGAAAGATAACCTTTGTTTGTTGCTCCAACTGTTTTTCCTTTAGTCATTTTTGTAATACTTTATTAAGTTTTTTGATTATAAATTCAATTTTTTTTTTTTTTTTAATTTTTTTTTTTTTTTAATTTTTTAGCTTAGTGTAAATAAAAGTTGAAAATACTTTAAAACGTTCATAAGAATATGTTATACCCATAATATGGTTTAAAAGTTGTTTTGTGGTCAAAACGATTAATAAAGAGGTTAACCAATTTTATTTATGAAGGCTAGCCAATTGGTTTTTGCGTAAGTTAGATGATGCTGATGCATTGGTTAGCTGGTTAGCTGATGCATGATGCGTCATGCGTTGGTTGATGGGGTGGAAAAAAAGGTTAAGCAATTGTTTGATGTAAGGGTTAGCTGATGCACCTTGTTAACCGGTTTGTTGATGCACCTTGTTAACCGGTTTGTTGATGCGTTGGTTTTTTTTTTCTTAATCAATTTTTTTTAAATTTTTTAGTAAATTGAATTTAAGTCAAAACGATTAATAAAGAGGTTAACCAATTTTATTTATGAAGGCTAGCCAATTGGTTTTGCGTAAGTTAGATGAACTTGATAATTTTATGAGCATGTTAATGTGTTAGTCATAATAAGCGTTATATTACTTAATTTTATGAGCATGTTAATGTGTTAGTCATAATAAGCGTTATATTACTTAAATACTTAATTTTATGAGCATGTTAATGTGTTAGTCATAATAAGCGTTATATTAGTTAATTTTATGAGCATGTTAATGTGTTATGCTTGATAAGCGTTATATTAGTTAATTTTATGAGCATGTTAATGTGTTATGCTTGATAAGCGTTATATTACTTAATTTTATGAGCATGTTAATGTGTTAGTCATAATAAGCGTTATATTACTTAATTTTATGAGCATGTTAATGTGTTATGCTTGATAAGCGTTATATTACTTAATTTTATGAGCATGTTAATGTGTTATGCTTGATAAGCGTTATATTACTTAATTTTATGAGCATGTTAATGTGGTATGCTTGATAAGCGTTATATTAGTTAATTTTATGAGCATGTTAATGTGTTATGCTTGATAAGCGTTATATTACTTAATTTTATGAGCATGTTAATGTTACATAAAATTGTTAATGCTTGTTGTATTGTATAAGGTGAAGGGGTGAAGGGGTGAAAATGAACTAGAACTCCCGTTTATCTATCTACTCGTGTGATGGTGCTATACACCGAGCACGTTAAAGAACCAGGCGTAGCTTACGATGGGTTTAGCCGTCTATAGATCTTGCACTATCTCCAGTGAGGCCGTAACATACATGTACCGCAACTAACAGCCTTCTGTCTCTTCGTTCTCTGTTTGATTGATTGATTGATTTCCGTTTATTTATCGTCGCCACCATTTGTCCATATGACTTCGAAGGCTGACATGGGTCGATACTTTTGCAGATGTATTATATTAAATCCTCTTATCATAGAGCATGGCTCAAATAATTAGATGTAATGGATTTTTTTAAAAGAGACTTCAGAAAAGTCTTTGAACAAACTCCCATAAGATATACAGAAATACTGCTACTTCATTAGATGCGTTGAAACAACAACAGGAAGAATGGTTTTGATCGGTACAGTTTGATCATAAAGGCATGCGTGTGTAATGCAACTGGCACAGCTTTGGATAAAATGCATTCGGTTGAACTATTGAACAAAAATAAAGCGATCATGTCTTTAGTAGATTTCAACTTGTAATTTGTTATAAAGAAGAAAGGAAAAGAAAATGTCCTAGTGTGTTTTTTCTAGATTTTAATAAAGGGAGGTTTATTCCTTACTACTTTTGAAATGAAAATAGAGTGGCCAATTTACTATAATTATGACTTAAAGGCCTGGCAGCGGCTAAAAGATAACAATGAATGCGTTAAAAGGCATTTAATTTTAAATAATATCTTTTAAAAGTATGAAAATTATCGTGAAGTTGACAGTCTGTTATTATACGGTCGGTTCAAGTGTTAGTTACTGGTAGTAAAATGAATCTTTAAACCAGGTAAAAAGTAAACAAAAGGTACAGCGACCTGGCAACTTTTTACATAGTTTTAAAGCTAATTTTCTTCCAGCGTAAAACACTTCGAACGGCCGTACCATAAGAGATTGTCATCTTCACATCTCTGTCTCCCTGTGTTAGTTGTGAATGTGTGTGGGGGTATGTGTATAAAGCCGGTTCTAAATTTGTTTAGTCATGCCGCGACGAACAGTCCATGTTCACCAGTATTTCGCACATCTTTTGCCGCACTACTGTCTACTTTTCCACAGAAACATCGTTAAATACTTGATTTATTGAATCATGTTTTACGCCACTTTCAACATTATTTCATTCATATCACAGAGGCAGCTCACATATTCATGTATGGTCTGGGTTTCAGCAGTACTACGCTAGGGCTCCGCAGTGCCTAGCCGAAGGACACTCCCCGCCCTCTGGAAAAAAAAAAGAAACCTTCGTCGAAACAATGCTCAACAGAGAGGGAGTATTGAATTGTATTGCAATTACCATCATCAATCCTAAGAAAAAAAATTGCGGAGCTAGAGATCGATCCGGCGACCCCATCGGTCTCAGTCCTTGGACGTAACTGGGCTACCGGGCTCGGTCCTTAGTGATAAATGTTAAAACATTTTCTTTTCTCCGATTTACTCTAACGATCACATCTATATTACGTAAACTATCATGTGGAAAGTCATCAGACCTCTCCAACAGTGGTGAGTTTATAAGGCAGACTGCCTCAGAAATTGCTGCCTAACTCAATGTTTTTCTGCGAAATCGTTCTGATACACAGTCTATTTCGTCATGATTTCATAAATAAACCGAAATCAAAACACTGAAATAGGAAATAGACGTGTTTTGTTTTTATTTGACGGATTTCAGAAAGGATTTGTTATATTGATTTGATTGCAAATGACCTTTCCAGTGGTTGTAATTTTTCATTAAACAAATAAAGCTACACACACACACACACAAAAAGAATTTCGTTAAAAAAGAGAACACCTCGGAAAAAGATCACGCGACTTGAAAACGTGGGAAAAGGGTCACGTGTCTGTCATGTAATGCAGAAGAAGTTTCTTCTTTTTACACAGCGGCGATCATATAATGCCTTACTTATTTGTTTATATGTACCAAAATATATTGAAATTAAAAGCAGTAAGCTATTTGAAAACATTGATGCTGACCTCTCCTGGCTTCTTTTTTAAAGAAGCCAACTTGTTAATTCTTTGTCCACCCAAATTGAACTCCCCTCCCGTTTCATGCCGAATATTCCTAGAGTATCCTTATCCGAGTCAGTGTTCAGCGTCAAGACCAGATTTGAGTCCTTAACCCTTTCCCAAACGACAAATTTTAGACTGGTCCAAATTGAAAGAGTTTGCAGACGACAATTTTAAATTTGATGAAAATGACAGAAAGTTCTCCGAAAGGGTAGAAAACACTGTGGGAAAAGGAGAAATTGCTCGTTATGAGCAATTTCTCCTTTTCCCACAGTGTTTTCAAAAGACTTGCACTGCAGACACGTGAAAACCAGGGCTTGTTTGGGAAAGGGATAAATGGGTATGGCGAAAAGCTCTTTAAACCTTTACCACACAATCCCGACTTTTAACGACTGTGAGCAAGAAGCCTTTTGTAAACATTGCGGGAAAAGGAGAAAATGCTGGTAACCATCATTTTCTCCTTTTCCCGCAATGTTTTCTACCCTTTCAAAGACAAATTTCATAATTTGTGCAGCATTTTTTTTTTGTCGTCTGAAAATGCTTTCAATTTGGACCAGTCTAGAATTTTGTCGTTTGGTAAAGAGCTAAGACGACAAAGATTCATCATCAGACTGCACAGAACGTGCACTATGATCTTGGATCTACGTTGTCCGTTATCTCATACTAAACTATGACCCAAGCTACCTTCATCTGTATTGGAATGTTACTTTATGACCTTGCAAAAATGTTAAATTTATTTATGTTGGCATCGGAAGAAATTTATGGTGTTTGCTGACCGAAATCGTGTTTGTTTCCCCTCCCCCTGTAAAAAAATATATTTTATGAGAAAGGAAAAGAAAAACGATAGCGAATGTACTGCTTAAAAATCAGACATTTTTGCACTAGTAATTTCTGTCACATTGCTCACCTTTAATGGTGTTATTTTCTCGTATTTTAGGCCATTAATTTAGGCTCGAGTAGAATTATACCACCCCCATCAGGTATTACACTGATGACGTCATAGGCTTGAAGTACATTAGTTTTCTCGAATTTCTTTGATATGTTTAGTCATGACAGCCTATCCTTGAAAGCAAGTGCTTTTAGAGTTGTTGGTTTCATCTTTCCGCCATTATTGTTTTCGCCAATTCAATAACATCACTACGAGTCAAGCGGTACTGCACGGTGCTGTTTGACGCATCGAGTTCCGGACGTCCGGTTTGGCCATCATGCCTGCCTGGTATTAGGGAACACGGTTTATCCTATACCAGACAACAGAATTTTATATTTGTCCATATAGAAAGCATTTTGGAGACAACAAATTAAATGTGACACAAATGATGGAACTTGCCTTTGAAAAAGGTGAGAGCAGCATTTTCTCCTTTTCATACAATGTTTTCCAAATCGTTTTTTCCTCCGGTTCGTGAAACCTCGAGATTATGTGGTAAAGGGTTTGCCCATACTTATTCCTGTCTCATTGCTGAACATTGTTTCCGCTTATTGTTTGTGTGACTCTCTCCCACACGGATCTCATCTTTGAAGGGATATTACTTTAACTTGTAATTTGACTCTTAAAGGGGGCCTATTCAGTTTTTTTTCTGTCGTAAATCAAAACACCGAGAAATACAACTTAGATATACTTTGCCTGGCAAAAGTCTAAACTGTGCGATTGAATTTAGTAAAAATATACAATTTTCAATTTTCGGGGTTTGAATAACGTTAAGTGATCGGTAAGTCCGTCTAGTTTTTTTGCATTTTTTTTCTATACGACGTCATAGTACTGATCTGAATACGAGTCCTCGTAATTGAACATAACATCCTATAGATCAGTCTATTACACCCAAGTATCATACAATACAATATGGGGAAATAATACAAATAGAATTGCAAAGCACAACTAAGGAAGTTCCCGAAATGTGAGGATGAGATAGGAAGCAAGAAAAAGAGAAAGTAAAGGTTCGAGTGTTATTGATTATGTGACATTCCCACAAGTCTTTGCAAAACTCTAGCGCGCATTCTAAAAATACCTAATGGCTGCGTAGCCCATTTAAGAAATACCATTGAAAAACATTTTTTCTTAGTATTGTCTGTCTTCTTTACTAATGATTTGTCAGCTGTCGCATTGCTTAATTCGGTGATAAATGATTTTTTTTTTTTCTAATTTTGGTGAGACTGAAAATCTGAATCGTATCAAAGTGACGTCAAAAGAACTGCATTTTCTCACAAGAAGGGCTGCTAATAATTGTGTAGTTGTTGACTCTATTTTAGTCCACGAGGGGCTATCTAGATTTTTATAATCCCTAAATGGGCCATGCAGCCCCGTCAGGTATTTATAGATTTTGCGCGTTGGGTTTCGCAAAGACATTTCTGGGAATGTCGCATGATTAATCTCACGTCATGAATATGCAAATTCTTATTTAAATCATTCCGATGACGTCCTGATCTTCTGAAAATATACGGAGTTACCGATTGCAAAGCGATCAATCCGTTATTAGAAAGCTTTATTTGCAACATTATCAGTGTTAAACCCTTTACCAGACGACAAAATTTTAGCCTTGTCCAAATTGAATATATTTGCAGACGACAATTTCAATGTGGCTCAAATGGTGCACTTTTTCTTTGATAGAGTAGAAAACATTGAGGGAAAAGGAGAAAATGCCGATTACCAGCATTTTCTCCTTTTCTCACAATGTTTGAATTGTCTTCTTTCTCAGGGTCGTTAAAAGGCGGCATTGTGCAGTAAAGGATTAACAAAAATCTTAATTCATCTACCACGATCGAAACTTAAAACAATGAAATGAAACTCAGAAACCTCTTTCTCTTATAGACTTATAGAAGGATGGTATATATCCGGGATCAGGGTCTGTATTCACCAACCATTCTTTAGGAATGTTCTCAGTCTTATTCTCCAGAATTTTCCAACTTGAAAGTAACACAACTTCTGATCGGCTAAACCATTTAGTTAAGCCAATCAGAAATTGTGTTACTTTCAAATGTTGAAAATCTTGGAGAATAAGACAAAGAATGTTCATAAGAGTGATTAGTGAATACGGACCTGACTGTACATTCTGTGCAGTCTAATCTTGATCTATGCCATCCGCAAAAAATACTGTTTTATACACAGTGGATCCATTTTATGAGAAAACTTGACTTGATATAATGTATTACGGATGCATTTCCCAGAGGTCCGCTACATTTCATAACTGAACCATGCTCTGTAAAAAGGGGGCTTAATGTGTCTGCGAAAAGTATCGACCCAGGTCAGCCTGCGCAGTCCGCGCAGGCTGACCTGGGCCGAAACTTTTCGCTATTGGTCCATTTTTTGTATTTCAAAGGGGCCAATCTACCTTATGATGCAGGAGGTTGTCAGACAAAATGTTTTTTTTTTTTTTTAATGGATCCATAATTATGAGCTGACTTGCCTGGTATTATGCATCACGGAGTTACATTAAGCCCCCTTTTGCCAGAGCGTGGCTAAATTAGATATATTTTTTTTTCTCGGTATCGAAGTAGAAAAAAAGAAAAAAAAAAAATGTTTCCTCTTCGTATTCCTCTTCACAAGACGACAAAAATTTAAACACTTTTCCAGATGGAGACTACAAGATCAGTTTGGCTTTAATAACATTTAAGCTGCTGAATAAATGAAACCCAAATTTCTACTCAGTACTAAAAGCCCAAACACTGCGGTTTCAAAGTTGATTTCACCGGAAAGAAAATACCGCATCGGACAGAGTAGGTCAAAGATCAGACTGCACGTTCTGTGCAGTCTGATCTTGATCTACACTGTCCGCAAAAGGTCAGTGGGTCGCGATTAGCAGCTTAAGGGTTAATTTGGTCTACCTTAGAATAGGTGGAAAACGTTTTGTGGGAAAAGGATGAACTTGTTGCTGATCACCAGCATTTTCTCTTTGTCCCTGGAAGGTTTAACCCTTAGGCTGCTAAGCGCGACCCACCGACCTTTGGCGGACAGTGTAGATCATGATCAGACTGCACAGAAGGTGCAGCCTGATCTTGGATCTACACTATCCGATTAAGAGACATTTCCCCATAACTATGAAATACCAACATTTTGGTTTTTTTACCCTTGACTTGAAAGTTCATATAGCAGGATAAGCGTTGAAATATTTGCTCCCTCAGGGTAGTGAAAAAAAAAAAACGAAAATGATTGGTAAAGGGTAAATTAATCAGTTTCGTTTATCAGAAGACATCATATGGAAAATCATACGGGAATACGAGGTAGCGGGTACTTACAAGGGAGAGCACCTTTTATAATCAAATAAGAGCCAACGTAGTTAGTTCCCTTGGAATATCAAATTGTGGAATTTCTGCACCTAGGCGGTTCAATATCGTCTATTTGAAGGTTTTCTGATCCATTGAGTCTTAAAATTTCTATATCTGGGCCCTGATTAATAAAAATGGGCCATTTTCTGTGAAAAAAAGGGGGCTTAATGCATCTGCAAACGATATCGACCCATGTCGGCCTGCGTAGGGTAACATGGGTCGAAACGGGGCTTAATGCATCTGCAAACGGTATCGACCCATGTCGGCCTGCGCAGAGTAACATGGGTCGAAACTTTTTGCCATCTGTGTATTTTCTGCATGTCAAAGGACCATTTTACCTTCAAAAACAATTGATTATTAGACTGAATGAATTTTACAGATCCATGGTAATGTAATGACTTGCTTTGTATAATGCATCACGGAGATGCTTTAACCCTTTACCACATAATCCCGACTTTTAACGACCCTGAGAAGAAACGTTTTGAAAACATTGTGGGAAAAGGAGAAAATGCTGGTAACCAGCATTTTCTCCTTTTCCCACAATGTTTTCTACCATATCTAAGACAAATTCCATCGTTTGAGCCAAATTTAGATTGTCGTCTACAAACATTTTCATTTTAGACAAGTCGAATTTTTTGTCGTGTGATAAAGAGTTGAAACCCCCTTTAGCCAGATCATTGCTCAAAATGTTGTTTTTATTTTTTTGTCACTAAAGTTATAGTCTTGTAATATTGCCAGTTGTAGAGAACGCTTGACAAAATGTTATTGATACCTCCTATGGCTTTGTCAGCATATAGTTGTGAGTCCAAACCCCAGCTCGACAAAATTATTTTCCATGTTTGAGGTCATGAGTGTGACAAGAGCCATTCATCTCTTATCGTGTTATGATTATCCGACTTAGTTTGCTTTCAGAGTAAAATGGACCTGATACGGAAAAAAAACAGCCATGAGAAATATTGTCAGCGTTGCTTTTTTATCAGAATGTGTTACAACACAGCAGACGACGAAGTCCGCAGATCAGACTGCATATTCTGTGCAGTCTGTTCTTGGTCTTCTACAATGTCTGTAAAAGAACATAAAGCGTGGTTAACGCACTTGGGATATTTGTGGGGAAGTCGATCTCGAGAGGATACATGTATTGTGTGCGGTCTTTCACTGCTGATGAAGATTTATGAAATAGCTTTTGCGGGCGGCGTAGATCAAGATCAGACTGCACAGAACGTGCAGCCTGATCTTGGATCTGCACCGCCCGCTACCTGAAGCTAACGTTTGGCCGACATCATTCTCAACTGCTGTGGAGATCTACTCTTAGATCTCGAAATAAGACGAACTCATAAAGATGGCAGGGAGAGAGTTAATTTAAACAGTGCTTTCAAATGCCAACTACTGAAATTCGGGAAAAAAGAAAATGTTTATTTGAGCCTTGCTGTGCCTTTCCAAAGGAGACTTCCATGCGACCGACGGCGACAGCGAAGATTGAACCAGAAACTCTCGATTACAAATCTAGGGTCCGTATTCACAAACCATTCTCTAGAGCATTCATAGTCTTATTCCCTAAGATTTTCTAAGTTTGAAAGTAGCAAACTTCTAATTGACTGAAGCATTTTGATTGGCTAAACCAAATATTTTAGCCAATCAGAAGTTGTGTTACTTTCATAGTCTTATTCTCTAAGATTTTCCAAATTTGAAAGTAGCACAATTTCTAATTGACTAAACCATTTTGATAGGCTAAATCAAATTAGTTTAGCCAATCAGAAGTTGTGTTACTTTCAAATTTAGAAAATTATGGAGAATAAAACCAAGAGTGTTCTTACGAAAGGCTGGTGAATACGGACCCTGATAAAAAAAATCCTGCGCCTAAATCACTTAGTCAATAAACAAGAACAGGAATAGTCATAATATGTATTTGTGATTATTGCTATGTGGTGCTGGTCAATGAAACATAATGGAAAATGGAGAAGTATGAGATAATGTAGTACTTGGGTAAACGCTATGATCATTATCGATATAATGACCACTGTAACATCGACATGAAGCAGCTACAAAAATTATTCCCAGCCTCCCTCTACATTACAATGGAGAGC
This sequence comes from Tridacna gigas, assembly GCA_945859785.2. Classification (NCBI taxonomy): domain Eukaryota; kingdom Metazoa; phylum Mollusca; class Bivalvia; order Cardiida; family Cardiidae; genus Tridacna; species Tridacna gigas. The sequence continues at coordinate 9,581,604 of OX244034.2, read as the reverse complement.
TTCAAAGAGCTGTGTGAACGTTTAGGCTGCTAAGCGCGACTCAAGGATCTTTTGCGGACAGTGTAGATCAAGATCAGACTGCACACAACATCTACATGAAGCAGCTACAAAAATTATTCCCAGCCTCCCTCTACATTACAATGGAGAGCTTCAAAGAGCTGTGTGAACGTTTAGGCTGCTAAGCGCGACTCAAGGATCTTTTGCAGACAGTGTAGATCAAGATCAGACTGCACACAACATCTACATGAAGCAGCTACAAAAATTATTCCTAGCCTCCTCTACATTACAATGGAGAGCTTCAAAGAGCTGTGTGAACGTTTAGGCTGCTAAGCGCGACTCAAGGATCTTTTGCGGACAGTGTAGATCAAGATCAGACTGCACACAACATCTACATGAAGCAGCTACAAAAATTATTCCTAGCCTCCTCTACATTACAATGGAGAGCTTCAAAGAGCTGTGTGAACGTTTAGGCTGCTAAGCGCGACTCAAGGATCTTTTGCAGACAGTGTAGATCAAGATCAGACTGCACACAACGTGCAGTCTGATCTTGGATCTACACTGTCCGATAAGAAGATATCCCCCCCAAAAAAAAATGAAATAACAATATTTGGGTTTTTACTATCGAGTTGGAAGTTTTCATTTTAGTTACACAGCAGGATTAGGGTTAAACCTTTATCAAACAATCCTGTGCTCTAACCAAACTGAAGAGGAAGACTTTTGAAAACATATTGGGGAAAAGGATCAGGATTTTCTCCTTTCCTCACTATGTTTTCTCTCAGTTCAAAGTCTGCTCATTATTTAACTCTTTACCACACAATCCCGACTTTTAACGACCCTGAAAAAGAAGTCCTTTGAAAACATTGTGGGAAAAGGAGAAAATGCTGGTAACCAGCATTTTCTCCTTTTCCCACAATGTTTTCTACCCTTCCTAAAACAAATTTCAATTTTTCAGTCACATTTATTTTTGTCGTCTGCAAATGCTTACAATTTGGACCAGTCTAAAAATTTTGTCGTTTGGTAAAGAGTTAACCCACGTCTATTTTGTCTTGTGCAAAATGCTTTCCATACGGGCACGTCGTGTATTTTGTCATCTGGTAAAGTCTTGTGTCCATTGCATGCGGCAAAAGTTTACTCTCACATCGCAAAATGCACGAAATAAAAATGTTCAGTCTTCCCTTAGGACCGAAATATTGCGACTGCAGAAGGTTTTAGTCAGAATATGTCACAAAATAAATCGGAAAATACATAGATCTATATAGAACAGACTGAACATTATGAGCAGTCTGATCTTAATCTACACTTCCTCTAAATTATCGTATTTCATCCGTATCGTCTTAACCCTTCACCACACAATACTGAGTTTACACAACCCCGGAGGAGAGGGTTTTCGATCACATTGTATGAAAAAAGGAGAGGCTGGTGAACAGCGTTTTTTCCTTTTCCTACAAAGTTTTCTACCATTTCAAAGGCAAGTCCAATTTTTTGGACACATCTTATGATGTCCTCTTTTGATCTTTTCAATAAGGGTGAGTTAAAATTCTGTTGTTTTGTAAAGATTAAAGCGTTTATTTCGTTGTATGTGACAGTCAAAAGAAATCGAGTCGCGAAAACACATGTTTTTCGTGGTGGAGGACATATGTTTTTTTTTTCACACTTTTTCTCCGGTCTCCCCAGGGATATAGGTTTCCACAGTTTAACATAATGATACGTTTACAGACACAATTTGTGCTAAAGTTGCCGAATTTCGTATCGTATTCGCTACGAAAACTCCTATAAAACCGCGGTGGTTGCCAGGTTATATTGTTTATATGCTATCAGGGGCTGTAATTATCACAAGAAAACGCTGCGAACCCACAAAAACCTAATGATAAGTTGACGGGTAGAATCCGAAATTTGACACCTACCATATGGTTTTTATCTCTTTACCACACAGTTCAAACCCGAGTTTTAACGACCTGGAAAAGACAGCTTTTGAAAACCTTGTGGGAAAAGGAGAAAACGCTGGTAACCAGCATTTTCTCCTTTTTTCCACAATGTTTTCTAACCTGTCATAAAATCCAACCATATGGACTGAATTAATTTTGATGTCTGCAAATATCTTAAATTTCGAGAGGTTCGAAATTTCATCGTCCAGTAAAGAGTTAACCCTTTTTTTCCTAACGTTCTTTATGTTGTTATATATACGATATAAGCTAGGTATTTATCTGCATAATTGTTGCAATTGGCGTTAATAATGTTTATTTCCTTGTCAGCCAGGAAAGGTCTACACTGTTATTATGAGTTCAAGCAGCATTAGGTACAAAATCTCATAGGTGAATACTTCATAGTTTCTTATAATCTCGCCGAGAAAAGTAGTCTTGAATCCGGTAAAGGGCGCAAGGATATCATCGGTGTTCCTCTTTGACAAAGTGGATATAAACATAAATTGGGCGACTAACCGATGTTTTATTCAAATTGAGCGAGAAAAATAGGTCCAGCCCCATTCTCCTCACAATCTGCATTGTCTTGCATCCTTGCCAGACATCCTCTCAAATTTGTTGAAAAATAATTCTTTATTCTTGATTCCTACAGACGGTATTTTTTTTTTAGCCTTGCAGCAAATTGATAATTTTAAAAAAATGGGGGGGGGGGGGGGGAGATTTTGATCGAAACACTGATCCGACTTTTCTGCACTAAAAGCTATTGCATAAGCGTTATTGAATGACACAGCGTTTTAGTGCTTTCATGTAGTTATTTTGACAAATGATAAGACACAAGAAGGATGATGTTGTCAGCCATTACCTTAGTACGGCTCTATCAAAATTATGATGTAATGTCGACTCTTCTTTAGGAAACAAAAAAATGTCATTCTCCCCTTTGTTATAATTCAGCCTATTTTATTTACTCCCAAATTAAACCAGTAATATGCCATGCTCTGTGAAAGGAGGGTTTAATGCATTCGCAAAAAAGTATCGACCCATGTCAGCCTTCCCACTCCGCACAGGCTGCCATGTGTCGAAAGTTAGGGCTCTTTGAAAGTCTTCTGCAGGTTCATAGACCATTGTACCTCCTAATTTAGTCGGTTGTTAGACAAAATGGGTTTTAGGAATCCATAACTTTGTGATGACTTGGTTGGTGAAATGCATCACGGAGATGTATCAATGATCTTTGAGCTAGGTTTCCGAAACTTTGCATGGTAATAGATAATGATATATGCAGATATTTCACATAGCATTGACTTATGACTAATTTGAACTTTAAGGTCACTGTTTCTACATAGTATGAATATAGAATCCAAGTTCTAATTATCCCTTTACCAAACGGAAAAAAAAAAAAAAAAAAAATAGACTCGTTCAAATTGAAAGCACTAAGTCTTGCAGGCGACAAAATAAATGTGCTGCAATGCTTCAAAAGCTAAAATTCGTTTTTATTTTGGACGAGAAGAAAACATTGTGGAAAAAGGAGAAAATGCTGGTTACCTGGTTACCAGCATTTTCTCCTTTTTCCACAATGTTTTCAAAAGCTTTTTTCCCCCTCATGGTCGTTAAAAGCCGGGATTGTGTGCTAGATGGATTAAGAAAAAGGTTTATGTTTTTGTTTCAACTTACTCAGGTGAGCGTTTCATGACCATTATGATTCTCTTGTTTTGGAAAATTTAGCAATACACATTAAATTTTGATAAATGATTCAAAGGATCGGGCTCAATTCCATTAATCTTGCGTTTAATTAAAGACACATTTCACTTCTATAAATATACGGAAGTCACAATAGAAAAATGATTTTTCTGAATGATAGAATTGTGAAAGGAGAACACTGATCTTTCTAATAATAATTGAATAAATTCTGTCGTGGCGACAAAATGTCATCCATATATAGAAAATTCATTAAATTAACAGTTTTTATCTGTTAACACATTTAACTCTTTACTAGACAAAAATAAAAAGAATTAACCCTTTACCACACAATCCCGAGTTTTAACGACCTTAAGGAAGAAGCCTTTTGAAAAACATGATTGTGGGAAAAGGAGAAAATGCTGGTAACCAGCATTTTCTCCTTTTCCCACAACGTTTTCCATCCTTCCAAAAGCCAGTTTTTAATTTTGAATAACATTTTGTTATTGTTGTCTGCAAAAGCTTTCAGTTGAGGCAAATCTAAAATTTTGTTGTTTGGTAAAGGGTTAAACTTCTTGGAAGCATTTGTAGACAACAAATTACATGTGGCTGGAACAACGGTATTTGTGTGTGAAACGTTAGCAAATATTGTGGGTTACCAGCAGTCTCTCCTTTTCCCACAACATTTTCAAAGTTATGCTCCGTCGGGGTCGTTAAAACTTGGGATCGGATTGAAGGCAATTTTGATGTATCTACAGTGTAGCAAGAAGAGTTTTCATGCATTGCTTTTCCTTGAAATTCAAGAAATTGAAAGTCGACTTTTTTGCTTTTGCCACAGTGTTTCTTATTCCTTTATAAACCACTCGTATCACTAATTATTATTTCCTTCAAAATTTCGAAATTTCGAGGTTTTCTTTGTAGAAAGCGTCACTTTGTTCGAAACCGTTCAAAAAGGGCTTGTAAGATATTCGGTTAATGTGTCTGTTGACACCAAGATTTGAATGGCAGCGTAAAGAAAGGATTGCTTTTGAGTCATGACTTGAATCGGAGTCATGAATTGAAGAGAAAATGTGATTCTTTGCAGATGATACCATTTCGATGTAATTAGATGTAGAAAAAATAGAATGACAAGGTATTCTTTACCCTTTCAGCGATTAGCATAATTTTAGATGTTTGTTGTAAGCTGCATAGGTCAACGTAAGACTGACCTTTTGCGGACAGTTAAGATCAAAATCAGACTTCACAAAACGTGCAATCTGATCTTGGATCTACACTGTCTGATATTTAGAGGAACATTCCGACAAAAGTTCTCTTGAAATTGCGATGTTTTGCTCCGTTTTCTTAATTTAGAAGCTGAATTTATTTTATTTGGCGGTTTAAAGGGAGCTATTCAGATTTTTATGATATCGCCAAACTTAAAAGAAAAAATGTCACTGAAGTAAGTAAGCAGACAGCAGACAAACCATCCGTAAAGAAAACAGTCAGAATTTAAAAAAATTATATTTTTCAGTGGTATTTCCCTAATGGGCAGCGTAGCCTCTGAAGGTATTTTTAGAATTGCCGCTAAAGTTTCTCAAAGACTTGTGGGTACGGTAACGTCATATATGATGTAATAAAAATAGACGGAGTTGCCGATTTCAAAACGACCAGACCGATATTTAAACGTCCAAAAATTGCACCGTTTCTATTCAATAAATAACGACAGAGTTTATACGATTGAACAGAAAATACCTCTTGATGTATTTATCGGTATTTTATAATAAATTTTGATTTATGACAAAAAAAAAAAAAAAAAAATAGGCCCCTTTAAAGAGTGAACCCTTTGGACGACGAGGAAAAGTTTAAGAATTTCACCAGACTATATTTCTTTTAAGTTTACGTGCAGTCTGATCTTAATTCTATAGTGTCTGACACATTCATGACAGGGCCATCCTGATGTTTCTTTTACAAACAGGTTGAAAAATTACCATTTCGTTTATCAAATACTTGTAGTCTGTGAGTCAACTGCTTTTTATAGATAAGGGGTTGAAATGGTAGTCATAATGAGGGATTGGTCTTGCTCCCCTGAAAGATATTCAAAAACAACGCACCACATTACCAGAAAATTTCCGGGAAGAAGAAAAAAAAAATTCTTTCTGTAAAGATCGACCTTTCTTTTTTTTAAAGCAGAGCCCGTATTCACCAACCAATCTCAATAACATTCATGGCGTAGTTTTTTTTTTCCCCCAAAAAGTTTCTAAATTTCAAAGAAACGCAATTTCTGATTGGATAAACCATTTGGTTTAGCCAATCAGAAATTACGTTACTTTGTAACCCTAAAATAAGGCTGAGAACGCAATCTAGAATTGTTAATGAACGCGGGTCCAGGGTTTTAATTTTTTCATATGTACTGAAATATACGGATGAAATCGTCTGAAGATTATGACAGTTGACGGCGAAAAATATCAACAAATCATTTCAACAATGGATTCGCTCGTATAAAATATGTAAATTCGTATTTTCAATTATCGTGAAGAGTCCAAACATATGTTAGGTGATTAAACACCCGATTACTTGAAATATTAAATGTCTTTAAGTAATTAAATTATGCAAATAGCCTTCCCGTACCTTATCCATCATTTTATTGACGGGGCAGCCCTTTTATATCTTTCGTTTGCAAGCTATTCTTTGGCAAAACGCACGGGCATGGATAAACAAAAAGTAGCCTGTGTCCCCATCGTCCCTCAGCGTTTTTATGTGCACGTAATGCCTGTAAAACTATGGGTGGCTTTTTATTAGTTTTTTATTTGTATTCTCATTTTCGATTTATTAATTCTATGTATGATATTTTTATGCCTTCTAACCCTTCGCCAACCGATAGAAATTTAGACTCCTGTTCAAAGTGAAAGCATTTGCAAGTGACAAATAAAATGAAGATCAAATGATGATTTGTCTTTTGACGGAAAGAAAACATTGTGGGAAAAGGAGAACATGCCGGTTTCCAGCATTTTCTAATACTCCCACCATGCTCTTAAAAATCATATTCCCCAGGGTCTAAAAGCGAGGGATTTGTAGTAAAGGGTCCTTTTTCACCGAGATCGTATGTACGTGTTAAAGAAATGTTAAACGATTCTTGCTTTGTGAGAATGTGAATATATTGTAGAGCGATGTTAAATACTGTTTACTGACCGGCCACCCATTGACGGAAATGAATATCCATCGAAAAATGCATTCAACGAAAAACTAGGAGTTTCTAAACTTTTTTTTTTTTTGTGGCTAGATGTTTTTACACGTCGACATTAAGAGAAAACATTTTTTTTTTAAATAACTCATTACACTGCTATTCTTTCATTTTTTTTTTTTCTTCATCTTATTTTAACTTTGTACCACACGACAAAATTTAAGACTGGTCCAAATTGAAAGCAATTGCAGACAACAAATGCGACACAGAAATTGAAATTTGTTTTGGGAAAGGTAGAAGACATTGTGGGAAAAGGAGAAAATGCTGGTTACAAGCATTTTCTCCTTTTCCCACAATGTTTTCAAAAGGCTTCTTTCTCAGGGTCGTTAAAAGTCGGGTTTGTGTAGTAGAGTGTTCATTGAAAAAGTGTATCAAGATTTACATTTTCTGGACAAAAGTAATGAATAACAGCAGCATTTAGAAAACTTTGGTATCGATATTCCTTTGTATACAAGAATGTTATTTATTTTACATTTAACCCTTTCCCAAACGACAAATTTTGGACTGGTCCAAATTGAAAGAGTTTGCAGACGGCAATTTTAATTTGATGAAAATGGCAGAAAGTTCTCAAAAAGGGTAGAAAACACTGTGGGAAAAGGAGAAATTGCTCGTTACCAGCAATTTCTCCTTTTCCCACAGTGTTTTCAAAAGACTTGTACTGCAGACACGTGAAAACCAGGGCTTGTTTGGGAAAGGGTTAAGGTCCGGCGTGGCTCAGTGGTAAAGTGTAGGACTCGTAACCTGGAGGCCAAGGGCGCGAGCCTTACTGGACGCACTGGGCTTTTTGTGGGAGTGACCTTGGGCAAGACACTTCAGATCCTAGTGCTGGTTAAACCAAGGACATACAAGAATATGTGAGCTGTCGCCGTGATATGACTGAAATAATGTTGAAAGCGGCGTAAAACACCATTCAGTCAATACTACAATTTTACATGTATAGCTACCAAGTAAAATCCCTTTTGCTGCATTTTCCAAGAAAACAGCATCGTCTGCTTCAAGAGTCTGGTCTATTTAACTCTACCAAACAACAAAATTTAAGGCTTCTCCAGCAGACGACAAATCAGTTACACTTCAAATGATAAGACTTGTATTTAAAAGGGTAGAAAACATTGCGGGGAAAGGAGAAAATGCTGGTTACCAGCATTTTCTCCTTTTCCCACAATGTTTTCAAGATCTATATCTCTAAGGATCGGTAAACGATGGGATTGCTTGGTAAAGAGTTGAAAAATGTAAAAGAAACTAATACTTTTCCATCAGTCGAATACATGTATAGATTTCTCCTTTTTGCCTATTAGAACAAGTTCTTATCTATGATTTATACCAATATTTTGCACTTTCTTTGCACTTTTTACACAAAAACTGATAATCCATAGCTAGAATTAAGTGCATTTCGACATTGTTTATCTTTTTTAAAACACAAAAGGCACGAACCAACGATTTGATTGTTGGAATGCAAGTCGCCTGCCTGCATGAAACAATAAGTCGGCCACTTAAGCTTTTTACCTCCCGAATCAAATCTAACTCTTAACTAAATAATCCCGTGTTTTAACGATCCTGATGTTAAAGACTTTTTGAAAACATTATGGGGAAAGGAGAAAATGCTAGTTACCAGCATTTTCTCCTTCTCCCTGAATGTTTTGTAACATTTCTAAGACAAATTCCATCATTTGAGGAACGCTTAATTTGTTGTTTGAAGAGCCTTTCATTTTGGATCAGTTTAATACTTCGTTGTTTGGTTCCAAGACAACATTCAAATTTTAGGCACCCTCGTAAAATATGAACACTGATTAATGTTCGGTACGTTAATACATTTGCGCTATGCGCCGGTAAAAGGGGAATTTATGCATCTCCGAGATGTCATCATATAATGATGGATCCATAAAATTTATTCTGTCCAACAACCAACTGAATGCTGACGTAGAATGTTCCTTGGACATACAGAAAAAAAAAAAAAAAAATCAAAATTAAAAGGTTTCGAACCAAGTCAGTTTAAATAAGCCACGCTCTGGCAAAAGGGGGCTTAATGCATCTCCGTGATGCATTGTACCGAGCAAGCCATCACATAATTATGGATCCATAAAAAAACATTTTGTCTAACAACCAACTGTATCATAAGGTAGACTGGCCCTTTGACATACAGAAAATTGACCAATAGCGAAAAGTTTCGGCCCAGGTCAGCCTGCGCGGACTGCGCAGGCTGACCTGGGTCGATACTTTTTGCAGATGCATTAAATCCCCTTTCATAGAGCATGGCTCATATCTGTTGACACGAATGGTGTATTAAGAGTTACCCGCTTCAAGACAAAATTTATCATCCGCAGGTTGTAATAGTCCAACTGTTGGCTGCAAATTCCTTCTACGCTGTTATTGCAGAATGACGGAAGAATTTAAGAAGATGAATGAACCATGCTCTGTGAAAAAGGGGGTTAAGTGCATCTACAAAAAAAGTATCGATCCGTCAGTCTGCGCAGTCAGTGTAGGCTGACAGGGATCTAATTTTTTTTCTCTATTGGTGAATTTTCGGCATGTAAAAGGGCCAGTCTACCTCATGGTTCAGTTGGTTGTTGGACAAAGCGGATTCCATGGATACATAATTTTGTCATGACTTGGTTGCTATGATACACCACGGAGATGCATTAAACCCTCTTTTGCCAGAGCATGGCCCAAATGATAATATTATCAGATACTGAATTATCATCCAGTCGATTAAGAAAATCGTCAGTATACTTTCTTGAAACCATTACTGTTATTCCTTATAGGGGGACTTTGCCTTAACCCTTTACCACACAACCCCCGACTTTTAATCCTTTACCAGACGACAAAATTTTAGCTTTGTCCAAATTGAAAGCATTTGCAGATGACAATTTCAATGTGGCTCAAATGGTGCAACTTTCCTTAGATAGGATAGAAAACATTGTGGGAAAAGGAGAAAATGCTGGTTTCCAGCATTTTCTCCTTTTCCCGCAATGTTTTCAAAAGGCTTCTTTCTCAGGGGGGGGGGGGGGCGTCAAAAGGCGGCATTGTACGGTAAAGGGGTAACGACCCTGAGAAAACTTTTGAAAACATTGTGGGAAAAGGAGAAAATGCTGGTAACCAGCATTTTCTCTTTTTCCCACAATGTTTTCTAACCTATCAATGACAAATTTCATCATTTTGGGCCACCTTTAATTTGTTGTCTGCAAATGCTTTCAATTTGGACAAGTCAAAAATTTTGTCGTTTGGTAAAGAGTAAATCAGACTCTTATCAAAGAGTGACTTGAAGATTCTTGAGAAACTTATATAAAAAAGATAACGTTGCTTTAACTGAAAAATGATCCCCACAGTGACAAGAAGGAATAAATATGACTGAAAGAAAGATTGGCTGAGAGTTTTGTTATTAAGATATGATGCGTTTTTTACGATAGAAATCTTCTGGTTTCAAAGCGAGGCTTGATGATTGATGACCCACGGGACGCATCACCCAGCACGATCCAACTATCCTGGGGTCTTTGAAACGGTGCCTTTATTCACGAGAAGAAGGTATGTGGTAAATTGAAAACGCACAAAGGCCAAATATCATTTTAGTTCAAGAGTCATATTTCGCCTCTGTCTCACAAAGAGGAGTCATTCTAAATATGAAATATACATGGATTTCTATGAAAATAGGCTGTTTGTAAATCATATCGTACCCTTTTTAGAATCAATATATATTTTCTAGACTCTGTCGCCGAGATCTGATGCCCAGTCGGTAGCAAACAAGACTTGAAACCAGGAGATCGCTGATTCGAATCCCCAGCTCAGCGAATTTCTTTCGTACGGTTGATGGTAGTGATTGAGACAGGATTCATTCTTCCTTCTCCGCTGATCATTATTTCGATGGTAAGGTGGAAAAGCACCCAATCACTTGGGGAGAATATTGCGCGAAGTGCTGGTAGAGGAAGCTCCAGTAAAACATGGATAGGTGCACTGGCTGTCGCGATATAACTGAATTAACACCAAAAACGAACAAAATTTATATTCTGTCAGCTCAAAGCATGTAGCTTGTTTTGCTTTAGTAAAGAGTATGAGCCTACAAGGATTCAATTAACCCTTCAGCAGACGACAAAATTGTATCCTTGTCCAAAGTGCAGATGACATTTCCAATGTGGCTCAAGTGGTGTAATTTTGCTTTGATAGGGTAGAAAACATTGTGGGAAAAGGAGAAAATGCTGGTTACCAGCATTTTCTCCTTTTCCCACAATTTTTTCAAAAGGCTTCTTTCTCAGGGTCGTTAAAAGTCGGGATTGTGTGGTAAAGGGTTAACTAACTACTGACAGTAAGGCACTTACTGTAAGATATCATTTCTTCAGGAAATATTTTTTGTTTTAAAAGCGGTTAATTGACAATGATGTTGCATATTCTATTGGAATCTAAAATGTAATTTTAATGATTTTTTTTTTGCATGAATGCTTTCATCTCAACGTTACATTCCATCATATTTGTTGAGAAATGTTGGTTTTTTATGGTTATTTTTTCAGCGGAATTTTGAAACAACTTTTTTCGGCGGCTGAATATATAAGTATTAATTCACAAAAACTAAGAAATACGGAATAGTGAAGCATCTTTGAATGATAAATCGATATTTTGATAGATTCAAGCAATATTCTGTAAAAAAAAAAAAAAAAAAAACCCTCAGGCATTGCTTCAAAATTATGTTTAACTATATTATTCCTACTGAAGTGGTGTCTCTTGTTCCGAATTAGACAACTTGTAGGTCTTTACATTTCAATCTCAATTTAAGCCCTTCCATATGTACCATGTTTTGGCCTTGAGACATCGTGCCAAAGACAACAACCAATGTCGTCAACGAGAATCGAATCCGGACCTCTAGCCAGATAACAAACCACTTAGCCGTGAAAAGTCCCTTACCCTCTTGCAAAAGGTAAGACCGGGTGAAATAACAGTAAGCAAGTACTTTTCTTGGTCTTGGGTTTACATTGTCCAATAACCGGATATCTTTCCCAAAATAATACCTTTGAAAATGCAAAATTTGGGTTTTTACTATCGGCTTGAAAGTTTCAGTTCACTTATTTAGCAGGTTAAGGGTTAATAAACAATCCAAAAAGTGAAAGAAACAAAAGCGGTTGTTGCGGACAGCGGAGATCAAGATCAGTTTGCACAGAACTTGCAGCCTGATATTGTATCTACACCATCCGATGTTTTATTATATAAACAGTGGCACAAATAGGATTTTTATTTGGAATGGAATTCATTTTTGCCATCGATAGAAAAATTCACTTAGGTTGAACCTGTCTTCAGCATCTTAAAGCTCCGCACTGTATCGATAAGTAGACAAAATAAGTGACATTCAACATCCCCCATTCGACCTAGCCTAATTTCTCAAGCTCAATAACAGTTAAATTATGACCCATCAGTGCCTGGAGAATGCAGTCTTTAATTTCATGTTCGTGATTTACAATGATTTTACTGTAAACCTTGATTTTAATTTACCGTCTGTTTGACACTATAGAGGTCTTACCGTTTACCACACAGTCTCGAGTTGTAACTCTTTACCAAACGACAAAATTATAGACTGGTCTAAATTGAAAGCATCTGCAGACGACAAAAAAAAAAAAAAAAAAAAGTGGCAGAAATAATGGGATTTGTCTGTGAGAAAATGATGATTACCAGCATTTTCTACTTTTCCAACAATGTTTTCAAAAGCTGTCTATTTAATAATCGTTAAAACTCGAGTTGGTGTAGTAAAGTGTTAACGACCCTGAGAAAAAAAAAAAAAAAAAAGCCTTCAGGAAACAATGCGGGAAAAGGAGAAAATTCTGGTAACCAGCATTTTCCTCTGTTCCCACAATGTTTTCTACTCATTCAAAGACAAATCTTATTGTTTAAGTAAAAATAAAATTTGTCGTCTGCAAATTCTTTCATTTTGGATCAGTTTTAAATTTTGTCGTCTGGTAAAGAGTTAAGCCTACGTGCTTAGCGATAGTACAAGTCATGTGATACTACTTGTCCTAGTGCTTTTAGCATACGATCCGCGCTCTGGCAAAAGGGGGCTTAATGCATCTCCGTGATGCATGATACCAAGCAAGTCGTCATGGTCTCATGGATCCATAAAATCCATTTTGTCGAACAACTCTCTAAATTATGAGGTAGACTGATCTTTTGACATGCAAAATAACTGACCAATAGCGAAAAGTTTCGGCCCAGGTCAGCCTGCGCGGACTGCGCAGGCTGACCTGGGTCGATACTTTTCGCAGATGCATTAAGCCCCTTTTCACAGATCACGGCTCATATAAATTTTAACTCTACTTTGTGAATTATAAGGACATAGCATGCTGATACATGTATATCACTGGTTTCGTTACATGTACCAAATGTTGAAGCATTACTTGTCAGCCCTTTACCGCCCAGCCCAGATATTGCAGTCAGTGCCGTACTGGACTTGAGAACAGGGGTCGCTGGTTTGAATCTCCACTCAGCCAATTCCTTCCCGAGGATTGGTGATAATAATTGCAACAGGATTCGTTCCCCCCTCTCACCGCTGATCATTGTTTCGACAATTGTTATGGACAAGCAGCTAGTAACTATGGAAGAATATCGTTCGAAATACTGGTAAAAAAAAAAATACTCCAGGAAAGCATGCATAGGTGCACTGGACACCGCTGAAATATTGTTGAAAAACGATGTTAAACACCATACAATCAGTCGTGTGAATTACGTAGACATGACTTGTCGATACATGCATTATCACATGTTACGTTACATGTACCGAAGAGTAACACCCCGGTTACACAAGCGGTCGGGCCTACATCCATTCCAAATAACGCATTAGTTGTCAGCCTTTTACCATACGATACCTTGTTGTAACGGCCCTGAAGAAAAAGACTTTTGAAAACATTGTCGGAAAAGAAGAAAATGCTGGTAACCAGCATTTTCTCCTTTTCCCATAATGTTTTCGGTCCTCTAAGAGACAATCCCACGATTTCAGTGGCATCTAATTTTTTGTCTGCAAATGCTTTCAAAAGCAGTTCAGTTTGGACAAGTCTAAAATTTTGTCGTCTGGTGAAGGTTAACTCTGCGTTCTAAGCGATAGTGTAGTTGATAGGATACTACTTCTCTTTTGTCTTTTGGCGATGCTTTTATTTTTCCTTTCATAAATATGAACACGAAGCATTTAGATATCAAAACATGCCCAATTTCTCTCGCTTGCCTCCCTCATAATCGTCGTCTCTGGCGAAAGGCGAAAGGGTATTGTTTTAGCGTTGTACGTCCTTCCGTCCCGTCTAATTCGGTGGGAGGGGGTACGGACAAAAGCCATCTATACTCGGCGGGAGATATCAGTTCAACGCAGTAACTTTTCTCTTTTCTCTGATCTGTGTTAATTCATTACCCTTCAAAAACTAATGTTTGTACCTTGTTGATGTTGATGTTCTATAAGATGAAGAATTTTCTTGCCATTCAAATCTTTGTGCTGCGTTTGGTCTCTGACAGTTTCGTTGCTTTTGTGGTTGTGCATTACATAATGAGCCATGCTCTGACAAAAGGGGGCTTAATGCATCTCCGTGATCCATGATACCAATTAACCCTTTACCAGACGACAAAATTTTAGCCTTGTCCAAAGTGAAAGTATTTGCAGACGACAGTTTCAATGTGGCTCAAATGGTGCAATGTTTCTTTGATAGGATAGAAAACATTGTGGGAAAAGGAGAAAATGCTGGTTACCAGCATTTTCTCCTTTTCCCACAATGTTTTCAAAGGGCTTCCTTCCCAGGGGCGTTAAAAGGCGTCATTGTGCGGTAAAGGATTAAGTCATCATATGATTGTGGATCCAGAGAATTCTTTTTCTCTAACAACCTACTGAATTACTGAATCATGCGGTACACTGGTCCTTAAGACATGCAAAAAATTGTCCAAAAGCAAAAAGTTTCGGCCCAGGTCAGCCTGTGCGGACAGAATAGGCTGACCTGGGTCGATACTTTTTGCAGATGCATTAAGCACCCTTTTCACAGAGCATGGCTCATAACTGTTTACTCACGGTAACGGATATGTATTACGAATAAGCTAATCATTAAGCAGCCAAACATTACCTGTGTCAATCCTTATATTAATGCCTGTTGTCTTTTAAGTTTTGACATTGGTAAACACTGTAAACCCAGCGGATCAGACCCCGCAAAGAGAGGCATCTAGTCCGGATCTACAGTATTTGTCCGAGGAATAGAGGTATTATTTGTCTGCAGCACTGACTAGATGTATTGGCATTAAAGGCAATGCTGATATTCCTGTAAAACGGCGTGTAGACTCAACAGAATTAAAAGAATTTTTCAGCCTGTCCAAAATGCGTTAACGTCACACTAAGAGACGGATTGACAAGTGAGCTCAACACGGGAGCATGTCGTTGTGGGCTTAACTCTTTACCAAACAACGAAAAACTTTTATTCAACCAAATTGAAAGTATTTGCAGCCGACAACTTGAATGTAGCTGAAATGATGATTTCTGTCTTTGATAGGGTAGAAAACGTTGTGGGAAAAGGAGGAAATGCTGGTAACCAGCACTTTCTCCTTTTCTCACAATGTTTTCAAAAGCCTCCTCCTCCAGAGTCGTTAAAACTTGGGATTGTGTGGTATTGGGTTAATTAAACCATAAAAAAAATAATGTATAATTAAAAAAAAAAAAAAAAAAATGGACAAGCTTGGGATTTAGGACTAAGAATGGACGGCCATTATCAGGATAATGATAGTAACTATGACTAGAAATAGACTAGCTTAACTATTTACTAAACGACAAAATAGTAGACTTGTCCAAATTGAAAACATTTGCGGGAGACAAAATAAAGGAGACACAAAAAATGACATTTGTTTTGGGATGGTTAAAAACATTGTGGGAAAAGGAGAAAATGCTGGTCACCATTTTCTCCTTTTCCCACATTGTTTTCAAAAGCCTTTTTCTTCAGAGTCGCTAAAACTCGAGATTGTGTGGAACAGGGTTAATCAGACCTTGAAGCTGAACCATAAAAAATACAATGCATAATTTAAAAAGAAATGGACCAGCTTCCCACCTTAGGTTTCAGGACTGAGAATGGTCGGCCTGTTTCAGGATAGTAACTATGACAAGCAATGGACTAGCATAACCCTTTCCCAAACGACAAATTTTGGACTGGTCCTAATTGAAAGATTTTGCAGACGACAATTTTAAATTTGATGAAAATGGCTGAAAGGTCTCAAAAAGGGTAGAAAACTCTGTGGGAAAAAGGAGAAATTGCTCGTTACGAGCAATTTCTCCTTTTCCCACTGTGTTTTCAAAAGACTTGTACTGCAGACACGTGAAAACCAGGGCTTGTTTGGGAAAGGGATAACTCCTTACTAAACGACGAAGTTGCAGACTTGTCCAAATTGAAAGCATGTGCAGACGACAATTTGAATGTGGCTAAAATGATGGAATTTTTTGACAGGGTAGAAAACATCGTGGGAACAGGAGAAAATGCTGGTTACCAGCATCTACTCCTTTTCCTACGATGTTTTCAAAGGCATTCTTTCTTCAGGGTCGTTAAAACTCGGGAGTATGTGATAAAATGGTAAAATGCGAGGGTCATCCAATAAAAAGCGGGGCAAATCGTGGTCTTGGGGAATAAAAAGGTGCCAAATATATAAATGATAAGGCATTAGATGGGGAAAAAAAAATCATCAGTTCTGTTTGTAATATTAGTTACGTTTTATTTCGACGAAGATCTTCATTCCCCGCCCCTTCCTTAAATGTAACCTTTATCCTATAGAATGAAACTTCTCAATGAATTGTTTAGAATCAACTAATTCATTAGAAATAATAATGTTTTCATACAGGTAAAATATGTATCAATACATGTATAGTAATCAGTTACTTATCGAATTGTGTAGAACAAGATCGGACCGCACGTCCGTGCAGTCTGATCTTGGTTCTGCAGTATTAGCAAATAGATATCTTAAATCGCGTCACTAAAGGTACGGTCTAATCTTGCGCCATGATGACACCCTACAATCACGAGATAACACTTTCGCACGGATATATAATTGTAAGATTTAAGATTCTTTTTGACACCTTTCTTTAAAGGCTCCTTTTAGCACAATTCATCATTCAAACGAAAGAACATATGTTTTGGATACTGTTTCAGTCACTTCTCGTCAGCTCGTTTATTAAGCGCCATACGAAGCTTTCTAATGACATGTTCCACGGGTAGGTTTTAAACAAATCGGATGTCAGTTAATATGGCTAGCGTATCGCCTTCGCGCCTAATTACATGTTAGTTTCACAGGAAGTTAGAAAGGTGAAAAAACAGACTGGTTACAATGGTACAGAAATCTTTACCTCTCAAAAGGAAACAGTTTTAAAAGAAGTCTTGAGAACTCGTCAAATGGCGTGGAAGCAGATTTCATTACTCGTACAAACAGTTGATTCTGCTTTGTATGCATCGAACATATTTTTTCGTGGCGAATAGCACTATTTTCTCTATTAATTCGACCTTTCAATTATTGTACGGGGAGATAATTATCATTGTTTGGACTAACCCTTTTCCACGCGAAATAATTTTAGACTCATCCATATTGAAAGTTTTTGTATAGGAGAAACTAAACTTGGCTCAAATGATGGGATTTGTATTTGAAAGGGTAGCAAAATATCGTGGGAAAACGGAGAAAATGCTGGTTACCAGCATTTTCTCCTTTTCCCACAATGTTTTCAATAGCCTTCTTTCTTCAGGGTCGTTAAAACTCGGGATTTTATGGTGAAGGATTTATGAAAGGGACTGTTCTGTGGGGATGAAAAACAGATATAATTCAATGAATAATTAGAATCTGGTGAAAAAAAGGATCACAAGATTGGTACCACTATGGGTTTTGTCATAATTACTATCTTGGCCCTAGTTGTTTTTCACGTATCAAAGTGATGAGAGCGCTAACACATAGCATCTTAAAGATACACCATAACTCGTTTTCAGCCAATTTTAACCCATTTCATCTTTATTTATCAAAATATAATCATTCTTGTATCTTCATGCCAAATTTTGCCACTGACGGTTGCATAGATTGCGACCGATGGAAAATGAATTTCATCTTCTTGAGACCATCAAAGAAAGCAGTGTTGTCGTTTCCGATTTTAATTCGAAGGTTTCCGATATATGTCTGTATTACTCTCGAAATATCGCATGATAAATATGCGTTCTATCGTGTGACTATATTTGGCCTTCGCTTTGTGTAATCAGGTAAAGAAAGAAAATGGACACTAAAAAGCGTAGGAGAACAAAAATGTGTGCAAATATAGACAATAGATGGTTGGTGTCTTACATGGGTTAAATCTATCGGGCAAGTCGGAGGAATTTATCTTGTGAGCCGTAGGCGAACCGGATAAATTTCGGAGCCGAGTCCGATAAACTTAACCCATGCAAGACGCAAACCATCTATTCTCTATGTATCCGGCTCTTGGCGGAATCAAGCGATAAATCTACGTGACTCTCAGCCCATCGTGTGTGCCAGATTTAATTTGTCCTCTGCCCAGGCTTTGAAACTGTACAAGTCTAGAATTGTATCATTTGGTAAAGAGTTAGTAAAGAGTTGGTAAAGTCATGTCTATTTAAGTCTTGGACGCAAAAAGAAACAATGATGGATTATTCAAACGGCAAACAAGTTTTAAAATTAATGATAGGAAGATATCGCTACTGCAAATCTCACAGATGTTCAAATCGAGAACGTTTTTTTTTTTCTCGGCGTAGCTGAATGCGTTGGCTTTTGACCTACTCTTTGGTAATATATTCGAATGAATAAATGGAAATTCGCGATTGGTAAAAAATAAGGACATGTTGATTCTACGGGCCCCTGCAGACCTATTGGTGGGAAAATTTACGCCGTCTATTATTTAAAATATATTTCTTGTTACACTTTCCTTTACATTTGCTTGGTCTACATTATTTATTGCTGTCCCATTCAACAATGTGTTTTAGTGACATTTAGCAAGAAGGCCTTTAAAACCATTGTGGAAAGAGGGGAAAATGTTGGTAATCACCACTTTCTCAGGATGTTTTTACCCTTTCGAAGACAAACTCCATTATTTTAGCCACATTTGATTTTTCGTCTGCAAATGTTTTAATCCTTTACCGAACAGTACAGACTTTTAACCACCCTGAGAAAAAAAAAAAAAAAGCTTTTGAAAACATTGTGGAAAAAGGAGAAAATGATGGTAACCAGCATTTTCCCTTTTCTCACATTGTTTTCTACCCTACTAAAGACAAATTTCATGTTTTGAGTAACATCTAATTTGTCGTCTGCAAATGCTGTCAATTTGGATAAGTCTTAAATTTTGTCGTCTGGTAAAGAGTGTGATTTCGATGAGTCTAAGATTTTGGCATCCAGTTAAGAACTCAGCCGATGACATGCAATGTCTGCTTAACTCTTTTACATACATTCCAGACCTTAAGTGACCTTGAGGAAGAAGGCTTTTGAACTAATTGTTGAAAAAAAAAAAAAAAAAATACAGGTAACCAGCATTTTGTCCTTTTCCCGCAATGCTTAATACCCTTCCCAGTACAAATGTCACCATTTGAGCAACGTTTGATTTGTAGTCTGCAAACGCTTGCAATTTGTATACGTACACAATGTTGTTGTTTGGTAAAGGGCTAACGTCTTTAAGGGACACTTTAGGTCCAAGATAAGACTACACAGGACTTGCAACCATTGGGTCTGTACTCACCAACCATTCTTAGGAGAATTCTTTATCTTATTCTAGATTTAGAAAGTAACGCAACTTCTGATTGGCTAAACTAAATGGTTTAGCCAGTCAGAAGTCCTGTTACTTTCAAATTTTGAAGTTCTTGAGAATAAGACTTAGAACGTTCTAAAGAATGGTCTGTAAATACGGGCTTGATCCTGAATTTACATTTTTCGTTATTTATTAGAATTTTCTGACCTACAGTACGTCATTGAAATTGCATTAACTCTTTACCAAACGACAAAATTTTAGACTGAACCAAATTGAAAGCATTTGCAGACGACAAAATAAATGTGACTCAAAAATTGAACTTTATTTTGGGAAGGGTAGAAAACATTGTGGGAAAAGGAGAAAATGCTGGTTACCAGCATTTTCTCCTTTTCCCACAATGTTTTCAAAAGGCCTGTTTCTTGGAGGTCGTTAAAAGTCGGGATTCTGTCGTAAAGGGTTAACAAGGTCTTTTACTAAATGTGTATTTTTAAAGAAATTATCACGTGAACTCATTACCAAACGACAAAATTTTCATCACGGAGATACAGTAAGCCCCCCTCCCCCTTTCCCAGATCATGGCTCACATATATTTGTCCTTTTGAAGTTTTGAGAGACGATCATTTACGAACATTCGGTGAGATTCTACCGCATGCCCAAACGTAGAGTTTAACGTTTTTCCAGTCATTTTGTCCTCTCAATAGCCTGGCAAGCAAGGAATAGAGGGGGAAGAGTTGAATATCGGACCAATCACACCTGTTCGGGATGGGGCATTTAAAAGTCAATTGTCGATTTGTCTTCAAACTTCAAATTTGAAATTAAAGTCTCAAATTTCGTCCTGGACATAAGCGATCTATACATCATATCGCTTCCACCCATTAAAAGTGTCATCCGCACTATTTTCTCTCAGCGGAATATGACACTCGCATTGCTTGGGAATATAGAATAAACGGGCGTGTATCGTTTAAATATGTCAACGACACAAAGATAAGATCAAATAATATTTCATGTGATAAGCATGAAATTGAATCTTGAAACAGACAGTCTAATAGATAGTATAGACGGGACTAAAGTTTGGTCGTGTGGTAAAGGTTTAAGAAAAATCATCACATCTTCAGAAAGATAAGATCAGTTGTCCCAATGAGAAAGTGTCGAATATGGCCATCTTTTTTGGTTTCCGATTCAGTCCCAACATCAGTCAACATTCTTGTTTAGAGTTTTCCCCTCTAATTTTAGCTTATGGTATTTTGTTCCGGTCGAAAAAAATGACAAAGAGATATAAGATAAATCAATGGGCCATGCTATGGCAAAAGGGGGCTTAATGCATCTCCGTGATCAATGCACTGTACCAGCCAAGTCATCACATAATCATGGATCCATAACGTCCATTTGTCTAACAACCGACTGAATCATGAGGTACACTGGTCCTTTGACATAGAGAAAATTGACCAGTTGCGAAAAGTTTCGGTCCAGGTCAGCCTACGCGGAGTGCGCAGGCTGACCTGGGTCGATACTTTTCGCAGATGCATCAAGCCCCCTTTTCACGGAGCATGGCACATTTGTAATTTCATGGTACTCGAGGTTGGTTTTTTCGAGTTTGAAATGACGCCAAAGGAGAACGATACCCGTTTCAGTTGATGGTACAAAAAAGAAAGAGCTAACATTGCACAGATCTACGCGTTTTCTGAGTTGTGATAACCGAGACTTGTTTTCACCAACATTTCTGAATAACGTTCGAATCAATGTTCTAAGAGTAGCAATCCGATCGGTCGAAACTTTCTGTCTCTGCCTATTACGTGTCTATTCGAGGAATATTTAACCCTTAGGCTGCTACGGGCGCCTCACTGACCCTTTGCGGACACTGTAGATCAAGATCAGACTGCACAGAACGTGCAGTTTGATCTTGGATCTACACTGTCCGATAAGGAGAAAGTGTTCTCCAAAACTAAGTTTGAAATAGCGTTATTCGGGTTTTTACTATCGGCTTGAAAGTTTCATTTAACTTATTTAGCAGGATGAGGGTTAAATCATAGGTGATTTGAAACATAAATCATGACTGTTGAGTATGGATTTAGATTTATTCTTTCTTTTCAAATTACAGTATTTGTTTTTACCTTGTTCCTATGGAATACGTATCACAACGAAAGAATTTTTTTTTTTGGCACGTAAAAAAATAGGGGAAAAATTGGTTGAACAGCCGAAAACCAAAAAATTATTCTGATATCATAGCCATTTTGTCACCCATGCCGATGAAAAAGTGAATTTTATTTTCTTTCCTAAATTTTCAAAGGAATCTTCGTCACATCTCGACGAAAGCCCCTTGGGTACATGTTCACTAAAAAAATTCTAATTTGCGATCTTAGTCTTTTCTACATTAACCGTTATTCCGAGTTAAGGCACTGTGGCAAAAGGTCACCAGCATTTTCTCCTTTTCCCACAATGTTTTCTACTCTTTTACAGCCAAATCTCGTAATTACAGACACATTTAAGTTGTCGTCTGCAAATGCTTACAATTTGGATGACTTCAGCTTTTTTTTTTTGTTGTTTGGCCAAGAGTTAAGAGGGTGACACAATTTCTGATTGACTAAATCTTTTGGTTGAGCCGATCGGAAATTGCTTTACCTTGATCTTTTGAGAATTCCCGAGAATAGAAATGCAATCTAGGAAGGTCTATTTATTAGTATAGAGTCCAAATAACTGAATTTCTAAATCAAGAATGACCATCATCTGCATTTCATGTCTGTTTTTTTTTTTTTTAATTTGTATGAAGTGGTGTTACATTCTTTTTTTTTTAATGTGAGTACATAATAATGCGTTCAAAAGTAAATTAGACATACAAAAATGAAAAAACAAAAAAACCCAAGACAATATAGGAAATAAGAAATAGAACACGAGTTCTTTCCCTTATGCAAATGCGAATTTAACGATCCTCTGGTAGACAACTTTTGATAACTAGCTAACTAACTGACTGACTGACTGACTGACTGACTGGCTGACCGACCGACCGACCGACCGACCAACCAACCAACCAACCAACCATATAACTAACTAACTAACTAACTAACTAACTAACTAACTAACTAACTAACTAACTAACTAACAATCAGAGAGAAAGAGAAACTGCTTTTGACAAGCAATTACTTTTCTTTTCCTAATATTTTTCCGTGAAATTAAAAAAGAAAAAATATTATTGGTTCACTCGTAACAGTTTGTGATAAAACTTTTCAATAAACTACAAAATTTGACAATGCTCCAAATTTAAAGCATTTTGCAGGCGAGCAGACAAAATGTATTGAGTATAAAACATCGTGGAAAAATGAGGAAATGCTGGTTACCAGCATTTTCTCCTTTTTCCGCAATGTTTTCAAAAGCCCTTTTCCTCAGGGTCGTTAAAACACGGGATTGTTTGGCAAAGGATTTGTCCATTCATTGTAACCGGTTAAATCTTGGCGAAAATTCTCTGTTTTTTACGGGCTCCTTGAATACTGCTTTCGAAAAACAATGTGTTACAAGGAGAAAATGCTTGTCAAGACAATCTTCGCCTTTACCCACAATTCGTTCTACTCTGTAAGAACATGTCCAGTCATTTGAGCAGGATTTACTTTGTCGTCTGCAAATGCTTTCAGTATGGACGAATCTAAATTCTGTCGTTCGAGAAGACCTGATTCGTTCACAGTTACATAATGATCGTCAATTATTGACTTATTAGTGTATTTCACAAATCTACAGTTGGATCATCTTTATAGGTCTGTGAATAACTGATGCGTATTTCTTATGGGATAGTGAATAATACATGGATCTATGTTAAGTCCAGTTCAAACAGTTAAGCAACTATACAGTTTTGCAAGATACTGTTGGCACCTATTTGTGTGCAAATGAATTAAATGGGATTATTTGTAACTGTAAAATGTTGCAGTATGTACGTAACATAGCTATCTACATCGGTCAACGACTTGTCGTATCTGGATACAGTGTAGGCCGATGCAAGGCGACTAAAAATACTAGTTTTCTAGTATTTTGAGAGAGCAGACAAAATTCAAGTCGTGCAATGATTTTAAACCTTTGCATCACAGTCCCGAGTTTTAACGGCCCTGAAGTAGACAGCTTTTGAAAACATTGTGGGGAAAGAAGAAAACGCTTGTGGCCAGCATTTTCTCCTATTCCCACCATGTTTTCTAGCCCATCTAGGACAAATCTCACCATTTGAGCAGTATTCTATTTGTCGTCTGCAAATGCTTTGAAACTGGACCAGTCTAAGATTTTGTCGTTTGGTAAGGAGTTAACCCTTTCCCAAACAAGCCCTGGTTTTCACGTGTCTGCAGTACAAGTCTTTTGAAAACACTGTGGCAAAAGGAGAAATTGCTCGTAACGAGCAATTTCTCCTTTTCCCACAGTATTTTCTACCCTTTTTGAGAACTTTCTGCCATTTTCGTCAAATTTAGAATTGTCGTCTGCAGGCTTTTCAATTTGGACCAGTCTGAAATTTATCGTTTGGGAAAGGGTTAAGTGATCGAATATACATACTCCTTTCCTAGTGCTTTGAGCCAGTAGACAAAGTACTACTAGCAGTTATTTTAACACTTTACCACACAATCACCAGTTTTAACTGCCCTGAAGAAGACGGCTTTTGAAAACATTGTGGGAAAAGAAGAAAATGCTGGTTACCAGCATTTTCCGCTTTTCCCACAATGTTTTCAAAGACTTCTTTCTCAGGGTCGTTAAAAGTCGGAAATGTTTAGTAAAGGGTTGATACATGTAGCATTCAACCTGGATTTGTGCGCACCTACCATTCTTATGAAAATGCTTAGTGTGATTTTCAATTGAGTTCTAAATTTAGTAAAAGAATGAACGTATTCTCTGGTTTACTAAACCGCATGGTTTACCTTTTGAATCCAGAATAAAGCTAGGAATGCAATTTAGAATGGTTGGTGAATACAGGCACGGTAAATGAAATGAAATTTGAAAAAAAAAAATACTGAAACAAAGCGGTCATTTCTGAGCGATGCTCTGAGGAAAATAGGGCTTATGCATCTGTGAAAAGTTTTGGCTCAGGTCAGCCTGCGCGGACTGCGCAGGCTGACTTGAGCCGAAACTTTTCGCTATTGGTCAATTTTCTGTAATGTGCAAGGACCAGTCCACCTCATGATTAAATCGGTTGTGAAAAAAAAAAAAAAAAAATGGCCAATATGGACCCATAACTATGTTATGGCTTGATTGGTATATGAATCACAGAGATGCATTAAACCTCTTTTTGCCAGAGCATGACTCGATTTATTTTAGTATCGAATTACAGTAACATTCAATGGTTCGATTATTCATTCTATTTCGTATCTTGTGATTTTCGTTTTTTCTTAATTAGATCTCTATACGTGGATTTATTTACACATAGAGGGCATCAATACATGTACTGTAATTATATCTACGTAAATGATACAAGATCGGACGGAGGTCGGTAATTAGTGGGCGATACGTCTTTTGTTTATGTTTTCCTTAATTTTGATTTCTATCTTCTTTATCATGACGATCATTGTTTAATAATCATGTCACTGGATTGATCTACATCGATAATATTGATACTTGTGCTCGATAGTAAATTAGATGTTTTGATGATTTTATGGTCGCTGATCTCTCTCTCTCTCTCTCTCTCTGTCCTGGTACTAACCAATGAATGAATGAACGAATGAACAAACGAACGAAGGAACGGACGGACGGACAAAAGGACGGATAAAAATGAACGAAGAAATATTCTACTATATCTTAGCTGAAACACTATTTTTCTTATTTCTATGAACATGTGCATGCATTATTTACTGAAGATGGTTTTTAATCGGGCGGTAGCTCGATTAGAGAGATGGAAAACTTCGGAAACCCGTCTAATCAGGGCAAACTGGTGTAACTGCAACTCGGAACAACTTTTACTTAAAGCGTTTTAACGCTTATACCTGCTGTGATGACCTTATTACAAAAACTACTTTTGACCCAGATAACCGCACTTTTGACCCAGATAAGCGCAGGAATAGTGATTAGCGGTAAACAGGCGTTAAGTAATGCCAAGTAATCCCATAATAACTTTTCAATTATGTAATAAACGGCGGTTACAGTTTGTTTAGTATTGAAGTATGTCATAATTACAGTACTATCAAAATCCCCGGCCAGCAAAAACTGGAGCAGTTTACTTTCAACACGAGTATAAGAAATATATTAATAAGCAGCAACTTTATGAATGAAACGAGTGCGAATCAAGTGTATTGAGTGATGTGAACACATCTTGTAGTCGCCTGCTGTCCATGTCATTCGGCAAATTTCGAGTGATCCGTTGATAGTTATACGTAGTTACGGGATCGGCCGAGTTGTGACGAGTGCTCTCCGTATGTGCAGCAGGTGTTGAAAAGATAATAGGTCATTTTGGTCTTGAGAGGGATAAAATCGCAACAGGAAACATTGCTTGAAAAGAATTTGAAAATTTAGATTGCTCTGCCTAAGAGAAAACTGATGTAAATGCAACTCGTAACAGCCGTAAGTTTGAAATAGTAACCGGCTGGTCGTTTAATGTTAGCGAGGCGAAGCTTGTGAAGCTGTGGGGATAAAGAGTATAGAGTTGTGTAAAGGTTATGGCCCTCGCGGAGAGGCCATTACGTAAACATTTTCAGAATGGACTGGCGATTCATCGCTTGCAACCTTAGTACCGAGACTTTCCATTCGCAATACTGACTGATTACGCATCTTTCAGCGTATGACGTATTAACCCCTAGGCTGCTAAGTGCGACTCGCTGACCAATTTTGCAGATAGTATAGATCAAGATCAGACTGCACAGAACGTGCAGTCTGATCTTGAATGAATACTGTCCGATAAGGAGATATTTCTTTTCCAAATAAGTTTGACATAGAATTATTCGGGTTTAACCACCGGTTTGAAATTTCATTTCAATGTTTTAACAGGATAAGGGTTGAATTGTTTTCACAGTCCCTTTTCCTCTCCTTCCAGCCATGGCACTACCATTTTACACTCACTTACATGTTTCTTCTTGGTGAGTTTCTACAGACTGGAATCAGTCTGTAAACCCTTGACCAAACAATCCTGTGTGGCTTTGAAAATATAGTTGGAAAAACTGTATGTATTCAGCATGTTCTCTTTTTTCCACAGCGTTTTTCACCCATTTAAAAGATTTTCGAAATTTTGTCAAATAGAACATTTTCATCGAGGATAAAAAAAAAAAACCCTCAAACGGTCACACAAATAAGCTCACTTACTGTTATATTCTCCATATCTGAATCAACGAACCAGGGAAAAAGTCTGCAGAGAGTGCAGATCCAGACCAGACTGCTCAGAACATGCAGTCAGATCTTGGATCTGTCATGCCAGTTTTCCGAGTTATTCAACTCAAGACAGCAATGGTCCTGCAAGATTTAGGCTGCTTTTCTAAGCTTAACATGTCTATTTTAACAATTTAGCGCTCTAAGCGTGTAAATGTCAGCAACATGTTTGTCTCATCAGCTATTCCACATTGGTCGATTCTCATCCTTTCCACATTTCAGATAAAGAGATCAAGGCTACCGCAGTTATGCTCTTACTGATTAGAATGACTCAAATACAATTACTTGTGTTGGCTATGGACAACTAAAGTCGCTTTTGAAGACAATAAAAGCCAAAGATCAGACTGTTCTTTGAACGCAATGCAATTCAATATCACAGACGTTCATATCTTAGATCTAATTGTCTGTTTATTTGGGATGTACATGTATATGGGGAAAAAAAAAACGACCATGAAATTGAAGCCTAATGTTTGATATTGTTTTCCTTACTGTAAAAGGCTAGTCGATTAACTGAGTGTTTTAACTCTTAACCAAACTATCCTTTGTTAATGCCCATGAGAAAGAAGTTGAAAACATTGTGAGAAAAGGGGAAAATGCAGGTTACCATTTTCTCCTTTTCCCCATGTTTTTTTTACCTTTTCAACGATTCAGATCATCATTTGGTCTAGATTTAATCGTCATGTGCAGATGCTTTTGATTTGGACAAGTCTAAATTTTTATCATTTGGTAAAGAGTTGACGGTTAGGGAGCTATTAGGTATCTACATTCTTTGAAAGTATAATGTAGGAGAAATTTGCCAGCAGACGTTTGG
Organism: Tridacna gigas; assembly: GCA_945859785.2. Lineage (NCBI taxonomy): Eukaryota > Metazoa > Mollusca > Bivalvia > Cardiida > Cardiidae > Tridacna > Tridacna gigas. Next base: position 9,553,975 of record OX244034.2, on the reverse strand, counting down.
ACTGGGCGATTTGGCCCGCTAAAAAATAAGTAGGACAGTCTGTCAAGATGAATACGATGTCTTGTTCAAAATGGAAAAATGAAAGGCCTACTACAAGCAGCCAAAAGTAAACAATTCCAAAGTTATAATGCAGACATATGTTATACGGCTTTTATATGTTACAATACAGTTACCAAAGTTGCCAAAGTTACAGAAAAGAATATATGTATTTTTTTCCCTCTTTTAAAAGGTTGGTAGGTACTGCTGTTCATGATGAGTGATATCTAAAACTTGATAATGGGTATTGCTGATCAGAATTGTCAGATATCTTTTACGTTCTATTGCTGTCGGCTGGCAAACATAACTTATATTTTAACCAATCGTTAAACTACTAATTTGTAAAAGACAGTTTAAAAAAGTGGGATCCTATGTAGCTCACTTGTAACGGTGTAGGATATTTTGTCCAATACATAGTTCAAACATCTACCATCTGATTTGTGATTTCAAACCACTGTAATTATTCAGTGTCGACCGATTACAGTGCTTACAGCACTTTGATTCTTACTTATAACTGTTTAGTCTGTATAAGCTTTTATATTCACCGACTTGTAATAAAGCTGAAAACCTGGTTAACCATTTCCTACACATCCCGTGTTTACCTTGGGAAGCAGACATTTAAAAATATTGTGGGAAAAGGAGAAAATGCTGGTATGCAGCATTTTCTCCTATTCCCACAATATCTTCCAGCATTTCATAGACAAATCCAGTTATTCCTTTCTCGACAATATTTTCTACCCTTTCAGAGACAGATCCAATTATTGGAGCGACAATTAATTTTTCGTCTGAAAATGTTTTCAGTATGAACAAGTCTCACATTTTGTCGATTGGTAAAGATTTAATAATTTTGATAGAAAGATAAACAACAGAAAAAGATAAAATTGTATAATCGCATGGATTAGAAGAAAGAAAGAGAAATATAAAATAAGAGAGAAAGATGCTGCATCTCTCTCTCTCTCCATTGGAACATCATGTTTTTATCTATTTTCAATCACGTAGACAGACAGAGAGAGAGAGAGAGAGAGAGAGAGAGAGAGAGAGAGACAGACAGACAGACAGACAGACAGACAAACAGACAGACAGACAGACAGACAAACAGTCAGACAGACTTAAAAATTGAAATATGAAATTGAGTCATGCTCTATAATAAGGGGGGGGGGGAGTGAATACATCTGTGAAAAGTATCGACCCAGGTCAGCCTGCGCAGTCCGCGCAGACTGACCTGGGTCGAAACTTTTTGCTATTGGTCAATTTTCTGCATGTCAAAGGACCGGTGTACCTCATAATTTCAGTCTGTTTTTAGATAAAATGGATTTGATGTATCCGTATTGCTTTACGACGGCTTGCTTTGTGTAATGCATCGTGGACATGCATTTAACCCCCTTTTCTCAGCGCACGGCTAAATCATTTTTGTTGTTGTTCTTTTTTTTTTTAATCCCTCGTTTAACTCAAGACCTGACACTCTATATCTGTTTCCTCGTTTCAAAAAACCTAATTTACTATTCAAAATTAGCATAAATACAACTGATACCAATCGCCTGTCAAAAAGTTTCTACGATCATAGCAAGACTAAATAATGACGCCATCAGCATTATAATTTTTTATCCAACCTAAAACAAATGTGACTCGTGTCGCTGATGCCTTTAAAAACTAGCCTTTAGCAATTAAATTCAAAATTATGAAAATGAGTCCCTAGTTTCGAAATAAATTATAAATCTTGCGTGCAATATTGTTTCACCTTCGCCACGGGGAGAAATCATTATCCGCGCCTTTTTGTTTATTCTGCGGTCACCGAACGCCAGATCCTGACAAGATTACGATTACCGCTACAATGGCTGGAGGCGGAGCAAGAAGCAATTTCGGGCTACCCGGAGATTGAGCGGCGATAACGTCGTAGGACGGGTAGAGAAAGTCAGATACAATCGTTTAAGCCAATCAAATTGTATCTTGGTGTGATTTATCGTACCCAAGTTCCCCTATATTAGGCCACTTGTTTACTGGTTTGGAGATAAATACGAATGTCATCTAAAGATTGATATATTATCTAAGTACAATTTTAGCTTTTCCGTGTGGTTTGATCTTTAGTTTAGTTTAAACATATTTTATTGCCAAGTATTTTACAAGAATATAATTTACAACATAGAACAATATACACAATCAAAGGACAAGGCAAAAGGGTCTGACCACAAGTTCTCTCAACTTAGATTCGGTCAAACCCTTGGTTTGATCTTTTTGGTTTCTTGGACTATAGAAGCGTGTTAATTACTCTTCGGTTAAAATACGATGTTTAGACTGTAAGTAAGACGTGTGGAAAACGATTGTTTACACGGAAAAAGGAAGGTTTCCAGAACATTTAAAGAAGGGAGTAAACAAGAAGGTATGTATGTTGTTTTCAAAGTGTTTGTCGCACTGAACGTTACAGGTCAATCCTTGTAGCGTAGGAACTCTGTCAGTGCCAATCATATAAACTCAACTTCTTCCAATGGCTGAAAATCAGAAATATTTCTATTTTATATGCCTCACTTAATAAACGGACGGCATAGATCTAAGATCAGACTGCACTTTCTGTGCAGTCTGATCTTGATCTATGCTGTCCGCAAATGCCTCTGATTTTTCGTCCATGACGCTGAAAGGGTTAACTGATATAGATAAATGGCAGGATATCTTATTTTTTAATATATGTTTGTAAAAAATATTTCACAAAAATATAAAGAAAGATCAACAAACACGTTCAATTTGGTTTTGAACTCAAATGTTATTGTGCGTTTTGAGCAACTGCAGTTTTGTCTCGCAGACCAAAGGTTAATGGCAGGTATAATATATATACATGTACTCGGTTAATAGAAGTCTCGGAGAAGCTAAGGGAAGCAAGCACGGGTTCTTTTAGCTGCAGTTTGAAATGAATGTTCAGACCTCCACATAAAAAGGGATGATAGTATTCTAAATCCATTATTTCTCTTCCAAACCCTATGTTGTGGGATCTCGTTAGAATCGTCTCGATTAGACGATTCTAATGAGTACCCATAGCATAAGGTTTAGTGGAGAGTGATTAATATCTTCAACTTTGAAATCAAAATCACTCCCTCTATCTTGAGCTCTGGATGTTTATAGGATTCAAAACCGTATACAATGTATTTTATTAAAAAAAAAATAAAGGATTGTAAATATCCGTAAGTCAATTCATTAGATTGGGTGACAAATCCTGCAACGTTTGTGACGTTGATCGTACAATTATAAACACTTTAATATTCTAAAGAGTTGGTTTCTACAGTCTTTGTGATCTATCTGACCTTTGTTTTGCTAACCATAATCTTTTAGTTTAAATTCAAAAAGAAAAGAAGTCTTTAATCTGTACTTTAAGGTTAGTTTCCAACGTCATGATATTTCATAATGAAAGTAGTAATTTCCGACTAGCAATAGAAATCGGAAAATACCCTAAAGTTGAGGAAAAATTGTATGTCACATTTATAAGAAAAAAAAAAAAACTTTTCCCTTGTAGCTTTGATCGTATGTTACCACTGAAAACCATATGTTACGAAACAGAAATGTAAAAAAAAAAGTAGGATAGATTTACTCAAAATAAATTCGCAAGATCTTTTTTACCGAATTTTTTTTATTTCGATTTCAGAAACCCGACATTGACAAGATGTCTTCCGTTACAAGATGCTGTGATACCGGACGGCCAATCGTTATCGATCCTGGTACCAAAAGGACAGTATGTTCCTGCCAGATACAGAAAGGTGTGCCGTCGTATTTATCAAGGGTACCAACTCTACCGGAAACAGTTTATGGAACCGGAAATAGCGTGTATTCACAGGCTAATATGTTGTCTGCTATGTACAGAATGGTAAGTTATGTGTGTTTTGTTCAAAAAGATAAAGACGAATAATGAAATTTTAATATGGAGATTACGGTTTTTATTTTTTCCCTGAGAAAAGGGTAAAAATATCCTGCTATAAATGTCACTATAGTCAAATATTGTAATCGAGCAGGTACAAAAAAAAAACACAAACTTTTTTCCATTGTCCGTTTTAAACAATGCCTTCAGAAGCATTATTCTGCATCCTGCTTGATTCAATATTCACTCTCAGGAGAAAAATATGCTGTACAAAACACACCCACCAAAACACAGAAATTGTATGGTAGAAAAAAATGAAATCACAGTAAAAAAAATGTATTGCAGGCAGTGTAATATTATCATTATTATATACCTAAAGCGAGAAAGGATATAAAAGCGTACTATTATCTAGTACGCGTTGGAAATGTTTTCCTTTTGAAAACTTCTGTTTTCATGATTCATCAATACAGAATTGTTGCTAATAATCACATATTTATTTTCTTTTTATTCCACAGTACGGACAGGACAATCCAGGTGACAATGTAACACTGACAGGAGGAGTTACTCATCCAGTTATGCCAATGAACACCCATGCTATTGCTGCCCACCCGTATGGTTTTGGGTAAGTCACTAGTACTGACCATATCGAGTCACATGTATAGCCATTTGTGACACATTTAACTCTCTACCAAACGACAAAATTTTAGACTCGTCCAAATTCAAAGCATTTGAAGACGACAATTTAAATGTGGCTCAAACGATGGTTTTGTTTTTGATGGGATAGAAAACATAGTGAGAAAAGGAGAAAATGCTGGTTACCAGCATTTTCTCCTTTTCCCACTATGTTTTCAAAAGCATTTTTTGTCAGGGTTGTTAAAACTCGGGATTGTGTCGTAATGAGTTAACCAGCATTTCTATCATGTGAACTCAAACCGCAGTTTCCTTTTACTGTTATTCTTAATAATAATAACAATAAAAATATTAGTAAGTTGGCACATTTTGTTTCAGTTTTACAACATATTGTCCTGCCAGCGACTGGAACTTTGACAGATCGTCAGGCTTATAATAATCATCATACTTTTAAATGGTATGAATTAAAATTTGTTTTCATTTATGACCCCCGAATTGTTTACATTTGGCAGCTAGTGGGCCTTCAATCATACAAAAATCCGAGACAACAACAACGTTAACATAATTTTGAGGGTAACAAAAGTTATCTTTTTATTTCAGTTACCCAGGATTCGATATTCATGGGGCACGACGTAAAAATGCTACAAGAGAAACAACAAGCCCGCTAAAGGCATGGCTGTATACCCACAAGAAAAATCCGTACCCAACAAAAGCAGAGAAAATCATGTTAGCTATTGTGACGAGAATGACCTTGACCCAAGTGTCCACGTGGTTTGCGAACGCCAGAAGGAGGCTGAAGAAAGAGAATAGACTGAATGGAAATGATGATGACTCTCTGTCTGATATATCTGGGAAAGGTTAGTTCTTATGCCTTTGGGATCATATTCGGTAACGGACTTATTGAATCGCAGCTATAGGATTATCCATTTGAACCGGACTGAGTCCGATTCCCTAGCTCTGCAAATTTCTTTTTGAGGCTTGGTGACAGTCAATGCGAAAGGATTCATTTATATCCCATCGTTGATCATTGTTTCGACGATAGTCATTTGGGAAAGCAGTCAGTCGCTTTGGGGATGCGAAGTAGTGGCAAAAGAAACTCCAAAGAAGCATGGATAGATGCACTGGTCGCCCAAATATAATCTAGATAATCAGTCGAAAACGGCGTCAAACACCATACATTTAATCATCTACTCATTTGTGTGGGTTGATATAGACGTGCACAGAATGATCTTTGACAGAGAAAATAAACCATTGTATAAAAAATACTGCTTGGCTTAGTCGTTATGGTGGTAAATTTATATTGTTTCGATCCTCAAGGCTTCGATAGAAAGACACTGTACACAGATTCCGAACTTACTGCTTTTAAAACAATGAAAATGCATGAATAATTTCACTGTCGCCATGATATAACTAAAACATTCTTAGGTGCGTGAGCAGAAAAATACAACACAAATAAATGAGCCGCGCTATGGCTAAAGGGGCTTTAATGCATCTCTGTCATGCAGTATATCTAGCAGATCATCATAATAAAAATAATGGGTTCATGAAAATAGATTAATGAGCCACGCTCTGGCGAAAGGGGGCTTAATGCATCTCCATAATCCATGCTACCAATCAAGCTATCGCACAATTATGGGTCCATAAAAATCCATTTTGTCCAACAACCGACTGCATCATAAGGTAGAATGGTCCTTTGACATACAGAAAACTGACCAATAGCGAAAAGTTTCGGCCCAGGTAAGCCTGCGCGGACTGCGCAGGCTGACCTGGGTCGACGTTTTTCGCAAATGCATTAAGCCCCGTTTTCTCAGAGCATGGCTGATTTAGTCTTAGACTCTAACGTTCGACTGGATTTCGAGGTGGAATGGTCCTTTGCCATGTAGAAAATTGACTAATGACAATGCATGCGATGACTGCGCAGGCTGACCTGGGTCATATGTAAATTCTGGACCTGAACCCATAGTTACCTTGTAGAACACTTCTAGATGAATGACCGTTTTAATCAACTATTTACCAAATAATCCCGATTTTTCACGACCCTGAGGGATAAAGGCTTTTGAAAACATTGTGAGTACAGGAGAAAATGCTGGTAACCAACATTTTCTCCTCTTCCCACAAAGCTTCCTACCCATCCAAAACAAATTTCATTTTTTTTTATTCGCATTTACTGTGTCGTCTGCAAATACTTTCAATTTGATTAAAGTTTACGGATTTTTTGTCGTTTCGTGAAGAGTTAAATATTACCAAGTCTGGCAGTCGACTTTTGTAGTCTTTCAAAACAGACTGCCTTTGTAAACATTGTAAGAAAAGGAGAAAATGTTCATTATACATGTCTTACCACAATGTGTTGGACACAACAGCGTTACATATTACTGGAAAGTTTGTATGACTATCAAAGGTTATAATTATTAAATTTAAATATCTCAATTTATTTTTTCAGATGACAGAATCGATATCGACACATCAACAGAACAACTATTTCAAGACGACGATGACGTAGCTAGCAAAACCGGAAACGTGTCAGACATTTCGGAAAACTCGGACTCATTGGAACAAAATACAAAGAAGGATAGGCTGGGCAAAAAATGTGTACAAAAACTGTTCTCTCCAGACGGGAGGAACGAACTCTACCTGGAACGGATTGCCTCCCCTGAATTGTCCGAAGCTATTGAACACTCTAATACGGAAGAAGTTTACATCGATGTTCAGGCGCCTCCAGTTAAAGAGAAAGACATTCTAGAACAAACTCGGTCTGCAACCTTGGAAGCCCAACAAAATGACATTATTAGATTAAGGATGTTGGATAGGATGCCGGAAAAACCGGAGCTTAATCTTGCTAAACAAAAAACGGTTGCTCCCCCACAACAGAAACCAAAGATCTGGTCCATTGCTCAAATAATTGCTTGATGTATAAAACACTGCTTTATGATATATTTATAATAAATACTAGTACTTAGATAAATGGTGTGTGTGTGTTTTTTTAGCTCACCTTAGCACAACGTGCTAAAGGTGAGCTATTGTGATCGCCCTATGTCCGGCGTCCGTCGTCCGTCGTCCGTCAACAATTTCTTTAAACATCTTCTTCTCCCAAACCACCGGGCCAATCTTGATGACTCTTGGCAGGGATGTTCCTTGGGTGAAGCTCTACCAAAACTGTTCAAAGAATTGAATTCCACCCACAACTCTGGTTGCCATGGCAACAAAAAGGAAAAAATAGCAAAATCTTTGAAAATCTTATTCTCTGAAACTAGAAGGCGCAGAGCTTTGATATTTGGTATGTAGCATCTCCTAGTGGACCTTTACCAAGTTTGTTCATTTGATACCCCTGGGGCCAAAACTGGCCCCGCCCCGGGGGTCACAAGTTTGAGCATAGTAACAAAGAAAGAAAACTTTAAAAATCTTCTTCTCTGAAATTTGAAGGCGTAGAGCTTTGATATTTGGCATGTAGCATCTCCTAGTGGACCTCTACCAAGTTTGTTCATATGATGCCCCTGGGTCAAAACTGGCCCCGCCCCGCGGGTCTCAATTTCCAACATAGCAACAAAGAAGGAAAACTTTAAAAATCTTCTTCTCTAAAACTAGAAGGCATGGAGCTTTGATATTTGGCATGAAGCATCTCCTAGTGGACCTCTACCAAGTTTGTTCATATGATGCCCTTGGGGTCAAAACTAGCCCTGCCCTGGGGGTCACAAGTTCGAACATAGGAACAAAGAGGGGAAACTTTAAAAATCTTCTTCTCTGAAACTGGAAGGCGTAGAGCTTTCATATTTGGTATGTAGCATTGCCTAGTGGACCTCTACCAAGTTCGTTCATATGATGCCCCTGGGGTCAAAACTGGCCCCGCCGCGGGTGTCACAAGTTTGAGCATAGTAACAAAGAAGGAAAACTTTAAAAATCTTCTTCTCTGAAACTTGAAGGCGTAGAGCTTTGATATTTGGCATGTAGCATCTCCTAGTGGACCTCTACCAAGTTTGTTCATATGATGCCCCTGGGGTCAAAACTGGCCCCGCCCCGGGGGTCACAATTTCCAACATATGAACAAAGAAGGAAAACTTTAAGAATCATCTCTAAAACTAGAAGGCATAGAGCTTTGATATTTGGCATGAAGCATCTCCTAGTGGACCTCTACCAAGTTTGTTTATATAATGCCCTTGGGGTCAAAACTGGCCCTGCCCCGGGGGTCACAAATTCAAACATAGGAACAAAGAGGGGAAACTTTAAAAATCATCTTATCTGAAACTGGAAGGCGTAGAGCTTTCATATTTGGTATGGGGTCACAATTTCCAACATAGGAACAAAGAAGGAAAACTAAAAATCTTCTTCTCTGAAACAGGAAGGCATAGAGCTTTGATATGTAGTATGTAGCATCTTCTAGTAGATCTCTACCAAGTTTGTGCATATGATGCCCTTGGGGCAAAAGTTGGCCCTGCCCCGGGGGTCACATGTTCGAACATAGGAACAGAGAAGGAAAACTTTAAGAATCATCTTCTCTGAAACTGGAAGGCGTAGAGCTTTGATATTTTGTATGTAGCATTGCCTAGAAGACCTCTACTAAGTTTGTTCATATGATGCCCTTGGGGTCAAAACTGGCGCAGCCCTGGCGGTCACAAGTTTAAAAATAGGAACAAAGAAGGAAAACTTTAATTTTTTTTTCTCTTAAATGGGAAGGCATAGAGCTTTGATATTTGGTATGTAGCATCTCCTAGTGGACTTCTAACAAGTTCATTCCAAGGATGCTGCTTGGGTCAAAACTGGCCCAGCCCGTGGGGTCACAAGTTTGAACATAGGAACAAAGAAGGAAAACTTTAGAATTCTTCTTTTCTGAAACCGAAAGGTGTGGAGCTTTGATATTTGGTATGTTGCATCTCAGAGTGGACCTCTACCAAGTTTGTTCATATGATGTCCCTGGGTCAAAACTGGCCCCGCCCCAGGGGTCACAAGTTCGAACATAGGAACAAAGAAGGAAAACTTTAAATTTCTTTTTCTCTTAAACGGGAAGGTGTAGAGCTTTGATGTTTGGTATGAAGCATCTCCTAGTGGACCTCTACCAAGTTTGTTCCAAGGATGCTGCTTGGGTCAAAACTGGCCCAGTCCCGGGTGTCACAAGTTCGAACATAGGAACAAAGAAGGAAAACTTTAAAATTCTTCTTTTAAACTGGAAGGCGTAGAGCTTTGATATTTGGTATGTAGTGATTCTCTTCTAAGTTTGTTTGCCCATCTAAGCACAACAAGTTCATTGAGTTCAAAATTGGGTCATCTTGGGTCATAAACTAGGTCTTTAGGTCAAATTAAAGAAATACCTTGTTGGCACTCTCAAGGCCACATTATTTGCTCAATTGCCTTGAAAATTAGTTAGAAAGTTTGTCTTTATAAAGTCTCACATAAGATTAATTTGGGTCAACTTGGGTCATAAACTAATTTACTGGGTCAATTTAAAGAAATACCTTGTTTGCACTCTGGTGGCCACATTTATTGCTCAAATGACCTGAAATTTGGCCATAGTGTTTGTCTTGATGAAATACCAGATGAGTTTGGATTTGGGTCACCTGGAACTATAAACTAGGTCACTAGGTCAAATTAAAGAAATTCCTTGTGGGCACTCTAGAGGCCACATTATTTGCTTAATTGCCTTGAAAATTGGTCAGAATGTTTGTCTTTATAAAATCTCACATGAGTCTGAATTTGGGTCAACTGGGATCACAAACTAGGTCACTTGGTCAAATTAAAGAAATAGCTAGTGGGCACTCTAGAGGCCACATTTATTATTCAGTTGATTTGAAAATTGGTTAAAATGTTTCTTTTGATATAGTCCAAGACCAGTTCAAATTTGGGTCACCTGGGGTCATAATCTAGGTCACTAGGTCAAATTAAAAAAATACCTTTAGGGCACTCGAGGCCACATTTTTTGCTCACTTGACTTGAAAATTGGTCAGAATGTTTGTCTTCATGAAATTTGAGTTTGAAATTGGGTCACCTGCGGTCAAAAACTAGGTCACATGGTCAAATTAAAGAAATACCTTTAAGGCACTCTACTAAGGTGAGCGACCCAGGGCCATCATGGCCCTCTTGTTTTTAAATCTAACTTTCCTTACTTCTCTATAATTTCTTCACTAAAAGTTTGCAATGAAGCAGGTGTCCTATTTTCCCTCTGTGGACGGAGTGGGTTGAGACCAGACTTTACAAAGGTGCAGCCTGATCTTGAATCTACACTGTCTGTGACCTGGTTCTAAACTATTGGCAAATACACAAATACAATCTTCTGTAGCTGAATAGTGTTTTCAGACCTTGAGAACAAACGAAATTTAGAGTTGATGCTAAGCCAAGAACAATGACCGTGTTTAATTCTCGGTTGTGGGGTAATTGTCTTGTCAGGGCTGGACAATTATCAATTCGTCCAACCTCGTTAGATAATTTTGATATACGACAACTTTATGTACGTATTAAATAGACCAATACTGCCACACTGAAAACATAAACACAGGCCATAAGCTTTGGATATGGTTACCTTACAGCAAGCAGTGTATAATTGCTACCGTGGTGCAGTGGTCAGGTCGTAGGATTGTCGATGAAGCGGTTTAAGTTTTAATTGATCCCGATTGATAGCAAATTTATCGCATTCAGTTTATACGCAGTCTTTTGTGTTTGAATTGTATTTTTCCCTTGTTTAAAGCTCTTAACCAGACGGCAAAATTTGAGAATCGTCCACTCTGAAAAGGTTGTGGGAAAAGGAAAAAATGCTGGTTACCGGCATTTTCGTCCCTTTTCCACAATGTTTTCAAAGGCCTTTTCACTCAGGGTCTCTAAAAGAAGGAATTGTGCGCTAAAGGGTGTCACTAATACAGCGTATTCAGTGACACACGGGATAAGAAAAAAGACAGAATATAAAAATGTACACTGTACATTCCTTCTGCTCTATAAATTCATTTCTGTCCATCTCACAGTTTTGGTGCCATCTATACAGGCGAATAAGAATTATCAGTTTTCGATAAGATTGTTAAAGATAACAAAAAAGAACTTGCAAAGCAAAGCTCTGTCTTTAAAACTGGCTATTCAGAATTTTACAATAAAATAAAATAAAACACCCAAAGTATTTCATCAATGAATTTAGTAAGGCAATAGCTGGCAAACCTTCAATAAATAAGAATGATATTTATGATACAAAAACGTTTTCAGGTTTTTTTTTCCTAAATGGGCAACGTAGTGTTTTGAGGTATTCTTAGATTTCATGCCAGTTTTTCGCAAAGACTTGTGGGAATGTCACGTAACCAATAGCACGCCGTGGATTATTTGGGGTCGCGTCCATTATTTGGGGTCGTTTTCAAATAAGCATGATGACGTCACATCTGATCAAATAAGAATAGAGTCACCGATTTCATCACGTTATTTTAACGGCAAAATTGCTCTTTTTTGCTGAATGTAACTCGAGTTTCTTTAATCTTTAAGCTGCTAAGCGCGACACAATGACCTATTGCGGACTGTGTAGATCAAGATCAGACTGCACAGAACGTGCAGTCTGATCTTCGATCTACACAGTCCGATACTGTCTTGTCTTTTCGGTGACATCAATTTTGAGATCGCAATAGTTATTTTTAACTATCGCGTGGAAATTTTCGTTTCATTTATTTAGCAGTTTAAGGGTTAGGCTTGCATAGAAATGTATATGTTGTTGTATTTACTAGCGTTTTACAAGACATTTTGATTTACAGCGAAAAATCCCAAAAGGCCCCGTTGACTTTATTTAGTTTCTTTAACATATCCGATGAACTTCTTGTTAATTTGATTATTATAGATGAAAACATCAGTACAAAAAACGAATATAGAAATAGCATATGCTCGACAGATCTTTTTCAAATTGTTGAATAGCTATGATCTGTTTCAGTTAGCATAAATTATTACGTGAATATAGCTTTACATTAAATAGAACAAAATTTTATGCGGAACTGCCGGTAATTTGAGAACGACGTCGCCTCTTTATGACACCTGGCATTGTCTAACACCGGGGTCGAATTAGACTGATTTGCGAACCTGACCGAAAAATGAACATGACAAATGACATAACCATGCTAATCTATGACAGCAGGGCGCCGTTTCCAAATCGGTGCGGAAAACTGCAGATTATGGTTGCACAATAAAACAAACAAAAAAATCTTTTATGATAAAATCATCCAATCGGTTTACTTTTTCCTCAATTGATAGCTTATCAGATGTCAGTATTCGCCTTACACGTTTTGTAGGCCGGCATGTGCAGGAAATGGATAGGTGCACTTTCCGCCATAATTGAACTGAAACGACAATGAAAACGGCGTTAAAGACCATACAAACGACAGCAAAAACTTACAACAAGTGCTTTACAGGTGGATTAAAACAATATATTTGTTCGCGTATGAAAGGAATTCATATACATATGAACCACGCTCTGTGAAAAGGAGGCTTGATGGATCTGCGAAAAATATCGACTCAGGTTAGCCTGCGCAGTCCGCGCAGGCTGACCTGGTCCGAAACTTTTAGCTATCGGTAAATTTCTGTGTGTCTAAGGACCAGTCTACCTCATGATTAAGTCGGTTGTTAAGAAAAGTGGCTATCATGGACCCATAATTACATGTATGTGATGGCTTGATTGCTATCATAAATCACGAAAACGCATTAAGCCCCCTTTTGCTAGAGCATGGACAATATATATATATATATATATATAGAGAGAGAGAGAGAGAGAGAGAGAGAGAGAGAGAGAGAGAGAGAGAGAGAGAGAGAAAAGCAAGCTTTACAAATTACCCATTCATTCAGAATTTTGTTTGAATCCTTAACCGTTTACCAAGCGACCCCGTATTTTTACGGTCGTCAGGAAAACGAAAACATTGTGCGAAAGGGAGAAAAATGTTGGTAACCAGAATTTTCTCCTTTCCCCACAATGTTTACTATCCCTTACAAACAGCATCACTGAAACCTAATTTGTTGTCTGTAATTCAAAGACGAGCTAATTTTTTGTCTTCCTGTTAAGAGCAAAAACTGGATTTCCTTTCACCTCCTTTCCGTCAATAATCTTCTACTTAGGCCTATCTCCTATCGTTTTTTGTATATATTTAACAAAAAATCATTGTATTTGCCATTGTTGAAAAAAGAATTATTGAACTGTATTGTTGGGGAAGGACCGATTCTAATTTGAGAGAACTTGTGGTCTAATCCTATTTCAACATAATTCTATAACATAAACTAACTGGACCTTGACCGGAAACAGTATTTTTTTTATAGGATAGTTGATATCTTGTACAGAAACTCATAATAGCGAGACTGTTAACTCTTAGTATGGGAAAAACAGAAATAACAAAATAAATAGCCATTTCTGAGATTTCGAAGCTGCGCCTATCAAGACTATAGTCTGGCGACTCTACCGGTTTGGCTATCCGCGCAACAATTTCTCTGTATTATTGGAAATGTATTTATGCCTTACAAGACACTAGCGACTTCCTTGGGACGGTTTTTTTTGTTTGTTTGTTTGTTTGTGTGTACATAAACAATATTAAGAAAGAAAACTTGGGCATTTGACATGTTTTTATACGTGTATTTCAGTTCATAAAGTTATGTTGCTTTTTAAATGCCGATTTCTCGAAGAGTTTCTGAAATAAATGATCGGGAAATAAAATTAAATTGTATGTCACCTTAAGGTATTTACAAGACGAAATAAAATGGTTCTGTAGAAGTGAAAGTAAAAACGATCATTAAAGTAATATACATAAATCGAAAAGCAAGCGAAAACGATAATTTGACACTTAAGCTGCTGAATAAATGAAACGCAAATTTTTACTCAATACTAAAAGCCCAAACATTGCGGTTTCAAAGTTGATTTCACCGGAAAGAAAATACCGTATCGGACAGTGTAGATCAAAGATCAGACTGCACGTTATGTGCAGTCTGATCTTAATCTACATTTTCCGCAAAAGGTCAGTGGGTCGCGATTAGCAGCTTAAGGGTTAAGTAATACTAGTATACATAAATCGAAAAGCAAGAGGTACAAATTATGATTTCCGTATTATACATTAGATGCTTCTGATTCCCTAACCCTTGACAAACAAGCCCGTGTTTCTCAGTTCCAAGGAAGAAGACATTTGAAAACATAATGGGAAATTTGAGATGCTGGTGACACGCATTTTCTCCTTTTTACTACAGTTCCTTATATTATGTTCTCTGACCCTTTTTGGGCTACATTTATTTTGTCGCCGGCAAATTATGTCTCGATATTAAGATGTCAAAAACATTGTCGTCTGTAATGTGTTGGAGAAAAGACAATCACACTAACCCTGTCAACACTGTTGGCGAAAACAGGATTTTTTTCGGACGGCATAGGTCATGTTCAGATTACACAGGAAGTGCAGTCTGATCTTGAATCTATACAGTTCGCTCGCTTAGCCACGCTTTATATGATAAAGGTCTTTATGAGTATGAGTTGATTGTACTTTGAGCTATTGATAGAGGTCGAGTGTTATATACTGTATATGGGCCATGCTCTGTGAAAAGGGGGTGTTAAAGCCTCTGCAAAAACTATCGACCCACGTCAGCCTGTGCAGACTATCATGCGCAATCCGCGTAGGCTGACATGGGTCGAAACTTTTATGCTGTTTGTAAAGTTTCTGCATGTCAAAGGACCATTCAACCTCATGATTCAGCCGGTTGTTACACGAACTGGATTTGATAGATCCATAATTGTGTGACGACCTGCTTGGTATCATCTATCATGGGGATGCAATAAACCCCCTTTTCCCAGAACACAGCTCATATTTTTTTACGCTGAAACAGTAAGCACGAGAAAACCAGTCTTTCAATATTAAAGTTGCAAAACAGGCATTATTATTGACCTGATTGTACAAGGAAATGGGTTTTCGTGTACTAAATGCTGCATAAAAAAGCGATGATATTAATGTTTCACAAGAAAGGAGAAAAAAGAAAACGTTAGAAACGGCGACAAGCCGTCAAAATTCGGCTGGCGCCGGCCTCATGTCGCGAACAACTTATCGCCGCTGACTTCTCAACAAATATTTCAATTCGTGGTACGGTTTGTGAACAAATTGAAAACATAACTCTATCAAAAATAGATAAAGACTTCATACAACTAAAGCGCTTTTCGCAAGCTCCTATAGAAATTTGATGGATGGGGTGTTTGAACATAGGGATTAACGAAATGTGATTATGTGCTAGCAACAAATATCCCGCATACTCGTGCCCCATTTATCAAAGCCAATGACATTCAATCATATTTTAATCATATTTTAAACACTCTGTAATAGCGTTCCGTATGCAGAGAGCGTGCAAATTTGGCGCGTCGCTTCCAAGTTCTAGATTTTTTTTTTTTATTGTACAACAATGACGCTGCGCTCTATATTCTATTTTTAACTTGTTTCTGGGTTATTCATGTTTTCGTCGACGATTGCTTCCAGTTTTTGCAAGAAAATGATAATTTAACCCTTTACCACACGATTCCGACTTTTAACGACCCTGAGAAAAAAGATTTTATAAAAACATTGTGGGAAAAGAAGAAAATGCTGGTTACTTTTTATCACAATGTCTTCGATTCAATCAAAGGAAATTTCCATCACTGTAGCCACATTTAATTTGTCGTCTGCAAATGCTTTAAATTTTGACAAGTCTAAACTTTTGTCGAGTTGTAAAGAGTTTAAAAATGACGATGCGCTCTATGTTTGAGTCATGATCTGTGGAAAGGGGGCTTAATACATCTGCGAAAAGTACCGACCCAGGTCAGCCTGCGCTGTCCGCGCAGGCTGACCTGGGCCGAAACTTTTCGCTATTGGTCAATTTTCTGTGTTTCAAAGGACCATTCTACCTTATGGTACCGTCGGTTGTTAGACAAAATGGGTTTTATGGATCCTTTATCACGTGATGACTTGCTGGGTATCATGCACCACGGAGATGCATTCAGCCCCCTTTTAACAGAACATTTTAAAACTTGTTTCTGTGTTATTCATACATCCGTTGATGACTCCTTCTAGTTTTTACAAGAAATTGCACTTTAACGCTTTACCACACAATCCCGAGTTTTAACGCCCTAAAAGAAGATTTTGTTTGTTTGTACTCTAGTAACGCCGTTTTAACAGCTTAGGTCATTATCGCGGCGGTCAGTGCACCTACGCATGTGTTTCCTGGCTTTCTCGCACCAGTATTGACACAACTTTCTTTCCAAGCCACTGACTACTTTTCTCACATGCATCAGAGGTGAGAGGAAAGAGAAAACAAAAGGTTTGCCTCAGCTGGGTATCGAACCCAAAACCACCAGGCCACGAGTTAGATTAGGTACGCTAACCACTGAGCTATCCAGCCAGGTGCCTACAGAAGAGGCTTTTGAAAAAAATGTAAGACAAGGAGAAAATTCTGATCTATGCCGTCCTCAAAAGCGCGATTTCTCCCGTGGCACTGAAAGGGTCAACACCATGTGTTCTTCATTCTATTACTGGGCGGCAAAGGAGTACGTGTATTTTATATTTCCACAGAACAAACAGACAGCTCTTTACGAAATACATTAACCTATTACAATGTGAAAAAAAAAATGGAACAGAGGACTTCGGAAGTATCTTTATGAAACTGTCTAATCCACTTGAATTAAGGTTAATTGCATTGCATCCCATTTATTAACGATTCTATTCAGAGATGTGAAGAATATTCGAATCAGCGATAGTAGTTAAGACATGCTCTGTGAAAAGGGGGCTTAATGCATCTGCAAAAAGTTTCGACCCAGGTCAGCCTGCGCAGAACGCGCGGGCTGACCTGGGCCGAAACTTTTTGCTTTGGGTCAATTTTCTGTATGTCAAATGACCATTCTACCTAAAGATTCAGTCGGCTGTTAGAGAAAAGGGATTTTATGGATCCACAGTTAGGTAATGACTTGCTTAGTATCATGTATCACGAAGACGCATCAAGCCTCCTTTTGCCATGATTTTGCCAGAGCATGGCCCAGTTATCATTCATTTCGAGGTTCTGGCTACACAGAATTAAAATGTTCTTAATTTTACGAACTAGATCAATGATTCAACACAAGGTGTAAATGATGATTAACAGAAGTATTGTATCTATTTTTATAAGTTTATTAGGAATTAAATGGACGCTGTACATTTTTTTCCCTCAAATTTGTCTTATTTTTCGTGGTGACATTAAAACATACCCCTATACTGGTACCCATTGCATCTCAACCTCCTGTAATCCTCCGAAAGACATTTATACGACGATCGATAACAGGCTATCAGTTTAAATGTACATCTCTCTTTCCCCCCTCCTCCCCCGTCCATAAAAAATCCTTCCTTGGATTTAATGTAATGTAATCGTTGATGTAAACAATTGACCTGCTGTTTGATATGGACATCGACCTGGTTCGAAAAGCAACCACAAATATAGAGGGAAAACACTGACAAGGCATGACGCATTGATTCTGCGTTTGCGAGACAAAATAAATCCAAAATGGCGCCAGGAATCCCAATGATTACTACTCAACGAACTTGTAAACAATTTATTATCAGTTCTACCTGGTGTGAACGACTTGTAATTGATTTCAAGAGATCGTGAAACTATACAATCATATCGATGGCAAAGTAGTTCCCATGCAGCCTGGCGTAGTAACACAATTTTCACGCGGCTCCCCTCGTTTCCAACTTTCAAGTTGGAAATTTACGAAAAACGTCTAGAAAATATTTCAACTCGGCTCTTGAAAGAAACAAACATGTATGTCAAGCGAAGACTTTTTGTGACAGAGGGATATAGATTTATTTACAAAACGACACAACAATGTTTCTGTGTTTGCACGTTTTCACCGATGTGTTGTACTCCGGGTAGTCTCACAGATCATTCGTGTTAATGGAAACCCGCGCCTCAAGTGGACATTTCGACAAACATTTGAACATTTGAAAATAACAAGTAAATTTCAATTAGAGACCCGGATTACCATCCAAATAAACAAATCCAGTTTCGTGTGCCCACTGGATTACACCCGCAATCGTTGAATGGGTAAGATAATTCCTCGCTAATTCGTAAGTTTGGGATTTGTTCGGGGTTTGATTGATTGTTTTGTTATGGGTGCTCCGGAGGGTTCTGAATATAGGGGCTTATACTGACAATGTACATCTCGAAATAAACTATTAGTTAATCCTTAAGTTTTTATCAGACGACAAAATGCTAGACTCTATCAAATTTAGAGCATTTGCAGACGACAAATTCAATGTGATTAATTTGGTGGAACATTTCTTGGAAAAGGTAGTAAACATTGTAGGAAAAGCTAAAAACCATTATGGGAAATGGAGAAAATACATTTTTTTTACCCAAAGCACTCTTACCCAGGGTCATCAGAACACCGGATTGCTTGGTAAAATGTTTGGTAAAATGTAAAACTTCCGGTCAGATCTAAATATATTTCCGGCCAATGGTTGAAAACCAAAGAAATGCAATTTCAAAGCTTCTGTCAGTAACGCTATACTGTTGAGAGCATTATGACGTCATTAACACTTTCCCGTACAATGCCGCCTTTTAACGCCCCTGGGAAAGAAGCCTTCTGAAAACATTGTGGGAAAAGGAGAAAATGCTGGTAACCAGCATTTTCTCCATTTCCCACAATGTTTTCTACCCTATCAACGAAAGATTGCCCCATTTGAGCCACACTGAAATTGTCGTCTGCAAATGCTTTCAATTTGGACAGGTCAAAAATTTTGCCGTCTGGTAAAGGGTTAAAAACAAGAAATATCTTTAAAAAAGCTAGATGGCGTAAATTTGTCAGCAAATAGGCAGGGGCCCTTTAAATAAACTTGTCTATATTTTTTACCAATCACAGATTTCTAATCCTTCATTTGTTATCAAAACCAAAAAGTAGGCCAAAAGCCAGCACAATCAGCTACGCCGAAAAAAACTCCTACTCCAAAGACTTATATTTAGTAGCGTTCGACTTCGGTATACGACAGAGAGGTGCAATGCGAATCCCACAATTGACCAAATGTTGACTCACATAATATTTGAGCAATCTTTAAAAAAAGAAAGTTGAAGAAAATGGGTTTTTTTTTTTATATATTTGATATTTTGTGGAAAAAAGAGAGAAAACTTTCGAAAGGATGACAAATACTTTGGTTCATATAGTAATAAAGTTCATGCGCCGGAAAGGCCTTAATTTTGATACAGAGTGATAAGTATTTAATTTCCACCGAAAACGGTCTTTTTTGATGAGTCGATTGTCTTGGGAAAAGCATATGTAATTTTTTCCACACAGTTTGTTCTTACCAAATAAACAAGTTGGTCCTCTTTCGAGGCCTAGAGATACCACTCGACAGAAAATGAAACGAGCTTTAGACCAGGATAATCGGCACAGTCTATGCAGTCTGACCTTAAACTTAACATGGTCCAAAAATAATCTTGTGTCACGCATGCCATTGAGAGTTGTGACGTGAATTAGGAATACATGAAATTGAAATTACAACTGACACAAAGCGAAGACACCGTGACTTGTTTTTCCGTAAATTCTGTTCAAATATTTATATTCAATCAAATTTAACATGTATACATCTATTTGCGTATTGTTTTTGAATTTTGGTTTATTGTGAAATAGCAGTTTCGGCCCTCGGGTGGTCAACTAAAACGTTTTTAAATCAGCTCATACGCAGCGTTATAGTTTTTATCTTAGATATTTTAAATGCTACTGTTTTTTCCCAAATTTAGAAGAAAATTACTTAATCATCTTTACGCCTCAGTTTAACCGCAGGTACACCTTTTTATTAAATAACAATTTTGCATCGTCACATACTTAGAATATGGTACCATTAGCTACTGTAGGCTTCTGTTTTTGTTTACAAAGAATCTTAGACGTGAGGGAAGAAAGGAGAAATGTTTCCAATATACTTCTATCATGTCGGCGCACAAAGAGGGCAATTTCAGAAAATGAATAGCTCGCACTTTCACGATAAAGTGCGAGGCTATTACGAATGAAAATATTACCATTTTCAACGTGTCAAGTGGCCACCACTGTTGAATACACAAATACACGTGTGGGGTTTAAAATATTTTCAAAAATCTCTTTTTGTCACTAAAAGGCTATTTATTCTATTGACCATTGTCCACTAGTTTTCAAGATATGTTGACTTTTCATACGAGGCTGTTAATCTCTGTATACGGTAGGTATCGAACAGTAAAGCACGTCCAACTTACACTTGGCGTATTGTCACTATCATGTTACATTAGAAACTCTTCACTGTGGAAATTAGTTTTAGGGCTGGCCACGTGGTTCTGTTTTTGTATTTACTTTGACAGGCAGTTGATTGTTGTTTCACTGTAATTTGATCTTGACGAAGTTTGAAAATTGGAATACTGCCTGTCACAGCCGTTACGCCATTTCCAAAGGGAGTAGAAGCGGATTACGCCGCGGGTCCGTGCAGTTTAGATTTTAGGAAATGTATCATTAGTTGCGTCTTTATTTGGATTTAAATTGCATCACACTTTCTGATTGGCTTAACTAAATGAACCACGCTCGGGCAAAAGGGGGTTTAATGCATCCCCGTGAAGCATTATACAAAGGAAGTCATCACCTACTTATGGAACCATAAAATTCATTTTCATTAACAACCTGCTGAATCTTGAAGTAGAATGGCCCTTGTACATTCAGAAAATTAAATTAAAACTATATACATCGCATTTAATGTTATACATGTACAAATTCTTGTAAACAATAAATTAAAAGGGTATCTATTGAATCCCAAAATATCAATTAAGAAACTCATGTTGGGGTGTTTAACCCTTTGCCACACGTTCCCGAGTTTTAACGACCCTGAGAAAGAGGCCTTTCGAAAACATTGTGGGAAAAGGAGAAAATGCTGGTCACCAGCATTTTCTCCTTTTCCCACAATATTTTCTGTCCTTTTACAGACATATCTCAACATATGAGCCATATCTTATTTATCGTCTTCAAATACTTTCAATTTGGAGAAGTGTAAAATTTTGTCGTGTGGTAAAGAGTTAAACGATCCCGGAAAGTAGCATTTTGAAAACATCGTGGGAAAAGTAGGAAATACTGGTAACCAGCATTTTTTTATTTTCCAACAGTGGCTTTATTTTTACCCTTTTAAAGACAAATTCTATTTTTCAGATCACATTTTATTTCTTGTCTGAAAATGCTTGCAATTTTAACAAGTGTAAAATTTCTCGTTTTGTAAGGAGTAAACAATATTAAAAAGAACTAGAGGCGAAAAAAAAAAAACAGTATTTGGATACTTCCGTGAAATTAACCTGTCCCTGGTATTGAGGCTTTTTGACTCCTTAGCATAAGGCCTATCCTACCACACAATTCTTTGTTCAACGACCTTGAAGAAAAAATTGTGGGAAAAGAAGAAAATGCTGAGAGTCGTGACGTGAAATAGGAATACATGAAATTGAAATTACAACTGACACAAAGCGAAAACACCGTGACTTGTTTTTCCGTATATTCTGTTTTAAAAAAAGACTTTCTAAACTGAAAGGATTTGCAGACGACAATTTGAGCGTGGTTCAATTGACAAGGTTTGTCTGTGATAGAGTAGAAAACATTGTGGGAAAATGGAGAAAATACTGGTTACCAGCATTTTCTCCTTTTCCCGCAATGTTTTCATAAAGCTTCTTCCTCAGGGTCGTTAAAAAATCGGGATTGTGTGGTAAAGGGTTAAATCAATGCCAAATGACAGATTTTAAGACTAGTCGAATTTTAAAGCGTCTGCAGAAGACATAAAAAAAGATGTCTGAAATTTTGGAATTTTGTCTGTAAAAGAGGGGAAAGCATTGTTGGAAAGGAGGAAATGTTCTTTAGCAGCATTTTCTCCTTTTCCCACAATGTTTTCAAAATTCTTCAGGAAAAAAATATTGACAAAGATTGTGTGGTAAAGGATTGATGGATCTAAATCTCATAAAACGATAAATAATGCAGAGATAATCCCACGCTGAATTATAATTCGCCATCATTAATCCTTTCAGCGTCGTAGACGAAAACTGATATTTTTTCGGACGGCGTAGATCAAGATCAGACTGCACAGAATGTGCAGTCTGATCTTGAATCTATACCGTCCGTCTATTAAATCAAGCCTATAATCTAAATAAAAATGTTTTTAGTTTCAGTGTGTTCTATTTTTAGCTGTCGAAAGAGGTCGAGGTCATAGATTTAGCGATGAAGGAGTTAAGTGCCCTTTATCACAACCTAGACGAGATTGTAATTTCACACCCATTGTCAAACAAGCAATTCTATGTAAGATACTATCGCACAAATTTTCGGGAGACATCTTGAATCGCTTAGTGCACTGATAAAAACATGTATGGTGTCGTTTATCACATTAAAAAATGACCCGGAATCTCAGATTATTTCTGTATGAAACCCTTATAATTCTGGGCATGTCTTCGTGTTTGGGTGATGCCTGAAATGAATTTAAGAGGGATTTGGCCATAAAAAGGTACATAATTGTAATTATGCTGTCTTTTCTTACTGACTACAAATGACTGAACATAAAATGTCTATGTCATGTAAGCCATGCTCTGTGAAAAGGGGACTTAATGCATCTGCAGAAAAAAGTATCGACCCGGGTCAGTCGACACTTCTTGTTATCGGTCAATGTTCTTCATGTACCTCATAATCTGCATGTACCTCATAATCTTCATGTACCTCATAATCTGCATGTAGCCGTGTACAATACCTCATAATCTGCATGTACCAGTGTACAGTACCTCATAATCTGCATGTACCAGTGTACAGTACCTCATAATCTGCATGTACCTCATAATCTGCATGTACCCGTGTACAGTACCTCATAATCTGCATGTACCCCGTGTACAGTACCTCATAATCTGCATGTACCAGTGTACAGTACCTCATAATCTGCATGTACCTCATAATCTGCATGTACCCGTGTACAGTACCTCATAATCTTCATGTACCTCATAATCTGCATGTACCCGTGTACAGTACCTCATAATCTGCATGTACCAGTGTTCAGTGCCCCATAATCTGCATGTACCAGTGTACAGTGCCCCATAATCTGCATGTACCCGTGTACAGCGCCTCATAATCTGCATGTACCCGTGTACAGTACCTCATAATCTGCATGTACCAGTGTACAGTACCTCATAATCTGCATGTACCAGTGTACAGTACCTCATAATCTGCATGTACCTCATAATCTGCATGTACCTCATAATCTGCATGTACCCGTGTACAGTACCTCATAATCTGCATGTTCCTCATAATCTGCATGTACCCGTGTACAGTACCTCATAATCTGCATGTACCCGTGTACAGTACCTCATAATCTGCATGTACCCGTGTACAGTACCTCATAATCTGCATGTACCCGTGTACACTACCTCATAATCTGCATGTACCTCATAATCTGCATGTACCAGTGTACAGTACCTCATGATCTGCATGTACCCGTGTACAGTACCTCATAATCTGCATGTACCAGTGTACAGTACCTCATAATCTGCATGTACCAGTGTACAGTACCTCATAATCTGCATCTACCCGTGTACAGTACCTCATAATCTGCATCTACCCGTATACAGTACCTCATAATCTGCATGTACCCGTGTACAGTACCTCATAATCTGCATGTACCAGTGTACAGTACCTCATAATCTGCATGTACTTCATAATCTGCATGTACCAGTGTACAGTACCTCATGATCTGCATGTACCCGTGTACAGTACCTCATAATCTGCATGTACCAGTGTACAGTACCTCATAATCTGCATGTACCAGTGTACAGTACCTCATAATCTGCATGTACCCGTGTACAGTACCTCATAATCTGCATCTACCCGTGTACAGTACCTCATAATCTGCATCTACCCGTATACAGTACCTCATAATCTGCATGTACCCGTGTACAGTACCTCATAATCTGCATGTACCAGTGTACAGTACCTCATAATCTGCATGTACTTCATAATCTGCATGTACCAGTGTACAGTACCTCATGATCTGCATGTACCCGTGTACAGTACCTCATAATCTGCATGTACCAGTGTACAGTACCTCATAATCTGCATGTACCAGTGTACAGTACCTCATAATCTGCATGTACCCGTGTACAGTACCTCATAATCTGCATGTACCCGTGTACAGTACCTCATAATCTGCATGTACCAGTGTACAGTACCTCATAATCTGCATGTACCCGTGTACAGTACCTCATAATCTGCATGTACCAGTGTACAGTACCTCATAATCTGCATGTACCCGTGTACAGTACCTCATAATCTGCATGTACCAGTGTACAGTACCTCATAATCTGCATGTACCAGTGTACAGTACCTCTTGATCTGCATGTACCTCATAATCTGCATGTACCTCATAATCTGCATGTACCCGTGTACAGTACCTCATAATCTGCATGTACCAGTGTACAGTACCTCTTGATCTGCATGTACCAGTGTACAGTACTTCATAATCTGCATGTACCCGTGTACAGTACCTCAAAATCTGCATGTACCAGTGTACAGTGCCTCATAATCTGCATGTACCAGTGTACAGTGCCTCGTGATCTGCATGTACCAGTGTACAGTACCTCATGATCCAGTCGGCTATTAGACAAAATGTATGGATCCGTTATTATATGAGGACTTGCTTGTTGTAATACGGAGATGCATTAAACCCCTTTTGCCAGAGCATGACTCATTTATTTCCAGTAACTAACCATGAACATTTCTATTGAGCTATGGCAGCTCGGCGAGACGATTCGTTTTTAAAAGCCGGTTATGTCAGAAATGATGTTAGAAATGATAATCGATGTTAATTCAGGCTGTAATATAAACCTATGAAGATAAAAGCTGTCAATGTTGACTGGTAGAATAGAATCGGGTACATAAAAAAAAAAATGCATTCAAAACCAAAATTTTGGAACTCAGCATCATAATTGCTTTTGAAGCGTAGAAAAAATTGTTGGCAAAGGAGAAAATGCTGGTTACCAGCATTTTCTCCTTTGCCAACAATGTTTTTTAAGTCTTCATTTTTCAGGTCGGCAAAACTCGGGATTGTTTGGTTAAGGGTTAATAATTATAATGATGTCACACTCACAAGAAAACCATTTTTTTCTATTTTGATGTAACATGTCATACAAATACAGTGTTCCCATTTTCTACTAGATGTATGAAGGAACGGATAGAGAGAAAAAAAAAAACATTAACGGTTTCTGATTAAGTCCTATGACATTCTTGTCTTACACAACATGTCGTTAAAAAGCTTGTATTACCAACAAAAACAACTTTGATACAATGGGTTTGTGCACGTCTTCTTTTTTTTTCTAAACTCTAGCATAGACATGCATTTGTTTACCTTTTTTAGCGAAACAATCGCAATACAAAGACCTGCCAAATCTAAAGCAGAATTTGCTTTCCCAAAAGAAAAATAATTCTGAGAGAAACAGTATAATGAAAATCGAAAGGCCACAAGGTATGCTGCACAATTTCTTCAGTCTTGCCAAGCCGAGGTAGCTAAGTCGGTAGCGTATAGAACTGTAGAACAGGGGCCACTGGTTCGAGTTCCCAGCTCGGAGAACTTCTTTCCGAGGACTGATAATAGTAGTCATTGCGACAGGATTTATTCCTCTCACCGCTGATCATTGTGTCAACGATGGTTATTTGGGAAAGCAGCCACTGGCTTCGGAAGAAATTTTGCTAAGTACTGGTAACAGAAACTCTAGAAAAGCCACGATAGATGCACTGGTCACCGCGATAACTGCGATAACTGAAATAATGCTGAAAACGGCGTTAAACACCATACACTCAATCAATCATTCAGTTGTTCAGTCTAATTAAGATATAAGTCACTGTTAGCAAAAGCACGTAACAGCTAATTTTCTTAACTTTTAACCAAACAACATGATATTGGATGTGTCCAAAATGAAAGAATTTGAAAACGACAAATATGGTTCAAATGAATGAATTTGTGTTTGTAAGTGTAGAAAATATTGTGGGAAATGGAGAAAATGTTGGTTACCAGCATTTTCTCCATTTCCCATGTTTTCAAAATCCATCTTTCTAGGGGATTGTTAAAACTCGGAACCGTGTGGTAAAGGGTTAATTAAGAGACAACAGCTATCACTTGTTCTCGGGCGATTGCCCAAGACAGGCTTAACTGTGCTTTTAGGCCACACTGCCTGGTAGCTTTTTGTTTTTCACTTTGATGGCTTGTTTTTAAATCTGTAGGGCGATTGCCCCTTTGCCATACAATCCGGTGTTTTAAGGGCCCAGTAGCGGCCAAAAGTAAACAATGCGGGTGTTAAAATAGATTTCAATTTAAATCATACCGTTTTAAAGTATAGAAATTAGTGTGAAGATGCCAATCTGTTGTTGTAAGGTCAGACCAAGTGTTAGTCGCTGGCAGAATAATGAATGTTAAAACAAGGTAAAAAGTAAACCAAAGACAGAGCGACTTGGCAGCTTTTCACTAAGTCTTAAAATTCCCTTTTCTGTCAGCGATTAACACTTAGACCGACTGTACAATAAGAGATCGCCATCTTCTCAATAATTTTCATACTTATGAATGGTATGATTGAAATCTAAATTCATTTCAACACCCGCATTGTTTACTTTTGGTCGCTATTGGGCCTTTAATAATCCTCAGAAGCGAGACCAAGAATTTTCGATAGAATCTTGCAGCATATCATAGGCCACGATGAGATCGTGTGTTCTGTGCAGTCTGATCTTGATTTGCACATTCCTCAATTACATGTACACTTATTAGAAAGTGTTTTCAGCGAATGGAGAGTTACTGGCTACAAAATATGCCAAAGAGGAATTGTACGTGGCTTCGTGGCGTTGTATCTCTCGCTAGAGTGTCCTTTGGCAAGGCTCTTTAGAACCCAAGCCTAGCACTAGTAAAACTGTCGCCGTGATATAGGAAAAGTTTGCCTTAAAAAGCCGTAAAACACCATAGGACCTACAGGAATCTACATGTACCCTCAGTGTTTGCAGAACACTGACTATAGCTTTTTATGTACCAAACACCTGTAACTCTTATCCTGCTAAATAAGTTAAATGAAACTTTCAAGCCGATAGCAAGAAACCAGAATAATGTTATTTCAAAATTAGTTTTGAGAAAACTGTCCCCTTTATCGGACAGTGTAGATCCAAGATCAGACTGCACGTTCTGTGCAGTCTGATCTTGATCTACACTGTCCGCAAAAGGTCAGCGAGTCACGCTTAGCAGCTTCAGCGTCAGATCTAATATTTATGGTTTGCCAATTGCCCTATTACATTACTTGATACATCTATTCATTTGTAAATGAGTGTAAAATGATGATGAGCTAATCGGTTTTCTGTCAGTTATAGAGAACAACGCGTTGTTTGCATTTTAATCCTTCACCACGTAATTCCGAGTTTTAACGACCCTGAAAGAGTAGACTTTTGAAAACATTGTGAGAAAAGGAGAAAATGCTGGTAACCAGCATTTTCTCCTTTTCCCACGATGTTTTACTGAACTGTTCTTTCCCATACAAATACATCAATTCAAGCAACATTTAATTTGTCGACTGAAAATGCTGTCAAAACACATGATTCTAAAATGGTGTAGTTTGGTAAAGGGTTAAACGGCTTGTATGTTCAAGTTCAAGCACGACGGACTTACCCCTCTCTCCCTCCCCTCCCCACACTCGGTAAAA
The DNA here is from genome assembly GCA_945859785.2 of Tridacna gigas. Classification (NCBI taxonomy): domain Eukaryota; kingdom Metazoa; phylum Mollusca; class Bivalvia; order Cardiida; family Cardiidae; genus Tridacna; species Tridacna gigas. The sequence goes on along the minus strand of OX244034.2, from coordinate 9,525,825 downwards.
TAGAAAGAAAGAAAGAAAAAAAGAAAGAAAAAAAGAAAGAAAGAAAAAAAGGGAAGGAAGGAAGGAAGGAAGAAAAAAAAGAAAAAAAAGGAAGGAAGGATGGAAGGAAGAAAGAAAGAAAGAAAGAAAGAAAGAAAGAAAGAAAGGAAGGAAGGAAGGAAGAAAGAAAGAAAGAAAGAAAGAAAGAAAGAAAGAAAGAAAGGAAGGAAGAAAGAAAGAAAGAAAGGAAGGGAGAGAGGAAGGGAAGGAAGGAAGGAAGGGGGAAAGGAAAGAAGGAAAGAAAGGAAGAAAGAAAGAAAGAAAGAAAGAAAGAGAGAGAGAGAGAGAGAGAGAGAGAGAGAGAGAGAGAGAGAGGGAGGGCGGGAGCGAGGAAGGAAGGAAGGAAGGAAGGAAGGAAGGAAGGAAGGAAGGAAGGAAGGAAGATTTAAATCTAATGCTGTTGATTCTTAAAAGGTATTTCTGCCACACCATCGCAACAAAACAATGACCACCGTAACTCAAAGATCAAGGTCCGTATTCACCAACCATTTTTAGAAAGTTCTTAGTCTTATTCTATAAAAAAATTCTAAATTTAAAGTAACACAACTTCTGATTGGCTAAACCATATGCTGAACCACTTGGTTTATCCAATCAGAATGATTGGCTAAACCATATGGTTTAGTCAATCAGAAGTTGTGTTACTTTCAAATTCAGAAAATTCTGGAAAACAAGACTAAGAATGGTTGGTAAAACGCACCCAGACTTTTCATACTCGTACTGTACTAACAGGATCCGCATTCACCAACCATTCTAAAGAACATTCTTAGTCTTATTCTCGAGATTTTCTAACCTGGAAAGTAACACAACTTTTGATTGGCTAAACCAAGTGGTTTAGCCAATCAGAAGCTGTGTTACTTTCTAAATATAGAATTGGGCCATGAATGTTCTTCAGAATTGTGAATGCGGACCCTGGTCTTGGACATCGACTGTGTCTACAAGCTGGGGGATATTGGCAATGGAATGCGAAAAATATAAGTGTGGCGCTCTTGGTAAAGGGGTTATGATGCACAGAATAGAACATTTCTTTCGAGACAGTACTTAGTTGTACGTAGCCAAAAACAAAAAATATGATGTATCTTCGAGTTGAGATCCATTCTGAAAATGCTATCAGACAGAATCATGGGGTAAAATGGTCCTTTGATGGGCAGAAAATTTGCCGATAGTAGACAGTTTTGACCCGGGTCGGCCTGCACGGACTGCGCATGCTCACCCGGGTCGAGACTTTTTGCAGTTGCATTAAACCCCTTTTTTTTACAGAGTATGGCTCATTTAAAAGTACCAACTGAAAAATATTGTATAGTACTGGCCCCCGAGTCAAATTGGTCTATCTGGTTCACTGTTTAACTTTTGAAAGGGACTTTAAACCACATTTCGTTCCGTAATTGCTTTTATAAAATGCTATGAGAAAATGCTAATTTTCATTCGCGAGCAAAGACGGCTTTGGAATTAACTCATAGATAGAAATACATACGTGTAGAAAACACAAGGACTTACCGAGTTATATGTATCTTTACTGTCAAAATATTCCGTAGATGGCGATTATCATGTACATGTGATTAGCGATAAATACATTTGAATCATGCTCTGCGAAAATGAGGCTTAATACATCTGCAAAAAGTATCGACTTAGGTCAGCCTGCGCAATCCGCGCAGGCTGGCCTGGGTCGAAACTTTTTGCTATCGGCCAGTTTTTTGCATGCCCAAGGACCAGTCTACCTTGGATTCAGCCGATTGTAAGACTATATGGATTTTATATGGAACCATGATTATGTGAAACCTTGTAAGGCTACAGTTTTGGAGGTCTTTGGTTCGTGTCCCACCGGAGGTATTCTCTTTTTTTGGGGAGTGGAGGCAGTTTCTTTCTGTTTTGCCCCAACTAAGGACAAACAGTCACTCCCTTATGATTTTTCTTTACAAAATATTAATTTTCTGTCTGAAAAATATTTCTGGTCCAAATCTAATTAAATGCCCCTTTAAGATGAAAAAAAAAGTACAAGGATGAACTTTATGTAAATTAGCAAATTTTGATCAGTGTTAATATGTGAGAAAAACTTTTTATTCCGATGATTAAACAGCAACCCCGTGATGATATTACAAACTATAAAAAATCAAATTCTAGAAAGGGCATTTCAAAATTCATTGTTTGCTGTGAAAGAAACAGATTGGTTCTCTGCAACTGATATCAACACACAGAGTGCATTTGGGAATAAATGCTTAATCATGCAAATTAACACTGTTTAACGCACAAAAGAAATACAATTGGGAAGTTATTAAAGTCAGCCCCGCTATACATCGAAAATAAATACAAAGTTCAAAACTTTGATAGCAGTTTAAACCCATAAAGCGCCCTTCACTAATAATTTGGCCTTTGCAGCCAGTATAGATCAAGAACAGACTGCACAAAAACGTGCAGTCTGTTCTTTAATCTATACTGTCCGCTTTGCTATAACACTGCAGACAAAAGGAAGCCATGAATTTGCAATTATCTCGGTCTTATTCTAGAATAAAAATGTCCGTTGGGTTTATTTGGCTCTTCAAGATTAACACTTATCACATAAATTACACGTACGTTTATGGGTTGTGAAACGGATCTTAATACTGCTTTTCCAATGCTAATTTTGTTAGAATATCTTTAAGATGTCTGACAGTATAGATCCAAGATCAGACTGCGCGTTCTGTGCAGTCTGATCTTGGATCTACACTGTCTGATAAAGCGAATGAAACATGCTTGACATTTCTTGGGTAAACCCTTTACCAGACGACAAAATTTGAGACTGTCTGAATTGAAAGCCTTTGCAGACGACAAATAGGAAATGACTCAACAACTAGTATATAGTTGGTAGAAAACATTGTGGGAATAGGAGAAAATTCTGGTCACCAGCATTTTCTCCTTTTCTCACACACAAAAAAAATGGTTTTCAAAACCCATATCTCTGAGGGTCGTTAAAACACGGGGCTGTTTGGTAAAGAGTTAAGCCTTTACCATACAACCTGGAGTTTAACGACCCTAAAGAGAAAGGTTTTTGAAAACATTGCGGAAAAAGGAGAAAATGCTGGTAACCAGCATTTCCTCCTTTTCCCGCCATGTTTTCTACCCTTTCCAAAACGAATTTCAATGTTTGAGTCATATTTATTTTGTAGTCTGCAATGTCATGTAATTTCAATTTGGATAGGTCTAAGATTTTTGTCGTTTGGTAAAGTGTAAATCTGACATTATTTTAGCTCGTCAGTAATAAACTAAAATCCCATTATTTTTATCGTAGAGGGTATCGGAACTAGTAAACTGACATTAAAATGAGCAGATGTAGCGATAACGGAAAAATTATCATATTTAAGCCGACACTTGGAAGCTTCCACTCAGATTTCTCATTAATATCTGTAACTAAATCCCCGAATGACAATGATGTAAATCTTTGTAGATGGCGCTGTCAGGCGGTTTTATCGCTAATTTACTTGCCGGTATTTTGTGTTTCGGGTATTATTTCCTTGTATCAAATGTATAGTAGATTGTGTATAGTATCAACTTATTTACCCATTTCTTCGTTTTAAATTTGAGCCATGCTCTGGCAAAAAGGGGATGTTTGATGCATCGTACCAAGCAAGTCATCAAATGATTATAGATACCCAAAATCCATTTTATTTGTCAAACGACCGAACTTAGCATGGGTTCCAGTCTGATCGTATTTTTTCCTTTTTTATATTCGGACCTTACTTTGTCAAAAATGTCATTTTTGACAAAGTAAAGTCCGAATATAAAAGAGGAAAAAAATGATCGGACTGGAAGCCAGGCTAGATTGAATCATGAGATATAGAATGGTCCTTGGATATGTAGGAAATTGGTCAACAGGAAAAAGTTTCGACTCAGGTCAGCCTGCGCGGACTAAGTAGGCTGACCTGGGTCGACACTCTTTGCAGATGCGTTTTCACAGCGCTTAGTTCATTTATTTTGTACTCTATCATAGCACAATGGCTATGAGGGTTGATTCAGAGTTTATGGGTTCGATTCGTTCGTGCGGCACTTATTGTGTGGAAGTGCCGTTGTGAAAGGTTCTGCGGAATCCTTGGCTAGTGCTGGTAAAACCCGGAAAATCCTAGTACATCTTTGAGTGACCTGTTGCTGGGATATAACTTGAAAACTGTAGATTCGTTTGGATTGTATTGGAGTTTAACGCCATTTTAACAGCCCAGGTCATATCATGGCGGTCCGTGACGCACCCATGTGTTTCCTGGCTTTCTCACATCAGAACTGACACAACTCTTTTTCCAAAGCCACTGATTACTATTCTCAAATGCATCAGAGGTGAGAGGCGAAAAACCGCCGGAAAGAAAGTTTGCCTCAACCGGGTATCGAACTCGCAACCACCAGGTCACGAGTCAGATACGCTAACTACTGAGCTACCCGATCGGGCTGAAAACTGTAGAACCAGGCGCTAACCACAATTGAAACACAAAACACCTTTTCTTAGACGCTCTGCCCCGTAAAGATTCTATGAAAGCGATTGACTTCGTAACATAAAGACGTAGATGGGGGATATAGTATTCTAACAAATGATGAAATACCTCGTTTTAAGCCATTTCCCGACTACGCACAATGTTTTCAATAAATTTTGGAAGACGTCTGAATGGTTGGGTATCAAAAACTGTTCTTGTCTACTTTGGTCTTCTTTTACTTTAACTCTTTACTAGAAGACAAAATTTCAGACTTTTCCTAATCGAAAGCATTTGCAGACGACAATATAGAGGTGACTAAAAATTAAAATCTGTTATTGGAAAGATAAAAAAAACATTGTGGGAAAAGGAGAAAATGCTGGTTACCAGCATTTTCTCCTTTTCCCCACAATGTTTTCAAAAGTCTTCTCACTTGGTGTCGTTAAAACGCAGGATTGTTTGGAAAGGGTGAAAATGGCATATATCAATATGCTACAAGAAAAGTCAATAAAACCTTTAGAATTTTTTTGTAGTAAATACAAATAGCTGTTTTGTATAACATGTAAATTGTATGTAAAACTAATTCACTCACATTGACGTCTTTCATTTTTGACAATGTCATGTTCTTGTAAAGGTTTGTGAAGATGAAGTTTAAAAAGAGGGTAATTGCTCGTGACGTTACTCTTCATTGTTTCAATTTATAATGAGCCTCAAAAGAGTTTCAATATTCATATTCTAGGATCTCTTACGTTGTGTCGCTGTCTATCTTTTTTTAAAAAATATTTCTTGTTTTACGTGGTTCATCAACTCAATGTAGATTGTTAACTGTAAATAACTCTACGGTTGTTGTTGATGTCATGGATATGAAGAATTTTTTTCATTCGGCATACCTCGGGTGATCCGGTGATCCAATCCCTCGGCTGTATCACGTAGCTTGATATGCACCTACACGGTACATTTCGCACATCTCCGGAAGCACACCGCTTTACCGTTGTTAGAATTGTAAATCTCCTCGTAAAAAAGAAAACGTGAGTAAATTCTCAATCGTTAACTTTCTAGGAATATTTCAGTCGGCAAGCAGTTTGTACATTCAAATTTTAGTGTAGTTTATCAATTCCGTTGGGAGCTTTCATCGACAGGTCGATATAAGGGAATAACTTCATCGTGGTTGTTCATGTCGTTGCTAAGCGATCTACAGGGGTGCCGCCATGTTAAAGATCATGTGATTAGTAGTTCAAAATGGAAGCCTCCTGTATACGGACGAGGTTAGATGTAGGTACGGAATCGGCCAAGTTGTGACGACTGGAATTTTTTGAGCGCCGCCATATTTACGATCATGTGAATGAAAGTTGTCTTAACCCTTACGCTGCTCAGTGGGACTCACTGACCTTTTGCGGACAGTGTATATCAAGATCAGACTGCACAGAACGTGTAGTCTGATCTTTGATCTACACTGTCCGATACGGTGTTTTCATTCCGGTGAAATCAAGTTTGAAACCGCAATATTTGTTTTTCTACTGTTGCGTGGAAGTTTTCGTTTCATTTATTTAGCAGTTTAAAGGTTAATGAGAATTCCTCGAGACGGACGAGGTTATATGTCGTTACGGAATCGGCCGAATTCTGACGAATGGTTGAACCTTATTACCATAGGAATGAACGGAAAGATGAAATGTAGATATCTATACTTGTTATTTGAACTTTAAATTCCATTTTATTGTGACACGTTTAATGTTTAGAATGTATTACAAGTGAGCCATGCTCTGTGAAAAGGGGGTTTAATGCATCTCCGTGGTACACGATATACCAAGCAGTCATCACACAATGACGGATCTCCGTGGTACACGATATACCAAGCGGTCATCACATAATGATGAATCTCCGTGGTACACGATATACCAAGCGGTCATCACACAATGATAGATCTCCGTGGTACACGATATACCAAGCGGTCATCACACAATGACGGATCTCAGTGGTACACGATATACCAAGCGGACATCACACAATGACGGATCTCCGTGGTACACGATATACCAAGCGGTCATTACACAATGATGGATCTCCGTGGTACACGATATACCAAGCGGTCATCACATAATGATGAATCTCCGTGGTACACGATATACCAAGCGGTCATCACACAATGACGGATCTCAGTGGTACACGATATACCAAGCGGACATCACACAATGATGGATCTCCGTGGTACACGATATACCAAGCGGTCATTACACAATGATGGATCCATAAAATCCATTTTGTCTAACAACCGACTGAACCACGAGGTAGACTGGTCCTTGGACATGCAGAAAAGTGCCCGACAGCGAAAAGTTTCGGCACAGGTCAGCCTGCGCGGACTGCGCAGGCTGACCTGGGTCGATGCTTTTCGCAGATGCATTAAGCCCCCTTTTCACAGAGCGTGGCTCATATACAATGGCACATTAAAAGTCTCTTAAATATGATCGTAAAAATTTTTACCATGTAAATTTAACTCACAGTTGTATTTGATTTCTGTAACATGAATCATCAGCTTAATAATGTAAAAAAATTTACTCTGTGACTAAAGGAATTAAAATTTCAAAATTATTTCATTCATTAACCCTTTACCAACACTCCCCAGGTTTAACGAAACTAAGGAAAAGAGTTTTAAAGTTTTTGAAAAAAAAAATGTATGTAAAGGAGAAAATGCTGGGTAACCAGCATTTTTATTTACTCCCTTTTCCACGATGTTTTTTTTTTTCACCTGTTTCGAGAGAAATTGGACCATCTTTAGTTTGACGTCTGCAAATGCTTTTATATTAGCAGACGTTTTCCAAAGCATTTCCTCTATTTTTCTCACGATGTTTTTTACCAGTTTCATGAGAAATTCCATTAATTGGGCCACCTTTGATTTGACTGCAAATGCTTAAATATTAGACAAGTCCTAAATTTTATCGTCCGTTAAGGGGTTTAACTCAGTCTGGACGGCAACAGGCACTGCCGGCTACTAGAATGCAATAACAAGATAATAAGTAAGAAAGTTTGGCAGGTTGGTTAAAATCAAAGCGCTGATAGCGCTGACCGGACAGGGTTTTCGCAGCAGAAAGAGCTTCTTAACTATCATTTTTTCGAGTAACCCTGTCCTAAACCTTGTTGTCAAAGATATTCTTACTCTTTTAATGTCCTGCGCTTTTAACAACCTTCAATCCTTTACTGACTGAAACGAATTTCGACAAGAGACTTTGACCCTTTACCACACAACTCCGAATTTTAAGGTCCCTGATGAAAAAGGCCTTTGAAAACATTGCGGGAAAAGGAGAAAATGCTGGTGACCAGCATTTTCTCCTTTTCCCACAATGTTTTCAATCCTTTTCAAGACTAATTGGGATATCTTTAGTCATGGTAGTATTTAATATATAGTCAAAAGATGTCAGTTTGGGTAAGCCTATAATTTTGTCGTAAAGAAGAAGAAGAAGAAGAAGAAAACGAAGAAGAAAAACCAAGACTACCAAAATAATGAATTATAATTATGAATGTAATTCAAGGAATAAAAATAAATGCAAGTGAAGAAAATGGTGTGGTAAAATGAGAAATTTCTCGTTACGAGCGTCTCTTTCTTTTATCTCGAATGTTTTCTAAGAAAGTCATCTGCAAGACCGAAGGAAAGTCGTCTGCAAGTGTTTTAGTGTTACAGTGGTACCTTGAAGTTCTACCGTGTCATAATTTCTGCTTATTTCTTTAACAACGACAAGATTTTAGACGTTTACATATCGAAAACACTTGTAGACGACAACTGACATGTGGCTTAAACGATTGAATTTGTCTTTGGCTGAGAGAGAGAGAGAGAAAAAAAAAAAAAGATGTGGGAAAAGGAGAAAACGCTGCTTATCAGCATTATTATGGGGTAAATGGCTAACTCTTTATCAGATGCAAAATTTTTGAAAAGCATTCGGAGACAACTAATTAAGTGTTGCTCAAATGAGGCTTATGCTACTTATCGCGACTCACTGACCTTTTGCGGACAGCGTAGATCAAGATCAGATTGCACAAAACGTGTAGTTTGATCTTTGATCTAGGCTGTCCGATAAGGAGATATCTTTCCTCGAAAAAAACGTTTGAAACAGGAAAATTTTGGGCTTATACTATCGGCTTGAAATACGGTATCATTTTGTAAAAGTTTTTACAGAAGTTTTTTTTTTTTAAACTTTGCAATGGTCCTCATGCTACAGCTTCTGTACGATCCTGTCTCATAGCTCCGAGCAGTTCACGTTCTTTTTTAACTTGTGATTCTAAAATCGCTTGATCTCCCAGGTGTTTCTTGGTAATCCATTGTTCATATGCAGATTCTGTTTCAACATCTTTGTGTTTTCCATCGTAAGAGTTTCGTGAATACATAACAGTTTTCTGCATATTCTCACGCTTTTTCGCAAGCCATGCGTTATATGCCTGCGTGTTACTACTTTTGGCAATTTTTATCTTATCCAGTGCGCGTTCAACATCGTATTTTCTTTGAATTTCCTTGCGTTTCTTTTCTTCTGCTTCACGCTGTTCAAGCTTTTCTTTCCATTTGTCAAAGGAATGTCTATTGAACCTATCTTTAAATCTGTCCTCTTCTAGCTTCTTCATCTCCTCGTAGTCAGCTTTTAGGATTTGTTTGATCAGAAATTTTCTGTCTTCCACGTGATCCATCCATTCATCATACGTTATGGCGTTCATCAGTAGTTTTTGTCTTTTCTCTTCCAGTCTTCGTTTTTCCACTATAAAATCGTTGACGGACTTGCCCCGCCCATTGTATTGGTTGAATGCAAGGGTTCGTTGCCTTTTCCATTCACTGTGTGCAGATATATTCGAATAAGGTGAGGGATTTGAGCTGTCCCCAGCCATGGTGCTACCAACTTTTACAATATCTTTGATGGGACGATTGCCAGGTGTAATACTTCGCTTTTCTATTCTGTTCCGCTTCCTGATGCGTTTGTTAAACTCCTGCAGGGTTTCTGTATCGGTGTCGTCACTGACCTGAACACTGACGACTGACTCCAGATCGTCATCAGACTCTTCGGACTCCCTGGCCTTCTTTTGTAACCAGTCTTTAAACGCTTGACTAACCTCTTTCACTGCTGTTGCCTTTTCATGATCTGCAACGATCTTTATACGCCGTCTCATTCTGCGGGTGTTGTCCAAGTCTTGGGTAAGCTTTCGGAAGTACCTTAGTCTGCGTAATGGAAAATAATGGGACATTTAGACGTAATAGTTCAAAACAGTTATTTTGATCGTAGCCTAATACAGTATTTGCTGGAAAATGGATTAAGGAAGATCTTTGATTTGCAATGTAATCTTCCAACACGCTTAAGAATTCTAAAGAGATATTGAATCAATGGAAACATTTTGACCATTTCGCATCAAGAACAAAAGGGTAAAATGTTATAAAAGGACTGTCTACATTTTTTTTCTGTTACATGTAATTCACACTAAGGGATCGAAAACCTAGATTTTAAATGAAAGTGAAAAACAATATGAGCCATGCCCTGTGAAAGGGGGCTTAATGTATATGCGAAAAGTTTCGACCCAGGTCAGCCCGCAGTCCGCGCAGGCTGACCTGGGATGAAACTTTTCGCTATTGGTCAATTTTCTGTATGTCTTAGGACCAGTCTATCTAATGATTCAGTCAATTGTTAAAAACGTGGATATTATGGATCCATAATTATGTGATGACTTGAATGGTTTAATGCGTCACGGAGATGCATTAAGCCCCCTTTTGCCAGAGCGTGGCTTATAAAGATTTATTTGGAAAATGTCACATTTATCACATTATTCACATTATCCTCACGACTTTTCACTCATGTTCTCAAAACAAGAACGTTTGACACATGTTCTGGCTAAACGATTACCAATAATATATACATACCTTGCTTTTGTAAAACGAACAGATTTCGGGTTTAGTCCAGGCAGTTCCTGGTCCCCATAGAAACACTCTTGATTAGGGGTCACAGATGGGGGCGCTGGGCAAGGTTCCGGACTTGGTGCACTGGCAAATTTTAGAACTTTCTTTTGCTGTATTATCGCTACAGGCTTTACGTCAACCGCCTTCTCGATTGCAGTGTCTTCCCTCCTTGGCAGCTCAATCACTTGCCAGTACATGTTCTCTTTAGGTACATCCCGCCATCGCACGATCCTTTTTGGCTGTAACACGTGGACTGGTGGTGGTTGCGATGGTGACGGCGTGTATTTACGGAAAACCAGTTTATTTTTCGGTTCACGATTTGGAGCACTTGAAATTATATTTTTCCTAGATGCACTTAAAAGTTTATTATCGTTGAGTGATTTAGAAAATTCACTTGATACTGAGTATTGAGACAAATTCGATACTGTTCTGGACATTCCCCTTGTTTCCTTTTCGCCTCCGTTAGCTTCCATGTGAGCACGAGAAAGGACACGTGTCTCCGAAGTTGACCGACCTGTCTTGGAGGTTTTACTTGGCCTGTCTAATGAGGTTTTTGACTTCCTGTAATCCACGTTACCACGAAGGTTCAACTGCATTAAACGTAACTTTTTTATGCACAGCTTTGATGATAGTTCTCGGGAGAGCTCGAGTGGCGTCACACCGAAATAATCTGTTTTGTTCGCAGAGGCACCAACACTCAATAAAAGATCTAAAACTGCAAGGCGATCCTTAGCAACTGCTGCATGCAATGCCGTCCGTCCGAACTGTGTTCTGCCTTCTACATTTACTCCTGTAAGGTTGGTACAAAATAAGAAAGATTAATATAATTAACCCTTTACCACACAATCCCGACTTTTAAGGACCCTCTGAAAGAAGCTTTTTAAAAACATTGTGGGACAAGGAGAAAATGCTGGTTACCAGCATTTTTTCCGTTTCCCACAATGTTTTCCACCCTTCCCAAAAGAAATTTCAACTTTTTTAATCCGATTTATTTTGTCGTCTGCAAATGTTTTCGATTTGGACCAGTCTAAAGTTTGTCGTTTGGTAAAGAGTTAAACGAATGAAAAATGAACCAAGCAAAGAACGAAGTTCTCGCTGCAATATCAAATTTTCTCACGCTGTTAGAATCAAAAGCACCAGGAAATTTACTACAACATAATATTTCATAAATATTTTACCCGCTTTTCGAAGCGGATCCAGATTTTCTTGCGCATCATTCTGTAATATTAAGAGGTGCTATTATTCCATCATGCATAAGCTTGGGCGAGGTGTGCATTCGGCGCTGCAGCCATTTGTTAGACACTTTCACATGCATTTCTTGGCCACCCCTGCTACACCTCCCACTCCCCTGCTACACCTCCCACTCACTCTTACGCTGACTGATCTTCTACAATAACATGGCAGAAACTATGTTCGACTGTGCGTAGAGAACGAATCCTTTCAAATGACTTTATAAATCTTCGTGACAGTTTTGGCAGAGCAGCGATTTAATTTGGCACAGCTTGATTTCTAGCCCTACCTATTACACCAGGGTCCGTACTCACCAACCATTCTTAACAACATTCTCTGTCTAATTCTAGATTTATAAAGTTAAACAACTTCTGATCGGCTAAAACAAATGGTTTAGCCAAACAGAAGTTTTGTTACTTTCAAATTCAGGAAATTCTTGAGAATTCCACCACGAATCTTCTTCAGAGTGGTTGGTGAATCTGGACCCAGAGCTACCGAGGCTAGACTGACAGAAAACTAAGAAGAACTCGACTTACCTACAGATAAAAGCATGCTTATCATTCTCTGGTGACCGTGGAAAGAGGCCACGAAAAGGGACACAGTGCCTCGTTCTCGTATAACGGATTCATATCTTTCTGATTCATCAGGACTGATGACAATATTTCCTTTTAAATGCACACCACCACTGTGATACACATGCTCTATGCTGTTTCGAACAACTGCTGTATACAGAGTCTCCCAGCTTTCGTTTAATTGCATCCTGTAATACAAAGCAACACGCCAATGATATTAAAGAAATGTGATTGAGTGTTGATTTTTTTTTTTTGTTTCCACAGCACAGCAAAGACCTAATTTTGCGAAGAGCTTCAACTCTTACGTATTATTCAGTTTTTGTACCTTTTAACTTAGTTGAAAGGCTCATGGTGCCATGTTAATGTTGTGGTAACAAATAAATGAGAACTGATGCGTTGAGCTGAAATTCCTGTTCCCTCACGGTCCACTGTCTCTGGAAAAGTGGATAGGTATTGTCACCAAGACGTTACTTAAATTTTGTTGAAAAGTCGTTAAATGTCATGAAATCAAAACATTTTTGTCCAGTGAAGTCCTTGCGTGAATTATATTTGTCAAGTGATGAAAAACAATTCCGTCGTCAGTTGATCTTGAAGAAATGCGATACTTTTCTTTTTGATCATCTTCGTTTTTATATCTCTATTTTGTCTTCAGAATTTTGAAAATTGATTACACCCAATCAATCCATTACCACAGAGACTTTCTTAGACATACTACCGATTAGTACAAGTGAAACAAAGCATGAATAAATAGAACTGAAAAAGAAGGTATTGTTGTTAGTCTTATTCATATATTGAGAACATTAATTTATAGGGAAAAAAGCAATTGCTTGTACCAAGCACTTACTCCCTTTTTCCAACTTGTTTTAAGCAGCGGTCTATTGATTGAAGGCAAGCTATATTTATATGGTAATAAGTTTATAGCAAAGTTTAACTTGATAACTGCATACTTGATAAGGTATCCGTCAAGGATGTTTTCCTGCACTGTCAATTTTTGGTCGTCAGTAATTTCTTCTCCATCGGGATAGATCAAAGTATAAATCTGACTAGGAATTCCTGCATTGATTTCCAGCTTACCCTGAAAATGTCAGGACAATGGTTTTTTTTTTTTGTCAGTTTTTGTAACAGACAGACCAAACAGCTAATATTATACACGAAATTGCATAATAAACAAAAGCATACTTTTGACTGATTTATGCATTGTGTGGTATTCCTATTAATTAATTCAGAGATTCAGTGAAACACTCGAAAAACAGAAAGGAGCTAGCAAAGAAACAACGAATACGAAGTTAAACTTTATTTTTGAGGTATAAAATGATTCTTCTTACATGTGTTTGCCGAGCCCCGGTAGCTCAATCGGTAGCGTACAGGACATGAGAACAGGGGGTCGCTGGTTCGATCCCCCGCTCGGCCAATTTCTTTCCGCGGATTGATGATGCTCATTGCGACAGGATTCATTGCTCTTTCACCGCTGACCATTGTTTCGAAGATGGTTATGAGGGAAAGCAGTCAGAAGCTTGGAAAGAATATTGTTCGGAGTACTGGTAAAAGAAACTTTAGGAACGCATGGATAGCAGCACTGGCCGCTGCGATATAACTGAAATAATATTGAAAACGTCATTTACCCATGAATATTCGAAAACTATTCAAGGAAATTGTCTTTATGAACAATTTATCCATTTGTCACAATCGTTTGGAAAATAAATGAGCCATGCGCTGTAAAACGGGGGCTTAATGCATCTCCGTAATCCAAACTAGCCCTTTTTTAAACAACCGAATTAATCATGAGTTAGACTGGTCTTTGGACATATAGAAAATTGACCAATAGCGAAAAATTTCGGCCCAGGTCAGCCTGCGCGGACTGCGCAGGCTGACCTGGGTCGATACTTTTCGTAGATGCATTAAGTCCCCTTTTCACAGAGCATGGCTCAAATGATGAAAGAGGCGAAAAAACTTTTTGCGCGATAAACGCACGTACGTTTATCCTCAAAATCATGCGAAACTTTACCTTCAAGTCGAACACTGTGGTCCCTGACAGAATGTCCCTCATGGTACAAACATCATCGTTCGGTAACACAACAAACACGGTGAAGTGTAGGGATTTAGGATCAACCCATGGTGTCACCGGTGTCGGAGCTGGGCTCTCCCGCTCGTCGTCCGCGTCCTCAGATGATGACATTCTTGTTGTCGTAGGACTTACACCTGAAGCGATAAACATGAATAAATGCTGAGTTTAGATAGTTTAGTTGTCAGTGGTAAAGTGTAGTCCTGATCTGGAGGCCCCGGGTTCGAGCTTCTCTTGAAGCACCAGGCTTTCTGTGCGAGTGTCCTTGGGTAAGACACTTCAGAGCTATAGCTTAGTACTGATAAAACCCAGGGCGTACATGAATAAGCGACCTGTCGCCGTGATATGACTGAAATAATGTTACGAGCGGCGTGAAACACAATTCAATCAATCAAAGATAATAAACACCACACGTGAAAAACAACTCACCAGCTTGGCTTCTAAAGCCAGATTACAGGTTTGAATGAGCGGGGACAACCATTTGAATTACTCACACCACGAAACGAGAACTGGTTAAGGGACTTTGGCGGTCTCCCCCAGAAAATGCTTGAATTATAAAAGCTACTTGGTGGCCTCGTGTGACGTTTTTTTTGGCAAGTTTTTTTTTTGCAAAGTGTACGGAACTGTGTGTTAGGCTAAAGCTATGAGGTGTCCTGCCTAAAGACATTCCCACGAAAATCCAGCACCTGGAGTGAGCATCGACCCCGAGGCCTGCGGGGCCCCTTATTGGTACACTCTACGTACTCATAAAATAGTCCCATGCACAGAAATTTACTGCTGATAGAGTACACGCATTGGCATACATACCGGTATACCTGAATGTTTTTAGCGGATTTGTATAGCAAATCCGCTTACTGTGATCGTTCTGACCGGAACCAAATACATCATGCGTAACGAGCATGCGCGCTCACTCTGTACTATGATATCGATTTGACCTGAACCAAATATACTTTCACTCACGCTTTCGCCCATTCTACTTTCAGTTTTAGCTAATAAACCTCAACATCGCTTTTGTCACTGTCGTATTATACTGTCCTACACGTGTGTACATATTTATTCCGAAATCTGTTACCGGCAAAAAAACTGCGTAAGACTGGCGGATTAAATTACCACTCCTTAAACAGTAATAGAATAACAGTTACTGTGCAACCCGCTCTGCAGAACAATTTTGTCTTTCCCTGTCCTTGCTAACTCCATTTTAAAATGATTGCATGTTATGTTATTTTTTTTTTTTGTTACAACATATTACAGATTTATGCTACTCCACAAATCCGCTTTCCGGGACTTTGAGTCCTTTGATTAGAATATATAAAATCAATTATGAGGGATCAACACACGGTTGAAAGAACGATTAGACATTAAACCTAAACTCAAGTAATAGTATAATAGGATTAGACTTATTAACGAAGGCCGGATCAAAGGTCAAATTCTGAAGGTCCCTCTTATCCAATATTCCTATTGGTTTTATTTAAAAGCAGTTATTTATGAATTTACTTTTGGATAGGGATTAACTTTTACATTTACAGTTTCCATTCAGAGCTGACCTTGATAGCAGTGTTAGTTTGATTTATCAAGATATATTTGTAAGACAAAATTTCTTTAGTCTTGATATAACTTGTGGGAAAATTTATAAACAGACTACTATGGTGGCAGGAAACTGCCACTATCTAATTCGCGAAGACTGGACGGATTTTACATGCAACCGAAAACAATTTTGGGGGCATAAAGTTTTTGTTTGGTCAATCAGTCTTTTCGTCCGTCTGTACCTTCAGGGACGTTCTCGTGTGAGAGCTACATTTTTTTCCTTATTTACTTAATTTCAGGCTAGCTTTAAATATAAATCTCAACCACATGGAAACGACGAGTCATGAGCAGCAGTCATGTCCGTAGGTCAAAGGTAAAGGTTACAGCAAGGACATATTTGTTTTGCTTGGTAGTAATCATGGCCGGCCTGTGATAGTTTTAAAATGAATTTTAGTAGCTTTGCAGAATTGTCAACCACATACTGACAATTAGTGTTGCACAATGACCATGTCCGTAGATCAAAGGTCAAGGTCACGGCAGGGACGTACATGTTGACAACAGGAAAGGGGGTTATGAACGTGTCCGTTCTGAGAGTATTTTTGATTCTAAATGAATTTCAGTATAACTTTGCAGAAATGTTAATCACATTAATACGATGAATTGTTTCTGTAGGTCAAAAGTGGCTCAGTGGTGAAGTGTAGGACTCGTGACCTCAAGGCCCCGGGTTCGAGCCTCACTCAATCCACTGGGTTTTCCGTGAGAGTGTCCTTAGGCAAGACACTTCAGAGCCCTAGCCCAATACTGGTGAAATCCAGGAAATACATGAATGTGTGAGCTGTCGCCATGATATGGCTGAAATAATGTTAAAAGCGTCGTAAACCCCATTCAATCAATCAATCAACAAGTCAATGAAAAGTTAGGGTCACATCAAGGTCAAATATTGTCCCATAGACTTGTGGGAATGTCACATAATTAATAACACCACTCGTCACAACTCGGCCGATTCCGTACCTACATCTAACCTCATCCGTATAAAGGGGGCTTCGGTTTTGAACTACCAATCACATGATCTTAAACATGGCGGCGCCCCTGTAAATCGCTTAACAATGACATGAACAACCACGGTGAAGTAATTCACATCTATCTATCTGTCGATGAAAGCTCCCAACGGAATTGATAAACCACGCTAAAGAATGAATGTATTTCCTACAAACTGTTTGCTGACTGAAATACTCTTAGAAAGATAGCGACAGAAAATTGTGACTCATGTTTTCTTTTTTTACCAGGAGCCTTACAATTTCAATAACGGTGAAACGGTGTGCTTCCGGCGACGTACGAAATGTACCGAGTGGGTGCATGTCAAGCTACGTGATACAGCCGAGGGATTTGATCACCGGATCACCCGAGTTTTGCCGAATGCAATAACACGTGTCGATTACGAGGATTGGAATTCAAATCAATATAATGACGTCAAATTCGATGTAATGAAAATAGACGGAGTTACATGTACCTATTGCAAGACGACCATCCCATTATTTAATTACCCAAAATCGTCCCTTTTTATAGATTGTAACCGTGAAATTAATCCGATTGCAAAGAAAAATATATGAGCCATGCTCTGGCAAAAGGAAGCTCCATGCATCTCCGTGATCCACGATACCAGTCAAGCCATCAATCAATTATGGATCCATAATAGCCACTTTTTTTTTTTCAACAACCGACTTTTAAAATCATGAGGTAGACTTGTCCCTGGACATAAAGAAAACTGACTAACAGCGAAAAGTTTCGGCCCAGATCAGCCTGCGCAATCCGCGCAGGCTGACCTGGGTCGATACTTTTCGCAGATGCATTAAACCCCCTTTTCACAGAGCACGGCTCATATGTAGTTATTTGTGTCGGTACTTTGCAAGAAATTCTGCATTTACGGCATAAAATCTTAATAGCGCCCCTTTAATATGCATTACACATCAGTTGTGCTCTGTGAAAAAGCGTGTTAAAGCATCTTTCAAAAAGCACCTACCAGGTCAGCGTGGGCAGTCTGCACAGGCTGATCTGGGGCGAAACCATTTGCTTTTGGTAAATTTTCTGGATTTTCAAGGACCATTCTACTCTAGGGTGCAGCCGGCTGCTTGACAATAATTATGGAATTTATTGCTCCATAGTTATGTGGTGACTTGCTTGTTATAATGAATCACGGAGATGCATTAAATCCCCTTTTGTCAGAGTGCCGCGCATATATTTGGCACTTTAAATTTGGGGGGGGGGGGGGGGGGCAAGCTGAACATTTTCTTAAGGACAAAGTGTATCAAATTTCACGAACGACACCTAATTTTCCACACACGATTACATTTAAACAAAAGTTATCAATAATTGCTGTCAAAAAAAAAATCGAAACCCGTATTTTATATGTCTGTATATGTGTACATGCTTTACCTTACTGTATGAACCATTTTCTCAAATTGGAACAAAATAGGGGTCCGATGTAGATCAACATCAGACTGCAAAGAACTTATTTTTGTTCAACAATGCCCCATTACTCTTCAAATTATTTTCTGGCCAAATACATCTTTGAAATTTCTATACATGTACATGCATTGTGATTTCGGTTCATACAACTGAGCGTTATTTCTGTCATACCCCCCCCCCCCCCCCGAAAAAAAAAAAAAAAAAATACTTTTGCCAGAATATGGCTGGAGACAATACGAATACGAAAAATGTCTACTAAGTTATCAAAGATACGAATCCATCAGAGAGCAACGATAAATTCAACCCACTCAGTCCATTTACAATGGTTTCAGCTACCCTGTAGAGGTATGTAGTATTATGAAAGTATATCATTTTCTTTCCCTTTCATCAGTACGTGCACCTTTGCCGGTCTCTGTTGCCAATATAAAACCTATTTCGACATAGTTTCAACTCCATGATGCATTATACTAGACAAGTCATCACATGATTATGACTCCATAAAATCCGTTTTGTCCAACAACCGATTGAATTAGAAGATAGAATGGTCCTTCGGCAGGAAAGTTACAAGATGCAAAAGATTTCGACCCATGTCAGCCTGCGCAGTCCGCGCAGGCTGACATGGGTCGAAACTTTTAACAGATGCATTAAACCCCATTTTCACAGAGCATGACTCAAATAATTTCTACTCTGTTGAAAAAGAAATTCGCATCATATAAACGGCAATCATTATTAACATTATCAGTTTTGTAGGTAATAATTTACTAAAAAACAGAAGAAAATATGAAACCGCTTCTTCGTAAGGACTGGCAAATGTGTTAATCTATCGTGTTTTTGTTTGTTTGTTATTTTGTTTGCTTGACTGAATGTATTTTAAGCTGCTTTCAACACTTTCAGTTCTATCAACGCGACAGTTCATTGATTTAGGTCTTTTCTGATTTTCACTAGTGCTTTTTGTTTTGCTCTACAATGCCTTGCCAATGACCAATCCCGCGTGACTAGCACTATCGGGGGATAGAAGATGATCGATCCAGTATTCAACATCTAAGCAACTTAGCCCCGAAGGATCCCTACGTCAACTTTCTGATTGATTGATTTATTGATTAATTAGTATTTTACGCCGCTTTAAACATTTTTGTCAATCATATCACGGCGACATCTCACATATTCATGTATTTACTGGGTTTTACCCGTACCAGGTTGGGCCTCTGAAGTGTCTTGCCCAAGGACACTCCCGCGAAAAACCTACGGTTGATCCAGTGAGGCTCGAACCCGGAGCCTCCAGGTCACGAGTCTTACACTATACCTCTGAACCGCGCATAACCCCCTGATCGTTCTTACTTGTCGAGAAAAACTACGTATTAGAAATACTTTGAGTATCCGAAATGTCAGTGGACCTATATAACGTCCTAAAATAGGGTTACTTTTAAAAATGATTCATAGTCAAATTTATATAAAACCATACTCCAACAGAACGTTTTAGATTCGGTAATGTATATTTTGTACAAGACTGATCTCACTTAATTCATTAATCAAACTGGATCACATGAAATTTGGAAAAGCAGGAAAGCATGTAGGGCTGCGCTTGGGGTGAAGGCCGCCATTTTTGCGCTTTGCCTGACGGTGTCGCACCACTGCGAGATTGCTTCCGGGTCGTAGTATCAAAAGTAGTCCGATGTGAAATTTTGCAGTAGCACTTTTGTTGCACTGTTTCATGGAGCTGAGAGGGCTTGGTGGTATATAATTTAGATTTACTTCAAATTTAGGTAGTGGGGGACCATTTAGATGTGAATTTATCATATATTGATTGGACTATTTTATGTCAGTGGGGGACCAAAAAATTGGGGTCATGGCGGTAAACAGGCATTTTTGAGAGGACAATTTCTAGGGTGCCTGTATTGATTGGGATTTAGCGAAAAACGCAATCGGTAGACATATTGTTTTTTATGGATTTTTTTGAAGGACTATGACTGTACTTTTGAGAGCACGAGACGGTTAAGCCAGAGTTTTGCCATTAAGCGATTTGTGAAGCTTCAAAGATGGCCAGTTTCACTCTATTTTCAATATGGCAAAAAACCAGTCGTGTGACACCTGACCCGATAACGTACAGCTAGGGGCAGGTGTAATCCAGACTAACAATGCCTATGCTGGTTTGGTCAGACTTTTCCATAATATCAGACAATGTAGATCTAGATCAGACTTCACTTTTTGTGCAACCTGATCTTGTATCTACAATGTCTGACTAGGCACCAGTATTTACTCTCAGCATCTTTACGATTTTGCCGTGATCGGGTGAGATCCTTTTGAGTCATGCTCTATGAAAAGGGGACTTAATGCATCTCCGTGATATATTATACCGAGCAAGTCATCGCATGATTATGGATCCATAAAATTTATTTTGTGTAACACCAAATGAATTATAAGGTAACCTTGCCCTTTAACGTGCAGAAAATTTACTAACAGCAAAAAATTTCGACCCAGGTCAGCCTGCGCGGACTGCGCAGGCTGACCTGGGTCGAGGCTTTTTGCAGATGCACGAAACCCCCTATTTACAGAGCATGGCTCATTTTCAGATAATACGTAGTCGACATTGTTTGTCAATCGGTTTTTACTTTTCATTCCAACAAGAGAGAGGAGGGCAGTTATGTTTTGTTCACGTTTACAATAGACAAGTCATTATCTAACAATGGAAATAATAGAGTTCTACACTTACTACATGTATTATCAACTTACTTGTCAAGTTAGGGGTGACCATTTCCCGTTAGCAACGTAACAGTAGGTAAACAGAGTTATAAACTGCTTTTGGAGATCCCATGCCGCCACTGATGGAGACAGACAGACAGACAGACAGACTTAAAACTGCAACTTTCAATCTCCTCGCCAAATTAAAAGTAGATATATCGGCAAATTTGATAGGCGGCAAATTGGAAGTTGTTACGAATGAGTGTAAGTTCCCTGGTTATATAACATGGTGCATGTTTATTGTGAGAAAAGGCAGAAAATTCTTTTTACCAGAACAAATGCTCGCTCGCTCACTCACTCACTCGCTCACACACTCACTTCTGTGTATCCAACGTTAAGTCACACAACTCGTGACGAGTCGAAATTATTAAGATTCTAAATCGAACACAAATATATTTATGTTTCAGTGTCCGTATACAGTTACGTTTTCGAACGCCGATCGAATATCGATTAGCCAAATAAAAGTTTTCAATCAGTTTTTACAACTGATATAATACTGAATTATTAAATATTTCAACTTGCATTGTGCCGTTGTTATGGTGCTGGCATTTAACCCTTCAAACTTTATTTACTCAAACAGTCAAAGTTTATAAAATTCTGATAATCCAAGTAAGAACCTTTTTCTTCTGCCTTCCAGTTCCATATTCATTTTGTATGATTTAAATGTCGGTATATTTTTTTGTTAAATTTTTAACAAGCGACTAAATTCTTACTTTTGTCCAGTAATGAAAGCATTTGAAGAAGATGGGTAAAATGTGGCTAAAATGATGGACTCTTTTATTGAACGATCAGAAAACATTGTTGGAAAAGGAGAAAATGCTGTTTACCAGCATTTTCTCCTTCTCCCACATTGTTTTCAAAGGCCGTTATTCTCAGGATCGTTAAGACTTGGTTCTTTTTTAAAAGGTTAAACGATTTATTCAATAAAGAGTAAAGTACAGTGCATTGAAGGTTGAACATAAAACCCCTAGACCTATGTGCACATAAAATAAATAGGTATTTTTCACTCGTTCGGATATTATACTATCTGAAAAGAAAAATGTCGCAAACTAGACTTAACTGATTGATTGACCGATTCATTGATTTATTGATTAAATGAATGAATGGTGTTTTACGACCCTTTCAATGTTATTTCAGACAGCTCATTCCAAGCCCCGTAGCTCAGTCGGTAGCGTACAGGACTTGAGAACAGGAGGTCGCTGGTTCGATCCCTGGCTTAGCCAATTTCTTTCCGAGGATTGAAGATAGTCATTGCGACAGGATTCATTCCTCTTTCACCGCTGACAATTGTTTCGACGATGGTTATGTGGGAAAGCAGCCAGTGGCTTGGAAAGAATATTGTGGGGAGTACTGGTATAAGAAACTCCAGGAAAGCATGGATAGGTGCACTGGCCGCCGCGATATAACTGAAATAATGTTGAAAACGGCGTTAAACACCATATAATCAATCAATCAGACAGCTCATTCTTCATCGATGTCCTAAAATGAAATCCGAATCAAAAAGACTGAAACTCAGGGTACAATATGTCATGCTTGTTTGAAACCGTTTTTTTTTGTAGGAATGGCCTTGAACAAGATACTTCACAGCCCCAGCTTTGTACCGGTGAAATCCAGGACATATATGAATATGTGACCTGATATGACTGAAATAATGTTGAAAGCGTCGTCAATCGATCGATCGATCGACCAACCAACCAACCAACCAACCAACCAACCAACCAACCAATCAATCAATCAATCAATCAACCAACCAACCAACCAACCAACCAACCAACCAACCAACCAACCAACCAACCAACCAATCAATCAATTGAAACCGAGTAAATCTGCTCACGAAAGGTTCGATACAGTGGTAAAGAAAAAAGATTAACAAGGTTAAAAAACTGAATTACTCACCTTAATAGACTTGTTCCATATAACAATCAAAGTTCACTGTAGAGCGTCCATTTCTCACAATATTTTGACACGAATAAACGATTAGTTCAGTTCATACCTACACAGCCCTAATGACTTTTTCTTATGTCCATACAGAGCTCACAGGTGTTTGAGCCTAAAAAAATGTCCATTCTATGTATCTACTTTCCGATTTACATTCGCTTTATCCTATACGAAGTAACCCCATGTTTTATCGATCCTGGTGAAAAGGGCTTTAGAAAACATAATGGGAAAAGGAGAAAATGCTGGTAACCAGCATTTTCTCCTTTTCCCATTATGTTTTCTACTCTGTCACTGACAAATCTCATCATTTCAGCCATATTTATTCTATTGTCTGCAAATGCTTTGAATTTGAACGAGTCTAAAATTTTGTCGCCTAGTAAAGAGTTAACCCACGCACTCTTTGAGCAGGAGAAGTAATCCTTGACCAAAGCTTAAGTTTCTTTACACTCGCAGAAAATACCTTAGAGTTGAGAATACTTAAGATATTAAGTCAAACTGCCAAATTGAAGCATCCATTTTATTCAAGCCCTAAATTGATCAGAGATGCTGCTACATTGATATTATAAATAACAACGCAAGTATATCTGGTCAAAAAGGTAGCCAAAAAATATAAGATCGCTTAATCACATGGCTCGCTGTTCTGTAAATACGCTATCTCGTGAACTTTGTACATATTCAAATAGAAGCATATCTTGTAATCGAATGGGGGTTTATTTTTAAAGGTAATGTCTTGAAAGGAAAATACGCTACATAGTCCGATTGGATTAAATCCTTTCAGCGCCATAGTCGAATAAAGGGCGTTTTTAGCGGGCGGCATAGATCAAGATCAGACTGCACATAACGTGCAGTCTGATCTTGATCGATACCGTCCGCTCGTTTTTAGACAAGCGTAAAAAAAGAAAATATATCTATTTCTGGGATTTCAGTGGATTGTATGTTAGCCGACCAAAAGGGATCGAGTTGAAAAAATTGAAAACGAAAGAGTAAATCTTTCACCCTTTGCTATACAGCTCACGAGTCTTTTCGTCCATAAAATAGAAAAAAGAAAACAGTTTGGGAAAAGAAGCAATAGTTTGATACGAACAATCGTGTCTTTACCAAAACAGTTTCACATAATCCAAGATAAGCATTTTTAGTAACAGAATAACTTCTTTTTTGTCATTTTATTGACTTGATAGCCGGTGCGGCGACGGGTTTAGGTCCCTGTTAAAAACTACGACCCTTTATTGTTAAATGCTTAGTTTTACAGAAAATCTTAAACGGTAAAAGTTGATATTCTTATCATGTTATTTGGTTACTTCTTTTATCTATCTGGTGAAATGCATAGAAATTATTTATTCTCTCTTGACAAAGGTCGTCGAGTTTTATATTACAGAAAAATGGCACTGTGAATCTGTTGTGAAGTGTAGACCTGATATCGAATTCCTGTGCATGGATAGTAAAAAGCAAAAATAGTAAATGTATTCAATTCATGTACCTTTGCTATACAACTGAAATATTGGAAAGGATATTTTGTCTATCTACATTGAGTTTAACCCTTGATCAAACTATTCCGTTTTTTTATTTACTGGACCCTAGAGAGGTATTCTTTTTAACCCTTAAGCTGCTGATCGCGACCCACTGACCTTTTGCGGACAGTGTAGATCAAGATCAGACTGCACAGAACGTGCAGTCTGATCTTTGATCTACATTGTCCGATACGATATTTTCTTTCCGGTGAAATCAACTTTGAAACCGCAATGGTTGGGCGTTTAGTACTGAGTAGAAATTTGTTTGCCATTTATTCAGCAGCTTAAGTGTTAAAACACCGTGGAAAAAAAGGAGAAAATGCAGGTACATGTAACCAGCATTTTCTCTCTTTCTCACAATGTTTTCTGCCATTTAAAATAGAATTTCCATATTTTGGAGCACACACAATTTTTCGTTTGCAAGTTTTTTTTTTTCGAATTGGATAAAGCTGACATTTTTGTAGTCAGATAGAGAGTTAACAGGATTTTTACAATATGAACCATGCTCTGGCAAAAGGCGGCTTAATGCATCTCCGTGATGCATTATACCAAGCAAGACATTATATAGACAGGGATCCATAAAATACATTTTGTCTAACAACCGACTGTATCATAAGGTAGACTGGTCCTTTAACATACAGAAAATTGACCGATAGCGAAAAGTTTCGGCCCAGGTCAGCCTGCGCGGATTGCGCAGGCTGACCTGGGTCGATAGTTTTCGCAGATGCATTAAGCTCCCTTTTCATAGAGTATGGCTCAGTCATGCTTGAGTTTTAGTCTGAATTGAATCACCTGGTCAGACAGGCGGAGGAGCTGCTGGATCTTGCATTTTTTTTTGGAACCACGCTGGCTTTTGGACTACATCTTGCTATCGATACATTGAAATGAATTAAATAGTAATTTGCGATTGGTTAAAAAAAATGTAGACAAGTTTATTCTTTGGGCTCCTGCAAGCCTATCTGAAGGCAAAATTATGACCACAATATACAATCGGTGCCGTCTCTAATATTTTGAAGCTTTACCATGACGTATATCCACCTGTATTTTCAGACATATCAATTCTAGCTGCAATTGCTCCTTTTCCAATGAGGAGTCGTTGATTCGCTTCCGTAGCCCGACAAAATTCTTTCCGAGGATTGCTGATAGTCATTGCAACAGGATTCATTCCTTTCTCACCGCTGATCATTTTTTCGACGATGGTTATGTGGGAAAAAAGCCAGTAGCTTGGAAAGAATATTGTGCGTAGTACTGGTAAAAGAAACTCCAGGAAAGCATGGATAGGTGCACTGGCCGCCGCAAAATAACTGAAATAATATTGAAAACGGCGTTAAACACCATACAATCAATCAATCACCGCTGAGCATTGGTTTGACGATGGTTATGCGGGAAAGTAGTCAGTGGCTTAGGAATAATGTCTTGCGTAACATTGGTAAAAGAAACTCCAGAAAAGCATGGATAGGTGCACTGGTCACTGCGATATAACTGAAATAAGGTTCAAAACAAAAACTCGAGATCGATTTGTAAAAGGTTAAGTCAGTTACTTTGAACGTCGGGAGGGATTTTTTTTTTTGCAAAATTTGACAGAGATGACACTTGTATTGTAAAATAATAATTCTCACACAAAGAACGTTGTAGGTTCAACTCCTTACAGACTATAGATAGCTTCAATTATCTGCCATTTAACCCTTTACTGCACAATGCCACCTTTTGACGCCCCTGGGAAAGAAGCCTTTTGAAAACATGGTGAGAAAAGGAGAAAATGCTGGTAACCAGCATTTTCTCCTTTTCCCACAATGTTTTCTACCCTATCAAAGAAAAGTTGCACAATTTGAGCCACACTGAAATTGTTGTCTGCAAATGCTTTCAATTTGGACAAGGCTAAAATTTTGTCGTGTGGTAAAGGTTTAATACATGTACCTGTTTTCCCTTCGGACAGTCAACGTTGCCCTTAACGTCGAAAGTTGTTATCCCGCTAAAAAAAAGTTGCATTTAAGTGTTATCGTTTTCTAAATCTAAAAGGATCACAATTTCTGATTGCCGGCTGTACCAGATCAGTCACTCTCTGGTAAAAGGCGGTTTAATGCATCTCCATGATGCGTTGTACCAAGCACTGAGTCATCACATGATTTTTTGTCTAACAACCGGGTTAGACATGAGGTAAAACGGTCCTTAGACATGCAGAAAGTTACAATCAGCAAACAGTTTCGACACATGCAGCCTGCGAGGACTGGGTCGATACTGGTTGCAGATGCATTCGGCCCCCTTTTCACAGAGCAAATGGTTCTGTTATTTAACCCTTTCCCAAACAAGCCCTGGTTTTCACGTGTCTGCAGTACAAGTCTTTTGAAAACATTGTGGGAAAAGGAGAAATTACTCGTAACGAGCAATTTCTCCTTTTTCCACAGTGTTTTCTACCCTTTTTGATAATTTTCTGCCATTTTCATCAAATTTAAAATTGTCGTCTGCAAACTCTTTCAATTTGGACCAGTCCAAAATTTGTCGTTTGGGAAAGGGTTAAAAAAATATGTGACACTTTTGAAACGTAACTGTGCCATATACATGTACTCTGAATTTGTCCTGCTCGGAAAATCTTCTGATATTATTTTCTGAATAGCCCAAGGAACGCCATTTCTGATCGGCTGAAGCAAACGGTTCAGCCAATCAGAAATTGCCTTACTTTCCAAATGTGGAATTAGACTTAGAAGAATAGTATCATGGGTTTATGAATTCGGGCCCTAGTGACGTAGGGGGGTAACTAATTCACGGGTTGCGGGCTAAAACCTGGCTGGACAAAAAAAAAAAAATCCCATATGTTGATGAGAGTAGCTATGGCTTGCATGGACCCGTCTTTTTTTAACCAATGAAGATTGTATCTGGTGTGCTTATAGTAATGTATTATTATATACTGAATTCTTTCTTGACGCAGAGGTCAATTCATTCAGCCCCAAATATACTCGTACATGTGCAAACTTGACCTCTTTCGACGGCCAAAAATCCACTGAAAGTCAGAAAAAAAAATATCTTATAGGCTTGACTAAAAAGCAGATGGTATAGATCCAAAATCAGACTACATGTTCTGTGCAGTCTGATCTTGATCTGAGCCGTCCGCTGAAGCCCCTGATTTCGCCTATGGCGCTGAAAAGGTTACGATGTTGGATTTGTCATCAGGAACTCCCTCTTTCTATCCGACTGACGGCAAATTTTACAGTGGAGTGAGTGACAGTCCAGCTATTCGTGTGTCCTCCTTGGTTTCCACATTTCGGGCAGTTTTATCACTTCATCTACGCTTGGGCACTGC
Organism: Tridacna gigas; assembly: GCA_945859785.2. NCBI lineage: Eukaryota > Metazoa > Mollusca > Bivalvia > Cardiida > Cardiidae > Tridacna > Tridacna gigas. The sequence continues at coordinate 9,498,102 of OX244034.2, read as the reverse complement.
ATTGCTTGTCCAAAGACAGTCCCAAATTCTTAGATAATTAAGTTTAGCACATTAACCCTGGTCCTCATTTTTAGACGCACCGTTGCCATGAGAGACACTAATGAAAACTATAAGGAAGGAATAGAAGACCATTTTCAATGACGTACAAAACATTGATGGAAAAAGAGTAACTGCTTGTTACAGTCAATGGCTCCTTATCTCACGTTGTTTCCCAAAAGCTCTCTACATAGCAAGGCACGTAAATGTATTCAGAAATAAAATTGGATTAATTAAGTGTGTCAAAATTTTGACAGATACAATGATAGATGGTGAAAATGTCACCCACCTAGCTATCTGTTTCTGCAGAATTAATGAAATTTTTATCCGTCAGCTTATCTTACAGGATGTAGAACTCTACCATTGTATGTTCTCTGCCAAAACGGGGTTTAACTCTTTACCACACGACAACATTTTAGACTGGTCAAAATTGAAAGCATTTGCAGACGACAAAATAACTGTGACTAAAAAATTGAAATTTCTTTCGGGAAGGGTAAAAACATTGTGGGAAAAGGAGAAAATGCTGGTTACCAGCATTTTCTCCTTTTCCCACGATGTTTTCAAAAGGCCTGTTTTTTTAGGGTCGTTAAAAGTCGGGATTGTGTGGTAAAGGGTTAAAACATCTCCGTAATGCGATATACGAAGCAAGTCACCATAATTATTATGGATCAAACAAATCCACTTGTTTAACGACAGACTAAATCCTGAGATAGAAGGTTCTTTGCACATGCAGGACATTTACCTTAAGCAAAAGGTTTCAACACAGGTCAGCCTGCGCGGACTGCTCGGGATGACCTGGGTCGATACTTTTTTTTTTCAGATGCATTGAACCCCTTTTGCTAGAGCATGGTTCGTTTGTAAACCTTCACCCACTCTTCCGTACCCAGGAGTTCTCGGTGTCCCAGCGGTGAATAGATCGGATTTATTGTCAGAAAATATTTCGTTCGATCACTCGTTGCGGCACTAGGCTGCCTATCACTATACTGCGTACGCACGAATTTTGCGAACAAAATATGTGTACGCAGTTTAGGTAAGCAAACATTAATTCCGAAAAGAAGTTTCACTGAGCTGCAAAACTTTACAATTTGAGTAAATACTTGCATAACTTTACGACAGTTCATACCTTGGGGTATCATATGTGTGTATATACATTCCCAAATAGTTTGCGTAAATTTACGCAATTTATCGAAACGCAGTTACAGTCACGAGGGAATGTCCTTTGGTGAAGCATTGCAGAGCCCTAGTTTAGTACTTGTGAAACTCAGAAATTTAGAAAATTCTGGAGAATAAGACTAAGAACATTCTTAAGAATGGTTGGTGAATACCGACCCTGGAGTACTGTTGCGCTGCTTTTAGTGACAGTGTCCTTACGCAAAACATTTTCAGCCCAGAGCTGGTGAAACCCAGGTCACACATAAATAAGTGAGCTGTAGGCATTATATCAGTTAAATAATGTTGAAAGTGGCGTAAAACAACACAATCAGTCAGCACTGCACAGTGCTGCACTGTTTTCTCAAGACATGTACGAAATAATGCGAATTAAAGAATAACCCATGTATTCGTTTTATTGCATGTTTAATCCTTACGCTGCTTAGCGCGACTCAAGGACCTTTTGCAGGCAGTGAAAATCAAGACCAGACTACAAAGAACGTGCAGTCTGATCTTGAATCTACACTGTCCTATAAGAAGATATTTTTTTCTCCCAAAGTATCTTTGAAACAGCAACATTCGAATTTTTTCTATCGGCTTGATAGTTTCATTTAACTTCTTTAGCAGTTTAAAATGTAAACACCATAGAATGTACTATTCAGTATCAAGTTTTAATTCATACAAAAAACACTCCATTAGTTGTAAATGCATTGTCAAATATGAAATTGACAAACGGGGGCTAACAAAGGTAGGCACCGCGTTCGGAGTTTGGTTTCCTTTTTCCCATCATAAATAAAACACGAGCAACACAAATGACTAGATTTTTGCAGATGACATTGCCTTATATTACAATACATGCAACCCTTAGGCTCATTTTGAACCCTGTAACAGGCAATCCCGTGAGTTAACGACGCCGAGAGAAGAGAGCTTTTGAAAACATTGTGGGGAAAACGAGAAAATGCTGGTCACCAGCATTTTCTCCCTTTTCCAACAATGTTTTCTACCGTTTCACAAACTCATCTCATCAAATGAAGCACGTCTAATTTGTCGTCTGGAAATCCTTTCAATTTGGACAAGACTTAAGTTTTGTCGTCTGGTAAAACGTTGACAATATTTCTTTTTCCAGTCCTGCTGCAATTTCATAGTCGTTTTTATAAGACAATAATGTCTCCACAAAATGTCTGTCAGGCTAGAATAAAGATCAGACTGCCTGTTTTATGTAGTTAGATCTTACGCAACAGGGAGCGCAGGAGCAACTAAAGTTGATCCTGCGTTTCCTGCTACTTTACATGACAGTTTAACTTCTCAGTTTGATAGCTTGATAAGATATTTTCAGTTATATCGCGGTGGTCAGTGCACCATTCTATGCTTTCCTGGAATTCCTTTTACTGTTACCAAACGAGCCATTATCTCCCGCTAGATGGCATTCTACAAATATACATCTATCTAATTTGGGCATCCTGGGTACAGAAGCGGAGTAATTTTTCAAAACAACAACCTTGACTTTGAATTTCAAATAAAAGAAACGTTTACTCAATAAAACGCTACCTGGTGCCATTCATTCAGCTATGATCGGCTAACATGTAACCTATGCACCGACCATTTAATAAAACAGCCCCTACATGCTTTGGTAATAGGCTAATAGCTTCAATATAAGCCTTACTTTTCCCCGGTATACGGGGGATGGGTGATGCGTCATATAAGACAGGTCGAATCTTCGAAGAATATGACATGCGCAGACAACGCCAAACGAGCAAATTTTAGACTTATCAAAATAGAAAGCGTAATTATGGGTCTAACAGGCTACTGAATGATGTGGTAGACACGCAGAAAATTTACCAATTGCAAACAGTTTTGACCCATGTCAGGCTGACACGGGTCGATACTCTTTTGCAGATGCATTACACTTTTACCACACAATCCCGACTTTTCACGGCCCTGAGGAAAAAAGCCTTTTGAAAACATTGTGGGAAAAGGAGGAAATGCTGGTAACCAGCATTTTTTCCCCTTTCCCACAATGTTTTCTTCTCTTCCCGAAACATTTCAGTAACATTTATTTTGTCGTCTGCAAAAGCTTTCAATTTGGATTGGTCTAAAGTGTAGTCGTTTGGTAAAGATTTAAACCCCCTTTTCAAAGAGCATAGTTCATATCAATGTCCATGCATGCTCTAGTACAGTGTTTATGTAGTGACATAGTAATATAACTCTCATTTGATAAACCGTTCATTATCAGTTTATATTATTGTTTATGTTTGGGATAACAGGTTTAAAATCACCTACCGTGACGAGACCCTTTATAAACCAATCTCAATAATGTTTATGTTGATTGATTGTATGGTGTTTAGCGCCGTTTTCAACATTATTTCAGTAATATCGCGGCGGCCAGTGCACCTATCCATGCTTTCCTGGAGTTTCTTTTACCAATTGATGTTTATGTCATCTCATCATGGTTCGTGGATTTAAACATGTATTCCCAAAAAACATACAATAATATTACTATTAATGAAAGGTTTATCGAGTTGGAGATATAACTCTCAATCGATAAACCTTTCATTATCAGTTTATATTATTGTTTATGTTTGGAATAACAGGTTTCAAATCACCTACCGTGACGAGATAATTTATAAACCAATCTCAATAAGGCTTATATTATCTCGTCGCAGTTCGTGGTTTTAAACATGTATTTCCAAAAACAGACAATACTAAAAACTGTTAATGAAAGGTTTATCAAGTTAGAGTTATAAGAACAACAATAAAGTGGAATTGATGTTCACGTCCTTTCAATAGAGAGAAGAGCAAATCCGTCTGGTGGAAAACCGAAACTACAAAGGTACGCATGTAATTATTATGTTTTAGGCGGAACGTATTCAAAAAAACCTTGCCGGATACACTTCTGTAATAAAATACGAAACTAATCAGGCGGCTTTGTAACCGCCATCTTTGTTATTCAAATTCGGGAGTCGTTTATCAGATTTTATCGGCTGACACCTATTTCATGGGTAATTTGACATGTTAAAGAATTATGGATTAAAAAATATTAATATTCGGTGATAATTAATAAAGTTTTTTTTAATCCGTTTTTATTCTCGGCAACACTGGAGATAAATTTCGATGATAATGTAGGGCTCGCCTACAGTTGATACAGGTCTGACTTTGAACAGATGTTTGGGGTGTCAAGTTTCACGTGGTTTAACATCATACTTGTTGTTGCCAGGAGGTCTTACCCCGTTACTTGCAGCAGACTACTTAACCCACAACCCCGAGTTTAAACGACCCCGGGTCATTAGACTATTGAAAACATTACGAGAAAAGGAGAAAATGCTGGTAACCAGCATTTTCTCCTTTTCCCATAATGTTTCTAACCTTTCAGAAAGAGATTCATTTGAGACAAATTTAATTTGAGGTCTGCAAATGCTTTCGGTTTGGACAAGTCTGAAATTCTGTCGTTTGGTAAAGGGTTAATGACACATCTCTACAGCCAGAGCGAAAAAACGCTGTCAAAACTTGAAAATGTGTAGAATGGCTCTGGATTTGGTCATCTGTGTAAACATGGATAAATTACCAATATGTGTGGTATAAAGGATAGAGAAACTCAAGGGATTTTTCTTCGATTTAAAACCAGAAACGACAACAGTGATTTCTTTGAAGGCCTCCAGAAAATAAAATGCATTTTCTAACCTTCGTAATCCGTGAAGCCTTGCAGCCGTCAGGGGCAATATTGGGCATGAAGATACAAGAACGATTATTGTTTCAAAAAATAAAGATGATATGGGTTCAAAGCTGGCTGAAAACGAGTAAAGATGTATCTTTAACTCTTGACCAAACAACAACATTTTAGACTTGTCTAAATCGAAAGCACTTGCAGACGACAAGTTTAATATGAACACGAGGGTCTAAAACGTTTTGGGGAAAGGGCAAAAAACTAACACTTGTTTGTAGCATTTCCTCTTTTCCTGCAATGTTTTAAAAAAACCTCTTTACCGAGGGTCGTTAAAGCACGGTGATGTTTTCTTGAAGCGTTAAGTCATTGCCAAACGACAGAATTTTAGACCTGTCCTGATTCAAGGTGTCATTTGTCAAAACAATTTGTGATTCTAGGTCGGATGTTTCTATGGAATTGTCTAGAGCGGGTCTATGGTTGGTATAAAGTTATTTTAAGCAAGTGTTAACCCTTTACCGCACAAGGCCGCTTTTTGACGCCCCTGGGAAAGAAGCCTTTTGAAAAAAAATGTGGGAATAGGAGAAAATGCTGGTAACCAGCATTTTCTCCTTTTCCCACAAAAGTTGCACCACTTGAGCCACACTGGAATTGTCTTCTGCAAATGCTTTCAATTTAGACAAGGCTAAAATTTTGTCGTCTGGTAAAGGGTTAAGTCCAGTGTGCTGATCATATAAACTGCTACATGATTAAATGAAACTCTCTATCAATAAATATCAAAATTAAAATTGTGAAGTATTCTTTTAAAAATCTCTGTTGCACAAAAAGTAACAATCGCACGCACCCTTTTACTGTTATTGATAATCTAGAGTGCGAAAATATCGACAGAATTTCAAAACCGAAGTGGTCCTCGAAAGTTAAAGATCTTTTAGCATGTAGCTTTCACGATATATTGCTTTCTAATCATCTGTAAACAATAGTATCGTTTAACCTATTTTAAAAAGAAAATTAATGGCTTTCTTAGTCACTGATTGGTACATGGATATAAAAATAAAACTTCTCTGACCGTGACTACTCAGGAGTTAAAAATCTGCACTCTCTTGGACTACGGATCATTCCCATTCACCTCTGTAGTTGGTTCAGAAAGTAGTCCGTCATCACGTGATATTTTCGTCACATGACCATAACTCAAAATGGCGACACAAACGCCGGTGAAAGAAAGACCATTCGATTGTTTTGTGTGCTGTTCAAACAGCATACGGCCAATCAGACTTAGTGGTAGGAAATGTGAAAAAGAGGGAGGGATTTTCTGAAAAGCTTAAATGTCTTTTAAAGGACGATAACTTTTTTTTTTAATCTTACAAACTTAGATCCATCGGTGTGTTAAATTGTCATCATTCATGGGCGCAGCCATTTTTTTTACAATTGGCGTAAGATTCTGATCAGTAAAGAAGCTTGAAAAAATAGTTCCATTGTATACAGGTAAATTCATCAGTTTGAATGCACCTATAATGTATCCGGAATCATATTTCCTTTGTCTACTTTATTATGTTACACATGAAACAGTTAAACAGTAACAAAACATGTTTTCCTCGGTTTGACAAGATTCTTGTCATTTAGCCCGTTGCAGAGATGTATGGCGAGAGTAACGAACGACAACTCTGCTCGGAGATTGAAAAATCTGATGTAGAACTTTCGAACTACCTTATCAAAATGTCTGAGTAAAGAAATTGTCTTGCAAAAATAAGGGAATCTTTGCATCAGCTAAATATTGATCTTGGTAAACATCGAAATAGACAGATTGAATGGAATTAACACGCTTTGTAACATGAACGAAATTGGGGATGAATACCACTTTATACCTATTTTCCCCTTTCTACAAAACTTTAAGAAAAAATTATATAAAAAGATACTTTTCTATTAGGCCAAGCACGTTAAATTCATACAATTGCTAGAAAATTCTAATGTCCAAACTCTAAATGACCTTGCAATCTTTTGTATCAAGGCTTTTGAACAGAGGAGTCAAACCCTCAAGCCTTACAACTAAATACTGAATTAGTTAACACTAACGATCCCGAGTTTTAACCCTTTCCCAAACGATAAATTTTAGACTGGTCCAAATTCAAAGAGTTTGCAGACGACAATTTTAAATTTGATGAAAATGACAGAAAGTTCTCCAAACGGGTAGAAAACACTGTGGGAAAAGGAGAAATTGCTCGTTACGAGCAATTTCTCCTTTTCCCACAGTGTTTTCAAAAGATTTGTACTGCAGACACGTGAAAACCAGGTTTTTTTTGGGGAAAGGGTTAAACGACCTAAAGATGTTTTTTTTTTTTTAAAACACCTTCAGAAAATGAGAAATGCTGGTAATCAGCATTTTCCCATTTTTCCACTATCTTTTAAATACTATCAAAGACAGAAATCCTCAACTGAGCTGAATTTATTTTGTCGTCTGCAAATGCTTTGAATTTGGACGAGTCCAAAATTTTGTCGTCTTGGTAAAAAGTTAAGATAAAGAACCATCCTGGCTTTCTACCTTTTCCTTGCATTAAGAGCCGGCATTTAAATGGGTAAAAATAATCAAAATATTACTCTCGTAGTAGATCTAATCTTGTAAATGATGTTATTTGTACAAAGCTACTGTAGCTTTAAATTTTATAGATAGCCACGATTATCATTTAACAGACTGGTCGAAATTGTAAAAAAGAACCGCGATTATTCTCCCATACTATGCCTTTTCCAAGATGGCTCCAAATTTAGCGTTATCAAAGAAGAAATGGTTTCATTTTACTACTGCCTTTTTTTTTAAATGCAGGACACATGCCTGAATATGAAAGTTGTCACAGTGATATGACAGATAGTGTTGAAAGAGAAAAAAATCCTTTTAATTAACCAATCAATAAACTAGTCGTGGTTGAGGCAGCTTTGGATTATAAGGCAGTTTCACTATTCTTTTTGTAACAGAAAGTTTTTAAGAAAGTTTGTCTGCGTCGTCAAACGAATGGGTTTAATTTTTTGGGTAAAAAGTCCCTTTTTGCTGTCCGGAGTTGTAGAAATACGACCGACCTGCCAGTATTAGGATTTCGTTACCTGCTTTAACTCTTTACCACACGACTAGTCCAATTTCAAAGCATTTGCAGATGCCAAATTCAACTTTTGTACAAACGGGCTTTAGCTCTCTGATAGAGCAGAAAATATTGTGGGAAAAGGAGAAAATGCTGGTTACCAGCATTTTCTTCTTTTCCCACAATGTTTTCAAAAGCATTCTTTCCTAGGGTCGTGAAAACCCGGGATTGTTTGGTAAAGGGTTAAAACTAGATAAAGGTCATTAAAAAATGTGAATATGAAACATAAAGGTAAAAAGCGGAAGTAGCAAAAAGCGTTCCTTGCCTTGTATCGTACACGGAGACTAGAGGTAGGAGCATTACACATTTGTATCACTTTACACAAAGGCGCTAATGTATGCAAATATGTAATTTGGTCCACAAAGAAATAACACTATTTACACTGAAATGGCTGTATGGATGGAGCTAGGTGGTATTAACTTGAATCCCATTCTACCAAAAAAATCCAGATTATCTAGAGCCTTAAATGATTTTATACCGTTGACAAGGATACGAAGATTTTCAGTATTTAGAAAGAAATTGAGACTGTCACCATGTTATTATAAGGATACAGTTGGAAGTGACGTAAAATCCTATTAAAAATAGATGCTATACAATGTTAAAAATAGATTCGGTACAATGAGCTACATATATCAAGCTTCAAGTTTCAAGATTATTTTTTTTCCCGAAAAACAGAGGACCCAAATGGCAGTATATATACAGATATAAATGACAATAATACATAACATATTACAACATATCGGTACCTAGCCTATACATGATAAAAGAAAGCTAATAGGAACCTTTCAACATAATACGGCAGCCTGGTACGGGGGTTTTAATGCCTTTCCGTAATACATTGGACCAAGCGAGTCATTACATAATTATGGATCTATAAAATCCATTTTGTCTTACAGCCGACTGAATCCTGAGTTAGAAGCGTCCTTTAACATGTAGAAAATTTACCAAAAGCCAAAAGTTTCGACACAGGTCAGCCTGCGCGGAATGCGCAGGCTGACCTGAGTCGATATTTTTTGTATAAAGTTAAACCTTTTTTTTTTTTCACAGAGCATGGCTGATTTTGTTCGATACTGTAACCTCACTGACATGCTTCAGAAAATTCATAAACTAAAATAAAACTTTACAGTACTATTATAGAAAACAAGAAATATGTTTCAAAAAGATAGACGGCGTAAATTTGCCCGCAGATAGGCAGGGGCCCTTAAAATAAACATATCTACATTTATTACCAATCACAAATTTCTGTTTATTCTTTTGTTATCAAAACCAGAAAGTTAGTAAAAAGCCAGCACATTCAGCTACGCCGTAAAGAGAGCATGAAAAAAGAGAAATAACAAGAAGCAACCCAGTATGCCTACGAAACGAAAAAAAAAAAACACAGGAAAGAGTGGACACCATGATATAAATTGCTTTGTGCAACATGTAGTAAAATGTTGAAAAAAAAAAAGATATCAGAAATAATTTTTTTTCATGATGTGGCGTTGTAAGATAGCCGCGACTAGGGTAACTATTTGTAATTTGTTTTAATGTCTGATCAGTTTTCTTTTTTTTACGAAAGAGAAAAGGGATAGAGAAATAGAAAGCATCAAAAGTTCGATAACATTAAGAGGATAATTCATATGAACAGTAACCAATGTTCAGGAACGAGTTATCCCACTTTCTGTTCCATATACGGTTACTGTGCTAACTCCCAACGCTTTGTGGTGTACTTGTTATGCACAATTATTGCGAGAATTGGAGTTTATCTATTTCAACTCTAAATGGTTTCTACATAAAATCGACCTCTTGAAACTCAGAAAGATTTTTTTTTTTGTATCTTTTATGCTTGATATAAACAAGCGGACGTTACAGATCCAAGATAAGACTACACGTTATGTCTAGTCTGATGAAGATCTATGTCGTCCGCAAAAGTCGCTGCTTTAGGTTATGGAGCTGAAAAGGTTAAGGACATTATGTCAGTTGGCGCAGTTGCTCGGAAGGAAATAAAATTGCTCTCTGGCTAGGGTAATATGGATCATTGATATAACACACTTTAATTAAAAAAAAAGTCTGGTAATAATAACAATGATAATAGAAATAATGATGATAGTGATCATGATAATAATAATAATAATGATGATGATGATGATGATGATGAAAATGATGATTTCAGCTCATTTTTCTATAACGCCGCTATTCTGGGACATTCTATTAGTATCTACTTCAGTCGTTCCATATTCTCTTTATCTAGGTTTTTATAACATTGCCTACCCTATGGATGAAATTTTTTTATCACTTATCATCAAAGCAACAGTTTGCAAACCGTTGATAAATACGAAAGAGAAGTGTAAGAAACAATAATCAATGGTATTTCCCTAAGACATTAGCTATTTTTAGATTTCGCTTCAAAATTTCGTAAAGTCCTCTTGGAAATGGCACCTGTTTAATAAAACAGGTCGATTATACGACTGAGCCATGCTCTGGCAAGAGGGGGCTTAATGCATCTCCGTGACGCAGCATACCAAGCAAGTCATCGCATAATTAGAAATCTATAAAATTCATTATGTCTAACAACCGACTATATCATAAGGCAGACTGGTCCTTTGATATACAGAAAATTGACTAATAGCGAAAAGTTTCGGTCCAGGTCAGCCTGCGTGGACTGCGCAGGCTGACGTCGGTCGATACTTTTCGCAGATGCATTAAGCCCCCTTTTAAGAGAGCATAGCTCACGTGATGATATTCACAAAGGTATGCTGACGTCATTTTGGTCTCATAGAAATAGACGGAATTTCCGATTTCAATACTAGCGGTTCAGTTTAAACGTCAGAATTGCACCCTTTACTGAATGTAGCCGTTCAGTTCCTTGACGCTTGAAAATAATGATACAATTTGTGGTAATTATCCGTGTTTACAAGAAATCTTGATGAACGGCGAAATAATTGAAAAAAAAAAGTGTGATAATGATACCGAGATTTCTATCATATTTTCTAAGCCTTGTTTATTATTTTGTCGTCAAAGCTGATTAATACTTTGTTTGTGGTCTATTTTTTGTGTTCTTCTTTCAAAATAAATTTGACGACAACGATACGGTGACAAGCGCTTAAATCAAATTTTATTCATGCCCCAAAATGGCTATATTTCAAATGAAACTCGACACAGGTTCTCCTTTTCTTGTATAAACATTCATCTTTATCTCTTGCTATTTTTTTTTCCAGGACTTTTCAAAGTTACCAGGCAAGCGTGATTTATAAAGATTCTGTTATGGATTCGTCCGATTTTTGCCGGCTGAATGACCCGTTTTTGCATTCCCTTTGTATTGGCGAACATTTTTACATTGGTGTAGTGTAGAAAGTTAGTGCTTCAGACTCTCACTGTGTAAAAAGGCAACATACTTCTGCACTCCTCACAGAATGAATGTTGCAAACAAGTTGATCCCTATATACCACTAAGAAGTTCCCCAGTTAACTCTTTACCACACGACACAATTTTGGACTTGTCCAAAATGAAAGCTTTCTGCAGACGACAAATTAAATGTAACTGAAATGACGAAAAATTGTCTTAGAAAGTGTAAAACAAAAAACTTGTGGGAAAAGGAGAAAATGCTGGTTACCAGCATTTTCTCCTTTTTCCACATTGTTTTTAAAAGGGTATGTCCTCAGGGGGGTTGAAACTCAGGACTGTGTGGTAAAGAGTTAACGTGAGTCCTAACAAAGCTACTTCTAAACAAAGTAGATCATCAAAAGGCATCCACTTTAACGTTTTCCATCAGACCATTGCCGTCTCTGCAGCATGTTCTCCTTTTTCCCACGATTTTTTTGCTATCCTTCAGAGGACTATTCGCTCATTTGAGTCACAATGAATTAGCAGTCTACAAATGCTTTTGAAACGGACGAGTTTTATTGGTTTTCGTATTGTTAAGAGTTTATACATGTGAGCCATTCTCCGTGAAAAGGCGATTCAATGCATCTGCAAAAAGTATCGACTAAGGTCAGCCTGCATAGTCCGCGCAGGCTGACCTGAGCCGAAACTTTGTGCTACTGGTCAATTTTCTGCATGCCAAAGGACCAGTGTACCTCCGATGATTTAATTGCTTGTTATACAAAATGTATTTTTATGAATTCATAATTACATGTATATGATGACTTGCTCGGTACCATTCATCACGGAGATGCGTGAGACTCCCTTTTGCCAGAGCGCGGCCCACTGCACATTGTTCTCAGCAAGAATTACGAATCACTTCATCAAGAAATAAAACGAAAAGAGATGTCATTGATCTAAAAGTAATGAAAGACACAGGATCGAGTTTTGGGCGTATATAGCCAATGGCAACATAAAGGAAAGACAAGATGGTTTGAAATTACAGAATTCTTACACCTACCATCCTGTCATATACAACAAATGGCATGTTCTCAACTTTTCGTTTTATTCCATTTACACGCAAATTTAAAAGAAACTGTTAAGGACCCTGAAAAAGAAGGCTTTTGAAACCATTATGGGAAAAGGGGAAAATGCTGGTGCCTAGTATATCCTGATTTTCACTCAAAAGGTAAAGAATTCAACGAATCGACAGCGAAGGTTTTGAAAATATCCTGGGGGAATGTAAATATGGTTGTAACCCGCATTTTCATTTTCCCTTGATGTTTTCCAGCCTTTCAAAGACAATTCCTGTCGTTCGTAACTTTATCATCTGTAAGTGTTTCTAAGAAGGACAGTACTAAAATTTTGTCGCCGATGAAGATTTAACCCTTAGGCTGCTAAGCGCGACTCACAGACCTTTTGCGGACAGCGTAGATCAAGATCAGACCACACAGAACGTGCGGTCGGATCTTGGATCTACACTGTCCGTTTGGGAGATATTTTTCCTCCAAAAAATAAGTTTGAAATAGAATTATTCTGGTCTTTACTGTCGGCTTGAAAGTTTCATTCAAGTTACTAAGCGGGAAAAGGGTTAAAATAAAAATCTGCAATATGAGTGGATGGTTGATTACAATACTGACTGTGTAATGGCATGGTGTTTAATGCCGTTTTCAACATTTTTTCTGTTATATCGCGGCAGCAAGTGCATCTATCCATGCTTTCCTGGAGTTTTTTTTTTTTCCCAACAGTACTTCGCACAATATTCTTATGAAGCCACCGGCTGCTTTCCCACATAGACCATTGTCGAAACAATAATCATCGATGAGAGAGGAATGAATCCTGTCGCAATGACTATCATCAACCATCGGAGAGAAATTGACTGAGCGTGGAATTCGAACAAGCGACCCTTTTGTTCTCAGTTCCTGCACGCTACCGATTGCGCTACCGGGGCTTCGTAAATTTGCAAAATGGGTTGATGGGTTGACCACAAGTATTCATCCCAGTTTGTGAAGTAACCAGAGATGAAGTGGGCGATAAACATCCTGAGAAGTTACCAGTTTCTTATTTTCTCGCAAGTGAGCCATTCTTTTGTATTCGCTTGTCAAACATGTGTAAAACGAAACGTTTTCCCATTAGGGGTGCGCTGTCTTGAAAAGATTTTATCTTTTGAATTAATATACTTAGCCTCAAATAAACAATAATCATACGATTGTGTTACAATGTATATCTTCTCGGTTATCGCCCACCCCTTGCCGATCAGTCCAGTGTGTTAACGACCATGACGAAGAAAGCCTTTTGAAAACATCGTTGGAAAATGAGAAAATGCTGGTAACCAGCATTTTCTCATTTTCCAACAATGTTTTCAACCATTTCAAAGACAGAAGTCAACTTTTGAGCCTCATTTAAATTGTGCGTCTGCAAATGCTTTCAGTTTCGTCTAGTCTAGTATTATTGTCGGTTGGTAAAGCGTTGAAAAGCTGTCGTATACGTTTTACAGCGCTAGATTTCAATTGTCACAATGATGTGATGATACCTTTATATTCTTTTCATATAAATTTATACCCAACGCGATTTTATTTTAACACTTTAGTCCTGCTTACATACACTTACGTTAAATAACGTAGCCTAACGTACTGGGAAAAGAACAACACAGTATATACGAGTTAAAGTACCTTAAATACCGTAGGAAAAAAAAAAAACTTAAATTGGGCGAACAATGCCACGATTAATTGGCTGAAGTCTGTTGGAAGGGTTAATTTTAAGGCAGACTCCGATAAACTGTGATACTGTATGTCAGAAACAAATGTTGAATTCCGTTTAAGTGCGCATAACTACGTAAAAAGCGCGTTGAACGGCCACTGCGCGTTTTACTTCGGGCATACACATGCATGCAAACTTGGTAGCGGCTTGCTCTTGCCCGCATTTTTTTTCCCGAGGATTGATGATAGTCAATACGACAGGATTCATTCCCCTCTCACCGTTGACCATTCTTTCGACGATGATTGATTGTTGATTATGATTGAATAGTGTTTAACGCCGTTTTCAACATTATTTCAGTTATATCGTGGCGGCCAGTGCACCTATCCATGCTTTCCTGGAGTTTCTTTTATCAGTACTCCACACAAAATTCTTTCCAAGCCACTGGCTGCTTTCCCACATAACCATCGTCGAAACAATGGTCAGCGGTGAGAGAGGAATGAATCCTGTCGCAATGACTATCATCAATCCTCGGAAAGAAATTGGCCAAGCCGGGGATCGAACCAGCGACCCCCTGCTCTCAAGTCCTACACGCTACCGACTGAGCTACGGGGGCTTGGCTTTTTCGACGATGGACATGTGGGAAAGCAGCCAGCGGCTTAGGAAGAGTATCGTGCGATGTAATAGCGTCAGAAACTGTCGGAAAGCATGGATAGTGGCAGTGGCCGCTGGAATATAACTGAATTAATAAGGCCATGTAATAAATCGATCAATCAATCAATCAATCAATCAATTACCGGCTAAATGCTCTGTGGTGATTGGTTGCGCATTTGTTTGCTTGTTAAGTGGCAAAATTGTCCATCGCTTCCGTAACATCTGCATGTACACGAGAAAAGAATGGTTGGACTGGAATCCAGTCTAGCTCTCCGGTGACATTTGCGTGTTATTCTGAAGGTAAAGCTATGGTAACCAACAGCAATAAATACGATAAAAAGGGGTTATAAAAGCAAAGCCACAATTCGCGCAGGGTTGTTTCGGCGAGTCTTGGTGCTTTTTATTTTCAACATTTTTACTGCCATGTGGTACGAAACGATTCATTTGGCTCTGATATAAGGCTAGGAAAAGTGCAGTTTGAAGTATGTGACCCAGTGATTGCTTGACAGCCAATATAATCGAATGAGTAGATGGTGGAGGTACAAAGTTATAGGGCTGAGATGGACGGACAGTATCAAACGCATTTTATTCTATTAGATCCGAAAATATGTAAAAATAAAAGATGGAGAGTGAATTGAACGAAAGTGAGTAGATATATGAATATGGATAGATAAAAATTAATAGATGAAAAGGTATGAATAAATAAGTAAACTAACAAATAAATAAATAAATAAGTAAATATATAAATAAATAAATAAATAAATAAATAAATAATATGGACAGAATAAATAAGTAAACTAACAAATAAATAAATAAATAAATAAATAAATAAATAAATAAATAAATAAAAATAAATATAGATAAATAAATAAATAAATAAATAAATCCCAAAGAATGGACATGCCAATAATTCCGCTTAAAATAGAAATTCATTTGTTTATTTATTTTCAAGCCGCTTATGTAATGTCGAGCAGCGTTATTTGACGTTATTTATTTAATCGCCTATTCTTCATTAAAGCAAGTTTAAGCGGTTATGCCACAATAGTCTTTATGAAGAAAAAGGAATTAATTTTCCTGTCACGGATTTGAGTTGAATCGTTAACTCTTTACCCCTTATAAATCAATACCGAGTTTTTACGACCCGCGAGCAAGACGATTTTGGAAAACATTGTGGGAAAAGGAGAAAATGCTGGTAACCAGCATTTTCTCCTTTTCCCATGATGTTTTATTTTAAAGTCGAATCTCATCATTTGAGCAACATTTAATTTGTGGTCTGCAAATGCAATCATTTTTTGTAAAGTGCAGAGTTAAACGTTAAATCAATGAATACAGATGCTTTTTCAATCAGGAGAATAGAACAAGGCATCACAATTTGAAGGGTTTGTATATCAGAACATTCCACAAAAATTAGGGACAGTGCACGTTCTGTGCAGTCTAATCTTGATCTAGACTGACCTCAAAAGCAAAATAAGTTTTCTTTAGTGCAATACTGGTATTTTTACTGTCAAGGATTTGAGTCAAATTATTAAAAACAAACAATACGATTGTCTTCTTCACAAAGTCTGGACCTGTCATTTTCTACCCATTTTACTATTTTTTTTCCCAATATTCAGATACAATTTGTAGAAGTTGACATCTACGTTATTTTACGTTATTTTTTCTTTTGTCGATACACATGTAAGAAACATATCGCAACTGATGGAGAAAGTATTCATGTTGAGCATTTGCTCAGTTTTCCATGATGTTTATTTTTAAATTGTCGAGAGCAGAACCGTCAAAATTACACGTCCGTAATTCAGGAAAGGGTTAAGTCCCTTTAATTGCTCGCACGTGTTTCTATGTATCCAATTTTATTTCAATTTAGTGGCGGAGTTAGCACTCTCGAGATTGCGATAATACTCGGGTTTGTAATTGTTTATGTATTACTGGACAATGGGGTCCAGCGGACATGACCACACGGGTAGTTAAATTTGTGGACAATACCAGGGCTAAAGTGACACTGTCAACAAGGCACGCCCATCTCGTTTGATTCTTCACCAAACAGGTCCTAGGTTTAACGCTCCTTTAACTCTTTACCAAACAACAAAATTTTCGACTTGTCGAAATTGAAAGCATTTGCAGATGAAAAAGTAAATGTGGCTCAAAAATTGTAATTTGTTTACGGTAGGATGGAAAACATTGTGGGAAAAGGAGAACCAGCATTTTCTCCTTTTCCCACAATGTTTTCAAAAGCATTCTTTCTCAGGGTCGTTAAAAGTCGGGATTGTGTGGTAAAGAGTTAATACCTTATACTGCTGAATAGGTTAAATAAAACTTTAACGTCGATAGTAAAAACACAAATAATGTTATTTCAGACTTATGTATTGGAGAAAAACATCTCCTTGTCGGACAGTGTAGATCCAAGATCAGACTGCACGTTATGTGCAGTCTGATCTTGATCTACACTGTTCGAAAAAGGTCTGTGAGTAGGGCCTGGCTGCTTAAGGGTTAAAAGACGGTTTTTGAAAACGTTGTTAGAACAGGAGAAAAATGCTGGTAAACAGTATTTTTCTCCTTTTCCAACAATGTTTCTACCGGTTAAAAGAGTACATTCTATGTTTTGGTGCCACATTCAATTTGTCTGATGCAAAGTCTACAAGATGGATGAGCCTAAAATTTTGACATGAACTAAAAAGATAGCTCTTTTACTGCCAGAGACGAGATTAAAAGCGTTGGCGGATGGCGTAGATTAAACCCAGACTACACAGACCAAGGAGTCTGCTCTTAGTTATAGACCAATCTGCTACCTGGTTCTGAACTATGATCAGAATTACTTTTAGATACAGTGTAAATGTACCTTAGGGCCACATTAAGAAATGGCGAGATTTATTCAACTGGTAGCAAAGGAAGTCAAAAGACAATTGTAACGTGTTTAACGCCACTTTTAGCGTTATTTCCGTGATATCGAGGTGGTTAGTGCTCTAACCCGTGCTTTCCGGAGTTTTTTTTACCAGTGCTTCGTACAGCCTTCTCTCACTGAAACAATGGTCAACGGTGAGAGAGAAATATCTTTTAGCAATGACCATCATTAATCCTAGGAAAGAATTTAGAGGAATGGCAAAGATTGTAACGAATTTAAGACACTGTAATTTGAATGTATATGAGCCATGATCTGTGAAAAGGCAGGCTTAGTGCATCTGCAAAAAGCATCGAACCGGATCAGCCTGCGCAGTCCGCGCAGGCTGACCTATGCTGAAACTTTTTGCAACTGGTAAATTTTGCGCATGTCAAAGGACTAGTGTACTTCAAGAGTCAGTCGGTTGTTAGACAAGATGGATTTTATAGATCAATAATTATTGTGATGACCTGCTTAGTATCATGCATCACAGAAAGGCACAAACCCACTTTTTCAAGAGCATGGCTGAATTCATTTTGACTCTAGAATTTAGATATAACTCACATTGAAAAATCGCGCACTGTGGCGTAATCCTATTGGGTTACTTTGAAAAAAGTTCACGGTCCGTATTCACCAACCATTCTTAAGGACGTTCTTTGTCTTGTTCTTCAGAATTTTCCACATTTGAAAGTAACACAACTCCTGATTGGCTAAACCGTTTGGTTTAGCCAATCAGGAGTTGTGTTACTTTCAAGTGTAGAAAATCTTGGAGAACAAGACTACGAATATTCTCAAGAATGGTTGGTGAATACGGTCGCAGGTTTTTTGCAAGACGTACCATTGTCCGTCACAAACAAAGGTTACATTTTTTTTTTGTATTTTGCCTGTCACATCAAAGCTCTCTTGCAAAGAAATATCTGACGTATTTACAAGATGATTAAGGTTTAAATCTGAAGTATCATGACTTGACAATACAAATAACTCTTCAAAATAGATTGGATAAAGATAGCAAGCACACACCTGTTGCATTGCAATTTAATGTTATGCTTAATTTTCGGTTTTAGTTGAAAAAGTAAAGAAGAAAAAAAAAGGTATGTCGTCAATAACGATGACAAATTTTCGAAGATCTTTTACAAAGATAACATGGATGACGCGTTCTTACTTTAGTAATGTCTAAATTAATGTTTGTTTTTGTACTGCCTCGCTATAGAATTTTTGTAGTGACGTGGTAGAGTTTTTGTTTATGGACCGGGTGGTTGTGGGTTCAATGCCCACCATGAGCAGATTAAATATCGATCCATTACATTTTGCACCCATTGTTGGACAATGTAGAGCTGCATTACAATGCCACAACGATCGTTTCAAAAGTGAAGACAGTCTTTGTCCCTTAGAAATTCGAGGACGAATCTGATATAGAGGGAGTTACAGGTATATCTAAACCCTAACCCTATATAGCCAGGGTCCGTATGCACCAACCATTCTTAAGAACGTTCTTAGACTTATTCTTCAAGATTTTCCAAGTTTGAAAGTAACGCAACTTCTAATTGGCTAAACCAAATGGTTTAGCCAATCAGAAGTTGTGTTACTTTCAAATTTGGAAAATTTTGGAAAACAAGACCAAGAATATTCTTAAGAATGGTTGGTGAATACGGACCCAGGTCTTGTATAAGTTGGTGCTTTTACAGCTTTACTACAAAGCTAGCTTTTGCAGCATTATGTTAGAGTTTATGCTTATGGACCAGATGAGGTTTAGATACCCGCGCTAGACAGGTTATTTATCTGCCCGTTACATGATGATAAACTTCTCTTGACAGTGTGGTTTATGATACGACTGCAAAACTTCATCTTGAATCTTCACTTTTTGGTATCTTTCCAACTCTTTCGACTCCAAATGAATAGGCCATGCTGTATGAAAGGGGGCTTAATGCATCTGCAAACGGTATAGACCCAGGTCAGCCTGAGCATTCCGCGCAGGCTTCGCATTCCTGCGCCAAAACTTTTTGTCTACCTCATGATTCAGCCGGATGATAGACAAATGGATTTTATGGATCCCTAATTATGTGATGTCCTGCTTGGTAAAATGCATTACAGAGATGCATTAAGCACCCTTTTGCCAGAGCGTGGCTCAAATGTCTCGACGGCCGAAATTACAACCTACTGAAAATCAGAAAGATTTTGTTTTTAAATTTCGGAGGCTTTACAGAGTTGAAGTTCTAATTCACGTTATATTCAGAAAGAAAAGTTTTTTTAAAAAGTGTACTTCCGCTTTATACAAATCGGAAATTCTTTCCGCGGGAAGTGGAGGATAGATGCTCAGTGTCAAACGAGCTACTTAACCAGAAAGCCATGTTTTGACAATTTAATTGTCAGCCATCCTCAATCATTAAAAATTTATTAGGTGCATTTAATCCCCTTAACAGTTGCTGGTCAATGTTTCGGTGACCATTCCAGCAGCTGTCGGGCCACGGTTTATTTGCTCTTTTGACACACCGCAGATCACTAAAGAGGGCCGGATAACAAACCACCCGCAAAGAAGGTCAAGAGCAGTTTGACCCTCAAAGTGATTCTTTTCTGTTTGTGTCTCATCCGGGGCACTATTCTATCAACCCAAGTGTCAAGAGCTTTTGCAAATCGTTGATGTGATTTTTATGAAGAATGGAAAGTAATTTCAAATCATAGCGATCTGATATACTAAAAATTGTCCTTTTTTTAATATTTGATACTTATAAATGATTAATAAATGTCTGCAAGATGGTTTCAATCCAAGCCGCGAAACTGTAATCTAAATGTATTTTACATGTTAATCGTGGGAATATCATAGTTTCGTGCATAAAAAAACTTAGTAAAGGTTTGACATCTCAGGTTGTATAAACGATTTTTTGTCGCAGGAATATAAAATGTGCCATGCTCTGGCAAAAGGGGGCTCAATGTATCTCCGTGATGCATTATACCAGGCAGGTCATCACATAATTGTGGATCCATAAATACCATTTTGTCTAACAACCAACTGTATCATAAGTTAGACTGGTCCTTTGACATACAGAAAACTGACCGATAGCGAAAAGTTTCGGTCCCGTCAGCCTGCGCGGACTGCGCAGGCTGACCAGGGTCGATACTTTTCGCAGATGCATTAAGCCCCCTTAAGCTCAATTATATTTTGAAATAAAAATCTTCTACTAGTCACCTCACAGCAAAGTGAAAAGAATAAATTGTATCCTGTTTTCATAAAAATAAAGAATTTTCCACAACTCGTTTTAAAATGTAGCAATACACCTGGACCTAACTAAAGCTGGTTGGAAATGCATCTTGATATTATTATAAGTGTTCAACGCCAACGTTTGGTCAACACTACAGAACATTACACATTCTCACCACGGAAATCGGACATAGAACCTCTGGCACAAAGCTTGCCATCTTTTTGTTCCCTAATTGTAGAACTAACTATACGTTTACAATGAATATCGTAATGAATGGATAAACAGTTCTCCATCTTTTCTTCCGTTTTTCCCTCTGTTTGTTTCCATCAATAATTTAGATATGTACCCAAGAAGGTCTCGGCTGCCCTCCACTAAACTGTATAGATTTACGGAAATTATTTGGGATTGCAAATACAAGCTGACGATACATACTTTACCCAAAGATATGAGCTGGCGTAAAGTTACGCAAATGTTTACTCAAATCGTAAAGTTATGCAATATTTAGTGAAACTTGTTTTCAGACTTACGGCTTGCCTACCTAAAATGCGTACGCAAATTTCGTGCGTACGCATTTTAGTGAAAGGCAGCCCTGATTCGTATTAACGGGAAAGTACAGCTCTGAAATTGAAAGCGAGAGTACCTTTAGAAGTCACACAGGTGGAAAAAGACACGCTGTCCGCCGCTGTGGTACACGTCTGACGCGCTTTGTCGTGGAACAAACCTTTACAACAGCCGTGTGTGTGACAAATGACAAATTAATGTAACTCTTTTACTAACAGATATACTTATGCATAAAAAAAAAAAATCTGGAGAAATCTGCGATTTAGGGTTATTGCGGCAGGTTGTTTGACAGCTTTTCTAACCATTTTTATCATGGAAGAGAGATTTTTTTTCAATGTGACTGCTGTTCTTTGTTATTCCAAATGTTCTATCCAAAATTTTTGAATTACACCAGTTTCCAACCGAGGGAAAGCTATATGCATACTCATGCCAATGGTTGTCAATGATATGAGTGATAGTATTTCACGTTTGATTTGATCCCTGACATTAATCTAGGGGATGTTCCTGGTTACCTTCGCATGGCCCCGGTAATTGTGCGTCTGTCGTTGTGAAAATAGGAATTCCGTTTTGGGTAAATAAATAGACTACTGTTTTGCCAATTGCAGCCATGCTTGATTCCTGACAGTATCTGGTGGCAGCTAAAGTGTGACATGAGCTAGACACTGAACATCAGATTGTTTTCCATTTTCTATTATTATTATTAGTAGTAGTAGTATTATAAGTAGGAGTAGTAGTAGTAGTAGTAGCAGTAGTGGTAGTAGTAGTGGTAGTAGTAGTAGCAGTAGTAATGGTATCTATTATATATATATGAGCAATGTCCAACGACCACTCTACCTCATGATTAAGTCGGTTGTTAAAACAAAGTAGCTGTAAAGGATCCATGATTATGTGATGGCGTGATCAGTATCGTGGATCACGGAGACGCATTAAGCCCCCTTTTGTCAAAGCGTGGCTCATATGAGCCACGCTTTGACAAAAGGGGGCTTAATGCATCTCCATGATGGATGATACCAAGCAAGTCATCACATAATTATGGATCCATAAAACCTATTTTGTTTCACAAACAGCTGAATCCTCTGGTAGACTGGTCCTTTGACATGCAAAAAATTGACCAATAGCAAAAAGTTTCGACCCAGGTCAGCCTGCACGGACTGCCCTGAGTCGATATTTTTTGCCGATACATTAAACCCCTTTTTCACAGGGCATGGCTCATATGTATATGTGTTTATCTTTTGTTAACACCAAGGTTGCTAAGTGCGACCGGGTAGCTTTAACTGATAATGTAGATCGAGATCAGACTGCATAGAACGGGCAGTCTGATCTTTGATCTTCAACATCCTGATGCTAGACTTCGATCAAAAGCATATTCAATTGCAGAGGATTAATTTTAGGACACAGGAAAATAGTCGAATCCTTTTGATACCTACTCTGTGAAAAGGCGGCTCAGTGCATCTGCAAAAAGTATCGACCCATTTTGCTATTGGTTAATTTTCTGCATATCTACGTTATGATTTAGTTGGATATTTGGAACAATTCACTCTATGGACCAGGAATTATGAGATAAGCTGCATGGTATAATACATCAAGAAGATGTATAGAGTCCCCTTTTGTCAGAGCAGGGCTTGTTCATTTAGCCGTGAAAGCATAAATAAGCACAATGCATAGTCGTTTCTTTTTTATTATCAAAAAACCTTCGAACGGTCATGTAAGATTACCTTTGATAAATTTAACAATTTATGGATGTACAATGTTTCAAGAGCAAGTAAATCAAAGGAGTGCAAGTACTTGTGCGCGGCACTTTGATTTTTATTTCTTTTTATTCA
Organism: Tridacna gigas; assembly: GCA_945859785.2. NCBI lineage: Eukaryota > Metazoa > Mollusca > Bivalvia > Cardiida > Cardiidae > Tridacna > Tridacna gigas. The sequence continues at coordinate 9,474,988 of OX244034.2, read as the reverse complement.
AGATGAAATTGGATTAAAGAAGATCAAATGGGAGATTTCTGTGGCCAAAAACAAGCTGATAATTGATTTTTGGTTTCCCCCTTGACCTGTTGAAACAGCTCTTTCTGTGTTTACATTTTCGGCCTTTTTATACAAATTATGTCAAACATAAATAATTTTCCATCAATCATAGATACTTCTCAAATGTACAGTGCTGGGATACCGCAAGTTTTCATTGTAACTTTCTTACTGCGATCGCTTAATGCTAAATATCAGACGAATTGTCAAAACTGAAAGCAGTCGTATAGGGCAAATTCAAGTTAGATCAAATACTGTGATTTTTCATTGAAGGGGTAGAAAACATCGTAGAAAAAGTAGAAAATGATAGTTACCAGCTTTTTTTCTCTAACCCATAACGCTTTTAACAGCCTTCTTGATCGGGTCGCTAAAATATAATTGTTCGAAAAAAAAAAAAACTGAACTCTGCCACTAGAATCAGTATTGTACTGTTATATAAAATAGTTTAAGATATGGTCGATGAAGATCAAGATCAGCCTGCACAAAACGAGCAGTTTGATCTGTTATCTACACCGTCCGTTACTTGTTTATAAACTAGTGCAAATTTATACCTTTACTTGGATTGGAATTGGAGAGTTAGATCTGGAAAAATCGACGTATTTTTTTTGACAACAAAGGAGTGAAAAACTTCACACAAGTCTATCATCAGTGGCGAATTAACCCTTTTATACAAAATCCAGAGTTTCCAGGACTCTGAAAAAGAAGCCTTTTGTAAAACATTGTGGGAAAAGGAGAAAATGCTGGTAACCAGTATTTTCTCCTGTTCCCACATTGTTTTCTGCTCTGCCAAAGACGAATCCCATCATGTTAGCCACATTTGATTTGTCGCCTGCAAATTGCCTTCAGTTTGTACATGTCTCAAATTTTGTCGTCTGTTAAAGACTTAAATTCCTATTGCGAATGGTGTAGATCAGACCTCCACAGGGCACGCAGTGTGATCCTGGTTATACTCCGTCAGATGACTGGCGGTAAACAAAAGCACCAGATACATTTTGAACTGAGGTGAGGCCCTTCCACTAGACCTCGAAAAAAAAAAGTCAAATTTATTTAGTTATTGGCTTTTGTATACTGTGAAAATTAACCCTTAAAACGCCTTTCACGACTATAGTTGCATTTGCGGTCAGTTTAGATCAAGATCAGGCTGCACAAAACGTGCAGCCTGATCTTTGATCTACACTGTCCGCTTTGATGAATCACTGTAGTCAAAAGCAATCATGAAATTGCAATTATTTGGGTCATATTTCTAGGATTAAAATGTCTGGCAGGTTTATTCGGCGCTCTAAGGGTTGAGATCAAACTGCAAAGAACGTGCATCTGAACTTTGATCTTCACTGTCCGCTATTCTGTTAAATATGCTGATATACTGCTTCTCTTTCTTCCCCCCCCCCACCCCACATGTAGATAATCCCTTTATTTAGTTGGCGCGTTAGCGGTTAAATACATGTAGTTACATTCGGTGTGCGTAATGATTCTGATCTAAAGTCTTTGTGGCGCCTTTGTTTTAATTTTAACGTAACCATGAATACAGTTGTCACAACTGGGCCGATTCCACAAACTTGTAGATCTAACCTGGCCCGTATCACGGAAATTTCCATTTTTTTAAGTTCTGTCATTCTGTTGGTGAAAACTGACATCACAATTGATAGAAATGTTAAAAATTGAATATACAAACTGTTTGTCAACGGAAATGTGTTTAGAAAGATTTCGATAGAAAATTGTGACTCGTGTTTTCCTTTTTATTACGCGGAACCTTACAATGAGGGCCATTCCTGTAAGCCAGTTTATCTCCCTTGCCAGATAAAGCCTAATGGTAGCCAAATCACAGATTGGTCCTTTTACCTGTGTTCCTTTGTTTTTATCCTTGATTCCCTTGGGGATGTTGCGATAAATATAATTTGATTTGCAATTATATGTAATCGCCCCATATAATTTTAAAGCAGATCATGTTTTCAACCATCAGAGAAAAGCGTATATATCAATTTGTAAAACAGACTAACCAGAATTAGCTGAGATATTGTCTCTAAAATATATTTGTGTAGTGCAAGAAAATCAAGGATAAAATCCAAGTAATCCCCTTTTCAGGACCAATGTAGTACTGGAGAGGAATTAGGGGAAATAACTCAAGAATGGCCCTCATTCAAAGAACTGTAAAACGGTGTACATGTATTTCCGGCGGAGAAATCTACTGTGTAGGTGCAAATTACCCATCGTAATACAGCAGAGGGACTTGATTAATGGATAACAGAAGGTTTGCCAAATGCCATCAATACAGTCTTGCACGAAATAGTTCTTAAATGCCACAAGCTTCTATCAAGCCACAGTTTATAAGAAACGAAAAAGATATTAGGAAAGTATAGTCAGCACTGTACCCATCACAAAATATACAAAAAAAAAACGAAAAGAAAACCTATAAAAAATGATTTTAATCCCCTTTCCACCCAAGGTTTTAACCCCTTTAGGTGCTAAACAAATTACACTAAACTTTTCCAGCCAATAGTGAAACCCATAGTTTACGATTTGAAAACTTTGCTCGTCGGAGAAATCGTCCCGTATCGGACAGTTTAGATTCAATATCAGACTGAACGATCTGTGCAGCCTGATCTTAATCTTCACTGTCCGCAAAAGCCCACAAAATCGCGCTCAGTAGACGTAAGAGTTAATCTTTCTGAGGAAAAATGCGTTGGCTGACGCCTTCCCTTGGTGTGGTCTTATTTCTGACATGTCCACAGGAGGACGAATTTTCAAAACAACATTGAGAAAAATTGATAAATTGCTCAGACGGAGATTTTTTTTTTTCATTAATCGCAATGTTTTATTCATTATCAAAAAATATTAATTTTATTGGTACATATTTTGTATTTGTTTATTACAGAATCGATCTCGAGTTAATTTGTTGGGAGAAAAAAAAAAAAATGTAGCACAAGGTAATGGGTTCGGTACCAAGCGTGAAATTCGGTGGCGCCGGCAACACATAGTGAACATCATTTCACAAAACTTACTTTATTAATAATTCTGCGCCCCGACCATCGGTCATTGAACATCTTGAATGGCGCGCGTCTTCTATAGACGCCCGGGACTCAATATGTACGTTATGATTAGTCAATTTGCTAACGTGGGCTTTGACATGATTAATGTTAGGGTTCTTTTGAGCGAAAATGTTGTTTATTTAGATGCCGGCTAGACTAGGAGTTTTCTATTAGCCCCATACGAAGCTGTTCAATACCAACCGGCCGCAAACGGGCTATAATCTCTTTCTTATAAATGGAGAGATTCGGCGGATGATATCGTTTTCTCTAACCCAAAGGCGCATCGCCGGAAACAAGAAATATCTTTAAAAAAGTAAATTTGCCAGTAAATAATCAGGGGCCTTTAAAATAAGTACCTCTACATTTCGATCACTCACAAATTTCTAACTGTTTATTTGTTATTAGTACGTAACCCTTAACCCTTAACCCTTTCCCAAACGACAAATTTTGGACTGGTCCAAACTGAAAGAATATGCAGACGACAATATTAAATTTGATGAAAAGGGCAGAAAGTTCTCAAAATGGGTAGAAAACACTGTGGGAAAAGGAGAAATTGCTCGTTACGAGCAATTTCTCCTTTTCCCACAGTGTTTTCAAAAGACTTGTACTGCAGACACGTGAAAATCAGGGCTTGTTTGGGAAAGGGTTAAATAAGTGCTAAATAAGTGAAATGAATCTAACACTGATTTGGCAATATAATACCAGGGTCCGTATTCACCAACCATTCTTAGGAACGTTCTTAGTCTTATTCTCCAAATTTTTCCAAACTTTTGAGATTTGAGCAAAGATTTTGCTATTTCAAAGGTATTTTTTGGGAAATATATCTCCTTATCGGACAGTGCAGATCCAAGATCAGACTGCACGATCTGTGCAGATTGATCCTGATCTACACTGTCCGCAAAAGGTCTTTGAGTCACGCTTAGCAGCATAAGGGTTACAAGTAGGTCAAAAGCAAGCATATTCAGCTACGCAAAAAAAAAAATGTTCAGTTACGAAATTTCAGTTCTAATTTTAGGTATTGGTATTTCCGGTAAATGGTTGAATTTTTATGAAACACTAAAAATTATTCCCTCCTCGGTCAATTCTTTCCGAGGATCAATCTAGTCATTGCGACAGAATTCATGCTACTATGAACATTGTCTCGGACGGTGTTTATATGGAAAAGCAGCCAGTAGTTTGGAAATAATGGATTGCGAAGTACACGTACTAGTAACAAAAGCGCTAGTAAAACACCAGGGCCCGTATTCACCAACCATTCTTAAGAATATTCTTAGTCTTATACTCCAAATATTTTGAAATTTGAAAGTAACACAACTTCTGATTGGCTAAATCATTTGGTTTAGCCAATCAGAAGTTGTGTGACTTTCATATTCAGAAAATCTTGAAGATTAAGACTAAGGATGTTCTTGAGAATGATTGGTGAATACGGACCCAGTACACTGACCGATGCGAATATAACTGAAATGATATTAAATTGCCGTTAAATCCATTTTCCTAATACATTATCTAAGTCATTTGAAAGGGACGTTTTCCTTTTTTCCGAAAGCTTTTTCAGTCTGTCACCCATTTGTATAAATATCCTATCTGAAAATAAGCTTAACTGTGATGGGTTAACTCTTTACCAAAGGACAAAATTCTGGACTTGATAAACTTACAAGCATTTGCAGACGACAAATCTAGTGTGACATAAATTATTAGAGTTGTTCCTACAGTGGTTAAAAAACATTGTGGTAAAAAGGAGAAAATGCTTGCTATCAGCATTTTCTTTTTTTTCCCACAATGTTTTCAAATGCCGTTTTCTCCTCATGGTTGAAAAAACACGGGATTGGTTGGTAAAGTTTTAACTTAATCTATCGTTTATCCCAAACCATTTAACGAGTAAACAATACCTCTAGTCCTTTGATCCGGAAGATTGACAGGTATTTCCCGTCAACTTCGATTTCAATGTCATGCGAGACAAACATGGGAATATACTCATGTACTCCTGTCAATATTTTGAAGTTGACAGAAAGTACAGAAAGAACGCAGAACCAGTCTTTTCTTCTTCTTACGATTTCTGTTTCAGGGCCAAATTTATTTGAGCCATGCTCTGGCAAAAAGGGCACCGATCCTTGATACCAATATTATGCCATGGCATAATTATGAATCCAAAGTAGCTATCTTTTCAACAGCCGACTTAATCATGAGGTTGATAGATCTTTGGACATACAGAAAATTGACCAATTGCGAAAAGTTTCGGCCCAGGTCAGCCTCCGCGAACTGCGCAGGCTGACCTGGATCGATACTTTTCGCAGATGCATTAAGCCCCCTTTTCACAGGGCATGGCTCATATATACACGACGTCCTTCGAAGGCTGAAACATACACTCGTTTGAAATTCAGAAAGTTTTTTTTTTTAATTTTTTTAGGGGCTTGGCTAAAGAAGCGGAGGGTATAATTCCAAGATCAGACTGCACTTTCTGCGTAGTCTGATCTTGATTTATGTCGTCCGCAACGTCTCTCTTTTCATGTATGACGCTTAAAGGGCAATATCATATCTCTCTCTACATATAAATATTAATAAGCAATAAAGTAGACAGGAAAGATTACTGAAAAAAAAATCATTATCATTTTGGCAGTGATGCTTGTTATATTTCGTGTGAGCCATGCTCTGGCAAGAGGGGGTTTAATGTATTTCCGTGATACATTACACCAAGCAAATCATCACATAATCGTGGATCCATGAAATACATTTTGTCTCACAACAGGTGAATTCAGAGATAGATCATTTCTTAGACATGCATAAAATTTACCAACGGCAAAGATTTTAGACACAGGTCAGTCTGCGCTGACAGTGCAGTCTGATCTGAGTCGATATTTTTTTTTTTTTTTTTTTTTTTGCAGAATACACTAAATCCCCTTTTCACAGCACATGGCTCATGTTATGTGATGTGTAAATGAATGTAGAAAAGCACTATTTAGCTCTCCTTACGCCTGAAAACATTCGGGACTTGGTTTTGCTACAGTACAATGTGAGACCTTTAATATTACCAGGTTGTAAATGTAACGTTTTAACTCTTTACCAAACGCCAAAAACTTAGACTGGTCCAAATTGAAAGCATTTGCAGACGACAAATTAAAGGTGGCTCAAATGACAAAATTGTCCTTAAATAGGGTATAGAAAACATTCTGGGAAAAGGAGAAAATGCTGGTTACCAGCATTTTCTCCTGTTCCCTCAATGTTTTCAAAAGGCTTCTTCCTTAGGTTCGTTAAAAGTCGGGATTGTGTGGTAGAGGGTTAAAGCAGCCAAAGGGTACATTATTAACTTTGGTTAAGCGGGAGTAGTGTGAAAGCAAAACTCTTTGACTCAAACAAAATGATGAAAGGGGCGGTATGACATCGATTAGGGGCTCTATAAAGATATACTACGGTATTAGTGTATCGATAAAAATTGGCAACCGTGATTTCGATTTAAGCTTTAATCAAACACATAATTTGCTTTATTTGGTTACTTTTTAATCCAGTTGCTTCATCCAAGTTTGCTTGTTTTGCCTGTCAACTGTCATTCAAAACCGTTTAACTCTTTACCAGATTAAATATTTTAAATTCATCTTCCTGACAGCGTTTACAAATGACAAAGTAGATATGGTTAAAGACTTTGAATTCTTCTTAAACCTTTACCACGCAATCCGAGTTTTAACGATCCTGAGAAAGCTGTCTTTTGAAAACATAGTGGGGGGAAAAGGAGAAAATGCTGGTAACAGCGTTTTCTTCTTTTTCCCCCACTATGTTTTCTACCCTATCCGGGACAAATTCGATAATTTGAGCCAAATTTTGAATTGTCGTCTGCAAGTTCTTTCGATATGGACGAGTCTAAAATTTTGTATTTTGGTAAAGAGTTAAAAAAGGTAGAAAATGTTGTTGAGAAAAGAGGAAGATTATGTTACCAGCGATGCCTCTCTGTTCCCACAACGTTTTCAAAGGTCTTGGTCAAAAGAGTTTTCATGTGAAGGGTTCACCCCTTTCAGCCCACATTTTTAGATAAACTGTGATTGAACACATTTTTGATAGATTTAGTCATAGATGCAAGATGTGCAAAAATAATAGACTGTGGATTTGAATAAAAAAGTTTGCGAACTCAACCGTCCGGAGCATTGTCATTCACAGAGTTCCGTATTTTGGGTAGCCTGGGTTCCAGCACGATCATTTTTTTTTTTTTTTTCTTTTATATTCGGACCTTACTTTGTCAAAGTTAAGTCCGAATATAAAAAAGGAAAAACAAAAACAAAAATGATCGGACTGGAACTTAGGCTATATTTTGGGGAGAGCAATACAGTTTTCTGGTCTGTCAGTGATAGTTCTATTTACTTTTTAACCACACAACATAATGTTGAATTTGTTCAAATCCAAAGCATATGCAGATAATGAATGAACTGTTGCGAAAATCATCGGATGGAATTTGTCCTGGCTAGAAAGACTAGAAAACATTCTGGAAAAAAGGAGAAAATGCTGGTTACCAGCATTTTCTCCTTTTCTTCAGAATGTTGTCAAAAGCCCTCTTCCTCAAGGTAGTTAGAACTCGGAATTGTGTAGTAAAAGATAAAACTTGAAAGGCACCTGATAAAAAATAGCACAAGAAATGTTAATTTGTGGACAATAAACGTCAATAAACTGAACTAATTTTGATATGGTGAGTAACGTATTCAAATACAAGAGTACGATGACGTCATCATGTTCGATCTCATAAAAAAAAACGGAGTTACCATTCCTTTATTTTTACGTCAGTCTCTTTACGACTGTGGCGAAAACTACTACTATATAAATTTTACTCTGCCTTAGATCTACCCTGTCCGCAAAAGCGCAAAGTTTAGTCGCTGTTATCAACTTAAGGGTTAAACGGGCGTCTTCAATGTCTCCAGAACAAGCCAACAAAGTAAAATGAGCCATGACCTCGGAAAAGGGGGTTTAATCATTCTCCGTTATGCTTTATACTAAAAAAGTCATTACAATTATTATGAGTCCATAAAATCCATTTTGACTAACAACGGACTAAACCATCCTGGAGAATGGTACTTGGATAAGAAGAAAGTTTACAAATAGCAAAAAGTATCGACCCATGTCAGCCTGCGCGGATTGTGGTCCTGGGTCGATACTTTTTGCAGATACCTTAACCCTATCCCAAACGACAAATTTTGGACTAGTCCAAAGTGAAAGAGTTTGCAGACGACAATTTTAAATTTGATGAAAATCGCAGAAAGGTCTCAAAACAGGTAGAAAACACTGTGGGAAAAGGAGAAATTGCTCGTTATGAGCAATTTCTCCTTTTCCCACAGTGTTTTCAAAAGACTTGTACTGCAGACACGTGAAAACCAGGGCTAGTTTGGGAAAGGGTTAAGATACCTTTCACAGAGCACGACTCAAATCTATTCATTCATAGTCTTTTACTGTTATATCCTTATCCTGTAATACGAGGGCCACTTTTTAAGTTCGTAGAGTAGGGCGGTCTTTTTAAAACCGCTTGAAATATCAAAATTTTATTTATCTAAGACCTTCGAAATATGCCCCGTCTGCCTCCACACACATTTTACACCGATCTACCCATTTCCGGAACGCCGCCCGGTAGTCCTCTTTAGGTATATGTTGCAGACACTGGTAGACCGCACTGCCTATACCACAACGGGATTCAAAACGGTGCCCTGCCAGCATTTCCTTTAGTCTTGGGAACAACCAAAAGTCACAGGGGGACAGGTCAGGGCTGTATGGGGGATGATCTAAGACATCGAGCCGAGATTCTTTCAGATATTCCTGTACCGTAGCGGATTTATGGGCCGGTGCGTTATCATGGAGTAATTTGATGCCGCGGACACCGGTGCGCGGTCTGCGTTTCTGATAGAAATCAACAAGTTGAGTAAGAACACTTTCTCTGTAAAACTTTCCAGTGACAGAACTACCTTTCGGGACTGGAATTTGAAGGACTGGACCTTTCGAATCAAAGAATATCGCATACAACATGCGATTTGATGTTTTGCAACGGCGCGCAATGACAGGTCTGTCGCCCTCAGATGAAACCCAAACCTTATTTTTAGCCTTAGAATCGGGTTGAAAATGATAGATCCAGGTTTCATCACCTGTAACTATCTCTTCCAAACGACGTGGGTCACATTTATCATATTTTTCTATAACTTGCGATGCAAGTCTAACCCGACTTTGTTTCTGCTCGTCAGTGAGCAAATGGGGCACCCAGCGCGCGCAGATCTTACGTAGCCCAAGTCGTTCACGTAAGATCTTCAAAACACTTGACGAATGAATGCCACTTAATTCTTCTATCTCTTGCACGGTATAACGTGCGTCTTCCTCAATTAACGTTTTCACAGTAGCAACGTTCTTTTCCGTCAAAACGGAAACCGGCCTACCCACCCGAGGGTCATTTTCAATTGACTCCCGACCATCATTAAAACGACGTACCCACTTGCAAACTGTAGCATATTTTAAAGCACCATTCCCATAAACTTTTTGCAAATCAGCATGAATTTCTGTTGGCGGAAACCCGAGCTGTGCTCGAATCTTACAATATACCCTCTGTTCAGAGATTTTTCCATCCATATTGAACGCTATATTTTACTATAGTGTATAAAACCACGTGTTGAAAATACCCAGCGCAGCGCGCACGTGGACCTCGTGCGCCGCATACCGTGACACCGTTCGAGAGAGGAATGATTATGCAAGTTCTGTGTAAAAAATCGTGCAACTTCATAATCACGTTAAAAAGTTATAGGCTTACTCTACGAACTTAAAAAGTGTCCCTCGTTCTTCGGTGTCCTGCACGGCTTATTGGTAAGGTTTGGGATTCGAAACCTGGAGCAGTTGGGTTTGATCCTCACTCGAAGCACTCGGTTTATGGGGGGGGAGTGTGTCCTTGGACAAGACACTGCAAGCCCAAACCGCGCACTGGTGAAACCCAGGACATACATAAATAGGCGAGCTGTCACCGTGATATGACAGAAATGTTTTTGAAAGCGGTGTAAAAACACTATTTAATTCTATTCAGTTCGTTATACTGCTCATCGTGGCTTCTGGTTAGCTTTGCGAAAAAAAAAAGCTTAGGCAGACTAGATCTGCCTGAACATTTGTATAATCCGATCTTGGCGTGTCTTTTACGATGCCTGATTATTTTTTTAAGATGTAATGGATCCTAGATAATTCCATTTTCGGTTGATTTTTTTACCCTTACGCTGCTAGGCGTGACTCAAAGATCTTTTTGCGGATAGTGTGGATCAAGATCAGACAGCACAGGTTATGTAGTCTGATCTTAGATCTACACTGTCCAATGACGATATATTTTTCCCCAGGATATACCTATGAAATAGCAATACTGTGGTTCTAACTTTCGGCTTGAAAGTTTCATTCCACTTGTTTAGCAGGTTAACCCTTTAACGACCGTGGGAAAAGGCCTTTTTGAAACATTGTGGGAAAAGGAGAAAGTGCTGGTAACCAGCATTTTCTCCTTTTCCCACACTGTTTTCTACCCTATAAAAAAAAAAAAAAAAAAATCCACCATTTGAGTGACATTGAAATTCTCGTCTGCAAATGATTTCAATTTGGACTAGGCTAAAATTTTGTCGTCTGGTAAAGGATAAAGCGTAAAGCGTAAAGAAGCTGTTAATTGTGTTAGTTTTAAACTTGCAACTCTCTCCATTGTTATCTGACTCGGTTTACCGCTTTCATTCTCTTGGTCCATCCTTGTTTACAGACTTTTGTACGGTATAACATTTGATCTGTTTCCGCCAACCACATATTATGTACCGATCAGTGTTTCCACTAACCACAATGTTTTGTACTTGTATATAAAGATGGTATGTGAAATTACGATGTTCAGCCCAAGGAATCCCATGTTTTAATGACGATTAGGATGAGAGCTTTTGAAAAAAAAAAAAATGTGGGAAAAAGAGAAAATGCTGGAAAGCAGCATTTTCTCCTTTTCCCATGATGTTTTCAACCTATCAAACACAAATTCCACCATTAGAGTCACATAAAAACTGTCGTCTGCCAATGCTTTCAATTTGGACAAGCCTAAAATTGTTTAGTAGAGTAAGCGGTGAAATTGGCTATAACAGGATAGGTGTTTATCTCTTTACCAAACAATCCCGGGTTTTCACGACCCTGAGAAAAGAAGCCTTTTGAAAACATTGTGGGAAAAGGAGAAAATGCTGGTAACCAGCACTTTCTCCTTTTTCCACAATGTTTTCCTCCCTTCCCAAAACAAATTTCATGTTTTTAGTTACATTTATTTTGTCGTCTGCAAATGTTTTCAATTTGGACCAGTCTAAAATTTTGTCGTTTGGTAAAAGTTAACCCTTTCCCAAACAAGCCCTGGTTTTCACGTGTCTGCAGTACAAGTCTTTTGAGTGCGACTCCTACCACATTTGCTGACGATGTAGATCACAGCACAGAAAATTCAGTCTGATCTTGGATCTACAGTGTCCGGTACAGGGAGATTTTTGTTTGCCGGTAAAAAGCAGTTTGAAATCGCCGTAAACGTTGGGATTTTTTTTTTCTAGTGATTGTAAATTTTCCTTTTTTACATTCCGTAGTTTCAGAGTTAACTTCAATCTTGAAGTGCTAGGGTGCCCTCTCAGTGCTTTTCAGACAGTGTAGATAAAGGTCAGATTGCAAGACACGTGCAGTCTGATCTTGGATCTATATCGCCGTAAACGTTGGAATTTTTTTTTCTAGTGATTGTAAATTTTCCTTTTTTACATTCCGTAGTTTCAGAGTTAACTTCAATCTTGCAGTGCTAGGGTGTCCTCTCAGTGCTTTTCAGACAGTGTAGATAAAGATCAGACTGCAAGACACGTTCAGTCTGATCTTGGATCTATATCGTCCGGTATAATTTGATTTTATACCGAAATCATCCTGACCAAATCGAGATCTGAAATTGAAGGTCTTTTTCTGACCAATTACTGTTTGTTTCATTCTTGCAGTGCCTTAGGGATTACATATCTTTAACACATTACCAAACAATCCCGAGTTTTAACAACCCTGAAGAAAAAGACTTTTGAAAACATTTTGGGAAAAGGAAAAGATGATGGTAACCAGTATCTTACCTTTATCCCACAATGATTTCTACCCTACCAAAGACAAAAATCATCATTTGAGCTACATTTCATTTTGCTTTCAATTTCGTCGAATAAAAAAAGATGTGTCGCTTTATAGGGGTAAAGCACCAAATTAACCCGAAGTACATTTCCGCTGTAGAAATAAGACTCAAATAATTGCAGTTTCAAAGTTACCTTTATTTAGAACGTCTCATTACAGCGGACTGAGTTGATCAAAGTTCAGACTGCACGTTTTGTGCAGTCTGATCTTTGATCTACACTGGACGCAAAGGCAACAATGGTTGTGAAAGGTACTTTAGGGACTATATAACATCAAAAGTTTACAGATCGGCGTCACATTTTGAAATAAATGTGTTGCGGTTTCAACAATGACACGGATGTTTGCATTTTTACGTAAATTTTGGATAAACATATCGAAAGTTTTCTTGTGATAAAAAAGGAGGATTGGCTATTGTGGAATTAAAGTTTAGAATTTGTCACCGTTCATAAATTCTATACACTCGAGCGACTTGATTGATTAAATGGTTGGTTGGTCGGTCGGCTGGCTGGCTGGCTGGCTGGCTGGCTGACTGACTGACTGATTGATTGATTGATTGATTGATTGATTGATTGATCGATCGATCGATCGATCGATCGAACGAATGAACGGACGGACGAACGAGCGGACGAAACTTGGTAGAGTTTGATCTTAATATACTCCGATCGCTAACTTGAATCGGTCCTGAGACCGCCTATATATAGCAATAATAGATTAACCCTTTACAACACAACCCGGGTTTAAACCCTTTGGGTGCTAAGCGCGACTCACTGACGTTTGCGGACAGTGTAGGTCAAGATCAGACTGCACAGAAGAGCAGCCTGATCTTGGATCTACACTGTCCGATAAGGAGATATTTTTCTCCAAAAGATAACTTTTAAATAGCAAAAATCTTGGTTTTAATTATCGGTTTAAAAGTTTCATTTTACTTATTTAGCGGGATAAGAGTTAAGGACCCTTCTGATAATGGCTTTTGAAAACATTATGGGAAAAGGTGAAAATGCTGGTAACCAGCATTTTCTCCTTTTCCCACAATGTTTTCTACCCTTCCAACCGAAAATGGTATCATTTTAGCCACATTTAATTTGTCGTCTGCAAAAGCTTTCAGTTTGAACAGGTCTAAAATTTTGTCTCTTGGTAAAGGAATAACCCCTTAAACCGCTCAAATAATTTAATTTCAGTTCAAACCAAAGATAATTGTCGAAATACATGTATTGGACATTCAAGGTTCTGCCCGAGGAAAAATCTTATAATGTTGGACTGCGTAGATTCGAGATCAGACTGCATAATTTATTCTGATCTTTGATCTACACCCATGCAAACAAAGTAGTCAGATCGAAGTAATCGATGTGTGAGGTGCTTTGATTACCGAGACAACTTGTAGCAGACCAACGGGTCCTTCAGGTTACGGGTCCTCCACTGTACCATTGAGCCCCGCAGGACCCCTGACAGTGTAGTTCAAGATCAGACTGCGATTCTGATCTTAATCTAAACCTCCCTCAAACTTGAGTCAATGTACCCTCCCAAAGCGGTAAAGGATTGATGACGAAGCAAACAAACAAGTCACATCTAAATAATCGATGCGTCAGGGGCTTTGATTACCTAGTCAACTCTCGGTATGCAACATTAATGCGTTAGATCATGATCAGACTGTAAAGAACGTGCGATCTGATCTAAGAACCATCGTGACTTATATCTGTTTTGGCAAAACAGGCATTGAATTAGTTATATTTTGGTCTATATTGTTTCCTGAATAAACTTATTTATACAGATCTTGTTGCGGTAAATAAAGAAGATTAGCGGTCTCATTGAGTAGTACAGATACAGACATTCCAATTTCAAAGCTGCACGATCTGTGCAATCTGATCTTAAATTACACTGTCTCCATAATCAATTAATATCCGGATTCAGTGCAATAAGGGCCATTTCTTTTTTTCCTCTGAAAATGAGCCATGCTCTTTGAAAAGGGGGTTTATGCATCTACAATAAGTATCTATCCAGGTCGACGTTCGCAGTCCGCGTAGGGTGACCCGGGTCGAAACATTTCGCTGTTTGTCAATTTCCAGCATGTCAAAGGGCCAGTGTGGCTCAAGATTCAGCCGGTTGTTAAACAAAATAAATCTTAGGGATCCATAATTATGTGAAGACTTCCTTGTGATCGTGCATCACGGAGATGCATTAAGCCCCCTTTTGCCAGAGGATGGCTCAAATGTAAGCATTCAGTAACATGTACCCATATGTAATGAAGCGAAATGGTTTCATTCACGTGGATGTGTTTATATCGGGGACAAATACCTTCTATGAGAAGATATAATTAAGTTCAAAATCATCAAATTCTCCATTGAACCTAGATTTGTAAATACGGATTAAAAAATTCAATCGGGAAACCTCAATCAAAGTTCGAAAGATTTTTCGCCAGACTTAATTTCCCGTGAACAGATTTGTTGCTATTTTTTTTTTCTAACTTCGTTCGTCGTCATCTTTTTCTTTCAGGAATACTGTTTTGGGCTTATGTGAATAGAGATAGAGGCTTAATCCTTTTATAAACACTCTCGTGTTTTAATCCTTTATCTCACAATCTCGAGTTTTAACGAACCACAAGGAAAAAGTTTTGAAAACATTGTGGGAAAAGGAGAAAATGCTTTACAACATAATTCTGAGTTTTAATGAACCACAAGGAAAAAGAGTTTTAAAAACATTGTGGGAAAAGGAGAAAATGCTGGTAACCAGCATTTTCTCCTTTTTCCACAATGTTTTCTACCCTTTAATCATTTCCAACAATCCCGAGGTTTAACGACCCAATTGAAAAGGAGTTTTGAAAACATTGTGGGAAAAAAGGAGAAAATGTTTGTTATCTGCATTTTCTCCTTTTCTCCACAACGTTTTCTACCCTTGAACAGACGAATTTCAGTATTACATAATTTGTGTAATACTAGTATCTAATTTTTTGTCTGCAGATGCTTTCAATTTGGACCAGTCTAAGATTTTGTAGTCAGGTAAAGAATTAAAGACCATGTGGAGGAGCGCTTTTGAAAACATTCTTGGAAAATGAGAAAATGCTGTTTACTTCTTCCAGGATATATTCCATCAATTGAGTCGCATTCCATGAAAATACTTCCGAAATGGCGTTAGGATTTTTTGTCTTCTGGTAGAGAGTTATGCCTTTCAACTCAAATATTTGCTTGACGGCGTGAACCAGGAACAGGCTGCGCAGAATATGCAACCTGATCTTAGATCTTCAGCATAATGCTAATCTTTTCGAAACAATGATCATTTTTAGATCCCACAGAAAAAAGAACATGTCCTTTTGACGTCGAGAGAGCTCAAAATTTTCCGCTTTTCATTTTAAGTTATGATACTGATCTCAAATACTTCTACAGGAATAGAGAATATTGAAATATGGGTACACTGATACACTTTAAGATATTGCAAAATATTGTGACAAAAGCTTGACTTACTCTTTATAAGCATTTTCGTCATTTTTCGCAATGTCTTCAGACCTAATCACATCCAGTTGTGTAAATATGAATATTGGAATTACATGTATATAGGTAAAAGTTATTCTGTGTGAATACTGTCAAAAGTCCACTCAAATATTAGAAGGGAATGGCGATCTAGTCAATAAGAATACGTAAGCATCTTATTGGAAATGTGGCCATGAAAGAGCAAAAAGGTCGTACCAAGCCTTTTTACATAGTCCAAGTTACCACGTTACGCCAATAGCTATCGAAGGATCGAAACGAATGTGAACGTATTTGTAGGGAAATGAAGACCTATTTGATGAGGGTACGTGAAAGGTTTGAGCCTTATTATGGAAACGATGCCGTAAGTGGGCAAAAGCTCGATCAAAGCCTTTTTACTGTTTCTATGTTATAGTTTTACGTCAGTTGTCGTTTACAAATGCTCCCAAGTTGGACAGGTATAGAATATTGTCGTTTGGTAAAGATTTAAAAGGCTTAAATGGAAACGAAGCCATAAGAGTGCAAAAAGATCGAGTCAAGCATTTTTTTCTATTCCTATTTTTACACGTTACGTCATTGTTACCGAACGATCCAAACGATAAATAATGTATTTGAAGGAAATGGTGCTATGGTTCATTAGGATTCGTAAAAAATCAAAACTTATGCGCAAAATCGGCCGTAGAACGGCAAAAAAGGTCAAGTAAAGTTCTTTTACTGATTTCATGTTACAGTGTCACGCCAGTTGCTACCGAAAGATCGAAACGACATGGTTTGTTTTTGAAGGAGAATAGAAATTACCATATTTCATATGGGAACGTAAAAGATTGAATCCTTTACCACACAATCCCGACTTTTAACGACCCTGAGGAAGAAGCCTTTTGAAAACATTGTGGGACAAGGAGAAAATGCTGGTAACCAGCATTTTCTCCTTTTCCCACAATGTTTTCTACTCTTCCAAAGACAAATTTTGATTTTTGAGTTACATTTATTTTGTCGTCTGCAAAAGCTTTCAATTTAGATCAGTCTAAAATTTTGTCGTTTGGTAAAGAGTTAAACCTAATATTAAAATTAGGGGCATAAAGGAGGACAATGATCGAGGCAAGCCTTTAAATGTTTTCATGTTACCACCTTACGCCAATTACAACCAAAAGTTCGAATTGACATGGTGCGTTTTTGTCGGGAAATAGCGACCTATTTGATGGATGTATGTAAAATATGTGAACCTTAGGTGGAAACGTGGACATGCGAAAGCGAAAAAGGGTCAAGCCAAGACTTTTACTGTTTCCATGTTACGGTGTTCCGCCAATTGCCACGGAAAGGTCGAAACGACAAGGAACACATTTGAAGGGAAATGGCGACGTATTATTTGAGAGTATGAAAAAGGTTTTAAACTTTATTAAGAAAGGAGGATGTGAGAGAGCGAAAAGGTCGTGGCAAGCCTGCTACTGTTTTCATGTTACCTATCACTGTAAACCATTTCCTTTGGAAAGATAGAAACAACCTTATACCGCATTGATACTATAGCTACTTGAAAAAATATCTCTTCGATTCTTTACCAGGCTACAACATTTTAGATTCGTCCATATTGAAAGCGTTTTCAGGCGAAACCGAAATATGTGTCACATTCTGGGATTTAGCTTTAAAAATTGGATACATTGTGGGAAAAGGGGAAAATGCTGGCTACAAGCTTTTTCTCCTTTTCCCACTATGTTTTGTGTGTCTTTTTGCTCAGGGCCGCTCACGCAAGTGAATGTTTCGTATGGGGCTTTGGAGTTTTTTCCGGTCAGGAGAAAAGACCCATACAATGCAATTTCTGGGTTTATTTCCTCAGAATATTTTATAAGAAGCGGACAGGGGAGATTCAAAACTAGACTTCACTTCCTGTCCAATCTGATCTTGTTCAACTATGTCCGCGAAAAGCAGTTTGATCCTGATCTAGGTTGCCCGCAAAAACAACCCATTCTGTGCATAAAGTTTCAATGGTCTAGAAATGGTATACTATCAGATCCCATTGTCACGGATTAATTGATTGACTGGTTTTCCGTTTATTTATCGTCGCCATCGGTTGCCCATATGGGCATAAAGACTCCTAGTTTTGTAACGAGGGATAGTGCAAGATACAGAACGAAACCCATCCTAAGTTACGCCTGGTTCTTGAACGTGCTTGTTGTATAGCACCGTCACACGGGACCTCTGTCTAACGTCTCATCCGAAAGACTATAATAATTTTATATGGCCAGCCATGGGGCTCGAACCCACACCCTCACGTGACCCAAGATTGGACGTTTACAAGTCCTACGCTCTACCACTTGAGCTACTGCGGGCTGGTCATATTCAAGGGCACTTCCCCCTATAGCATCAGCGGCAGCTGGTAAGGGTCGAATCTGGGACCTACGGATTACAAAGCCACTATGCATTTGGCCACATAGGGCCCCTGAGACTTTTAAATGCCATCGACGGAAAAGCTTCGTAGTGTTTTATTTTTTCTGTTGCTGAGGCGTTACTCGGGTGGGTGAATTAAGTTATCTTTATCTTTCACAGAAATAAACATGAGTTGTAGTTTATACTATATCATACAAACTTGTCAATCATGAAAGCGTAAAGAATAATGTTTGAGCTAAATACTCTTTTGGATTGATATCACCGCCTTCATCTTTCATTGAGCCATGCTCTGTGAAAAGGGAACTTGATGCATCTCCATGACGCATTATACCAAGCAAGTCATTACAGTAAAATCTGCTTTGTGTAACAACCGACTGAATCGTTAGGTACACTAGTCCTTTTGCATGCAGAAAATTTACCAAAAGCAAAACGTTTCGGCTCAGGTCAATCTGCACGGACTGCACAGGTTTACCTGGGTCTATACTGTTTGCAAATACATGCACCCTTTACTACACAATGACGCCTTTTGACGCCCCTGGGAAAGAAGCCTTTTGAAAACATTGTGGGAAAAGGAGAAAATGCTGGTAACCAGCATTTTCTCCTTTTCCCACAATGTTTTCTACCCTATCAAAGAAAAGTTGTACCATTTGAGCCACATTGAAATTGTCGTCTGCAAATGCTTTCAATTTGGACAAGGCTATAATTTTGTCGTGTGGTAAAGGGTTAAGTCACCTTTTCATAGAGTATAGCTCATAATTATGTTTGTCTATTCGAAAACAGTAGTGTTGATGCTTTTCTTGTTTGGCTAATTCTAAGCAGCAATGAAAGTGACTGCGACAGAAGTTGTTCATTTAGCATTGCTAAACGTTTCATAGACTCTGAATATGTGGGAAAGCAGCAAGAATTTTGGAAGGGAATCGGCTGGTTATATCTATTGGTAAAGGCTGGAACACCGTGATTAGCGAATACGGCCAAACGCCGCCGTGAACGTAACCATATATACACTCAATCACTCACTCACTCACTCACTTGTTCACTCATAATATAAAAACTCAACCCTCCTTTAAAATAAATATCAACACACTTTATTTCAAAAGCCGCCTTTGGAAAACATAGGTTTATTTAGATTGAAAAAACGTTATAAAAATAAATTCATTTTCACAACGATGTGTACAATGCATAGTTCGTCAACTTACGAAAAGTTACTACTGTCTCGGAGTCAGCACTCTATCAATCTAGCGACATCTAGCGACAATTACAGAAATCCTAGACTAGCACTTAACTCCGTCGTAGATAGAATATTTCTCACATTCCCAAATTCGATAGTTCTTCAATCACAGTTTTGTAGACACTTAACTCTTAGGCTGCCAAGAGCAACTCTCTGACCGTTTGCGGACAGTGCAGATCAAGATCAGACTGCACAGAACGTGCAGTCTGATCTTGAATCTACACAGTCCGATAGGGAGAAATTTTTCCCAAAAATACTTTTGGACATAGCAATATTTTGGTTTTTCGCTATGGGCTTGAAAGTTTCATTTTACTTATTTAGCAGGTAAAGGGTTGAAAAACCCAGATGATCCTATGTTTTTATGGATCGAAGGAAGGGGTCTTCTGAAATCATCGTGAGAGGTGGAGAAATGCTGACAATCTGCATTTCCTCTTTACACCCTGCCAAGGATAAGTACCACGGCAGTCCAAGACAGAACTTGTATCAAGTAATCTCCTGCATTTACTCTTTATAAAACCTCGAAATTTTAGACTCGTCCGAATTGAAAGCACTTTTGGACGACAAACTGAATGGGGCTAAAATGGTGGTATTTGTCAAACATTTATTTAAC
Organism: Tridacna gigas; assembly: GCA_945859785.2. NCBI lineage: Eukaryota > Metazoa > Mollusca > Bivalvia > Cardiida > Cardiidae > Tridacna > Tridacna gigas. The sequence goes on along the minus strand of OX244034.2, from coordinate 9,455,092 downwards.
ACTCTTTTTGACAAGTAGTTTGAAGGACAGAGGACATATGAACTTTTTTTTTTTTCACTCTTTTGCCGTTAAGTAAATGAACTCTAATTTTTTGAGGTTTCAAAGTGGATTTCAAATGCAGTTGAAGATGATTTTGGCCATAGGTTAAACTGGCAAAGCGGACCGTGTAGATCTTAGATCAGACTGCACCTTCTGTCCAGTCTGATGTTGATCTGTGCCGTCTGCAAGTTGCCATTGACAATGACAAAGTTAAAACAATTACTTTGTGTCAGTGCTACTTTGATTGCTAGAACTACTAATGATTTCAGAAATAGACCATATCTTTGGCCTCGATGCGACATTCCTTGAACCGGAAGTAGATTTATCACATGACGTTCCTTGAACATTGACGTCATCGCCTCGATTTGACAGCGTAGAGTTCACATACTTTGAAACATTAACTAGTCTGGATTCAACTGTTTTCGTTGCAAATGGCATTCCGTTTCCATGGGGGTGATTCGTTTGCTTATCTATTCTTTCGGGCGAAAACAGGGAGCTGTAGGGTGATGTCTTTGGCAAGTTGCGACTGACTTGGTCCTCTGTATCGGAAATGTCCGAAAGATCGCCGCCACTTGGGGTTCTTTGCCTCTGGCTTTCGTTTTCCGTAGAAATGGATGCATTTGAAGATATTTCACTAGATGTAGATGTTTTCTTTACCGGTATATCTGAAACAAGTAAACATGCCTTGTTCTAAAACCCATACTGTACCAAGACACAGTATCACTTATTCACGCCGTTGCAGATGACAACTCTGCGAAACAGTGTGTGGACAGCCTTCGTTCTTAACCCTTCAATGAACGAAACTTTCAAGTCGATTGTAAAAACCCATTTTTTATTATTTCAAAGGTATTTGTGGGGAAAAAAAATCTTCATATCGGACAGTGTAGATTCAAGATCAGACTGCACGTTCTGTGCAGTCTGATCTTGATCTACACTGTCCGCCAAAGGTCAGAGAGTCGCGCTCAGCAGCTTTAGGGTAAATACAAATTTTTGAGAAGTTTGTGATATTTGAAAGCTTTATTTTGAAAACCATGGTTGTGGGACACAAGGCTATTGCTTAAAACAAGCAAATGCTCCTTCTTCAACAATGTTTTATATACTGTTTGAAAACAATATCTTCCGTTTGTTTCACTCTTTAGCAGACGACAAAATCTTAGACTTGTCCAGATCGAAAGCATGCGCAGACCACAAGTTCCATGTAGCTCAAATGATAGGATTTGTCCTAGAAGAGGTAAAAATATTGTGGGAAAATGAGAAAATGCTGGTCTGCAGGATTTTTTTTGCTCGTTTTCCAACGGTGTTTTCAAAAGCCTTCTCTTCCAGGGTCATTAAAGCTCGGTCATGACTGTGTGGTACACTGTTGAATGTTTGACCTTCGTGTGATTCGAAATAGGTTTTATTGGTCCTAGAAATAACCAGTACAGTGGTTTGTCTAAAGTTAGTGGTGAAGCATACTGCCTAATGAAGTCACCCCTGGTGAAACAGTGGACAACGATCAGCCTGCTTGCATGAGAGACCTTTTTACTTCGATACTCGATAGATTATTGTTCATACCAAGTCTAAAACCTAATATTGGTAAGAAGTCCTAAATATTGGTCAGTTATTATAAATTACTGTTATATTACTATTAGTATTATTATTATCATTATCATCATCATCATTATTATTATTATTATTATCTATTACCATTTTAATTAAGGACAAAAACCACCAACTCTTTACCAGACGACGAAATTCTGGCTTCTCAAAATTGAAAACAATTGCAGACAACAAATGTGACTCAAACGATAAATTTTTGTCTTTTAAAGGGGGCTTTCTTTAGATTTTTTACCCAAAATAAATTTTTTTGCTACATGCTGATAAATGCTAAAAAATATACTTTTATCTGCAAACGTAAAGAATCTGGCCGGCGACACGCAGTAAAAAGGTGCAAATTTGGTGTTCAAATGACGGGTTTGTCATTTTGCAATAGGTAACTCCGTCTATCTTTACTATAAAAAATAAAAATGACGTCATCGTACTCTTTTGAATATGATCCCATATAATCGGCCCGTGTTTTTGATCATGTAACATTCCCTCAAAGGTATGCAAGATGCTGGTGTACAATATTAAAAAAAAAAAACATAAGAGGCTACGTAGCCCGTTAAGCAAATACCACTGATTTGTTTCTTGCATTTGCCTTTCTATCGATATTTCACCAACTAACGCTTTACTTAATTCAGTGTTGAATCAATTTTGAAGTTTGTGATATCATAAAAAAAAAAAATCTGAATATTCCCCTTTAAAGAGAGAGAGAAAAGAAATCATTGATGTCGCCAGAATTTTCTCCTATTATGAATATGTAATCAGAATACCTCTTGGTAGTTACGTACTTACAAAACGAAACGAATTCTATAGTATCTTCTTTTAGATCTTTACCACACGAGGAGAGTGTAGGCTTGTCCAAATTGAAAGCATTTGCAGACGACAATTTAAATGTGATTCAAATGAAGAATTTTGCCTTGAATATGGTAGAAAACATTGTGGGAAAAGGAGAAAATGCTGGTTACCAGCATTTTCTCCTTTTCCCACAATGTTTTCAAAAGGTTTCTTCCTTAGGGTCGTTTAAAGTCGGGATTGTGTGGTAAAGGGTTAAATACAAGTATAAATGCGTCATGCTTTAGAAAAACGTGGTTTTAATACATCTGCAAAAAGTACCGACCCATGTCAGCCTGACACGGCGTTCCTAGGCCGAAACTTCTTGCTATCGGTATATTTTCTGCATGTCAAATGACCATTTTACCTCATAATTCAGTCGGGTTTTTTGGGGGGACAAAATCAATCTATTGAATGCGACGGTTTGCTTGGTATAAAGCTTTACGAGGATGCACTAACTCTTACAGCGCTAGGGAAGGAAACACTGGCTTTTTGCGGACGGCATAGATCAAGATCAGACTGCACAGAACGTGCCGCCTGATCATTGATCCGTGCCGTCCGTTGGTTTAGTCAAGCCTATAAGGCAGAGATCGGTCTGAGTGTAAGTAGGTTGTATTTTTAGTCGTCGAAAGAGGTCGAGTGAAGAAATTTGGCGCTGAAAGAGTTAAACCCGCTCAATTACATAAGAGCCATTCTCTGTGAAAAGAGGGCTTAATGCATCTGCAAAAAGTTTCGACCCATGTCAGCCTGCGCTGTCCGCGCAGGCTGACATGAGTCGAAATTTTTTGTTATTTGTAAATTTTCTGCATGTAAAAGGACCAGTGTACCGCTTAGATCCAATCGACAAAATAGATAATTATGGATCCATCATTATGTGATGGCTAGCTGGTATAATGCGTCAAGGAGATACATTACGCCCCCCTTTTGCCAGAGCATGGCACATGTATGATATTTACCATCAATTTCAATATCACTAAGATCATCGTCCCTTCCGTCCAATTTGTTTTCTTTCTTTAGCCTCCTTCTGGCATTGGCGAACCATGTTGATACTTGGGTCAAGGTCATACGAGTGATGATAGCTAACATGATTTTCTCGCCTTTTGTAGGGTAGGGATTCTTCCGGTGTTCATACAACCATGCCTTTAATGCGCTCGTTGTCTCTCGTGTGGCGTTTTTACGTCGTGCGTTATTTATGTCGAGTCCAGAATAGCTGAAATAAAAAAAAAAAAAGTCATCAGTTCTCTAACTGAGAGCAAATGCTAGACTCGTCAGTCAGTTGAAAAAATTCGCAGACGACAATTTAAAAGTAGCTCAAATGAATGGAATTGTCTCTGGTTATCAGCATTTTCCTTTCCTTTTCAAATGATATTTTCAAAGGCCTTTTCCCCATGTTCCCGACGGTTGTAAAATTAAAGGGCCATTTGGAATTGGATAGATTAATCAAAATTGAAAAAAAAAAACTGCCTTTAGCGTAAATGAGATAGAACAACGAAAATGTTTAATTAAATAAGAATTATTATTAACCCTTAGAGAGCTGAATAAATGTAAGATTTTCAGCTTTGAAATGAACGAATGATTTGCATATTCATGATTGTTTTTTTTTCCTGTAGTATTTCATCAAAACGAACAGCGTAGATCAAAGATCAGATTGCACTTTATGTGCAGTCTGATCTTAATCTACGCTGGTCTCAAAGGCAACTACAGTAGTGAAAGGTGCTGCTAGGGTTAATTACCGAACTGTGACTTGTTGCACTTATATGACGAACGATCCGTTCGATGCCAAATGAAAAACTCGGCCAATACGAGCAAAACTGGACCGTTACGAGAAAAACTGGGCTAATACGAGAAAAACTATCTAAATAAGATTCGTCCCTATCAAATCTAAAATGGACGAAAATTCCCGGCTATTGAAATACATAATATTATATGCTCGTTTTCAGCCAGATTTAACCCATTTCATACTTACATTCAGCCAGATGTTAACCCATATCATCTTAATCTTATGGAATTTTAATTATTCTTGTATCATCATGCCAAATTTTGTCCCTGACGGCTGCACGGTTGCATATGTTACGACGGATAGAAAATGCATTTCATTTTTTGGCACCCTTCAACGAAATCACTGTTGTCGTTTCCGGTTTTAAATGAGGACAAATCCGTAGAGTTTTTTCCATCCATTACACCATATAGATTGGTAATTTATTTCTATATTTACACAGCTGACCAAATTCTGAACCACTCTACACACTTTCAAGTTTTAACAGGGTTTTTTTTTTTCCCTTACTGTAAGGATATATCTTTAATAAATATTTCGGCCTTGGGCTAATACCGAAGATCTCAAACCGGTAACTCGGTCAACAAAGAATTACTCGGGCCATGCTCTGCGAAAAGGGAGCTAAACACATCTGCAAAAAATATCGAATCAGGTCAGCATGCGCTCTCTGCGTGGGCTGACCTGAGTCGAAACTTTGCTGTCGGTCAAATTTCTGCATGTCTAAGGACAAGTAAGGTAGACCTAATGGTTGAGTCGGTTTTTGGGGATGCAAACACATTTTCAGCCCGGGAGAAGCCCATTCTTTGATTTTTCATTTTTTTTTTTTATATGTCTGGAATAACTTTCAAACCGTAAATATTCAAAATCAGACTGTAGGATCTATCTTTCATTACAGCATCCAGAAATTGTACCTAACATCCGATAGATTATAAATGTTAAATTTTATAGGCAGTAAATCGAAAATGAATTAGGATAGTTGAAACAGGGCCGTAAGTATTAATCTGGATTTAGAAAGTAACACAAGTTCTTATTGGCTAAACTACATGTATTTGTTTCAGCCAATCAAAAATTGAGTTACTTTCAAATTTATAGACGCTTTAGCCCTTTACCAAACAATCCAAAGTTTTGACGACCCCGAGAAAGAAGGCTGTTGAGAACATTGTAGGAAAAGGAGAAAATTCTGGTAAGCAGTATTTTCCCTGTCTCCTACATTGTTTTATAATATTACAAAAACAAAAAGCTAAAGAATCAATATAAAAAATAGGAAGCAAATATGCTAGTTTTAACACACTGTTTCTGTTGTACTTACAAAGCATTGTAGGTTTGTGCGGCAACGATATGGTCCAGATAATAGGGGGCCTGAACAGTGTGTGATCCTGTCTTAACCCCGCCCTCTGTCTGTCTGTCAGCGGATTTTAGGCCCTGCAAATCATACCGGTAAATATTGTTATAATAACTGTGTATGGATTCTTGGAACAAAACTTGTATTGCTTGTACAGAGTGTTGATCAAGATTAGTCTGCAGTAACCATGCAATCTCATCCTTTATATAGATGTATACTGTCTGCTTTTTGTCACGTTTTCTTACACATACACATACACACATACAAACAAAAATGTCATTAAAGCTTTGGGCGGTTGTCACTGAGGACTGCAAATATCCGTATCATTTAGTGTAGCCCTTTCTAACTGTTGATGAATTATATGAGCCATGCTCCGTGAAAAGCGGTTTTAATGGACCTGCAAAAATTATCGACCCAGGTCAGCCTGCGCAATCCGCGCAGGCTGACCTGTGTCGAAACTTTTTGCTGTTGGTCAATTTTCTGCATGTCCAAGGACCATTTTTTACCTCATGATTTGATCGGTTGTTTGACAAAATGGATTTTATGGATCCATAGTTATGTGATTACCTGTTTGGTATCATGCATCACGGAGATGCATTTAACCCCCTTTTGCCAGAGCATGGCTCATATGTATGTGTATGTATTGTAAATTGCAGAATTTACATGTGGATGTCTCATTTGTCTAACATCTGATTTGTGCGAATTACCATGGAAGGTACTAGATAAAAAAAGTACTTATATAGAGGATCTAACATGAGTGTTTATGTATTATAATATTTATCAGACGAGTTGAGTAAAATTATATGACGAGAGCCTTGGCGAGTGTCTAATACATTTTAGTCGACGAGTTGATAATAATGACAATACATAAACATGAATGTGAGATTCTATTTATCACATTAAACGAATGACTGATAAATAAGTATCCTGTATCATCACCTTCAGGCTTTATACCGTTCACGAGTCCATATTTACAGTTGTAGTTCGGTTTCAAAAGTGTACATACACAGGTAGATAGCTCTTTGACATTTACACCGAAAGTAGATTGAAACGGTTTCTAGAAGGGATAATTCCACATATTTCCGCAATTTTGTTTCTTAAAAAAAAAAAAAACTTAAGCTGCATTTCTTGGTTTTTATTACACACGAAAAAAAAAAAAAGAAAGTTTCCATGTGTCATTTTTCCGCGAAACGGCGTAGTAGTACAAATTCCGGGTTCACGCGCTCACAGCTAAAAACTGGGGACCGGGCTCAAAAAAAAAAAAACAAAAACGATAATACACTAGTGTATTATCGAAAATAAGTCATGGGTTTAATACACTGCTGGAGGAGGTTTTATGTGATAAACTAATATTATGTAGTAGTAAAGTACTGTTCTGATAAGTAATCGGTGTTGCTTATTTGAGTCATGTTACGACCATTGAAAAGTATTTAAAAGTCGTTCACAAGATTTAAATGCTTTTAGTCATATGGCACTGATAAGAAATACAATCATATAAACTCCTAAAAAAGAAACTATAATTCAAATTCTAGACGAATCCTTCAGAATAGAATAAACAAACCTAATTATCAACAGATTTCATTTCAAGGAGAAAGGAGAGAAAAGAAAAACAAATAAAATTGTCTTCAGAAAGATTCAACGTTAGTTGATAGCATGGGCGAACAAATGCACAAGTCGTAATGGTAGTACTGATAACTTTAACATGAAAAAAGTTGAAAATTGATTTCATACTGGTACCTTACCATTTGATAAAATGCCGCTGTTGCATCCGTCCCCATCACTACATTTGGTTGAAAAAGTTGTCCGCTTCCGGTTCCATAGACTGTTTCCGGTAGCGTTGGAACCCTGGAGAGATATGCAGGTACCCCTGCTTTTATTTGACAAGAGCAAATAGTTGACCCTGTGACGGGATCCAATGCTACAGGACGTCCGGTTTCACAACAGCGAACACTGGGTAATTGTCCAGCGTTCGGAAAAACAATTTTAGGTGTTGTCATTGGTGATGTCTGAAAAAAAAATGTTTAGAAATTTACTCGTATCTCAGCACTTTCAAAGAAAAAAGTCACAACAACTTAACATTGCTGAAGGATATTTTGAAATGTTCGAAATGGTGTGATTGCAAGTGATTTTCGTCAATAATAAAATCTTTATTTTTAGTCCATATTGCAGCTCTAGGAAAGTAAAATACATGTAAATGAGTCATTCTATAAACAGATCTCCAGATAAGAGGGAGTGAAAGTATTCTAACTCCATTATTTCTCTTCCAAACCCTATGTTGTGGGTACTCATTAGAATCGTCTCGATGAGACGATCCTGATGAGTCCCTTTAACATAGGGTTTAGTGGAGAGTTATTAACATTTTCAGTTTTGAAATCAAAATTACTCCCTCTATCTGGAGCTCTGTACAAGTAATACTTTGATATATATTTTAATAAATAAATAAATTAATTAAAATGGGGTCATTCCTTTAATTTCAGGACGAAAACCTTCATACAAGTACTAAAAGCATATTGAAATTCGAAGATGCTGCTAGTGCGCAGATCAGATTTTTTGTTTATATCAATCTACATGTTAACGTGTTTTCAGTAAAATTAAAAAAAAACAAAGACATAAGATTTTGTTTCATTTTCCCGAGATAATCCTCTATTGTGATGTACTGTATCATATTATGGTGAAACAAAATACCATTACTTTTTTCTCTATTACTTTACAGTGGGCTATCTATCATAATTTCTTTTTTAACTTTTTTTCCCCCAAAATTCAATTTTTATCTTTATTAAAATTCAATGTTGTTTTTCTACAATACTGTCTGTAAAGTTCAGGGATTTTATAGAGATTGTATGTATTTCAAGGAATGCAAATCAACAAAAATAAATAAATAAATAAATAAATAAATAAATAAATAAATAAATAAATAAATAAAATATACATATTGAAGTTTGCGCTTTTGGTTCAATAGTTCCAGAGAAATATGTTTAGGCAATTTTCAAAGTAGTACTTTCTCTATGTTGCTTCTTCAGATGTTCGGTTTGATGCAGATCCTACATATTGTAAGGGGAAGAAAGAAACAACGTTATCTATCGTATTTAGGAAAATTGGCTACAGCATAAAACATAGCGATAGATAAATAAAAAAATGGATAAATCTCACCAATTGCATTAAAGTTCAAGAAAATATTATTTTATTTTTTCTGTGTATGTTTTCCCTCTCTTTTGTTATAGTTTTATCAATTTATTCATCTATTTATTTATTTCTTTTTTTACAGTTACTAGTATATGAAGGAAAGTCTTATTGTGAATCTACCTCCAGCTATTCTTCGGGAATAACTAAAAAAATACCGGTACTGTTGTAATAGTGTTGCATTTTTTCAATTTTATTATTTTTTTCGTGTTGGTGTTTTTTTTTTAAGCTTAATTTATATTGAGATAACCCCAAAAGGGCCCAGAAAATCCAGAACATTAAGTGTTTTATAATGCAATTGAAATTAAACCTTCATTCGAAAAAAAAAAAAAACATTTGTACAGCCGTCGAAGGGTTTTCAGTCTCTGTTCTCAAGGATGATTTAGATCTACGAAATTTAAACCTTAAGCTGCTAATTAAATAAAGTGAAACTTTCAAGCCGATAATTAAAACTCAATTTTTTTTATTTTTCATAGGTATTTTTATGGGGAAGATATCTATCGGACAGTGTAGATCAAAGATCAGACTGCACGTTCTGTGCAGTCTGATCTTGATCTACACTGTCCGCAAAAGGTCCCTGAGCTTAGTAGCCTAAGGTTTAAACCCAGTAAGTTTCATAGACGAAAACAAGGGCTTTTGCAGGCGGCATAGATCAAGATCAGACTGCACAGAACTTCACGCGGCAGTCGGCTGATCTTGAACCTACACCGTCTGCTTGTTTAGTCGAGCATCTAAGATGGTTTTTTTGGTCTGTATATTAATAGATTGTATTTCTATTCGTCGAGAAAGTTAACTACTGTCACTGAGGCTAAAAATGTTAACAACCCAGACTGAGCGTTGCTTTCGTACTACGTAAATCACATTCATTACAAAAAACTGTCCTAAGTTTCCATTCTTACACTTACTTTGCAAAGTAAATAACAACACACACACGTCAGACTTGTACATTCGGAAATAGCTCAGAATTATCATTTAACGAAAATTCATCACAAAGGAAAAAAATCAGAGAAACCATATTGTGTAAATTAAATTATGGTGTCGACAAACTATTTAATTTAAAAGTCTTTACGATGGACGAAATTCTACACTTGCCAAAAGGGAAATTACTTGCAGACGATATATAAAAAATGATGAAATCTTATCTTTAAAAGGTAATAAAACATTTTGAAAAAGGAGAGTAGTTAGTTTTTTAGGACAGTATAGATGATGTATAAGTGTTTTTCTATGGTGCATCGGTAGCTAAAGTAATCTGACCAGCATGAAAGGCAGTGCAGCTAATAGGACAAATAGATGAAGATCTAACGGCAAAAAAGTGCAGTCTGATCTTGGATACACCTCGTCTACTAACAGTGACTAACAATTATAATATTTTGCATTGTTTTTTTCTCGTTTCATTTTATTTATCGGCATTATTAGCATAGGACGTGTCTTTGGTCATTTACAAATGAACGAAATACATGTGTAGCAAAGGCAAATGAAAATTACAATGTCAGTTTTGTTACAAAATACAATGCCTTGGTAAAAATGATCTAGTCAAAATGTATCTTACGAAGTCAAGGAATTTTTTTTCATGGGCCTCGATAGAAAGCTGGAGTAATTAACGTGCTTAGGCGGAAACAAAGTTAACAAGGCTAGATTTTGGGAGACTCTAAGTCAAACGTGACATAAAAAAAACTAAACGGATTTTGTCTTTGAAAGGGTAGAAAACATCGTAGGGAAAGGAGAAAAATGTCGGTTTTCAGCATTTACTCCTTTTCCCACAATGTTTCAAAAACCTTCTCGTCAGATTTGTTTACAAACAGAATCGTTTGGTAAAGGGTAAATAATTTGAAAAATTCCAGAATGCATCAAGACTAAAACGCTTTGATTTCGTTATGTAACACTTTACCCTACAATCCCAACTGTTAACGACCCTGAGCAAAAAGGCTTTTGAAAAAAATTGTGGAAAAAAGAGAAAATGCTGGTAACCAGCATTATCTCCTTTTTCCACAGTGTTTTCTACCCTATCAGGACCAAATTTTGTCATTTGGACTGCAGTCCGCGCAAGCTGACTTGGACCGAAACTTTTCGCTATTTGTCAATTTTCTGCAAGTCAAAGGACCAGTCTACTTCATGAATCAGCCGGTTTTTATACGAAGTGGATTTTATTGATTCATAATTATGTGATGACTTGCTTGGTATCATGGATCACGGAGATGCATTAAGCCCCTTTTTTGCCAGAGCATGGCTCATTTATAAATGACCAAGTGGACATTATTACTAAGTCTGATCATGTGACAGTGTTTTCATACAATTAATCTTATTTGCTCCAAGGTGCTATATAGAATAAAACAAAGCAAAAATTTGTTGAAAGCTTTTAACAAGTTTTGACGAGGCTGAGCATTGCAGAAAAAGAATAAGAAGAATACATCCTAATACATTAAACAATGGACATAAAAGATCTAGAAAAAAAATCATAATCATTATAATTACCTGTGACGTCACAACTCTTGGAATCTCAGCCGATGATGCAAACGACATCTTTCTGATTGCTATAATGTGTGTAAAGTAATGGATAAACGTGTTTTAGAATGATTTATTTAAAAATAAAATCCATACAAACTTCTCTAAGTCCAAACTAGTAAATCTTAGCCGGCACAACAAACAAACTTATTGTCACCATATACAGTGTAAATTTTTTTCTTTCTTTTCACCGATGAGAGAAAATAACTAAATTGTCTTTAATTTATCTTAGAAATTAATTGTAATAATTAAAGAACTAAATGCGTGTGGCAGTGAATAAATCCAGCGGTTGGTTTCAGCAAGAGCACATTTTAAAAAAAGCCAAGCTATTTACACTTAAAATACAACTACCCGTAATAAAATCAACCTTTTGAAGGCATTTCGGGAATAATTTGACAAATTATTGCTGTTTTCTTATTGGAGGATGGTTGAAATTTAAATTTGTCGTTTAAGCCACGCCTCTTTATCTCTACTCAACATAAATTAAAATGTTACTGGAAAAAAGAAATAGCGAAAAACAACGAGAAACATTTAATGTTTCATACTATGGATTTATTATTTGAATTTGATATTGTTCATATACGTTGCCATGACAGCTAAAACTTTGTCAAAATAATCATTTTAATAAAATACAAATGTAGACGAAAGACGATAGAAGGATCATAATGCCGATTTGCAAATACAAGGTTTAAGAACTTGTTCACATTAAACACATTTCCACACGACAAATAAAACGTGGTTCAAAAGATGGAATTTTGTCTTTGAAAAGGTAGAAAACATTGTGGGAAAAGGAGAAAATGCTGGTAACCAGCATTTTCTTCTTTTCCTATAATGTTTTCTTAAACCCTCTCTGTCCGGATCGTTAAAACACAGGATTGTTTGGGAAAAGGATGGTGTATTTGCAATGACAAAGAAGTGTCAATTCACGCCTTCCGTATTTCGGCTGACTTGACTGTTACACCTGTTTGGCCCCTCCCCCTTGGTAATATGGGTAAATTCAACCCATTAACTGTACAAAGATGGGCTTTAAGGTCCCTGACGTTTAGAGTAAAACATAGGGAGAAATGGAGTTATTTTTTGCTGACAAGCAACCCTTTAGTGATATGGGTAAAATTAACCCGTTAAGTATACAAAGATAAGCTTTAAGGTCCCTGAAGTTTAGAGTAAAACATTGAGAGAAATGGAGTACTTTTTACTAACAAGCAATTGCTTCTTTAACATTAATGTATTTATACAATGCAAGAACAGTGTTCTTCCCTTTTTCCGTCGATTTTTTCGAAAATATATTCTTTTAATTTTGTACTGCTGGTCATGGAGTCAAGACTTTGCCGGTATTATAGTAGGTGCGATGTAGAAATTAATAGGAAAAAAGAATATCGCAGTATAAAGAGAAAAGTAGGACAAATTAAATCAAATCGCCGCTTATTTCGTTACTTTTAATTTCGTACTTTTGGTCAGGGAGTCAAGACTTTGCCGGTATTATAGTAGGTGCGATGTAGAAATTAATAGGAAAAAAGAATATCGCAGTATAAAGAGAAAAGTAGGACAAATTAAATCAAATCGCCGCTTATTTCGTTATTTTGAACCAAAATAAAAATTGCCCCTATCAAGAAAGAAAGGCGTAAAGGAACGTTTTTCTTTTTTGATATAGGTCATTGGTTGAAATAAAAAAAAAACTGAATAATGTATCTGCTATATTAACTTGATAAAAAAAAAAGAACACAGCAACGAATGCGCATCGGTGTGTTTGGATGATTGAACGGTTGGCGACATGCACATTTCTCGTACAGGAAAGGCATTCTATAGTCACACCAGTTGTTTCCTTTTATTTTCAATTTTTCTTGCGGAAGAGATTAATAAATTCTGAAAAAGCTTGAACTGGTTTGGATGACATTCAAAATCGTGAATTGTCGCGTACCCGTTATGTGGTTTCTGTTGACAAATTAATATACTCGTTCGAGCCATCACGGCTCTGGCAAAGGGGGGCCTAATGCATCTCCGTGATGCATTATACCAAGCAAGTCATCACATAATTATGGCTCAATAAAATCCATTTTGTCTAACAACCGACTGAAATCCAGGGTAGAAAGGTCCTTGGACATGCCGGAAATTTACCAATAGCAAAACCTTTCGACCCATGTCAGCCTGCTCGGAATGTGCAGGCTGACATGATTCGATAGATTTTGCAGACGCATTCAGCCTCCTTTTCACAGAGCATAGCTCATTTATTTGTACGAAGACTAACATAAATACTGATAAACGGTTTCTGCTTATCTGTGTGATGTTCTTGTACCACTTTGTGGCCATCATTTACATGTCTACAGGAAAATTTCTCGGTAGGTACTTCTGGATCAAAGTGGGGTCGAGACGAAATCCAAGATTTAAGTTTTGAACATTGAACCAGAACCGAATGTTTTATTCGTGACGGCCTCGATTAACCTCAAAACGGGGGAAAATATATATAGCGGGAAAAGGAGAAAAAAATAATACTGGTAACCCATGTTTCTAAATGCCTGCTTCCTGAAGGTCGTTAAAACTCAGGACTGTCTGGTAAACGGTTTTAACCCTTAACGCGCTGGAACCAACTTAAATTGTTTTTGCTGACAGTGTAGATCAAGATCAGACTGCACAGAACGTGCAGTCTGATCTTTGATCTACACTGTCAGCTACTTCAATACACCTTCTGGCTAAAACAACCTTGAAATGACAATATTTCGGATGTTTTTCTTCACTGAAAAGGTTTATTTCATAAATTCAGCGCTCTAAGGGTTAAATGACTTGTCCACAGCATTTCCCCCTTTTTCCCCCATACTGTTTTCTATTTAACTGAAATTGAAATTGGAAGAATAAACAATGTTGACAGAAATAACAGAATATGCAGACTTTGCGATCGTTCTTCAGTTGAGTCTGAATACCATTTTCTTTGCATTTGCAGTAAATTTAGTGATATTAGAACTAAGTATTTGTCTTTTACTTGGGCTAATATCAATAAATTTATCATTATCTTATCGTCTAAAAACAAGAAAATACAAGTTAATACAGCAAAATTTATACAGGAGTCTTTACAAAGGAGGGAATCTTGTTTAGACGTATCTATCAATTCTGAAAAACTTATCATTCATTAGATTGTGTTTATTATTTTATGTATCTACATGTTAACTATATACATGTATGTTCTGTCATTGCCATATATCCATGTTTTCTTGTAAATGGCCAATGGCATATTTTTTTTTTTTGGCTGAATGCCAAATAAAGTTGACTTGACTCGACTCTATTTAATAGAAGATGGATGCAATCATATGAGCAACATGTATCCTTTGCGAATGCTTTCAGTTTGACAAGTCTAGACTTTTTTTTTTTTCCTCTGGGGAAGAGATGAACGCGAAATGGGTCCGACCATATGTCAAATGAGCATAGCCCTTCACTACAAAAATTCCGAGTCTCAACGACCCTGAGGTAGAAGCCCTTTGAAAACATTGTGAGAAAAGGAGAAAATGCTGCTGACCAGCATTTTCTCCTTTTCCCGCAATGGTTTCTACCCTATCAAAGACAAATTCCATCATTTGAGCCACAATTGAAGTGTAGTCTGCAAATGCTTTCAGGTTGCACAGGTCTATTTTTTTGTCGTGTGGTAAAGGGACAAACTGACCGATTGTATTGTATTTTTTATGGAGATTGTACTTCTGTAGAATAAAATATGTAAAAAAATCAAAGGACTCAAAGTCCTGGAAAGCGGATTTGTGGAGTAGCATACAGCTGTAACATGTTGTAATCATTTTAAAATGGAGTTAGCAAGGGCAGGGAAAGTCAAAATTATTCTGCCGAGCGGGCCGCGCAGTAAGTGTTATTCCATTACTGTTTAGGAGAGGTAATTTGATCCGTCAGTCTTACGCAGGTTTTTGCTGGTATAAAGATTTCGGACTAGAGGTATACACGTGCAGGACAGTATAATTATATTCGGTAGTGATAAAAGCGAGGTTGAGGTGTATTATCTAAAACTGAAAGTAGAATGGGCGCAAGCGTGAATGACAGTATGTTTGGTTCAGGTCAGATATCATAGAACAGTGTGAGAGCGCATGCGTCGTTACGCATGATGTATTTGGTTCCGGTCAGAACGATCACAGTAAGCGGATTTGCTATACAAATCCGCTAAAAAGGGACAAATAGACCGAAATTCAACTGTTCTGCTAGAATGTCCAAAAATATGACATGTACAATTATAACTCTCAAGTCTCATAGAATCTAACAAAAACACATCTCTACGATCCTACTGAAACTATTGAGAACAGAAAGATATGATCAACATACGATAATAAGAAGCCCCAACTGATAGATTACACCTGCTGCACGCTTAGGGGGTTGGTCACTGAGCTTGAAAGGACTTTATTAATTAACTTATAAACGTTTACCTTGTCTGTTTGTTTGTATTGGAGTTTAACGCCGTTTTAACAGCTTATGTCATATCCACGGCGGTCAGTGCACCTACGCATGCGTTTCCTGGCTTTCAAACACCAGCACTGACACAATTTTCTTTCCTGGCCCCTGACTACTTTCCTCACATGCATATTTTGAATTTTTCTTTTTTGTTTTACCTACTTACTATTTACAAATGAATAACTCCACTTCCAATCACGTGTCTATATAGTACTGTTTCATGCTTAAAAGTGACATATAGGCCCATGGGGCTGGGTGTTTGTTCATATGTTTTGTTCTGTATTGTCTTCTGTATCTGTATACACATGTCACTATAATAAACAATTTACTTACTTGCATCAGAGGTGAGAGGCGCCGCCGGAAAGAAAGTCTGCCTCAACCGGGTATCGAACTCATAACCATCAGGTCGCGAGTCAAATACGCTGGCTACTGAGCTACTCAGTCGGGCTACTTTTACCTTAACGTCTGCTGGGAACAATGAGCAGCGCTCTGGAAAAGGGGGGCTTAATAAATCGCCGTAATGGATGATACCAAGTAAGTCGCCATGTTCTTATGGATCTATTAAATCCTTTTTGTCAAAAAACTGTCTAAGTCATGAGATCTAGACTGGTCCTTTGACATACAGAAAATAGCGAAAAGTTTCGATTCAGGTCAGCCTGCGCGGGCTGCGCAGGCTGACCTGGATCGATGCTTTTCGCAGATGCATTAAGCCTTCTTTTTACAGAGTACTGCTCATTTAGTATAAATATAAGATGGATTGTGCTTGATGGTGATATTAATACAGTGTCAGCTATCAGAGATATGAAGCTTATTTCGAAGAACTGCTTCCAAACATGTCCAGTACATCTGATACAGTGTACTTCGAATTAACTCTTTTCCAGATGGGAAAAAAAAAAAAAAAGACATGTCCAAATTGAAAGCATTTCCAGACGACAAATTAAATGTGGCTGAAATGACGGGAATTGTCTTTGAAAGGTTAGAAAACATCGTGGGAAAAGACTTGAAAACATGCTGGTTACCACCATTTTCTCCTTTTTCCACAGTGTTATCCAAAGCCGTCTCATTCATGGTCGTAAAGCGCGGGAATGTTTGGCAATGGGCTAACCTATTAACATATATTTGAAATACTGCATGTTTGAATGATCCTGGGTCCGTATTCACCAACCATTCTTAAGAATATTCATAGTCTTATTCTCCAAGATTTTCTACATTTGAAAGTAACACGACTCCTGATTGGCTAAACCAAATGCAGAAAATTCTGGAGAACAAGACAAAGAACATTCTTAAGAATGGTTGGTGAATACGGACCCTGATATTACATTATGTATATTTCAGATACGGATAACAGTCTAATCCAAGAGAGAACGTTTGGTGTATCAAAGGGAGGTAACTCGTCGTTAAAATTTTACGTTGCTTCACGAATGACGTCCCTCTATTAACTCTGAAGCGCTTCATGTACGTCTAGTATTCGGCGTTACTTTAAAATTATATCACTGCGGCAAGTGACCCTGTCCATGCTTTCTGGGAATTTCTTGACCAGTACTTTGCACAGCATTCTTTCAAACAATGTCACGCGACGAGAGAGGAATGAATCCTTCTGCGAATGACTGTCATAAATCCTTGAAGGAAACAACGCACCCCTGAGTGCTTGCAGACGACTCATTAAACATCGTAACTCTTTACCAAACGATAAAATTTTAGACTTGCCCAAATTCAAAACATTTGCAGACGACAACTGTAATGTGACTTAAATGGTAGCATTTGTCTTTGATTGAGCAGAAAACATTGTTGGAAAAGGAGCTAAATGTTAAATGCTAAATGTTTCTATAGGCTTCTTTTTCAGGGTCGTTGAAAACGGGATTGTGCGGTAAAGAGTTAAATGGCCGGATTTCTTACTTGAAGGATAGAAAACAATTTGGGGAAAGAAGAAAATGATGTTTACCAGCATTTTCCCCTTTTTTCCATGTTTTCAAAAGCGTTTTTCCCTTGGCTCGTTTCGGACGGGGCTGTTTGGTAAAGGGTTGAGATGTAGAAGTAATCTAAAGGTCTTGGGTTTGATCTTCACCTGGAACTTATTTTTAAAAGCATTAAAAAGTTCAAAAACAAAACGTTTGAATGGGAGAAATGGCTGCTTACCAACATTTTCACAATCTCTTTTATTTAAACTCCGGATCATTTGGTAAAGGGTTGATCACGATAAGATTGCAAAGAGTTTGCAGTCTTGATTTAGGGTTTCCTTTTCCATAAAATATTCTTGCACTCTTTAACTTTAACTCTTTACCAAACGACAAAATTTTAGACTTGTCCACATTGAAAGCTATTGCAGACGACAAAATAAATGTGACTCAAAAATTGAAATTTGTTTTGGAAAGAGTAGAAAACATTGTGGGAAAAGGAGAAAATGCTGGTTACCAGCATTTCCTCCTTTTCCCACAATGTTTTCAAAAGGATTCTTCCTCAGGGTTGTTAAAAGTTGGGGTTGTGTGGTAAAGGGTTAAATCAAGGATATCTTAACTCTTCACCAAACAATAAAATTTTGGACTTGTCCTAATTAAAAGCATTTGCAGACGACAAAAAAGAAAATTAACTTAAAAATTGAAATTTGTTTAGCAAAAGGTTGAAAACATTGTAGGAAAAGGAGAAAATGCTGATCAAAATTTTTTCAAATTATCTCTTTCTCGAGGTCGTTAAAACTAGGGATTATGTGGTAAAGGGGTTAATACTGCATAGATCTGTATCTTCCACAGTGCTTAAGGGTATTTTAACTGGCAAAGAAAAGGGAAATATTTAGGGCTTCTAAGATGTACACTAGTTTAGTCCGTAGTTAAAGCCTCGTGCCATTTCTAATGAGTACCCACAACACAGGGTTTGGTAAAGATACTGAGTTTGTACCTTCTGAATTAACCATCTTATTTGGACTTATTTGTTTCCATTGAGAATACTTATTTTTGCCAATTCCATAGTTATCTCTCTTTGAACACTCTTTTGTCTATATGGTGAGAACTTGAACAAATCTCATGAGATAGCTCAATATTATTGAAACCTACGCCATGCCTGAAACATAGCTGAATCATTAATTAACCCATGATTTGAAAAGAAAATAAGGAATAAGAGGCTTAATATATAAGACACTACATTGCAATGAAATGTGCCTCTGTTAGTACTGATGGCTGCATTTGATGATACTTCATAATGCTTCCGTTGATTTTTGTGGTCCCAGTAGTACGTCTTAATGTACCTTTATCTTGGAGAGCTCCACTAATGGAAACAAGATGTATTATAGAAAAAAAAGACATGCTGATACACATAAACAAGAGGGCCATGATGGCCCTGTATCGCTCCACTGGCTTATAAATATAAACCACGAAGAAAAGTCTTCACTATATAAGCCCTTATAAAACTTTGACCTCATGGCTACAGTCTGACTAAATGGGGAATATTGTATTAGAAGAATAACATGCCAAATGTGGGAGTTCTTGGCCTTATGGCTGGTAACAAGATGGTTTCTGAACTTTTCACTCCATAAACCCATGTAAAACTTGTGATCCCTGGTGCAGGGCCAAACTTGATCCTAGAGCTGTAACTTGGGCCCTCTTTGTAACTGTCCACTAAATAATGCTATAATTATATGCAAAATTTGGTAGCCTAAGCCTTATGGCTATGTACACCAAGATTTAAAAGTTTTCCCTATGTAAGCCTATGTAAATCTTGTGAACCCCCCCCTCCAAGTATGAGGCCAAATTGACCCCAGGACTATACTTTGGGCACTTTTGGTAGACTCCAACTAGATCAAGCTAAATGCCAAATTTGGTAGCTCTAGGCCTTATGGTTTCAGACAAGAAGATATTTAAAGTTTTCTCTATATAAGCCTATGTATAAAACTTGTGACCCCTGGGGAAGAGCCAATTTTGACCCCAGGGCTATAATTTCAAGAAACATGATAGAGGTCTACTACATAAAGCTACATGCCAAATTTGGTAGCCCTATGCCTTATGGTTTCAGACAAGAAGATTTTTAAAGTTTTCTCTATATAAGCCTATGTAAAACTTGTGACCCCTGGGGAAGAGCCAATTTTGACCCCAGGGCTATAATTTCAAGAAACATGATAGAGGTCTACTACATAAAGCTACATGCCAAATTTGGTAGCCCTATGCCTTATGGTTTCAGACAAGAAGATTTTTAAAGTTTTCTCTATATAAGCCTATGTAAAACTTGTGACCCCTGGGGCAGAGCCAATTTTGACCCCAGGGCTATAATTTGAAGAAACTTGATAGAGGTCTACTACATAAAGCTACATGCCAAATTTGGTAGCCCTATGCCTTATGGTTTCAGACAAGAAGATTTTTAAAGTTTTCTCTATATAAGCCTATGTAAAACTTGTGACCCCTGGGGAAGAGCCAATTTTGACCCCAGGGCTATAATTTCAAGAAACATGATAGAGGTCTACTACATAAAGCTACATGCCAAATTTGGTAGCCCTATGCCTTATGGTTTCAGACAAGAAGATTTTTAAAGTTTTCTCTATATAAGCCTAGGTAAAACTTGTGACCCCTGGGGCAGAGCCAATTTTGACCCCAGGGCTATAATTTGAAGAAACTTGATAGAGGTCTACTACATAAAGCTACATGCCAAATTTGGTAGCCCTATGCCTTATGGTTTCAGACAAGAAGATTTTTAAAGTTTTCTCTATATAAGCCTATGTAAAACTTGTGACCCCTGGGGAAGAGCCAATTTTGACCCCAGGGCTATAATTTCAAGAAACATGATAGAGGTCTACTACATAAAGCTACATGCCATATTTGGTAGCCCTATGCCTTATGGTTTCAGACAAGAAGATTTTTAAAGTTTTCTCTATATAAGCCTATGTAAAACTTGTGACCCCTGGGGCAGAGCCAATTTTGACCCCAGGGCTATAATTTGAAGAAACTTGATAGAGGTCTACTACATAAAGCTACACGCCAAATTTGGTAGCCCTATGCCTTATGGTTTCAGACAAGAAGATTTTTAAAGATTTCCAATATTTTTCAGTTTTGTTGCCATGGCAACCAGAGTTTTTGAAGGAATCAAATTCTTTCAAGAAATTCTGAAGAGGACCATGTCAGGATCATTTCTGTGAAGTTTCGTGAAAATCGGATGGGTAGTTTCAGAGAAGAAGATGTTTGAAATAAAAGTTAACCCACGGACGGACGGACGGACGACCGGACGGACGGACGGACGGACGCACGCACGCACGCACGACGGACACCGGGCCATGACATAAGCCCGCTGGCCTTCGGCCAGTGGAGCTAAAAACCCCAAACTTTTATAAAAATAACAAATCCAGACAAAACTTTTATTTACAAACAAGGATCTAAATTTGCATAAACCAGTAGAAGTTGAGAGAAATATTGACAGATCAAACCTTAGTCCCCAAGAACTGAAAAGAATATTATCCTTAACAGTTTACAACAGAATCCCAAGTTTAACGACCCTGAGAAGGAAAGCTTTTGAAAACATTGTGCGAAAAGGAGAAAATGCAGGTAACCAGCATTTTCTCCATTTCCAATAATGTTTTCTACCTTTTCATGGACACCAATTATTAGTTGAACTATGTTTAGTTTGTTGTCTGCAAATGCTTTGAATTTACACAAGTCTAAAAGTTTGTTGTTTGGTTAACCCTTTACCGCACAATGCCACCTTTTGATGCCCCTGGGAAAGAAATGTTTTGAAAACATTCTGGGAAAAGTAGAAAATGATGGTAACCAGCATTTTCTCCTTTTCCCACAACGTTTTCTACCCTATCAAAGAAAAATTGCACCATTTGAGCCACATAGAAATTGTCATCAGCAAATGCTTTCAATTTGGACAAGGCTAAAGTTTTGTCATGTGGTAAAGGGTTAAGAGTAAACTCCTTACCAAACAACAAAATATTAAGACTCACCCAGTTAAAAAGAATTTGCAGACAAATCAAACAAGAATTGAGGTACGGCAGGTAGTATGTCCATCTTGTTTTAAGTATGTTGTCACTCCATCGAATTACAAAACGGGATAGACAGCGAAAAGTTTTGAGCAGGCTGAAAGTTCGAGTGAGTTTGATATGACGAGGGTGTTATCATAATCAGTATTTTCTGACATTGTTTTCAAAAGTCTCATTCTTTAGGGTCATTAAAACTCAGGATTGTTTGGTAAAGGTTTGATGTATCACAATAAATTAACTGAAAACTTTTCCCTTAGATTGCTTATCTCTTGATCAAACAATCCAATGTTTCCATGAGACTTAGAAAGAGGGCTTTTGAAAACAATGTGGAAAAAAGATAAAATGCTGGTAACCAACACTGCCTGGTTTTTCATAAGATGTTTTCTACCATTTCAATGACAGACTGAATTAGTGGTCTGCAAATGCTTTCACTCTTAACCCTTTACCAAACGACGAAATTTTAGACTGGTCAAAATTGAAAGCATTTGCAGACGACAAATAAAAAGTGGCCCAAGTGGCAAAATTTGTCCCACAGTATTTTCTACCCTTTTTGAGAACTTTCTGCCGTTTTCATCAAATTTAAAATTGTCGTCTGCAAACTCTTTTGATTTGGACCAGTCTAAAATTTATCGTTTGGGAAAGGGTTAAGGGGTCTAAAACTTTGTCCTCTGGTAAGGAGTTAGTATCATATGAGCCAAGATCTGGCAAAAGGGGCTTTAATGCACCTCCCTAATACCAAGAGAGTCATCACATAAATATGGACCCATAAAATCTATTTTTTTTTAAAAAGCTGATAAATCCCAAGGCAGACTGGTACCTAGACATGCAGAAAAATTACCGTGATTATTTGTACGGAAAAGGTTCGACCCAGGTCAGCCTGCGTGGACTGTGCAGGCTATCCTAGGTTGATACTTTTTGCAGATGCATTAACCCTTTACCACTCAATCCCGAGTTTTAACGACCCTGAGAAAGAGGCCTTTTGAAAACATTGTGGGAAAAGGAGAAAATGCTGGTAACCAGCATTTTCTCCTTTTCCCACAATGTTTTCAATCCTTCCAAAAACAAATCTCAAGTTGTGGATCACAATTATTTTGTCGTCTGCAAATGCTTTCAATTTGGACAAGTCTAAATTTTTGTCGTTTGGTAAAGAGTTAAACCCTTTTTAAAGAGGCTGGCTGATGTATTTGAAAAATTGAGATTTCATTGTTCCACAGGGATAGCTGTTGAACTATTTGCCCACAACAAAATATAAGGTCTGTCCAAATTTAAAGATTTGCAGACAACTAATCAAAATTTGGCTCAGTTGATGGGATTTACCTTCGAATGGGTAGAAAGCATTGCGGATAAAGGCAAAAACACTTGTTGCCAAATATTTCTCCTTTCCACAATGTATTTTTCTGAGGGTTGTTAAAATGCAGGATGATTGTTGAAGAAAAGCTAACAATTTCCAAAATAATCCTGCAAAGAAAATGGCTTATGAAAATATGAGCCATGCTCTGGCAAAAGGGGGCTTAATGCATCTCCCTGATGCATTATTATACCAATCAAGCCATCACATAATTATGGATCCATATTAGCCACTTTTTTAAGAACCGATTTAATCTTGAGGTAGACTGGTTCTTTGAAATACAGCAAATTGACAGATAGCAAAAAGTTTCAGCCCAGGTCAGCTTGAGTGGACTGCACAGGCTGACCGGGTCGATACTTTTTGCAGATGCATTAAGCCCCCTTTTCACAGAGCATGGCTCATATCGTAAGTTAAAGATTAAATGCTAGGCCTAGTTTTTGTACCTTTTCCCACAATTTTTATTGCCCTTTCAATTACAAAGTCTATCAGCCCTTTACAAAAAGAAACAATTTCGGACAAGTCCATATCAAAAGCATTTGCAGACCACAAATTAAATATGACCAAAATCATGAGATTTATTTGTGAAATGGTAGAACACTTAGTTGGAAAAGGAGATAATGCTGGTTACCGGTATTTTCTCTATTTCCCACAATGTTTTCAAAAGTCTTTTTTTCTCAGGGTCCTTCAAACTCTGGATTGTGTGGTTAAGGGTTGATTGACTGACATTTACTTTTTGGATACGGATGAGTCTAAAAGTTTTCCATTTTGTATACATTCAAGTCTTGACCAGATAACAAGTATATAGACTTGTCCAAAGTGAAGGCATTTGCAGACAACAACTTGAATGTGGCTCAAATGATGGCATTTTCCTTTCATAGGGTTGAAAACATTTTGGGACAAGGAAAAAATGCTGGAAACCAGCATTTTCTCGCTTTTCTACAATGTTTTGAAAAGGCTTCTTAACCCTTTACCAGACGACAAAATTTTAGCCTTGTCCAAATCGAAAGCATTTTCAGGTGACAATTTCAGTGTGGCTCAAATGGTACAATTTTCTCTTGATAGGGTAGAAGACATTGTGGGAAAAAGAGAAAATGCTGGTCACCAGCATTTTCTCCTTTTCCCACAATGTTTTCAAAAGGCTTTCTTTCCCAGGATCGTTAAAAGGCGGCATTGTGTGGTAAAGGGTCAAAGTCTCACAGTTGTTAAAACCTGGGGTTGTGTGGTACAGGGTTCAGGAAATGACGAGAAATATGTGTATGACTATTAACCGTACGGTTTCATGTTTAACCCTTTCCCAAACGACAAATTTTGGACTGGTCCAAATTGAAAGAGTTTGCAGACAACAATTTTAAATTTGATGAAAATGGCAGAAAGTTATCAAAAAGGGTAGAAAACACTGTGGGAAAAGGAGAAATTGCTCGTTACGAGCAATTTCTCCTTTTCCCCCAGTGTTTTCAAAAGACTTGAACTGCAGACACGTGAAAACTAGGGCTTGTTTGGGAAAGGGTTAAACAACTGTGGGAAATAAACCTTTTGAAAACATCACATTTGCTCTTTTTACCACCATGTTTTCAACCGAGTCAATGACGAATTCACATTTAATGTGTTGTCTACAAGTGATTTCAATTTGTACTATTCACTAATCTTCAACTTTATCGTCTTGTAAGGAGTTTTCATCAATTTTCAGGAGCTTTCTGTACAAATTCAGTGCTCCAAATTTGGCAAAATCTGCTTGATAAACAAGGTAACGTCCCTCTTCTATCTCTAACACAGACTTATCATTCTCAATGTATGCCACAATGTCAGGCGACTTGAAAGTAACTTGCCTCGTTTGAAGCGAGTTCTTTCGTATAACTGCTAGAAAGGTGTCTGAGGTTGCATCATGATACATCCTCACAACTACCCTGTTACGAAGCCTACGAAAGGAATTTATAAAAACAAAGAATAAGCAACCTAATACAGAAGCAAATATATAACTAGTCTTCACTGATATGGTTTCAGTAACTTTTACGTCTTCGGGAATCTCGACACCAAACACAAACAACTGCACCACCACTCCAGCTGCCAGCATGATAGTCAGCACGCATGGTATTGCTATGGCAAAAGCCCCAATTACTGTTATGTCTCTTTCATAAACAATGTTGTAGGTTTCCGGAACTTTATCCTTCTTGTTATGTTTTTGATTTGGCAGTCGATATTGATCTACATGCATAAATTGTTTCACTGAAAACCAACTGAACATTTTCTGTGTAGCAGCAGCCGGCTGTAGGGTGATACACTTTGCCCTCAGATGACAGCTGGACCAGCTTTGCCCCTGTCAATCAAAATTACAGTGTATGATTGTGTGTATAGTTAAATATTAACCCTTTCCCAAACGACAAATTTTGGACTGGTCCAAATTGAAAGAGTTTGCAGATGACAATTTCAAATTGGATGAAAATGGCAGAAAGTTCTCAAAAGGGGTAGAAAACACTGTGGGAAAAGGAGAAATTGCTCGTTACGAGCAATTTCTCCTTTTCCCAGTGTTTTCAAAAGACTTGTACTGCAGACACGTGAAAACCAGGGCTTGTTTGGGAAAGGGTTAATCCTTAAAGCGCCTTTCACGACTATAGTTGCATTTGCGGCAAGTGTAGATCAAAACTTGTAGCCTGATCTTTGATCTACACTGTCCGCTTTGATGAATCGCTGTAGACAAAAGCAACCATGGAATTGCAATTATTTGGGTCATATTTCTAGTATTAAAATGTCTGGCAGGTTTATTTGGTGCTCTAAGGGTTAAGGATACACATCCTTACACCCTGAGAGAAAAAACTTTGTTAAAATTTGATAGATGGTATAGTGGTTCAGAATTTAGTCAGCTGCGTAAACATAGATAAATTACAGATATAGATGGTGTAATGAATAAATACATACATGTATATCAGAAATCTTCAATTTAAAACAGGAAACGTACAAACAGTGATTTCTTTGTATGGCCTCCAAAAGAGAAAATGCATTTTGTACCGGCTGTAATCTATGCCACCTTGCAACTGTCATTGCAAAACTGGGCTTGATAATACAAGAATGATTATACTTTCATAAAACAAAAATGAAATGGGTTAATATACATAGATGTATCTTTAATAACTTCAAGAACATGCAGAATTCGGAGTCCCCACCCCTGTGTGGTGCAAAAAATGATTAGTACTGGCTCTCTGCCAAGAATTCCATGAGGTGACAGCTGTCCAATGAACTTGCTGAAACAGGGTGTTTTCATAATACCTCTCCTCAAGACTAATTCTCAAATATACTTAACCAGCATTTTCTCCTTTTACCACAATGGTTTCTATCTGAACAAAGACAGAAGTCAGCAATTGAGCTACATTTGATATGCTGTCTGCAAATGCTTTCAATTTGATCAAGTCTAAGGTATTGTCGTTTGTTACAGAGCTAACAGAGGCAATTGTGCACAGTTATTATGATTGGCCATTTTTCGAATACAATGAAACAAGGTCCCATAATCCTTGCCTCGGAAGATTGACTGATTGACTGTATGGTTTTTAAAACCATTTTCAACATTATTCAGTTATATCACAGCAGCCAGTGCACCTGGTAACCTGCATTTTTTCAATTTCCCACAATGTAGAAGACCATTTCAGAGACATTATCCCATCTTTTTAGCAACATATCATTAAATTTTGTCATCTGTGAATGCTTTTAAATTAAGATTTTTCATCAGGTAAAGGGCTAAAAGTTTACCTGATAGGCTACAGCAAGTGATCTCCATGCTCTTAAGGGAACAAAGTTTACAGTCACAATCCTAGATAATGCACATCTTTGTATGCCACACAGCTTTACTGCCATCGTTACTGGTCGTTCTTGCTTTGTCAGATCTCACTGCACATAACCTGGTTAATCTGCAAGACAAATACAGAAATACAATATCATGTTGATATAATTTCCAGAGAATCTTCCAAATTCAAAACATCTGCAGACAACCAGTTTATAATTGGTAAAAATGACCTGAAGTTCTCTGACAGGGTAGAAAACATTGTGGGGAAAAAGAGAAAATGCTGGTTACCAGCATTTTCTCCTTTTCCCACAATGCTTTCATAAGGCTTCATTCTTAGGGTCGTTTAGACTCGGGATTGTGTGGTAAAGGGTTAAACGGTAGGATGAGTCTTTCAATAATCTGTCGCTTATGATGCTTCTTTTCAAATTTGGGCATTTATTGTGCACCATACCATCTCAAGTCCATTGTGAACTTTCTGGGAGAAAAGGTACGACCCTTTTTTATCCGCTTTCTGTTTTGTATGTTTAATCTGTGTTGTAACCTAATGTAATTACATTTTTGTGAAAGAAATGTTTCATTACTGAAAGCATTTTTAGAAGTCATTTATAACTTGTAAATCTCAGAAAAACTATCAAACTTCATCATGTTTGGCAGCCACAGGTTTAGTGTCTATTGAGGAAAACATAATCCTCTCAAGTAAAGGATGAATTAAACTATTTTTTTGTAGCACTTAAATTGAAAATATTTGTATTGAAACGTAGGATAATTGAACACGCAAGAAACAGATATGTATCAAATTCCAATTTTGTCATCAATTTGTGACAATATGAGAGTTTATCTGTTTACCACACAACTTTTAACGACCCTGAGAAAGAAGCCTTTTGAAAATATTGTAGGAAAAGGAGACAATGTTGGTAACCAGCATTTTCTCCTTTTTCCACAATGTTTTCTACTCTTTCAAAAACAAATTGCAATTTTTCAGTCACATTTATTTTGTCGTATGCAACTGCTTTCAATTTGGACTACTTTAAAATTTTGTAGTTTGGTGGAGACTTAAACATTTACACACAATCTGTGCAGAGATTTCTTCCATTTTTTTCTCAGTTGTCTCTGTAACCAGATGTGACCTGTCAAAAACTAAAATTGCATTTAGAGACAGGTATCTGTTCTAGGATTTGTCTATGAAATGGTTGAAAATATCACTAGGAAATGACAAAAAGCTGGTAACCCTCATTTTCTCCTCCTTGATCAGTGTTTTCATTACCTTTCTTCTTGAGGGTTATTATAACATTGGATTGTTTGTTACCTTTTACCACACAATCCCAACTTTTAACGGCTCTGAAAAGAAAGCCTTTTGAAAACATTGTGGGAAAAGGAGAAAATGCAGGTGACCAGCATTTTCTCCTTTTCCCACAATGTTTTCTACTTGTCCCATAACAAATTTCACTTTTTAAGTCACATTTAATTTATTGTCTGCAAATGCTTTCAATTTGGACGAATATACATTTTTGTTGCGTGGTAATGAGTTAAAGAGTCAAAGTGGTCCTACGTGGAAAAATACCCGGTTTATACCTTTACCACACAATTCCGACTTTTAACAACCATGAGTAATAATGCTTTTGAAAACACTGTGGGAAAGGCAGGAAATGCCGGCACACTTTCAACTAGACTTTCATAATTTGAACAATGCTTAAAATTCTTGTCTGCAAATGCTTTCTACATGACTGTATTTGGAGTGATCTAAAATTTTTTCATGTGGTAAAGAGTTATCCCGGCACAACCTATTTTTGTCCACCTGCAGATATCTTCAAGCAGCATCCCTAACAGACAAATTAAATTAATTTCTTTAATGAAGTATATTTTCTATTGATCAAAATATAACAAATAAACAACAAAAGTGATTGACCTAACCTCATGTTTATCCATCAAGAGATGCCACATTGGAAGCGATCAAAATCTGATGGCTTTGGAGATACACAACCTAAATTTGTCTATATGTGGCAACTATACTGTTCAAGAAAATTAAAGTACCAAATAACATATTTCATCTAGCAAGAGAAAACTTAACTCTTGGAAAAAGGATTAACTGTGGAATATGCTAATTTATTGTCTTTACATTGATTTGTCCTATTTATGGTTAAATGGCAGGCAGTAATGTCCAGGATCACAAATGGGATGCAAGAATGTATCACACCTTTGGATAACCCTAACACTATAAAGCATAAAGACCAATGAACCAATTTGATCTATATTCAATGATTTTCCTTCAGGCAAGTGAAATGTGTGAGTAAAAATGGTTTAAATCATCCTTACAAACTTTTCAGATACAACCAGTTAACTTTCAATTAGCTAAAAATTGATGACTAACAATGAAGTATGGTAACCACAAAATAGTGCTTTATTCATTATGTGCATTATTATACATTGAGAGCTATGTGCATGCCCATCTGGGGACATATATCTCTGTAGAGCTGGTGACAGATGTTTCGGTAACAGACGAGTTTGGTAAATTGGACTGATAGAGTAAATTGATTGGATGTTTCTGTAACATGTAATTATACAATGGTAATGCACCGTGACCTTTTTTCACACCAAATAAAGTCTTGGTTCTGATTTTGTTCAGTTTTTCTTTTTTTTTTTCCACACACTTTAAGACTTAATATTTTTGTTATGGTGCTACTGTCATGCTGTTAGAAAAGTAATACCTGAAATCACTTTGGCTTATTTCCGATTATTTCAACCACAGTTGAGGTAATGAATAATACCCAATCCTAAACTTGAAACCTGTTGTATCTCCTTTTAATCAATGTTTTATCAACATTTCAATGTGAAAATATTTTCTTACTGATAGACTTCCAAACCAGCAATTAACCCTTTGAGCATCTGTCATTACTTTGGTTGCCATTGCAGCCAGTGCAGATCAAGATAAGACTACAATAAAGACGGAGTTTGATCTTCGATCTTCATTTGTCAATTTTTTAGGACATTCTGAACAAGAAAACCCTTGACATTGCTAAAATTTGGGTTTTATTTCTACAGTTAAAATAACCATTGGGTTTATTTGAGGCTCTTAGATTTAAAATTATGGATAATTAAATTGAGCTCATAAACACAGGTAATACAGGTAAAAATATTGTGGCAAAAGAACAGAGTGAGCGCGAGAGATAAGATACATGTAGTAACAAATACTTTTTTTGACAAATACTTTTTTTCAAACTGCACAAGCAGTGTGTGATCTGAAAATGCCCTATCCCCCTAACTTTTATGTGTGTAGTCTAATCTGCGAGTTTCTTCTTGTCCTTTAGTGTTTCAGGTTTTTCATAAACCGAGGTTAATCTTTAAGATCTATAGGAAACTTATATATCTTGTTGGCAATGGGAGGTGTGAAAGCAGGCTGTAAACGCGTCTATATACAATTACAGTACTCCCTTCGCTCTCACATAGTGCGTATATGATTTTTTATGCAGTCTTGTATTGATGAATGCTCTTTAAAACCAGCAGATGAAAATTTTTGTGCATTTGAAAATATTGTGCAAAAAGGAGAGGAACAATACAGAACAGATATCTAGTTTTTTTAGATGAGCACAAATGTACATGGTCAAAATCACAAGAAGTATGCACCAAAGCATTGCCAATGCCTCTCTCGCTATCTCTCACTCCCTCGCTTCATTTGTCACAATGCTTCAACTGTATTATCTTTATTTCTGAATTCCCGTAAATTATCCATAATTTTAACCCTTAACCCTTTCCCAAACAAGCCCTGGTTTTCACGTGTCTGCAGTACAAGTCTTTTGAAAACACTGTGGGAAAAGGAGAAATTGCTAGTAACGAGCAATTTCTCCTTTTCCCACAGTGTTTTCTACCCTTTTGGAAAACTTTCTGTCATTTTCATCAGATTTAAAATTGTCGTCTGCAAACTCTTTCAATTTGGACCAGTCTTGGGAAAGGGTTAAAGCATCGAATAAACTAAAGACTGTTTTCATTTTAGAAAAGAACATCTAATATTAGCTATTTCAAGGTTGTCCTTGTTCATAATGTCTTAGAAAAGCTGGCAGCATAAATCAACGATCAGACTCTATGTTTTGTGCAGTTTGATCTTTGTCTGAATCGGCCATAAGAGCAACGAGAGTGAAAGGTGCCCTGAGGGTAAATAGCTGGTTTGAAAGTTGACCAAATTGTTTCCAGTTGGAACTATTTTCACACAGAAAATGTTAACAAGAATAGTGTCATTTTTGATAAAACATTTTCATAACACTTGAGGATTGGCTTACAGCTGGAGCCTGTTATCTGTAGGACGACTAAGTACTACGGGTACAAGCTTAGGGTTGGGTATTATTCATTACATCAGCTATGGGTGAAAACCAAAAATAATATATGGTGATCAAAATTTACTAATTTCGAGTATTTATGCATACAGCATGAAAGGAACAACATAACAAATATAATTTTGTCCGAAAAAGAGTGGCATTTGCAAACGAAAAACAAACAAACAAACAAAACAAACCAACATGCAAACGTTTGCGCAAAGTTTATCGGACGCCTTCAGTGTGAAAAATGCCATGGCACTATATTACTGCCTTGTTACCGAAACATCCAATCAATTTCCTCTGTAAGTCCAATTTATCGAACTCGTCTGTTACCGAGACATCCTTAAATCCACAGAGCAGTGTAAACATTAAGTGAATATTTCATTATGCATGATCTTTTGTAATCCAAACTTTCACATTATATGGTATTAGGCAAACTGCACCAAAATGGCATCTTTGAACTTTAGGAAAACTTTTATTGCCTTTCTGATCTCCTTATTTTGACTCGGAGACAAGTTTGATGTTTCCATCTCCAATATGTAAACAAAGGCGCATGAAAAACACAAAAATCTTATGAATGTTAAGATTTTATTTATCCGTTTTCTGGGCCGGACAAAAACATGTGACTTTTTAAAGTGTAATTTTAAGTGGCCATATTATTGTGTAGAGTATCTACGTATACCAACTGTGGATTTTTTTTTTCGGTGCAACAAGATGAGATCGTATATACTTCTTCTAAGTAGACATGTATGTTATGTGTGACTGTCATCCGAACTTTTTTAACACCCGAGTATATGTCGACTACCTATCAACATCCGAACTTATCACATCCGAATTCATATCAACTACATATCTGAAGCGCTTCCTTCGATATTTGCCTCTTGTTTGTACCTGTGACTTTTAAACTAAAATCAACAGTAAATTGGTACAAATTACCGTGTTCGATCAGTACCTCCTTGCAATGAAAATTAATGTGTCGTCTTCTTTTTTCGTGTCAAACACATGCGTTGTCCAGGGTCAACTTTACTATTGTGACCAACTGAGAAATATTCTACCGAGTTTCATATATATCTCGAGTAAAACAGTTACTCAGCCTTTTTCGGATAATAAGCTTGGAAGACATTGAGCTGAGCTTTATCGATCGACAGATCTATGATCCAGTTGACACGCAGAATTTCTGATGCCTCAGTCCGTTCATTAAAGTGGCTTTAAGCCAGATTTCTTTGGTCAAGATCTTTTTTTAAAAAGAAAAGCTTATCAAAGACTTTTAACTTTTAGTTTGATGCAAAGACAGATTTAGAATTACCCTCGTCACACTGACAATCGCAATATGGAGCTTCAGTGTACAAACTTTCTAACTGAAATCACACGGGTAAAAATGAAACTTCACTTGCCTGTATATAATGTGTTCAATTAGTGTTCTTCAAGTAGGAGCCCATATCCATTTTTCTTTTTTTTTTTTAAATATTTACAAAAATATTTCAGTAAGCATGACATACAGCAGCCATTTTATTATGCAGATTCGCGGAGAGTGAGAATAAACCAATGTTTTAAAAACAGACTGACCTCAAACATCCCTGGTTGACACAGTCATGTGACAGCCATTAACAGCAAATCCTAGTGGAAGTATATTTTTTTTTCAAACGCGGTTTTGTCTTGAAATGATTTGTAGTTCTTACGGGAAAGGGTTTTTGCGTTAGTGGAATCACGTATTTTGAATATGAGTTTTTTCAAATTCGCTGATTCACCTATTTCAACCTTATTTTCTGCGATTCTTGCAGACGATAATAATGTCAATAAGCTATTTCGTTGAAATGATATCCCCCGCCGAAGAAAGCCCCCATTTTTCCGTGACACAGCATTTTATAGGAACACATGGATGAAGTTCCATCAAATTTCGTCAAGGATTTTAGATGATATCTGTCCGGAGGGACAGACAGACGGCCAACACAAAACCTATATCCCCTCGCCTTCGGTGGGGGATAATAAATGGTACATCATCAGCCTTGATTTCGATAAAACACTACATGACTTACATGAAAAACAAAATGGCCGCCAACTTCGGTATATCGCGATTTTAGATGATTCGACGATAAATCGTAAACATGGATAGAAATACATGTAGAAAACTCGAGAAATAACCGAGGTTTTTTATTTTTGTACTTTAAAATTTCCTGCCCTGTTTGTAGTGGTTTAATCGTTATTGCATAGCACGGGAAAATACATTTTTAACAGTCAATTATAGTTTGGCTCCAAAGCTTATATAGTTGGTAGTGTTGCTGAGTTTGGTTTTGAAGGCCGTACTTACGTCCTTACGATTTATTTCTTACAAAAAAACCCCCAAAAAACAGAAACAAAAAAAACCCCCAAAACTTTCTTTCGCCCAAAAAATGAATATGGGTCAAGTCTGGGCACGTGTTCACCGACTGTTCTTGAGAACATTCTTAGTCTTATGCTCCAGAGTTTTCTAAGTTTGAAAGCAACACAGCTTAAGATTGGCTAAAACATTTGGTTTAGTCACCAGAAAAATGTGTTACTTTCAAATTTTGAAAATCTCATAAAAAGACCAAGAATGTTCTTAAGAATGGTTGGTGAATACGGACCTTGGTATAATGCCACCTTATGTGTACTAGCTGGTTTTTTTCCTGGTTTAAATTCGGTTTGGCCTTTGTTTAGACTATGTTGGTCGTAACACAGAGACATGTTTGTGTTTCCCATCCAACAAGATTTGAACTGGTTTGAAGCCCAGAAGCAGAATCGCTTGTATCGGCGATGTCAAGGAGCATGTCAAGAAAGAAAAGAAATCTATTCGAAGAATGGCAGGGTAACTGGCTCCGGATGTCTTTAAAGCTCATCTGTTGGCTGAACCTTCCTGAGGATTTATGCTCGTACAACTTCAAAATTTGGTCACAAAGGGTCAAAAAGTAGGTCAGTGGGGCAAATTATAGGAAAACATTGTGTGCACTCTAAAGGGCACATTTTCAGTCTGAATCTTACGAAAGTTAGTTGGGATATTTGTCTCTTGGACAACAGTGAAAGAGGGTCATGTTGGACCAAAAAGTAGGTCATTGGGAAAAATCTTAGAAAAGCCTTGCGTGCACACTAGAGGCCACATTTTCAGACTGATACATATGAAAATTGGTAAGAATTTTTGTCTAGATGACATCTTGGACATGTTTGATAGTATGTCACACAGGGTGTAAAATTAGGTCACTGTTAAATCTTCTAAATCTGCACCAAAATGTTTTCAAAGGTTTTCTTTGTTCAGGGTTGCTAAAAACATGCTTATGTGTACATATTTACCACATAAGTTTTAACGATCCTGTATGGGAGGCAGTATGACAGTAAAATGGTGACTGCTTTCAGTGTTCTAAATGGTTAATGAAATAAACAGATGACAATTCTCTTAAAAATTCGAGTTCGATTTCAAGTGTATACATATACAGTATTATCAAATCGAAATCAGGGATGGCAAAATTGGAAGAATTTTGCATTTATGATTCCGAATTAAACAAACACGGGTTATCAGTTCCTCTGTAGTAGCATTTTAACATAGATCAGGCCGCATAGTTTTAATTTGGATAGAAGTTGTGTGCTATTAATTTTGTGAGGCGATCTGATCTGAATCTGCGTTGTGTAGCGCTTCAGGAGTTAATATTGTGCAGTGTTGAAGAAGCGATGCAGATTCTGGAACATTGTCTTTTTGGGTTTGGAGGATGCCAAGTCTTAATGCACGTTGATAGGATAATTTCTCTTTTGGTTTGGCTTTAAGAATTTGTCTAGCGCATTTGTCTAGCTTGTTTTCAGAGTGTCCTCTTTTTCTGATGCACTGCCCTTATCCTTATTATTTGCATTTTTTCGAGGTAAAGGCACAACGTAGCTTACAAGTTACAAGTACCTTTAGGCACTTTCAATCTAAAGAGATATCTATTTAAACCTTTGCTTAATTCTGGATCATTATGTTGGAGGGAGAAAGTTGTCGAAAAGATAGCCCTATCTCCTTTACACGATGCATATTCTCTGGCAAAAAAGTAATAAAATAGTTTTAAACAAGGTTGCAATACATGAAACATAATTTTATGTTATATTGTATATCGGTAATCAAATGATAGTTGTAAATGGAATTATGCTTTCGTAGAAATTATTAACAGTTCATTATGTATATAAAATGATATGATATTCATCGGTGGTCTTAGTACAATTGAACTTGAAGCTCGAGATATTTATGAAAAAAGTAGCCCTTAATTTGAAATTTGCGGTCTGGTTCCAGATTCGTTTTTTACTGAACACCGTTTGGGCCAGTGTGTGTGCACATGTCTCTTTTCTATAATTCATAAGATCTACTAGAATCTGTCTCGTTCTTTAATTGACAGGTTATGCAATATTTGGAGTGTGTCCCGACAGGCCAAAAAAGAGCCAGTCATAGTTTAATTCTCAGTTGAAAATTAGGCAAAATGGTCTCATTCATTCATTAAATCTGTATGGCTTAATTTGTTTTGTTGCTTCATCAGCTACAGTAGTAATCAACGCAAAGTTCAAAAAGATTCGAAACTTGTATTTAATCACTCAGGCTACCTTTTGTTAAAGAAATCTGAATTTTCAGCTCCCAAGTATTCCTATTTCTGTGACAACTGACCGTCTCATTATACTTCAATAGATGACCATGAAAATTTCAGCCAAACTGTGTTTTGTTTATACTTAAACATTTGCCGAAAATGTGCATCAGCTATTGGACAGAACAATATAGACGTTACAAGGTAACATGCACATCGGTTTGAAAGCTCAACTGTGAGCTATCAGCAACAGTTGTAAATCTGTTTTAAATGATTACCTCATTTGAAAAAATACGAAAAATCCAGCAGACTACTTTGAAAACAAAGGTTTAAATCTGCCACAAGATTAATCAGCATGGATTAAAACCGACGCTTCGTGTAAGCGAAAGTTCTGTGGTAGAGATATGGGTAAATCATAAATGCCTGTTGAGCTTGAAAAGGTAGTGGACAGGAAGAAAATAATTCAAATATGGCGACAGACTGGCACTAATGAGTAACGTAAATGACAGGTACTAGGAGCCTTTCTGCCCTCCAATTTCTGATACCCTTGACTATCACGTTATTTAAAACAGCGATCCAGTCTTGAAACGAGACCCTCTCGAGATCTGGTCAAATACGAAGGAACTCGAACTTTTCCGTATCTGTCTAAGGTACGGATATTTCCGAATAAAGAAACAAACATTATGGTAATTATTAAGCAGCGCAACCATTTCGGGTGAACCAATCGATCTTTTCTATAATTTTTTTTTCTTTCGCCCTCTTGCCAATAAAAGCTTCGTTCATGTCTCATTATGTACCTGCCCTAATTTCTAAATTTTTGCACGGTACTTTAAAGATATAGCCAAACACTTCCGCCAGTATTTAACTCGTCCCCAGGGGTCAGTTCGGCACAAGCAAACTCGAAAGTTTGTTAATCTACTATTCTGAACAGAATTTTACAAAAGTTGATTCTCATCTAGAGCTACTTTAGAGTTATCTTTTATTTAATTCTATCCTTTTCCGTTAAGTCAGTAGGAAAAAATCGGCACACCTGCAGCAGGGATTTTTTCTCTATTTTCTTTAAGCAGAAGGAATTTGCTCCCGTTTTCAATCTTAGTCTGCCTTTTTTTTTTAAACCTCTCTCCCTATTTTGAATTCTAATGTCAAATTATGTTTGTTGTAAATTAGATCAAACTATGTCAGAATTTGCTTTGATGTATTTGATATCTGTCCAGCATGTTAGAATGTTATTAGAACTAGCCTGTCACAAACTGAGTCAACAGTTTTGGCATTGAAATACTCTATATGACAAGGTACTATCAAAAGATTTTCCATGTAACACTGTGAAAAACAACACTCTATAATTCGATATTTCGGCTATTGCCTTTTTCAAGAGTTCTAAACACTTTTTCCTCTAGAACGTGCATTGCTTCATGTGTATTGTTCTACAAAAAGGAGGTTACGCTAACTTTGATAAGCAACGTCAACGTTCCCGCGCTTTGCCAAACTTCAGTCAACGTTATATAGAATTGCGTGTCCTGCATTTTACAACTCAGTGGTTGGACTGTCTGCAGCTTCTTAATCCATGTCGATTCATATTTTTGATGCTCTGTTTTGTATGCGGAATACACACCATTTTTCAGGATTGTGGATTTTAGGTCGGAACTTGACTGTTTTTTTTTTTGTTTTTTTTGAGAAATGGAAAGTTACCGGTTTGTCTCTTTTTAAACGGACGTCTCTCCGATGTTCCGTCATCCTTGCGTCCAATTATCTCTCAGTTTCACCGACATCATTTGCATTTCACAACGTCTGCAACTGATGGCATACACTACGATCCTCTCTTTACAATTATTGTGTTAGATGAGACCTTAATTGCGTTCTCTTGGAAT
Organism: Tridacna gigas; assembly: GCA_945859785.2. Lineage (NCBI taxonomy): Eukaryota > Metazoa > Mollusca > Bivalvia > Cardiida > Cardiidae > Tridacna > Tridacna gigas. Next base: position 9,417,602 of record OX244034.2, on the reverse strand, counting down.
TCGTGCCTGTGATTTAAACTTCTGATATAATTTCACTCATTTAACAATTAGATTTACATAAACCTAGAGCATTTTTAATTTTTGATTAATTTTAAGTTTCAGGTCGCCTTTTTTTAAGATGTTTGTTTTACAAATTAAATTGCTTTGTTAAACACAGATGGACATTTCAAAATACGGTATGCCTTTCTCTGCAAATGTAAAGACGTTGGATAGTAACATGCACTAGGAAAGATAGGAATTTGTTATTCATATAATGGGTTGGTCGCTTTGCAATCGGTAACTATGTGCTAATTTTATGATATGAGATACATGATATAGAGGGTATTTGTTTTCTTCGGTGCAAGATCGAAATTTATTTCATCGAGTGAACATCATCGGTAATATTTCCACGAGCGGCGCAGCAACGAGTGAAAATATTGCCGATGATGTTCACGAGATGAAATAAATTTCGATCTTTCACATTCTATTTATTTTCGTGCTTCTAACCACTTTTTTGTTGGGACTTTCGTCAAAAAATCCAATACGTCATGTTCGGCAATTTCACGTGGCGTACCCCTCTAACATAACAAAGCATTACAATATTATGTAAAGCGCGAGAAATAGAGGATAAATGCTCGTAAATCACGTCCTATTTCCCTCTAGTTGAATGGCAAGCGCTGTTTACCTGAGTAACTAGTGCGCTGGAAATTCTGTTTCCGCCTTCAATTGAAGAGTAAAAAAGTATGAAATCAGTATTTTTCACTGGTTGTAACTATAAAAAATCAAACCATCAACCATTATTTCTCGATATACTACCGAAAAGCGTGAAATAGTTCACCATACTTATCTGAATACAATCCCATTTTATGTATGCACATTATTGATCATTATGACAATCCCGCAAACCTTTCCGGGATTCTGGAACGACATCTACAAATATCGTAAAGGCTATCTAGCTCCTTTTCCCAGAATGTTTTCAATCCTTCCAAAAACAAATCTCAAGTTTTGAATCACATTTATTTTGTCGTCTGCAAATACTTTCAATTTGGACAAGTCTAAATGAAGGAAACATCAACATTCCCGTAAACCTTTCCAATAAACATGGCAGTCTGTGTGCGTGACTTTGTTTACCATTAAAGCGGCGGACAGAAAGAAATATGTTGGTGTACAATAGGCATGTTAAGGCGGTTTGTTGATTGCTTTTTAAACATACCGCAGTGACAAAAATTAGTAAAAGAAAAGTGTTTGCAGTTTTCAGAATTTACGTTTAAATCATAGGGCCTTACCGCGAGAGTACACCTGTAATAACTCTGATATTAGCTGACATGTCATTTTTCTGCGACCGCGTTTACTTCCTAAGTAAAGTGTAACAAGAATCCCGAAAAAGTGGAATACGAATCGCCAAGAACGATGTCAGATTCGATGGTGTTGGTAACGTAGATTTCATCGTTTTTCTGCAGTCTTAGAACAAGTGTCTGTGATGACTGGTGTCCACATACTACCCAAATTGGACGAAACAAATTGCCAGTTTGTTTCATCTGCATATAGCTGTGATCTTCAGAGGATTTCGTAACAGAAATAGATACAGAAAAAACGTAAACGCCATCAACGGGTGCTGTAAATATACCACTGTAGGCATGATATGCGTTCCCCATATTTGTTAACACGTGGTCAAAAACCATGATTTGGTTTTTCCCAAGTGGTCCGTAAGCTTGAGGTGTGATAGTCGCTGTAAAAGCCACCTGCTCGCTTGCAATGTCAGACTGGTGACCGACTCCTAATATAGAACAGAAAATTGAACAATTAACCGAGACTTACCTTCGTAGATGAGATGTTGAAGGTTGATTCCAATATCACCAACTACAAAATTCTTTAGAGCTCACACAGAGAGATGCGCAGCAAGATGCAGTGGGATATATCAGTTTGTAGAGATCGGCAATGTTCAACGTTTAGATCCGACAATAACATTTCCACCATCTAAATGTTGAACATTGCCTAAACTTTCAAGAATCAGATAAATGGGTGGTACGAAGGATGAGCGTGCGAGACCATAAGGATTTTGCAGTTGATGAAACTGGAATCAACCGTCAACTTTCCATCTACGAAAGTACAAGAGCTTTTCACGCCGGCCTTCACACATTTTTTTTTAATCCAAATACTGATAGTGCTCCCCGAGACCTGATTATGAGGTTCAATCGTTCTAATTATCTAGTATTCTCCTTGCCTCAGCCGTTTAGTACATTCTATGTATTCTATCAAAATATCAACGATATATAATTATTATATTCTTATTTTCACTAAATTTCTTTAGATGCAACGGCTGTAAATATCTACCTGCTTTTGTCTGTTTCAAAAGTGCAGTTGGAGCTATAGTAATGTGTTGAATTTTTGAATCAATGGAAATGTCTTCAAGTTTTGATAAATGTTAGGTCTGGCACCTTCGCGACAATACCAGAAGTCACAACATACAATGTACATAGATTTTGAGACAGGTGTAATAACGAAGGATTGTCCAGCGTGTTTAGGTAATTCAACACATTTTTAACATTCAAAATTTGTTGATATGTAGGCAATGTCGGTCTGATGGAAAAAAAAACCTTGAATATAGATAGATGTCCATGAAGGTCAATATCACTACAGATCTTTACAAATGTCTCGCCACCATAAAAAAAAGGGGGAAATTACGGATGCGGGTACATTCATGAACCTGACAAAATTACTACCTTCAGAAAGAAGTCTCTTGAAAATCGTCAAACAGTTGCTTTATTGCTTGTTTTCTACAATCGGTTAAAGTAATAGTCATAATGACAGAGCATAAGACGAAGCCTTGAAAAACAATCTGTTGGCATGGTTCAAGGACAGATTGTTCTGAGTTGATAGTTAGACCGATCGAATCAAGCAGTGATATTTTGTCAGTACTGTTGACTATGTAGTAGTCATCAGTAGTACTTTATAAACAAGAATCATCTTTGTATATAGAACTAATGTGACCTTTCGCTCTTAGACATGAACATGCTGGCTTCAGCAATTTCCTGAAAACTCATGGAGAAGTAGTCATGCCCAAAACTAACACAGTGAATTAGTATTTTTTGTTTTTTAATCGGAATCTTAACATTTTCTATCTTCTTTTGCAACTGGGAAAGAGTAAAAAGCATCAGCAAGATCGACAGACGCGAAATAGCAACCCTTTTTCATTGAACTGATTGCCCATTTTAAGGTCTCCATTTTGAAATGAATCTTGTTCGTGAAGGACGCGTTGAAAGGTTTTAGGTTTAAAAAAATACATTTTCCCCCATGGATTTCGGCCTAAAGAAAACATTTGAAATATATACTCCGGATTCATTGATGTCTTGAATTTCTTCAGTAATACCTTAGAAGGTTTTATTTTCCCATCGAACATTTGACTGACAACCTGATTGAATTTGTATGGTGCCCGAACAAAAGGCTGATATGGATGCTCTGACAACTCAATTTCAGATCCTGCTATGGTCACCAGTATCTATCTGTCAGATGTTATTTCCTTCCAAGCTTTTATAAAAAATCTTGTTTTTCCAAGTTTTGAAGTTTCCTTTTGTGTTTACCAAGGGATATGTTTTGTGGCCTGTACTTACTCTTACTTTGTTTTAAGTTTGTTGGGTTGACGATGATGATGTTGTTTTCTTGGCGGATACATTGATCCCGTTTGATTTTGACGTCGCTGATTCTGGTCCGTGAACGGGTACTTGTTCCCCGTCCCCGTCCTTTGCCTAAAAAAGGCTTCTTGCTTGTTGTTAACACAGGGATTTTTAGCGTTTTTTTATGTTTTACATGTATATATAATACAAGGGATGCAACTGACATTATCGGCAAAGTCTACTTGTCATCACAAAAACACAAGTTACTTCGTCAATATTACAGATAATCACATAAGGTCTACTTTATCTAGCTCATTACACATTTTTCTAGCGAAAAATAACGTGGTTTCATGACTAAACGTTCAATGATTTGTGCTACAGAAGCCGGTTTCTCGACAAATAGGTCGAAATTGTTTGGTCCGACACGGGTTCGTTCAGTGCGCTGGTCAGAGTAAATCTACTATTCTGTACAAGATCATGGCCAAAATACTTATCGGCTTGATAAAACAAGTAAATATCGTTAACCAACCTTCGTTGTTTAATAATAACACGAAGAATACAGCTCCAAATCGTCCGATGTTTGATCGATTCACTCAAATTTCAAAGAAGCAGCCATAATTGTTGTCACGTGATCACAATGTATCAAGGCATTTCATTGGTCGGATTTTTGGTTCCGACCAATGAAATGCCTCGATACATTTTGATCACGTGACAACAATTATGGCTGCTTCCTTGAAATTTGAGTGAATCGATCAAACATCGGACGATTTGGAGCTGTATTCTTCGTGTTATTATTAAACAACGAAGGTTGGTTAAAGATATTTACTTGTTTTATCAAACCGATAAGTATTTTGGCCATGATCTTGTACAGAATAGTAGATTTACTCTGACAAGCGCACTGAACGAACCCGTGTCGGACCAAACAATTTCGACCTATTTGTCGAGAAACCGGCTTCTGTAGCACAAATCATTGAACGTTTAGTCATGAAACCACGTTATTTTTCGCTAGAAAAATGTGTAATGAGCTAGATAAAGTAGACCTTATGTGATTATCTGTAATATTGACGAAGTAACTTGTGTTTTTGTGATGACAAGTAGACTTTGCCGATAATGTCAGTTGCATCCCTTGTATTATATATACATGTAAAACATAAACAAGAGGGCCATGATGGCCCTGTATCGCTCCACTGGCTTATGAATATAAACCACGAAGAAAAGTCTTCACTATATAAGCCCTTATAAAACTTTGACCTCATGGCTACAGTCTGACTAAATGGGGAATATTGTATTAGAAGAATAACATGCCAAATGTGGGAGTTCTTGGCCTTATGGCTGGTAGCAAGATGGTTTCTGAACTTTTCACTCCATAAACCCATGTAAAACTTGTGATCCCTGGTGCAGGGCCAAACTTGATCCTAGAGCTGTAACTTGGGCCCTCTTTGTAACTGTCCACTAAATAATGCTATAATTATATGCAAAATTTGGTAGCCTAAGCCTTATGGCTATGTACACCAAGATTTAAAAGTTTTCCCTATGTAAGCCTATGTAAATCTTGTGAACCCCCCCCCCTCCAAGTATGAGGCCAAATTGACCCCAGGACTATACTTTGGACACTTTTGGTAGACTCCAACTAGATCAAGCTAAATGCCAAATTTGGTAGCTCTAGGCCTTATGGTTTCAGACAAGAAGATATTTAAAGTTTTCTCTATATAAGCCTATGTATAAAACTTGTGACCCCTGGGGAAGAGCCAATTTTGACCCCAGGGCTATAATTTCAAGAAACATGATAGAGGTCTACTACATAAAGCTACATGCCAAATTTGGTAGCCCTATGCCTTATGGTTTCAGACAAGAAGATTTTTAAAGTTTTCTCTATATAAGCCTATGTAAAACTTGTGACCCCTGGGGAAGAGCCAATTTTGACCCCAGGGCTATAATTTCAAGAAACATGATAGAGGTCTACTACATAAAGCTACATGCCAAATTTGGTAGCCCTATGCCTTATGGTTTCAGACAAGAAGATTTTTAAAGTTTTCTCTATATAAGCCTATGTAAAACTTGTGACCCCTGGGGCAGAGCCAATTTTGACCCCAGGGCTATAATTTGAAGAAACTTGATAGAGGTCTACTACATAAAGCTACATGCCAAATTTGGTAGCCCTATGCATTATGGTTTCAGACAAGAAGATTTTTAAAAATTTCCAATATTTTTCAGTTTTGTTGCCATGGCAACCAGAGTTTTTGAAGGAATCAAATTCTTTCAAGAAATTCTGAAGAGGACCATGTCAGGATCATTTCTGTGAAGTTTCGTGAAAATCGGATGGGTAGTTTCAGAGAAGAAGATGTTTGAAATAAAAGTTAACGCACGGACGGACGGACGGACGGACGAACGGACGGACGGACGCACGACGGACACCGGGCCATGACATAAGCCCGCTGGCCTTCGGCCAGTGGAGCTAAAAACGCTAAATATCCCTGTGGTTGTTAAGGCAACTTTGAGTCCTCAAGCGCCTTTATTTTTTCCTAAAAGTTTGATCCAAAATGCTTGTTGGCTGATGGTTCAAAATTTGCCAGTTAGAGGATGCAAATTTTGTTAACCCATTTACTTGAACAATACAAACTTTTTTTCCTATACTGAATTTTTACGTATAAAATTACCTATAGCCGAAGGCAAATTCTTTCTTGGTAATCGGCCTCTCGCGACTCGATTACAGGGTTTTAGTTGAAAGTAACAGGAGTACGGCTATATATATATAGAGGATATTTGTTTTTTTTTTTCGGTGAAAGATCGAAATTTATTTCATCGAGTGAACATCATCGGTAATATTTTCACGAGTGGCGCATCGAGTGAACATCATCGGTAATATTTTCACGAGTGGCTGCGCCACTCGCGCCACTCGTGAAAATATTACCGATGATGTTCACTCGATGAAATAAATTTCGATCTTTCACCGATGATGTTCACTCGATGAAATAAATTTCGATCTTTCACCGAAAAAAACAAATATTCTATTTATTTCATGCTTCTAACGCCTTTTTTGTCGAGACTTCCCTAAAAATCAGTACAAACTCCCCGTGGTCGGTATTCTCACTGGTCATACCCGTGTAATATCGAAAAATATTTTCACCGCTATTTCTCGATATCCTACCGGAAAGCATGAAAAATATATATATATATATATATTTTTTTTTTTTTTGGTTGTCTTTCCACCAAATCAAAACTCAGATTATGCCTATTATCCACATATCAGAGAGTACGGCAGCAGTTTTGATTGAGAAGAAAGAACTTTTCCAACACTATTTTGACAGTGTTTAGTTCGTTCCAGCAAACATTTTGAATCAACCGATATACTTGAATAGGTAAATTGTTGAAGAAGCGAGGTTAACTATATTTTAGCAATTTATTCTGGGAAAAACCCGCAAGTAAAATGATTCGGTCTAAGAACGTATGAGTGCGAATATAATTGAAAAACACGTGAAGGCGAGCATATGTGAGCTTTAATATTGAAAATAAGCTACTGTTGAAATTTAACCATTTTAGTACCAAAAAGAGAGAAAGAAAAAAAGGAGTTTTTGAGGACGGCATAGTTGAAGATCAGACTGCACAGAATGTGCAGTCTGATCTTTGATCTATACCGTCCGCTTGTTTAGTCGAATCTATAACATAATATCTTTCTGTGTTTAAAAGATTTTATTTTCATCCGCAAAAAGAGGTCGAGTTTATAATTTTTGGTGCTGAAAGAGATTTTCTTTTTTCAAACGAGCATAAGATGAGACATGAAAAAGGGCAAAACGTGACTTACGTAATACAGGTCGGATTTCTTCTATTTGTTGGTTTCCAGTTTCTATTCTTTGACGCTGTTTTAACGGAGCGTTTGGTGATATCAGGTTGAAAAGATATTTCGAATCTTTCTTCTGCGAGAGTCGCCTGTTCGAGTTTGTTTGGCATGAGCCATTATGCTTTTCACTTCCAATGCCATTCGATATAACATGGTCGCCTGTTACTCTTAACTTTTCTATATTCTTCTTAGGGAGTTTAATAATGTCTCGATTTTCCATATTTTGAGTGCGCATGTCCAAGTTTTGTGTTTCACACGTCACCAATCTTTCCTCCAGTCGTCGGATCTGTTCTGTTTGCTCTTTATCTTTAACTTCCAACTCGCTCACTCTCTCGGTGAGTTTTTCTAGCTCAGACTCTATTCTCTCAAAATGTTTCATTAAAACATCGCTACTTTGGCCTGTCGAAAATTCGACCAACAGTAGACATAAAACAGCGGTCATTCTCCACCACGCCGTCATCTTTGTGTGGTATCAAACTGAATCGTTATCTATGGGACTGTGAGTCCTTTTTTCGAATGAGGACACTATAGATACGTCTGTGTACAGGGGCACAGACATGGGTTTTTTGTATGCGTGATTCTAATCAGGTTAACCGTTTGCCAAACAATCCTGTGTTTTGACGACCCCGAGAGAAAAAAAAAAAAAAAGTCTTTTGAAAACATTGTAGAGAAAAAGAGAGTAAGAGTATTTTTTTCATTTCCCCAATATTTTCTACCCTTTCAAAGACAAATTTCATACTTTGACCACATTTGATCTGTCATCCGCAACAAGTGTTAGTTCAAACATATTCTATTCAATATGATAATTACATACATATTAATATTATAAAAATTCAAATCACATGGAAAAGGATTGTCCCAGAACGAAAGGCGTAAGCTTATAAAGTTCCTCTCCTGCCAGTGAGGTAATCGTCAGTTGTTTAACAGTAGTATACCGAATATGGCAGCAAAATATGGTCAGCTGTATACATGTACGTGTGTGTGTGTGTGTGTGTGAGAGAGAGAGAGAGAATTGATAAAAAATTTTGATGTCTGGTAAGGGTTTAATTTCCACTCGTCACAGTTTCTGGGAGGGCTAAACTACTACATTTGTTATTTGTGTTTGTGTGCTTTTGGATTTTTTTTTTCTTACTTTATTTTAATACTTCTGAATTACACATTTGGAAAATGGGATTTTTGTTGTTGTTGCTGTTTCCATCTAAAGTTATGTTAATATAAAGCGGTGAGAAAGCAACACAGCAAAAGAAAAACACACCAATAATTAGAGTTGACATTGATGCCTGTCACTTTCATTTCGCATTTTTCGCCAGTTATCAAAATGAATTCATGTTTTGTCTTATACAGCTAACTAAGCAAATCTTTATGTAGGAGGGAAATAGTGAAGGTTCCAGTACCGAGATAAGATATATAGATCTCGCGAACGCGAATGTCATACTGGTGTATAATTCTCACTTCAATACTAAATACAATCTTCAAGCTGCTTCCTTTGATCAGTCAGAGAGAGAGAGTGTGTATGTGTGTATGTGTAAAACCGACCAAACGGGGAATTTTGTGAGAATACAACACCAACCAACCGGGGAACACCTATCAAACGGGGAAGTCCTCGTTTGGTTTTTTATTTCAAATTGGCAACATTGTCAAGAAAAATTTACTGTCTTAAGGTTTTATATAAACATAAAATTAAAACATCTTTTTTTTCTGCGGGTTAACGCGAAACATGTTTTTTTTTTAGAACTTGGAAACTCATTTTATTTTCAATTAATCTTCATATTTCGTCATCTTGAAAATATTCGTAACACGAGGTTACTATGTTTTCACAATTTACCTTAGGACACTGTTCCAGAGACAGTATCTACGTCCCCTCTAAGAAAAGTTATGCTTCGTCAGATGAATTCCAGATAAACTAAGAAATACCAACTGTTTCGACACCAAGAAAAATATTGTAGAAGAAATCTGCATGTGAATTTGCAATCATGCAGGAAAATCAGGACAATGACGTGGGAAAAATGCTTATCCATTCATTTAGAAAAAGACCAAACAGAAGATATTGACTACCAATCAAGTAAAACATCAATATGATACAAATACTAGTAATAATGATAACAGACATCATGACAAGCGCTTTTACTGTTTGTTTTATAAATGGTCCGTCGAAAAACTGCAGAAACATTTAGTTCAGATGTTTAGAATTGTGTAAATGAAAAAAAGAACAAAAAAGGGGGAACAACTCTTATTTGAAAAAAAAAAAAAAAAAAAAAAAAAAAAAAATGAGGAAGGTAGGTAAATCTACACAACTCAGAAGTTTGGAAAAACGAGGCTGGATAATTAGCAGTTGCATAAAGACCTCGGGAACATCAAATTTTAACAGTATATAATTGCAGAACATGCCTAAACTGTGTAGGCATACCTAAAAAAAATGTAACAGCACAACAAACCCTGCAAATCTGTACCGAAACACTAAACAAAGAAGACAGACTTGTGAAAAAAAAGAGATACAAGGCATAATCTTGAGGTATTCGGAAATATTGAAACTCAATGGGGTTCAAAATGAAGTGAGATAGTTAGAGGCCAATAGTAGCAAAAAAGAAGGTGTTAAAATGTATGTACATTTCAATCTTACCATTTAAAAGAATGGAAAATATTGTGAAGATGGCAATCTGTTATTTTGATGTCAGTCCACGTGTTAGTCGCTGGCAGAAAAACGAATTTTAAAATCAGGCATAAAGCAAACAAAAGATAGAGTCTTAACCTAGTTTTGAAATTAATTTCTCTGCCAGCGACTAACACTTGGACTGACTTAGAATGACAGATTGTCATCTTCACAATAATTGCCATACTTTTAATGGTATGATTTACATTTAAATGCATTTTAACATCCGCTTTGTGTACTTTTAACAGCTATTGTTACTTTCAGGTAATCACGCCAATTAGTGCCTCTATTTCTCCATTTGTTCGGTATTATTGAAAGGTTCAATTCTCAAATAGATATATTTTTCAAGATTTCATGACAGTCCAACTATGGTTGGAAATGAAACTGCTGCTGCTAAGTAGGGTGTGTTGCGTTTATTCTAGAGCGGAATAGCGGCGCGCGCCGCCCTGCCTCCTTTTCAGCCCGCCCTTCTCCTTTTTCACCCCGACCATGTGCCCCCGAATCTATAGGTATAAAGGCACTCTGCTACCCATTTCATACAAAAATCGGCTGTCTGTTGTTTTGGTTTATCTTGTATCTTGTTTTACGTCAGCACACACATTCCAAAACATGGCTGACCTACATTTTGCGGTCGGGTCAACTGTCAAAATCGATAATCGGGGCAAGAGACAACCAACTGGACAAAATAAACTTACCTCTATCATGAAAAGGATGGCACTAGCTGCTGGATTATCCGAGACAAAAAGATTGATAAACCACAGCGCCCGAAGGCACTTGGTACAAAAGTTGTCAGATAATAATATTCCGGCAAATCAAATTATGCAAATCACCGGTCATAAGAATATCCAATCAGTCAATAATTATAGTCACATCAGTGAATTTCAACACAAAAACATTTCTGAAATCCTTACATCGTCAAAAAACCAGCAAAATCCTTGCACAATCCAGCAAATGCAGTGTAACAGTAACCGCGGCACAAATTCCTCAGAATACACATTTCACGGCGGTCTGAATAATAGCGAGCAGCGCACAAGAGGCGTCGCGGAGCGACGCCTCGCGTAAGCGAGAGCTTATTGGTAGAGATGGTGTCAAAAATGTACATACCTGTTGACTTCGAAAAAGTGGTGGACCGGAAGCAAATTTTTACAAATTCAAATATGACGGACGGAAGTGACGTAAAAGACTAGTACTAATAGCGTTTCTATCCTATGATTACTGACAACGTTGACAATCACGTGATTTGCAACAGCGTTCCAGTCTACAAACGAGACCCTAGCGAGCACTCGTCACAACTCGGCCGATTCCGTACCTACATCTAACCTCGTCTGTATTAGGGAGGCTTCCATTTTGAACTACCAATCACATGATCTTAAACATGGCGGCGCCCCTGTAGATCGCTTAGCAACGACATGAACAACTACTGAGATTATTCACTTCTATCGATCTGTCGATGAAAGCTCCTAACGGAATTGACAAACCACGCTAAAACTTGAATGTACAAACTGTTTGCCGGCTCAAGTGCTCTTAGAAAGATAACGATAGAAAATTTACTCATGCGTTCTTTCTAAAGAGGAGCCTTACAATTTCAATAACGGTAAAGCGGTGTGCTTCCGGAGATGTGCGAAATGTACCGTGTAGGTGCATATCAAGCTACGTGATACAGCCGAGGGATTTGATCACTGGATCACCCGAGGTATGCCGAATGCCTAGCGAGATCTGTCAAATACGAAGGAATTCGGAGTTTTCCGTATCTGTCCGAGGTACGGATATTTCCGAATACATAACTAAACGTTACGGGAATTAATAAGGAGCTGAACCATTTCGGGTAAGCCAATCGATCTTTTCCTAAAAGTGTTTTCGCGCTCTTGCCAATGAATACTTTGTTCATGTTTCATTAGTACGCTTTCCCTAATTTTTAAAATCTATCTAGCTACATGTATGTATCTATCTATCTTGTTCAGTAAAGTAGCGAAACAACTCGGCCAGTATTTAACTCGTCCCCAGGTCAACTCGGCCCGAGCAAACTCTTAACTTTGATTAACTACGTAGATATTGACGGACTGATTAGCGTGTCTTTTATTCAGAACAGAAATTAACAAAATTTGATTCTCAGCGAGATCTACATCTGCTTTAGGGTTATAATGACTGCCTCTAGGAAATGCCTTCACTGACTGAAATAATCTTTGTCATCCAATCTATGGTATCTGTCATGTATGTTTAAATGTTCTTAGAACTACCCTGTTACAGTGAGTTAACATTTAAAACATTTTCAAAAAATGGGATATTCCTTTAGGTATTTTCTCTAGAAATGATATTTAAATTTAACCGTTTACCACTAAATCATGAGTTTTAAGGACCCTGTAGGAGAAAGTTCTGAAAACATTGAGGGAAAAGGGGAAAATGCTGGTGACCAGCATTTTCTCCTTTTTTCACGATGTTTTCTATCCTATCAGAGAACTTACGTATGTTTGCACCAATTCTAAGTTTGTCATTTGCAGATGTCTTGAATTTGGACAAGTCCAAAATTTGTTGTGTGGTAAAGAGTTACAGGCCTCTTTTTGTAGAATGATATCGCTTATCAATTTGGAAAAGATTTTTTTTTTATCTTCTCAAAACAAAATCTGGTGTTATGCCCTTTTAATACGCCTGGTTTAAATCTGCTTTCAACAAATTTAAGTTTATTTTATCTCAGCAAATCCGTTAGCTGCATTTAGCTGCATAGTCATAAAAAAACATATCAGTATGATCGATGAATTGATTGTTAAGAGTAGATTTGTGGCAAAGTAATGGCAAGGACTTGAGAGCTGCTGAAATATTTTTTTCCTGCAGATTTGTTTTTGCGGGTGACTGTATTGTATCCATAGGGTGATCTGCAGACTGCAGCTATTTGGTCAAGACAAAGGGTTTGTTGTCTGGAAATCCTGTTTCAGCCCCTGATTGCACTTAGAGTCATGTAGGACTATCCTTGAGCAAGACACACTGTAGCCACTGGCTAGCGCTGGTTAAAACATTACTAAGAAAGATGTTAATGACAATAAGTAAGCTAAGTTGCTGTGAAAAGCAACATAAAACTCTATACAAATATTTGTAAAGATTGAGATCTACAAACTTAAATCTCTGAAAATTCTCAGTCTTTACTTTCTTCCTAGATCCATGCAGGTAAAACATTTGTTGTTCATAACTTTAATTAAGAGATAGAAATACTCTGTTGTCAAAGCAATGACTAAAATAGAAATTAATCCAATTTGAATACCAATGTCAGATAATGATTAAAAAAAGGATCATGATTTTTAACTAGCCTCTTTTGGCCCAATACATTCTGATACTACAGTCTAGGACTTTTTTGGATTGATCAGTTGGTGTTTTACTCTCCTTTCAGAATTATTTCAGTCTTATCAGGCTGACAGCTCACTCTGTATTGTAGTTTCCTTGGTTTTATACATAGTCCATGCTTGTAATGTACCTTTCCTTGCCCATAGGCACTCCCATAAAACTAAAACTTTATCTTGGATGAGAATCAAACCCATGGCCTTAAGATTACTAATTCAACACCGTTAGCGCTGAGCCGCTCAAAACTCTTTGGAGGGTGCCATTTTGACCCAGATCCTACAAACTCGTAAAAAACTTTTAAGTTCTACTCTGATTTTGATTAACCTTGTTTATCCCTGATAGTAAAAAGGTGAAAATGCTTTGACGAACTGTTTGTTTTAATAATTACAGACTGCAACAGATTCATAGCCCAAGATATCAACATCCCTGACAGTAAAAAACTGAAAATGTTTTGATGAACTGTTTGTTTTAATAATCAAAGATTGCAACAAATTCATGGCCCAAGATATCAACAAGACAGCATTGCTTCAAGTACAGATTATTCTACCCATCCATTGGTCAGACTGTTTGTCTGTCCATTCATTCTCTCAAACAGGTCCAATGATAAATTAAGTCTTTTCCAAACAGCAAAATTTCAGACCTGTCAAAATTCAAAGCATTTGCAGATGATAAATCTATTTCACATGATAGTTTTTTTCTTTGAAAGGATAGAAATGTTGGAAACCAACATTGTCTTCTTTTCTCACAATGGTTTCAAATGCTTTCTTCCTCAGGGTCGTTAAAACTTTGGATTGTGTGGTAAAGGGGGAAAATGGTGACTGTTGGAACATGTTACTTCTGGCTAACAGTGCATTGCTGTACAAACTTGAAGGCAACAAAGCTGATACAACAACAGTTACTCCTAGTTTATGTTTGTTATATCCCCTGATTAAGAACACAACATACACAAATTAAGCTTGTCAACAATGTAATGAGAATCCATAGATAATGCTACCCTAGAAATGATTCCAACACAAACACCTGCTCTACCTGAGCCTATGATGTAGGTCTACCAACTGAGCAACATGATCACCCTATATGATCAGTGCTACTAAAAGATTTTGGTGTTAAAGGGGCTTTTTAAGAGTTTAGATCTTCAAATTCATTTTTTTAAAAGCACAGATAAATACCACTACAGACACTGGACAGTTAAATGCAATAAAAAGGTGCAAATTTGGCATTCAAATAATGAATATACTTGGCAATATGTTACTCTGTCTACTGTTATGCTATCAAATATGACAGCATCATACTAATATGCGTAATTCTTGCATGAAACCTGCCTGGCCAAGTAGCTCAGTGGTTAGCGTGTCCGACTAATTACCTGGTGGTTGCGGGTTCAACACCCCGTTGCGACAAACTTTCTTTCTGGTGATTTTTCACCTCTCACCTCTGATACATTAGAAAAAAGTGGTCAGTAGCTTGGAAAGGAAGTTGAGTCAGTACTCATCTAAGAAAGCCAGGAAACACATGTGTAGGTGCAATGACCGCCTTGATATGACCAAAGCCGTTAAAACGACGTTAAACTCCAATACAAGCAAATGGCACGAAACCTAAAAATATCTTAAAAGGCTATCTAGTTCATTAAGGAAATACCCCTGTTTTTCTTTTTTGGGAGGGTGGAGTGGGGCGACTTATTGTATACATTTGTCTAGGCCTATATTCTTTACTGGTGGTGTGCTTTGCTTAATTCTGCGCAAGATGAATTATATTTGAACTATAGCGAGATTATACAAAAATCAGAAATAGATCTAGATCTAACCCCTACAATTTGTAGGCATTTGATTTGGAGATTTACTTCCATCAGAGTAGCGCTGCTCGCCTTTAGGCTTTGCCTATATTCATATTACGTTTGCTGGAAATATTTTCGGTGGCACGTTCAACATAAACATTATGTCATCTTCAAACGATAATAATCCACAAAATGATCCCGAATCTGTTAAGAAACGAAGGCGTGTCATAGTAGTCTTACTCGTACCAAACACAACTTGCAGACTCTACACACATGTTGCATACATGTGTATTGCTCTGTTTAAATTGTAGTTATGCATAATGCATAGGGCCTATGTCTTGAACATTTATTCGTTTGTAACAGGTTGATTTATGTTTTTCTGGTGATAAAATAATCTCTAAGAGTTATATGTTTAAATTGTTAGATTTGAATAAACAATTGTTGTAGTCTTGTAGAGTCTAGTAAGTTTAATGTACGCCTCGTTGGAACTATTTTTTATCACGGACTCACATTCCCTTCAGAGAAGTGAAACGGCCTCATTCATGGAAATGTCAAGCCAGATGAGTATGTTTTGGATCCGAAGTGCTCAGGATGAGCTATTGTGATCACTCACCGTCCGTCGGCGTCCGTCGTCCGTCCGTCCACATTTTTTTTTTTTTTTGTTTACACTCTAGCATCTACAAATATTAACCAGTCAGCACCAAACTTGGTCAGAATGTATATGACCATAAGATCTCGGATGAGTTCGATTATGGGTGTAATGGGACCAGAACGACTGGAGTTATTCGCCCTTGAATTAGAAAAATTGCTATATTTGACTTTGTTTACACTCTAGCATCTACAAATATTAACCAATCAGCACCAGACTTGGTCAAAATGTATATGACCATAAGATCTCGGAAGAGTTCGATTATGGGTGTAATCGGACCAGAACGACTGGAGTTATTTGCCCTTGAATTAGAAAAATTGCTATATTTGACTTTGTTTACACTCTAGCATCTACAAATATTAACCAATCAGCCCAAACTTGGTCAAAATATATATGACCATAAGATCTCGGATGAGTTTGATTATGGGTGTAATCGGACCAGAACGACTGGAGTTATTTGCCCTTGAATTAGAAAAATTGCTATATTTGACTATGTTTACACTCTAGCATCTACAAATATTAACCAATCAGCACCAAACTTGGTCAAAATGTGTATGACCATAAGATCTCGGATGAGTTTGATTATGGGTGTAATCGGACCAGAACGACTGGAGTTATTTGCCCTTGAATTAGAAAAATTGCAATATTTGACTTTGTTTACACTCTAGCATCTACAAATATTAACCAATCAGCACTAAACTTGGTCAAAATATATATGACCGTAAAATCTCGGATGAGTTTGATTATGTGTCTAATCGGACCAGAACGACTGGAGTTATTTGCCCTTGAATTAGAAAAATTGCTATATTTGACTTTGTTTACACTCTAGCATCTACAAATTTAAACCAATCAGCACTAAACTTGGTCAAAATATATATGACCGTAAGATCTCGAATGGGTTTGATTGTAGGTCTAATAGGACCAGTTATTGCTGTGTCATGGAAAAAGGGGGCTTGACGTATATTTTCATTGTGGACTAATATCTCTTTAACTACAGGACAAAATGTCATGAAACTTCATCTTTTTATTGTTTATTGCAAGCCACAGACAACAGTTATTTGTTTTTGTTTCATGAAATGCCATGTCATGAAAAAAGGGGGCTAAATGTTTAATTTCGTCATGGACCAATGACCATCTGTTTGTCCATCTTTCAGGACAGATATCTTCTAAAATCCTCGACAGAAACTAATAAAAATTCATACAGGTGTTCCTAATGATGTCCGCTGATATTTATTGGTTTTTTTTTTTTCCTTTTTGATATCAAATACTGTCTCATAGGAAAAAAGGGCTTCATGTATATTTCTGTTAAGAATCAATATACATGTATCTTCATCTCAAAATCCTGGACAAAAATTTGTGAAACTTCATACGTGTGTTCCTTATGATAGTCCGCTAATATCATTAGTTTAGCTTTTTTGATTAAATGTCATGTCATGGAAAAAAGGGGCTTCACATATATTTTCATTATGGATTAATATCTCTTTAACTACAGGACAAAATGTTATGAAACTTCATCTTTACGTTGTTCATCACAAGCCACAGACAATGGTTAGGCCTATTTGTTAGCTCACCTGAGCAGGAAGTGCTGGGTTAGGTATTGTGATTTGTCGTTGTCCAGCGTCCGTCTTTCCACAATTCCTTTAAACATCTTCTCCTCCTAAACCAATCATGTTGAAACTTGACAGGCATATTCCTTGGGTGAAGTTCTACCAAAGTTGTTAAAAGAATTGAATTAACCCTTTAACTCCAGGGGTCACAATTTTTGGCAAAATTGTATATAGAGCAAACTTTAAAAATGTTTTTGTCTGAAACTAGAAGGCCTAGAGCTTTGATATTTGGTATGTGGCATTTCCTTGTGGACTTCTACTACTTTTGTTCAAATGATGCCCCTGGGTCAAAACAGGACATAAAGGTATACAGAATGAACTTTAAAAGTCTTGTTCTATTTAACCCTTTACCACACAATCCCAAGTTTTAACGCCTGTGAGAAATAAGGCTCTTGAAAATATTGTGGGAAAAAGAGGAAATACTTGTAACCAGCATGTTTTCCTTTTTCCACAATGTTTTCCACCCAACCAAAATCAAATTTAAATTTTTGAGTCACATTTATTTTGTTGTCTGCAAATGGTTTGAATTTGGACAAGTCTTAACTCTTTAAGTGCCTTTCACTACCATAGTTGCCTTTGTGTCTAGTGTAGATCAAGATCAGACTGCACGAAATGTGCAGTCTGATCATTGATCTATACTGTCTGCGTTGTTGAAACACTACAGACAAAAGGCACCCACGCAGTTGTTATCATCTTTGACACATTCTGGAATGAAAATGGCTTTTGGGTTTAAGGATTAAATTTTGTTGTTTGTTAATGATTTGAGCCGAGCCTGTTAGCTCATTACCTATAGGGCTAGCTATGCAGGGATGTCAAGTTTAAATCTCAGTTGGGCCAAGCACTCAGGTAACCAGGATTTTTTTAACTTTTTCCACAATGTTCTCTACCCATCCCAAATCTAAGTTCATTTTTTGAGACAAATTTATTTTGTTGTCTGCAAATGCTTTGAATTATAGACCAGTCTAAAATTTTTGTTTGGTAAAGAGATAAAGATAGACCAAGTAATATGCATTTCAAGACTGTGTTGTAGGCAATACTATCTTGCAGAATATAAGGCGTATATATCCAAGATCCAACTGCAGTCTGATCTTTATCTACACTGTCTGATAAAACATCTTGTCTCGCGTACCCCTAGCCTTGGTTCCCACCTGATCATTTTTTCCTTTTATCTATTCAGGACGGACGGATGCAGTTTGAATTTGACATGAAGCCCCCTTTTTCCATGACACAGTAATAAATTCCAAAACCTTGACAGTATGCGCTAGGTCACTTGATGTGTGAAAATTTCATCCAAATCTGTTGAGATATGCCCAGTAATTAAAGAGGTATTGGTGAAAAATGAAATATAACATGAAGACCCCTTTTTCCATGATGCAGCTATAAATTGCAGAGCCTTGACAATATGCGCTAGGCCACATGATGAGAAACATTCTGTGAAAACTTTTGAAAACATTGTGGGAAAAGGAAAAAATACTGGTAACCAGCATTTTCTCCTTTTTCCCACAAAGTTTTCTACCCTATCAAAGAAATATTGTGTCACTTGAGCCAATATGAAAATGTTGTCTGCAAATGCTTTCAATTTGGACAGATCTAAAATTTTGCCATGTGGTAAAGGGTTAAAGGCTTTGACAGCATTTTTCTCTCTGGCTGTTAGGATGTATCTTTTAACATTGTGTTTATTGTATTTTGAGTTCATTTTTGTTCATTCATTTAACTCCGTAGTACAGATTTTATCTTGTAAATCTTAGAAGTCATTATAAATTTTGTTCTTCAGTTTGTGGTGTTTGTCTTAATAAGTTTATGCCCCCCCCCCCCCCGATAGATTTTGGGCATATACTCCACCATGAATTGAAGTACCATTTGAAAGATCTGTTCAGGTAGGGCCAAGGTCAATGTCACACTTGAAGGTCAAATTTTTGTAAGCTGGACGCATTGAAAGGTTGGTTCAAGACTATTGCAAGTGTAAATACATTGTTTATGTGTTTACAATAGCAATTACCCATGAACATGTCCCTGGACAACCACTGTAGTTGTTGGTGAATTTAACAACATTATGATACTAACTTGTACAGAAAGTCTTGAATCGGCAAACATTCTCTACTAAGTTTGTTCAAATCAGGCAACTTTTTGCCACACACCAAAAGGCCTAGGGCTTTGTTATTATTCCTTCAAAACTCTGTTCTGGAGGTATATAGGAGTCAGCTTGTCGGTCCATCCATCCATCCATCCATCCATCCATCAGTCTTTCTGTAGCATTTTCTTGTCAGAGCTAGTTCTCAACAACTACAGGACAGATTTCATTCAAACTTTAGAGAGACTTGGTGCCAAGCAAGAATGTGCATATTATATTTTGGTGACGGTTCATTGAATTTTGACAAAGTTATTTTCCTTTGATGAAATTTCTTGTTCTCCCTATTTTTCAACAACTATTGGACAAATATCATTCAAACTTCTCACAATTATTTACATAACAGGGTTTGGTTAAGAAAGATTATCTTCTTGTCTAAACCAAGAAGACCTAGAGCTTTGGCCTTGCACTTTGATATTTGGTATTTATCTTCATTGTAGACCTTTACTGCTTGGTACTCAGGTGAGCGATATAGGACCATCATGGTCCTCTTGTTAGCTCCACTGGCCGAAGGCCAGCGGGCTTATGTCATGGCCCGGTGTCCGTCGTGCGTGCGTGCGTGCGGACGTCCGTCCGTCCGTCCGTCCGTCCGTCCGTGCGTTAACTTTTATTTCAAACATCTTCTTCTCTGAAACTACCCATCCAATTTTCATGAAACTTCACAGAAATGATCCTGCCATGGTCCTCTTCAGAATTTCTTGAAAGAATTTGATTCCTTCAAAAACTCTGGTTGCTATGGCAACAAAACTGAAAAATATTGGAAATCTTTAAAAATCTTCTTCTCTGAAACCATAAGGCATAGGGCTACCAAATTTGGCATGTAGCTTTATGTAGTAGATCTCTATCATGTTTCTTCAAATTATAGCCCTGGGGTCAAAATTGGCTCTGCCCCAGGGGTCACAAGTTTTACATAGGCTTATATAGAGAAAACTTTAAAAATCTTCCTGTACCTAGCCATAAGGCCTAGAGCCACCAAATTTTGCATTTAACTTGATCTAGTTGGGGTTTACCAAAAGTGCCCAAAGTACAGTCCTGGGGTCAATTTAGTCTCATGCTGGGGGGTGGGGGGGGGGGGGGGTTCACAAGATTTACATGGGCTTACATAGGGAAAAACTTTTAAATCTTGGTGTACATAGCCATAAGGCTTAGGGCTACCAAATTTTGCATAATTATAGCATTATCTAGGGAACAACCACAAAGAGGGCCCAAGTTACAGCCCTAGGATCAAGTTTGGCCCTGCACCAGGGGTCACAAGTTTTACATGGGTTTATGGAGTGAAAAGTTCAGAAACCGTCTTGTTACTAGCCATAAGACCAAGAACTCCTAAATTTGGCATGTTATTATTCTAATCCACATATTCCCCATTTAGTCCGACTGTAACCCTGGGGTCAAAGTTTTACAAGGGCTTATATAGTGAAGATTTCTTTTTATGGTTTATATTTATAAGCCAGTGGAGCGATACAGGGCCATCATGGCCCTCTTGTTTATTTAATTTGCTTGGATTCGGTTATGTGATAAAAAGAATCTGACATTCGTAGACTGTTGTGATAAAATTTTATTAAACTCGTCCAGAAAAATGTTATTAAGCTCGCCAAAGGCTCGTTTAATAACATTTTTCAAGACTCGTTTAATAAAATTTTATCTCAACAGTCAACTCATGACAGATCCTATATATCTTATTCTTTGGACTGGCACAATCTCCGAGCAGAGTTGTCGTTCGTTACCTCACATACATCTCTGCGATGGGCTAAATGACAAGAATCTTGTCAAACCGAGGAAAACATGTTTTGTTACTGTTTAACTGTTTCATGTGTAACATGATAAAGTAGACAAAGCAAATATGATTCCAGATGCATTATAGGTGCATTTAAATTGATGAATTTACCTGTATACAATGGAACTATTTTTTCGAGTTTTTTCACTGATCAGATTCCTACGCCAATTGTAAACCGAATGGCTGCGCCCACGAATGAAGACAAGTTAAACAAAATTATACAGTCCTGTGACAGTTTCGACAAACCGATGGATCTAAGTTTGTAACATCAAAGAAGAGATTGTCGTCCTTTAAAACACATTTTAGCTTTTCAGAAAACCCCTCTTTTCCACATTTTCTCCCACTAAGTTTGATTGGCCGTATGCTGTTTGAACAGCAAACAAAACAATCGATACATCTTTCTTTCACCGGCGTTTGTGTCGCCATTTGGGGTTATGGTCATGTGACGGAAAATCTCGCGAGAGGACGGACTACTTTCTGAGCCCACTACAGAGGTGAATGTGAATGAACCGGAGTGCAAGAGAGTGGGACTGGCAGTCACCGGGTCTAAATTTCTTGGAGCAGAACAGTTGTCAATGTGCAACAAACTCTTGCATCAGGACCCTCTCGCTTCGAACGACTGAAACGTTACATCATAACCCTAATCCAAATTTCACAGCAATCATTTGTGTACCCGTGACAAGCGTGAAATCTTGTTGACAGAAGAGTAAGAAAATATTTAAAACACGTTTTTCAAGACTGAAAACACGCTGCAATAGATCTCAATTTGTCGGATAGACTATTACCCCCATTCTTTCAGACACACATTTGGGCAACAAGGTAAAATCTATTTCGGCCACATTCTTTTTGTTTTCAAAATGATAATTTCCTAAAGATTCACCTTCCGATCAATAAATATGTACGACGTGTTAACTGGTTTGTACTACCAGATACAGTCGAAAAGTTCCGGGACTGCCTTTGTTACGTTGACATGTCCTGAAGCAGAACATGTTAATATATTAAAGCTAGTTTGAAGTTCATAGGGACCCCCTTAATTTTGAGATATCTTGAAAAATCCCATATCAATTTTTATGAAACTTTTCAAAGTCTTTTATCTCTTGAAAATTTTAGCGAATCAATGCAATCGGATCTCTTCCGAGTTGGGTTGTTTGACAGTTTCGAGCTAGATATTTCTTAGCAATTTGAAATGGCTCAAATTGTGACATGATTTTCTTGTAGAATAATGTTTCAGCTATCGATTGGTACTATGAATGTTAATATTGGTAGTAAAATGACTTGTAAACAGCATGGCATTCGTGACTGGGTATTGAAAATACATTACGAGTTGTTTACCTTTCAGTATATTAGTATGTTATAATTATAGGATTTACACTGTCGCTCGCCGTTCACCTGTGGCCCTGGTTGCTCAGTGGCTAACCTACCTGACACCTAACCTGGTGGTTGCGAGCAAAACTTCTGGTTGAGGCAAAATTTCTTTCTGGCGATTTTCCGCCTCTCACCCCTGATGCATGTGAGAAAAGTAGTCAGTGGCTTTGGAAAGAAAGTTAGGTCAGTACTGGTGTGATCAGTGGCTTTGGAAGGAAGGTTAGGTCAGTACTGGTGTGAGAAAGCCAGGAAATACATGGGTGCGTCACTGACCGCTATGATATGACCTGAGCTGTTAAAATGGCGTTAAACTCCGATTCAAACAAACAAACAAACTATGTCAACAGATCTATGTGTACTCCAATGTCAGACTTCAGCTAAGATCCAAATCAGCGTAAAAAAGGTGTGTCAGTATTAGGCAGATTATGTGACAAAGTATCTGAAAATAGCCAACAGACATAACCCTTTGGCTGCTAAGCGCGACTCGCGGAACTTTTGCGGATAGCGTAGATCAAGATCAGACTGCACAGAACGTGCAGTCTGATCTTGGATCTACACTGTCCGATAGGAGATATCTTTTCTCCAAAAATGTCTTTGGAACAGGGAAATTTGGGTTTATACTCTCAGTTTGAAAGTTTCATTTCTTTTATTAAGCAAGATGAGGGTTAAAGATAAAATCAAACTGCACTTATTTGCAATCTACCTTGGTCTAAGTTGTGTAAAAAGTAAATTGAGTTATTCTACATCTCCATGTAAGTGTGAAGTTATAGCTAGATTTTAAAGAAGTACCGCATGTCTTGCTATACAAATGAGCCATGCTCTGTGAAAAGGACACTTAATGCATCTGCGAAATGTATCGACCCAGGTCAGCCTGCGCAGTCTGCGCAGGCTGACCTGGACCGAAACTGTTTGCTATTGGTCAATTTTCTGTATGTCCAAGGACCAGTCTACCTCATGATTATTTCGGTTGTTAAAAAGGAGTGACTATTATGGGTCCGTAATTATATGATTGCTTATTTGGTATCATGGATCACGGAGATACATTAAGCTCCCGCTTGCCAGAGCGTGGCTCAAATGTATAAAAATACACAAAATAGTGTACAGTTCCAATATCTACGGTGGCACAAAAGTGACATGGAAGATATATTTTATACTACGTGCGCACGTAATAGTTATTACGTGCGCACGTATTAGTTAATACGTGCGCACGTATTAGCTACTGCGTGCGCACGTACTAGCTACTGCGTGCGCACGTAATAACTAATACGTGCGCACGTAATACTATTGCGTGCGCACGTATTAGCTAATACGTGCGCACGTATTAACTAATACGTGCGCACGCAATAGTATTACGTGCGCACGCAGTAGCTAATACGTGCGCACGTATTAACTAATACGTGCGCACGTATTAACTAATACGTGCGCACGTATTAACTAATACGTGCGCACGTAATAATCGACCAATCAGTTTATAAGGAACAGAAGCCATATTGTTGCGAGGGAAGGGCAAAATTACATTGGTCCAACACGGCAACAGATGTGCATACATCTGACACCCAAGTAAAAAATCAAGTAGAGCTATTACTTCTTAAATCGTTTAGGCATACTGCGATTATTTTAAGTATCTGTACCTTGGTACGGTACAGTAACTATTAATACTCTAGCCTACGGTCCATCGAATTACCCCAAACCACCCCAAAACACCCCAAACCACCCCAAAACACCCCAAACCACCTTTTATCATATAAAATTAATACTGTGGTGGGGTTGGGGGTGGAATGATTTGTAGGGTACGAAAGACTGATGAGCTATACAAGGAGTTTTGTCACCGAAAACTACCCAAAACACCTCAAGAAAACAAAAAAGGCGTTTAAAGTGATATCATTTTACAACGGTTTAAGATGCAGGAACAGTATAAATCAAATTGAAAATGGCATACACAATAATTAATTTTCCTTAAACTGAAATATCTATGGTTCAAAAAATGTAGTTTGAATGCCTAACACCGTGGACCCCAATCAGACTGTTACTTTAATAGCAGTCTGATGATCTGGCTGCACAATGTTTGCATATATCTAACTTCCCTAAAACTTATATAAATTACGGTATCTGTTGCCATTCTGACTACATATAGTTTGGAGGCACGAACGAACTTTTTCAGGCAGTCAGACATGACCAAACATTATGGACCCAGATCAGACTGCTCCTTCAAGGGGCAGTTGGATCTTCATGGGCGGATCCAGAGGGGGGGACCGGGGGTCCGGACCCCCCCTGGAATTTTGGAAAAATGTGGTTATCGGATTCGTGAAATGGTACTGG
Source organism: Tridacna gigas (assembly GCA_945859785.2). NCBI lineage: Eukaryota > Metazoa > Mollusca > Bivalvia > Cardiida > Cardiidae > Tridacna > Tridacna gigas. The sequence goes on along the minus strand of OX244034.2, from coordinate 9,392,578 downwards.
TTTGATATTGCACAGCATTTATGTAAAATACAGTCATGAATATAAAAAATAAACGGTTCTAAATGTGGAGACCTCCTCATGGTTAGAACTGGAAACGTTGACTTATATCCACTGAAATCCGAAATCAAAGTATCATATAATAAGAAGAGTGCGTTTGCGGTGGGACCCCCCCTGAGAAAGATATCTGGATCCGCGCATGATCTGGGTCCACAAAGTTTCCCTTTCTGACAGGATGACTACATATAGTTTGGAGGTATGAACGAACTTTTTCAGACAGTCAGACATTAGCAAACATAATGTACCCAGATTAGACTGCTCCTTTAATGGGCAGTCGGATCTGGGTCCACAAAGTTTGCCATTCTGACAGCATGACTACATATAGTTTGGAGGCATGAACGAACTTTTTCAGACAGACAGACATGACCAAACATAATGTACCCAGATTAGACTGCTCCTTCAAGGGGCAGTCGGATCTGGGTCCACAATGCTTGCCATTGTGACTACATATAGGTTGGAGGCATGAACGAACATTTTCAGACAATCAGACATGACCAAACATAATGTACCTAGATTAGACTGCTCCTTCAAGGGGCAGTCGGATCTGGTTCCACAATGTTTGCCATTCTGACTACATATAGGTTGGAGGCATGAACGAACTTTTTCAGACAGTCAGACATGACCAAACATAATGTACCGAGATCAGACTGCTCCTTCAAGGGGCAGTCGGATCTGGGTCCACAATGCTTGCCATTCTAACTACATATAGAGGCATGAACGAACTTTTTCAGACAGTCAGACATGACCAAACATAATGGACCCAGATCAGACTGCTCTTTCAAGGGGCAGTCGGATCCGGGTCCACAATGTTTGCCATTCTGATTACATATAGTTTGGAGGCATGAACGAACTTTTTCAGACAGTCAGACATCATGGTCCCAGATCTCAGTGGGGCCAAAAAGTCTCTAGCGCATGTAATGCATGTAGTCCTTTTATCCTTAGGCTAACGTGACAGGACGTAATATAGATATTTTTTGTTAAAAGTGATCCTTACCCAACAATTCAACCAACCCTTACTGTATTAATAATTTTATATCATATAAAAGGTGTTTCGGGGTGGTTTGGGATGTTTTGGGGTGGTTTGGGGTGTTTTGGGGTGGTTTGGGGTAATTCGATGGACCGTAGGCTAGAGTATTAATAGTTACTGTACCGTACCAAGGTACAGATACTTAAAATAATCGCAGTATGCCTAAACGATTTAAGAAGTAATAGCTCTACTTGATTTTTTACTTGGGTGTCAGATGTATGCACATCTGTTGCCGTGTTGGACCAATGTAATTTTGCCCTTCCCTCGCAACAATATGGCTTCTGTTCCTTATAAACTGATTGGTCGATTATTACGTGCGCACGTATTAGTTAATACGTGCGCACGTATTAGTTAATACTTGCGCACGTATTAGCTACTGCGTGCGCACGTAATACTATTGCGTGCGCACGTATTAGTTAATACGTGCGCACGTATTAGCTAATACGTGCGCACGCAATAGTATTACGTGCGCACGTATTAGTTATTACATGCGCACGCAGTAGCTAGTACGTGCGCACGCAGTAGCTAATACGTGCGCACGTATTAACTAATACGTGTGCACGTAATAACTATTACGTGCGCACGTAGTATAAAATATATCTTCCATGTCACTTTTGTGCCACCGTAAATATCAGACTGCATGTTCCATGCAATCTGATCTTGATCTAAACTAAGTGCAAAAGCAACTTGCATTGACCCAACCTCTCCATGTAGATTGGTACATGTATCTAAATTTATAGCCACAAAACTAGGTTTTCTTAGATGTACCGTACATGAAATAGTGGGCATTATGGATCCATGTTCTATGTGGGCTGATCTTGGTGTAAACTATCTCTTAAGTTGATCTTACCTCTCCAGGTTGGTGTGTAGTTGTATCTAGGTTTATGGTTGGAAAAATAATGGTTCTGTTGTATAAGTTCTAAGCTCCGAAGGATTCTTCCATTCCAAGACCAAATCGATAGTCTTTCATCATCTGTAAAACAGTGTGTAAGGAGGATAACACAGGAAAAAATGGAATCTGGATTATTCAACAAAGAAGTGGTAAATCTTTCCTTCAAAACTGCTGCTTTACCCCTTACCAAACAACCTGGTATTTTAATGGTCCTGAGAAAGAAGGCTTCTAAATGAAAACATTGTAGGAAAAGGAGAAAATGTAGGTAACCAGCATTTCTTCCTTTTCCTACAATGCTTTCTACACCCATTCAAAAACAAATCCCATTTTTGAAGCCACATTCAGTTTATCATCTGTGCACAATTGCTTTCAGTGGTGATATTTAAAATTTTATCATCTGGTAAGGAATCAAGTACAGGTCTGTTTATTTTCAGAAATCTTACTTGCTTAGACTTATTGAATAAAACTGTTTTTACCGCGCTTGTAGTTCCTCATAAAATTAACAAAATGTTTTCAGAAATTACAGCAAAATTTTTCGTACTGCCCTGAAGGGGAAGGTTTTTGAAAGCAATGCAGGTATAAGACAGAGCTCCAGATAAGAGCGAGTGATAGTATTCTAAATTCATTATTTATCTTCCAAACCCTATGTTGTGGGTACTCATTAGAATTGTCTCGATGAGACGATTCTAATGAGTACCCATTTAACATAGGGTTTAGTGGAGAATGACTAATATTTTCAATTTTGAAATGAAAATAACTCCCTCTGTCTGGAGCTCTGTAAGAGAACAGAAATATTTGAACCACATGTAATGTGTTGTCCGCAAACAGCTTTAATATGGATGTGGGAGACAGTGGTGCAGGGTTTGAGCGTTGGCCCACTCACATCAAAGGGTCTTGGGTTTGAATCCTACGATGGGTGAAAGTCAACTGTTGGAACTACTCATATCAAAGTACACGTGCTGGTTCAGTTTTCCAGGAAGCTATAATTGAGATTGATTAGTGTAAGTTGTAAGAATTTGTCTCACAATTAATCTAAAGTAATTAGGTTACACTTAAATGTCACATTAAGTTTATGAAGCTCAGAGTTTCAGTTTTAAATGTAGTTTGAGAGTAAAGGATAATGTATGTTTGGGAAGGATAGGCAGAGTCACTGTGTACATTAGTGGGTTTTAAAGTTTAACCCTTATTCTGCCTAAATGAAAGAAATGAAACTTTCAAACCAACATTATAGACCCAAATTTTCCAATTTCGAAGGAATTTTGGCGGAAAGATATTTCCTTATCGGACAGTGTAGATCAAAGATCAGACTGCATGTTCTATGCAGTCTGATCTTGATCTACGCCGTCCGCAAAAGGTCAGTGAGTCGCGCTTAGCTGCCTTAGGGTTAAATGAGGTATGCAAGTAAAGAGTGCTTGTGTGTGTGTAATTTGTGTGAAGGGTTGTGCTTGTCTCATGTGCACATGGATTCTGGGAATTTTGTGGATTGTGGGATGACAAGCCAGGTTTTGGTTTGACCCTTACCAAACAACAAAATTTAGGACTTGGCCAAATTGAAAGCTTTTGCAGATGAAGTGACATTGAAAAACAACAACAACAACAACAACAACAACAAAAAAAAAACGAAATTTCACTCTGTAAGTGTTGAAAACATTGTGGAAAAAGGATAAAACGTTGGTTATCTGCAATTACTCATTTTCCCATTATGTTTTCAAAGGACCTCTTCCTTAGGGTAGTTTAAAACTCCAGATTGTGAGGTAAAGGGTTAAACTGAGGCGACAGCAGGCATCTTCCATAGCCAGACATACTTTGGGAGGGGACGTCATTGCTTGGTATGTGTGATTGTGGGTGCTGGGAAGAATATTTTTCTGGGGTGAATTTTATCTGTAAGTTTTCAGGTTTATAGCATCTTTTTTAGTTAGACTTTGAAAGTATGGATTGTCGAAAGGTTTTCCTGTATTTCGGTAGTATGACAGTACTGGAAAAGGAGCACTATTGTTTTTCTTGCATTGTAATCATGGGTAGATCTAGTAGATTCATGTCTATTTGGAAGTCTTTAGATCTATAAGGAACATAAATGGGGTCCCTATAAACTTAGAAACGGAATCGAAACGAAACGATACGCAATAAAAAAACGAAACGGAACGAAACGAAACGAAATAGGAAAAAAATCAAGCAGAAGTAAAACCTACATTATTTTTTTCCTTTGAATCATCTTCCTCTTGATTGCAATTAATGCAAAAGCAAAAAAATTGATTGCCGCTGTAAGCACGAAGATCGGGCTATTATTGTGAATCTGGAACAATTGTCATTAGCTCGAGACAACAGAAGTAGTATACTGGTTTCTAGGGCGTCACCTATTTTTCCTTTGTTTTAGACTGTTTTTGATAGCGTCACTCATCTTTAAGTGCTTTTCAAATATTAGTGAGTGGTACTAAATCCGCCTAACGATATTTACAGGTACTTGAAGGCTGATTGAAGAGTGATTTGATTGCGTCTAATACTTTAAAGTGAAGACAATGTATATACATAATTCAGAAACCCCAAGATCAAGATCAGACTGCACAGAAGATGCAAGTTGATCTTTGTTGTGGATAGTGTAGATTCTGATCAGATTGCGCAGAACATGCGGCACGACCCCTTCAATTATTATTAACCTTTTTGGCTGGTAAGGGTGGCTCACTGACCTTTTGGGCTGACAGTGTAGATCAAGATCAGACTGCGCAGAACACGCTAAGGCGATATTTGTTAAGGTCAGTGTAGATCAAGATCAGACTGCACAGAACACGCTAAGGAGATATTTTATTTCCCAAATCTTAACTTTGATGGAACAGCAATATTTCGGTTATTGATGTCGAATTGAAAATTAAAGAGTAGATCAAGATCATTTCGCAGGATGTGAACAGCACGTTCAATCTCGTTCAAACGTGTCTGGTCAAGTCTCTATTTGTTGTTTATTGCGTTATATAAATATTGCTGCGATGTCTTTACACAATTACTGAGAGTATAACTTTTCGACATGAAAATCGACTTCAAACTTTCTACCCATACGGTTGACAAGCATTTGAATGCAAGTCATTCTCAGGCTTCTGTGTTTTTTGATAAAGGCACCATGTACGAATCGGTAGAAAGATGTTTGGAAAAACCCGACGCCTGTACGAAAATTGGAAAACGTTTCGAAGCTACAAAGACATTTATGTACAACATTGGTTTATTGGGACATAAAAAGCAACCGAGTCGTACACTTAAAATAGTTTATTCCAGGACCAAATACAGAATCTTCGTAATAACAGCTTACCCTGTGGCAAAGGGTACTTGTTTATACACGTCAGATGTAAGAAAAAACTGACCAATCAGAAGAAACTTTATGACTATATAACTCCGTAGTATGTGTGTAGAAGTCATCAGAGTTTTGGCACTCGAACGAGCAACATGATTAGAGATAAATTCAGTCTCGGTAACAAACGCTACGTACAAGTGAACGAATGGAGAGGTGAATTGAGAGTCGATATTAGGGAGTGGAAAGATGACAAACCCACCAAAAAAGGCATAAGCTTAACTCTGATGCGTTGGAAGAACCTGGTAAATCAAATAGAGTACGTTGACAAAGCCCTCGAAAATAAGGTATCATACGGATATCACATCGGGGGCAACGTGCATTGTAGTATTGGCGAAAGCAGCGTTTGCGTAGATATTAGACAATATTGGAAACCGAATGAAGAAGTAGTGCCGACCAAAAAAGGTATTTGCTTGAGACCCAAAGAATACGAACGATTAAAAGAACTTATGCCAAACATTGGAAAAACTTTACCCGAATTGGACGGTGTGATACCCTGTTACCTGCAGAGTGATCATATGAACCAGTTAGGAGCCCTTCAGTGTGCAGAGTGTAACCCGAACGAGTTTATAAATAACTGGTGATCATGTTTGGACTTGTGTATATGATGACTGTATTGATTGGTGAATGGATACATTATAGACATATAAATACAGAAATAGAAATCGAAATGGAACGATTTCTCACTTTTTTACATGCATACCAAATTAGACCTTTGTATTCAGTTTTGTTGTAATACTATATCTTGTAAGAATGTAAGTTATGTATATTTGATTAAAAAATGGATGACTGGAAAACATACTTGTCTTCTATTTATTTTGATTCCAATAATCCTGCTAGTTTTAGCGGCCCCGAGAAATTGTACCAGTATGTAAAAGCACAGGGTAAATACAACATTGGTAGACATCGAATACGAAAATGGCTACAAGATCAAGAGTCCTATTCGCTTACGAGGGGGGCTAGACGCCGATTTACACGATCCAGAGTGATCGTTGAGGGCGTTGATAGTCAATGGGATATAGATCTTATGGATATGGTCAATTTACAGAAGCATAACGAAGGTGTGAAATATATTTTGATTGCTATCGATGTCTTTTCTCGTTTTCTTTATGCTCAACCCGTTAAGAGTAAGCGAGGCGCTGATTTAGTCACGGTCTTGAAACGTATACTGACAGGCCCCAAGAAACCAAAAACAATTCGTACGGACCGAGGAATGGAATTTAGAAGCAAAGAAGTAAATACATATTTAAAAAGTCAAAACATACATCATCTGTACGCGTATAACACGGAAACAAAGGCGAATTACGCCGAAAGAGTCATTAAAACCATAAAACACAAGATTTTTCGATACCTGCTCAAGAATAGAACCTGTCGGTACATTGACATTTTACAGGATGTTGTACATAGTTACAATCATACTTCTCATAGGAGTCTTGGAGAAAATCCAGCAGCAATTTCCATGGAAAATGAGGGGGAAAGCCGTCTTCAACAGTATCTCATTAGAACCAAGGGAAGTAAGCGGGAACAGCCCGTTATCAAAAAAATGAAATATAAAATCGGTCAGACTGTACGATTGTCGCACATCAGGTCTGTATTTGACAGAGAATACTCGCAAAAATGGACAGGGGAGATCTTCAAAATCAAATCACGCTTCAAAAGACAAGGAATTCCAGTTTACACGTTAGTAGACTGGGACAATGACGAAATTGACGGTACATTTTACGAACAAGAATTGCAAGCTATAAATGTTGACGAAGGTACCGAATTTAGCATCGAAAAAATATTGAAAAGAAGGACACGCAATAAAAAGCGGGAAGTCCTGGTGCGATGGTTACACTGGCCAAAAAAGTATGACAGCTGGATACTGGAAACTGATATTACGCAATACTCGTAAACAATTGATTACATATAAAGGGTTGAATTGATTGCTCGATTGTGTGGTGTTTTACGCCGTTTTCAACATTATCTTAATTATATCACGGCGGACAGTACAGCTATGCACGCGTTCCTCGAGTTTCTTTTGCCAGTACTTCGCGCAATTTTCTTTCCAAGCCACTGGCTGTTTTCTAACATGATTAACGTCGAAACAATGGTCAGCGGTGGGAGAGGAATGAATCCTGGCGCAGTGACTATCATCAATTTAACAAAAAAAAAAAAAAAAAAAAAAAAAAAATAGATCGAACCAGGGGGGTGGTAGCCAGGGATCGAACGCTTGACCTCATGTTTTGAAGTCCAGCACTCTATCGACTGAGCTAACGGGGCTCGGTATAAAAAGATTGAAAACTAGCAAAATTCTATCATTTATGTGTAGACAATCAAACGATCATGATCATCACAAACGTGGTCTACAGCGCTCAACTCAACTGTCCTATTGATTTAAGACAACTCTGCTACAAAATAACGAATGTACGGTATGATCCAGCACGATTTCCCGGATTGATATGGCAACACAGAAAAATTGGAGGAAACTGTTTAGTGTTTTCTAACGGTATTATCAACTGTAACGGTAAAGCTTCGAGTAAAAGAGAGGGGTACAAACGGATACGAAAATATGCCAGACTGCTTCAGAATTGCGGATATCCCGTGAATTTTTCGGACGCAAAACTTTTAACCATGTCTATGAGCCATACCCTCAGTTCGAATTTGGATCTGAAGCGTTTGTCTTTCAATAGAGATGTCGTATACGAACCAGAGTTATTTCCTTCCCTTAACTTTAAACGGAAAGGTGTGCATTTTTGTTGCTTTCATACGGGGAAAGTGGTTATAACGGGTGTAACCTCTCCACAACAAGAGGACGAGGTTGTTTGCCCCACACTAATTGAACTCGAACTCTATACGCGTAAGAAGGAATGAGTATTTCAACGATACAACCATGGAACACTCTACAGTTTATTTACATTTCTCTTATTTACTACACCTACAAGAGACCGACACGACGGAAAGGAAGAATTTACTGCAGAATTTATCGAATCGTCGACTAAAGGCTATCATCGAGGTGGCAAAACGTATCCTTAACGGAATCATTAATCCAATGAGAAGAGATGTTCAAAATTTCGAAAGAAGGAGACTATTGTTACGCACACTATGCTCAAATAACGTTTCATCTAGCCGTAAGAAGACTTTACTTCAACGATTTCATTCATTTATACCCATTTTATTACGCCCAGTTTATTTCATTCCTACCATACTTGACGAATTGAGAACGAGGAGAGAAGAATGACAGAGTTTTACCTATATTTAAATTGCGCAGAATCGATCGATATACGTAAGAATAACGCCGATTTCTTGTTCCAGTTTTCTAAAGACTATAGTTTAGAAGGAAGTTGGTTATGTGCTCTCGTAGAATCGTCATTGACCTGCGACTTTACACCTTGAAGTAAGCGATTGTATTTGAATTGCGATATCATAGAGGAAGCGTTTGTCAGGAACAAGTTACAACCCGTTCTCACCAGCATAGAAATCGAAACAAGATACAAGAAATTTAAATTTACCGAATGTCTTCATCGACGTTATAGACCCGTGAGTGTCAAAAGATTTAACACTATTAGACTGTCGTTAAAAAGCGAAGATTTAAAACCCATTGATTTGAAATCGAACGATTTTCACTGGGTCCTTCATTTCAAGAAATCATGGGTTCCATAGACGTGTTTGATTCAGAACTACAGAAGTGGGTTCCGAACAAAGAAGATGTGGAGTATTGGATTAATTATTTTAAACCGAAAGACCATATCCCAGATCAAATAAGGAATATGGAGAAAATACTAGAAGAAAAGAATAAACTGCTGCGGGATATAGAAGAAAAACTTGAAAAAGTCAAAACGCCTCAGGTAAAAATGGTGAGCCCATTAACCGAAGCCGTTGATAGGGCAAAATCTCAGATTAAACGTAAGAATGGTGAAGACGAAGATCGTAAGAATACCAAGCGTAAGAAGACTCGCAAAACGTATCGCAAAGATCCCGACTGGGTATTTTGAAATTTACGATGAATAGTAAAATGCAACACATAGAAGAATTATCGTTATTTAACCCGATCACGAAAGATTCGTCCTTGTTATCGAAAGATTGGATCGAATTTCGACCCATTAATCCCGTAACTGATTCTTCATCGAGCTTGGAATTTAATATACCGCCACAGGCCAGCGCCTACATCAACTTGAAGGAATGTAAATTGAGGCTGAAATTAAGACTGGCTTTACAAGACGGTACCCCCGTGACCGCAGATGACATGATAGGACTAATCAATTTACCCTTGCACACCATTTTCAGACAGCTGGACATTCATTTACATAAAAAACCACTCCCGAATAGCGGAACAACTCATCCGTATAAGGCCTACATTGACACCATACTAAATACCAATCGATCTATACAGGAAGCTTTTCTGACCAGCCAATTATTTTTCAAGGATGACCCAAATCTGGACGATAGCGACCCCAAAACTGGATCAAATGCCGGTTTATTCCAAAGATATGATAGGACTAAGGGTGGTAAGATTATAGATCTAGAAGGGAGTATCCCGGTGGACTTATTTCAACAACCAAAGTTACTTATAAACGGAGTGCAAATGGCGCTTAAATTTTGGCAAGCATCCGATGCATTTCGAATCATTACAGATGCGTTAACTCCGAATTACAAGGTGCAAATCGTTGACGCCCGTTTCAAGCTCTGTATTCAGCGGTTACAGAACGATTTGCTTTTGGCCCATGACAAAATGATTCAGGACACTCCGGCTATGTACCCTTATTTCCGCTCAGAGATAAAAACAACCTCGATACCGCAGGGACAATATAGTTTTCACGCAGACGATATATTTCAAGGTAGGGTGCCAAACAAAATCATCGTAGGGGCGGTTCCAAGCGTTTCGTATAACGGGGACTACAAAACAAACCCATTCAACCTGAAACATTACGACTGCAGTTACCTCGGTTTCTTCGTTGATGGACAATCCGTACCATCGCAACCATTGCAACCTAGTTTTGAAGGAAATCATTTCACCGACTGTTATCAGACCCTCACTTCCTGTAGAAATGATATCAATATCACGTACACAGAGCACAAGCAAGGATACTGCCTATACGTGTTGGATATCGATCCCTACTATTCTTTTAACACAAAAAGAAGAGGTCTTTGCCGTTTGGAAATCAAATTTGCTAAACCTTTACCAGAAAGTGTGACATTGCTACTGTACGCAAGCTTTCCAGAAGTACTTACGATCGATAAAGCGAGAAATGTGTATATACAATAGATTATGGGGGGAAAAAAATGACTCGTGGCTTCTTTCATACTTTTATTGTATTATTTTGTAAATAAAAATATAAAAATGTAAAATTGTCTTGTTATTTAAAAAGAAATCCAATCTATATCTTTCTTTCTTTTCTTCTCTCTAAGCCCCGGAGGAAAAAGTGTTAATTTTCTATTCTTCTTTTTCGGGGGATCTTCCCTTCCCTCTCTCTGCCGATCATCTTGTCTCCCAGACAGTTTTTTCAATCGCTCAAACTTTTCGAAAGGCACTAATACGTATTTCTCCATTACTGTAATACGGTTTGTAAGTAGGCGGAAGCGATCTTCACCAATTTATGGATAATACGTTGTTTATGTTGAATGGCTTCCTTCTTTTGAACAAACCCAATGTTACGATCTCCAAGCAAGTAAATGAAGCGTCTCTGACGTTTTAAGCTGTTGTTTTCCGTAAGTGTCAATCTGCCTTTAAACCGGATAATGTTGTATGCAATTTGACTAAGTGCTCTTAATTGTTGACTGGTAATTGTTTTTAAAAGCGACTTTCTTTGGGCGGCTGTAGTGTTGGCCACTAAATATAGAAAGTGTCATTGCTGTTTGATTAGTTCAACCATATTGTCTTCTTATAAGCTTATTATCGCCATTCTTACGTCAAACGGTACACAATAGGCTCCTCGTTGGGAAAAATAAGTGTCCTTAAACGGTACTTGTTATCGGAGTGAGGGGACATGTCCACTATGAAATAACCGTGTCTCGTATTAAGGGCATCTTCGTAAGCTTCCATAAACCCCTGGACTTACGGGGATAAAGCTGTCGTCCTAATACTGCTACCCGAGATATGTCTCGAATATTTTTCATAAGTACCAGATACCAGGTATTCAATGCAATAGTTCTGGCATGTTTACCCCCGGGATATAAGTTTTGCGTGATCATAATCACCGATACTTTTCTGTGATGGCAACCTTGAGTGAAAAGTAACTCCATTTCTTTACTCCGCATGACCTCGTGCATTAGGTCGTCTAAAATGATTAACTTGTGTTTTTTGTCTTTTGTGAAGTCATCCAATTCTTCCGCAGTAGGCAGTCCTTGCTTACTGTAAAAGTTTGGAATGGAACTCTCCATGGCATCAAACAAGTCTTGGTGGATACCGTAGCAATAGAGAATATGGGAAGGGGGGTCTCGTCCGTACATGAGGTTTACTTGTTTCAAAAAGCGATACACCCATTGGGTTTTACCGCTACCAGTTTGTCCGCTAATACACATACTAGAACATGGTTCGAAGGGAAGAGGGACGGCCATTATTTCTTAAGTTTTGGGTTAGGTAAAGCGTATCCGATACAGCTACTCAAGAGTGATACCCAGAGTTCGGTAGAACCGTTTTGTATGGATAGGTTAACGATCGCTGTAATAATAATGATGTACACTATGATCATCTGACAAAAGTAGACAATCTCTGCTTGTGGGACCCGGGTACCAAGTAAATGCCACTTGTCACTCTGACTTTCTTCGTCAGGTTTAGGGAAACGTAAAAACGTTTCTTTTTTCGGAGTTTCTGTCATATTCTTACGTTTGATTAACTCAAAACGCAAAGAGAAATTCTTTCTTACTATCTTTTAATTTACAAGCAATACGATCATGATAGAATAAAATGAATAACAGTTAGTCTTTGGAAATATGAGTAAAACCTTTAAAGGTGGGTATTTAGATTTTGTCTCATCAAATTAAAGAATATATACATCACTGAAATTTATATGAAACAAAAACATTACAAATCATCAATGATTAAGAATCATAAAATTACACACACACCCACACACACACACACCACACATGAAGTTTTTTTAATGTGCTCCCATAAAGGGTTACGTAGCCTCTTAAGGTATTTTTAGATTTCGCGCCGGAAATAAGAAAAAAAATTACTATTGTGGGGGATGTAAAGTGACTGGCACGAAAAAAAAAAAAAAAAAAAAAAAAGACTAAAACTTTCTAGAAAATGAGTGACACTTTTTGAAAAATGAGTGACACTTTTTGGAAAATAAGTGGTAATTTTTTTTTTTTAATTTGAGCCTATGAGAATTTACGTGTAAACGTACAAAAACGTAAAATGAGTGACACTTTTTAATATTTGTTTGACAATTTTTAATATTTGTGTGACATTTTTTGAAAATTAAGTGACACTTTTTTTTTTTTTTCTTTTTGAGAATTGAGTGACAATGAAGAAATATCTAACAGGTTTATATATAAATGTCGTAATATCGTTGAAAGCAAATTTGACAGAGGTCGACTATCAAAACCCGTATGGCTCTGTATCAAAGTGGTCTACTTTTCGTCTTTTTGTATAAACCATTTGATAACTTTTTTGTTCTTCTCTATTATACAATTTTCTTTTCCTTTTGTCCCTACAAATTTTACTAGGATTGGTCACAGTGATATTTGAACTACTTTGAGGGTCTGTGACTATATCTTTCACGCTATGAAAATTAATGAGTTGACTGTTTTTATAATTTAGGGTAAATCCCCTCACTTTGCAAGTTTCGTTGTTTTCATTCGTTTTGTAAGCATAATTTTTTGGCCCCCCAGACACAAACTCCACAATGTACTCTCCATTTTCAAGTTCATCTGTCAGTTCACCCAAATAATCACCTAGAGGTGGATCATACTCATTTGGACGACTCACGTATATGATGCTATCTGTGTCATAATACAGGACTCTTCTACCCAGCTGCTCAAGTACACTGTAAAGTTTAAGTCTGGCCCAGCACGTTGTAAATGTTGCCAAATATATGTTGGTCTTGTTATCTTCGGGTTGACAATCGTTCTTATACTGCCATTCAACTTGTATCGTATCATTAGACAATATATGAAAATCGATGGGTTGCTTCAATGGATCGGAAAAAAGTTGAAAAAACATGTTGGCCTGACTTTCGTGAAAAAATTCCGTTTGTCGAATATTAAGTCTCTGACCAAACTTTCCCCAAAAGCTATTGAGACACAGTTTTGCCAAAGCTCTAAGTCCTGGGTTCTTTCGAATATTTTTTCGATCCAATGAGACCCCTTCTTTTTCCACATATTGTCCGATGTACTTATTCATATCATCGTAACATTTAATCCAAACGGGAGGACCACTTGCTTCTTGTTTGAATTTCAAAAATGTGTTAATATATTGAGCAAACAGTCCTCCTTTATGGGTTTTGGGGTCATATTGAGTGCTTTCTTCCCAGTGGTATACTTCATAAATTTTTGTGATTTTATACCCTAATCTGACAGCCGTTTCTATTTCGGGGGTGCACCACGTACCAGTCAACTCTCTTTGTTCATTTGTACATTCGCACGCGGTTTGACTTTCGGTATCCGCGCAGGTCCGACATAAAGAAAATTTTAGTTTGCCATTAGACCTGTAAGGAAGGACTGGGTGATAGAGTCCCCTGGGCGGGATAATCTTCACCTTGGCAATACCAAAATAATCCTTGATGTCCCCAAAATCTTTGGTAATGACTGTGGGGTGACCTAAGGGATAACGACAATACTTGTTTACCCAAGGATACAGACTCGTAAAATCCACACATTTCACTCGCTCGTTTTCTTTTACTTTGTAATAAAGCCGGCTTGCATTGGTGCGACCTCCAAAGAAACTTTCTCTCGGGTCTAGTCGATCCATGATATCTAGCTGAGAAATGAATTGCCGAAGTTCAGGGTTTTGGTTTTGTTGTTTTTTGAAGTCGTGATCCCAAATACAAATATATTTCATACCTAAATTTTCGAGGCGTGTTTGTTTTTTCAATGTCAGCGCGTACAATTCGTCCAAAGACTGGTGTGTGAGTGGGTGATATGTTTCTTCACGATTGTCAGAGAAACACACGGGGCTTCCGTGAAATATACATCCGTGATATTCATAGACCGTGTTGGTTTCTCTACAATATCCGTCCAATTTGTAGCGAGTGCCGGGGATCGTTTTCTCCCCTTCATTCAAAGCATGTTGGATATGAACGTTTTCCAGTTTCGCCCTCCACTCTAACCATTGAATTGACGCTTTACTGTATTGATCATTGTAACCACTGGGAGGAATTTTCGCTATGGGGGAACTCACAAATTCTTTCTTGCACACTTTCTCTCCTTTCAATTCGGGTTCTTGGACCCACTCGTTTCCGTTTTGTATATACAATTTTTCGTCGATGACTTTTGCGGGTACCCATTGATCATTGCCTTGCAGTTTTACGCGCCATGTTTCTTCCATTTCCGCTATGGGGGTACTTACAAATTCTTTTTTCCACACTTTCTCTCCTTTTAATTTGGATTCGTGGACCCATTCGTTTCCCTTTTGTATGTACAATTTTTCGTCGATGACTTGCGGGTACCCATTGATCATTGCCTTTCAGTTTTACGCGCCATGTTTCTTCCAAAAATTTGGTTCTAAAGACGTTCATGCAAACGGAAGCTATAGTGACAGAATCGAATGGATCCACGGATCCAACCCATTGTTTCTCTTCCTTCCCTTTTTTATTGAGAACCACTTTCTCTTCCCCCGTAGCACTCATTAATAAATGTCTAAATTTCATACAAGCTTGTCTTAAAATATCTACATCACTTCTACAATATTGTAACATTTCTTTTCTAAAATCAAATATTTCATTCTCTCTCTCACTCAACCACGCTACTAACTCGCTTCTTTCTTTCTCACTCATAAAATCGTAACCATAATCTTTAGCATCAGGGTAGGGTCCAACATAATTTTGATTCTCTCTAGTATTAAAATAATGCGGGAACCACCCTTTTTTCAATTCTTGCAAACCAAATGCTTTCGGGAGTGCTGATAATTTCATGGGTAAAAAGCTGAGGCTGTCAATCACCTTTATATGTAAATTTTTCTCCACTGTCATATACATGATTTTTGAGCCGTTGTAAATAATTTTGGCAGGTCTTATGGATTGATCGATCAAATATTCCAAAATAAAATAGCCATCATACCCTTTCATGTTATGGGCAACAACCTTGAAATATTCGTGTTGATCCGTAAAGAGCCACTGTCCAAACTTTTCGGCCGTATCCGCGCCCTCGAATATGACTTCTCTGAATCCGCATTTACCGGGACAAGGACCTGGGTCCTCATTCTCGTGCAGATCAATATTGTCACATTCCTTACAACGCGTACCACAACCCTTACATACGGAATCGGGAGTCAGTTCTTTTTCAATGCATTTAGGGCATACTGAATGAGCCACAACAAAGTTTGGACTGTGGGTCGCTTTACCGCACCATGCTGCTTTGCAATTCTGACATTTGGAGCAAGATTTACATATCTCTGGCAATTGGCAGTCCTTACAATTTAATTTTGAATCGGGTACGTATCCTTCAACGCAGTAACTCATCTCATCCTGACTGCATTCAAAATAAAAAAATATAAATTTTGGAATGTAATATTCTTTGGCCGGTGTGGCTCTTAAATAACATTTATGATCATCCATGACATATTTGTGACAGGAGGAGCACTGGTATTCGCCACATCGATGCTCCTCCTTTTTGCGTTTGTCTGTTCTCAACACCTTGAAACATGTGGGACACTTCCACCATTTTTCGCATGGTGAAGGGCCGCTGGGTTGTCCTTTTTTAGGCCCAAATTTGTATGTTGTAACTTTTTTGTGCTCAGCGTAACAAACTGCCGATCTGCAGGACATATTACAGTCGCTACATTTCACAGGTTCTACGTTAAGGCACGAGTCACTTTTACAAACAATACATTTTATTTCACATTGATGTCCTTCTCTGTCATTATAATGTTTGAGACATTTTGTACAGAAATAACTGCAACTGAAAAATCCCGTGATGCTGGTAATGGCGTGAAAGTGATCATCATCAACCAAATAAATATAAATGCATGGACACTTGTCATTGCTAGCCACGGTTATAAATTTGTTTCCTAAGCGAGCACTCACCACCATTACACGAACACCAAGGAATTCTTCAAACATCCTAACATCATTTAAACTGAGGGGTTGCTCGGTGCTCACACCGACGGCATGGCACAGTGCTTGGGCGAATTTCTTTTGTTCGTTTCGACTCTTATTGCGTAAATTTTTATAATAACTTTCGGGTACTTTTCTGTGTTCTAAAATCAAGTCTATATTACTTCTTTCCCCTCTGTTTTTCCTTATTTCTTTCCATTCATCTACAGTGCATCTGTTTAATTTTGCCCAACTGACCCCTATAGCCCTAGCCATACACAAATTGTCTTTATTTTCAATAGTCACAAGGGACCTTTTTAGATGTACCAAATTGTTCTTACCCTTTACTTTTGTCATTTGTCGTTTTGATGACCCTTTTGGCAAAATGATCAAACCAATAACAATAATAAAACTCTGATCAATTAACAGTTCTTGATGGCTATTTAGCACTTTCATAATGGCCTCTATAACTTTTACCGCATTAAGTTGATCCCATCTCTGTAGTGGAACTATAATAGGGTTATCAAGTCCTTGGTGTTGAATAATTACCCGTCCCAAGTCATTACCAGCTAAATTACCTCCGGTCTCATTTAATACATTTTCGAATAATTGCTCAAGTCCTCTTTGAATACCACTTATACTTTGACCGTAATGTCTTTCGTCTATTTTTATCTCATAGGTCCTGTCCACAGCCTTGTTTTTGGCATACGTTCTTTCAGACTTCTTTCGAATATTATACCGAATATCATTCGAAGATCCTGGCTGAGGTTGATTTGGAGGGAGTACAGGATTCCATTCCCCATCTTCAACACAAACTCGAGCAGTTTCCTCCATTTCGTCGTCAAACAGAAGCGCTTTTATTGCCCCCTGTATCTCTTTTTCTATTCTTACCGATTCCAAATCTATGTCACTACTGTCATTGGTTATATCCACTGGACCTCCTAAATTATGAAATAACGAATCAATTTGTTCATTTATATAATGATCACTGTACTCCGGATTTCGCAGTTGAAATAAACGGAACCTTACAATAGGGGAATCCTGAATACCCATGGTCGCAGAAAAATTCATCAACTCTTCAGCATCGGTATAAGATTGGACCATTGTCTCTAAAGCCATCTCGAAGGAATCCATTTTCACAGTAAGAGGTTCACTGATACAAAGTAAATGATTATGATAAAACTAGTACGCTATTCGTAATGGCTATAAATAGTTCCTCACGTTCTTGTGTCTTACAAACAGGATAAAACTTGTACGCCATTCGTAATGGCTATAAATAGTTCCTCACGTTCTTGTATCCTATGAACAGGTTAGAACTGGTACTCTATTCGTAATGTCTATAAATAGTTCGTCACGTTCTTGTATCCTTTACTCATATTTATTTACTTGAGGAATAAATAGCACATGTATCGGCTGCTTTATACCTGAAAAAAAAAAACAAAAAAAACACCATTTATGAATTAAAAATGAAAATAATTCTATATGATAATATAAGGAAAACAGATTGAGAGGGATAAGAAATAGAAAAATCGAAAAAAAAAAAAAATTACTTTCCCACCATATTTTCTATTATGACTGGGTTTTTTTGGTGAGAGTGTCCTTGGGTAAGACAATTCAGAGCCCCAACCTAGTACTGCTGAAACCCAGGAAAGACGTGTATAACGTGTACCGTCAAGGTGATATAACTGAAATACTGTTGAAAGTAGCGTAAAACACCATTCAATCAATCAATCAATCATGTTTTTTAAAGACTTCTATCGGATATTTTAATTGTTTGTATCATCGTTATTTAGTATATAACCACGTTGATCTTTTGTCTTTTTAAAGAGGAATAACCATTGTAAATTTTATCATTTGATTTGATAGGTTATCTTCCTTCATTTGCTTATCTTTTCCAAAGTAGAAAAAAGAATTACTATAAAAATAAAACTTACCCGTAAAAGATCCTTATCAACCAATTTTCACATAACTTTATATAATTAATGAACAGTAAATTTAAAGCGTATCTTCTTCCTTAACAATTCATGTATGAATAAAAGAGCGCGAAATTTACATTAATGTACGAATGAAAGAGCGCGAAATTTACGCGTCGTTGTAAAATGTAAACACGGTGTCAGTCATTGTAAAAGTACTTATTAATATTTGCTTAACGTAATCGGACTTTATTACTCTGCAACGTTGGCTGCAACAGGTATATAACGTGACTAAAAATGAAAACTGAACTTTATTCTCGTTCAGAATGCTTTGTAGGAAAAATCGTGGTGGTTTTGGTAGACCTCGTGATGAGGATCTGAGTGAAGATTATTTACGCTGTAAAAAGTATTTCAATTACGAGCACTTTTTGCGCAAGCATTTGTTCAATGCAGAACAATTTTTATGTAAATCTCCATGCAGTCTTTTTTCGCAAGACTATACTGTTTCAGAAGTATATGACTTAGTGAAAACTACAATTGAACATCATGATATCATAAAACAATCAGGAAATGAGGTAATTTTTGAAAAAAAAATTCCTTATGTCATTGGTACAGACATGGATAAAAAACCAGTTTATTGCTGCAAAGTTGTGTGCTTTTTTAGCGGGTTTGAGTTACCAGAACAAATAAAACACCAAGACTTTTTTCCTGTTACAACTGCTTATCCTGTGGGAAATCTATCGAATTAACTCGGTTTTCCACCCATCCTCCTCACACTGATAAAACAGGTTTCCCTTACGGGGGAAGCCAACAAAATTTTTTTTTTATATTTCTCTAAAGACGAGCAAATAGTCGCCGCTTCGTCTGTCCGCCCGTCTGTCCACCCGTCTGTCCGTCCGTCTGTCCGTCCGTCCGTCCGAAGCCATTTCTCCGTAACCCCTGGCCGAAGGGTGAGCATACAGTCGCTGCTTCGTATGTCCGTCCGTTTGCCCGTCCGTCTGTCTGTCCATTCTTTCGTCCGTCTGTCCGTCCAAAGCCATTTCTCCATAACCCCATGGTCGAAGGGCGAGCATACAGTCGCTGCTTCGTCTGTCCGTCCGACTGCCTGTCTTGAAACTTCGTAGTTATTTTGTTTATTAAAAGTTTCACCGTATGCACTTGTTTTTTATCCATGCAAAACTATGTTACGGAAAAAAGATGCTTAATGTCTTAGAACTTTACGTTTTTCTGGACTCTAAAATTAAACATTTTCCAGCTGATCAAAAGCCCCCAGACCATCATTTCATTCTTTCCTATTATACTAGGCTGTGTTATAGAAAAAAGGGACTTAATGACAAACTTTATAAATGTTGAATCCTTCTGATAGTAACATTTCTTGAAAAGAAGTCCATGAATTGCAAATAATAGATGAAAGGTCGAGGGTTTTGACATTTTCCGATCTCATCTCCTTTACGATTTCAAATTTGTTTATTCACTTTATAGTACTAGACACCCTGGAACCATCTTCAATCAGTCTTCAAGTACCTTTAAGTATTTTAAAGACGATTAAGTCCCACTCACTAATATTTGAAAGAAAAGACATCGCAGCAATATTTATATAACGCAATAAACAACAAATAGAGACTTGACCGGACACGTTTGAACGAGATTGAACGTATTGCTCACACCCTGCATACGAAATATTACCGTTTCTTGTTCTGTGCAGTATGATCTTGATCTTCACTTTAATTTTCAATTTGACATCAATAACCGAAATATTGTGGTTCCATCAAAGCTGTGATTTGGGAAATAAAATATCTCCTTATCGTGTTCTGTGCAGTCTGATCTTGATCTACACTGACCTTAACAAATATCGACTTAGCGTGTTCTGCGCAGTCTGATCTTGATCTACACTGTCAGCCCAAAAGGTCAGTGAGCCACCCTTACCAGCCAAAAAGGTTAATAATAATTGAAGGGGTCGTGCCGCATGTTCTGCGCAATCTGATCAGAATCTACACTATCCACAACAAAGATCAACTTACATCTTCTGTGCAGTCTGATCTTGATCTTGAGGTTTCTGAATTATGTATAGTGAGCCACCCTTACCAGCCAAAAGGTTAATAATAATTGAAGGGGTCGTGCCACATGTTCTGCGCAATCTGATCAGGATCTACACTATCCGCAACAAAGATCAACTTGCATCTTCTGTGCAGTCTGATCTTGATCTTGGGGTTTCTGAATTATGTATATACATTGTCTTCACTTTAAAGTATTAGACGCAATCAAATCACTCTTCAATCAGCCTTCAAGTACCTGTAAATATCGTTAGGCGGATTTAGTACCACTCACTAATATTTGAAAAGCACTTAAAGATGAGTGACGCTATCAAAAACAGTCTAAAACAAAGGAAAAATAGGTGACGCCCTAGAAACCAGTATACTACTAACAGAAACCTTGACTCATCAGAAAAAAAAATATCTGTCTGCCAAAGCTGTCTTGTCCAGTTTATGTATCCCAAGGCCAACTGTTATGTATAAATGCGATGGCAGCGCGTCAGAACCGAGCGGACGTACGGGCGACGTTTGTGCAAACCGTTATCAGCTAAACGATTCCAGGGCTAACAGCAGCTGTAACTGTTGTTCGTAGGTCTCACGATATATTGGTCTTAGGTTCGAGTCGTGACACACGGTCTACCGCCTAGTGTAAGTTTTTTGAACTCCAGGTTTGCGCATATCGCCGAAGAAGGCTGCTGACTGCTTGCTCCAATGCACCAACATAAACTGCAACCACTGTAGTAGGAAGCCAAACCTCCAGCATACCTACGACTCTTTCTGGTAAATTTCTTTAAGCCTTGGCATTGATATTTCTGATCAATATGACCAGATATGTCCACCCCTTACATGCTTCTAAACCCGAACTTTGCCTTAAATAGCCGACAGGTCTTTTAGCTAGGAATTATCTGACCAATTTTTCAAATTACTAAGGTATTAAACATTACCACACGTGTATACATGACGTATGTATGTACGTCTCAAAGGTAACCTTGAAGATTTTGCACATACTTTAGGAAAGTTTCTTTTTTTTGGGGGGGGGGGGGTGCATTATGTACAAAAATCTTTGGACGTAATTTTAAAACCACCGGAGCAGCAGTTTTTACAAACGATTTTCACACAACCTTTAACCCGCAGTCAGACACAGGCCAGAATATGTCATTTTCAGTGTAGAAATACAACCAAGTTAAGTGCAATTTCAAGGTTGCTTTCATTTAAAAGTTTCAGCAAAGAAGACAGTGTTAATCAAAGATCAGACTGCACATTTTGTGTGGTCTGATCTTGATCTACACTTGCCGTAAAAACAGCTATAGTTGTGAAAGGAACTTTAGGGTTTCAGATTATATCGATGTCGTCAGAAGAAAAGCGTAAGTCGTTTAAAAGTTTCAGCAAAGGAGACAGTGTTGATAAAAGATCAGACTGTATATTTTGTGTGGTCTGATCTTGATCTACACTTGCTGCGAAAACAACTATAGTTGTAGAGTTATATCGATGTCGTCAGAAGAAAAACCGTAAGTCGTTTAAAAGATTTCAGCAAAGGAGACAGTGTTAATCAAAGATCAGACCGTACATTTTGTGTGGTCTGATCTTGATCTACACTTGCCGCAAAAACATCTATAGTTGTGAAAGGCATTTTAAGATTTCAAATTATATCGATGTCATCAGAAGAAAAACCGTAGGTCATCGTCAAGTCCATAATCCGACAGAAAAGACCTTCGTTATAAAATGCAGGCTTACAAGTAGTCCTACTTTTTTGTCCTGTGCCTACTATTTTCCTACTTTTTTTCAGAAAAAACTCGTACTATTCCTACTTTTTTAATGAAAATGAAAATTAAAAAAAAAATGTATCTTTCAAAAGATTTAAGTATGTTGTAGAATAAAACATGCTACATGACATGAGGGCAGATAGCATTTACTACTGATAAGGTTCTTACAGAATCTTTGACCATACCACTGTTGACCTCTCATGAAAGCTGCTTGATGCTTTTCTTGGAAATGTGTCTAAGCCACGGGCCACTTATGTTGAAGAGGTTGACAGCAGCATGTACAGTAAGATCTCAGAGCCTCCTGAAGTTAAGCAGCCCTTATATCTTGTGACTAGAGTTTTTATACCCCATGTAAGGAAGCAAAGAGCAATGACAGTCACTGTCTGTCCACCCCACTTGTAATGGGTACTTGTAGAGAAGATGTTTGAAATATAAGTTAATGCACGGACGCATGCAAGATGGACATTTGGCCTTAACATAAGCTCATTGGCCTCCGACCAGTGGGTAAAGAAAAAAAAAAAAAAATTCTAATCAATACTATTTCAAAATTCGATGGGTCTTAACCCTAACCTTTACAGTATCTCAGTGATAATAAGCCAGACACAAAATTTGGTCTTAATGTGATTATGAACATCTTTGATAGAAACAAAGACTTCCAGGATTTTCATCGTTTCCAAGACCCTAAAAAAATATTTAATTTCTATGGTTTTGTCTACTATTAAATCCATAAATTGGAAAAATAAGGCTATGTATAGAATTAAGTGAAAATCTTCTGACAGATATTGATTTTGTCTTAAAAAAAGGATAAATAGATAAATACCTCAAAAATAACTACAAAAAATCGAGATTAGGTGTAGTGGCACTTGGTTATAACTTTGAAAACAATTTACATGAAAAATAAAGGAGGGATTACAGGTAGAAGCATTATTAAGCGTAATCAAACAAAGTACAAATGTACTTAGAAAATAACCATAAGCTTGAGTGTACGTCTTACAGATAAGATATTTTGATTAAAAAAAAAAAAAAAAAAATGTAGGACATGCTGCCCAAAGAAGCAATTTTTAGATAAAATGAAACCAAGGGAACTAACTCTGTCAAAAATGACCGAATGGAAAAGTCCAATAACAGACTCAATAGCGCATGATACCAGTCATTCAGTAATATGGTGAAAATCACGTAAGCATAATAAAGGGGTTGTGAGGAGTTGTGAGGACAAGCATTAAGAGGTAAAATTAAATAAAGGATGGTAACTCTGCCAAAAATAACTGAATGAGAAAAGCCTGTGAATATGCTCTACAGTACATGGTACCAGTCATTCTGCAAAAGTATCGTAAAAATCACATCAGAAGAGTAAGAGGAGTTCCAAGGACAAAAGCTTTAAGTGGTAAAATTGAATAAAGGGCAAAAATTCCTCAAAATATCACTGAATGAAAATAATTTTGACTGAACTCCACAAAAATAATCATACCATAGCCCTCTTCAGAATTTCTCCAAAGAATTTAATTTGTGTAAAAACTCTGATTGCCAGGGTAATAATACTGAAAAATATTGAAAATCTTTTAAAATTTTTCTTGTACAGAACCATAAGGTCTACGGCAACCAAATTTTGCATTTAACTTCAACTAATGGACCTGTACCAAAATGTATCAAACTATAGCCCTGGGGTCAAAACTGGCCCCATCCAAGGTGTCAAAATTTTTGTTAGGGCTTATTATGGTGAAAACATAAAAAGATTATTGTTCCTAACTATTAATTGTAGGGCTACCAAATTTTGCATGTAGCTTCATCCAGTGGACCTCTGTTGCGAACGTCGCAATAATTTTAATAATTAAGACTGTAATTCATGTGTAATTACGAAAAATGTAGGTATGGATCAGCCTTCACGACTGTGCAGTCTGATCTTTATCTCTATTTTTCATATTATTATACTCCGTTCCAAAATGTTCACTCTTTGTAGTTGTTAATTGAATAATACGCTCGTTTGGTTGCATAAACAACGGCTCCGTTCCGTTTTTTACGTCTTCTCCGTCTCATGTTTTGCTGCGTTTCCACGAGTTCCATATACTTCTCAGGATTTATCGTCTCGGCGAAGTATATAAACCTCGTGTAAATCAACGTTAGTGAGAGAGAGAGGTAAAATTCAGGAACAGGAAAACAGGAACGTACAACAACATGTGCTACTTTTGTCAAGTTTAAAAATTGCTTATATTGTGATTGTGAAATGAAGTGGATTAATTCTAAGGTAACATTAATTCATTATTTCTCTTAAAATGTTCATTCCCTCTCTCACCGATGTGGCCCGATATTAACCAGGGCTGACCAAAATTAACGACCACAACCTCCACCAAGGATGTCCTTACTATAGCCCTGGGGTCAAAATTGCCCCCTCCTCCCAGGGTTCAGAAGTTTTACAATGGCTTATAAACTGAAAACTAAGAAAGTCTTCTTATTCCTAACCATGGCATAGGGCTGCAAAATTCAGCTTTATTTAGTGTACTTCTACCAAGGTTATTCAAATCATAGCCCTTGGATTAAGATTTGCCCTGCTCTGTGGAGATGCTTAGTGAAAGCATGGAAAACCTTCATGTTCCTAACTGTGAGATCTACAGCTGTAATATTTTCAGTGTGTTGTTATCTAGTAGGCGATTAGGTCACAAGTTTGACATAATCTGTATGCTTTTACGGTAAAAACTTAAAAGAAATCTTCTTGTTCGCCACCATTAATCCAAGGGCTACCAAATGATCACAACAAAGTATATTCAAAATTTAGTCAGTGGTCAAAATTGACCCCTCCCAGGATTCATACCTATACAGGGGTATTATATTGTTGAAATTTTAAATACCTTCTTGTTCATGACTATTCAGCTAGAAGACGTGTATTATTTGCTATGAAGTTTCATGTGGTAGACTTCTACCAGATTTAAGAAAATTAAAGGCCTTTGGTTAGAAAAGGCCCTGCCCTGCGAGTTAAAACTTGTGCTTTTATATGGAAAATTTTTAAAAGCTCCTGGCCTTCTTTTTGGAAATAGTCTTTTCAAAATACTCATTGTCATAGTTCATTAATATTTGGTATAAATGATACTTTATTAAAATCATCTTAACATCATCTTGGCATGTGAAAAAGAGATGAAGTTTTGGGAGTCCATGCTTATTTTATCCATGAAATTTTATTGCAATACAGATTTCTTATAGTTTAATGACTGTCTATGTCAATTACATGTACTACACATTCATTAGGCAGTGGAGCAACACATGTCCATCATGGCCCTCTTGTTGTCAAATTACTGTGGTACTTAAAAGAAAGATGAAGCCACATTTTTAATACTGCTGTAAATCAAATGAGGGTAGAATCTGTTCAAAACTTTTAGCAATACATTATTTTGCAATGCATTTATGACTGACTGCCATCAAGGGCGATAGGGTTTCTTCAAATACATCTTGTTCTGACCTGTTCTGCAGCATTAAACAGAGTTTATATAAGTGAGATTCATTTATAAGTTTGTTTAATTAACTCCTCCCTTTTATCAGAAGATTCCTGCTTTTTAGTATAAGATTCCTACTTTTTCCTACTTTTTTTTGGAAATGACTCCTACCTTTTTTCTACTTTTTCATGAAAAGCCACTTGTAAGCCTGAAAATGCGAAAGTACTTGTGCGCTGATTATCTTTTTACTCTTAACTTTCTTTCAACTTTATTTCTATGTAGTATCATTAGTATCTAATGCATTACAGTGATTGTAAACACCTGTAATGCATATTGAAAATGTTGTTTGTATGTTACATGTTTGTAGAAAATAGAAATAAATAAAGTTTTGAAAAGAAAAAAAAATCGTTGGATCTGGTGCAGCTTGGACGTTCTCGGCCGTCATTTGATAAGAGTGTTTCTCTTTTACTTATAACATGTATTATCACTTTTTAAACGTGATCATTGTAAGTTCTTCAATGTTAGGGGAAAAGTTTGGGTTATAGTTTAGTCAGTTCATGAAGTTTCTTAGTGACAACAGCTGCCAAAGGTAAACAAAGCAGGTATTAAAATCCATTTTAATTTATATTATATCATTTATAAGTATGGAAATAAGTGTGAAAATGACAATCTAATATTATACAAACGGTCCAAGAGTTAGTCGCAAGCAGAGAAAATAATTCAAAATCAGGTTAAAAGTTGCCAGGTAGCTCAATCTTTTGTTTGCTTTTTGCATGATTTTGAAATTCATTTTTCTGCCAGCGACTAACAATTGGACTTACCACATAATAACAGATTGTCGTCCTCACAATATTATCCATACTTTGATTTGGTATGATTTAAATTGAATTGTGTTTTAACACCAGCATAGTGTTTTTGACCGCTTTTGTGCCTTTGACTCATACACATAGACAGCAATTTTGCATAAGCAAATCTTTTCCTAGATAATTTCATAATAATGAATGTAGTGTCATATCTTTCTTTCATAGAAAATAATAACCTTACTGCTGTTGTGCGAAAAAATATCCTTTTCCGCTGTATGTCGTGCGAGTAAGGATTCTTATTCGCCAGTGGAGTTGCAACCCACTTAAAATTTTCAGATGACTTTAAAATAAGCGTCAGATCCTGTGTGAATGTTCAGATTCATTTATATACATGTTGTACATTTATATGTAACAAAGTAATGTCTTTGAAACTCAAGATTATTTCTTCAAGACAGAATTTATCTCCCTCTGCTGATGTAGCCATTCACCTCAAAGCGGTTCTAACGAACAGCCCTACCCATTTTCTCTTTTCAGACCTGAAGCCATCTCTTTATCTTACAGGTTCTTATTGACTTATTAATATGGGAAAAATGTACAAATAAAAAAAAAAAGAAAACCATCTGTGAGGACTCTATACTTGCAAGGGTCGACTGAAAGCATCTTGAAGGGCATCGACTCTGCACCTCAAAGGTATTGACGGCATAATATGGTGTTTATGAGAAATATGCCGGCACCCTGCGAAAGTAATATCGGAATGAAATTAATTTGATGGTGTTAAAGGCCGTTTTCAACATTATTTATGTTATATCGCGGCGGCCAGTGCACCTATACATGCTTTCCTGGAGTTTCTTTTGATAGTACTACGCACAATATTCTTTCCAAGCCACTGACTGCTTACCCAAGTAACTATCAGCGAAACAATGGTCAGCGGTGAAAGAGCAATGAATCCTGTCGCAATGACTATCATCAATCCTCGGAGCCGGATATCGAACCAGCGAACCCCTGTTCTCAAGTCCTGTACGCTACCAACTGAGTTACAGGGGCTCGGTACCAAAATGAAAGAAGAACAGAACAGAAAGAAAATAAAATATCATTTCCATCCAAAATCTTGCATCAAATATGTTGGGAAACACAGGTCCTGGTAAAGGATTGGTCGTTTAGATCAACTAATTCTGATTCTGACCAGATTTTCAAACCCGCAGACCATGCATAGGATGACGCGACATTTCAGCAATTGTTTCTGTGTGCTCTCCCATACACCGTGGGATAATGCAAAAAGAAATAATACAATAGATATATGAAAAATTGAAAAAAAAAAAATAATAAAAATCACATTGCTAGATTTCGTTCTATTTCGGTTCGTTTCGTTGGCTTTGAATTCGTTTCGTTCCGTTTCGTTTCGTTCCGTTTAGTTGCGTTTCGTTGTATTCCGTTTCTTTTCGTTGCGTTGCGTTCTGTTGCGTTTCGTTTCCGTTTCTAAGTTTATAGGGACCCACATAAATGTTGGTATGAAGTTTGTTTTGGTAATATGGTTTGGAGTATAGATTTAGTATTTTGTTGTTAACCAATAGAAACATAGTGACAAAAAGTAAAAAAATATTGATAAAAGTATCAAAGACTACATAGTGACTGGAGAGAGGGTGTGTTACATTTACAGTTTCAGAAAACATTATGGGGATCGTTGTATTGATTTATCACCGAGTGCAGATCTTGCTTTGCTGCCTTCTGCGCTTAAAACAAACAAACAAACAAACATAGTGGAAGATGGCACAAGAGTCAGTGAACAGTTATTCGTTTGTTGTTGTAGGCCTATTTCATGTTTATATAAGCCTTGCTCTTAAAAAGGGGGGCTTAATGCATTTGCAAAAAGTCTCGGTCCAGGAAAGCCTGCGCAGTCCGCGCAGGCTGACCTGGACCGAAACTTTTCGCTATTGGTCAAGTTTCTGTAAGTACAAGAACCAGTTGACCTCATGATTAAGTCGACTGTTAAAAGATGTGGCTTTTATGGATCCCTAATTTTGTGATGACTTGCTTGGTATGATGTATTACGGAGATGCATTAAGCCCCCTTTTGCTGGAGCATGGCTCATATTTAAGTTAGACATATACCTTTTGTGATAGGATAATACGATTTTGGTATGTTTAAGTTAAATCTATCTCTACTGTAAGTTCAGTTGGTACGAAAAAGCCCGTATAAACATGTCGCATGTGATCAGTTTGTTTCGAATTGGCCATGTTCAAAATTAGAAGTAAAGCAGAGCGGTACGTTTTAAAATGACAATGAAATTTTGTATAAGAAGAGTAGTTATTACACCCATGGATAGTGTAAGATTATTGAAAAGAAAGATTTAGTCTAGTATGTCTTTGAATAAGGAGGCAATGACCTTTTCTAGTCTGGATTACCTGCCCTGCACCACTGCGAGATTGCGTTCGGGTCGTAGTAATCAAAAGTAGTCCGATGTAAAATTTGAAATTTTGCAGTAGCACATTTGTTGCACTGTTTCATGGAGCTGAGAGGGTTTTGTGGTATATAATTTAGATTTGCTTCAAATTTAGGCAGTGGGGGACCATTTAGATGTGATTTTATCATATATTGGTTGGACTATTTTGTGTCGGTGGCGGAGCAAACAATAGGGGTCATGGCCGTGAACAGGTACTTTTGAGAGGACAGTTTCTAGGGTGCCTGTATTGATAGAGATTTAGCAAAAAACGCAATCGATTGACATGTTGGGTTTTTTTTATACATTTTTTGAAAGACTGTGACTGTACTTTTGAGAGCAAGAGACGGTAAAGCCAAAGTTTTGCCATTAAGCGATTTGTGAAGCTTCAAAGATGGTCAATTTCACTCTACTTTCAATATGGCAAAAAACCAGTGGTGTGACACCAGAGTACTGATTTATCATTATTTTGAGAAAAAGTGCACGACTTATTGAAGGTATCGCACGACCGCCAGATTGATTCTGGGGGTCCTAGATTTAGCCATAATATTTTGTAGACCTTTTAGAGTACTGCTTTATCATTATTTTGAGAAAAGTGCACGACTTAATTTCCTTTGTTTTGCTTATGCAACAAGTGCCAGTTGCTTCTAAAAGAGTTGTCTGGCTGACGTACTCAATTATGACATGATTATCTGGCCTTTACATTGTCAAGTGATTATATCAATATATTCAAAGATCAAGATGCAGCATGGAAGCTGGGCTGAACAAGAAAGGCAACTCAGAATCAAAGAGATTCGCCCAGGTAAAATATTTGCCTTCTGTTACCCTGTTTTCTCAAAACCTCGCCCATTGACGGTAATTGTTTGCATGTATCAATTGGGAATGCGTGTCAGTTTGCCTAGGATAACATTTAAAACTCCAAGTAGACCCTAAATTGTCTTTTAGAACCAGAAAGGCGAATCGAATCACACACACACACACACATACACACACACTGATTTGCATTTGCAAACAAAATATGGAACGTAACCAAAATGGTGGGGTACGTCTTGGAAAGGGTAGAAAATTACGTTGAAAAAGAGTAGTACTGATGATCACAAAAATTCCAAGTGACTTCTTCCTTAGAGAGGTAAAATTACCTGACCATTTTGGTGGCGAGATAGATTTTTCAGCGCCAAATATGGCGTGTAACACACAAAAGGGGCCTTCTGATACATGCGCAAAAGTGTGTCGTCCCAGATCAGTCTGTGCATTCTGCGACTATTCCGAGACGACACTTCCCGTTTTTGTGTGATTTTCTGTTTCACGAAAGTCTACTCTATGAAAAAATCTTATGTATTCGTAAAGTGCCGTCTTGGATTAGCCTGCGCGGACTGCGCAGGGTAATCCGGAACAACACTTTACGCATATGTCCGAAAGTCTCATTTCGCATGTTGCGGGCCATATATGAACTCGACCCTTTTCCTATGGCTAATAATACGATTCACTAAAACTCAGGCAGATTTTCATCTTACAGGCTTTACTTAACAAGCAATATAGGCTTTACTTAACAAGCAAACAGTGTAGATTCAAAGGCAGATCGCAATCATATTTTGTCGTATGCATACTCTTTCGATTTGGACAAAACTAAAATTTTGTCATATGGTAACGACTTAACTGATGAAGTTATCTGTTGCAAATGTGTTCGGAGAGATAGTGATGTAGGATGTAAATTTCCGGAAACAGGATTAAGGAAAGATATATATGAGCCATGCTCTGAGAAAAGGAGGTTTAACGCATCTCCATAACCAAGATAGTTATCACATAGTTACAGACCCATAAAATCCATTTTGTCTAACAACCGACTAAATTATTAGGTAGAAAATTGCCAATGCACATGCAGAAAATTTACCCACAGCAAGTAATCTCGATGCAGGTCAACCTGTGTGGACTGCGCACGCTGACCAGTGTCGATACATGTACTTTTTGCAAATGCATTAAGCCCCCTTTTCACAGAGCATGCCTCAGATTTATTGACTCGATATGGTATATTCGCTCTCAATTTCCTACCAGTCAATGATATCAATCAGTTTTTTAAACAACAAGGTTCGTATTCACCAACCATTCCAAAGAATATTCCTAGTCTTAACCTTTAAGATTTTGTTTTGAATTTCAAAGTAACACAACTTCTGATTAGCAACACCGAATGGTTTAGCAATTAGAAGTTGTGTTACTTTCAAATTAAGAAAATTCTAGAGAATGAGACTAAGAACGTTCTGAAAAACTAAGTGAATACGAACCCAGAAAATGTGTATTTTAAATGTCTACATTTCTCTCCGAGTAAATATGACATGGTAACTGGCAAGATGCTGTCAAATATGTGATATTCTTTTTCCCACCTTATCACACGTTCCACCTTGATTCCGAGACTAGATAAGTGTTACGTTTCTGCAAACTTCTTCATTTATACAGCGATCACATTTTGACGTAGAGGAGAAATTTGATACCCAAACATTTCTTCGATGGCACTTCCTTGATAAAAATAAAAAGTCATTTATTTCTAGATCCAATCACCAGGGTCCAGTATGGACATTATTCCTGACGTTACTCTTGGACCAGGTAATTAGCCAATAAACAAGGCCGAAAAGGGGGCTCAATGCATCCCCGTGATGCATCATACCAAGCAAATCATCACAGTATTATAGATCCGTAAAATTCGTTTTGTATAACAGCCTACTGAATCATGAGGTACATTGGTCCTTTGATACGCAGAAAATTGACCGAAAGCAAAATGTTTCGGTCCAGGTCAGCCTGCACAGAGTGCGCAGGCTGACCTGAGTCGATTTTTTTGTAAATGCATTACCCCTTTTCACAGATCATAGCTCATATATATCCAAGTCTGATGAGGATATACCTCCTAACCCATGTAGTGTAGCTGTTCTTCTCAGTCCTTAAGTGTAGTTGTTTCATTAAAGTCAACACCTTCTTAGTCCTTTAGTGTTGCTGTTCCATTGTGGTCAACTTCTAAATCCTTAAGTGTAGCTGTTCCATTGTAGTTAATTCCTTCTAAATCCTTACGTGTAGCTGTTCCATTGTAGTTAATTCCTTCTATATCCTCATGTGTAGCTGTTCCATTGTAGTTAACAGCTTTTGAGTCCTTTAGTGTAGCTGTTCCATCGTAGTTAAATCTTTTCTAAGTCCTTTAGTGTAGCTGTTCCAGTGTAGTTAATACCTCGTTTAGTGCAGTTGATCCGTGGTCGTTATGATAGAATTCAGAGTTATAGCTCGTTATATTCATTACATATAGCGTAGCCAAGTTTAGTATTATTCCTTAGAGCCCCGAATTAACCTAACATATACCTTCAGGCTCGAAATAAGACCCAGGCAATAGCCAAGACAAAGTTACATCTGTCCAGGATGTCTGACCAGAATGGACAGTGTAGAACAAAGATCAGCCTCCACAGTTTTTCAGTCTTATGTAGATATGTGTGATGATGACGCGTGATGAGAAGCTATACCTATAAAGTGCTTCTGCCCATTTTTGGTAGTAACCCCAAGAACACTGTATCTGTTCTCTCGGTTGTTCTTGTATACCTTAAGGTTTATAGTGCCAAGTAGAGCTTGCACTGAAAAGTATCTTCCATCTATCTTAAATTCAGGGATATCTGTCTCAAGAAAAGGGCGATTGGATTCCAATATAATGAAGCATTTTGCGCTTGTCCATATCAAAACTATCCTCCAGAGTGTAAAACTTCGAAATGGACGTTTTTGAAGGCCCAATCAAATGGCGAATTAATGCATACGTATTCCGTACGCGAGACACGCCATCATACTATATTTTGAACCATGTTTGACACTGTGTAGATACAGGTGGTTTTTCTGTTGTCGTGTGTGATATTTTATCGGCGTGCGACGCATGTGTATGAGCCGTAAAACTTTCAGGTATACAATAAACCTAAATATGGCCTCATACATCTTACAGGAATACCGGTTTTCCAACTTTAATTGCCGAGCCCCGTAGCTCAGTCGGTAGCGTACAGGACTTGAGAACAGGAGGTCGCTGGTTTGATCCCTGGCTCGGCCAATTTCTTTCCGAGGATTGATGATAGTCATTGCGACAGGATTCATTCCTTCTTACCTTCTTACCGCTGACCATTGTTTTGACAATGGCTATGTGGGAAAGCAGCCAGTGGCTTGGAAAGAACATTGTGCGAAGTACTGGTAAAAGGAACTCCAGGAAAGCACGGATAGGTGCACTAGCCGCTACGATATAACTGAAATAATGTTGAAAACGGCGTTAAACACCATACAATCAAATCAATTAAATCCAACTTTTATCGTAAGTTTTCATATTGGCAAGGAAAACCACTGCAGGAAGGAATTTAATATACAATTTTACTTCATTTGATATTATCACCATTTTTAGCCTGTGCTTGACTTGCCAAGCCTAAGGCTATAGTAATCATATACCAAAATTTCTACCCCATCCACATGATCCGGGCAGTTTCGGAAAACCCGAGTAAATGTGAAAAGTACCGCTTGCAATGCATCTCACTACGCTGAAAGAAACGACCCCCAAAACTGATAAAAATATTTGGGTTTGGACGTCAAAGTTAGGTTTAAGTTCACAAAGAACTGTAAGAGATGCGCGATGTTAATCTAACGAAAGTATTTGACTAAGAATTTCAAGCCCTAATGATCTTATTTACAAGTGGAAATTAGTGCGCTGTAACACTGAAGAAACATTGGCAAATCCTTAGATATAGTTACGGAATCGGCCGAGTAGTGACGAGTGATGTTGCCGAACAATACTCGGAATCTTTCATCTCTCCTACTTTTAGATACAATGTGCATGACAAAACACAGACGATGTGCTCTTTCCCCAAAACAGCTGAACATTTCAAAAACTCGGTAAGATTCATTTTCGCAAAATTACTGTGTTTCTCGTATCTAAAGGTATAAATATGTTTTGATGGGCCCAGTATGTACGATGCCTTATTTCTTCTTGTCAGAGTTGTCCTGGTATCCTATGACATCTCGGACCAAGACAATTTCGACCCATTTTGGGCATTACAAACTTGGCACACAAAATTGAATATGTAACGTTACACAGGGTATAAAACTTTGTAATATGAGCCATGGACAACCAGTTAAGAAGACCTAAATGGCGAGCGTGTTATATCAAAGATCAGACTTCCCATTAAGTGCCATCTGATCTTGATTTTTGATCTCCTACGCTATTTATCGATAATAAATTGCTTGACCTGAGATTAGCATCAGGTGGTAAGCGTTTTAGATCGAAGATCAGATTTATTACTCGGAGCAATCTGATCTTGATCTAAGCTGTCAATACGGGATATTTAACCCTTAGGCTTCTCAGCGCAACTCAATGCTCTTTCACGGATAGTGTAGATTAAGATCAGACTGCACAGAACGTGCAGTCTGATCTTGGATCTACATTGTCTGATACGATGAGTTATTTTCTACCAACAACAATTTTGCAGTGGCCATGTTACAGCATATATAAGTGGCTTGAAAACGTCATCCATTGTATTGAACAATTTAACCCTTTACCAAACAATCCCATCTTTTAATGACCCTAAGAAAGAAGCCTTTGAAAACACTGTGGGAAAAGGAAAAAATGCTGGTGACCAGCATTTCCTCCTTTTCCAATAATGTTTTCTACCCTTCCCGAAAAATATTTCACACTGCTTACGGATCCATATTTTTACTGCCAGTTGTTGCAGACAAATTTGATGTTAATGCATTAATAAAGTAACTGTATGCAGATGAACCGCTCCTTCCAAAATGATAGGAACATATTTCAAAGCTGATGAATTTTCAAAGGTGTCGGATTGCAGGGCAATTCAAGACCGTCAATATTAGTACTCATCTGTGTAAATCCACAATGTTACTAAGAATAATGTAAGAAAAATATTTTATCGTCCAATCATGCATTTGGTTCGAGGCTAGTTTGTCCAAAAACTAGCTTGGCTGTGGGCATGTTCATCCCTAGGCTCTTTCATCCAGGCTTGCGTGTCCCACATTATTGCACCGTACTTTATTAAAATGAATTTTAAGTGAAACATGAATTAAAAAATCAAGTAGCATCATATTGAAGATTTTTTTTCTTTAATTAACGTCTGTGAATCCCTGGTTTTCTTAGAATTTTCACCATCAGCGATGGGGGAACAATCTCAAATTTGTCGCCATCATTTGCTACTTCTAAATACCAAGATTACCAATCGTCAAAATTCAGAATTAAGGTAATATAAAAGCTCAGTGCTTGAGTGAGAGAGGACTGAATCGTGTCGTAATGACTACCATCAATCATCAAAAAGAAATTGGCTGAGCTAAGGATTCAAACCAGTGACCGCCCTGTTCTCAAGTCTGGTACGCTAATGACTGCTAATGGGGCTCGACTGCAGTAATTGGTTTTAACCTTTTACCAAATGATAAAATTTTAGACTTAACCAAATTGAAAGCCTTTGCAAATGATGGAATTTGTCCCAGATAGGGTAGAAAGCTTTGTGGGAAAAGGGGTAAATTCTAGTATACATAAAAGCAGCTGTATCTTGAATCACTTCGAAAATGCAGAAAATGAATTGAACAGGTTAGGAACAGGCCCATTGTTCTTAAATTTTAAAGAATCAAAAAGAATAGAGAGCAAATTGCTTGTTTACAAAAAAAGAGAGCCATTTTCTTTTTACCCCAAAAATATTGACCATCAGCAAATAATTTTTATGCACCATGTCTTGGATAAAGTTAAAAGTAAAACTGTAGCAAACACCAATCATCTGAAGACTACATCTCTGGCCAAATCTTCACCAGATTTAGTCCTAGTATTTGTCTTTATAATATTTAATCCTTTACCACACAATTCTGAGTTTCAACAACTGTGATGAAGGAGGGTTTAGAAAATACTGGAGAAGGGGGTTCAGGAGAAATTGCTGACGACCAGTATTTTCTCCTTTTTCCACATTGTTTTGCTACACTTTCCAATCTTAGCATTAGCATCACATTCTATTTGTCGTCTGCAGTACATTTCAATTTGGACAAGTCTAAAATTCTATTGTTTGATAAGGAGTTAAGATAATTTTGACAATTGCCACTATACAAATATGAAAATTGGGTTAGCAAGTTCGTTTCCTAATTACAACGGTCACAAGTTTAAATTTTGGTCAATCTTGGTAAAAATAAATAGGTCACACAAGACAGATTATAATCACTCTTGTTGGTTTTTTTTTTTGGCAGTAAATTAGAATTATCTGAGATGATTTCGAATGGTTGCTCCCCTGGTCACAACACTGACAACTTGTTTATACTTTTGAGACCATATTTTGATTATATGAACTGAGTTCATATTCACCAACTGTTCTTAAGAACGTTCTTTGTCTTATTCTCCATCCGGTTTAGCCAGTTAGATGTGTTAATTTCAAATCTAGAAAATTCAGGAGAATAAGACTGAGAAAGTTCTTAGGAATGGTAAATAAATAGAGATCCTGATCTGTCCATCTGTCTTAATAGTATGCCATGCAAATTTCCATTTGTGTTGAAAGCCAAGCCAAGACAGGTGGTTCAATCTATTAAATACAAGGCTTGAAAGCCAGGGTTGCTGAGCTCTGCTTATTTCCTTCAGACAATTGATGATATTCATGGGAAGAGGATTCAATCCCTCTCACTGCTGTATATTTTTTCAACTATGTTTATGTGGTAAAGTAGCCAGTGGCTTGGAAAGTACAAGTTAAACCAGTTCTAGGAAGGCATGTATAGGTGCACTGGCCTTTGCAACACAATTGAAATAATGTTGAAAATAGTGTTAAACCATAGAAGCAAGTTTTGGTCCAAATTTACTGAAAATTGTTGGGTCAAAATTTTGTCTAGATAATCTTTTTGACTGTACAATACCGATAGGTCCATTTGTTTACATTTCAAAAGCAGTATAAGCATGGAAAATCCCAAAAGGATATCAACCAGGTTACATTCCCGCCCATTGTCAATGAAACTTGGTCAAAATGTTAGATTTCACTGTGTTTTAGGGTAGCTTTGGCTTTAAATTGAAATTGGACAGAATATTTGTAATTTTAAACCAATGTTTCCCTAAAACACAGTGAAATCTAACATTGAAATTTGGCAGAAAATTTGAGTCCAGTTGGTAGCGTACAGGACTTGAGAGCAGGGGGTCGCTGGTTCGATCCCCGGCTGGGCCAATTTCTTTCCAAGGATTGATGATAGTCAATGTGACAGGATTCATTCCTCTCTCACCCGTGATCATTGTTTTGACGATGGTTATGTTGGAAAGTAGCAAGTTGCTTGGAAAGAATATTGTGCGTAGTGCTGGTAAAAGAAACTCAAGGAAAGCATGGATAGGTGCACAGGCTACCGTGAAATAACTGAAATAATGTTGAAAAGGGTGTTAAACACTATAAATCAATCAATCAATCAATCAGAATATTTTCCTTGATAAATATTTCAGACAAGTGTAAAATGAATCATATCGGGTCAAAAAGTAGGTCACCTGGGAAAATCGTAGGAAAACCTTGTTTGTACTCAGAGATAAAATTTTCAGTCAGATACTCATGAAAATTGCTTTGAATTTTTGTCTTAATGACATCTCGTACAGGTTTGATATTAGGTTGTGTAGTATCAAAAAGTAGGTCACTTTTATGAATCAGAAAAACGTATATAGGCCACATTTATCAGCAGTAGGCCTGTTCCTTTTTTCATGCTGCTCATTTTGATCGGTTGCATGAGCCTTTACAAATTTAGGTTTTTCCATTCTGTTGTCAACTGTACAGACTGTCAGTGTGAGACAATGTAGAGATATTTTTATTAGTCTGTACGAATGTGATCTACAAGTTTCAAGCCTGTACAAATGTGATAGAAAGTTTGAGCTTCTGGGCCTCTTCTTTCTTCTTCTTCTTCACCCCTTCAGATGCCCAGGCCTTCAGTGCCTTTGGCGCTTTTATTATTATTGTAAACCGGGAGCATCAAGCATGTATTAACATTTTTGGTTTTCCGTATTAAAATCACTCTTTGCAGACGACAAAAGTTTAGACTCGCCCTGACAATATTTTAGACTCGCCCTGATTTAAAACATTTGCAGGCGACAAACTAAGTTTGGCTGAAAAGATTTTATCCGTAAAAGGATAGAAAACATTGTGGGAAAAGAAGAAAATGCAGGTCACCAACATTTTCTTCTTTTGCCGTAATGATTTTAAAAGCCTTCTTCCTCAGTCAGATTGGCGATCAAAAGAAGCAGTGGTTTCCTTTTGCAAGTTGTTCAAGTTTTAACCCTTAGAGCGCCGAATAAATCTAATCAGACCTTCAGGGTGTACAAAAAGGACCCTAAATAATGGCAATTTCAAGGTTTCGGTTGTTCAGAATGTTTCAGCGAAGCAAAGAGTGAAGATCAAAGATTAGACTGCACATTTTATGCGGTCTGATCTTGACCTTCATCGGCCGCAAAGGCAACTTACGTTGTGAACGGCGCATTTAGGGTAAACGTTTAATGAGAAAGGGTTGACTAGTTGTATGAGGTAATGATTAACAGCACGTACCTCTTTGCCAAACGAAAGAAAATTAGATTTTCTGTAGATGCATAAAGCCCATTTTCTAAGAGCATGGCTCTTTTAAAATAGCTTTGCCAGCTTTGTTCTTAACGGGTAACGAAAAAACTCTATATGCATATGTTCGTTTGTAGGCGCAATTTTGTGTCCACTTAGAAAGCTTTTGGCTGAAAGTTTAAAGAAAGCTGTGTTACCGTGGAAACTAGTACACCTGCAACCTTTCATTATTATTGGTCGGTTATTGCAGGAGTTTTGGCCTTTTGAACATTCTTTCAAAAACTGGCACTGTTCCAGTGATAAGGTACTCGGTTGGAGTCTCGTCTGTTTTGGACAGTAGTAGTTACCCTTGCCTTGAGAATAAGAAAATAATCAAAATCTCCTCTCCGTGCTGCATCACATTAAAAACAAAAGAAACGTAGTCATGGTGACAGAGCATTCAAGTATTTACAATCGTTCTATTTGTCTTGTTGTTTTTATTTCTAGTCAAGAATACTAAATCCGAACATTACACATGTATTCATCATAAGAAAAGAAAGCGGCTGTCTCCAGTGCGTCAGTGCTTTGATTTTAATTGGGGAAGTTATTTATCAATTGATCGCCCCGCTGTGAAAGGACACTAAGTTTTATCAGTGTCTCTCACACGGACGATAAAGTTGCGTATCAATGATATGTCGCGTTACGTACTCTGCTTTGAGATTCTTTCAATATTTTTCTTTACTTTTTGTACATACGAGTATAGCGTTTGTCCAAATAAATGTTTATGTTACGGCACTACAGCGGAGTGTGACCTATTGGACACCGACAGTAAAATAGAGCCAGATCTCCCGCATGGAACAGAACGTGTACTATTAAAGAACTGGGGTCAATGGAATCTTACTTGGGATAGCGTGACACGTCTGGAACTACTAGATACAAAGTCTGTATGCAATCAGCCAATATTACAGCTTCGCAATTTGACATCTTTGAAAATATACACGAAACGTTTCTTGAATTATTTAGTATTCTTGACATACAATCTCAGTTGGGTGTGAAACAATTGTATTTTTCCGGCATCAAAAACCTGTCATTCACGGATGTTACAGATTTGCTAAGGGGGTCAAGATTTTCTACAGTTGAGGAGCTTGTCATTGATCGCATTTCATCTGACAACGATGACAAAATTCTAACTGTGCCCTCGAGTTTCTTCACAGAGTTATCGAACAAAACAGAATTACGCCGTCTATATATGACCAATTTGTATTTGAATAGCATAGACATTCTTGGAACACGGCGTCCGCCTAAGTTTAATTACTGTCAATGAGAGGCTCGTCAACTGACAGTGTAATTAGGTCATTACGATATTTACAAAACAAGCGTGTGTTAAACATTGAAAACAGTAGATGCTAGTGAAACAACCATCCGA
Source organism: Tridacna gigas (assembly GCA_945859785.2). Taxonomy (NCBI): domain Eukaryota; kingdom Metazoa; phylum Mollusca; class Bivalvia; order Cardiida; family Cardiidae; genus Tridacna; species Tridacna gigas. The sequence continues at coordinate 9,352,770 of OX244034.2, read as the reverse complement.
TCTATACGTGCCGGACTCGCATGAATGAAGCATATCTCTAATAGTTACTTAACGGGACAAATGTTTCGAGTATTTTAGTATAAGTACATGTACTTTCGTAATGTCGAAAATCGAATTTTTAACGGTGTCTGTTATATTAATGAGCCGGTAAGTTTCTCAGGTGTCACTTATGATTTCTCCTCCTACAAGTTTAGATTAAGAAAGCTTGAACTGTCGAAGAATAACGGGTAATTTATGAATGCTACATATATTTCACATGCAGAAGTCGGCATAGAGGAAATTAACGCTTCATTTAACATAATTTAGTATACAAATCCAAGCCTCGTCTTCCATGCAAACTTTGTGAGAAAATTAGATCTAAATCAAATCGCCTGTACAAGATGCAGACTGAGTTTCCCGTTGACTTTGTAGACTTATTTCGACGCCTCTCTAGCCTGAGATATCTTGATTTGTCCAACAACCGACTCAAAGCGGTACATTATAGCAACGTTTTCAAAAAGTAGAGAGCTGAGACATCTTGATCTCGGACATAATGGATTAACGATGATCTCTTTTAGTCTTGCTTCGTGTATTAATTTAGAGTATTTAAATCCCGTTGAAAACAGGATTTATTTTCATGATATCAATAGCGTTGAGCCTTTGAATAAAATCTTTATTGTGTTGAGGCGAAATACGGACGAAAATATCAAAGTCAAAACAGCAGAGACCACCGTAAAAGTGGATCTCAGTGGAAATTCTTTCAGTTGTTCGTGTGACAATATAGACATGCAAACTTGGATGGTAGACAACAGTGATGTGCTCATCAGTAACTTGAGTGGGGAATATTTGTGCACTTATAACGGGAAAGAATATAATATTATGACGGATGAAGTGAAAGAAATATCGAACAATTGTTACCTTCAGCACATGCTTCGCATATCGTTACCTCCGACAAGTGTCACTATTACGATAATGTTGCCGATTATCAGTTTCATATTAAGCCGCATAATTCGTAATCGCGTGGTAAGAAATGTGTTGCGAGGTCTACAACGGAACGAATTCCCGGTCCAGTTTCTGATGTTTATTTCTCACTATAGTGCGGATGACGAACTTGTTATAGATTACATTTTACCAACATTATCACAAAGAATAAAAGAGGCCACAGAGACGGATCGTGATTACATGTGTTTTGGCGACAAACATTTCCGCCCAGGTCACATGATTGTTGAGAAGATTATGAGAAGCATAGATCAGTCGGCAGTAGTTGTTCTTGTTATCTCTAACAATTACATAAAAAGTAGTTGGTGTGATATGGAGGCGGAGGCCAAGGAGGCTGAAACACAACAAAAACCAATAGTACTTATTCTGACGGAAAAGACAGACGAAAAAGAAATGTCCCCTGTATTGAAACAAATATTTAACCGTTATAAACGATTCAAATGCTTCACCAAGGAAGAGGGACAACACGAAGTGTCGCCCACCTGGGATACCTTATCGAAATCTATTGTTGAGCTTGCAAGTGCCCAGATGAATGTTTGAATCTAATGTGTCATGTAGATTTTGCCAGTTTCAATACATTTTATCACACTTTTTGTTCTAGGCATGCAATGTAGGTTTCGTCCGTGTGCGATGTCTAGCACTGACTTTCCTTTGCATCGTTGGATGTTGTTCAGTTATTTGTTGCAAATTAGCGCAGGAGGTAATGATTTAAAAGCATTAACCCTTTACATCATGATGGCCCTAAAGTCGCTCACCTGAGCTTTTTGAGCAAACATGACCCATTTCCATTTTTTTCCTAGATAACATAACAAGCATTTCAACACGCTTACATGAGCAATGGACTGAAAATGCGGCCTCTAGAGGGCACACAAGGTTTTTCAAAGATTTGTCTCGGTGACCTAGTTTTTGACCCACTGCGAGCCATTTCCAAACTCATCAAAGGAATCATCAAGACAAACATTCTGACTGATTTTCATGACTATTAGACTAAAATTATGGCTTCTAGAGCATATGCAAGGTTCTTTAAAGATTAAGCCCAGTGACCTTCTTTTTTAACTTGACATGACCCATTTTCGACCTCGTCCTGAATATCATCAGACAATCATTCTGATCAATTTTTATGAGAATTGGGCTTAAAATGAGGCATTTAGAGTGTACACAAGGTTTTTTCCAAGATTACACATGGTGACCTAGTTTTTGACCAGACATAACCTATTTTTACAAGCATCTGAGATATCAAAACAAACATTCTGACCAAATTTTAGGAGTACTGAACTGAAAATGTGGCCTCTACAGTGTAATAAGGTTTTTAAGAGATTTGATCCGGTGACCTAGATTTCAACCTGATATGATTTCAAACATATCAAAGAAATCATCAAGACAAACATTCTGACCACTTTTCACGAGTATTCGTTTGAAAATTTGGCCTCTACAGCGAACACAATGTTTTCCAAAGATTTGACCTTATGACGTAGCTTTTGATCAGTTATGACCCATATTCAAACTCATCTCAGATATTATCAGCAACACAAACATTCTGACAAAATTTCAAGACTATTTGACAAAAACTGTGGCCTGTAGAGCGAACAGAACATTTTTCAAAGATTTGATCCTGTGGCCTAGTTTTTACCCGACGTGACCAATTTTCAAAGTCGTTTGAGATATTATCAAAACAAAGATTCTGATGAAGTTTGTTCATGGGTATCGGACTGAAACTGTGGCCCCTAGAGTGTACACAAGGTTTTTTCAAAGATTTGACCTAGTGACCTAGTTTTTGACCTGATATAATCATTTTCGAACTCGTCCGAGATATCATCGAATAAACTTTCTGACTAAGTTTCATGAGTGATTTCCCTTGAACATTGCGGACATGCTTTTGAAAACACGTTGATTCGGCCGATAAAAAAACAAAAAAATGGGGGTAGATTTGTAAACATACAGACATGCAATTGGCTGTTTCCATCCGACACAGAGGTTAGTTAAACCATACAGCAAGCTGTATATCCCAAGAAACAGTATAGCTCGAGCTTTGCTATGCATTAGACTGTCTACTTGTGTTGCTGCCCTTCTGTTGACATGTGGTGAAGTGGAGTCAAACCCTGGGCCTCATACTGGTGTAGAGACCCGTGCCGCTAGGTTCTAGTTTATCTACCGCTAGTTAAGATGAAGATACAAGTGCCAGAGCTTCTCCGTCTCGTAATAAGTCTCAACAAAGTACTTAGCCTTAGTTAGTATCGAACAGAAAGGGTAAAAAGCCTGCAAACAGTGACCAGGATATTATGTCTTTTCTTCATGAAATGAGGTTTTAATTCAAGAATGTGATTGCTACCTTGGTGAAGTAAAGTCTGAATTTTCTCCCATCCATAGAAAGATGGACACAATTAGTACATCAATACGTGAACTGAGATCAGAAAACGAATCGCTTAAGGCTGAAAACAAGAGCATAAGAACGGGACTGAAGTCGATTCAACAAAAACTTGGTTATATAGAAGGTCAGTCGCGAAGGAACAATTTGCGACTTTATGGCATTCCTGTTATGATTAATGAGCAGTGGAACATCTGCAAGACAAGGTTAGATCTTTCATTAAGAATGACCTACACTTGCCGGACATGGAATCGATTAGGATCGAACGTGCCCATAGGGTTAAGGGAGAACCGACAAACTATTAAGTTAAGTTTTCCCACTTCAGGGACTGTACTACCATTGTGCAAAAAGCCAAGGAAAAGCTATCAGGTGGTGATGGTATTCGGTTCAACCAGATTACACAGATAGGGTGAAAATGCACAGGCGGGAGCTGGGAAAGATTGTGGTAGAAGAGAGGGAAAAGGGGAACTACTCAGCTATACATTTCGATAAATTGATTGTGAATGATTCCGTCTATAAGTATGATGAATGCGATAAGTGTATTGTTCATGTAGGTAAACGTAGAAACCGGCAGTTCGCACGTGCACGCGGTGAGGGCGTAGCCCGGTATAATGAAAGCAACTCTCAATCATTGGTTTTGGTAGCTGATAATAGCAGTGACCCAGAACAACCTTATGTAAATCAACCACGTGACAACGACGATCCAACGGATAACTTACGCTCTACACCTGTGTTTGCAGATGAGACTGAATAGGGGGCTGGCCAAGGCCATTGTAATATATTTAAGGTTATTTCATGGAAAGTTCAGGGCTTAAGTAAGCATGTGAAGAACGTTGATTTCATTAATTACGTATCGTCTTTTGATGTAGTATTTCTATGCGAGACATGGAGTAAATTTTCTTGGGAGTTTGGTAGCCTTTTGCAACGTTTCAATCATTTTGATAAGGTCTGAATTCAAAAGTCAGGTGCTATAAGAAATAGCGGGGGTGTAAGTGTGTTCACTTCTAGTAGGGTTTCTGATCTAAACCTATGTATTAGAATTTGTGAGCAGTGGTCTGATTGTATTGTTTTACTATGTAGACTGTCCTTATTTTATGATGTTAATGAAATAATATTGTTTTTTTGTATACATCTCTCCAGAAGGGTCGACCATATATGACGGCTTATCTGAGCCAAATGGAATTCTAACCATGCAAGAATACTATGACGAATTAAAAAAAAAAAAAGAAAAATCAAACAGCAGAATTAGTTATCGCAGGCGATTTGAATGCTCGCACCAAAGATTTTGACGATTATATATTTGAAGATGACATTTCCTATATTCACGGTGATGTAAATTACAACTCCAATGATTTTAATCTACCACGTAATAACAGGGACTGCTATAGATTTAACAATTTTGGTAGATCTCTAGCAGACTTTTGTAAGTCACGTGATATGCACATTATAAACGGGCGACTTTGAAATGATAACTGTGGCAACTACACCTGTTTTTCAAATGAAGGAAAAAGTGTGGTAGATTATTGTTTAACCAGCAAAAGTGTTTTTGAATTTGTGCCATATTTTGTAAGTGGTGAGCGAGATGAGTCTGATCACTATCCCCTCATTTGCCATTTGTCACTTTCGCGGAAGACCTTGGTATTAAACAATAATAACACAGAACACAGTCATGCTCACAACTGATTTTATTCATTACAAGTGGAGTGAAAATCACAAAAAACATATTTGTTGATAAATTCTATGATTTATTACAAAGCAGTAAGCGTACAATAGTTGACGCCATCGATCACGATGTAAATGTAGTAGTAAACGGGATTATCTCCCTTTACCAACGTTCTGCAAAGAATATGCATAAAAAATATAGCTAAAAAATAAAAACTTCACTCAGCCATTATGTGATCAATTGAAACACTTTAAGTACAGATGCCTTCGTAAATTTCGAAAAACTAATAATCAACTTCATTATAGGGACTATATTATTGCGAGAAATAAATTTAAAGCTGCAATTTTGAAAAGACGCCTTTCTCACGAAAAAATCAAACGAAATTCATTGGTAGAAAGTAGATCCAACCCAAAATTATTCTGGAGAATGATAAAGAACAGTAATGTTTCTATTTGTTCTATAGTGTCATCGGCCATCAGTGCTAGGGAATGGTATAATTACTTTAACTCCCTTGTAAGTGATACTCAGCTTCCCATTTGCTTGTTAGGGATAATACCGAATTTGCTAGTCCAGACGCAGATATTTCAAATTCTGAAATTTCAGTTAGTGAAATTTCTGGTGTGATTAAGAGACTTCCAAACTGTAAACGTGCTGGAATTGATGGAATACCGCCTGAGTTTTACAAAAATACTCTGCCAGAAATTTTGCCTGTTTTACATAAATTGTTCAATGCTGTATTCCCTACGGGAAATTTACCTGCTCTTTTGTTGCAATCTATTATCTGTCCAATTTTCTAGTCGGGCATTAAAAGCAATCCAGCATATTACCGCGGAATTTCTATTACTACGGTTCTGTATAAATTTTTTTCTTGTATCATCAATAATCGACTGTACAAATGGGCGGAGTCCAATCAGAAAATAGACGAGTCACAGTCTGGGTTTAGACGTAACTACTCAACTGTTGATAACTTACTCTCATTGCAAGCTATGATTCAAAAGTACTTGTCAAAACAATGTGCGCGTTTCTATTGCTTATATGTATATTTCAGTAAAACTTTTGACAGAGTTAATCACAGCATTTTGTTCGACTGTTTAAAACATTTAGGCATTCATGGAAACTCGTTGAAAACATTAGTAGCTATGTATTCAAATATCTTAACATGTATAAAAACTGATGAAGGACTGACAGAATTTTTCAAGTGTAATGTAGGTACCCGTCAGGGCGATAGTACAAGTACAACAATGTTTTCTTTATTCATTAACCAGTTATATACCAGGCTGCGAGATGGGTGTGGAAATGGAATTTATATTAATGATAATACACCAGATATAGTATGTCTAATGTTTGCAAACGATATCGCCAAATGTTCTGATACAGTCGTAAATTTACAAAAACAACTCAACATTATTAATAAATCTTGCTCTGACACAGGCATGGAGATAAATTTAAATAAGACTGAAATCATAGTTTTCAGAAATGGCGGCCCACTAAGAGCGAATGAAACATGGTATTTTGGTGATAAGCAAATTCGAACAACTTCTTGTTACAAATATATGGGTCTGTATTTCACTCCTATGTTGTCATGGTCCTCTGCACAAGAGAAACTTGCAGCTCAGGCAAAGAAAGCAATGCTGTCCATTTATAACTATCAGAGATCTTTTGGTTATTTCCCACATAAAGACCATTTTAAGCTATTTGATTCTATTGTAAACATATACTTTGTTACGGAGCCCAGATATGGGGACACACTTACTCTAATATTATAGAATCAGTACATTTTAAATTCTGTCGGAGATATCTGAAAGTGAATTGAACAAATAATATGGTAGTTTTTGGGCGAATGTGGAAGATACCCCCTTTTCATAGATTATTACCTTTATTGCATAAAATACTGGTGTAAATTATTGGAAATATCAGATAGAAGATACCCTCGTAATTGTTATTTAATGTTAAAATCTTTAGATGATGTAGGGCGAAGAAATTGGGTACCGTGCGTTAAAAATCTCCTGTTTTCACATGGATTTGGATATGTTTGGGTGTCACAAGAGATAGGGGATGTAAATATTTTTCTAAAAGTATTTAAGCAGCGTATTATTGACTGCTTTAAGCAAAATTGGCGTTCTTCTATAAATGAATCGAGTCGTTGCTTTCATTACAAACACTTTAAGTCTCTGTTAAACCCCGAAAAATACTTGATTTTAGATTTACCATATAGATACAGAACTGCACTTGCAAGATTTAGATGTTTTAATCACAAGTTTGGTATTGAAACTGGGCATCATGCAAATATACCTCGTGAGGACAGAATATGCTTGTATTGTTTCCAAAAGTCAGGTGAAAGAGTAATAGAATGTATTTTTTCCATTGTTCTAAACATGACGAGATAAGAAATCACTATCTTTTCAGCTGGTATAAATCAGGTACAGATACAAGAAACTTTTATGATCTACTACAAACAACAAACTATGACAAATAAAGTATCACTATACTTTTTTTATGCTACTTAAAAGTTAAAAGGTGAATCAGTCTATGTCTGTGTATATATTCATATGTGATTGTTATTAATATTATGAGCCGGAGGTTTTTACAGTTTGAATAAAATATTATGGTCATTGTGGACAGTTTGGAACTGGATCAGACCGCACAAAAGGTTCAGTCTGATCTTGGGTCTTGGCTGCCCATCATTGAGAACGGCACCAAAGTGAAGCAACCTGTTTATATCCTGTAGATTCTTAAGTCCAGAATTTATGTGTATATGTATATGCATTTTTATTTCGGACAGTTTGAATCGGGATCAGACTGTAAAAAAGCTTCGATCAGATCTTTGATCTTGACTAGCCAACACGAAGGGCTGTACTATAACGAGTTAACCCCTTTAAACGGCAATTTAATGTTATATCTGCAGATTCTTAAAGCTCATATGTATGTGTATATGTATTTTTATTGTCATTACGAACAGTCATCGAGGATGCCAATGGGGTGATTCAACCCGTATACACAATAGCTTATTGCTACCCTAAAACCCAGAATATACATGTAGCTGGGAAAACGTTCCGTGCATTTTAGAAGTAGACCTAGATTACCCTATAGACCTGCATGATTTGCACAACGACTACCCCTTAGCCCCCGAGCATTTAAAGATAAACGGGGTGAAGAAACTTATTCCTAACTTTGACGCAAAAAAAATAAAAAAAAAAAACCTTTTGCACCACCAAGCTCTTAAACAATACCTAGATTTAGGGCTAAAACTAGTAAAGGTCCAAAAAGGGATTAGGTTTGAGGAAAGTGCCTGCATTAAACAGTACATCGATCTAAACATAAAACTCAGAACAAAGGCTGACAACGAGCTTGAGAAAAATTTCTTTAAGCTTATGAACAACTATGGAAAATCTCAGAAAAAGAGTAAATGTAAAACTAGTTAATGACAGAAAAAGGGCTAAAAATCTCGCGGCAAAACCTAATTTTGTGCACGGGAAAATATTTACTGAGAACTTCTCAGCGATCCATACGAAAAAAACCTGCTTGGAATACATCAAGCCCGTTTACTTCGGGGCGTGCGTTTTAGGCATCAGCAAGACCCTGATGTACGACTCTTTTTACAACTACTTTAAGAGGGAATACGAAGAAAAAATTAGGTTACTTTATACTGATACTGACAGTTTTATACTTGAGATAGAAACTGAAGACTTTTACAAGGACACTGCTCCGCACGTTGCTGCAAAGTTCGATACAAGCAGCTACCCTCGAGATCATCCTTCTGGAATAAAAGCCGGCGTCGACAAGAAGGTTATAGGTATGTTTAAAGATGAGCTGGGCGGTAAAATTATGGCGGAATTTGTTGGTCTAAGGGCTAAATTATATGCCTACAAGACTTTGGAGGGAGAGGAAGAAAAGAAGTTAAAAAGCCGCAAAGATTAAACCAGACATGGTGGGAAGACGCTGGATTGGGGGCAAATCTTGTAATTAGCGGGGGTTCTGGCGTTAGAATAGATAACTTAATTAAAGGACCAGATTCTAGAGGAACTGTTAGCTTTTTTAGCATCACTTAGGGGTATGTTTCACCAGGTTTACGATAAGATTAATTTCGGCGTGGGACAGATTCTTACTTTCGTAAGAAATTATGATGGCATTATTTTTAGAGAGGCGAAAGTCGATGCTGGTAAACTCGTCCTTAGTAAGATTTCCTGGTATATGCCCCACGGTCGTCCCGCGGACCAGGAAAAAACTCAAACTCTATAAAATGAGTTTAAGTTTAAAACGTTGTTCGTGCCAAATTTTTAACGAGTTATAATATTTTTACGCGGTCGTCGCAAATTTCTCTAACGCGCTCGTAGCTTTTTTTGCCGGAGAAAAGAAGTACAGCAAAGTCCTCCAAAGTGAGAAACATTTATGAAATTTTTGCGAAATGTTTTCTTCGGTAGAATTTTTGGGAAAGGTCAGTGAGTGCAGTTTTTGCAAAAATATCCAAACATAGTAATGACGGCGGCTCGGCTCGTTAGGAAAGTTTTCCGAGGGTTTCTCGGGGGTGAGCCAGGACTCACATTTATACAGTAGTAGTCTGGTTTTGGATCTTTACTGTCCGTTATTATAATTGGTGACACTTAAGTGAATCAGCCCCTCTGCACGGTAATTTACAATTATATCCCATAGATTCTAAAAACCCGTAATGTCTGTGTGCATATATGGACCTAGTAATACTAAGTCATTTGTATCGTTAAAGTATCCAAGCTCAGTTTGTTTGCTGTTGCTAGATGACTAGAGCAGGATCAGACAGCGCAACATGGGCAGTGTGATCTTGAGTCTAATCTTTCGCCAATAACAAAGCATTACAAGTTACTAGAATATGAATTCACATGTTTCTAGACTTAAAGATACATCCATATTCATTTCAACCAGATTTTAAGTCATTTCATTTGTATTTTATTAAGCTATAATCAGTCTTGTGGCTTTATGCTAAGTGTTGCATCAGTTACGATGGATAGAAAATGCATTTCATTTTCTGAAGCCCTTCCAAGAAATCACAGGTAACTTTTCTATGTTTATACAGTTGATTAATTCTGAACCATACTACAGTCTATCATGTTTTAACCGGGTTTTTCTTTCTTGCTGTAAGGATGTATCTTTAATAGGTAATCACTCAACATGTTTGTATGTATTTAGATATGTATGTCATTAGTATAATGGGCCAGAGGCCTTTATACTTTGAATAAAATATTGTATTGTATTGTCATGAATATCGGACTGAAAATGTGGCCTGTAGAGCGTACACAATGTTTCTTCAAAGATTTTACCAGACATGACCCACTTTCAAAATATTGGGAGATTTTATCAAAACACATGTTCTGAGCAAGTTTCATGATTTAGAACTGAAAACGTAGCCTCTAGAGCTTACAAAAGGTTTTTCTGAAATTTGATCTAGTTTTTGACCCAACATGACCCATTTTCGAACTTGTCTCTGATATCATCAAGACAAACATTTTGAGTAAGTTTCATGAGTATCAGACCTTTAGAGTGTACATAAGGTAAAAGTTGACGACGGACACAGCACGATCACAGAAGCTCACCTTGAGCACTTCGTGCTCAGGTGAGCTAAGAAGACACACTTTAGACTAATCAACTTGAGGCCCTTGAGAACCTAAAATCGCTCTACTGGCAGCAATTTTGCCTTTTTTCTAGCATACATTATGAATACACGATGCAAAAAGGTGAAGGACACCCCCCCCCCCAAAAAAAAAGAGAAGGGAGTTGTTGTTGTAACTGGGCTTGAACCCACTAAGAAAGCACAAGTGGGCATGTTGAATTGAACAAATAGTGAAAAAAATTGAAGTACAATTTCTCAAAACCAACTGTTTGGAATCCAGGCAAATTTGATAGGGTTTCAGTACTCATTGTATTAAACAATCCCTGCAAAGAAATGTGACTGACAATGTAGACCGTATTGAGTAAACAATACTAAGTCTTCAAATGGCTGCTTTTCCCAAACTGATTGCTAGATTTTCTTCATTTTAAATAGAATTCGATCCCTTGATGATACAAATAATCCTTGCAAGTTTCAAAAGAATTGGATCTACAAAGCAACTCTGCAACTTTCATGAAAATTTGACACAAATGCCGAGTCGTTGTAGCGTAAACAAGAAATATAAATTTTCAAATTTAAATGGCTACTTTTCCCCTACTGATTGTCAAATTTTGGTTAAAATCAATACGGTTCAAGCTTTTGATGATACAAAGCAAATGTGCAAGTTTCATGAAAATCCAATTACAAATGCTGACCTTTTCGCGTAAAAAAGAAATGTAAATTTTAGACTTTAAATGGCTACTTTTTCCATACTGATTGTTAGTTTTTTTAATTAAAATCAATAAGGTTAAAGCTATTGATGAGATAAACAAACTGTGCAAGTTTCACGAAAATCCAACCACAAATGTAGACTAAAACACATAAACAAGAAAAGGAAATTTTGAACTTTAAATGCCTATTTTTCCCATAGTGATTGTCAGATATTTTTCATAATCAATAGGGTTCAAGCTATTGATGAGATTAACAAACTGTGCAAGTTTCAGGAAAATCTGACCACAACTGCAGACTTTATCGTGTAAACAAGAAATTTAAATGTTGAATTTTAAATGGCTACTTTTCCCACACTGATTGTCAGATTTTGTTCAAAATCAATAGGGTTCAAGCTACTGATGAGATAAACAAACTGTGCAAGTTTCACGAAAATCCGATCACAAATGCAGACTTTATAGCCTAAACAAGAAATCGAAATTTTGAATTTTAACTGGCTACTTTTTTCACACTGATGGTCAGATTTTTTTCAAAATCAATAGGGATCGAGCTATTGATGAGATAAACAAACTGTGCAAGTTTCACGAAAATCTGACCACAAATGCGGACTTTATCGCGTTAACAAGAAAAAGACTAACGGACGGACGTGCTGGCTCACAGCCAGGTAGTGCTAAAAATGAAAGCAAATTCGATGTTGCAGAAAAGATGAGGTCTGCTCATTAAATGCTATCAAACATTGTGGGCTGGGTTATCAGCATTTCTCTTTTTCATGATAGGCGTATTTTTCCAAACACCGCTATGTATCTTTTTATTGATCTATTATGTAAATACAAAATTGCTTTATCAATTTTCAGATCTACACGCCGTAAACTCTCTAAACTGGTTAGACACAATAAAAGCTCCAGGCTTGTTGAAAAGGGGCGTTGGTGCAAGAAAAGTATCGACCAAGGTCAAGCTGTGTAGTCTGTACAGTCTGCACAGGCTGACCTGGGTCGAAACGTTTTGTTTTTGGTCAATTTTCTGCATATCAAAAGACATTTGTACCTCATGATTAAATAGGTTATTATTGCAAAAAAAATTTCAGGTATCTGTAACACCGTGATGACTTGCTTGGTATCATGCATCACGGAGACTGAGATTCTCAAATCACTTATAATAATTTTAGCTCATTTAGACATTTGACCATGGTAAAAATTGATCCCGTTTGGATGAGAGGGACAATTTTACATTTCGGTCCGAAAATAATGTATCTGCTCCTTCTGAGCTGTTCTTATTGAAATATATTGAAAGAAAAGCATACGAGGAGTGTTCAAGTATGAATGCATCTAAGCTCCTAAAAATTGAGTCTTCAAAGATTTCACTGAAATTTTTATTTTTAGACTTATTTTCTGATTTAAAAAAAAAAAAAAAAAAAAAAACACCGGACAGATTGTTTTAAAATTTTGCCCAGGAATTAGAACTTTCTAATACCTCGTAATTTAAAAAAAAAAGTATATCAAGCGAGGCTTTTTTTAGGAGTGACGTACATTTTTAAGAGTTAGTGACAAATGAATTACCTCCCTGTATAATAAACTTCTGTTTTGGCGTGATTTAGCATCCGGATCATTTATTAATCTTCTATTTTCTTCTGCGTCTGTGATTTTCAGATAATGCACCAACATATTACAGACAGAAATATACCATCTCACTGTCATGATAACCCTTTTGGAATACAACAGAGTTACAAAAAGGAAACACCTGTGAGCAGGCATGTGTCCTTAACTGCTTAACATATAAGTGCACTTTGGAAACAGTGCTGAAAGGTTAATAAAAGCAAGTCGTTTTATAACGGATAACCCTTACGCACGACTTTTTTTCTCGTTTTCTAACAGTTGTCTCCGACTTCATCCTCCTTAAGCGCAACCTTCTGGAATTCAACAACATCTGCGGCCATCTTGTCAACCACCCGTCCGAGGCCGTCAAACCGGGACCGATATTCCCGAATCAATCCTAAAAATGGAACGGGAAAATTTACGTTGAAGACTTTCACGTTTCCGAAGCTGTTTTTCAGCATCTGGACAACATCGCCCGACCATATCTTAATCATATCAACAATCCTATGCATTTTTTGTGATCTATTCGAAAGATGGGAAACTCTGTTTTCCTCGAGACCAAGCTGAGCCCGGTACAATTTTATTTCTCTTTCAATGGCTGTGTTTCCGAAATTGGAATCGTTATTATCTGAATTGGCTGGATTTACCATACTTTCGACCATAGAGGAGAAAGTTATCCACCATCTCCTTTTCTTTAAAGCTTCTTTCTTTCTCTCAATTATTTTTGAAAGATGTGTCTCTATATTGAATAGCACAGCCGCCCTTTTTGCCTTTGGGGCTTCCTTCACCATATCATCAAGCAATTCTTCGAATTGTAATTGTGGATGGTCTTTTTCGAAACTGTCGATGAAATAAACGGGTACATTGGTTACGTCTGATTTCATTTCGTCTTTGCATTTTTTAATCAGTTCCCTGATAAGCACCTCATCCGTTTTATCAATATTTGCTTTTTTCCTTCTCTTCTCGTTGGCCATATCTTGCAGCATCTTACTTCTTACGAGAAAGGCTGGCTTCTTTAAGTTTTTCATTTGTTTGTGCAACCACATTTCATCTTCAGTAAAACGTGTAGCCGTTATGATAATGATGAAGTCATACTGGTCAATGGAAACCTTCTTGTTTTTCAGATAGGTCTGCCTTGGAAACTCTTCTGTGCCGACTCCCGGTACATCCCATAATACTATGTTTTCATTTTTCGCGTCCGGAAATGATTCAGCCTTCATTGTGGTCTGTGTGACGCCTACAGGCGCAGCATCGTCATCGTCGTCATATTCAATATTCCTGTATGCGTTGATAAACGTAGATTTGCCTACACCTGTCCTGCCAACAACACCGATGTTCACAGGTATTTTCTTCCACATGTCTCTCTCTTTCTCAAAATATTTTACTACTTCAGCTATGCCTCCTTCATCGAATTTCCTTTCTATCATTTCCGTCATATCGTTAAATTCCTCTTCTTCCAAGAAAAGTTTCTCCCTCTTTAGCTCACTCATCAGCTTTTTGAACAAATCCTTCGAATCCATAGTCACTAATTGAAACTGAAAACAGAAAAATTGTCATAATTCAAGAAAGAGAAATACAACTTAAAATTTGATTGCATCTATGAAAATGTTGATTTGTCTTATTAGATATGTCACAAAAGTGTGCTTCAGAATAATGACGGGATTGAATTGCCAACATCCCTTTTCTGGAAACCCGATAAGTATAAGGTGAGTAGCCTTCACGGATTATACAAAGCACCGTGCCGCATCGCTGAAAAAGCTAAATGACTAGTGAGGCCGGTTTTAAGGACTCCTAACCAAATGATCCCCCCCATATGTAAAAGTGTACATAAAGCCAAGAAAAAATTGATTTTTTCCACATAAATGGAACTAGACCCTAGGACTCTTCACACAAAGGGACTCCCTTGATGTCCCTTGACTAAAATGGCCACGTAAACAAAAAGTGGTTAGATTTTTTTTTTCTACAAATACTTGACGATCTGGAGTGTTCGCATTTCGCTCAGTGGCTAGGAGGCAACAACCTGAAACCAGCCGAATCGTACCGTGTATCGGCACGAGATGAACACCGCCCACTGCATTCTAGTACAGAGAAAAACAACTGAGAGTGTTATTACTTGTCAGCATACAATATCCCCATCTTAAGCTACCCCATCTATTACTTCAACTGGTAGTTTTGACATGATCCAATGGATCCAGCGACCTGCAATTTTAGCCAATAACAGCCGGCCTTGACAGTGCTAGTGAATCCATACTGAATCCAACTGAATTGTCTGCCAATTTTGATTGACAGGTCATATTAGCCAATCAACACGCAGTACAGCGCATCATGTAAAGAAAAAGTCAGACAAAGCGACAGACTTTACTACTGAACGAAAATATATGTTTTTATCTTTTCGTTTAAACCAAAGAAGACG
This sequence comes from Tridacna gigas, assembly GCA_945859785.2. Lineage (NCBI taxonomy): Eukaryota > Metazoa > Mollusca > Bivalvia > Cardiida > Cardiidae > Tridacna > Tridacna gigas. The sequence continues at coordinate 9,337,473 of OX244034.2, read as the reverse complement.
ATAAAACAATTATTTCAAAATGGATTTAAGTAATTGTTACATTATATACCTTGAAAGGAAAACTAGTTTTAAACAATCTCAAACATCTAGATCTACGTATAATGCCGCCGGTAGATTTAACCAGAATTCAGCAAAACAGCCACCCTACCAAACTATCGTTATTGAAATCTAACTAAGCGAACATCTTTCAAATTCCAAACCTTTACTTGTAGACAGTCGTGATCGTTGTACGAAACGAGCAACAGGAAGAAGTATCTTTTATTGACAGCCATTCGTCATCCTGTTTCATGAATAAGTTGACACTGCGAATGTCAACCTATGATTCTTGTTGTAATACTTGAGGGGGCATTCGCATTTTATTCCAGTTTCATTAAGACGATTACATGTGACTGTCAATGGCATTTTTGCCTGGTTCGAACCACTGTTTCCCCCACGAACCGTTGCATGATTGATAAATGCGCGTCCATTCCAAATCAGTATAATCCTTATAATCACCTCATTTGACCAAACATACCCCAAATTCAAAAGTTTTTACAACATTCATCTATTAAAAATACGACAAACCACTCAACTGATCAATTGCAATAAAACTTATTGATTTCCACTCAAACCGGTATTAGAGGTTTTAATTAAATCTTTACCAGAAAACAAATGACTAGATTCGTCTATTTTTAAAACATTTACTGTCGACAAATTAAACGTAATTCCAATGATGAGATTTGTCATATAGGAAAGAAGAGAACAGTTTTCAAAAGCCTCCTCTTTCAAGGGCCAAGCCCAAGCTCAGTCGGGAGCGTACAGGACTTGAGAAGAGGGGGTCGCTGGTTCGATCCCTGGCTTGGCCAATTTTTTTCCGAGGATTGATGATAGTCATTGTGACAGGATTCATTCCTCTCTCACCGCTGACCATTGTTTCGACGATGGTTATGTGGGAAAGCAGCCAGTGGCTTGGAAAGAATATTATGCGGGGTACTGGTAAAGGAAACTCCAGGAAAGTATAGAAAGGTGCACTGGCCGCCGTGATATAACTGAAATAATGTCGAAAACGGCGTTAAACACCATACAATCAATCAACCTCTCTCAAGGTCGTTCACGCACCGGATTGTAAGGTAAAAGGTTAAATTTTAAGCCCTTTTCTTATATTGTTTACTGCTCTTGAAGCTATGTTTTCAGTCTTATACTCATGAAAGTTGGACAGAACGTTTGTATTGATGATTTCTTGATGATATGTTTGAAATGGGTCATGTCGGGTCAAAAACTAGGTCAATAGGTCAAATCTATGAAAAAAACTTGTGTTTGTTCTAGAGGCGATATTTTCAGCCTGATACTCTTGATCAGCATGTGTGTCTTGGTGATATCTCAAACAAATTCAGTTCGAAATTGGGTCACTGCAGGTAAAAAAAGAGGGGGGGGGGGTCGCTAGGTCCAATCTTTGCCTTTATGATATTTCGGACAAGTTAGAAAACGGGTAACGGGTGGTCAAAAATAGGTCACTGTGTCAATATTTTGAAAATTATTGTGTACGCTCTAGAGGTTATATTTTCTCTCCAACAGTCATGAAACTTAGTCACAATGTTTGTCTGGATAATATCTCGCATAAGTGAGAAAATGTCAAGTCAAAACTAGGTCAAAGCTTTGGAAATCTTGTTTACCCTCTAGAGGTAATATTTTTAGTCGAATACTTACGAAAGTTGGTCAGAATTTTTGTCTGGGTAATGTCTCGTATGAGTACAAAATGGATTACGTCGGGTAAAAAAGTAGGTCAGATGGTCAAATATATAAAAAAAATCGTTTTTAAACTTTAGAGGCCACATTTTCTGCACAGTAATCATGCAAATTGATCAAAAAGTTTGTCTTGATAACATCTAATATAATTTTGAAAATGAGTCACAACAGCTGAAAAACTAGGTTAACAAGGCTTAATTTGTTTTGAAAAACCTTTTTTTACATTTTAGAGGCCACATTTTCGGTGTAATAAGTGTGAAAATTTGTCAGAATGTTTGTCTTGTTAATATCTCAGATGGGTTTGAAATTGGAACACTTCAGGTCAACAACTAAATGTAGGTCGCTTGGTGAAATCTTTGAAAAACCTTGTTTACACTCTTGAATCCACATTGTTAGTCACATACTCATGGAAGTTTGGTCAGAATCTTAGTTTTGAGGGTACCTTGGATGAGTGTGAAAATTGTTTGCGTCAGGTCAAAAATTAGGTTTCAAGGTCAAATCTTAGAAAATCCGGAGTTTAGAGGCCACAAATTTATGTCGAATGTCGGTCAGAATGTCGGTCTTACTAATATCTCGACGGACTACTTGCAAAATACGTCATGTTTCGTAAAAAAAAAACTAGGTCACCATGTCAGATCTTATAAAAAACCCTGCTTACCTTCTTGAGGCCACATTTTCAATCGGATACTCATGAAATTTTGGTCAGAATTTTTGTCCTGATGTTATCTGGGACAAGTTTTAAAATGGATAAATCATATCAAAAACTAGGTCACATGGTTAAGTCTTTGAAAAAACCTTACATACTCTTGAGGCAACATTTTCATTCTAATGCTTGTGAAAGTTAGAATGTTTGTATTGATGACATTTTGGACTAACTGCAAAATGTGTCACATCAGGTCACATGAGGTTAAGAACTAGGTCACCAAGTCAAATCTGTGGAAAAGCTTGTGTACACTCTAGAGGATACATTTTCAGTCAAAACGCATTGGAGGTGGTAAGAATGTTTGTCGTGATGATATCTGAAACGGGTTTGAAAATGGGTCACATCGGGCTAAAAACTAAGTCATTTGTCAAATCTTTGAAAAATCTGGCTACCGTTTAGATGTCTCATTTTCAATCGAATACTCATGAAATTTGGTCAGAATGTTTATCTAGATGGTATTTTGGATGTGTTTGAAAAAGGTTCATGTTGGGAGAAAAAAAAAAAAAAAAAAAAAAAAATACAGGTAACTCCGACAAATTCTAGAAAAAGCTTGTGTACACATTATCGGTCCAATACTCATGAAAATTTGTTAGAATGTTTGTCTTGAAAGAAATGGCTCATGTTGATAGACCTAAAATACTCAGGTGAGCGACCTCAGGGCCTTGTCCATCTTGTGTCTTTTTTACATCAAACCTCATTTTCTCTGGGTTTAGAGATTGCTATAAACTATAAATGGAAGTTTGAGCAATAAGATTTCATTTAGACTGTTTTAAGGTTCGAATATATTTTTACTTTTACTTGTATGTTAACGAAACAATTCAGTTTGATTGAAATACACGATTACTCAAAGAAAACAAGATACGGGTTGCACGTTCACTTTTTGGTCCAGGGTAATAAGGGTCCTATTTTGGTGGGCTCTAAACTACTTAAATAATAGGGGAACATTTTTTTCCCATCAAATGCCCGTTTAAAAGTTCTTTTGTACTAATTTGAGAAACAAAGTCCTAACATTTTTTATAACCATCTAATATATTTACATCAATGGATGTCAGATAGTACAGGGTGTTTCATAACATATGTTACACTTTCAACTATGCCTAAGGCATATTATTTATAAAGGTAATAAAATTCATACCATTTAATAAGTTTAAGAAAAAAGATTTATGACATGCACAGTATGTTAAGTAACACTAAACAATAAAGACAGCTAGCGCCCTTCAAAACATTCATCTATTTTCACAAAACGTTCAAAATGACGTCCATTTTAACGATGCAGGACATTCGGTCCCTTCGTGAAACTTGCCTTCATAGATCTGGGTTGTGATCAGGCTCTTGTCTGAAACTATTGATGCCTTAAGCTCATCTGTTGTCTGAGGGTGGACTTACTGCACATTTTGTGGAGTGCTTAAAGTATTAGTAGTGTAATTGGGCCTTTCTTCAGTGATGAAAACCTTGCAACAATTACCGATAACAATATTTGCAGCTCTTTCTTTGAAAAAAATGTTATTCATGCCAGCGCTTTGTGGTAAAGTATCTAGAAAAAGAGGAAATGCTGTTTTAGCAAGATGGTACCATACCATGCACAGCCAATTGTGTATTGAAGTGGTTGAAAAGCATGTTTGAATCTAAAGTCATCTTAAAAAATACAGCGACCATGACACGCACTTGCCGGATATACATGTAGGTCTATTGGATTTTTTTTTTTTTTCTGTTTTCACGTTGTGTATAAAGTCCACCCTCAGACTACAGGTGAGCTTAAGGTATGGCCATCCTAACTCCGCCCTTTGCGATCTTGTTACTTCCCGTCCGATCTCGACAATTTCCGTATCAATTTGTAAGTAATTCGGCAGTATCGGAAGTATAACGAAAACAAGCATATAGTTCATCGCTGTACTCTTCAACGTATTGGTAAAACGCAGAACCAGCATTCAAAAATGGTGTCCCGTGACAGTCCCGACCGCTTTGTGTCAGGAGTGACAAAAGAAAAAAAAGAGTTTTTTGTCAAGGGCATACGTGTAGATCACAACTATGACGATATTTCTTGATACTGTATTGGATATGAGTTAATGAAAAACCGAGGATATTATTATCACGCGCAGAATTGAAGAACTTGGTGTATTACTTCTCAGTTTGCAATCGTGTTCGTGTAGGATGGTGACCTATCGCTGTATTCGATGTTGTTCAATGTCGTTAGAAAAAATTACCAAAGGGACTTGGATGGAAACTGAAACAGTTAATCGTGTTGCTAATAGGAAAACTCATAGATAGAAAAAGACTGCCAATACTAAACTGGGGGTATGTATGTTATACAGCTAGCCTCCATGAGGCTTAATTAACCCTTTACCATACAATCTTGTGCCAGAAGGTCTTTGCAAACATTGTAGGAATAGGAGAAAATGTTGATGACCAGCATTTTCTTCTTTTTCCACAATGTTTTCTACCATATCAAAGTCAGAAATTATCCTTTAAGCATATCAAAGGCGGGAATCATCATTTATTAAGCTACATTTAATTTGTCATCTGCAAATGCTTTGAAAATCGAGTCCAAAATATTTCCGTCTGTGTAGGATGTGGGCCCTGGTAATGAGTTAAAAACTCTGATCTGAATGAATAACTGGAAAACATGTTTACTGTCACACAAATTACGTGCTATTTTACGGATGATTTTATTTACTTTTCATAATTTTTATATGAAATGCATAAAGTTTAGACGACAAATCTTCAGATGGAGAGAGAAAACGTTTTTGTGGGAAAATGAGAAATTTCTTGTTACAGGCAGTTTCTCATTTCCCACAATGTTTCCAAGATTATAGATGATGCGGATACTTAAAAACATGTTCTTTTTAAGGTATAGAGCAGAATAAAAGAAATTTCTATTTGTCAAATGTATTAACTTTTACGGACTGTATATTGAAAACAGTTGACAATGCAGTTCACTGAAGAAAAGAATAAAAACAAATGCCAAGTTTGAACATCTAATAAGCAGTGGTATTGTCGAAATGTGCACAGCAGAGAATATCACCATCTTCGCAAGCCAAGGATACTAAGGTAGTACCCTTGGCTGCTCGCCTCTTTAAAAATCGAAACTCCCGCTGCGCCATTTCATTGGATGCGATCAAAACCCATCGCGTCCAATCAAACCATCCGTAACAAGAAATCTTCCGCGAAACAGAAAACAATAATGGCGGCGCCCGTCAAAAACGAAAGTTGTCGTGTTTGTGACGAAAATTTGCCAAAAAAATAGTAGACGATCGATATTTAATGAGATTTTTATAGTTCATGATCAATTATGTGAAATATTAGGACGGGTTCCACAGCCAAATGATTGCGAATCATCGTATGTTTGATTAATTTCAGAAAATTGTGATGAATCCGAAAGCGCAGCCATATTTGATGCATAGCCTAACAAATTTTATTACGAGCATTTTGATTGGTCAGAAATAACATCAGCAAAGGTTACGTAACTTGTGATATTCGATAGCTGGCGCAGCGGGAGTTTCGATTTTTAAAGAGGCGAGTGGCCAAGGGTACGTAACGAACAAAGTGGAGTTAGTATCCTTGGCTTGCGAAGATGAGAATATCACATGCTCAGGACGAAACTATTTTCATTTTAAGTCCTTTCCCATTTTCATTTAAAAACTTATTTTTGAGAGAAATGAAAACTGGTTGTATAATGAAAAAATATTCTAGTGCACCAAAGAGTTACAAGTGTCATAAAAGCTTTGGAAACAGTTTTTCCAAAACTAACAAGTCACTTGGAAAATGAAAAATAAGTGTCTAAATTTTCACTTCAACCTCCTTAAGCCTTTACCACACCAGTATTTTCTCCTTTTCGCACAATTTTTCTACCTTTTAGAAGAGAAAATTCAATTTTTGAGTCACCTTTATTTTATTGTCTGCAAATGCTTTGGACTTGGACAAGTCTTAAATTTTGTTGTTTGATAAAGAGGTTAACCTGATAAATCGGCCCTCCTCTGCTTAACAATATATCTTTAACGATATGATTTGCTTGCTTTGTGCGTTTTACCCAAAGGGTGTTGTTCTTGAGAAGTTGCACTGTTTTTAATTTATTTTGATTTTCGTCTGCAGGTGCTTTCAATACGGAGTCTAAAATTTGTCATTTGGTAAGGCGTTAAAAGACTGAAAATCTTATTTTACATTTTCTTGCTAGGGATAATATTTATTATAGTTTGATTATAGTAAAATTTAATGATATTGTTTCATTTATAAAGTTCCAAACTTTGACTGGCCAATTATCTGAAAAATCAGTTGCCGAAATTTCAGTAGAACTTGTTTTTAATGTCAAGTATTTTCCAATTCAGCTGGTAAAAGTTGTTTTCTTTCATCTTATTTTGTCATAATATTGACAAGGAACTTCTTTATAACTGTTTTAGGGGTTGCATTTCTTATTTGAATTAAAAACAGCACCTCTTTCTCACTCTTCTATTTCGGATATTGGGAAAAAAAAAATGAGTGTTAAATCATGCGGGCGGCACATTTTAATTTGGCAATATAGCAATGGTTATTTCATTACATATTTTGTAAGGACAATCGTATTGGTGATAATAAAAACATAAAGATAGACAATTGTTATCGTTCTTTGTTGGAAAAAAAAAAAACATAGTACAATTTGGGTGGTGGTGGCCATATTGGAATTTCGAAAGACTGAGGGTGGGGTAACAGAAAATCAATTTTCTTGAAAACGACACGGTGAAATTCATTCATATTTCGCACTTTTATGTCTAATTCAATATTCTTACACCTTTTTTCAGTTAAACACTTGTATTGAAAGGTTTGAGTTAGGATGGTCATACCTTAAGGCATCAATTTTAGTTCCATAGATGAGCCTGAACACAACCTAGTACAGATAGCTGTTCCCGAATGCGATTTTTGTTTTTGATGGGTCGCCTCCTGGTACAGAGACAAAACTAGAATTGGAACGTAGCCGTTGCTTGCATATTCCTTACTCATTTGCTTTAAATACAAATATTTTTTTTTATTTAAACGCTTATTGGTTGATTGATTGATTGATTGAATGGCGTTTTACGCTACTTTCAACATTTTTTCAGTCTTATCACGTCGAAGCTCACAAATTCAAGTATTTCCTTGGTTCCAAGTACTAGACTTGGGCTGTGAAGTGTCTTGCCCAAGGACACGCCCACGAAAATTCAGTTTATCCAGTTAGGCTCAAATCCGTGGCCCCCAGGTCACGAGTCCTACACTTTACCACTGAGCCACAGAGGACCCCCATTTAAACGCTTAACGTGGGAATGAACAGTTTAATTCATCTGTTACTCGAAATGTTTACGTTTCCCAAATAAACACACAAAATGGCCACCAAACACGGTGAATTTCGTCAGTTTTTTTTCCCAAGATTTACAATTTATGAAACACCTCTACCAGCGCTTTAAGTAATGAAATTTTTAATGATTTGTCCTTGGCCATGTGTGTCACTAAAAATAATATCAAATCGCTGCAACACAGATTAACTGACGAAAGAGAAAGTCAGTTTTGCTATCGGAAAATTCACGGTGGTTTTGAGATGGTGCAGTGCACAGAAAATATCCAGATATAAAAAGAAGCACCGTGAAAGTCTCACTATTGAGACTGGATCAAACCCAGATCGATTAAAACGAACTTTTTGAAGATACCGAATGTCCTGCGACGTCAAAATGGACTTCATTTTGAATATTTGATGTAAATCGATGTATTTTTTGAAAGGAGCTAGCCAGCTTTATTGCTCAATGTTACCTCAAATACTGTGCGTGCCACGAAACTTTATTCTTAACTTACCATATGGTATAAATTTTATTGCACTACCTCTAAAAACAATATACCTTAGACATATATGAAAGTGTAACATATATTATGAAACACACTGTATATGTATGCTCAAATCTTGTTGATTTAAAATTAAGGTAACCAAATTTTGAAAATGTGAATATTTAAGAGTTTTTCCCGATCAAATATTTTCAAATTTATTACCAGATTTAAGCCTGGACCAGAAACCCATTGATTTTACGACTCTGAAGAGGGAGGGTCCTAAAACATCATGAGAAAATGATGTTTTTAATGATAGAGTTACCACGTCAATATGTTAACCAAAGTAACAGTTAAGATTTGTACAAAGTTATTAGGGGCCCTTTCACTCTAGAAAATTTGAAATTATCGTCCATAAAGGGTTACAGGTTTTAATATTCCGAACAACTGTCAAAACCTTATGTGCAATTTTCATTCTTGCATACAAACCAAAGCTATTTTCTTAATATTTTCCTACAAAAGATTTTAACAGATAGTAGAAAATAATTCAATCTTAAAAGCTTTCATATTTTATTGACCATTCAATCATGATTAGTTACCATTTGGATCACAGTATCCCTGTAATTCGTCATTTTTTATTTTTTTTATTTCTTTTATAGTACTTCATATAAATAGCCTGTTTAGTAAGTTCATGAGAAGACACCTGAAAACTATCTAAGTATTAACAACAACAAAAAAAGACTATTTTTTCGTTGTAAAGTTTCTGCTTTGCTAATAACAGTCACTAGTTGTTGCTGATAAGTGTTATATTTGATATATCTCTATTTTCGCTTTGATGCTTTCGCAGTCCTTTTGATTTTTTTCCAAAATTGTCCTTATATGCCTCTCTATTTAACCTCTGACTCGTGGAAATTTAGCTAATATTTGCCCCTGAGACACGACTCGAACAACTTCGATAAAAGACTTACCAAGTGTCATGACTTTAGGCCTCATACCTCCAAATAAGAAGATATGCAAACCTTTCAGTTGTAATTGTATGGAACTTAGTAGCCATGAACTTTTAATTCACGTAAGTCAAAAATTAGCCTATGTTGATCTTTTGATCCATCTTTGTAGTACTGATACTTATTACCCATGAAAAGTTTCGGTGCCATCTTACTTCTGGTTCCGACAGATAAAGTTCTTTTCAACGATAGCAGCCGTTTTTGATACATAAGGTGTATGAATTGTTAAATCTTGTAGCTCTTGCCTAATCATTTGATTCAATAGTTTCTCAGAAGAAGTCGTTTTTTATAAATGTAGACGGACGACGGACATGCTCTGATGAGCTAAAAAAAAAAAAAAAGAAACCTTTATACCTCTAATCAAGCAAAGGGAAACACACCTTCCCTTTTAGTTTTTTTAAAAGGCAAATATACTCGCACGCAAAAGAAACTGTGCACGTTTCAATTTTGGATAACTTTAGTTATATCGGTTATTTTTGTACCATGTGAAGCACGTGCGTCCCTTTGTCAAACACTGGACAGATCGGGTCAGTATCGGGTTAAATGTTACGTAACGTACCAAAAGAGGCAAATCCCAAGATTTGCTCGAGCAACTGCTCGTCAAATGCGAAATCTGCCACACGAACTCTCATTTCTTTCTTGCGAATCCAAGGAGTAAGAAAAACACACAGTGATTAAAAAAAAAAAAAAAAGAAAAAAAAAAAAAAAAAAAAAAAAACTCGCAATGCAAAGACAATCTAAACGTCACTGCGGCCGGCCTCGCGTTACTGACGCCAGATTGGAACTTACACACACAAGACGTCGATTCCAAAAGGCTACATCTACAACAAGACAGGTCGCCATACTAAGGCGTCTTCGTCAATGTGTTCGGCCGATAGGACCAAGACGGCCTTATGTCGGGAGCATACTCATTCGACGTCATGGCGTTGCTCGCCTGAATTGGGCATGGCAACATCTCCGTTGGCAAAGGCGTCAGTGGAATGAAACTGTTTTCTCCGACGAATCCAGGTTCAACCTTAGTTACCATGATAGGCAGGTGTTTAGAAGGAATGTCAAGCGATTTGCTGACGCCTGCGATGTTGAAAGAGACAGGTTTGGCAGGGGCAGCATTATGGTGTGGGTTGGGATGAAAAGGAATAGCAAAACCGATCAGGTAATTGTGAATGGCAATCTCAATGCTGCTAGGGACACAAATCAGGTGTTGAGACCAGGGTGGGGGTTCGATTACTGTCACCTATAATCGATTATAAATCGATTGCATTGGGTAATGTCATGTAATCGATTAATAATCGATTACCCTAATTTTCACATGGAATTGAATAAATTCGATTACTTTGACTAAAGTATTCATGATTACAGGATGATTACATTCGATTACTTGCTTAAATAAAATCAAAACTTTTATCACACTGCAAAATCTATTCAGGAAATAACATTCAAGGTTGCAAAATGATAATACAGTGTTTTCAAAGAACAGCTTTACAGTTTAACTTAAGTTAGTAAGTATGTCATATACTTTTCTAAAGTTTATTTAAGTCCGTTAATAAATATGTTGTGCGCAGCCAATCCCTTTAGTCACTCTTATATACAGTATATCACACAAAACTGCTGAATCATAACTCCATCTATATATACAAACATAGACCTAGATTTTCTTTTTAGAATTGCATTTTATCATCATTAGTTTCTGGAAAGTAGAATCAGTCAAGTTACATCTGTCAGGTCTGAATTTTTTTCCTGCAATTGAGAACAACCGTTCCACCGCGGCAGATGTTGCCTGAATTACAAGGTATCTTTTTGCGAGTTTAGCAAGGATAGGAAAGTTTTGCTCATTATCTTGCCAGTACGACAACAGTTCCTTTTTCTATGTACATGGATCTTTCAATTTCTTTGAAACTTCCAGCTTGACAATGTCACCTGATTTGTTGCCTACTCTCAAAATGGCCTTTCCAGGACATGCCTCTAGTAACTATGACCTGAGAAACTATAAGTTTAACAAAATATCCAGAATAACTGAACATCCAGAGTAACTGAGCAAATCTCTCAAATTGTATAACACCAATATAAGCCCTAGGGGATCAACAAGCTAAACATCCTCTGTTAAGTTTTCACAATAGGAAAATTATTAAGCAACTATTACTGTACTTTAGGCGAAAAAGGTGTAAAATGCAGATTATAACACATATTACTTATTATTAGCGGTACAAAATGTGTACATATTTAATATCTTTTGCAGACTATTGCAACTATAACTTCATTATATTTGAATTTGATTCATAACACTTTTACTGCAAGTAATCTAAAATGTAATCGATGATTACATCAATTTTGAGGCCTGTAATCGATTATATTACGATTAAATGTAATCGAAAACGCCTTCGATTACTGATTACTGTCTATTACTTTAGAAATTGTAATTGATTACAATCGATTACGATTACTGATTACGATTACCCCAACCCTGGTTGAGACCTGTAGCTGTTCCATTCATCCGCCAGCATGCCTCTACGCCATTTGATACATGACAATGCGCGTCCGCATACGGCTCGTATTACAATATCTGAATGCAAATGGTGTTAACGTCTTGCCCTGGTCTGCGGTTTTCCCAGACCTATATCCCATTGAGCATATGTGGGATCTTCGTAGAGTAAGATCAATGCATCATGTAAACAATTTGCACGGGCTAGAGCATGTTCTGCAGGTCGAATGGCATAACATTTTCCCGCACGCCGTACAGATTACGTCGTTTCCATGAGACGTCGTATTGTTCAGGTAATACGCAAAAATGGAGGCCATATCCAATATTAATGGATTTATCACAACGACGCCATTAGGAGAGTCTTTAACCTTAATTTTACTCACAAGAACACCAGTATCACCAAGTTGTGTATTTTTGATTTTGACCTCCTACTACGCTTTAACGACACAAATTTATAGAAATCGTTATTTAAACAAGAGGACCATGATGGTCCTAAATCGCTCACCTGAAATGCAACTCAGCTGTCATTGTTATGGCGACTTGCCTCTTGTTTTTTGCTGGAATGTTTTAGTTTTGAAAATGGTTCATCCATATGACAATACCAATAATCAGAGCAGGTAAGAAAATGATAGTCGAAATTATAGGCCCTAGAGTGTAAACAATGGAATTGTCATCAAGATCCCCTATTTTGATGCTTTTAGCTTGTCCCCATTTTGATCAGATTTGTCTTTAGGTCATTATGAACATCAGGGACATTTTGAGTATGACTGAGCCAGAATTGTGGTTGCTGAGTGTGTTCATGTTCACAACCTTACAAACATTCTGGGCGATGGATCAAGATTATGCTCGAATTATGATACTTATATAATAAACAGTGGAATTTTGGCGACGCATATTCAAGGATACATAAAAGCTAACCATGAGTATGTTATGCTCTGGTGAGCTGATAATGGGTTTTCAGACAGAATCACATGCCAAATGTATGTTGTGGGCCATACAATATGGAACAGGAGGATTCCAAGAATACACTCTTTACATATTTGATCCCACATTGTGACTACAAAGGACTTTTTGTGATTCCAAGGAAGAAATTTGGTAAATGCTATTAGCAAACAAGAGCCGTCAAGTGGTTGTTGAGAAATCGCTTCGGACGGACAGACAGACAGACACTCCATGTAATCTGAATAAGTTTTTGTTGCATTAAGAGACCATTTTCTAAAGTGACCAATTTTGGCAGTCCCTTGAGTGGTCGCTTAATAGATGTTTTACCCATACAAAGACCCAAATCCAACACTATTGGTGTATATAAATTGTAAATTATCAAAATGTATTTGTGAAATTTAAATGCATATAAGCCATCATTCACAGATATGGCCTTGATATTCAGTCTTAATATTGTGATTATACCTTTTTTATGAGTAGGTCCAAAAATAAATTAGATATGCAATGACCTTTTGATAGACAGGCAAATGAAAAGTTGACAACAATTAGACAATAATTGCAGAAAGCAGTTAAAAGACTCAGTGTTTCCCAATAGTGGCACATACCTGGTACGGGTTGACAACTGCGACAGCCCAAAATAGGGTTCCACTTATAATGATACTCAGAGGACCGAAGAAATCATATCGTTTTATCTGAATATCGTTTTAACTGATGTATATTCTAATAAAAAGAGACCCTGTTGGGACCAAGGGATTAACGTCATTATAAGCAATATATCGTATTAAGCAATATAGTAATAAGCAAAGTTTACTGTAATTGTTGAAGAGATGCTCAAGAAATTAATTAATATTTTAGCAGATCAGTATTGAGTTGACTCTTTTCAAGATATAATGGTGATCAACCTCTTTCCCACAACCACTTGCAAGAAGACTCAACACCATAATGCTACATGCCAAATATGAAAGCTCTAGCCCTTACGGTTTGGGACAAGAAGATTTTTAAAGATTTCCCTCTTTATCTCTATGTGAAATCCGAGAACCCATAACATAGGCTAATTTTCACACCAGGGCCATAATTTTAAGTGTTTTGGTAGAGGGCCACTAGATGATGCTACATACCAAATATGAAAGCTCTAGCCCCTACAGTTTGGGACAAGAAGATTTTTAAAGATTTCCTTCTTTATCTCTATGTGAAATCCGAGACCACAACATAGGGCCTATTTTTAACACCAGGGCCATAATTTGAAGTATTTTGGTAGAGGGTCACTAGATGATGCTACATGCCATATAAGAAAGCTCTAGCCCTTAGGGTTTGGGACAAGAAGATTTTTAAAGATTTCCTTCTTTATCTCTATGTGAAATCCGAGAACCCACAACATAGGGCCAATTTCCACACTAGGGCCATAATTTTAAGTGTTTTGGTAGAGGGCCACTAGATGATACCACATGCCATATATGACAGCTCTAGCCCTTAGGGTTTGGGACAAGAAGATTTTTAAAGTTTTTTCATTCTGTTGCCATGGCAACCAGAGTTCTTCACTGATTTCAATTCTTTGAAGTATTTGAAAGAGCATGACCTAAGGATAATTTCTGTGAAGTTTGATTGAAATCTGATTGTTAGGTTAGGAGGAGAAGATTTTTTTTGTAATTGTGAACGGACGGACGGACGACGGACATTGGCCGATCACAATAGCTCACCTCGAGCACTTCGTGCTCAGGTGAGCTAATGAAAAATTATACCACCTTGTACTAAATTAGATAAGCTAAAATTCGGTACTAAACTTGTATACTTCCATACATGGATCCCTGGGAAATGGCTCAAAATTCTGTGCACTGTTTCTTTTGCTCGTGAGTATAGATTAAAATACTTTAGACTGCTTGCAAATGTGTTTAAATACATGTATATGAAATTCCAGTGGATGTTTTGTATTTTTAACAGAAGGAAGGGTCAAACTCACTCTGCAGGGAGCAAAATAAATGCCAATTCCAACTGTGAGTATTTAACTATGAGTATTACCTCAAATAATGATAATAACGTTGCAAAAAGAAACCTCGCGCGGCAGCTCCTGAATAACATAGATTTTCAACCGGTAAAAAATATATATATATTTATAATTATATATCCTCTAGAACTTTGCGAGACTTTCGCCCAATCATATAAATTAACCATTGAAGTTGTGGAAAGGCACGCGTACAGGAAAAAAAGAACCTGTGTCAATTAATCTTTCTTCTGACTGAAATATGGCTTACTTGAAATATTTGTACACATGAATCTGTCCATGTCAAAGTTAAATGTAGCCAAGATATTTTGGAAGGTCTTCTTAATTTAGGACCTGTAACGTAAAATTTCCCTTTTATCGGGAATAGGCGAATTTTGTTTTCGACAAAAAATCCCAATAACCGTACTCTTTGTTTTAAAAGATGCTTTTATGGTGAAGCAATATCATTTTCTTCGTTAGAGTAAAACGAAGAGGCGAACTCTATTTCATGATACAAATAATATACCTTACCTTCAAGAGAGAGAGAGAGAGAAAGAGAGAGAGAGAGGAGGGGAAAGGAAGAAGAGAAAGAAAGGGAGAGAAAGGGAGGGATGTAGGAAGAAGAGAGAGAGAGAGAGAGCGATTATGAAAGTTGTCAATGCTGAATACATTCATTTCATACATTATTAACACTCACTTGAAAGTCGCATATACACGTACTTTATTTAAAAAAAAAACCAGAAATATGAAAGAGAAGACGATTTCGGAAAATGATCACCTTGTTACGAAAGCCTACATACGAAAGCCTACAAGTGTCAAAATGAAGGTAAAATAATTTTTATCAAAATCACGTAATAACGTGAATTGAAAACACCTTGTAATGCAATAAGAAAGTTGCACTAAGGCGAAAAATCTGGTAATAACGTGTTTTAAAACATGTTTTAACGTGAATTTAAAACATATGATAACCCTTAATAAAAAAAGTTGCACTACTTTGGACAATCTTGTAATAACGTGTTTTAAAACACGTAGTAACGTGTTTAAAGGTCGCAGTGACGCGAAAAATATCGTATAACGTGAATTCAAAATACGTAACGACGCAAAAAGTCGCACTTACTTGAAAAAAAACTCGTAATAACGCGTTAAAAGCCGTAGTAACGCGAATCGAAAATTCGCAGTAACTTTTTTATTTACTTTATCAATATTAGATGAGTATAGTTTACATGCATGGATAATAAGTCTTTGACATGCATTCGTTATTCCCAATAAAGATTAAATTGTGTTGGTTATGAGTTTTATTTGTTTCCGCGTAATTTCAACCACATAACAAAAATCACTTTCTTATTAATGACCTTTCTAGAATTACCTAGTATTAAGTCTGCATCTTTACTTTGCCTTGCACCAATAACTCGCCAATAACTACCAATAATTCGCTTAAATATATTTGAAAGCTGCTGGCTGCAACCCTTGATCAAAGTCTTCCAAAAATGACAAATGGTGGAACCTTCTGCAATGACGATTATCAATCTCCGAAAAGAATTTGGCTGAGCTGTTGAGTCGAACCATGGAACAAATCCCCCCTTGCATGTTTCAAGCCTTGTACATTGTATGTCACTAACTGACTTACCAAGCTCAGCGAGATCTCGACCAGATATTCATAGAGTCAATATTCTTTAAAAGAAAAATCATCATGAAATAATGCATTTTCAATGAATTAAGCACTGATGAAAACAGATTAAATTCGAAAGAAACAAATAAGACTCGGGCACTATAGGAGTTGCATTGATTGTTTCATATTGTAGCCTTTATTGGATAATCTTCCGTGGTTAGGTGTCAGGATTATAACTTGTAATAAGAAATCCTGGTTCGATCACTTCTGCCGGTGTAATGCAAAGAAATAGCCCTCCCCTACAAAATGACCCATCCATGGGTCATTTCACTGCGTAGAGGAATGACCCGGGTCATTATTCTACGTAGAGAAATAACCCCAGGGTCATTATTCTACGTACAGAAATGGCCCCAGAGGGTTGTTTCTCTACACAGAATAATAATGACCCAGGTCATTCCTCTACGCATAGAGAAATTTTTTGGGGGGAGGGGGTCATTTCTCTGGATTACACCGGCGCTAGTCATACTACTTATGACAGGGAACAGAGTAGCTGAGGACTTACATTGATGCATCCTAAAAAGATCGGGATTGCCCCCCGGACAATTGCCCCCCGGACTATTGCCCCCTGAGGACAATTCCGGAACTGCATTATTTGCCCATGTCGTTTTCTTGTGCCAAAAGATTTATGGATATACCGGATCTGTTTTCGTGGAAAAAAAATCAAAATCATGCATCCAATTAGTGTTTTTCACAAAAATGGTTGTTTAATTTGAAACAAATTTGCGATTCGTAAGCTACTTTAAGGTCTAATTAGCTATAGGGTCTACTGTTTTGCAAAGGTGTGAGAAGATTTATATATTGGAGCCATGCTCTATGAAAGAGAACTTCATGCATCTGCGTCATTCGTGGTGCCAAACAACCCTTCGCGTACTTATGGATCCACAATAATCACCTTTTTGGGAAAAAAACCCCACTCAATCCTTAGGTAGACTGGTCCTTGAACATACAGAAAAATGACCTAAAGCGAAAAGTCTCGGTCCAGTTCCGCCTGCGCGGAATGCACAAGCTGACCTGGGCAGATTCTTTTCTCAGATGCATTAAGCCCCCTTTTCACAGAGTATCGCTGATCAATATTTAAAGCATAGTATTAGATATTACTAGTTACTTTTAGGTGTGCCGCTTACAAGGCATACGAAAGGTTGTTCGTTGATGATCATTATTATTAAATTATATTCACGAAAACGAGTCTCTTGATGACGATATCCAAGATGGTATTTATAATAGTTATGGATCTTCTGCACGATAGTTATGATAGATATCCTTTGCATGATACTGTCTGTCATCAAGTTCTTCATCTATATCATGGCATTTCATTTCAAAAGTATTAAAAGGACAATAAATTTGACGGAAAGAAAAACCGAAAGATAAGACAAGTAGACAGTTATACATATTGATTAAAAAAAGGGGAAAAAATCATTCAACTCGTACACAATCACATATGATATCGTTCTCTGTTTCAATTCAGGAACTGGGTCGTTTTATTGTGTTCTGGAGCGGTGAGCGTTGCCTACAAAAATTGACAGAAGAGTGCTTTTTAATGGATGTCGTATAGTTTTTGTTTTCTACTGTGGTGAATAAAGCATATGTGATTCACTTGACACAACACAAACTTAATGTGTTTGTATGTTTAAAAAAGCTTTTTGCTGACTCCCGTGTGTTGATTATTCAGAAATCGCAGTCGCTGACGGAAGGTTGTTGGATTAAACGTCTTTAACAAATAACAAACCACCAAAGGAACAATGCAGAAATATGCACTGACATCCCAGACATTCCGTGCGACAACCGTCTACTGCACATCTACTCATCTGGTTGTTATAGAAGTATGTTTTTGTGCTTACCTTGTATAATCTTGTGGGCGCAGCCATGTTTTTTACTCGAGCGGGTACGTAAAATTGACAGGGGCAGTAACGTTGACCAGGAGCAAGTTCGTAAGGTCTCTCCAGTGTGTTTATTGTTAACGTTTACGTTGTAAGAAGTTGCCATTTTCGCTAATTTTTAGTTTAAACTTACTTATTTTACAGCGATTGGGAAACAAGTTCCCACAACTCATACTAACCTTTCCACGGTTCTTTGGGAGGACCAGTACTTTGCGCCTGAGGTTTTGAAAAAAAAAAAAAAAAAAAACTACTTCTCAGCAGGATCTAACTCGCAACCTTTGGATCCATAGTCTTTGCGACCCTTGAATTTTAATTTTAGTTGCAATATTCATTTGACTAGTATTTACACGTGTGAACTTAAATTTGCGAGTTAAGTACCCCTTTGTAGTATTAATGTCTTAATTTTTGGCCACCATGGTCGAGCGGGTAACGTCTTAATTCGCTTTGTCTCTCAGGCTTCTTTGCGGTGTGTCGGCGGTTCTACCTGGGAATCTCTGTGATTAAACTCAATCTATCTTTCCGACTCTGTGACCGGATAAAAAAATCATCGGTCGCTTATGCGTGGATATATGAAAATAGTTGACTATTTCCCCCAGGAGGGGGGGGGGGCTCCCATTATAAGGCAGTATGGATATATGCCGTGCTAAAGCCCCCCCCCCCCCTTTTCATTTTCATCTGCCCTGAAAGCACCCTCTTTTTCATAAAAATCAGCTCTGAAAGCCCCCTCTTTTCAAATCAATTAGCCTTGAAAGCCCCCACTTTTCAAACCAATTAGCCCTGAAAAAAAACTTCTTTTTGCGTTTTTAAACGCCACTCGCTCTCTTGTCGTGCGCTCCGGTAGATCATTATGTACTAATTTTCGTGAGCTTCAATGAAACACAACTAACCTGTTTCCCTTTACCAGGCAGTGTACCGGACAAGCATTATCACTTCATATTTGTATTAAATGACCTGAGGCTCGAACTTAATTAGCTGATAAAGGCCAGTTTACCACGTCGTTCAGAGATGACCGAAAACTACTATGGATTTTTGCACAAATTAAAGATATCAGAAATGGGACTCGGTCTAGTAAATAAAAGAAATCCTAATGTCTTTCACTATGAAAGCATCAGGGGTTTTCATTTAGAATACCACCGAAAGCCTCCAACAGTTCACTTCATTATGCAGTTTGAAAAAAGAACATGCACAAGAAAGAACCTCCTATTGTATCAAAAAAGGAAAAATAAAGTGAACTCAACATCTTCGGTTCGATTAGGACAGAAAGCATTCGCTTTTTGAGTTTAATCAGCTCTGAAAGAATCTGCTTTTTATTTTTTCTCTGAAAGTACCCATTTTTTTCAATTTGATCAGCTCTGAGAGCTCCCGCTTTTTCAGTTCGATCAGCTCTGAAAGCCCCCACTTTTTCACTAAGATCAGCTCTAAAAGCGTCCTTTTTTTTCAGTTTGATCAGCTCTAACACCCCCCTCCCCAATTTTTGACTCCGGTTTCATATGTGAGTACCCCCTTTCCCCGGGATTATTTCTTAGTAGTAAGGAGGGTTTGCCCCAAATGAATTAACAATCTTTTAGGTATTGCTAGAATTTAACCCTTTTTTCTATGTCTTTTCAATCATATAAGCGCCGTTCAGCAAATAACAAGGGAAAAGAATAATACAAGGTACAGAGGTCACTCTGGTACCATCCAAGACCAAGTGAAAGCCAGCTGGAAGGCTACCTCACAAAAAAAATCTGAAGTCCTGATTTGGGTTTGAACCCACAGCGGTTAGAAAAGTGTAGTCAACGAGAGCCCCACCGGTGGATGAAACTCAAGCCTACATGCATTCATATCTTGATTTCATATAGTAATGTCTTTTAAATACAATTCACTTTTTAATGAAAACAACTATTAGACAATAATTAGTGTAGTCATATTCATTTACATTAAACCTTGCTACATATACTCATAAAGTTAGAGCAATGTTTTGATTCACAATACAACCTGGAGAAAGTCTCTGGACATCACCATTAAAGCAATGTCACTTTCAATCCAAGATGAGTGCTTTTGGTTAAATAAAAACGCAAACAATATTCAAAATTTCAACATAGTTTATTGACTTCATTATTTAATTTTATCAAGGTTCAATACATAACAAGTGATAACTAAACAGTAAATATCTCCAAGTCAATGTTTCTCATGAGACAATCATACACCCAGTATATTTGTTACATACACATCATAAAACTTTGATGTTTTCTATGTTTTGAAAATAAGCATTGTTTGTGAGACATATATGTCCCCCTCATATGCTTGGTCACTGTGACCTTGACCTTTGACATAATCATCTAAAAATCAAAAGGGTCTATTAACTTCCAATTGTCAACTTTTCAACACAATGTGAGGACAAAGTTTGCTCAACCGACAGACCTACAAACCGACATGCCCTCTTTTTTCAAAAGGGAGGGGTTGGGGGCATAACAAAAGTAAGGATGTACAACTAGGGTCTCTGAAGGAGCTGTCTGATCAAGGTCCATTTTGTTTGCAGGGGCGTGAACAGGCATTTCCATGAGGGAAAGGGTTAAAATCCATCAATGAATAAGATTTCTCATCTTACATGAACATCAATGCTTTTTTTTTTTTTTTTTTCGTGTGACCTTGACCTTTGAGCCACAAAAAATGATTTTACGTAACACATATTTCAATGTGCCAAACATTCATCCATGAACTTTGAGCTGAGGATAAATTTTTGTGTACAACACAAGTTGCTTTAATAATCATAAAAGACTGTGACTGAATTGTTGACTGGCACAAATATCAATGCATATTTTTTTAAAAACAATCCTGACTTTAAACATACAAGTATTACCTTTATCTTTCAGCTAGAGACGCGATTCTTGTTTGAGACAAGTGATTCTTGTTTGAGACAAGTCGTTATCATGTTCAACCCATTATGCATTTTCTTTTAAATGAAATTTACCCAGGAATGACAGAAATGTTGACTGGACAAAACCATCAATGCACTCTGATGAAAAATTCCTTTATAGTATATGTGTAACCTTGACCATTGACCTACATATGACATCTTTGCAAAATTATTTCTAAATCTTCTATGGTAAAGTTACCTCCGAAGGGAGGACAAAGTACACAATATTATTAATTTCACTCTTTCAAAATATTTCGGCCAAAGGCCTTCATCAGTTGAAGCTTAGTGTACAGAGAAAAGAAAATAATATGTAGTTAAAAAGTAATTGCTTCAACTGATGAAGGCCTTTGGCCGAAATATTTTGAAAGAGTGAAATTAATAATATTTCTAAATCAATAAATGAATAATACAATTATGGACATGACAAAAAGTTCAGATGGACAGACAGATCCTGCTAAAAACTACTGCCTGTTTATTTTGAGTGGGGCATGAAAACAAAATAAAGTATCAATGCGATCACGCATAGGAAAGTTACTACAGGCCTCCAAGTAGCCCACTTGAAAAATATAAGTTTTTATATAGGTTCCTTTTACCCCTTGTGAATGAACCATAATCTAGAAGAAACTATGAAACCTAGAAGATTACAACTCTTTACAACTAGCAAATCAATAATTTGTTGTTGGATTTACAAAACTAGAATGTACAAAGATCAAAATTCAAAGTAGAATGACATAAGATGATGACAGTATGAAAAATATTTAATAGATTATACATTGTTGAGAACAATACTGAATTCTACTGGACACAGCTACAAAACCTATAATATAATGGATGAGATGCTAGCTGATTCAAATATAGCAGATATGTTTAAGTCAACAATGTATTCAACAATGTAAAATTACCTGTTTTTCATCTTCAATGTTTAAACATTTTTACTTGAAGCACAATATGGATTTTTTGACACAGATAAAGAAAACTTTACAATTGGATTCAATAATAATCTACATATATAACATAATGTGGGGCAAACACCTGAAGTCTATTGGTTGCACTTTTTATTGATACTTTTTTAGTTAACCAATGCTACCAATCTTTCAGTTATATTGGTAAAGACATGCATGCATTTCAAGTTTCATCTACATCCCTGAAGAAACCTAGAATTGATTGTGCCACAAAATAGTACATCAAGGTTACGGATGCACACACATAAAAAGAATGCCAGACACTTTTATACTTGGTGGTTAAGATATATCACAATTTTCATCTTAGTTATAAAAAATAAATGAAACTTACCTGTAAGTTGATATTGAACTCTAATTCTATTGGGTCAATTTAATGTGGACTTTAATGTGGATCAGCTTGAAATCAATATTTGTTTTTCATGACTATTCAGAATAACTGCAATTTCCATTCATTGTCAAGCTCAATTCCTTTTAAAGTATGATTGTAGGATTGAGAAGGAGGCATTACATTCTTCTGTAATTCTATTGACTCAACTGAATTACAATTTAATATCAACTTGCAGATAGTCTAATATGTTATTTTTTATTTCTATTTTGTCAAAATTACAAAGTACATGTAGTTGAATGAAACTTAAATTGCAGCGATGTAGAAGTCTGTGCCACAAAAGTACCGGTACATCTGGTTTGGCAGTTTCTATATCTTGACTTAGTCTAAGGGCACAAAACTCTGCAATAACCTGATGGAGGAATATAAAACACACTTCTAAACTAATGAGGGGTGTTATTACTATTCTTTAAACCGTGTTATGGTGTGCAGTCATACAACATTTATTGAACCCTTCAAAAGTATTCACCCTTAACAGAAGTACATTTTCTAGCCTTGAAATCTACTCTGTGAAGACAGAAAAGTATGCCTCTTTGGGCACACCCTGAAGGCACTGGACAATTTCACTTAGTACTCTTCAAGACTCATATCGACGTCCAGATAGAGTTTTCTTCAATACACAGTTCCCACATCCATCATCTTCTGAACTCTTGGGGGCCAATTTGAGAGCATATCTGTGAAGCTGATATGTTCAGAATAACAAGACCTTTAAAATAGCCCCTAATTTCAAAGTTTGACGCATTATTCATTGTACAATCAGTAATAGAGCTAGTATAAATGACTACACCTATTTGGATTTTTAATTACTTTCAACAGACTTTTTGAAATTTTACAAAATTTCTTGCCATTATTCTTTAACCCTTACCCATGAAATGGCCACAATTTCAACATGATTCTTAATACCATTAACAATTTAATGAACACCCCTCGTAATGGTTAACACAATAGCAATATTCATCTTAATTTTTGCAGAAATGTATGAGAACAAGGGTTATTCAGAAATGAATGAGAGTTACTTAATTACAGAAGAACTCGAGTGTTTCTCACAAAATCTCTTCACAGTCCTTCAACATAATCTCCCGCTAATGATATGCTCTTCTCTAATATTTTATTGGCCATAACTTTGATAAAATGCAAGAAAGAGATATGTACTCTAGCCTGATGATGGAGTCAATAATGGATAACAAGTATTCAAAGTCTGATTTTTTTTTTAATTACTAAGGACAGTCATGGACTAGTACAAAAACTTTTACCCTGACAATGGCAAATTTCTAAATCAGCAACAAGAGCTGTCTGAAGACATTGGCTCAACTATTCTCAACATTCAAAGAGTACCGAGTGCATGATAGTAAAAAAACAACTGAGCAGTTTTTGATGAAATTTTACAGGAATGATCCTGAGATGATGCTGCACAAAAATAGCTAAAATCATTCCGGTTTGCCAAACAAGATGGTCGCCAGAGCTAAAATTTGAAATATTCTAAAACAATAGCTTCTCCAAAAATACTGGCCAGTTTTCATAGAAACTCAGTCAGAATGATCTCTGGGTGATGCTGCAGTACACAAAAATTATTAAAATCATTCCTGTCCATTAAACAAGATGGCCGCCATGGGCAGGGTTATTAAAAATTTTGCCTTTAATGCATAGAGAGAAATCCAAGAAACTCTACTCCAGAAATACTAGCCAGATATTGATGAACCTCATTATGAATGATCTTTGTGTGATGCTTCTCAAAAATAGTTAAATTATGGTCTGCCAAACAAGAGGGCTGCTAGGGGCAGGGTTAATTTGCCTTATATGAATATAAAAAAAAAATCTTCTCTGAAACTACTGGCCAGATTTGAATGAAACTCAGCAGGAATGATGTTTGGATGATTCTGTATATAAATAGCTTAAATTATCCTGGTCCGCTAAACAAGATGGCTGCCATGTGCAGGGCTAATTTGCCTTATATGTATATATCGAAAACTAAACAATTCTTCTTCTCTGTAACTACTGGCTAGATTTTGATGATACTCAGTAGTAATGATCGTTTCTGCACAAAAATAGCTAATATTAGCCTTATCTTCCAAACAAGATGGCCACCAGGGATGGAGCTTATTTCTCAATTTGTTCTTAGCATATATCTTGCTTTTAAGATGGAGCTGTTTAATTGAGGTGAGCGATTTAGGGCCAAGATGGCCCTCTTGTTTCAATCAACTAACCGTCATTCATTTCTGGATAACCCTTGTAGTTTGTGTCATAACATTAATGAAGCTTACTGTTAAGTTTGATCAGATGTTGAACTTTACTCTTAATTTGATGGATATTTCTGTTTTTGAAGGTGGCAAATTTATTAATCACAATTCTGGCTTCTTTATTTTTTGGGATGGTTTTCCTGTTTATATGTTCCTTAAATTCTTTTGAGAGAAGACATTCTTCTTCTCTAGACCATCTCTGGCGTTTTGAACTTGGTCTGCAAATTTCCTCAGATTCTGTTTTTGATGCACTGTAATCTTCATCATCACCTGAAGTAAATCATTTGCATCTACTAAAGAGCAAAATATCATATTTAGAATTAATCAAAACACGAGAGGCTGAAATTCATCTTTTTTTTTTCAGTTTGCGTCTTGTCTTGGACAATTGAATATCAAAGTTATACAAGAGCACTGCAAAGCGTAGCAATATACGCCCAAAGGTATTGAAATGTAAGGATTTTTTTGTTACATAATAAATTTCTGATATCAATCATTATAAAAAAATTTAACAAAAATAGTCACCATTTACATCAAGCGGCTCAAAAGATACAGAGCGGACACAAACTGTTCTTACTTTACACCAGTATGAAATTTGACCTTAAAGGGTGACCTTGACCTTGAACCGAATCATCTGAAACCAATGCTCTGCACATCCTCTCAGTTTGGTTAATATTTCTGCCAAATAGTTTTTATCTGTTCAAGCAGTTCAAGAGATACAGAGTGGACACGAAATATACTAACTTTACACCAGTTAAGATATTTGACCTTCAAATGTGACCTTGACCTTGAACCTAGCCAAACAACGCTCTGCACATCCTCTAATTTTGGTTGATATTTCTGCCAAATTGTTTCAATTTCCATCAAGCGGTTCAAAAGATACAGAGCGGACACGAAATTGCAAACGGACTGACAGACGGACGTACAACCAGCGGCATAACATAATTCTGCCCTTCGGGGGTATAATAAATATGAATGATTTTGTAGCATAGCTTTAACAGTCTACAGCCACACTTAACCCTTTCCCTGTTTTGAATTTTTGAATAATTTTGACCCCTCATGAACATTCAATAAAATACCTCTTACAATATAGCCTGAACCTCGTATACTTTTTCAGGGTAGATAGTTGACCTTAAGCTAAAAGATCCTATAGGCAAACAGAGTAGACCCTGTAGGAGATGTCTGATCAGGGTCTATTCTGTTACCATGAGGAAAAGGGTTCATGACCAAAGTAGACATAATAGAACAAAACAATTGGTAGAACAGAAGGATGCTTGCTAAAAATATGCTTATTCCAAAGGTGTTTGGAGCATTAATTCCAAAATACTGAATACAGAGTAATGTTTCTAATATACAGAACTTTTCATAAAATCTATCTACCTAGGAAGTTTCAAGTTGATAATCCTTGAGTATTTGTGCTCTGTTCCGGACATATTGAAGTATCAAAAATAACAAAGGGCAACGACTCCTAAATCATGTAAGATAGAGAGATAGAATCTGTCAAATAGTTTACATACTTGATACAATCAGTCTTTTTCTACTAACTGCATTCTTCGAGGTACTTGGTACAACTGTACTTGAGACTATGGTGTTCCTGGATTATAAAATGAGTTGTTTTTATAATAGTTATATTCATAACAAACTGACTGAGAAACGGGTAATTAAAGTAACTTGATCTGTCCCAATATGTTCCTGGTTTAATACATGAGGGTCATGATGGCCCTGATTCTGCTCACCTAAGAACCAGGCATTAATTGTGTGACATTACATGTCACACTGTCTTATATAAATATTAATATTCTTATTACAAATATATTTAATAAAAATGCTAAGTTCAAACTGATAAACTAGTTTGTTTGTGATGACGAGTTTACATGTCATAAGATACAGGTGCATATGCTATGCACTAACTTTGGCTGTCAACATTGACAGTTGGTCATGCATACTTCTGTGCCATATTACTTTCAAATCCAGTCAGTTCTTTTGCACAAGAACATTTTTCAAATTTGTACTATATACATTTTTAAGGAAAATTGGCTCCAGCCCCTGGCTAAACTGTTTTAAAACAGAATGGAGTAATTCAAACAGTCTTGCTGGAAGGATACCCAGACTGAACAGATGTACACTTACTTTATTACAATATATTCATATCACTCAGGAGTTTTATGGGTCAAAATACTGAATAGTGGCGTTTTATGGGTCAAAATATTGAATACTGGCATTTTATGGGTAAAATATTGAATACTGGCATTTTATGGGTCAAAATATTGAACATTGGTGTTTAATGGGTCAAAATATTGAACATAGGTGTTTAATGGGTCAAAATATTGAACACTGGTGTTTAATGGGTCAAAATATTGAATACTGGAGTTTTATGGGTGAAAATATTGATAGCCCACAAACCACCAACAATTCAATTTAGGTTTTGATGAAATTCAAATATTGAACACTGGCATTTTATGGTTCAAAATATTGAATACTGGCATTTTATGGGTCAAAATTTTGATAACCCACAAACCACCAACAATTCAGTTTAGGTTTTGATGAAATTCAAATATTGAACACTGGCATTTTATGGGTCAAAATATTGAATACTGGCATTTTATGTGTCAAAATATTGAATACTGGTGTTTGTTTGTTTGTATTGTTGCTTAGCATCCCAGTCAGCACATTTTTTGGCCATGTTGGGATGGAGACCAATGCTTCCTGGGTACTTCAGTTACTTTCCAGTACTAAGGGAAGTAAATGTGTCTTGCTCAAGGACACAATACAGTGCCCATACAATTATAGACATAAAAGATAATGGTACTCACCTTTTTTCAGTATTGCTATGACCTGTCCCATCAGCAACTGAAACCACAAAAAACATTACATAAAACATTTCAAACTTGAGGCAGGTTTCTGTCACAAAAACCAATACCCACGCCCCTTCCTGCTCATCTCCAAAAAAATCTTTTTTTTAAAAGTAGCAATCATACTATCACTAAAGGTGATTGATTTGTTTGTTTATTTGGGGTTTAAAGTCTCTGTCGACACATTTTTAGCTCACCTGGCACAAAGTGCCAGGATGAGCTATTGTGATGGGGCTAAGTCCTTCGTCTGTCGTCGTGTGTCGTCAACATTTTCTTTAAATGACATCTCCTCTGAAACTACTGGCCAGAATTTCACCAAACTTTATCAGAAGCATCCTTGGGGTGTGGGGAACAAACGATACAGAACAGAATTTTGATTTTGGCATTTGTCTGGTTGCCATGGCAACCAAAAGAAAAATCTTTAAAACTCACTATCTCCTTTACTAATGGCCAGATTTCGATTTTATTTGATGGAATCAGTCATCTGGTAACCCTTCACATGTATGCTAAAAATATACCTGTTACCTCAAAAAACATGGCCGCCAGGGGGCGGAGTTAGTTTTCTTTATATGTCTATAGAAAGTAAATGTATCCTTTGAATGACATCTTCTCCTAATCTACTGGTCAGAATTTCACTAAACTTTATCAGTCACATCCTTGGGAGATTGGGAACAAATGATATAGAACAGAATTCTGATTTTGGCATTTGTCTGGTTGCCATGGCAACCAAAAGAAAAATCTTTAAAACTCAGTATCTCCTTTACTAATGGCCAGATTTAAATTTTATTTGGTGGAATTAGTCATCTGGTAACCCTTCACATGTGCGCAAAAAATAAACCTGTTACCTCAAAAAAACATGGCTGCCAGGGGGCAGAGTTAGTTTTCCTTATTTGTCTCTATAGAAAGTAAATGTATCCTGTAAGGGACATCTCAGAAACTACTGGTCAGAATGTCACCAAACTTTATCAGAAACATCCTTTCGTCCAAGTGTTTCAAGATCCCTCTTGTATAGTTGGCAGATTGATTTAGTCACAACATATTTCAACACGCTCATGAAGGAAATGCTAGAATAAAACTAAGACCCCAAAGCAAACGCTAGCACATAAATCAACATTATACATATAAAAATTAATCAATACCCACAGTGCCTTTTAATGCCAGGTGAGCAATTCAGGGCCCTCAGGGCCCTCTTGTTTCTTTTTTAAACTTATTTATTTTACTTTGATTATGCAGAAAGTTTTTAACTTATCGAGGTTTTCTCAAAGGCAAGGGTGTTAGCACTCTTTATGGTCTTTCGTGTGGTGGGGGAAAACCGGATATCCCGGAGAAAAGCCACCAACCTGGACAGGCGACCACTGCCCTGTCACTTGGTATGCCGACACAGGGAATTGAATGCCGCCAGAGATAAAAATGTAACAAATTGACACCTGGCAGATTAGTGGCCGTAATATTGGACATTTTTTACAGAGTAATTGCTAAATTGGTTCTTTAAACTCTGGCCGGAATACATAATAGCAAGTGGCCGTATTTTCGGAACGAACTATCATTAACTGAATAGGAAATAATTCGGTTCTGGCAAAGATCGGCCTCTTTAGCGGGGTGGCGGTTGTTTCGGGGTGCCCGTAATGCAGAATTTTACTGTATTCTGGTGAATACCCTCATTCATAGAATAATTTGATTTGATGGTGTCATCTTCAAAAACAACCCATATTATATGCTGTCAGCTACTACATCATGAGGTCCACATTTTCAAGTAATTATAGTTTGACAAAAACTTATGACAGTTCCTTTCCCTTTACAACTGAATATAGCATTTAGCAATTTTGTAAACCGAGAATTATTTATCTAAAATAAAAACAGTACAAGATATTTTGGATCACCCTGTACTATACAGGCTCTGGTCCCTGATGGCAATGTTTTTCAATGAATCAAAATAATTTGAAGAATCTTGCAAGAGAGAGACCCAGGGAAATCTGGCTAGTGGTTTCTGAAGGAGAGTTTTTACATTTTCGTGTTTTTTTTTTTCTTTCCATCAGTATGGCAACAAGATTTCTGCATGAAATCAAATTCTTTATACAGATATGAATAAGCATTGCCAAGGAGCATTCCTGTGGTTTCTTTAAAATTGACCCAGTGGGTTAGATATCATTTTAGTAAAATGTTGATGCCGGAGACCAGAACACCAGTGATGGCACAATATATGCTGCCACAAAATATAAAGGGTCAAGTGTTCATTTGAATATGGGAGGTTTGTAGAAACACTGTTGGAGTCATCAAAATGGCCAAACCGAAGAATCATAATTTCAGGTACTCTATAAACCAGGAATTCCTTGCTTCTTGCACATCTACACATTATAGTGATGACACTGTCAAAGTTTCTTAAAGATCCATCTGAATGTGTTCACAGGGCTGCAGTATCATTAAGCTTCAGAGACTAAGTTTCAAGGGAAGTAACTCGTGCAAAAATAAATGAACCATGAAATCCTTGCTTCATGCACAATCTACCCATTATAGTGATGACAATGACAAAGTTTCATAAAGATCAATCCATAAAATAGGAGTTGCATTCACAAGAAGGTGGACATACAGACTCGTGAACAGATGCAGAGGATGATTGATTGATTGATTGATTGAATGGTGTTTTACGCCGCTTTTAACAGTATATCAGAGATGCAGAGGATGACTCTAATATACAAATGCCTCCAGCAGCGTATAAAAAGTTGAGCTCTAAATGATGAAAATATTTTCATCAAATTCTCTAATTTACATCTGAACTTACCATTAAACTCTTCATCAACCATGTCAACATCATCATGCAGCTCTTCTTCTAAGACGTCCTCTGCTGGAACAACAAGATCTGAAAATGTAACTTACATTAAATACACCTAAACTAGTATTCACTGTCACTGAAAAAGCATGATCCTCATCAGATTCAGCAGGGCTCACACTACCGATCGCCATTGTAACCATTTGCTACAAAAAAATCAGTGGCATTGGCCAAAAGTACATTTTCTCCAGTTTTGTAGGTGGTCACAAAAATGACCTTATTTGTAAACACTGTATTTTTATCACCTTAAAGATACTCTCCAATACTCAGAATCTAGACTGTGTCTATAAAACAATTACCCAGGTCAGTGTAAGCCAACATGTAAAAATATATAACCAGTTTTGATATTTGTGGAAAACATGTGAAAAGCTCCCTTATTCGGCATACAAAAATTAGCTGAGCTTACTAGTGACTTGGAGGAACTGCTGTAAAATAAGTCTGTCGACTCAGTGCATGATAGAGTGTGAAATGAATTATCAATGCAGATCTCTAGCTCTGAATACAGGGTTTAGATGCAGACGAGATGGCTCAAATGAGCCTTCTCATCTGGACCAAGACTATTTTTTTTTTTTGTAAATTTCTTCCCTTTCTACCAAATTATTTACAAGGCTTTTAAAATAAATACCTATTATTGCTAGCAGCATGAATTCCAAATTCAGAATTAAACCTTATTGCACTCAAAGTGGCAAAAACAATATTGAGTTTTATGTATACGTTTTATCCATATAATTATATAATACTTTAAAAACTATTCTCTCTTACTATGGCCATCAGTATGCAAGCCAATGCAGATCCGAAAATTCTAAATTGTTTAATTACAGATGTCTCTTTTGAGCGATCTCTTCAGAATCTATTCTAATAAAATTATCTCACTGGTGTACCTCTTTGCAATTCAAGAACTTGCCTATTTTAACTTACAATGGCTTCTAAATACTACTTGGAGACAGAATTCTTGGCTAAAGTCATTCTGATTTGGCTACAACTTTTTCAAAATGGCTAAAGTGTTGGCTACAAAAATTTCGAGCCTGGGTGAGCCCTGGATTCAGAGTTGGCAATTACATCTAATCCTCCATTTTAAATATTCATGTGTAAAAATGAATTTGAGTTTATACCATGAACAAAAACTATGTTTATCTGTTAAGACAAAACAAGTTAATGTCATATTGCTATGCAATACAGGAGTCCCCCACCAGATTACAAAAAACAAATGGTGAGGACAAACATGAAAATATGAAAAAGGGGGATAACTCCAAAAATTTTGATGTTATAGTTCTGACCCTTGTGCATGACAATTCCTCTCATAATGCTTTATTCATATGTAAAGTTTCAAAACAATTGAACCAGTAGGTAAAAAGTTAATGTCAGGACAGGAAATTCTGAAAAAGAGGAATAACTCCAAAAATATTAATGCTAGAGTTATGGCCCTTGTGCACATCGTCTCATCGTGGTTTTTCCTTGTGTGAAGTTATAATGAATTTGGCCCACCCTTGTAGAAGATATGGCCCGGACACTAAGCGTGACAGACGGATGGACGGTCGGACTGACGGACAGACAGAAAAGAGCTACCGGTGGGGGACTAATAATTGACTAAATACATAGATTGGCAATATATCTGCTGAGCAGGAGCAACATCCATAAATTATAATTATATCATTATGACAAAAAATGAAGCTATTATATGCAAAATTTACCTGAGACATTGATTTCAGACAACTTTTTTCCAGCATATTTGTTTAGGTGTCCTTCATCAGCAGCTAAAATAAGGCTTCCAATTTTTGCAATTTCAACCGTTGCATCATGCTGCCTGTAATGCTTTTTGTGAGTATTCAAATCATGGGCAAGATGTCTGGACAGCCATTCCAATTCATAGTCCTCAAAGTCCAATATTTGACACACTGTTGCCAGATATTTTCGAAGTCGGGATGATGAGATAAGATGTGGCTGTTTGCATCCGGCTTCCTGTGCCATTTTATTCATAGCGTGCCATGAGTTTATTTGAGAATCCTGGCTTCCAATACTGGCAAAAACAAACGGATTAGATGCAGAAATTTCACACTCAGTCCGTGTTTCTTCCAATGTGTCCAAAGCAGCTACCATTGGTTCAGTAAGTAGCACAGGACATCTCTTGTTCTGTTTTCCCTGGGTCTCTACCAGCTGCAGTCTGAAAAATGATACAATTGCTCTATCACTTGGAACACAAAGTTTACAGATGCTAACCTGATGGGAATTTTGCATTTAGCAATTACAGTGAGACCTCTGAATACTGGACTCCCATAAACCCAAAACCTCTACAAAATGAAAAAGTTCTCTGGGCTCTGTTTCTCCTCATTATTCTAAATAGAAGTAGAAAAAGCGTGTTTGTAAAACACTGTGCCCCCAACCAGATGCTTGCCCATAAACTGCCACAATTTCACGAAAAGTGGAAAAATGAGTCAAAATTTCAAAATTGCATTATTCTGTCAAAATTTGACATACAATTCTCAAAAGTTAATCAGGTGATCTACTCCTCATACCAAATATGAAGGCTCTAGCTCAAATACTTTTTGAAATATCTTGCGCACAAGATTTTCAAAATCTGCTTTCAAAGGGCATAATTCAGAAAAGGGGCATAACTCTGACATGAGAAAAAATACGGGTCAACTATTTTTTCATGAGGAATATGTATATGAAATTTCAAAACTGTAGCACGCACCAATCAAAAATTAACAGACACACAGACAGACCCACCCACCCACAGACAAGCCCAAAGCAATACATGTATGTCCTTCCAACTTTTCAAGTTGGGGGCAGAAAAAAGTATCTGAAAACCGGAACCTCTGAATTCTGAATACTGAACAGATTTCCAAGAACATTCCAATACTGTTCCATTAAGAATTACCTCCAGCTCTACAAACCGAACATGTCCCAGGTGCTCATGAGAATGCAAATATGACATATGTATATTGTTTATCACATTCAAGTTTTCAGTATTTGACAGGTAACTGCGTATGGTAAGTTAAGGTTTGAAAATTAAAGAATCAGCAGATAGCTTAAGTGTAGGTGATGTCAATGATTGAAAGAGGTATTTTGCCCATTGCCAGGAAGAATTATTGTATAAATTTCTTTGCATATGAAACCTGAATCAGCCATATCATAATTAATACGAGTAAAATATATACTATGTAATTGTTCATGGATGAATAATTACTTTTACCATTAGCATCAATTAAAATAGGCATTGGTAAGAATAACATGACAATTTTCAGTTAGATTTTCAGTCTGTTTATGAAGAAATCTTGTTTACATATACCCACAATAAAACTTTATGAAAATATGAAATAGCATGACCAATCAAACTTTATTGTTAGATTCTTACATGTATATATCCATTTTGCATTATACCCAGAAAACAACTTACATGAACCTACTAGTATTCATTGTGTTGTTGCTTAACATTCCAGTCAGCACATTTTTAGGCCATGTCTGGACAAAGCCCATAGTTTCCTGGGTACCTATTACTCAAGTTACTTAACCAGTACTATGGGAAATAAATGTGTCTTCCTCAACGACACAACACAGTGCCCCCTGCCGGGCTCGAGCCCTTGACTTCTTTCTCCAGAAGCCGGCGGTGCACTATCTCCTAGGCAACCGCGTTTCCCTACTAGTATTCATCCATGATTTCAAATAGTTGTAGTTTAATTAGTGATCTTTCATACTAAAGTATACCTAATATTACATGAAACCTCCCTAAACTGGAAACCTCTCTAAACCGAACTTTCAGTGCAGTTCCAAGGGCTCGGTTTTCAGAGGTTCCACTGTATACTGTATAGTTTTTTCCGCATGGTTTAATTTTTGCATATTTCTCGGTGGAGACTGCTTCCGCAAAAATTTAACCTGCGAAAATTTCCAGAGTCCTATCTATGTGTCTTTTATCGTCAACCTATATAAAATCAGATATGTAGAGGAAGGAATCGAATTTTGCCATATGCTGTGTACAATGTTTATCTTTTCTGCTGCTTTTTGACAGAAAGGATAAAATTCGTAAGAACAAATGAATATAACCCGGTTTATTTCAATACTTGCTATTTTAATCAAAGTCATATAAAATATTGAATACTGGCATTTTATGGGTCAAAATATTGAATACTGGCATTTTATGGGTCAAAATATTAAACACTGGGGTTTTATGGGTAAAAATATTGAACACTGGAGTTTTTAATGTGTCAAAATATTGAATACTGGCGTTTTATGGGTCAAAATATTGATAACCCACAAACCACCAACAATTCAATTCAGGTTTTGATGAAATTCAAATATTGAACACTGGCATTTTATGGTTCAAAATATTGAATACTGGCATTTTATGGGTCAAAATATTGAATACTGGCGTTCGATGGGTCAAAATAGTGAACACTGGAGTTTTATGGGTAAAAATATTGAACACTGGAGTTTTATGGGTCAAAATATTGATAGCCCACAAACCACCAATCCAATTTAGGTTTTGATGAAATTCTAATATTGAACACTTGCATTTTATGGGTCAAAATATTGAATACTGGCGTTTTATGGGTCAAAATATTGATAACCCACAAACCACCAACAATTCAGTTTAGGTTTTGATGAAATTCAAATATTGAACACTGGCATTTTATGGGTCAAAATATTGAAAACTGGCGTTTTATGGGTCAAAATATTGAATACTGGCTTTTTATGGGTCAAAATACTGAATACTGGCGTTTTATGGGTCAAAATTTTGAATACTGGTGTTTGTTTGTTTGTATTGTTGTTTATTTACCTATTTCTCAAACAGATTAAGCATGTCACTATTATGCAATGATTATTACATGATGACCTACCACCTGCATGATCCGCCCCAAGGCGACGCCACTGTAGGCAAGCCTTGATGGTTGATGCAATGGGTGCATTGAGTCTTAATTGGCTCAAATTATTAAATATTAAGAAAATTAGCCATTTTTACTCTTTTTTTTTTTTTTTTTTTAATTTCATTTTTGTAAATGCACAAATATAACACCCCCAAATTTTTTTATTTCACGAAGAATGTGAAAATTTAACCTTGCAGAAAAAAAAATCTATATAGTATCTAAGCGATTCAACCCTGTTTTCAGAAAAAATATGGCATTTATTTTTTCTGAATGGGTACATATTTATAGACACTATCTAATGTTAAAGTGTTTACCTTTTTAACAAGACTTTTTCAACAGGCTTGAGGTTGTTCAATATCTCCTCATTCATATTTGTTGTCCAGCGAGAACGTTTCTGGTAACTTGTTCTTAACATTTTGGCAACTTCATTGCTTCTTCTTTTGTTAAATAACGTGATCCTCGTCATTGTAACCTCAGCCAATGATTTCCACAGTGCACTGTTTGCATTTTCAGACAATTCCTTTGTGAGACCAACCATCTGTTCATCTAAGTATTTTTTCAGCACAAGCAAGTCACTGGTTACTGGCAAGGCAGCTGGTTTATTAAACTTTTTTGTTTTTAAGGTAGCTAATGCTAACGATGAAATACTGTGAGTCCAGTCTGATGCATGTAGTTCCAGGAAATTCACGCTTTCACTTTTTGCAACATCATCTCTTGATCTGATAGCAATTCCTCTTTTAAGCTCTGCAACTTTGACAAGATTATGTCCTAGTGTCAGAGCTAGGGATGGGGTCTCAAACACACAAATGCCTTGCTCATTTCGTGTAAAGCCTGCCATTTCTTTTACAGCTGATATTATTAGATCAAATTTTTGTGGAGCTATGTAAGTGTCTAGGGAGTGATTATCTTTGCTCATTTCATTTACTTTTATTTTAAGCTTACCCAACTGCCTCATTCTCTGTGACACATAATTTGTCCTCCGAGGACCTAGTTGATTAATTAACACCTTTCCAAATTGAATGATCAATCTATCATTTATGACTGTATCGTGAACTTCATCTGTTCTCATTTTCTGGAAAACAGTTTCCTGCAATTCCTTTGGAATGTCTGCTTCATAGGATGATAAAGGTGTTATTCCACCAGCAAGAAGATGTTTGGATCTTGATATGACTTCTGTCTGTTTTTCCCCTTTTCTCAAGTTAAGAGGACATTTTCGTGAGTGCCTCCATAGTTCTTTTTTATAGAAAAACCCATAACAATGAATACATGGAAGAAAGTTCTTGGCCTCTAATGTTTTCTTTCCAGGTCGTCGTGCAACAATTAAACTACCATGACCAGCTTTTATGACTTTAATGTTGTACTTAAAGGCTCCAAGGTTCTTTATTTTCTTCATTTTGTTGTCCCTTTCAGCTTTTGATGTTTTTGCCATTGCTTCCGCAACCATGATTTCATTTGCATGTGCCTTTTCTATATGCTTTTGAATTCTATGTTTCAGAAGCTTTCCACAGAAGTAGCATGCTAGTTTTTTGTCATACATCCTGTGACCATGTCTTTTTGTAACTTTGGTGACGCATACTGAAATAAAAATTTCATTAATATAATAAACAAATTCAGTAAATACAGTAAGACCTGTCTTAAGCGGCCAACCTAAAACAAAGTATGAAGTCTTGTAAAGACAGGTGGTTGCTTAAAATGAATTGAAAGTAATGCAGAAGGCTCCTGATGGAGCTTTCTGCATTACTTTCAATCCATTTTGAGCAGCCACCTGTTCATAAATATCAAACTATGAGCCATATTTTACTTGCCGTTTAAGACAGGTTAGACTGTAGTCAAAAAAAAAAAAAAAAAATGAATAGATTCAGGATTAACTTAAATGAAAAGTTTCATTATTGAAGGTGAAGGTTGAGATCAAAATCCTTAAAATTTGCTCAGGTTCTCATCATGACAAACACTCCTGTCAACTTTTATTAAAACTGTTAGGGACAACTGGACAGGCAGCCTCAGTACCACCATACAGGGGATTCAAAAAGATATTCGAAGCAAATAAAACAAGAGGGCCAACATGGCCCTTAATCTCTCACCTGACCACTGTTGGAAGGTATGGGTAAGAATCACTTGATGTTGCAAAAATATTCTTGAAACAAGTGTTTATAGGTTTTCCTATGATAGTGACCTACTTTTGACCCCATTTGACCCATATTTGAACTCCACCTGGTTATTGCTCAGATGATCATTCTGTGCAAGTTTAGAGAAGATTTGACCAAAACTGTGACCTCTACAGTGTTCACAAGGTTTTTCAGTGATTTGGCCTAATGACCTACTTTTGGACACCACATGACCGACATTTAAACTTGTTCCAGATAGTGTCCAGATTCTGTGCAAGTGTAAAGAAGATTTGACCAAAACAGTGGCCTCTACAGAGTTTACAAGGTTTTTCTATGATTTGGCAGAGTGACCTACTTTTCAACCCCACATGACCAATATAGAAAAATTTGTCCAGATGATCATTCTGTGCAAGTTTAAAGAAGATTCGTCCAAAACTGTGGCCTCTACAGTGTTCACAAGGTTTTTCTATGATTTGGCCTATTGACCTACTTTTCAACCCCACATGACCCCTATTTGAACTTGTCAAAGAAATTGCCCAAATGATCATTGTGCAAGTTTAAAGAAAATTCGACCAAAACTCTGGCCTCTACAGTGTTAACAAGATTTTCAATGATTTGACCTAGTGACCTCATTTTCAAACCCACATGACCCATATTCAATTCTGTCTGAGATATTGTCCAGATGACATTCTGCACAAGTTCAAAGATGGTTCAACCAAAACTGTGGCCTGTACAGTGTTCACAAGGTTTTTTTCTATGGTTTGGCCTAGTGATCTACTTTTTAACCCAACACGAGCCAAATTCAAACCTGTCCGAGATATTGTCCACATGATCATTCTGAGCAAGTTTAAAGATGATCTGACCAAAACTGTGGCCTCTAGAGTGTTCAGAGTATGATTTGATGTAGTGACCTACTTTTGAGCCCCGCATGACCCATATTTGAACTTGTCCACGATTTTGTCGAGATGATCATTTAGAGCAAGTTTGAAGAAGATCTGGTCAAAACTGT
The DNA here is from genome assembly GCA_945859785.2 of Tridacna gigas. NCBI lineage: Eukaryota > Metazoa > Mollusca > Bivalvia > Cardiida > Cardiidae > Tridacna > Tridacna gigas. Next base: position 9,299,201 of record OX244034.2, on the reverse strand, counting down.
GGCCTAAAGGCTGTTCACAAGGAAAAGTTTATGGATGACACACGCCACACGCCGAAAAACAAAGCATGGTTCCAAAAGCTCACCATGACAAGTCTGTTTGATTTTAACACAGAATATATTCATGATAGACAATGTAACAATATCTGTTCATATAATGGCCATACTTTTGTTCTGTTATGAATTGTGTCTTCTTTAATGTTGCTTATTAGTATTATTTCTACCATAAAGGTATACATGTACACACACTTTATCAGTATGTTGGTGCAATCAAAAATAAAGTTGCTAACCCTTCTGGCCAGACTGGGAGGGAATGTCTAAGTTTTCTTGGTGTAGTTTGACATCTGGAAAGCTGTCAAGGGACTCCTCCTGAAACAGTTAGTAAAATCCTTACAAATAATATGAGCTATCTTTGAAGGGGATTAATATCCCTGCTTCATCACCCTGAGTATACACACACACAAGCTTCTTAACGTCCACCTAGATATTCTATAAAAATATGTTGTTGTTTTTATATATTTTTAAGTTTAAAGCCAAACTCTCAAGCATCTTTAAATGATTTTGGTACAACTTTAGAAGCTACTTACTAACATTGAATTGCTGCAATATCCGATTTAATTTACAACCCACAGAATAACACTGAATGCCTTCACAATTACTGAAATATTTTAACTTATAAGTGGATGTTTAGAAGTTTGTGTGAGTGTATATATGATACACAACATATATATAAAATAAAACAAGAGGGCCATGATTGCCCTTGACTGCTCACCCGAGTACCATAGAGACTATGACCAAAATATCATCAAAACAACTATTTTTAGGCAACAATCAAGTAGAAGCCATATTTGAGGATGTAAACAAGATTTAAGCTAGATTTGACTTAGTGACAAACTACTGGACATCATACCACCTTTGATTCAATTTTATCGAGAAATCCACTGTTGCAGCCTACAAACAGATCCACTGTTGCAGCCTACAAAGATGCCTGCAGACAACTCCAGCAGCTCACTCGCTCTCTTAAGACAGCTTGGTGGGATAGAAAAGCAGAAGAGCTACAAAGAGCGGCAGATAGAAATGACATGAAGGGATTCTATAATGGACTCAGACAAGGGGACCCGTGCAACTGAAGTCAGCAGATGGCCAGGAGACTTATTCAGACAACAGGAAGGTCTTAGCAAGATGGAAGGAACACTTCCAGAATCTCCTTAATGTCCCAGGTGAGATTGAACAGGAAGCGCTTGACAGCATACACCAGCAAGACACCAACACCTGTCTTGATGAGCCACCTACAATGGAAGATTTGAAAAGAGCAATTGCCAGTCTGAAAGATGGCAAAGCCCCAGGTGGAGATGGAGTTCCTGCAGAAGTGTGGAAGCATGGAGGAACCTGTATGACTATCAAACTTCATGACCTGATATGCAAGGCATGGGATGACGGTTCAGTCCCACAAGCTTGGAAGGATGCTACCATAGTGACTATCTATAAAAAGGGAGACAGAATGGATTGTGGAAACTATAGAGGAATCTCTCTCTTGTCCATTGCCGGTAAGATCTTTGCCAGAATTCTTCTAGACAGACTGACCCCACACATCACCCCACAGATAGTTTCAGAATCGCAGTGTGGTTTCAGAGCCAACAGGAGCACAATTGACATGATCTTCAGCCTCAGACAGTTGCAGGAAAAATGCTTTGAGCAGGATCAGCCACTGTATATCATCTTCATTGACTTTACAAAGGCCTTTGACACAATAGGTAGATCAGGACTGTGGGAATTATTGAGGAAGTATGGATGTCCTGAGAAGTTCACATCCATGATCGAATCCCTCCATACAAGAATGAAGGCAGAAGTCAGAGACAGAGTAGACACTTTAGAAGCATTTAATGTCACAAATGGTGTCAAACAAGGCTGCGTGCTTGCACCCACACTCTTTTCAATATTCTTATCAGCAATGCTGGAAGAGGCTTTCAGAGACATGACAGATGGTGTCTACATACAGTCCAGACAAGATGCTGACCTTTTCAACGTGGCTCACTTCAAAGCGAGGACCAAAAGCCTTCAAATACTTGTCAGAGAGTTACTGTTTGCAGATGACAGCGTACTGATTGCCCACTCCCCAGAGAAAATTCAGCGAATCCTGGATGCATTTTCAAATGCATCAAAGAAGTTTGGCCTCAAGATCAACATAAAGAAAACTGAAGTTCTTTACCAACCAAATTCTTCTAGAGCCAAGGAAGTGGATATTATGGTTGATGGAACAAAACTCAACTCTGCTGCAGAATTTACTTACCTTGGGAGCACTGTATCGAAGGATGGAAGAATCGATGCAGAAATACAGAAAAGGATGGCCAAAGCCAGTGCCTCTTTTGGTAGACTTTGCCAAAGACTCTGGAATGACCACCATGTGTCCATGAAAGTAAAGGGAAAAATCTACAGAGCAGTTGTAATATCTACTCTCTTATATGGAGCCGAAGCCTGGACAGGTTACAGGCAACATGTAAAGAAGCTTCATGCCTTCATGATGCGCCATCTAAGATTCATGCTGAAAATAAGCTGGAAGGACAAGGTTACCAACAAGGAAGTGCTAGAAAGAACAGGATTACCATCTATGGAAGACCTCCTGATCAGAAAGAATCTGAGATGGACCGGACACCTTATGAGAATGCCTAATCACAGGCTTCCAAGACAGATTCTGTTCTCACAGCTGCCTGTAGGGCAAAGAAAGAGAGGCAGACCTCGTCTTCGGTACAAAGATACTATCAAGAGAAATCTCAAGCAGAGAAACATCAAGTTAGATTCCTGGGTTAAACTGTCTCAACAAAGGAATGATTGGAGACATGCTGTGAAGTAGACATAAAAACAGACATAGTCGCTCTGCGACTGTCCGCAAATGATGATGATCAAGAAATGGTCAAAACAAATATATCATCAATTCAATTTTTACCCCACATGACCAGCTTTCGAACTCTTTAGAGATTTCATCATGATGACCAAGTTTAATGAAAATTTGGCTAAAATGTTGACCACTAGAGTTTCACAAGCTAATTGTTAATGACGCATGAAGCATCAAAGATATTAAAGAATCAGACCAGTTCACCATGTGTTGAGCTAAAATCTGGAGAATAATTTCAAAGAAAAAGATTTTTTTTAAGTTTTTCCCATAGTCATATTAGCAGGGCTCACGCAACCGATCGCCATTGTAGCCATTTGCTACAAAAAATCACAGTGGCATTGGCGAAAAGTACATTTTCGCCAGTTTTGTAGGTGGCCACAAAAATAACCTTATTTGCGAACACTATTTTTATCACCTTAAAGATACTCTCCAATACTCAGAATCTAGACTGTGTCTATAAAACAATTACCCAGGTCAGTGTAAGTCAACATGTAAAAATATATAACCAGTTTTGATATTTGTGGAAAACATATGAAAAGCTCCCTTATTCGACATACAAAAATTAGCTGAGCTTACTAGTGACTTGGAGGAACTGCTGTAAAATAAGTCTGTTGACTCAATGCATGATAGAGTGTGAAATGAATTATCAATGCAGATCTCTAGCTCTGAATAAAGGGTTTAGATGCAGATGAGATGGCTCAAATGAGACATCTCATCTGGACCCAGACTGTTTTTTTTTAAAACTGTTAAATTTCTTCCCTTTCTACCAAATTATTTACAACAAGGCTTTTAAAATAAATATCTATAATTGCTAGCAGCATGAATTCCAAATTCAGAATTAAACCTTATTGCACTCAAAGTGGCAAAACAATATTGAGTTTTATGTATAGGTTTTATCCATATATATAATACTTTAAAAACTATTCTCTTCTACTATGGCCATCAGTATGCAAGCCAATGCAGATCCGAAAATTTTAAATTGTTTAATTACAGATGTCTCTTTTGAGCGATCTCTTCAGAATCTGTTCTCATATAAAATTATCTCACTGGTGTACCTCTTTGCAATGCAAGAACTTGCCTATTTTAACATACAATGGTTTCTAGATACTATTTGGAGGCAGAATTCTTGGCTAAAGTCATACTGATTTGGCTACAACTTTTTCAAAATGGCTAAAGTGTTGGCTACAAAATTTGTGCCAGGGTGAGCCCTGTATAAGTGAAATTAGCCCCCTCCCCCCTCAGCGGCCTTGTTTTTCCTTGATTATTTAAGCAATATTTGTAGAGAGTGACCCAAGGATCATCTGTGCTAAAATATTTCAAAATTGGTCCATTCCATTTGGAGAAGATTTTAAAAGATTTAACTATGGACATATAAGCCCCACCCTCTAGCTGCCATGTTTTTTGACAAATCAATTTTTTAAGTAATCTTGGTAAAAGTTTACCTAAGGAACATTGTTGCAACATTATTTCATAATCAGGCTAGTATTTTCAGATTTTTTTTAGTTTTTTTCCCATAGACATATAAGGGAAATAAGCCCCAACCCTATGGATCAGAATTAGCAATCTTGGTAGATGGTCACCCAAAGAACATTTATGCCAAATTATTTCAAAACCTGGGCAGCAGTTTTTGAGGGGATGAAATTTGAAGTTTTCTACATGGATCAAAATTGTTTTAGCATCTTTTGTAAAGACTCACACAAAGATCATCCCCGGCAAGTTACATTAAATTCTGCTGAGGGGTTTCAGAGATGTCGTTTAAAAACATTGTTGATGCCACACAACTGTTGACGAAGGACACAGGGCAATCCTTATAGCTTACAATGAGCACTTTGTGCTCAGGTTAGCAAATAAAATGTCACTGATTTTCAACCTTGCCGAACCCTTTAAGGGTTAAATAGAACTTATGTTTGCACTTAGACAAGGTTTGCTGTACCAAGTGACCGTCCAAAATGTGCAGAGCAATATTATCCCCTCTTCTGAAAAGTAAGGGGATAATAAGATAAAATATTTCATGAATATATTATGTGAAATGCTACCTTTGAATATCTCAGTTCATTTCCAGTTGGTAACATAAATTTCCCCGTGGAAGGACACAAAATCAAGTCTGACTGTTCTTCCTGTAAAGATAATTGAGTAATAGTAATTTAATGAAATCATCAAACCAGATGAATCTCAGACAATTTTAAAACAATTCTATTAGACCTTATGCATGTGTGCAGCCCTATTTACATATGTAATAAAAATTTAATGAAACATATGACTCCACACCCCCCACTATGAGTTTATAAAGAGTACATTCAGCATTTAAAGGGTTACAGTAGCAGGAGTTTTATGCAGTTGACTGCAAGTCCAACTAGAGCTATCACTAAAGGTGATTAATACCCCCTTGCAGATACTTGTCACTAAATAAATAAGCCATCAGAGGAGATGACAAAGTCCCCAATCCTAAGGTTTCCAAAGTCATAGGTTTTATTACTGAAATATCTCAAAGTCCAATCAGGGGAAACTAGACCTAGATGTTATGCTCATTAATATTTTCAGAAAATTTGATGTTCTTTGCTGAAATAGTTTCAGTTAGAGAGCTGTCAAAATAAAGAATACCTATTCTTACTAATTCAAGGGCCACAACTCAGGTACTATTCATGTAATTAGGGTGGAAATTGAACTTGACCTTGATTTAGTACCCACAAACAGTTTCAGAAAGTTTGGTGAAATTTCGTAGTGCATTGTTCGATTAAGAGAGCGGAAAAAGTAAAAAATGTTGTTTTTTTTAACTGATTCATGGACCATAACTCAGCTATTCTTTATGCGACTTCACTGGAAATCAAACTTAGCCTAGATTTTATGCCCATATACATTTTCAGAAAGTTTGGTGAAATTTTGTAGAACATTCCTTAAGCTAGAGAACAGACAAAGTAAAACCAACCTATTTTTACTATTTCAAGGGCCATAACTCCCGGACACTTCAACCGATCATCATGAAAATGACAGGTGCACAATGGCATATTATGACAAAGATGTACACAATGTTTGAGAAAGATTCATCAAAAGATGACAAAGTTATGCTCCGGACAAAACAGGACAGATGGACGGACAGACGGATGGACAGACAGACGGACAGAGTGATTCCAGTATACCCCCCACAAACTTTTTGTTGGGGGTATAATAAATCCACTAGTCACATTTCGCAGACTGGTATCATGTGACCTGTCAAATTGAGTCTCTCAAAAATCTTACATAATGATGATTGTCAAAAAACAAAGTACTGACCTGATCCATTTCATCACTAATTAGCTGTGAAGGCAATTTAGAGATGGGTGGTGGAGCTGGAGCTCGAGGCCTGGACCAAGCTTGGCTAGGTGTACAGATTGGCTGTGGGGTTGGAGGTAGGGGCCCTCCAGGTGTGGGCTGGACCTTGGGCCTGCCTGGTTCTTCATAAAACTCCTGGCAGAAACAAATAGGACATTCACCCTTTCATTCATGGACATAATCAACATGCATGAATAATTATGCCTGATTAGATTTCTTGTTAACAACCTGACTGCCAAAGCCTAAGGAGCAACAAATTGCATTAAACCTCTCACAGGCTGGTCTTGTTTTATGCTGTTTGCAAATGTCGTTATCAGTGGTTCTCATACCAGGTAAAAGGTTGATGGAGGCTTTGCAATCTTATCAGAACATGCAGGTTAGCACTTTTAACTTTATCCTTTTATAAAAACAAGAAACCCATGGGTCTCAATTGCTCACCTGGGTCACGAGGAATCAGTAATATCATACACATTTTGGGCATCAAAAGGCAATTTTATACCAAGTAATACTAGAGTGTAGCCTCATGACCATTTCCACTGACCATTGGTTACAGAGATTGGGTTACTAATATTTTTATTTCGGTTGCCATTGCAACCAAATGCCAAATTCAAAATTTTGTTCTGTATCGTTTGTTCCTCAGTCCCCAATGATACTTCTGATGAAGTTTGGTGAAAGTCTGCCCAGTATTTTCATCAGAGATGTCGTTTAAAGAATACATTTAATTTCCCTATAGGCATATATGGACAACTAACTCCGCCACAAAAAAAACACAAAAAGACTAGAAAAACGCAGATCAGCAAGCCTATAACTCTCAAGCTGAAAACCTATATGATGTCAGCTGCACCTAGTTATTTGAAATGTTATTTCATCTTATCAGGGATAAATCCATAATAGTATAGGTCACACCTTATGCCATAACATTGCAGGGTGACTTAAGGTGTCTATATGATATAGAGGTTGAATCTAATACTGGCATATGTGAACAGCATGAAACAAAACATAAAACAAATGAACAGTCAGTGAGTAGCTTCATTCCAGCTGATTCTGTTTTATGTTATTTGCTGCTCCACAATGGTTTGATATATCTTAAACAATAGACTGGATCAGACTTTTGTAGAATGAAAATGTGTGCATATTCGTAGTAAACCAGGTACAAATGTCAAGACACATCCAAACTAAAATGCTTTAAAGCTTATCACCTTCTCAGAAAGTTCTGGCCATTTTATTGACATCTCTTCATCGTCTGTAGAGTTATCTACTTGTTCATCTAGAAGCTGGTCAGACGGGTCTGCTCCTGTACCAGCGGTGGCAGGAGACTGGTTGTCTGTTGCCATGTCTTCATCGTCTCTAGAGTTATCTTCTTGTTCATCTTCAAGCTGGTCAGACTGGCCTGCTCCTGTACCAGCGGTGGCAGGAGACTGGTTGTCTGTTGCAGGAGACTGGTTGTCTGTTGCCATGTCTTCATTGTCTCTAGAGTTATCCTCTAGTTCACCTTCAAGCTGGTCAGACTGGTCTGCTCCTGTGAAACAAGATTTTGCGAAAATTAATTCCTCATCAATTCATTCAACTTACATCTTTAAGCATTATATTTCGATTGCCATATCAAATCAAAAATAAAATGCAGAGTCAATTTTTCATGCGTTATGCTCATTTTGTACATCTGAAGATTTAGTGAACAAGAAATCTGTACCGTCCGTTGCAGGAGACTGGTTGTCTGTTGCCATGTCTTCATTGTCTCTAGAGTTATCTACTTGTTCATCTTGAAGCTGGTCAGACTGGTCTGCTCCTGTACCGTCGGTGGCAGGAGACTGGTTGTCTGTTGCCATGTCTTCATCATCTCTAGAGTTATCTTCTTGTTCATCTTCAAGTTGGTTAGACTGGCCTGCTCCTGTAAAACAGCATTTTGCAAAAATTCACCATCAATTCATTCAACTTACGTCTTTAAGCATAATATTTCAATTGCCATATCAAACCAAAAATAAAATGCAGAGTCAATTTTCATGTTTTGCGAAAATTAATTCATCATCAATTTATTCAACTTACATCTTTAAGCATGATATTTCGATTGCCATATCAAATCAGAAATAAAATGCAGAGTCAATTTTTCATGTGTTATGCTCATTTTGTACATCTGAAGATTTAGTGAAAAAAATTTCAATTGCAGTATCAAATCAGAAATAAAATGTAGAGTCCATTTTTCATGTGTTCTGCTCATTTTGTACATCTGAAGATTTAGTTAACACTAGAAGGCCCTGAAGGGCCTGAATATGCTCTACTGGCAGGGACCAAAATCCAAACCAAACTACAAGCTTAATCCCTTAAACAGGAAATGTAAATTTTCAACAAAAAAAAATGGCTACTTTTCCCACATTGTTTCTTGGATTTTTTTTCAAAATCAATAGGATTCAAGCTGTTGATGAGACAAAACAACTGGGTGAATTTCACAAAATTACAAATGCAGACTTTATCATGTAAACAAGAATTGGAAATTTTCAACATGAAATGGCTACTTTTCCCACATTGTTTCTTCGATTTTTTTTTTAAAAATCAATAGGGTTGAAGCTACTGATGAGATAAACAAACTGTGTGATTTTCATGAAAATCTGACCAGAAATACAGACTTTATTGCGTAAACAAGAACAGAAAATTTAAATTTTCAACTTAAAATGGCTACTTTTCCCATACTATTTGTTGGATTTTTTTCAAAGTCGATAGGGTTGAAGCTATTGATGAAATAAACAAACTGTGCAAGTTTCACGAAAATCTGAAGTTATTTGCAGACTTTATCGCGTAAACAAGAACTGGAAATTTTCAACTTGAAATGGCTACTTTTCCCATACTGTTGGATTTTTTTCAAATTCAATAGGGTTGAAGCTATTGATGAGATAAACAAACTGTGCAAGTTTCATGAAAATCCGGCAACAAATGCAGACTTTATCGCGTAAACAAGAAAAAGACTAACGGACAGACAGACAGACGCACGGACGGACGGACGACGGAAACCCCGCCATGACATAAGCTCTGCTGGCTTTCAGCCAGTAGAGCTAAAAATTTGGATTGCCATATCAAATCACAAATAAAATGCAGTCAGTTTTTCATGTGTTCTGTTCATTTTGTTCATCTGTAGATTTTGTGAACAAAATTTGGATTGCCATATCAAATCAGAAATAAAATGTAGACTCAATTTTTCATGTGTAATTCATATTTTGTACACATGTAGATTTTGTGAACAGAAAATTCGTACCGTTGGTGGAAGGAGATTGGTTGTCTGTTTCCAGACCAAAGGGATCACTGTCTTCACTGTCCTCATAGTCTGAAATATTAACCATTGATAAAGCAAATGCAAAGTTTGCCCAAGTTTTTTCTTATTAGCGTTGATACATTGTAAATATCTCTTCATCATAGCAGAAAAATTAAGCTTAAAATGCAGGGCTCACACTTAGTACTTCTTAAAGGAAAGCAGGAAAGATTCGACAACACCATGGTTAATGAAGACTTATTTAATGTCTAGCAGTGTACTGTAGACTTGATTACTCTTTGGTTTATGTTTAATATGTAAACAGCATGTCATCAGGTTTTTGTCCTTGCCATGCTGAAGCCAAGAATAATCTTTGAACCATTTGCTTTGAAATGACCTTTTTTCATCAGATAGCTTTGGGGGTTCAACTAGATCTGTAGCCTGCCCCTGGTCACTTTGGGGTTCTACCGTATTCTTGACAGGTCTTTCTAGTTGAGGAAGATCGGCCTGGACGTTGTCATTCGAGTCGATCTCGGGCAGCTTTGTGAAATATGTAAGAAACATCCGATGTTTCTCATTTTCTTCCTACTCTTGTTTCGGCATCTTTTACTAAACACCAAGAAGCATTATATGCAACGGAAAAATGGATTGGTCTAGAGCCATAAGTAAACTCAAAGTCATCCAATGAAATGACAGAAAAGAAATAACTTGCAATCGTTTGATTTTAGATTTGTTTGCATGTCCATGCTTGTTCAATGAAAACCAGACAAGATTTTTTGTGCGCCTGTTCGGCCCATCGGTAGTTTTTTTTTTTTTGTGCCATATATGGGGAAAATGGGCCATATGCGCAATGGCACAGCCGCGAATGAACACTGCATGAGGCATCAATAACAAGAGACCCATGTCTCTCAAATCACTAACCTGGTTCATGAGCACTCAGCCAGATCATATGCATTTTGAGGTGGGTGGGGTATAAGTATATATTCAACTGATATGCCACGGGGTGGGCATTTCTGAGCCAGGGCTCATGATTTGAACATACTTGGCAGTGGTCCAACTGATGATAGTTAATACAAAATACCAATGCTATACGCTTAATAGTTTTACAGAAAAAGATTTTTTTTTAACATTTTTCCTTTCGAAATTGTGGCCTCTAGAGTGCAAACAAGATTTTTCGAAGATTTGACTAGTGACCTATTTTTTGACCCCGCACCATCCATGATCGTACTTGTCCAAGATATCATCAAGACAAACATCCTGAGCACATTTGAAGACAATTGGATCAAAATTGTGGCCTCTAGAGAGTAAACAAGATTTTTCTAAAAGCCTTTGACCTAGTGACCTACTTTTTGAGCCCACACCATCCATGATCAAACTTGACCGATATATCATCAAGACAAACATCTTGAGCAAGTTTGAGGATGATTAAATCAAAATCGGGGCCTCTAGAGTATAAACACTAAAATCCGTGATGATGACAATGAACGACAGACATTCAAGGGACCATAAAAGCTCACCCTGTGCTCAGGTGAGCTAAAAAAGAAAAAAGAACAACTAGAGCAATCGAAACCTTAAGAAATCAATAACTTTAACATCAAATTGTTAATAATAGTGGTCACACGATTCCTCAATGTTGTGATTCACTGAATACAAATGATGTCTCAAGCTACAAGCCCAGTCCCATTATTTAGCCCTTTATGTTCTATAAAAGAATTATGGGGGATTCTTCATACGATTTTGGATTCCTTGAGCTTCGTCCTTGGTCCAGATATTATAGCCTACATAATTTTTATGTGATACCTCAATGTCAATATTAGTATCTCCTTAACAACCATACTTCCACCCTATGATCACCTGTTTTTGTTATACAAAAATACAAAACAGGGAAAGGGTTAACATATTTCATGTTTAAAAAGTACCATTAATTAATGCCATATACCGTATAGCCCCAAATAAACGCCCCCGGGGGCGTTACATTTTCCAAATTTTTTACTCCAAACAATGTTAGAGGTCCGTTTAATCGCCCCCCCTTAAGGTTTATTAGTTATAAATGCATTATGACTAAAGCCACAGTACTCTTATCTATAGCACTGGCTGGCTCTATTGATCGATGTAAATTGACGAGTTGCCAGGGTGTATTTAAGATAACAGATGTACCATATATACTACCAAACAAGTGTTTACTGTTTAAAATCTAAATAATTTCTTCTAGTTTGGCATTAAAAAGGTCATGCATCTTTTACTCATTTGACTTATTTTTTCCAGACAAAAAGGGGGGGGCGTTTATTAGGTGGGGTGTTTATTGGGGGGAGCGTTAATTCAGGGGTATACGGTATAACAACATTATTACTGAACAGATGACATTCAGGTATCAACAAAATTTGGCATAAATGATTCCTCTAATACAGGGATTCTCTCAAGTCTTTTTTTTTTTTGAAGATGTTGCAAACCTCAAGGAATCATGTGACCACTGTAACAACACCTGTAGAAGTGTGAAACAAGAACCTACATAAAAGCTGAATTTTGCAAGTCAAAAAAGGGTTGAGGTAAACTGTTGTAAAGTTACAAATAATTTTTTATTAAAACATACAGTAACTTACGAAACAGATATATTGTACATGTAAGTCTTCAAGTACAGAAAGTGGAACGAAAATATTTGCAAGAAAAAAACTTAAAACCAATACAAGAGCGCATGATTTTGTTTAGTAAAACAGGTCAATTTAAGAAACATGGTCTTTGTAATTTACATATTTACTCTTTAAGATATGCGAAAAAATAAAAAAAGGCACCTGTAGTTGATAGACAGGTTGTTAATACTGCAATTATCCATGTCTGCTCCTTGTGATCCCTAAAATATTTATTTTCATTGCAAAATCCAGCTAAAATATAACACTATTGTGATCTGAACTCTGTACCTGTGCTTTTGTTTCCATTTGTCTGTTTGAAACATACCATTAAAAGCATTACACATAAACATGTAACATTTTCTTATCAATTTCTTTCATCTGGTCAAACAAACACTACAACTTATTTTGCATGTGTTAGGAAACGAGGGCAATTATGATACTAGATTGTTCACCAGGGTAAAACAGCAAGATTATGCCCATGATCAGGCATATATTGTACATAGTTATGCTGTCTGTCTATTTGTGTGTGGTTTGACACAAATTTAAAACTTTGCATATAAATTGAAAACTTTTTGGCCTAGACTCTAACAACTCACTAGACTGGAAAATTGTTCACTAGTTCAAAGGTCAAGAGCACAGCAGGCTGTCATAACAATTACATTTATTTAGATTCAAAACAAGAAGGCCATATGGCCCTAGTCCTAAGTTTTAGACATAATCCTTGGATTTAAAGCTAGCCAGCACTGGGCAAAGGATGTGTGGACCCTGGACTGTCACAATTCTGCTTATCTAAATTAGTTCAAATCTCTTGATTTTACCTGGTTTTTTCCAACTGCAACCAAACTTTCAGATAAAATTTGCCTTTTTTGTTTTGAATTTAAAGCAAATGTGTGAAGTTAGTCTGACATCTGATCAAAATTGCTTGAACAATTGTGATATCAAACCATGGCGCAAAAAAAAAAATAATTGTGAACATGTGTCACAGGTTAGGTGATGTAAGATTTTCTATAAGCAATTATGTGATTCATTTTTCAAGGGATCAATGTCATTTAAGCAAATATGATATAGCACTATGAGGTACCATAGGAACTTTAATTCTGACAATGATTTCAGTGGAGAAGATTTTTGAAGAAAATAAAATTCTATTTACTGCTATGGCAACCAGAGTTTATTATAGCAAATTTTGTGGAGGTTCATCTAAAGATGATCCATTCAAAACTTCAACAATTTCTACTCAGTGGTTTCAGAGATATTGTACAAGACAGATGACACACATGTCATGGGGAAAACAGGAACATCAGAGATAAAATTAAGCCCATTTTGGTCAATTAAACTGTCCAATTATCAAAACTGAAATCCTCAGGGAAGAATGTTTTTCAAAAAGCTACTATATACTTGGGATGTATAAGGTTTTAAAAGAAAATTGCTTACAAGTTATTCATATTCTATTCAAATACCAAATATTTTGATAGCTCAAAGCCTCAACACACTCATGATGTCATCTATCATTACTAACCTTGTGTCTCCAATATAATTTAGCTTCATTATCCCCATAATCATATCTTATTTCAGCACCCTTTTCAATGCAAGATGTGGCAAATAGACAGAGCCTTGGGTATCCTTCAATGGTTATCAGCTTCATTTTTGAGTTGCACTCCTTGGATCCATTTTCTGCATCATTTACAAAGCGGCCTAGCCTATTTGTTGTTGAACCATCAATCCTGCGTAAAGAGATAAATAAGGATCTAAGCAATATATTGAAACTAAGTTCTTTGTAAACAATTCTGCATAACAAACTATGTACATTTAATCAACTCAGAACAAAATATTCTATACTAGTTTGTTAAATGTCCAAGTTATTTGAGTAGATCTATAGAAAATTATGAATATGCTATTTCTTAAATGAATGGGTATTGCTGCAGTAGCTTTAACACAAGTTTATGCCAATTTTGGTACAAACAGAATGAATGAGGGACCATGGGCCTAGTGACCTACTTTTTTAACAAACTGAAAGTGAAGCATTTGTAAAAAACTTACCAATAGTGTTTCCCATTGTATTGGTACCCAAAGAGAAAACAGCTGTCTCGCTTTTTAACTGCGGAGTCTAAAATTCGCTCCCCAACATATTCCAAGAGAAAATCTCCCTTTTGGAAAGCTTTTGTAGTGTAAACACCATACCCTGAAAGACACAATAAATCATACTAGAATACTACTTATTTACCTTCAGAAAAATGTGGTTGTTTTATCATGAATATGTGGGAATGAGTAGCTATGGTATTTCATTAATTGTTGCTAACTCCCCTACCAGTTTCACCAAAGGGCCTACAGGTTAACCCTCCATATGTCCCACCCTCTATCAATCAGTCAGGAAAAATCAAAAGTACAAAACCTAGATTGATGAAAGAGGACCATATGGAGATTACTCACATCATTTTCAGCTTTTCATTGGACCAGTCAAGATAAAATCATTGAGTTTGTACTTCTGGACAAGAGAGTTTCTCCAATTATAAGTAGCCTCTGCCTCCTGGTTCCCAGGGATGAAGGTAGGGAAATGGACATTATACTGGAAGGGGACGGCTGCAGTGTCTGTGACAAGCTCCTGTTTTAATTTAATCCTTCATACAGTACACGCATCGCGGACATTTTATTTTTCGCAGTCCCCTTGCTGGCACTTTTCGATTTGCGCAGACTTCCCTCGTAGGAGGCCCACCACAGACAAATTCACCACATTCCATTGCATTCTGCCGTGGCCTGCCCTGAATTACAGGTAAGTCTATAATCGAGGGGTTCGTCGTCAAATGGTCTCCGCGGTCCACTGCGACTGATCAGATTCTTCATGTATAAAAATGCATTCCCTGCTCCGCACCATTTATTTATACAGCTTACATGTTGCCTTAAAATATTGCCCAGTTTCTAGTAGAAAACTTGAGCCCTGGTTTTTCCAAACCTTGACACCAAAGCATTATTTTATGTTCATACAAAACACGAGAACATGTTTGCAAAACTGAATGTTCCTAATATGTACAAAGCCATGAGCCTAAAATTGATGGAATTCATGCAAGTGGGATTGATTTCATATCTTTTTGTCCTTGGATTGAGTCATGCTATTATTTATTTATTTACTCGCAAATGTTTATTTAGTTGGTTTGTTGGTTTAACACTCTACCCTACAGATAACCATATAACGACAGACAGTTAGGCTCCAGATCAGATGCCAAGTAACTCAATTTGACAGTTTTTGCAGCAGACAAAAATTAATACCTGTATAGTCTAACAATGGTTATTTCATTGCAATGTGTGCACTGTACAACATACATATGCATTTTGATGCCCTTCATACACACAGTAATCAGCATTTGCCAGATCAAATTTCCTGTTAAAAACCTTATTTTTAAAGCGCTAATGATCAGCAAGCATCATCAAACCAGATCAGCCTGCAAGTTACTTACAGGCTGATCTGGTTTTATGATGTATGCATAGATCAATTTCATTGGTTACTGCATCAGGTAAAGGGTTAAACTGCTAGTGTAGTAAAACTGCCTTACCAATGTATTTTGAAACCAGCTTAGTTTCAAAACCTTCTTGATCCAGGCCTGCCTTTACCCAGAATTTGGCACTCATCAGTGGTGATTGTCTTCTGGGCTAAGAAATGATACAGAATTTCAATTCAGAATTATTCCATTATTCTTACAAATCTGTTACATATCAATTAACAATGATTGATCTATAGATAAATTATTTGAATTTAATGTTGCTGTAACAGTGTTCCAGTCATATGGCAACATCAAGCTAATTATAGATTGGGGGAGATTCCAATGCTCTGAGGCATCTGAAAAGAACTACCGACCTAATGCTATTCAGCTGGAAAAGCCTCCTCATATGAAAAACCAAATGTCCCTTGAGGGACTCAAACCTACACAGTGAGGGTCCGAGTGAGTTTTAAAGCCATGAACTTTACCCTCTTGGCACAGAAGGCCTCATAATAACAATAATTCTGTTTCCAGTAAATAGAATTTGAACATATACATGTAAAAAAATAATGTTCATATTTATGCTGTAACTAATTGCTGTTGCTTTTTTGGTACACGGCTGATTTGGACCATGGCTGATTCGGACCCTATCAGTGGCTGATTCGGACATCTATGGCTGATTCGGACCACATCTATGGCTGATTCTACTAGTGGCAAATCAGGTACATGTGTAATGAAAATAAGAAAAAAGTTCGATAGTTTTTCATTTACTATTTACAGGTGTGCAAAAGTAAACATTATTTAAGGTGATATTAGCACAATCAGATATCACTTAGTTGTTAGTGTTTAGAAAGGAAAACGGTAAAAAGCTACAGTCGGTTATAAAGCCCATTATGAGCTTATGTTATATTGCTATAATGTCTTGCCGACTTTAAGTAAAAGCTACTTACTTAGAAATACATAACTCATCAACATGACATATGAAAGGTCGTAATAAAAGGGGAATAATTCTCTAAATGGAGAGTATACCCGCCCTAATTCACCATATTCTTGCATACAACACACAAATGTGTAGCCATCCCAGCATAACATACAATCATTTTAAGACTATATATCTTTAGTAACTCTGGCAACGAAATGATATAGTAGTAGAGTATGGCTGATTTCTTATTCTGGGGTAGATATGTATCTGATTAGCACATTGTGCTACTATCATCTTACTTGCCTGATGCATTTTTTTGGCTTAAC
Source organism: Tridacna gigas (assembly GCA_945859785.2). Classification (NCBI taxonomy): domain Eukaryota; kingdom Metazoa; phylum Mollusca; class Bivalvia; order Cardiida; family Cardiidae; genus Tridacna; species Tridacna gigas. The sequence goes on along the minus strand of OX244034.2, from coordinate 9,282,419 downwards.
TTGGCTATAATTACATGTCGATTATTGGTCTTAATTGGATACAAGAATCACTTAATACAATTTGGGCCTGGTGATAGATTACTAGCAATTAACTATTTCAATTTTCATGTTGTTTGATATTGTAATAAATAGAATACAGAATAGAGCAGGATGAAAAATGTCCATCAGGGTTTTCCCGGACGCAGGATATTGCGTCCTAGACTCTCGAAGTTGAGTTTTGGACCCGCAAAAACAAATCATGTGCGTCCCGAGGGACTCGCGGAAAATAATATCAAATTTCAAAGGAAAGTTCTCACAAATAATTGCGGTGTAAAATATTCCAAATTCTCGTAAATTTACTTTCGTTTTAGCCAACGTTTTTTAACAGCTCTATTTTCGTGGAATCTAATTTTAGAGCCTTTTGTCTTAGCAAGCAAAAGGTGAATACATCCAGGTTAATATTATCGATTTTTGTCACGTATACCAACTTTCCTACTCCAGAAGACTACATGTATTACAAGTGTGTGTTTATAGTTTTATGTCCCACCAACAGCTAAGGTCATATGGAGACGGGGCCACATCGTAACCCTTTCCCAAACAAGCCCTGGTTTTCACGTGTGTGCAGTACAAGTCTTTTGAAAACACTGTGGGAAAAGGAGAAATTGCTAGTAACGAGCAATTTCTCCTTTTTCCACAGTGTTTTCTACCCTTTTTGAGACCTTTCTGCCATTTTCATCAAATTTAAAATTGTCATCTGCAAACTCTTTCAATTTGGACCAGTCCAAAATTTGTCGTTTGGGAAAGGGTTAAAGTCTCATCCGACAGACTAGACCGGACCAGGATCGAACCCATGACCCTACTGTCAGTCGATAGAAAGCGGATTACAAGTCCTACCCTCTAACCGACTGCGCTATGCGGACCGGTCACATGTATTACAAGTATAAGTTGTAGTTCAGAAACTAAGTTGTCAGAAGGAGCAGTAATCTAGCATAGAGCTGCTAGTGTCATCTGCTGTATGCACTATGAATCTCTATGAAATTGCACAGAACAGAGGGGTCTTATGAGAATTACACTGGGTCCAGATGAGATGGCTCATTAGGAATTTAGGAGTTGTCACATCTGCATCAACCATTATTGCAAATTCATCTTAATATCAGTTGGTTAACAATATACATGTATATAGTTAAGGGCAATTGTTGTAGGTCCAGATGAGATGGCTCACCATGAGTCATCACATGATCTGCATCTATTCTGCCATGACTGCAAGTTCATATTTCTTTATAGTTACCATAAACTGTTTAAAGTGGTTGTTCTAAGCTATGGGTTCAGAGACTGCAAACAATACATAAAAAAGTTACAAGTTGTTTTATGGGGGCGCAGTGGCCTAGTGGATATAATGTTGGACTCTGGTGACAGAGGTCGTGGGTTTGATCCCAGCAGTCGGCACTGTGTTGTGTCCTTGAGCAAGACACATTTACTACCCATAGTACTGGTTGAGTAATTTAAGTACCCAGGAAACTGTGGGCTCCGTCCCGACATGACCTAAAATAAGTTGACTGGGACGTTAAGCTACAACCAAACAAATAAGTTGTTTACTGATAATGCTGATAATGGTTGGTTGAATTTGATGTTTGAATTGATAAAAATACTAAAAAACTATTTGATTATTTGCTTCTCCCCCCCCCCCCCCCCCCAAAAAAAAGTTTTTTTTGTTTCCAAAAACTAATAGAGAAAAAAATATTATAGTTATAAATAATTGACCTAAAATCTTATCTGGAGCATTGAGTCCGGTTCAGATTTTTTATGCATTCATAATTCTTGGATTCTATAATCTAGTCATAAACCAATCATATTGGTGCATTGTTCAACTTCTGTTTGTGTTATTTACTGACCTTATTAATTTTATATGAATTATTATCAATTTATGAATTAAATATGATCATCAAATTTATTTCAGCGTTTTGTTAAATATCAACCCAGTTGCAAACATTTCTAGTCCAGGAAAAAAACTCCAGGAAACCTGTGTATCTCAATGAAACAGAAAGTAATAGTTTAACAAGTTGGAAGCAAACTCAGACACACCATATTTGTAGTAACTAGTTAATTTTATTTTTTGCATTTTCACGTGGTGGGACTCTTAAAATTGACCCAAGGACTCTCAAAAATCACAGCTGAGAGTCCCAAGGACTCCTTAATTACAAGACCGAGGGAAAACCCTGGTCCATTAAAATGTAATTTTGAAAAGAACAAATATGACAATTCATCTACGAAATACTAATCCATTTCTTATTCTGAGGTGAGTAAATTTTGTTACTAACATTTGGTCTTAAACACAGTGTGCCCACTGACTTTTCTTAAAAGTGGGTACCCACGCCTGTTCAATTTTAGGGGTACACAGCAAATTTTGGGGGTACATTAAAAAAACAAACAGAAACGCTGTTTTTTTTTTCTTTGCATTATGATTTGATCCGAGTCTTTACCCTTAAACAGCGAGACCTTGATCAAAACCATCAAATTTTGATATGCAACACGAATGGTCTGCTTATTAACTCCGGGCATCATTTATAACAACGGGAAGTCAACGGAGGACCGTGCTATTGTGTTAAAGCATCCCGAGATGATTTCTGGACGAAAATTCGCCGTAAACATACACAAACGCCAGCACTGTCTTCTACAGGTGCTGATAATCTAGAAATTACGGCAAGTTGTCCATCTTTGGGCTGACTTGTATTTATTTTTCTCAAAGTCGCTACCTTAAATTACACACGAAAGGAAGATGAACTTTACCGTATTGATCACATCTTCGTTTTTAACAAATTTTAATTTGTCCATAATTAGTAAACGGATAATCTCACGGGTTTGATAATTAATACCAAAAAGTGGTATTCATAAATCTGTTTGATAGAGCTGTCACTCAGAAGATGCAGATACCCAACCGCTTTGCGCTGCTCTGATTGGTTTAAAATTTATCAGGGGCACATCTATCACTGTCTAAACATATTAACCTTTAGCTTTCGGCGGCAGTCTTTTGATCTTTTTTGGTAGCAAACAAAATAGAAACAAATCTACTGGACACCTGCTGTTAACTTGCAGACCTACTTGGTGAAAAATTTGTGATGCGTCAAGGGAAAAGAAATTGGCGTAGGCGTCTTAATTCACTTTTTTAACAATAACATTGCGTAATTTGTCTGGTAGATGAATACGAGGGACACTTTTTAAGTTCGTAGAGTAAGCCTATAACTTTTTAACGCGATTATGAAGTTGCACAATTTTTTACACAGAGCTTGCGTAATCATTCCTCTCTCGAATGGTGTTACGGTATGCGATCTACCCATTTCCGGAACGCCGCCCGGTAGTCCTCTTTAGGTATATGTTGCAGACACTGGTAGACCGCACTGCCTATACCACAACGGGATTCAAAACGGTGCCCTGCCAGCATTTCCTTTAGTCTTGGGAACAACCAAAAGTCACAGGGGGACAGGTCAGGGCTGTATGGGGGATGATCTAAGACATCGAGCCCAGATTCTTTCTGATATTCCTGTACCGTAGCGGATTTATGGGCTGGTGCGTTATCATGGAGTAATTTGATGCTGCAGACACCAGTGCGCGGTCTGCGTTTCTGATAGAAATTAACAAGTTGAGTAAGAACACTTTCTCTGTAAAACTTTCCAGTGACAGAACTACCTTTCCGGACTGGAATGTGAAGGACTGGACCTTTTGAATCAAAGAATATCGCATACAACATGCAATTTGATGTTTTGCAACGGCCCGCAATGACAGGTCTGTCGCACTCAGATGAAACCCAAACCTTATTTTTAGCCTTAAAATCGGGTTGAAAATGATAGATCCAGGTTTCATCACCTGTAACTATCTTTTCCAAATGACGTGGGTCACATTTATCATATTTTCTATAACTTGCGATGCAAGTCTAACCCGACTTTGTTTCTGCTTGTCAGTGAGCAAATGGGGCACCCAACGCGCACAGATCTTACGTAGCCCAAGTCGTTCACGTAAGATCTTCAAAACACTTGACAAATGAATGCCACTTAATTCTTCTATCTCTTGCACGGTATAACGTGCGTCTTCCTCAATTAACGTTTTCACAGTAGCAACGTTCTTTTCCGTCAAAACAGAAACCGGCCTACCCACCCGAGGGTCATTTTCAATTGACTCCCGACCATCATTAAAACGACGTACCCACTTGCAAACTGTAGCATATTTTAAAGCACCACTCCCATAAACTTTTTGCAAATCAGCATGAATTTCTGTTGGCGGAAACCCGAGCTGTGCTTGAATCTTACAATATGCACTCTGTTCACAGATTTTTACATCCATATTGAACGCTATATTTTACTATAATGTATAAAACCACGTGTTGAAAATACCCAGCGCAGCGCGCACGTGGACCTTGTACACCGCATACCGTGGCACCGTTCGAGAGAGGAATGATTACGCAAGTTCTGTGTAAAAAATCGTGCAATTTCATAATTGCGTTAAAAAGTTATAGGCTTACTCTACGAACTTAAAAAGTGTCCCTCGTACAGTCGTGCCGCGTTAATACGGACGTCATTAATCCGGAATATTCAAGATCCGGAGAGAATTTTGTGGGAACGGATTTTTTATTCATAAATTGTACCTTTTAATCCGGAAATTCACGTTTCGGATCCGGAAAGAAAAAATCGGGAACGAAATACTCAAAAACCGCACAAATATGCTTCAATAATCCGGATTAAGTGTTGAACATCCAAATAGAACCTGTTATAATTACTAACTGTCATAACCGTTTTGGTAGGATTAACGAATTTGTGGTCTAAATTGACTGCTTGACACGCATGAATAAACAGTGTTTATCTGGTAAAACTTGATAGTAGACAGTTTTCACACCTAACAAACAACTTAACTAGTGAAGCGTGTCGGAATGACTACGTGACAATTAGCATTCTGCCCACCAGATACCTGAAACAACAGCAATAAAAAAATCAATAAGGTCGGACGAGACCCAGCTTGATTTGCTTATCCGGAAATATGCTTACTCCGGACACCACCATAGGAAACCAAAGTGTCCGGATTCATGCGACACGACTGTATATATTTGTCTTTTCTTTGCATGTACTGCACGCTTGAGGCGTCATTTTTTTACGTGCATTGGTAATTATTTACGTGATTCACGCAGAATCTTACGTGAATGGGAACTCTGAAACAGTCATTAGACCATGTGCAATAGTTATTACAAATATAACAATTCATCATCATTGCTAAAACCTGGTCTGAATCAGCCACTAAATCTGGTCTGAATCAGCCATGGTTCGATTAGCCATGGTCCGAATTAGCCAAAGAGATGGTCCGAATCAGCCATGGGCTGAATCAGCCATAATTCGTTTTTTTTTTTTTTTTTTTGCAAAACTGAACCTTTTCAATATACAAAAATATATTTCCTAACAATACTAAGTATGTAGCTGAATACATACATGTTTATAGTTTGACTTCTCTGACATTCAACTTGCATTATGAAGTGGTTTGTGGTTTTGGAGTTTACCGTTGCTGCGACAGTTAAAGTAATATAGCAACATGCAGCTAATTACTGGTGGAGGAAGACTCAGAGTGCACAGAGGCACCCAGGTAGAACCACCAACCTACTGCAAGCCAACTTGATGGCTTGCATTATGAAAGAAGATAATGTTATGGCATATTAACCCTTTCCCAAACAAGCCCTGGTTTTCACGTGTCTGCAGTACAAGTCTTTTGAAAACACTGTGGGAAAAGGAGAAATTGCTCGTAACAAGCAATTTCTCCTTTTCTCACAGTGTTTTCTACCCTCTTTGAGACCTTTCTGCCATTTTCATCAAATTTAAAACTGTCGTCTACAAACTCTTTCAATTTGGACCAGTCCAAAATTTGTCGTTTGGGAAAGGGTTAAACATGATGGGCAAGGCAAATATTTCTCCTCTAGATAATTCAAGAAAAATTCAAGATATAAAAGACTAAAAGACAATGAATTACCTTTGCAAAGTCATTGTTCATATCTATTTTTCTCAAACTCTCTCGTAACTGAAAATCATAAATGATTACATTCAATAAACTGGGCCCTAAACAATTTGCCACAAAATATGAGTGGCAGCCCCCCTCCCCCTAAAAATATCATTATTACCCTTATAATTTAAAGGAAAATATCAAAATTTGGAGAAAATGGGTAAGTTACTGATTTTCAGTGTACTAACTACAATCTTAATTTTACAAAATACTGGTGCAGTCTTCTTCAAGTAAGCTTGAATTGCAATAAAAAAAAAAATAGAATGTATAATTCACCATAAAAAAAAAAACAAAAACAAACGTCCAGTGTTACATGTCACAGACTTGATCTCAGTGTTTCATCCAGGATTTGAAAAAAGTGGGGGATTTTCACAAAACATGGGGGCCATCACAACACAAACTATGACTGAGCTAGTAGAAAATGGCTTTGTGATCTTTACAATCAGCATGCCTGGATAGAGTTGCGGTACTAAAATTGCCGTTTCCAGAGGTGAAATCCTTCAAACAATACCAGCAAATCATGTCACCCTTTTCATACTTTTGTAACCACAGCCAGTCTTTAAGCCTGGATTAATATTGTTGGAAAACCTACTGCTTATGGCTAACCGATTGCCCCTCGTTAAGACAAACACTATAGATGAGACATCTCCATTGTGAGCAACTTGATGTGAATTCATAATCTAGATTGGCGTTACCGATCGCCAAAATCGCCATTGGCGATTAAAAACTGCAGCTGGCGATTAAAAACTCCAAAAGAGCAGATATTGGCGATCAAAAAATTTGTGATAAACAAAATCGCCGACCGTCAATTTCATATCGGCTATGGTCAGTTTACACTTCCGTCATTGCAAATTAACAGTTTACAAACCTTATCGCCACGCGCCACAGGCTATTTATCTTCGGTATACAATTAACACATGTGTTCGCAGCTCATTTGTCACGCCTGTTGACCATCATGTATCATAAACGGTTATGGCTACCGATCAATACTAATTAGATAAGTAAAAGCGGGTACCAGTCTGTTGTAAATTTGGTCGGACTGGTTTTCGCAACTTGGAATGTTTTGCAAAGAGCACTGCATGCTCGGAGATCAGTCCGAGTAGACTTTTTTCGCACGTTATGTCAAACAATCGCCAATCACTTGCTAATTAGTTTAAAAAAGCAACACGCAAAAACTAAACGGTGGAACAAAGGTAATGCAGATCGGTGAAATTAATGTGATTAATTTGGTCATTAAAGGCTGTTTATAAATTGTCAGCGGTCTTATGCCCGTTTGAAGTCGTTTTTAAAAAGAAAAAATGAAAGAACTTTCTTCGTTGATTATACTTAATTATTTGTACTCGTTTTATTTTCCAATGTACTCAATATACCAATTAAATGCTATGGCCTTCTACATGCTGCATTTTTTGAGAATTAAAGCTAGTGTCAAAAGGCTGGTAACCAGTGTTTTCACCTTTCCCCACAATATTTTCTACCCTTTCTGAATCAAAATGAACATTTGTGCCATATTTAATTGGTTGTCTTCAAATCATCATAAAGTTTAAAATTTTGTTGTTTGGTAAAGAGTTAAAGCTTAACTATGTACTTAAGCTGTATATAGGGGAGGTAACCAGTCTACACCCATATAGTGATCGGTCCATTGACTCAATCCGGTTTTGGACGACAAAGTTTTGGCTACTAAAAATTTTTGGCTGGCGCCATCCTAGATAATGCATGGAGTGGACGACACAGGTAGATGACTATGTTTAAAATTACAATTCTTCTGACCATGTAGAAACGTGCTTCTAAGATGCTTATAAGTGAACAATGTTGGTTTACTGCAGATGGTTTACTGGCCTGGGTCACACAAAAAAATAATAAGACTACCTGTGAAGAACGTATTACCTTTGGCCTGCTAAATACTAATATGCACAGAATTGGCAAAGGGTGTAGATAAACAACACTTATTTTGGAAAGGATATTATCATAATTAATCACAATGGAATGACATTGTGAAACAATTTGCATTGTTATTGTGACCAATAAAATAAACTTGGTGTGAAAATAATAGATTAACATGAGGGTCCTAACATGGCAAGGGTCAAGTTGTGTTTCAGAGCAGAAGCTTGTCAGCACTGTAGATTATAGACCACTAATATTAATGACCATAGCTATTGTTTATTTCCAGTCATTTCTTGTTAATTGAATAGCAAAAATGTCTGGATTAGTTCCACTGACTATCATTTACAAAGTCCAAGTGCATTAATAAGAGGTTTTGGTGGCTTTCGGATCTAATTGAAGGAAAATGTCAGGGCGAGCCATGTTAAAAAATGGAGTATCGCTCCTGGAATTTTAGTTTCATTTTCAGAAAACGGTAAACTATCCTATTGGAGAATTGGTAGGTTTTTAAATTTGGATTTTAAGTTGATCACGGACAACCCAGCTTTGTGAAAATAACTTTTTTTTTATTTAAAGTATGGGCTTGGTCCCGCACAGCGGCAGAAAAAGTGGGGCCGGGGGACGAAAATATGCGGGAATCCCGCGTCCAAGATTTAAACACTGGATCTTCTTCCTAGAAAAACCACATTTATACGCCGACAAGATATCGACATTAATATTTCTTGTATTATTCAGAAAATCTCGTAAAAATGCAAAATGAATTACAAAATGATAATAAATTTGATATTTTTTGCTTACCGCTCGCTTGCCTCGAGAGAGCGCCGCCATTTTGTTTCCAACAATGCAATGCGTCAACGTCAACCCGTACTTCAGGGTCATCGAGTAGATATATAAATAACATTGTGGGCAGTCTCAAAAAATACGAATTTCTTGCACAGAGGCTGTGCTATGAGCGTGTTCTAAAAATAGATCGTACCTTGTGGGTCATTTTATTATAGATAATTGTGGGTCACGAAAATGATTTTTTTCGTAAACATTCGAATCATGCTATTTGCAATAAAATTCTGCTTCCAAATTGCCGGCGTTTTATGGGTCAAAATATTGATGACCCACATACCACCACGATTACCCACAACGTGAGTCAGAATTTGACGAAATGACCCGTATTACGCCTGTTAGAAAACTATATATATATATATATATATATATATATTTTTTTTTTTTTTTCAAAACCAATAGGGACTTAATTGCGTAAAGAAGAAATGTAAATTTTCGACACATAATGGATATTTTTCCCATATTGATTGTGTATTTTTTTTTCAAAATCAATAGGATTCCAGCTATTGATGATACGATGCAACTGTGCAAGTTTCATGAACATTCGACCACAAATGGCCCGCTCAGTGGTTAGCGTATCTGACTTGTGACCTGGTGGTTGCGAGTTCGGTACCCGGTTGCGGCAAACTTTCTTTCTGGAGATTTTTCGCCTCTTACCTCAGATGCATATGAGCAAAGTAGTCAGTGGTTTTGGAAAGAAAGTTGTGTCAGTGCTGATGTGAGAAAGCCAGGAAACACATGGGTGCGTCACTGACCGCCATAACATTACCTGATCTGTTAAAACGGCGTTAAACCCCAATACAAACAAACAATCGACAACAAATGTCGACTTTATCGTGTAAACCTTTGTTTGCTTATTTGGTGTATAACACTGTCAACAATATTTTGATAACTCACGGTGACAGTTTGCAGGTCCATTTTTTTTCCTGGAATTTTGTTTCAACCAGTATTTGTCCCATCATCCTTACACTGGCGAGGCAGTTACTATCCGAAAAAAGGTGCTGCTTCTATCGCTACACCGTTAGTATTACCATTTGTGCAAAAAATACACAGGGGCACCGTTATAGATTTACTACCCATGACAAAAACACATGCGCAATATGGATGCGCGTGAATATTTATGATATACTCCATTAACCTAGTTTGACTTTCAGGTCCTGCCTATGAGTCATTCTATCAAACGAAGTACGCGAGTAGATCTACAGTAGCCCTACAGTAATATGCAATGTAACCTGCCTTTTACATCTAAAACAGATGAGCCCGAGTAGCTCAGTCGGTAGCGTTGCACTGGTAAAAGAAACTCCAGGAAAACATGGATAGGTGGGCTGGTCGCCGCGATATTATTGAATTAATGTTGAAAACGGCGTTAAACACCATACAGTCAATTAAGTCCTATAGATAATTAACTGAGGCCATCAGTGACAACTACTAGAGGTCCCTAGATTATTTGCCCTGTAGTGGAGGTTCTAAGAATATTTTTAAGGTGAAATCCACGAGACCAACGGTGACCAGCCCTTAAAGGTCTTCCAACTATTTTGTGAATTTCCAAAGGTCATGAGTGACCAATTAAGTAGTCTTTCTTGTATGCGACATACCTACTTTATAACCTTTACAGCTCGGTGACGTATTATGAAAGTATTTCAATGGGTTAAAAGGTTATGACCTGCACAAAATTCAACAATTATTTTAATACATGAAGCCGAGCGAGAACTGTGACCTATTAACCTGGTGATACGGTTCTTGCGTACGACACATCGTCTGTCCATGGTGATCCAAATTTGGTGTGCCAAATAATTTTGGAATCCAACCAAGTGAGCTGGACACGAACAACCATCATAACTACTAATGTAGCAAAGAATGACAACTGAGCATTTTGACCTTGACCTTTTAGCTAGCAAAACGACTATTGCATGCAACACATTATCTATCCATGGTAATCATTTGTGCCATATAATCCAGAAACCCGACTATGCATTTCACACCTATGGGGGTCACCTGTCATCTCTATAATTGTCGAAAATATTAGCGAAATCCACCCAAGCACTGTGACCTTGACGTTTAAGCGACACTTTTGTTACACGCGACACGTCCACTATCTATGGTGATCATTTGCAATAGATTATTCTAGAATCGGACCATGCACCTGGAAGTTATAAGTCGGACACAAACACCAGTTTTTACCGAACACACACACACACACACACACACACACAAATCCAAGCTAATCTAAACCTGTACAATACAATGCAATACAATAAATACAATACATTTTATTTGTAAAGAAAGACCACCGACCCATAATACTGCATAATAATTACACCATTATGACAATCCATGAGGTGCGTAAGTATAAGAAGGAAAAGGAAAGTAGTAAAGATATATCGTCATGAGGTCATACAATGCTTATCTCAGATGTGTTGTAAGATTAGAAAATTCGCAATGGGTATTACATACAACACAAGGTTGACTATGTGATAAGAATAGAAAGATATCAAGATATGGTATCATTTATGAGGTCATCCTATTGCCTCTCTAAGATGTGTGTAAGAAAATTCTCAACGGGTATTACATCTTAAACCAGGTTGATTATGTTATAAAAAATGGAATTATCCACGGTCCAGATCCTTCTTGTTTAGAAGAACTGATATATATTTTGCATCTTTTCGTATGGTGACTATATTTCTACATTTCATCAAATTAAAAAAAAAAAAGATGTCAAATCAGTTCGTCCATTGTGCCACGAAAATAGTAAAGTTTTCCTTTCTGCCTCAAAAAGGGAACAATGAAATAAAGAATGATATTCATTTTCAAGTATTAAAAGATCATGCTGAAGTAAACAATGACGACATATTCTATCTTCCTTTGCAATCTTAAAATGGCGCCCTAGTTCTATATTTAACTTGTGAATTGAACATGTAAATCTTGCAAAAACCCTTTTTAAATTCAAAGAAATATCCACACAAATATATCTCTCTAGATTTAACAGGGAACAGATATGTTTGTAAAGATAACAACGAGACGAATTTTGGATATTATCTTGAAGATTCTGAAGAGAGCAATCGGCGATTCTGGATTCAAATAGTTTAACAAAAAGATCAATGTCACCTACGTCTTGAAAAATCCATGCATAGACAAAACAATTTGAAAGAAGCAGATTTTTAACTCTCGTTGCCCAGTTAATTCTTCCTAAATCATCATGCGCTTTTAACAAATTAAAAAACTGTCTCGGGTAACTATGATTCTCCATACGCAAAATTTTTAACCAATATTTTACATTTTCGGTCATATAAGCGACGCATAAAGGTAGTCTCCCACATTCAGATAACACAACACTATTATTTACTGTATGGTTAACGCCTAGAAAATCTCTACAGAATTGTACTTGAACGTTTTCAATAATATCAGAATATTCGAATCCCCAGATCTCTGCCCCGAATACAAGTATGGGAAGCACCATTGTATCGAACAACTTTAAATATTCCTCATTTACAAAGACAATAATTTCCGTTGTAGCAAGGTTTACTTCCAATTTACTATCTTTGCAAAAGTTTGATAGTTTATTTAATTGCAAATGTAAATTGTTAACCGTATCTGCACAATGAGCTACGTCATCTGCATATGACAAACACGGAATCGAGGTAGCGTCTTCACTAATATAGATACCTGGGCAGGATAAAGGTAGATAACTCCTGAATGAAAAGACTGAATATGATCGGACTGGTTATGTCCCCTGGTCAAGTACCTATGTTACAGGTGAAAGGCATGGATAATTCATCACCTAACCGCAGATATGCTCGTAAATTTGAATACATTGATACAAGTACATTAAATAATTTCCCACCAAGGCCCCTTTTTAGTAAACCTTCAAACATCTTATCATGTACTATAGAATCAAACGCTTTCTTAAAATCAACGTAAAGTACGTAGAAACGCCCTCCAGGTTTACAAGTGTATTTCTGTATCATACTTTGCAATGTAAAAAGGTTGTCAATTACAGAATAACCAGTTCGAAACCCTGCCTGACTTACATCGACCAGATTATAACTTTCTGTCCATTCATATAACCTATCATTTCGAATACTCTAAAACATCTTATACGAGTACATAACATTAATAAGAGATATACCTCTATAATTTGAAGGGTCATCATATGATCCTGACTTAAACACTGGAATTATAACACTTTCACTCCAGGAGTCAGGGAATAAACCGGAATCTAAAATTCTATTGAATATAAGTACTAAGAATGGAGAGACAAATTGGCAAGAGTTTTTAGCGGTAATCCCGTCTTTGCCACAGGCTTTACCATTTTTGAGTTTTCGAATACTCTTCATGATTTCGCCATGTGTAATTGGGGCATTTAGTAGTAAGTCATATTCAGCGTTAAATTGATTTGCATCCCAAAGGCGTTCTTTAATGTCAATTTGACCATCTTTATGTAACAAACTCTTAAAATAATTAAACCACTTTTCAATGTTATTTTCATTTATGGTGCTCGAAACACTTTCTGTAACTTTTTGCGGACGTATCGTGCGCCAAATGTCTTTTGGGTTATAACTGTTTTTTATCAATAACTGAAGCTTCTTTCTGAAGAAAGTTGCTTTTTTCAAAGAGCAAATGTGTTTGAATAAATGTCGAGCTTTTACATATCTAATGAAATCACGTTGATCGTTTGTGGCCCTAAATCTTCTCAGTAATGAATATTTCAGGTTCTTTGCTTCGTGGCACTTATCATCCCACCAGGGAGGGTTACAATCTGAGCGGCGCACACTGTTTGGTTTTACAACCTTCATAATTTCGCACGACATTTTGTAGACATCTGTCAATTTTTGAATTGCAAGGTTAACATTGAAATCTATCAAGGTATTAATCTCAACAGAATATTTCGAGATATTATCCTCAAAGAGGGATAGAAAGTTCGCTTTGTATTCGTCTTTCCATTTAAATCGCTGAAAGGGGAACAATTCAATTAACCAAACGCCAGCTGTCAATCAAAAAAATCAATAAGCCAATCAGCGATCAGTATTTTTCCATCCAGAGCGGAAGCCGTCTTGCCGTTATAAAACCTAGACATTCTGAATTATTAGGAGTTAAAACTATATATAAATGTATAGTATATTTATGAGAAAAAACTAATGAATAACTTTAAACTTGATATCCATTATTAATCCTTACGACTGCAATTTCAAGATGCAGAGTTACACCAGGTAAAACTATTGTTGCAGAAGGCAAATTCAGATTTAAAAGGAGAAAAATAAATGAATACTTCTTGTAATCATGCTTTTTTATTGTCATAAATTTTCCAGAATTTCAATCTTGGCAACAGCTTCCTGTTTCTTTACTAAAAGAAATGTATAGATAATATTTTAGACAACCGATTGGATTTTATCATGTTCAGTTATTTATTTCCTTTACCTTATTTTTCATTTAAATATATACTCGATAATTCATTTTCTTACCAAATTGAGTTGACTTGTTTTTTTGAATGCTGGTTACATCTCTTTTGTTGAATCTTTTTCCCCCTCGCAAATTATCCTTAAATAAAATTTGAGTCGACGAAATTCGGGTAAAAATGCTTTTCATATAGTCTTCATAGAAGTCAAACCTAAACAGCGCCCCCCCCCCCCCCTCGCTTTTAAAGTAAATGCAATGTAGGCACAGTTTTGACATTTGTTTAAATTAAAAATAAATGCCATCTTCCTCCATCAGTTAACCATTAAAAACGTTGTTCCCATTAGTCTCTGTATTTTAACATATCTATGAATGCAAACTTAAAGCCTGTTAAAGGCGATATGCCACCCCATATATATAACCATCTTTCCCCTCCCTTTATTTTCAATCTCCCTTAAACTATTATTTATTTATCGAAAATCTATTAGGTACCAATCAAGCCGTTTTCGTTTGATTTGTTGTACATATTGCCACTATTTACGCAAAACGTGGAGCAAGGATTTATGCGGTATTCCTTTGATATCGGTATACCACCCCAAAAGCGTCTGGTACTGTCCTACATGTAAAATTACACACACGTGTCATATCAGTCTGACTCTTTGAGACCGTCTATAACCCCTTTCAACGATTATTAGTGTTTGAAATTTGGATTATACATGTTCAATGTGTAAGTCAATTTATTTTTCTATTACTCTTACAGCATAGTATTTACCGGCGAATGCTTAGAAATATATTCATGTTTTTATTCTTTTTATTCTTCTCCTCGGGTTTTTCCCTCAAACTCGAAAAAATCAATTTGGTAAACCTATCATTTGTTAATGTATCTTCTAATTTCAATTAAAACATCTGGTAATCATATTGCCCTGTTAAAAACATGTATATTTCATTTGGTAATGTAAAAGTCTTGCAATTTGTGGTGAAATTATTGAAGCATATATCGCAGACTAAGTAATGGAAAAATCTCTGTAACTTTGAAAAAGCTTATTTTTGTCCAGGTAAAAGATGAATTGCATTTGAAGACCAGTGACTTTAAGAAATATTTAGGAAGCACGAGTTACATGTACACGTATTGTACCTACATTATCAAACGTAAGTGGCTTAAGAAGTGTAAGTCAACTGACTTCGAAATAAACAGTGTCTGTTTCAATTTTCACCAATAAAACTTCGAAAAACCTAAATCCAAAAGATGTAACTACCTTTTCTCAAATTGTTCCCATGCTTATTTTATCTTGAAAAATTATTTCGTGTTAAAGTATCTTCTGGTAACTTGCATATGTCTCCTAGCTAAGCCCTCGTGTCTGGGTAATGTTTGTCTAGGTTTTTAGATTCGCGGGTCACGTGACATCAGTGGGAGGAGCGATCTATCGTCTGTCGTTTGGTTAATTGTACTGTCCTTTGTTATTTGCTCTAGTTATCTCCCTTGGATTATGAAATGTAAGACGGCTACACAAAGGAAAATGGTCCGAATCATCCCTGTCAAGAACTGTAAAATAATTAATGAATGGGAAAAGATTAGAGGATGCAATATCATTATCAACCACACTTTTGCCGTTACTGGCTATACATGTAAAATTGCCAACAAGATCATTGTATGATCGACCGTTTAGCAAATGTATATTATGTACAGAACATAAATCAAAAAGAGATTTACCAAAAGTATTATAGGTATCTTTATCCTTATTATTGCGTTCCAACTCAAAATGGTCAATATCATAATCTACCTCCATATTAAAGACATTCAAATTGTCGTTTGGAATGTTATCTAAAAAATCCTTGGTTCTCGCATTAAAATCACCCATAACATATAAATAACAATTTGGAAATTCTTGGCGTAAATACTCATTTTTTTTTTTTTTTTTTTTTTTTTTGCCAAGCATTAAAATGCCATTATTTTGATCTACATTATTGGCTTCATAAATCAAAATCAATATTGGATCTTTCATATGCTCAAAAATTAATATACTACTTTTGACATATAACACTACACAATCTAGAAAATCAGAGCAAATACGTTTTATAAAGTTATTACGAACAAAGTGATTTTTAACCAAAATACTGACTCCCCCACTGTTGCGAACTGCAAATCTCGATTTACTGCGAATGGAGTCGAACATGGTGTAACCATCAATTATAGTTGAAAATTCTCCTATTCTATCACTCCATGTCTCAACTAAACCAATATGTCAAAACTTGAAACAAGTTGGCTTCTTTAAAAAAGAAGACAGGAGAGGTCGGCATCAATGTTTTCAAATAGTTTATAGGCTTTTGATTTCAAAATATTTTGGTAGATGTAAACAAACAAGTTAGGCTGTAATGAATGAGAAAAAACATTTTTGTTTTCAGTTTTCAGTTCAAAACAGTACATGTTTCACATTCTTATAATATTCTAGGAACAGTAGGCCATATGCTATTAACATGCTCAGAAATGCATATTTTTTTTTTCAAAATTCAAGGACGCAAAACTGAAGACGATGATCCAATTTGGCTCATTTTCAAAAGGAACAAACCTCTAATGAATGTTTGTAATGTCTGCTCAGATAAGCCAAAATATTTTTGGACAGGAGAAATCGTTGAATTAAAATTTGATACAATATGCTAATTCCACTGAATAGGCAAGAATCTTACCTGATGACAATAAATAAAGGTGGCCTATACATAATACCAGTACCAGACATGTTAAAAATAAATGTAACATTTTTTAATCTTTTAACAAACAGCAATTTTTGGACTGTCCCAAACAGAAAAGGCATGCAGACAACAATCCAAACTTTGATAATTAATGTGGAAGATGGTGCTTTGATGTGATGGAAACCACTGTGACAAAAGGAGAAACTGCAGTGACTAGCAGCTTCTCCTCTTCCAACAATATTTTGAAAAGTTGTCTGCTGCGGACATATAAAATGAAGAGGTTGTTTGTCTAAACGTTAAAAATTTAAGAAAGTAGATAAATGATCCATGCTCTGAGAAAGGGCGCTTAATGCATCTGCAAAAAGTGTCGACCCATGTCAGCCTGCGCAATCCGCCCAAAACCAAAGGACCACAGACTCTTTTGAGGTGTGCGGTACGTAGGGCGAAGAGGCACGACCTTTTTTCCGCTCATAAGTTCATTTTTGCGGGATTCTCGCAATCCCGCATAATAGAAGCAACTCTGTGTGTTATTTCATTAAAACTATAATTATCATTATAAATCCCTAGAAGTTTTGTATAAAATTGAGAAAAATGCTAGAGTCTAGTCAGTTTTGAAAAGCAGAACTTGGGAACATACTGATCAACCTGTTTATATCTATTTGTGGGGTACGAGTTCTCCAGAGAACTCGTGTTCTCGAGATTAGGGTACGAGTTCTCCAGGGTACGAATTCTCCAGATAGTATCAAGTCACATGATCTTTTCCCGCTGTGTTCTTTCTCTTTTTTTAACGATTTTTTTCTCTTTGCTTAGATTCATTTGTTTAATGAACATTTGCAATTATTGGAGAGATCATTTACAATCAATATAGTATCATAAATCTTTTTGGAAATCCGTCATATAAAAAAAAACGTTTATCTCCTATTTCAGTTTTTTGATTTCGGTTTCTTTATAAAACCATGACGAAATAGACTGTGTATCAGAACAATTTCGCAAAAACAAATGGATTTAGACACTGATTTCTGTGGCAGTCTGCCTTTTAAACTCACCACTGTTGGAGAGGTCTGGTCTGATGACCTCTCCAATAAATCTCTTGAAATAATTACAATTTGTAAAGCGTTTTAAACCCCGCACGTTCCACGATATTATGTTTATGTTCGTGTCTATCTGTGGGCCTTCAACTCCAACCTAGCGAGACTGGCTTTGCTGGTTTACCTCAAAAGGATCCCCGTCATATGATTGGCTGGAGTTGTTTTCCACCTGCACGTGCACGTTAATATTCGGCTGTTTCCGCCTTCTCGCGTATCCCGCGCGAACGATTTCCTTCTTTGATTCATCATACTTAAAGACTTCGTTTTCTATTATTAGCTTGTGGAAGCTTATTTTAGCATACTTTCCGTTATTTCTAGATTCAACCAATCGTTTTCCGAGTTCTCGACGTTTCATTCTAACCGAATCCGAAAAATCCTCGTGCACCGATACATCTGAACCTCCACCTAGATGTTCTCTCGCTCTCTGTAAAATTTCACAACGATCCTTAAATCTTGAAAATTTGACAATGATGGGACAACTATTCTTATCTCTGCCTTTCAGGCGGTGTGCTCGCTCCATGTCAATATTATTATTATGATATAACTGATCTCGTAAACCCTCTCTCGTCAGCATCTCGGTCTGTTCCCAGGTCTCATCATATTTCCCTTTATCCCATAAATCTTTATATTGTTCCTTTGCGAATGACCTTCAAGTTTATCCAGTTTTTCCATAACCTTTGCCAGTTCCACTTTAATCTCACTATTCTCTCTCACCAAATTTTCATTTTCCTGTTTCAGTTGTTGTACTGTAGTACTTAATTCATCCATCTTATTATTGAGAGACGACAAATCGGACTTAAGTTCCGACTTCATTTCTCTTAAGAAAGGCATGAGTCCAGTATTATCAGTTTGTCTTGTTCTACGACTAGATGTGAAGGTAGATATAGGAACAGGGCTGTTGTTTGCCTGCGACATAGTTTCTTGTTGCTGAGATCCATCAGCTACCGATACCTCTGCAAAAGTCAAAGTTCTCTGTCGCTGTGTTTTCGGGGGGCCTGGGTTTAATTTCACATCCCCACCCAGGGTTATTAGCATGGCAATGAATAGCGTGGCTCGAATGACGTACTTATGCCAGTTTTACTCAATTTTAACGTCTTAATTCTGATTCTACCCTTTCTCGGCATAACAAATAACCCACTTCTCATCTTGTAGGACATCAAACTATCTCCCATTTTGTTGTATTTTCATTTTTTTGTCTTTGAGGTCGTGAATTATCGCGCATCACCTTAAGGGACGCAACTCTTTTTACGATCAAAAACAACTACTGACCACCAATCTTTCATGTAAATTCTGTAACTTGGCAAACTCTTGTGAATTATAAATAAATAAGTAAAAACTGAAAAATGAATGGGTTTGAGGCTGGATGAAATGTCAAAACGAAAAAAATGGATATGGGTACACCTGAGAAAAAACAAATGAAGATAAGCCTGGAGTAGAAATGGGATTGTTGTGGGGGGGGGGGGGGAATCCTTACAAGGCTGACAGCCAGCACAATTCTTTTTTACCTTTCTTGAAAAAAGTATAGTTTGGTGCTTTCTCGGATCAGCGGGTGGAAAATCTGCTGTTAGTATTAATACATGTATATTATAACAAAAAAACACAAATGGCACACAGAAGGATGAATGACAAATACAGCAAGAGGGCCACGATGCCCTGCATCGCTCCACTTGCTAACAAGTACAAGCCATACATGCCAAACGTTACAATTCTAGGCCAGATGGTTTTGAACAAGAAGACTTAAGCTTTCTCTATAAAGCCCATGTGTGAAAGTTGTGAGCCCAGGGCTAGGCCATTTTGACCACATAAAAACATACCAAAAACATCGGTTAAGGCCCTATGGTTATAAATGAGAATATTCTCAGTTTCCTCAATATAATAAAGGCCCTGAAAATCATGAGACACCTGAGGCAGGGCCAATTTCCATACCAAGGCCAAATTTAAACAAATTCGGAAGTGATCCACTAGATGAAGCTATGTGCCATATTTGGTTGCCCTAGGATTTATGGTTAGGAGCAAGAGAACTTTTACAATTTTCACTTTGAATGCACTTGTTAAATTTATGACCCATGGAGTAGGGCAAATTTTGACATCAGGGCTTTAATCTGAAAAAAAAAATGGAAGAGGCCTACTAGATGATAACACTCACAAAATGTGA
Organism: Tridacna gigas; assembly: GCA_945859785.2. Taxonomy (NCBI): domain Eukaryota; kingdom Metazoa; phylum Mollusca; class Bivalvia; order Cardiida; family Cardiidae; genus Tridacna; species Tridacna gigas. The sequence goes on along the minus strand of OX244034.2, from coordinate 9,262,373 downwards.
CATTGTAGCTCATGGCCCGGAAAAGAAGATCTTTAAAGTTTTCACTATATAAGCCTATGTAAAACTTGTGACTTATGGGGTGGGGCCAATTTTTACCCCATGACTACAATTTAAAGAGTCTTGGTAGAGGTCTAATAGAAAAATATACATGTAAAAAATTGTAGTCCCAGGTCTTATGGTTAGGAACCAGAAGAAATTTAAAGTTTTTAGCTTATAAGCCTATGTTAAACTCGTGACTCTCATGTGGGGCCAAGTTTCACCTCAGGGCTATAATTTGAAGACTCTTGGTCCACTAGATAAAGCTACATGCTTTACATGTGTGTTCGGTAAAACTTTGGTAGCCCTAGGCTTTATGGTTAGGAAGATTTTAAAAGTTTTCACTTAATAAGCCCATGTAAAATTTGTAACCCATGGGGCAGGGCTAATTTTGGCCCAAGGGCTATAATTTTAAGAATCTTAGTAAAGGTCCATTAGATGAAGCTACATGCCAAATTTGATACCCCTAGGCTTCATGGTTTAGAACCAGAAGGTTTTTAAAGTTTTCACTATATAAGCCCATGGAAAACTTGTGACCCCTGGGCTTTAATTTGAAGAAATTTGTTAGAGGTCCATTAGATGAAGCTACGAGCCAAATTGGTAGCCCTATGGTTTCTGAAAAGAATATTTTCAAAGATTTTTAAATAGTTTCTAGTTTTGTTGCCATGGGAACCAGAAATTTTACAGGAATCAAATTCTTTTAAGAAGTTCTAAAGAGGACTATGGCAGAATCATTTCTGTGAAGTTTCATCAGAATTGGATAGTTAGTTTCAAAGAAGATGTTTGTAATAAAAGTTAACACACGGAAGATCGCACGACTGACAAAGGGCCATGACATAAGCTTCCTGGCGGCCATTGGAGCTAACAACATACTCGAATAAATCTAACAGAGTTAAAAAGCACATGAAAAAATTGCAAAGAATGAGATCAGTGCAACGACTAAGATAAGCCCTAATGAACAAGCTTTTACGTTGTTCAAAGCTTGAAGGAAAAAAAAAAAATTATGTCAGTCTCAAAACCTGAAAAAAAATATACTAAATTTTATTTTCATTGGTTGAAATACATATCTTTTTGTTGTAAACAAAGCTGTTTTCGTTCATCATATAGTAAACATTTCCTAATCAGAGAACACGTGATTATGTCATTGGTCATTTTAATTAATTTAGGAATTTGCTGCATGAAAATAGATTTGCGTAAACAGCATGTAGTTTCATGTAAAATCGTAAGTATTGATACAAATTGAAATTTCTTCGTTTCCCACAATATTTTATGCAGCATTGTTTAATCATTTTATATGGTTAGAAGTATCTAGGTGTTTATTATTGTACTCTGTTACGGAAATGTCAATGTATAAACATTACAGTTTCTTTATTACTTGCAATGAAAGGCTTCTGCTGAAGGTGTATCAGAAGTTGTCAGTATGAGGGAAGTGCTAAATAGTTGCATGTTCACCAAATTACTATTTTTGATATTGATGTTTGATCAAGTTTTTTTTTTTTTTTTTTTTTTTTCTCATTTTCTTGCATTTGTACTGATGTATATTTTCCAGTCTATGTGCTCAAGATTAATTTGTCCCATTACTTCATATATACGCATTTTAACAAATCCAAGAGAACACCTTTGAAAAGATTTTGACACAAAGAGAAATTTCTCGTATTGAGCATTTTCTCCTTTTGTCACATTGTTATCTACAATCACAGAATAAAAATGTCATTTCTTATCCATAACATTGGCTTCTGCTGGTAGTTTGAATTTAGACCAGTCTCAAAATGGTATATTGGGTAGTGGGTAAAGTATTCTTTAATAAATTGACTCTTTTCCTGATATGGCAATATTGGAATGCCCTAAATCAAACGGGAAGTTTAAGATAGAAAACGTGGGATAAGTAAAAAATAATTTTTACACGTAATATATATTTTTTTTCTCCCCGATGTTTTAAAAGATACATCGCAAATTTCCGTCTGAAGTGAAGGGTTAATTTATATTTCTTTGACATTTTATAGAAAGTTTCTTAATATTTATATGTACATTTGTTTGTAGAAAAGTTTTCAGAGTCATGCATACCATTATACAGTTTCGGGCTTAAATGGTGAATTTATATAGAATGGAAAAAAACATAATCTCCTCTGTAAGAGTAATTCACCAGCCTACCTCAATTTCATGTTGGTGTTGGTACAATACAAAGACACGTCGTACAAAAGAGTGGAATATAAAGAAATAATTTGAATTATTGCTGGAAAAGATTCTTTTGCTTCTCCGCATTTGGTTAGTCATCTGCTGTAATACAGGAAAAAATAGTAGGGTTGCAGACTGAGAATGGCTGATTTTCAAAATTAGAAATTGCGATTTGGTCAAGAGTTGAGCACTTTTTTTAATGCTCTCCTTTCATTTTCATGTTGCATTGTACTTGTCCCACTTGACAAGAATTATCACACAAGATTATCAGTTTCTGAGTTTTATGTTAGGAATTGCATAGAATGCATTGGCAACCTGAGGAGGCTATGGAACCTTTTATGGCTTTTCTATGAAGCCTGATTGAGTCTAATTTAGCCTAACACAGGGGTATGTGGCCTCGAGTTTAAACCTGGTTTGCATGATATACTCGGCCAAAAAAGAAAGTGTGCATGGAAGAAATGGAAGAAAAAAACAAAAGTACGATTCACAAGTTTAAGAAAATCTAAGCTAGACATAGACAAGTAGCATTGAAAACAGAAACGGCTTCACCACTTGAAATTACTTTAGCTTTAAAACACGTGATGCACGTGAGCAAAAAAGTATGCTATGCTCGTGGAAAGTCTGACAACGCACGCAGAAATGTGAATGCTTTGGATACTTAACGGCTGAAGTTGGGTCTTTCGAACATTCACATTTGAACATGTGTTGCTGTTAGAACCTGTTCACACTGCGATGCCAAGATTGACAAAAAAAAAAAAAAACACGTCTCCTTGTCCTTGGCATGATAAGGGCTGGAAGATCACACTGGGGGTTGCACAACACTTTAAGTGTCATCGTAACACAGTGGACAGATTAGCCTAACGCTTTGCGAAGCAGCATGACGTCAGAGACCGTCCCCATCAGGCAGGCCACGAGTTACCACCCCTGCTCATCTGCGGAACCGGAGCCAAACGGCTAGGATTAGGCTAGGAACATCCGCAACCATAGGCAGATACATGCCTAAACTGTAATTAACTGGCTACGGTAAACTGGCCTACGCCCACGTAGACCCGCCATACGCCCACTTCTGACGTTACGTCATAGTCGTGCAGTGGTGCAGACAACATCTATGACATCCTTTGTACTGGTGGAGGCGGGTGTTATTCATTGATGAATGCCGTTTTCATCTTTCATTTCCCAGTGTCCGCGAAAGAGGGTACCGACGTCAAAATGAACGCTACTCAGATACATGTGTTCTGGAGCGAAATCGTTATGGGGGCGGGTCTGTTATGGTGTGGGGAGGCATCGCTGCTCGTATCTGAACCCAGCTAGTGTTAATTGCTGGCAACCTGAATGCAGAAAAATATCGTGACGAAGTGCTCACTCCCATTGCTGTTATGTTTCTGCAACGACACGGCCCTGGCGTCATTCTGCAGCAAGAAAACGCCCGACACCACTCAGCTCGTGCTCAGCGGTCTCTACAGCAGCAGCAAGTTGATGTTCTTCCATGACCTGTTAATTCTCCAGATCTTTCACCTATCGAGCATGTCTGGGATGAGACGAAACGTCGTTTACGCCGTTTGCCCCATGCCTCATCAACGCTACAAGAACTCCAAAGGCAGCTCATCAGAATATGGAATGACATCCAACAAAACTTCCAAGCTGAACTTTTAGCTTCCATGAGGCGGACATGTACAACTGTCGTTGATGCAGGCGGTGGTCATACTCGGTATTAAGTCTCAAAGTTCCAGATAGAGGGAGTGATTTTGATTTCAAAATTGAAAATATTAGCTATTATCCACTAAACCCTATGTTACGGCTACTCAGTAGAATCGTCTCATCGAGACGATTGTAATGGGTACCCACAACATAGGGTTTGAAAGAGAAATGATGGATTTAGAATACCATCACCCCCTCTTATCTGGAGTCCGTAACTTTGCTGTTAGACCCATGTGCCTTTGAGACGATCTGGTTACAGTAGTATGCAACTGAATACAGTGAGATCTGTCCTGTTGGTGCAATATTGATATAAATGTCATAAAATGAAATCTTAATGAAATAAAACATTATTGATTTTCTGTTTCTATATTTCTTTACCATGCACAGTTTCTTTTTTGGGCGAGTATCGATGTTAAATTCGAGGATTGCTAGCCCACGACTAGCTACCGAAGTGTTAACTAACCTTGAGGTTCAAATAACTTAGCACTGAGGTAATAAAACTCACAAGACAATATCCTGATTAGTACCGGTAGTTGTCATAACAACATTTCAGATTTCATCTGAATTTGCACTGGAAAGAGGCAGCTCTTGATAACATTGTAGGCTAAGGTGAAATTGCTCCTAACGAGGTATTTAATCTTGTCCCACAATATGTTCTACCTTAATGGTATTCTAAATTCTCATTTAAACTTGTCTTAGTTGGTCATCTGTATGCTTTTCATGCGCCTGGAATGAGTTATCGGGGGTTTGTTGTTTTACTCCTGTCTCTGTTTGTGCGTCTGTCTGCAAGACTTAACATCGCACACATTACATGTACCGCCAAAGTACTAGAATTACAATACTCATATTTGGCATTCAAGTAGATTACATAAATGCAAATCAGATAATGATTTTCTTTCAAGTTCATGTGATTGTGATCAAGGTCTAAGTCACTGTGTCTGAAAAATCGCTTCAGGGGCATATAATTTCAGAAACAGCTCGTTAGCTTGGATGTTTTCGAAGAAACGTTGATGTATTGTCATAGCCTGTCGTCGTCGTCGTCGCGCAAAAAATTCAGTAACACTTTGTAATATCCCTGTTAATATTGAAGATGTTTACTTCAAACTTGATTGATTGTATGGTATTTAACGCCGTTTTCGACATTATTTCAGTTATATCGCAGTGGCCAGTGCACCTACCCGTGCTTTCCTGGAGTTTCTTTTATCAGTTCTCTGCACAATATTCTTTCCAAGCCAGTGGCTGCTTTCCCACATAACCATCGTCAACACAATGGTCAGCAGTGAGAAAGGAATGAATCTTGTCGCAATGACTATCACCAATCCTCAGAAAGAAATTGTCCAAGGCGGGGATCGAACCAGCGACCCCCTGTTCTCAAGTCCTGCACGCTACCGGCTGAGCTACCGAAACTCAGCCCTTCAAACTTGGACAAGTTGTCAATTATAATGCGGGTTACCAATACAAGGGCAGGTAACCATCTACGTATTTTTACACAATTATGCCCCTCAGCTTAGAATTTTCACCGAAAATCGAGCAAATGCAGTCGAGCAATGGCACCCGCATGCGGTGATCTTTTATGATTTGGTGCAGTCTAAAAATGGCGAGGTGATTAGACGTAAGTATATGTTGTACTTTACACACCCCTGTATCCCATTTGAAGAAGTGGAGTGACGTCCCTTTGTAATGGCGCCTGTTTTGAAAACGTGAAAAAACAAATAGAAATTTGTTGAGATAAAAGGCATTGGACATTGAAGTGTTACATGATTCGTATAAGAAGTATCGGTATGTTCGAGTGACTTGTATTGCAGTTGCAGAATTGTTGTACTGTTTAAATAAGAACACAATTTTGAATTGGACATTTTCCATTGTCCGCGGTAAAACAATTTACCTGTAGACATATTGTTTTGATAAGAAAAGTAGTACACTATACATCCCATTACAGTGTAAAGGGTTGACTGACTGCAGCTGAAAAGTAAAGGGTTCAAGATATAGAGTGACCGAGTCATAGCATAAAGGGGTACTTATTATTTTTATCGAAGCCGGCTGACTTCGAGTATATTCCAATACAATATATAGACATGGGGATTAGTATATCCCAGTGGAGATCAGCTATAGGGTGCTTTATACAACTTCGGAAAATCAGAAATGCCTCTTTACATTTTCTAGTACTGCCGTTTTACTTATCTTTGTCTGTACATGTGGTATTATTCCTTCTCCTCGTCATTTATGGGATTGAGTCAAACCCAGGACCTTCTACCAAAAACTTTGCTTCTGGTGCCACTGGAAAAGGTATGCCAGCGGGAAGAGGGTCTCGGAGAGCAACGGTTGAAGATGTTTCCGGTATGCTCAATGATTCGCAAAACAGACCATGTGTAACAGGCCCACGTCGTTCACAAAGGAATAATTCTAGCAATAGCGAAATTAGTAACTGGTTCAGGTCAAAATCATCTGGCGATACACATAGTGTACTCAATACAACTGCACAAACATATAGTAGTGAAACTGAATATAGCACTACATGTGAAGACAGTAACAAAGATAAGAGTATTGATGCTGCTGCTGATGATGATGAAGGTGATGATGACATCAAAATAATAATGCTCGACATTCGAAAAGATGTAAGAAAAATGAACACAAAGTTCGATAAGCTGGAGAGTACAGTTAATGAGCTGAAAGAAGAAAACAAAAGATTACTAGAGCAGAATGAAATACTTAACACAAAAGTATAAAACATGGAAAAAGCAATCTCGGAAAATGCATAAAAAACAGAACAATTGGAAGCGCAGTCTAGGCGGGAAAATTTGAAGTTCTATAATCTCCCAGACAATGGCCAAGAATCATGGGAAGAGTCAGAGCGGAAAGTGAGAAAGTATATCAGTGACGAACTATCACTAGATGAATCCAAGATAGAGATAGAACGAGCTCACAGACTACAAGGTAGAAATAGACCACGTCCGGTCATTGTGAAATTCTCCCGGTATAAAGACAAAGATTTAATACTAAAGACATACAAATCACATGTGAAACAAAGAGAACAAACAGAAAATGTGTCTTCTGGACCAAGTGTTAGAATAAGCGAAGACTTCCCGGCTAGAGTTGGACGAGTCCGATCAAAGTTAATACCATTTATGCGAGACTACATTAAGGAAAATAGAACTGCTTATCTACGATACAACAAGTTGATAGTAGACAGGCGCGCATATGTATATGATGATGTCAGTGGGATGCCAGTTTTAGATTCGAACCAATAATGTCTTGGCCGAGGCAACTTGAATAATAATCTATCTATGAGTAATAGAATATTAGATAAGCTTTCCTCAGTTCCCATACGTTCGCTCAACATACGGGGTTTAAGAAAGTTTATCGACCAATCTGATTTTTTGCAATATATCAAGCATTTTGATATTATTGGTTTATGTGAAATATGTTATGTGAAAGGTTATCATGCTTTTGACTGTATAAGAAAACGTAAAAAACGTTCAATTAGAAATTCAGGGGGGATTACTGTGTTAATTAAAAATCAATTATTCAATACGGGTTATGTAACGCGGATTTTTCAACATTTGTCTGAATGTATTGTTCTGTTATTCGACAAACATTTATTTCTTCTAGATCATGATCTTATCATACTTTTTGTTTATGTTGCACCTGAACATTCACCTATTTATGAAGATGAAAATTCCAGTGGAATCGAATTATTAATGGATAGCGTGTTGAATATTAGTGGTCAGTTTCCAAATGCTCATCTATTATTGGCGGGAGATTTTAACTCTCGTACCAAATATTTGCCTGACTTTATTGTAGACGATTAACTGGTTTCATATGTGCATCACATGACCAAAAACATTGGAGAAAGTAATTTCAATTCTTGTCCGAAAAAACTTTTTCTACCTGTAAGTTTTGTTTGACCCCTTACGACACAATTCCAACTTTCAACATTTCTTAAGAAGTGTTTAAAAACATTATAGGAAAAGGAGTAAATGTTGGTAACTAGCGTTTTTCCTTTAGCCGCCATGGTTTCTATACTTGGATGAACAAATTGCAATGCTTGAGTCACGTTTATTTTGTTATCTTCAAATACTTTCAATTTGAACAAGTCTAAATTTTTGTTTGGTAAAATGTTAAAGGAGTTATTTCCATAAAATGTATTCCTTTTTTGCACTCTCTATGGTTATATTTTACAACTGGAATCTATCCAACTAACTTGTGTCTGAAGCAAAACAAAGGAAAATTTTAGGAAATCGATTGTAACCTACAGTACTTAAAGCCTTCAAAGCATAGCTATTGCTGACACTCTGATTTTGATGCTGTTTTTGTGAATTCAATATCTGGAAATTATTACGAAAAAGAGTCGTTGCTCACAAGAGCGATAGTTTTTTTTGTGTGTTTTTTTTTTAAACAGTGTAACTCTCTACCAAACAAGATTGAACAAATTTAAGATTACGACACTGAAAGAGTCTGCAAACGGAATGAATAGTTTTGTCAAGTTTGGTTATTCTTCATTGATGTATTTAACCAGTTTTAAGCCTTTATCAGCAGCAACAAGTGTACAACTTCTTAATTGGAAAAATCTGCAAACGACCGTTCAAAAACTAATACTAATGTATAATGTAATTATGGGATGTGGTAGAAGACATGAAAAGAAAAATTGCTTGTTATGAGCGTTATCTATCCCCACAATGGTTTTAAAACACTTCAACTGCACACATCGAACATGGAATTGTTTGTTGCATTGTCAAAGCTGATACTTAGATTAACTTATAGAATTTGTTTTAGCCCACAAAAAAAAAAAAAAAAAACAGAAAGGTATTGTTATGACGTCGCCGTCGGTGGTGTGCGAGCAAATGTCAATGTTTAAGGTTTGCGTTTAAGACTTATTGTGTGTTCATTGTCCAAAATTATCTCTCTTCGTATTTGATCTGCAGCTTCAATACACATCAAACAAAGTTATGACCCCTTGAACTTTCATTTATCATAGTAGTCAGGGGCCGAAGCGTAGACCACTTTTTTTTAGCAAAAATCGGAATCATTCCATCGTTGCAGGATTAATTTATTGTGCAATCATATCGACGGAGCTTAGTTTTGAAATCTATTTTCAGTCGTAAGGGGGGCCAAGAGTGCTTGACATAGGTCTTGAGCAGACGAATTCCATGGTAGTTCGATCCGCCGTGGTAAAACATTGCGGAAAAAGGTATGAGGGAGCGGACGAAAATCTATCCTTCAAAAGGGTCGATCATATACATTCTTTCAAAACAGGGTGGAAAAAGTCCTATATGCTATCGGAAGCAACCACATCTCTTTCCTACATAATCCTATGCGGGAGAAGGTACATCTATTTTAAGCCGCGGAGTCCAAGAATACGTGACATAGGTAATTACCGTCTCTCGAGCAGACGAATTCAAGGGATCCGCTGTGGTTAAACATTGCGGAAAAATTGGTAGGCAGACGATCATTTTAAAGTCTAGCAGGGTCGATAGTTTACAAACAACTTCAAACACAGGGTTGAAAAAGTTCCGTACTCTATTGGACTAGGACAAGCAATCAGTTCTCTTTTCCACAACTGGGGGTGGAGGATAATGTTTTCTTCAAAAGGGGTTGGTTGTGGTACAGACGACTTCAAAAATAGGATGGAGAAAATGCTACTCTCTGTTGAACAGGGAAGCAATCAAATCTGTTGCCTACAACTATGAGTTAGACAGGGCAGAGAATATATATATCTCTCTCTCTCATAGGTCACACAGTGACAACGACATTATGGACGGATCAGAATGATGGTCTAGACACGTCCTACTATTCGCTCTTATAAAATAATGTAACCCTTCCAATTATATGACTGTAGCAGACGATAATAGTCTATAACAATAAGATTGGATCCGTTGTGAAAGACATTGTGAAAAAAAAAATGGGTGAACAGATGATAATTCATTCTCCAATGATAATATACAGACGATCTTCCAAAACGGGGTGGGAAAAGTCCTACTCTCTATCGGATAAGCAAGCAATTAAATCTCTTTCCTACAAGTGTGAGCGATCATAGTCGGGAGAAGGTAAATTTTAGGAATCTATTTTTAGCTGCAGGGTTCAACAATGCGTGACACAGGTTATTACTGATGGTGCTCGAGCAGACGAATTCTAGTGTAGTAAGATTCGATTCGAAAGAAAAACATTGTGGGAAAAAAAGGTATTTGGGAGCATAGGAAAATCTATTTTCCAACATCGGCAGACAGGAGTACAAACGGACATTTTTACATGGTGGGAAAAATCCTGTTGGACAGACAAACAGACAAATCTGTTTCCTACAGCTATGAGCTAGACGGGGGAAACGCCGCCGCCGCCGCCGCCTGCCACAGCTAGAGAAGGAGTGGGGGAGAAAAAAAATAATAAGAGTAAAAAGAAGAGGAGAAAAAGGCGGCGGCGGCGGCGGCGGAGGCGGCGCTCTTAAATACTTCCTTTTCATAGAAAAGAGAGAGAGAGACAGACAGAGAGAGATATTTGAGATTAACGCTTTTTTGAACGTTTTTTTAACTTATACCACGGGATAAGTGTAAATATTCATGCTTTCTTGTGGTTTGTGTTACCAGCACCTCGCACATTATTTCTTCCCAAGCCACTGGCTGCCTTCCTACATTACCATTGTCGAAATAAAGATCAGCGGTGAAAGCGGAATAACTTCTATTCCGCCGCCGCCACCGCCGCCGCCTCCTTTTTCTCCTCTTCTTTTTACTCTTATTTTTTTTTCTCCCCCACTCCTTCTCTAGCTGTGGCAGCCGCGGCGGCGGCGGTGGCGGCGAAGGCGGCGCTCTTAAATACTTCCTTTTCATAGAAAAGAGAGAGAGAGAGAGAGACAGAGAGAGAGAGAGATATTTGAGATTAACGCTGTTTTGAACGTTATTTAACTTATACCACGGGATAAGTGTAAATATTCATGCTTTCTTGCCCTTTCTCTTTTTCGTACAATGTTTTCAAAAACCTACACGAGGGTCGTAAAAACAGGACTTATCTAGTAAAGGGTTGACAGAATGGAAAAATAAGTTTCATTATTCTAAAAAAAATTCATACATGACAAGTTTTACTTGGAGAGAAATCAATCAATACATAGGCTACATGCTATTAGCCGGCCTACATCAGCCTATTTTGCACAAATTTTAAAAGAATACAACATCATACGGTGGCAGAAATTTTAGCATACTTTCTAAGTCCCTGAGCTTGTCTGCTGACATAACAACTGGCTTGTTCAACAATGTCACGCTCGGTAAGGATCGTTCGATGTTCTTTGACCGTGTATTACGCAAAATAGAAACTTCTTGAAAAGAGCAACTTTCGTGAAAAGACAGCGAAAAATTTACATGAAAAGGCAAATTTTGACTAATCTTAAGACATTTTAGTTTGGAAAATGGCACTTCTTTAAACTGAAGTGTATTTGACACTGATTGAAAGTCAAATACATTATCTTGTTTCATTTGGATTACTTCCATGTATGTAGGGCGAACACTTTTCAACACGCTCACGAAGCTAAGGGGGCTGTAAATGTCAGATACTTTGAGGCACTTTTCAATGTGGGAGTGGATGTTATCCACTTCTTGTACAGCGGAATGTCCGGGAGTTCCAAATTTCTGAATAATATTTTTCAAATTTGGGTGGAAAGCTAAAAACTTTTTAAGGGCAAAACACATAATTGAATTTCTATTTTGAGGCACACACGAATCAGACCACAATGTCAGTGACTCAGCCGAAGGAAACTTTTCTACGACCTTTTCCAGAACCAAAGTTAGTGCACTTGCAATTTCATTTGAACCCCTCCCGAACATTGCCTCATTCCAAACTACGTTATAGCACGTCTTATCCTTAGAGCAGTGGGCAGTCAAATTGTAGACGTTTAATTTGCGCTTATAGAAAAAGTTAGAAACATTTGACCGTGGGCACATAATGATATTCTGCATATCAAAACTTACTACAATCTTGTCTTCATTAAGTCTATCTGAATCTCTTTCACTTTTTGTAAATTTTTTATCATCTTTGTAACAGTCATGTTTAGTTATTAGAATTTTTGGTACTTCTTGTTTGGATTATGTAGCCATCTCGAATTCTGCACAAATATCACATTTATCCTTTTAAGGTATAAAGAATCCGATGTTGTATTCGCTTGTAAATACTTTTCTGTACGTGTTCTTCCGTACTGGTGTCTTTCCAATGCCACCGCACCACTCTACATACATTTTGTACATTTTTGTCGGAGACAACCCTTTTTCTAAATACTCTTTCGAGGATGACGCACGACAATAGTGGGACTCAACACGTGGAAAGGATTCGATATGTCTTTTGACTAGGTCATAGGTTTCACTTGAAACTGTTGATCTTGAATGTTTTCCTCGTATGGCTAATAAAGGTGATGACTGGTTTGATTTTTCATAAAAGTACTGAACTCTTCTCTGACTAATATCTAGTGTCGTCAAGTAAAATGTTTTGCATATCCTTATCCGTTCAGTGCCATTTCGGAAGTAGAATCGGTACGAACATTTTCTCCTGCTGTGTTCATTCTTAGTTCTAACCCTTTCCTTTACATATTTATCAGTGGTATTCGCATATAATACATTCTTCTCACTATCATACAAACTCCAAAAGTTTTTGAATATGCTTTCTCTATCAGTTTTAGAAAATACCTGAGCACACCGAAATCTGCAATTCCCTATGCAATCTTTCTTTGTTATCAATTCTCTGGAGCGCATTTGTTTACCTTTAATACTTGTGTATTCTTGACCTGATTGGCGCTTCCTTTTCCTGGTTGTTTGCTTCCACCTTTCTTCATTCTTTGTTCTCTTTCTACCCCTTGATGGCTCCTCATTACCGCTAAAGGATGTTTCTGCTTCTCTTGGTATTTGACTTGTACTATAATTGTCTCTGTGCTCACTATAAGTAATTACATTTGAATTGATATCAATTATATGTGATTTTGATTTATCAGATGACAGTGCTTCTGTTCTGTTCTCACAGAAAGAATCGTTATTCATGAACAAGGCGCCACTTTCATTATCATTAAAATCAACTTCATCCTCCATGAACAAAACTCTATTTTCATCATCATTATCAACAATCTCATCATCATGGCTGTCAACACTAAATATTTCATCATCATTCAGTATGCGCAAGGCATCAGCTAGACTAAACTTCTCCATGGATAAAGTCGAAAGGAAATGTCTATGTAAATGTCTTCTATTTGTGATCTAAAATAGTTTGAAGAAATTCCCTCTTGTAAGATAAGTGAAAGTAAAGTAAAGTTTCCCAGCAGCCAGCAAGTATCTGCTCACAGTGTTCGATGCTCATTTGTATGTTACAGATGTCTAGCACTGTAAGGCGCCTTCCTTGTATTATGGAAATAAGTTTTCTGGGCTTATGTGCGTGACTGATAAATACAACTGATCTGACTTTGTGCAGTCTGCAATTACTGCAAAATCCACATCTAGAAGGTTTTTACAACCTGATAGGTTTAACACTTGTATGTTCGGAGCATTGACTATGAAACCCAGCGTAGAAATTGGTGCATCTGTTACATTCAACTAATAAAGCTGTTCAGCTTTTTGAAAATATTTTATAAATGTATAGTCAATATCACAAACTCTGCAATTCTCTAAAGCTCCAGAAAACAACATAAACCTCTGATATGTTTTAGAATGTGACAAAATCTTTTGCAGATCAGCAATACTCAATTCTATTCTGTGATCGAACTCAAATACCTCCCAAAGCACTGAATTCGAGTGAACCAAACTGTGTAACGTCTTGCATGTTCTGCTCACAACTTGAAGGAGGAACTGAAGGTTGAAATTCCTAAATATATTGACCAAGACGAGATTTGGTAGCTGCAGGAGAGGAAAGACGACACACCTGGAAATATACATGTAGATAGGAACTAGAGATTATCGCATAATATGACTTTAAAACTCAGCCAGCTCTTCTGCTTATTGAATTATTAACCCCAGGATTATTGAGAGGGAATTTCAATAATATATTGTTAGCACGAATTGACAATTAACAGACATACACCCTTACAAATAGACATATAGGCTAGGAAACCCCCCCCCCTTCCCACAAAAAAAAAAAAAAAAAAATCACCATTTTCCTGGGGGAGTACTATCATCATTACTATCATCAATATTTTTGACAGGACCAAAATGGGAACAGATGAATGAGTTTTAGCTGTAAAACCATTCTACTTCAAACTTTATAATAAAGCTTGACTATTCTACTTCAAAGTTTATAGCTTGATTTTGTTCAATCTGAAAAAAAAGAAAACTTTTTTTTTATCTCCAGAATTTTCTATCAGTCCCAACACACTGCAACCAATGACATAATACATCGTTCTATATACACACTCTGGCCATTTAATCCTTAGGAAAAAGATAGAAGTGTCAAAATTACCTGATAAGCTTATTTTGGATTGTTGGAAAATTATATAATAATGGATACTTACATGATAGCTTGATTTGTTCATGCACATGTTTTCATTTAGTAGCCGCCATTGTTATTGTGAAAAATACGCCGTTTGATTGGATAAATTGGCGATAACAATACATGACGTATAAACAACGCACTTAGAACAAAATGGTTTCCAAAGTGCTCGGGTCACATGACGTCATTTATCCAGTCTGATTGGGAAATCGACTATAAAAAACTGGAGATAGAACAAGTTAATACTTAAAATCTTCTAAACTAGAGCTCATATCACAAAACTGATTTTACGAGAAGATAGTACTCTTCAAGACGATTCCAACGATATATATATCTCAAATTTTGCAAAAATGGAGTTAGAACACTATTATAATACATCGACGATATGTCCCATACAGGCTACATATTTGGAGCCAAGATCGTGGGTACACATTAGAACCGCATCCACAAGGCTGTTCCAACGAGTTCCCACTTTGTTTTGTGCGAAATATTTTTCAACCTGAAACATTTCTTTCTTTTTTTTTCAAATTCAAATGTTGCATGGGCGTGTTATTGTAACGGTGCTAGCGTGGTTTGGAGATCAACCACGCATACGTTTACTGCATATTTCAAATGTTCAAACAGAGCCTCCTGTAGTACCACATTCGACCTACTAAGCGCACTCTGTGCTCAACTTTTCGACAATGCCCGACAATTAAGGGACAATTTTCTTTCCAACTGAGCCGCTTCATAGTTTACTCACCTTGTTTAATACTTGTTCCTGGCAACAGAAACGATTTTCAAGGTCGCACCATGCACTAAATTACATAATAAATCAACTTATTCAAAGTTTACTATAAAATTAACGGTGTAGATGAAATATCATCAATTCCAAGTGCGATTATTAGGACGATTTTCGATATTCTAAAAAAATCGGATGTGCTTAGTAGGGCATTTGCGCTTATAAGGTTGAATATGGCACTGTGTTAGAATTGGCTGAAGTTTAAGCTTAAACCTGCAAACTTCTTTTTTCGTTTAAGTATTCGCGATGCCACAACAATGTCTGGCGATCTATATCAATGTATGCTTTTATGCAGCAGAGTACAAGAGTTCACACTACGGCATAAGTCAGTCAAAAAACTCGAAATTGGCTTGTAGTGTTGCCTTGAAATATAACCTAACTGGGATTTTCAGTA
This sequence comes from Tridacna gigas, assembly GCA_945859785.2. NCBI lineage: Eukaryota > Metazoa > Mollusca > Bivalvia > Cardiida > Cardiidae > Tridacna > Tridacna gigas. The sequence goes on along the minus strand of OX244034.2, from coordinate 9,246,849 downwards.
GCTAATAAGGTATTTGAACTATAACAACTGAAATCAACATTTAAGGGAGCATTTCTTAAATCTATCTCCTTAAAATTAAGTCAAACAATTCAAATTCTCATATCCCTTCGAATAAACCACTTTGTGTGAAATTTCCATTGTTATTCTTCGCAATAAAAGACAGGCTTTTCAAGTCACAGTACAAAATACAATATCAAAGATCTCAAGCGACTGTACAACCGCTTAGCAAATGACTGTACAAATATTTTGTCTCAACGCGAAGGATAAACGAAGGATAGGGAAGATTGTAGTCGACATTGTTTCACAAAAATAGGGATAAAGAAACTGTTTATACATTTCCGGTCAGAAAACAGGTTTTTAAAGCTGAGTAATCGAGTAAAACGACATTGTTTTGGGATAAAGTCATCTGTATTTTTAACAAGGTCAAATGATCAAGGCATCGCCATTGCTCTAAGGAAGATTCAAAGCGCAAATATGTGTTCCTGATATGGTCTACAAAAAACAATCAAATAACTGGATATGAGTATTTTATAATTATCAAAATTAATGAAAAATCACCAGCTTGACTTGCCGTGTGAACACAATTTTTATCACCAAGTGACATACGGCCACTGTCCAGAATCCCAAATCACATACAATCTCAAAAACTGTACACTTCCGGTCCTACACTGTGGTATTGCATTTTCATTTTGGCAAGGTTGTGTCTCATAATTGTGTATTTTGTAGATCTAAGATCAGACTGCACAGTCTAATTTTAATCTGCAAGTTTAGCAAAATCATTATAAAACAAGCAAGTAAACTTTACTTCTCTATGTCAACAGAGCTCGCCCTGGTTGCTCAGTGGCTAACCTACCTGACACCTAACCTGGTGGTTGCGAGCAAAACTTCTGGTTGAGGCAAAATTTCTTTCTGGCGATTTTCCGCCTCTCACCTCTGATGCATGTGAGAAAAGTAGTCAGTGACTTTGGAAAGAAAGTTAGGTCAGTACTGGTGTGGTCAGTGGCTTTGGAAAGAAAGTTAGGTCAGTACTGGTGTGAGAAAGCCAGGAAATACATGGGTGCGTCACTGACCGCCATGATATGATCTGAGCTGTTAAAATGGCGTTAAACTCCAATTCAAACAAACAAACAAACTATGTCAACAAATCTATGTGTGCTCCAATCTCAGACTTCAGCTAAGATCCAAATCGGCGTATAAAAGTTACGTCAGTATTAGGCAGATTATGTGACAAAATATTTGAAAATAGCCGACAGACATAACCCTTTGGCTGCTAAACGTGACTCGCAGAACTTTTGCGGACAGCGTAGATCAAGATCAGACAGCACAGAACGTGCAGTCTGATCTTGGATCTACACTGTCCGATAAGGAGATATCTTTTCTCCAAAAATGTCACTTGAACAGGGAAATTTGGGTTTATACTCTCAGTTTGAAAGTTTCATTTCTTTCATTTAGCAAGATAAGGGTTAAAGATAAAACCAAACTGCACTTATTTGCAATCTATCTTGGTCTAAGTTGTGTAAAAGTAAATTGAGTTATTCTTCATCTCCATGTAGAAGTTATACCTAGATTTTAAAGAGGCACCGCATGTCTTGCTATACAAATGAGCCATGCTCTGTGAAAAGGACACTTAATGCATCTGCAAAATGTATCGACCAGGTCAGCCTGCGCAGTCTGCGCAGGCTGACCTGGGCCGAAACTGTTTGCTATTGATCAATTTTCTGTATGTCCAAGGACCAGTCTACCTCATGATTATTTCGGTTGGTAAAAAGGAGTGACTATTATGGGTCCGTAATTATATGATTGCTTATTTGGTATCATGGATCACGGAGATACATTAAGCCCCCGCTTGCCAGAGCGTGGCTCAAATGTATAAAAATACACAAAATAGTGTACAGTTCCAATATCAGACTGCGAGTTCCATGTAATCAGATCTTGATCTAAACTAAGTGCAAAAGCAACTTGCATTGACCCTACCTCTCCATGTAGATTGGTACATGTATCTAAATTTATAGCCATAAAACTAGGTTTTCTTAGATGTACCGTACATGAAATAGTGGGCATTATGGATCCATGTTCTATGTGGGCTGATCTTGGTGTAAACTATCTCTTAAGTTGATCTTACCTCTCCAGGTTGGTGTGTAGTTGTATCTAGGTTTATGGTTGGAAAAATAATGGTTCTGTTGTATAAGTTCTAAGCTCCGAAGGATTCTTCCATTCCAAGACCAAATCGATAGTCTTTCATCATCTGTAAAACAGTGTGTAAGGAGGATAACACAGGAAAAAATGGAATCTGGATTATTCAACAAAGAAGTGGTAAATCTTTCCTTCAAAACTGCTGCTTTACCCCTTACCAAACAACCTGGTATTTTAATGGTCCTGAGAAAGAAGGCTTCTAAATGAAAACATTGTAGGAAAAGGAGAAAATGTAGGTAACCAGCATTTCTTCCTTTTCCTACAATGCTTTCTACACCCATTCAAAAACAAATCCCATTTTTGAAGCCACATTCAGTTTATCATCTGTGCACAATTGCTTTCAGTGGTGATATTTAAAATCTTATCATCTGGTAAGGAATCGAGTACAGGTCTGTTTATTTTCAGAAATCTTACTTGCTTAGACTTATTGAATAAAACTGTTTTTACCGCGCTTGCAGTTCCTCATAAAATTAACAAAAAGTTTTCAGAAATTACAGCAAAATTTTTCGTACTGCCCTGAAGGGGAAGGTTTTTGAAAGCAATGCAGGTATAAGACAGAGCTCCAGATAAGAGAGAGTGATAGTATTCTCAATCCATTATTTCTCTTCCAAACCCTATGTTGTGGGTACTCATTAGAATTGTCTCGATGAGACGATTCTAATGAGTACCCATTTAACATAGGGTTTAGTGGAGAATGACTAATATTTTCAATTTTGAAATAAAATAATTCCCTCCATCTGGAGCTCTGTAAGAGAACAGAAATATTTGAAGCACATGTAATGTGTTGTCCGCAAACACCTTTAGTATGGATATGGGAGACAGTGGTGCAGGGTTTGACTCACATCAAAGGGTCTGGGTTTGAATCCTACGATGGGTGGAGGTCAACTGTGGGAACTACTCATATCAAAGTACACGTGCTGATTCAGTTTTCCAGGAAGCTATAATTGAGATTGATTAGTATAAGTTATAAGAATTTGTCTCACAATTAATGTAAAATGATTAGGTTACACTTAAATGTCACATTAAGTTTATGAAGCTCAGAGTTTCAGTTTTAAATGTAGTTTGAGAGTAAAGGATAATGTATGTTTGGGAAGGAGAGGCAGAGTCACTGTATACATTCGTGGGTTTTAAAGTTTAACCCTAATCCTGCCTAAATAAAAGAAATGAAACTTTCAAACCAATATTATAGCCCCAAATTTTCCAATTTCGAAGGAATTTTGGCGGAAAGATATTTCCTTATCGGACAGTGTAGATCGAAGATCAGACTGCATGTTCTATGCAGTCTGATCTTGATCTTCGCTGTCCGCAAAAGGTCAGTGAGTCGCGCTTAGCTGCCTTAGGGTTAAAGGAGGTGTGCAAGTAAAGAGTGCTTGTGTGTGTGTTATTTGTGTGAAGGGTTGTGCTTGACTCATGTGCACATGGATTCTGTGAATTTTGTGGATTGTGGGATGACAAGCCAGGTTTTGGTTTGACCCTTACCAAACAACAAAATTTAGGACTTGGCCAAATTGAAAGCTTTTGCAGATGAAGTGAGACTAAAAAAAAAAAAAAAAAAACCCAAAAAAACAACAACAAAAAAAAAAGAAAAACGAAATTTCACTCTGTTAGTGTAGAAAACATTGTGGAAAGAGGAGAAAATGTTGGTTACTATCATTTACTCCTTTTCCTACTATGTTTTCAAAGGCCCTCTTCCTTAGGGTAGTTTGAAACTCCGGATTGTGAGGTAAAGGGTTAAACTGAGGCGACAGCAGGCATCTTCCATAGACAGACATACTTTGGGAGGGGACGTCATTGCTTGGTATGTGTGATTGTGGGTGCTGGGAAGAATATTTTTCTGGGGTGAGTTTTATTTTATTTGTAAAGTTTTCAGGTTTAGAGCATCTTTTTTAGTTAGACTTTGAAAGTATGGATTGTCGAAAGGTTTTCCTGTATTTCGGTAGTATGACAGTGCTGGAAAAGGAGCACTATTGTTTTTCTTGCATTGTAATCATGGGTAGATCTAGTAGAATCATGTCTATTTGGAAGTCTATAGATCTATAAGGAACATAAATGGGGTCCCTATAAACTTAGAAACGGAATCAAAACGAAACGATACGCAACGAAACAAAACGAAACGAAACGGAACGAAACGCAACGTAACAAAACGAAACGAAACAAAAAAAAAAAAAAAAAAAAATCAAGCAGAAGTAAAACCTACATGATTTTTTTTCCTTTGAATCATCTTCCCCTTGATTGCAATTAATGCAAAAAATAAAAATTTGATTGACGCTGTAAGCACGAAGATCGGGCTATTATTGTGAAGCTGGAACAATTGTCATTAGCTCGAGACAACAGAAACCTTGACTCATCAGGAAAAAAAAAAAACACCTGTCCGCCAACGCTGTCTTGTCCAGTTTATGTATCCCAAGGCCAACTGTTATGTATAAATGCGATGGCAGCGCGTCAGAACCGAGCCGACGTACGGGCGACGTCTGTGCAAACCGTTATCAGCTTAACGATTCCAGCGCTAACAGCAGCTGTAACTGTTGTTCGTAGGTCTCATATGTACTGATTCACGATATATTGGTCTTAGGTTCGAGTCGTGACACACGGTCTACCGCCAAGTGTAAGGTTTTTGAACTCCAGGTTTGCGCATATCGCCGAAGAAGGCTGCTGACTGCTTGCTCCAATGCACCATCATGAACTGCAACCTCTGTAGTAGGAAGCCAAGCCTCCAGCATACCTACGACTCTTTCTGGTAAAATTTCTTTAAGCCTTGGCATTGATATTTCTGATCAATACGTGGACCAGATATGTCCACCCCTTACATGCTTCTAAACTCGAACTTTGCCTGAAATAGCCGACAGGTCTTTTAGCTGACCAATTTTTCAAACTACTAAGGTTTTAAAAATTACCACACGTGTATACATGACGTATGTATATACGTCTCAAAGGTAACCTTGAAGATTTTGCACATACTTTAGGAAAGTTTTTTTTTTGGGGGGGGGGGCATTATGTACAAAAATCTTTGGACGTTTTTTACACAACCTTTAACCCGCAGTCCGACACAGCCAGAATGGCAATGAAGCATTTCCACTGGTTTAAGAGGGCCGAATTAACCCATATGACATTTTCAGTGTAGAAGAACAACCATGTAAAGTGCAATTTCAAGGTTGCTTTCATTTAAAAGTTTCAGCAAAGGAGACAGTGTTGATCAAAGATCATACTGCACATTGTGTGGCCTGATCTTGATCTACACTTGCCGCAAAAACAGCTATAGTTGTGAAAGGAACTTTAAGGTTTCAGATTATATCGATGTCGTCAGAAGAAAAGCGCAAGTCGTTCAAAAGTTACAGCAAAGGAGACAGTGTTGATAAAATATCAGACTGTACATTTTGTGTGGTCTGATCTTGATCTACATTTGCTGCAAAAACAACTATAATTGTATAGTTATATCGATGTCGTCAGAAGAAAAAACGTAAGTCGTTTAAAAGATTCAGCAAAGGAGACAGTGATAATCAAAGATCAGACCGTACATTTTGTGTGGTCTGATCTTGATCTACACTTGCCGCAAAAACATCTATAGTTGTGAAAGGCACTTTAAGATTTCAAATTATATCGATATCATCAGAAGAAAAACCGTAAGTCATCGTGGAGTCCATAATCCGACAGAAAAGACCTTAGTTATAAAATGCAGGCTTACAAGTAGTTCTACTTTTTTTGTCCTGTGCCTACTATTTTCCTACTTTTTTTCAGAAAAAAACTCGTACTATTCCTACTTTTTTAATGAAAATTAAAAAAAAAAGTTATCTTTCAAAAGATTTAAGTATGTTGTAGAATAAAACATGCCACATGACATGAGGGCAGATGGCATTTACTGCTGAAAAGGTTCTTACAGAATCTTTGACCATACCACTGTTGACCTCTCATGAAAGCTGCTTGATGCTTTTCTTGGAAATGTGTCTAAGCCACGGGCCACTTATGTTGAAGAGGTTGACAGCAGCATGTACAGTAAGATCTCAGAGCCTCCTGAAGTTAAGCAGCCCTTATATCTTGTGACTAGAGTTTTTATACCCCATGTAAGGAAGCAAAGAGCAATCACAGTCACTGTCTGTCCACCCCACTTGTAATGGGTACTTGTAGAGAAGATGTTTGAAATATAAGTTAATGCACAAATGCACGGACGCATGCAAGATGGACATTTGGCCTTAACATTAGCTCATTGGCCTCCGACCAGTGGGTAAAAAAAAAAAAATTCTAATCAATACTATTTCAAAATTCGATGGGTCTTAACCCTAACCTTTACAGTATCTCAGTGATAATAAGCCAGGCACAAAATTTGGTCTTAATGTGATTATGAACATCTTTGATAGAAACAAAGACTTCCAGGATTTTCATCGTTTCAAGACCCTAAAAAAGTATTTAATTTCTATGGATTTTGTCTACCATTAAATCCCTAAATTGGAAAAATAAGGCTATGTATAGAATTAAGGGAAAATCTTCTGACAGATATTGATTTTGTCTTTTAAAAAAAGGATAAATAGATAAATGCCTCAAAAATAAGTACAAAAAATACAAAAAATCGAAAATAGGTGTAGTGGCTCTCGGTTATAACTCACATTTGAAACTTTGAAAACAATTTACATGAAAAATAAAGGAGGGATTACAGGCAGAAGTATTATTAAGCGTAATCAAACAAAGGAAAATGTACTTAGAAAATAACCATAAGCTTGAGAGTACGTCTTACAGATAAGATATTTTGATTTAAAAAAAAAATGTAGGACATGCTGCCCAAAGAAGTAATTTTTAGATAAAATGAAACCAAGGGAACTAACTCTGTCAAAAATGACCGAATGGAAAAGTCCAATAACAGACTCAATATCGCATGATACCAGTCATTCAGTAATATGGTGACAATCACGTAAGCATAATAAAGGGGGCTGTGAGGAGTTGTGAGGACAAGCATTAAGAGGTAAAATTAAATAAAGGATGGTAACTCTGCCAAAAATAACTGAATGAGAAAAGCCTGTGAATATGCTCTACAGTACATGGTACCAGTCATTCTGCAAAAGTATCGTAAAAATCACATCAGAAGAGTAAGAGGAGTTCCAAGGACAAAAACTTTAAGAGGTAAAATTGAATAAAGGGCAAAAATTCCTCAAAATATCACTGAATGAAAATAATTTTGACTGAACTCCACAAAAATACTCCTCTTCAGAATTTCTCCAAAGAATTTGATTTGTGTAAAAACTCCGATTGCCATGGGAACAATACTGAAACATATTGAAAATCTTTTAAAATTTTTCTTGTACAGAACCATAAGGTCTACGGCTACCAAATTTTGCATTGAACTTCAACTAATGGACCTGTACCAAAATGTATCAAACTATAGCCCTGGGGTCAAAACTGGCCCCATCCAAGGTGTCAAAATTTTTGTTAGGGCTTATTATGGTGAAAACTTAAAAAGATTATTGTTCCTAACTATTAATTGTAGGGCTACCAAATTTTGCATGTAGCTTCATCCAGTGGACCTCCACCAAGGATGTCCTTACTATAGCCCTGGGGTCAAAATTGCCCCCTCCTCCCAGGGGTCAGAAGTTTTACAATGGCTTATAAACTGAAAACTAAGAAAGTCTTCTTATTCCTAACCATAGGGCATAGGGCTGCAAAATTTTGCAAAATTTAGCTTTATTTAGTGTACTTCTACCAAGGTTATTCAAATTATAGCCCTTGGATTAAGATTTGCCCTGCTCTGTGGAGATGCTTAGTGAAAACATAGAAAACCTTCATGTTCCTAACTGTGAGATCTACAGCTGTAATATTTTCAGTGTGTTATTATCTAGTAGACGATTAGGTCACAAGTTTGACATAACCTGTATGCTTTTACGGTAAAAACTTAAAAGAAATCTTCTTGTTCACCACCATTAATCCTAGGGGTACCAAATTTGGTAGGTAGCTTCTTCTTATGATCACAACAAAGTATATTAAAAATTTAGTCAGTTGTCAAAATTGACCCCTCCCAGGATTCATACCTATACAGGGGTATTATATTGTTGAAATTTTAAATACCTTCTTGTTTATGATTATTCAGCTGGAAGACCTGTATTATTTGCTATGAAGTTTCATGTGGTAGACTTCTACCAGATTTAAGAAAATTAAAGGCCTTTGGTTAGAAAAGGCCCTGCCCTGCGAGTTAAAACTTGTGCTTTTATATGGAAAATTTTTAAAAGCTCCTGGCCTTCTTCTTGGAAATAGTCTTTTCAAAATACTCATTGTCATAGTTCATTAATATTTGGTATAAATGATACTTTATCAAATCATCTTAACATCATCTTGGCATGTGAAAAAGAGATGAAGTTTTGGGAGTCCATGCTTATTTTATCCATGAAATTTTATTGCAGTACAGATTTCTTACAGTTTAATGACTGTCTGTATCAATTACATGTACTACACATTCATTAGGCAGTGGAGCAACACATGTCCATAAAGGCCCTCTTGTTGTCAAATTACTGTGGTACTTAAAAGAAAGATGAAGCCACATTTTTAATACTGCTGTAAATCAAATGAGGGTAGAATCTGTTCAAAACTTTTAGGAATACATTATTTTGCAATGCATTTATGACTGACTGCCATCAAGGGGGATAGGGTTTCTTCAAATATATCTTGTTCTGAACTGTTCTGCAGCGTTAAACAGAGTTTATATAAGTGAGATTCATTTATAAGTTTGTTTAATTAGCTCCTCCCTTTTATCAGAAGATTCCTGCTTTTTAGTATAAGATTCCTACTTTTTCCTACTTTTTTCTTGAAGTGACTCCTACTTTTTTTTACTTTTTCATGAAAAGCCACTTGTAAGCCTGAAAATGCGCAAGTACTTGTGCGCTGATTATCTCTTTACTCTTAACTTTCTTTCAACTTTATTTCTATGTAGTATCATTAGTATCTAATGCATTACAATGATTGTAAACACCTGTAATGCATATTGAAAATGTTGTTTGTTTGTTACATGTTTGTAGAAAATAGAAAAAAAATCGTTGGACCTGGTGCAGCTTGGACATTCGCGGCCGTCATTTGATAAGAGTGTTTCTCTTTTACTTATAACATGTATTATGATTTTTTAAACGTGATCATTGTAAGTTCTTTCAATGTTAGGGGAAAAGTTTGGGTTATAGTTTAGTCAGTTCATGAAGTTTCCTAGTGACAACAGCTGCCAAAGGTAAACAAAGCAGGTATTAAAATCCATTTTAATTTATATTACATCATTTAATAGTATGAAAATAAGTGTGAAAATGACAATCTAATATTATACAAACGGTCCAAGAGTTAGTCGCTAGCAGAGAAAATAATTCAAAATCAGGTTAAAAGTTGCCAGGTAGCTCAATCTTTTGTTTACTTTTTGCATGATTTTGAAATTCATTTTTCTGCCAGCGACTAACAATTGGACTTACCACATAATAACAGATTGTCGTCCTCACAATATTATCCATACTTTGATTTGGTATGATTTAAATTGAATTGTGTTTTAACACCAGCATAGTGTTTTTGACCGCTTTTGGGCCTATGACTCATACACATAGACAGCAATTTTGCATAAGCAAATCTTTTCCTAGATAATTTCATAATAATGAATGTAGTGTCATATCTTTCTTTCATAGAAAATAATAACCTTACTGCTGTTGTGCGAAAAAATATCCTTTTCCGCTGTATGTCGTGCGAGTAAGGATTCTTATTCGCCAGTGGAGTTGCAACCCACTTGACATTTTCAGATGCCTTTAAAATAAGCGTCAGATCCTGTGTGAATGTTCAGATTCATTTATATACATGTTGTACATTTATATGTAACAAAGTAATGTCTTTGAAACTCAAGATTATTTCTTCAAGACAGAATTTATCTCCCTCTGCTGATGCAGCCATTCACCTCAAAGCGGTTCTAACGAACAGCCCTACCCATTTTCTCTTTTCAGACCTGAAGCCATCTCTTTATCTTACAGGTTCTTATTGACTTATTAATATGGGAAAAATGTACAAATAAAAAAAAAAAAAACATCTGTGAGGACTCTATACTTGCAAGGGTCGACTGAAAGCATCTTGAAGGGCATTGACTCTGCACCTCAGAGGTATTGACGGCATAATATGGTGTTTATGAGAAATATGCCGGCACCCTGCGAAAGTAATATCAGAATGAAATTAATTTGATGGTGTTAAAGGCCGTTTTCAACATTATTTATGTTATATCGCGGCGGCCAGTGCACTTATACATGCTTTCCTGGAGTTTCTTTTGATAGTACTACGCACAATATTCTTTCCAAGCCACTGGCTGCTTACCCAAGTAACCATCAGCGAAACAATGGTCAGCGGTGAAAGAGCAATGAATCCTGTCGCAATGACTATCATCAATCCTCGGAGCCGGATATCGAACCAGCGAACCCCTGTTCTCAAATCCTGTACGCTACCAACTGAGTTACAAGGGCTCGGTACCAAAATGAAAGAAGAACAGAACAGAAAGAAAATAAAATATCATTTCCATCCAAAATCTTGCATCAAATATGTTGGGAAACACAGGTCCTGGTAAAGGATTGGTCGTTTAGATCAACTAATTCTGATTCTGACCAGATTTTCAAACCCGCAGACCACGCATAGGATGACGCGACATTTCAGCAATTGTTTCTGTGTGCTCTCCCATACACCGTGGGATAATGCAAAAAGAAATAATACAATAGATATATGAAAAATTGAGAAAAAAATAATAAAATAAAAATCACGTTGCCAGATTTCGTTCTATTTCGGTTCGTTTCGTTGGCTTTGAATTCGTTTTGTTCCGTTTTCGTTTCCTTCGGTTTCGCTGCGTTTCGTTGTATTCCATTCCGTTTCGTTTCGTTGCGTTTCTTTTCGTTGTGTTGCGTTTCGTTTCCGTTTCTAAGTTTATAGGGACCCACATAAATGTTGGTATGAAGTTTGTTTTAGTAATATGGTTTGGAGTATAGCTTTAGTATTTTGTTGTTAACCAATAGAAACATAGTGACAAAAAGTAAAAAAATATTGATAAAAGTATCAAAGACTACCTAGTGACTGGAGAGATGGTGTATTACATTTACAGTTTCAGAAAACATTATGGGGAGCGTTGTATTGATTTATCACCGAGTGCAGATCTGCTTTACTGCCTTCTGCGCTTAAAACAAACAAACAAACAAACATAGTGGAAGATGGCACAAGAGTCAGTGAACAGTTATTCGTTTGTTGTTGTAGGCCTATTTCATGTTTATATAAGCCTTGCTCTTAAAAAGGGGGGCTTAATGCATTTGCAAAAAGTCTCGGTCCAGGAAAGCCTGCGCAGTCCGCGCAGGCTGACCTGGACCGAAACTTTTCGCTATTGGTCAAGTTTCTGTAAGTACAAGAACCAGTTGACCTCATGATTAAGTCGACTGTTAAAAGATGTGGCTTTTATGGATCCCTAATTTTGTGATGAATTGCTTGGTATGATGTATTACGGAGATGCATTAAGCCCCCTTTTGCTGGAGCATGGCTCATATTTAAGTTAGACATATACCTTTTGTGATAGGATAATACGATTTTGGTATGTTTAAGTTAAATCTATCTCTACTGTAAGTTCAGTTGGTACGAAAAAGCCCGTATAAACATGTCGCATGTGATCAGTTTGTTTCGAATTGGCCATGTTCAAAATTAGAAGTAAAGCAGAGCGGTACGTTTTAAAATGACAATGAAATTTTGTATAAGAAGAGTAGTTATTACACCCATGGATAGTGTAAGATTATTGAAAAGAAAGATTTAGTCTAGTATGTCTTTGAATAAGGAGGCAATGACCTTTTCTAGTCTGGATTACCTGCCCTGCACCACTGCGAGATTGCGTTCGGGTCGTAGTAATCAAAAGTAGTCCGATGTAAAATTTGAAATTTTGCAGTAGCACATTTGTTGCACTGTTTCATGGAGCTGAGAGGGTTTTGTGGTATATAATTTAGATTTGCTTCAAATTTAGGCAGTGGGGGACCATTTAGATGTGATTTTATCATATATTGGTTGGACTATTTTGTGTCGGTGGCGGAGCAAACAATAGGGGTCATGGCCGTGAACAGGTACTTTTGAGAGGACAGTTTCTAGGGTGCCTGTATTGATAGAGATTTAGCAAAAAACGCAATCGATTGACATGTTGGGTTTTTTTTATACATTTTTTGAAAGACTGTGACTGTACTTTTGAGAGCAAGAGACGGTAAAGCCAAAGTTTTGCCATTAAGCGATTTGTGAAGCTTCAAAGATGGTCAATTTCACTCTACTTTCAATATGGCAAAAAACCAGTGGTGTGACACCAGAGTACTGATTTATCATTATTTTGAGAAAAAGTGCACGACTTATTGAAGGTATCGCACGACCGCCAGATTGATTCTGGGGGTCCTAGATTTAGCCATAATATTTTGTAGACCTTTTAGAGTACTGCTTTATCATTATTTTGAGAAAAGTGCACGACTTAATTTCCTTTGTTTTGCTTATGCAACAAGTGCCAGTTGCTTCTAAAAGAGTTGTCTGGCTGACGTACTCAATTATGACATGATTATCTGGCCTTTACATTGTCAAGTGATTATATCAATATATTCAAAGATCAAGATGCAGCATGGAAGCTGGGCTGAACAAGAAAGGCAACTCAGAATCAAAGAGATTCGCCCAGGTAAAATATTTGCCTTCTGTTACCCTGTTTTCTCAAAACCTCGCCCATTGACGGTAATTGTTTGCATGTATCAATTGGGAATGCGTGTCAGTTTGCCTAGGATAACATTTAAAACTCCAAGTAGACCCTAAATTGTCTTTTAGAACCAGAAAGGCGAATCGAATCACACACACACACACACATACACACACACTGATTTGCATTTGCAAACAAAATATGGAACGTAACCAAAATGGTGGGGTACGTCTTGGAAAGGGTAGAAAATTACGTTGAAAAAGAGTAGTACTGATGATCACAAAAATTCCAAGTGACTTCTTCCTTAGAGAGGTAAAATTACCTGACCATTTTGGTGGCGAGATAGATTTTTCAGCGCCAAATATGGCGTGTAACACACAAAAGGGGCCTTCTGATACATGCGCAAAAGTGTGTCGTCCCAGATCAGTCTGTGCATTCTGCGACTATTCCGAGACGACACTTCCCGTTTTTGTGTGATTTTCTGTTTCACGAAAGTCTACTCTATGAAAAAATCTTATGTATTCGTAAAGTGCCGTCTTGGATTAGCCTGCGCGGACTGCGCAGGGTAATCCGGAACAACACTTTACGCATATGTCCGAAAGTCTCATTTCGCATGTTGCGGGCCATATATGAACTCGACCCTTTTCCTATGGCTAATAATACGATTCACTAAAACTCAGGCAGATTTTCATCTTACAGGCTTTACTTAACAAGCAATATAGGCTTTACTTAACAAGCAAACAGTGTAGATTCAAAGGCAGATCGCAATCATATTTTGTCGTATGCATACTCTTTCGATTTGGACAAAACTAAAATTTTGTCATATGGTAACGACTTAACTGATGAAGTTATCTGTTGCAAATGTGTTCGGAGAGATAGTGATGTAGGATGTAAATTTCCGGAAACAGGATTAAGGAAAGATATATATGAGCCATGCTCTGAGAAAAGGAGGTTTAACGCATCTCCATAACCAAGATAGTTATCACATAGTTACAGACCCATAAAATCCATTTTGTCTAACAACCGACTAAATTATTAGGTAGAAAATTGCCAATGCACATGCAGAAAATTTACCCACAGCAAGTAATCTCGATGCAGGTCAACCTGTGTGGACTGCGCACGCTGACCAGTGTCGATACATGTACTTTTTGCAAATGCATTAAGCCCCCTTTTCACAGAGCATGCCTCAGATTTATTGACTCGATATGGTATATTCGCTCTCAATTTCCTACCAGTCAATGATATCAATCAGTTTTTTAAACAACAAGGTTCGTATTCACCAACCATTCCAAAGAATATTCCTAGTCTTAACCTTTAAGATTTTGTTTTGAATTTCAAAGTAACACAACTTCTGATTAGCAACACCGAATGGTTTAGCAATTAGAAGTTGTGTTACTTTCAAATTAAGAAAATTCTAGAGAATGAGACTAAGAACGTTCTGAAAAACTAAGTGAATACGAACCCAGAAAATGTGTATTTTAAATGTCTACATTTCTCTCCGAGTAAATATGACATGGTAACTGGCAAGATGCTGTCAAATATGTGATATTCTTTTTCCCACCTTATCACACGTTCCACCTTGATTCCGAGACTAGATAAGTGTTACGTTTCTGCAAACTTCTTCATTTATACAGCGATCACATTTTGACGTAGAGGAGAAATTTGATACCCAAACATTTCTTCGATGGCACTTCCTTGATAAAAATAAAAAGTCATTTATTTCTAGATCCAATCACCAGGGTCCAGTATGGACATTATTCCTGACGTTACTCTTGGACCAGGTAATTAGCCAATAAACAAGGCCGAAAAGGGGGCTCAATGCATCCCCGTGATGCATCATACCAAGCAAATCATCACAGTATTATAGATCCGTAAAATTCGTTTTGTATAACAGCCTACTGAATCATGAGGTACATTGGTCCTTTGATACGCAGAAAATTGACCGAAAGCAAAATGTTTCGGTCCAGGTCAGCCTGCACAGAGTGCGCAGGCTGACCTGAGTCGATTTTTTTGTAAATGCATTACCCCTTTTCACAGATCATAGCTCATATATATCCAAGTCTGATGAGGATATACCTCCTAACCCATGTAGTGTAGCTGTTCTTCTCAGTCCTTAAGTGTAGTTGTTTCATTAAAGTCAACACCTTCTTAGTCCTTTAGTGTTGCTGTTCCATTGTGGTCAACTTCTAAATCCTTAAGTGTAGCTGTTCCATTGTAGTTAATTCCTTCTAAATCCTTACGTGTAGCTGTTCCATTGTAGTTAATTCCTTCTATATCCTCATGTGTAGCTGTTCCATTGTAGTTAACAGCTTTTGAGTCCTTTAGTGTAGCTGTTCCATCGTAGTTAAATCTTTTCTAAGTCCTTTAGTGTAGCTGTTCCAGTGTAGTTAATACCTCGTTTAGTGCAGTTGATCCGTGGTCGTTATGATAGAATTCAGAGTTATAGCTCGTTATATTCATTACATATAGCGTAGCCAAGTTTAGTATTATTCCTTAGAGCCCCGAATTAACCTAACATATACCTTCAGGCTCGAAATAAGACCCAGGCAATAGCCAAGACAAAGTTACATCTGTCCAGGATGTCTGACCAAAATGGACAGTGTAGAACAAAGATCAGCCTCCACAGTTTTTCAGTCTTATGTAGATATGTGTGATGATGACGCGTGATGAGAAGCTATACCTATAAAGTGCTTCTGCCCATTTTTGGTAGTAACCCCAAGAACACTGTATCTGTTCTCTCGGTTGTTCTTGTATACCTTAAGGTTTATAGTGCCAAGTAGAGCTTGCACTGAAAAGTATCTTCCATCTATCTTAAATTCAGGGATATCTGTCTCAAGAAAAGGGCGATTGGATTCCAATATAATGAAGCATTTTGCGCTTGTCCATATCAAAACTATCCTCCAGAGTGTAAAACTTCGAAATGGACGTTTTTGAAGGCCCAATCAAATGGCGAATTAATGCATACGTATTCCGTACGCGAGACACGCCATCATACTATATTTTGAACCATGTTTGACACTGTGTAGATACAGGTGGTTTTTCTGTTGTCGTGTGTGATATTTTATCGGCGTGCGACGCATGTGTATGAGCCGTAAAACTTTCAGGTATACAATAAACCTAAATATGGCCTCATACATCTTACAGGAATACCGGTTTTCCAACTTTAATTGCCGAGCCCCGTAGCTCAGTCGGTAGCGTACAGGACTTGAGAACAGGAGGTCGCTGGTTTGATCCCTGGCTCGGCCAATTTCTTTCCGAGGATTGATGATAGTCATTGCGACAGGATTCATTCCTTCTTACCGCTGACCATTGTTTTGACAATGGCTATGTGGGAAAGCAGCCAGTGGCTTGGAAAGAACATTGTGCGAAGTACTGGTAAAAGGAACTCCAGGAAAGCACGGATAGGTGCACTAGCCGCTACGATATAACTGAAATAATGTTGAAAACGGCGTTAAACACCATACAATCAAATCAATTAAATCCAACTTTTATCGTAAGTTTTCATATTGGCAAGGAAAACCACTGCAGGAAGGAATTTAATATACAATTTTACTTCATTTGATATTATCACCATTTTTAGCCTGTGCTTGACTTGCCAAGCCTAAGGCTATAGTAATCATATACCAAAATTTCTACCCCATCCACATGATCCGGGCAGTTTCGGAAAACCCGAGTAAATGTGAAAAGTACCGCTTGCAATGCATCTCACTACGCTGAAAGAAACGACCCCCAAAACTGATAAAAATATTTGGGTTTGAACGTCAAAGTTAGGTTTAAGTTCACAAAGAACTGTAAGAGATGCGCGATGTTAATCTAACGAAAGTATTTGACTAAGAATTTCAAGCCCTAATGATCTTATTTACAAGTGGAAATTAGTGCGCTGTAACACTGAAGAAACATTGGCAAATCCTTAGATATAGTTACGGAATCGGCCGAGTAGTGACGAGTGATGTTGCCGAACAATACTCGGAATCTTTCATCTCTCCTACTTTTAGATACAATGTGCATGACAAAACACAGACGATGTGCTCTTTCCCCAAAACAGCTGAACATTTCAAAAACTCGGTAAGATTCATTTTCGCAAAATTACTGTGTTTCTCGTATCTAAAGGTATAAATATGTTTTGATGGGCCCAGTATGTACGATGCCTTATTTCTTCTTGTCAGAGTTGTCCTGGTATCCTATGACATCTCGGACCAAGACAATTTCGACCCATTTTGGGCATTACAAACTTGGCACACAAAATTGAATATGTAACGTTACACAGGGTATAAAACTTTGTAATATGAGCCATGGACAACCAGTTAAGAAGACCTAAATGGCGAGCGTGTTATATCAAAGATCAGACTTCCCATTAAGTGCCATCTGATCTTGATTTTTGATCTCCTACGCTATTTATCGATAATAAATTGCTTGACCTGAGATTAGCATCAGGTGGTAAGCGTTTTAGATCGAAGATCAGATTTATTACTCGGAGCAATCTGATCTTGATCTAAGCTGTCAATACGGGATATTTAACCCTTAGGCTTCTCAGCGCAACTCAATGCTCTTTCACGGATAGTGTAGATTAAGATCAGACTGCACAGAACGTGCAGTCTGATCTTGGATCTACATTGTCTGATACGATGAGTTATTTTCTACCAACAACAATTTTGCAGTGGCCATGTTACAGCATATATAAGTGGCTTGAAAACGTCATCCATTGTATTGAACAATTTAACCCTTTACCAAACAATCCCATCTTTTAATGACCCTAAGAAAGAAGCCTTTGAAAACACTGTGGGAAAAGGAAAAAATGCTGGTGACCAGCATTTCCTCCTTTTCCAATAATGTTTTCTACCCTTCCCGAAAAATATTTCACACTGCTTACGGATCCATATTTTTACTGCCAGTTGTTGCAGACAAATTTGATGTTAATGCATTAATAAAGTAACTGTATGCAGATGAACCGCTCCTTCCAAAATGATAGGAACATATTTCAAAGCTGATGAATTTTCAAAGGTGTCGGATTGCAGGGCAATTCAAGACCGTCAATATTAGTACTCATCTGTGTAAATCCACAATGTTACTAAGAATAATGTAAGAAAAATATTTTATCGTCCAATCATGCATTTGGTTCGAGGCTAGTTTGTCCAAAAACTAGCTTGGCTGTGGGCATGTTCATCCCTAGGCTCTTTCATCCAGGCTTGCGTGTCCCACATTATTGCACCGTACTTTATTAAAATGAATTTTAAGTGAAACATGAATTAAAAAATCAAGTAGCATCATATTGAAGATTTTTTTTCTTTAATTAACGTCTGTGAATCCCTGGTTTTCTTAGAATTTTCACCATCAGCGATGGGGGAACAATCTCAAATTTGTCGCCATCATTTGCTACTTCTAAATACCAAGATTACCAATCGTCAAAATTCAGAATTAAGGTAATATAAAAGCTCAGTGCTTGAGTGAGAGAGGACTGAATCGTGTCGTAATGACTACCATCAATCATCAAAAAGAAATTGGCTGAGCTAAGGATTCAAACCAGTGACCGCCCTGTTCTCAAGTCTGGTACGCTAATGACTGCTAATGGGGCTCGACTGCAGTAATTGGTTTTAACCTTTTACCAAATGATAAAATTTTAGACTTAACCAAATTGAAAGCCTTTGCAAATGATGGAATTTGTCCCAGATAGGGTAGAAAGCTTTGTGGGAAAAGGGGTAAATTCTAGTATACATAAAAGCAGCTGTATCTTGAATCACTTCGAAAATGCAGAAAATGAATTGAACAGGTTAGGAACAGGCCCATTGTTCTTAAATTTTAAAGAATCAAAAAGAATAGAGAGCAAATTGCTTGTTTACAAAAAAAGAGAGCCATTTTCTTTTTACCCCAAAAATATTGACCATCAGCAAATAATTTTTATGCACCATGTCTTGGATAAAGTTAAAAGTAAAACTGTAGCAAACACCAATCATCTGAAGACTACATCTCTGGCCAAATCTTCACCAGATTTAGTCCTAGTATTTGTCTTTATAATATTTAATCCTTTACCACACAATTCTGAGTTTCAACAACTGTGATGAAGGAGGGTTTAGAAAATACTGGAGAAGGGGGTTCAGGAGAAATTGCTGACGACCAGTATTTTCTCCTTTTTCCACATTGTTTTGCTACACTTTCCAATCTTAGCATTAGCATCACATTCTATTTGTCGTCTGCAGTACATTTCAATTTGGACAAGTCTAAAATTCTATTGTTTGATAAGGAGTTAAGATAATTTTGACAATTGCCACTATACAAATATGAAAATTGGGTTAGCAAGTTCGTTTCCTAATTACAACGGTCACAAGTTTAAATTTTGGTCAATCTTGGTAAAAATAAATAGGTCACACAAGACAGATTATAATCACTCTTGTTGGTTTTTTTTTTTGGCAGTAAATTAGAATTATCTGAGATGATTTCGAATGGTTGCTCCCCTGGTCACAACACTGACAACTTGTTTATACTTTTGAGACCATATTTTGATTATATGAACTGAGTTCATATTCACCAACTGTTCTTAAGAACGTTCTTTGTCTTATTCTCCATCCGGTTTAGCCAGTTAGATGTGTTAATTTCAAATCTAGAAAATTCAGGAGAATAAGACTGAGAAAGTTCTTAGGAATGGTAAATAAATAGAGATCCTGATCTGTCCATCTGTCTTAATAGTATGCCATGCAAATTTCCATTTGTGTTGAAAGCCAAGCCAAGACAGGTGGTTCAATCTATTAAATACAAGGCTTGAAAGCCAGGGTTGCTGAGCTCTGCTTATTTCCTTCAGACAATTGATGATATTCATGGGAAGAGGATTCAATCCCTCTCACTGCTGTATATTTTTTCAACTATGTTTATGTGGTAAAGTAGCCAGTGGCTTGGAAAGTACAAGTTAAACCAGTTCTAGGAAGGCATGTATAGGTGCACTGGCCTTTGCAACACAATTGAAATAATGTTGAAAATAGTGTTAAACCATAGAAGCAAGTTTTGGTCCAAATTTACTGAAAATTGTTGGGTCAAAATTTTGTCTAGATAATCTTTTTGACTGTACAATACCGATAGGTCCATTTGTTTACATTTCAAAAGCAGTATAAGCATGGAAAATCCCAAAAGGATATCAACCAGGTTACATTCCCGCCCATTGTCAATGAAACTTGGTCAAAATGTTAGATTTCACTGTGTTTTAGGGTAGCTTTGGCTTTAAATTGAAATTGGACAGAATATTTGTAATTTTAAACCAATGTTTCCCTAAAACACAGTGAAATCTAACATTGAAATTTGGCAGAAAATTTGAGTCCAGTTGGTAGCGTACAGGACTTGAGAGCAGGGGGTCGCTGGTTCGATCCCCGGCTGGGCCAATTTCTTTCCAAGGATTGATGATAGTCAATGTGACAGGATTCATTCCTCTCTCACCCGTGATCATTGTTTTGACGATGGTTATGTTGGAAAGTAGCAAGTTGCTTGGAAAGAATATTGTGCGTAGTGCTGGTAAAAGAAACTCAAGGAAAGCATGGATAGGTGCACAGGCTACCGTGAAATAACTGAAATAATGTTGAAAAGGGTGTTAAACACTATAAATCAATCAATCAATCAATCAGAATATTTTCCTTGATAAATATTTCAGACAAGTGTAAAATGAATCATATCGGGTCAAAAAGTAGGTCACCTGGGAAAATCGTAGGAAAACCTTGTTTGTACTCAGAGATAAAATTTTCAGTCAGATACTCATGAAAATTGCTTTGAATTTTTGTCTTAATGACATCTCGTACAGGTTTGATATTAGGTTGTGTAGTATCAAAAAGTAGGTCACTTTTATGAATCAGAAAAACGTATATAGGCCACATTTATCAGCAGTAGGCCTGTTCCTTTTTTCATGCTGCTCATTTTGATCGGTTGCATGAGCCTTTACAAATTTAGGTTTTTCCATTCTGTTGTCAACTGTACAGACTGTCAGTGTGAGACAATGTAGAGATATTTTTATTAGTCTGTACGAATGTGATCTACAAGTTTCAAGCCTGTACAAATGTGATAGAAAGTTTGAGCTTCTGGGCCTCTTCTTTCTTCTTCTTCTTCACCCCTTCAGATGCCCAGGCCTTCAGTGCCTTTGGCGCTTTTATTATTATTGTAAACCGGGAGCATCAAGCACGTATTACCATGTTTGGTTTTCCGTATTAAAATCACTCTTTGCAGACAACTAAAGTTTAGACTCGCCCTGACAATATTTTAGACTCGCCCTGATTTAAAACATTTGCAGGCGACAAACTAAGTTTGGCTGAAAAGATTTTATCCGTAACAGGATAGAAAACATTGTGGGAAAAGAAGAAAATGCAGGTCACCAACATTTTCTTCTTTTGCCGTAATGATTTTAAAAGCCTTCTTCCTCAGTCAGATTGGCGATCAAAAGAAGCAGTGGTTTCCTTTTGCAAGTTGTTCAAGTTTTAACCCTTAGAGCGCCGAATAAACCCAATCAGAGCTTCAGGGTGTAGAAAAAGGACAAGGACCCTAAATAATGGCAATTTCAAGGTTTCGGTTGTTCAGAATGTTTCAGCGAAGCAAAGAGTGAAGATCAAAGATTAGACTGCACATTTTATGCGGTCTGATCTTGACCTTCATCGGCCGCAAAGGCAACTTACGTTGTGAACGGCGCATTTAGGGTAAACGTTTAATGAGAAAGGGTTGACTAGTTGTATGAGGTAATGATTAACAGCACATATCTCTTTACCAAACGAAAGAAAATTAGATTTTCTGTAGATGCATAAAGCCCCTTTTCTAAGAGCATGGCTCATTCAAAATAGCTTTGCCAGCTTTGTTCTGAACGGGTAACGAAAAAACTCTATATGCATATGTTCGTTTGTAGGCGCAATTTTGTGTCCACTTAGAAAGCTTTTGGCTGAAATTTTAAAGAAAGCTGTGTTATCGTGGAAACTAGTACACCTGCAACCTTTCATTATTATTGGTCGGTTATTGCAGGAGTTTTGGCCTTTTGAACATTCTTTCAAAAACTGGCACTGTTCCAGTGATAAGGTACTCGGTTGGAGTCTCGTCTGTTTTGGACAGTAGTAGTTACCCTTGCCTTGAGAATAAGAAAATAATCACAATCTCCTCTCCGTGCTGCATCACATTAAAAACAAAAGAAACGTAGTCATGGTGACAGAGCATTCAAGTATTTATAATCGTTCTATTTGTCTTGTTGTTTTTATTTCTAGTCAAGAATACTAAATCCCAACATTACACATGTATTCATCATAAGAAAAGAAAGCGGCTGTCTCCAGTGCGTCAGTGCTTTGATTTTAATTGGGGAAGTTATTTATCAATTGATCGCTCTGCTGTGAAAGGACACTAAGTTTTATCAGTGTCTCTCACACGGACGATAAAGTTGCATATCAATGATATGTCGCGTAATGTACTCTGCTTTGAGATTCTTTCGATATTTTTCTTTACTTTTTGTACATACGAGTGTAGCGTTTGTCCAAATAAATGTTTATGTTACGGCACTACAGCGGAGTGTGACCTATTGGACACCGACAGTAAAATAGAGCCAGATCTCCCGCATGGAACAGAACGTGTAATATTAAAGAACTGGGGTCAATGGAATCTTACTTGGGATAGCGTGACACATCTGGAACTACTAGATACAAGGTCTGTATGCAATCAGCCAATATTACAGCTTCGCAATTTGACATCTTTGAAAATATACACGAAACTTTTCTTGAATTATTTTGAAATTCTTGACATACAATCTCAGTTGGGTGTGAAACAATTGTATTTTTCCGGCATCAAAAACCTGTCATTCACGGATGTTACAGATTTGCTAAGGGGGTCAAGATTTTCTACAGTTGAGGAGCTTGTCATTGATCGCATTTCATCTGACAACGATGACAGAATTCTAACTGTACCCTCGAGTTTCTTCACAGAGTTATCGAACAAAACAGAATTACGCAGTCTATATTTGACCAATTTGTATTTGAATAGCATAGACATTCTTGGAACACGGTGTCCGCCTAAGTTTAATTACCTGTCATTGAGAGGCTCGTCAATTGACAGTGTAATTAGTCATTACGATATTTACAAAACACGCGTGTGTAAAACATTGAAAACAGTAGATTTGAGTAAAACAACTTCCAGATCTATACGTGCCGGACTTGTATTAATGAAACATATCTCTAATAGTTACTTAACGGGACAGATGTTACGAGTATTTTTGTATAAGTACTTTCGTAATGTCGAAAATCTAATTTTGAACGGTGTCAACAATGAGCCACTAAGTTTATCTGGTGTCACTTATGATTTCTCCCCCTACAAGTTTAGATTAAGAAGGCTTGAACTGTCAAAGAATAATGTGCAATTTATCAATGTTACATATATTTCACATGCAGAAGTCGGCATAGAGGAAATTAACGCTTCATTTAACATAATTGAGTATATAAGTCCAAGCCTGGTCTCCCATGCAAACTTTGTGAGAAAACTAGATCTAAAATCAAATCGCCTGTACAAGATGCAG
Source organism: Tridacna gigas (assembly GCA_945859785.2). NCBI lineage: Eukaryota > Metazoa > Mollusca > Bivalvia > Cardiida > Cardiidae > Tridacna > Tridacna gigas. Next base: position 9,223,480 of record OX244034.2, on the reverse strand, counting down.
ACTGAGCTTCCCGTCGACTTTGTAGACTTATTTCGACGCCTCTCTAGTCTGAGATATCTCGATTTGTCCAACAACCGACTCAAAGCGGTGCCTATAGCAACGTTTTCAAAAAGTAGAGAGCTGAGACATCTTGATCTCGGACATAATGAATTGACAATGATCTCTTTTAGTCTTGCTTCGTGTATTAATTTGGAGTATTTAAATCTTGTTGGAAACAAAATTTATTTTCATGATATCAATAGCTTTGAGCCTTTGAATGAATTCTTTATTGTGTTGGTGAGAAATATGAACGAAAATAACAAAATCATAACGGCAGAGGCCACCGTAAAAGTGGATCTCAGTGGGAATTCCTTCGGGTGTTCGTGTGACAATATAGACATGCAAACTTGGATGGTAGACAACAGAGATGTGCTCATCAGTAACTTGAGTGTGGAATATTTGTGCACTTATAACGGGAAAGAATATAATATTATGACGGACGAGGTGAAAGAAATATCGAACAATTGCTACCTTCAGCACATGCTTCGCTTATCGTTACCTCCGACAGGTGTCACTATTCTGATATTGTTGCTGATGATCATTTTTATACTAAGACGCATAATTCGTAATCGCGTGGTAAGAAAGTTGTTGCGACTTTTACAACGAGAGGAGTTTCCGCTCCAGTTTCTGGTGTTTATTTCTCACTGTAGTGCGGATGACGAACCTGTTATAGATTACATTTTACCAACATTATCACAAAGTATAATAGAGGCCACAAAGATGGATCGTGATTACATATGTTTTGGCGACAAACATTTCCGCCCGGGCCATATGATTGTTGAGGAGATCATGAGAAGCATAGAGCAGTCTGCAGTAGTTATTCTTGTTATTTCTAACAGTTACATAAAAAGTCGTTGGTGTGATATGGAGGCCAAGGAAGCTGAAACACAACAAAAACCAATAGTACTCATTCTGACTGAAAAGATAGAGGAAAAAGAAATGTCCCCTGTATTGAAACAAATATTCAACCGTTATACACGATTCAAATGCTTCACCAACGAAGAGGGACAACACGAAGTGTCGCCCACCTGGGATATCTTATCAAAATCTATTGTTGAGCTTGCAAGTGCCCAGATGAATGCTTGAATCTAATTTGCCATGTAGATTGTGCCGATTCCTATACATTTTATCACGCTAAATTCGTTCAAATGCGTTTTCAACGCAGACAATCATTTGGAAATGTATAACTCTCATTATGTTAATTATTGTTCTTCTTTCTAAAATGTTTCAGTTCCATTATCTTGCCATACCACGATTTCTACGTCTAAGTAGTGTCTGATTATATGTAAATGTAATCCTACATGTATGTATGTATGTATGTATGTATGTAGGTTTGACCTTGTTTGTTGACATGTAATTTCATTTGTACATAACAAGAAACTGTAGTTTACGTTACATGAAATAAATTGTCTATGTCCAAAAAGTAATGTCTATGATTCAAATGTTTCGCTAAAGAAGAGGGACAACTCGAAGTGTCGCCAACCTGGGATATCTTGTCGAAATCTATTGTTGAGCTTGCAAGTGCCCAGATGAATGTTTGAATCTAATGTGCCATGTAGATTTTGCCGATTCCATACATTATATCACACTTTTGGTTCTAGGCATGCAACATAGATTTCGTCCGTGTGCGATGTCTAGAACTGACTTTCCTGTGCATTGTTGGATGTTGTTGAGTCATTATGTTGCAGGTAATGATTTGGATACAATACAGTACAATTCTTTATTGCCTCCTTATCAGAAGATATTGCATAGTACATTTAACATAAACCAGTCTGAGAAAGGTGCAGGTGAACAATAACTTAGTGTGTACAGTTTAAACATGATAAACAGATATTTGAGAATTTAATGAAAACATTACATGTACAGGGAAAGAAAAGGAAGGAATGAGCAATCACAAGTTTGACGAAACACAAAGTGTACGTAAGTCTCTCGACAGGTATTATCAATCAGTCTGTTTAGTACGCTTCAATGCAGCGCACAATGTATTTGTAGAAGGCTTGCAGGAAATCATGTTCAATGCTGCGATCTAAAAATGGTGGAAGCGCAGCGCCCATGATGCGTAGCGACCAGGCGAAGCTCTCCAGAGAGTCGAGCTCGTCCGCTATTGCATTGTCGAATACCGACCTCAACTCTCTGGAAAACTCCGCGCGTGCCCTCTCAGTTACAATACACGCTGACAGAAGATGCACCGTTTCTTCCAAATAATGGGCATTGCATTTTTGGCATATAGAATTGGTAAAATGGATCGATTGAACCCATAGCTTGGTCACGGTACTTTAAATGACCCTGAAACTACTTCGGTTTGAAGTTTTATAAACAACGCTCGGTTCAATTTCGGGCTGTAGCACTTGGAAGAATATAAACCCTGGGTCTGCAGATACCCGCGTCTCCCATAGATTTTGTTCGCGCGTCTTTATTGCAGTGCTAACCCAGCGTTTCCATGTAAGTTTACTGGCTAAAGCGTTGTTACGGACATAGTCATTCAATAACGATATCAAATTGTATTTGGTCAGTACGCGGCAGATATCAGGTATAAAACCTAGTGAAACAGAGTCATTATTTCTTAAATACTGTACATCGTATATTTGGCTGTAAAAATTTCCTTTGTAATACAGGTCTCGGCTAGACATAATATTTTATATAGGAACATAAGTTTTTTCTGATCAATTTCACTACTTATTCGGAAAATTCCTAACATCGGCTCGGCCATGTCGGACCGCGTCCGGATCTCAAACCCATGAACTTTTTTTGCAAAAAAGTGTTGAAAAATAGCTAGACCCTGCCGATCTTTTACTGACATATTATTCCATAGTTCTGTCCCGTATAAAAGTGTCGGGCGGACTATTTTAGCATATAGGCTTGCAGAGACAAGTGGATTTACGACTTCAGGACGAAGACCCTGACTTACCATTGCGAACAGTGCATTAGGAGCTTTCTGTATACGATTATCTATACGACGGCTTAGTTTAAGTGATGAATCATGGATAATACCAAGATTACACATGGATTAAACTTGTGTTAGGAATTGATTTCCGAACATAATTCCTGTCTTGGGTGTGTTACGTTTTGTGCTAAAAACAATGACATTTGATTTAGAAACGTTAATATCGATCCCACACGTTTGGCAATAATTAAAAACAATATCAACCATTTTCTGTAAATTCAGAGGAGATATAGCTAACATCGAAATATCGTCAGCGAATGTAGGATTGCTCACAGAAATGGACATTATTTTACAACCGAGTTCACTATCTTGTAACAATGAAACAAGCCCGTAAATATAAACGAGATATAAGAACGTAGACAAGACCCCACCCTGACGGACGCCACGGACAACGTCGAACGGCAATGACGTCGTGTTGGAATAGCGTACTACACACTGTAGGCCGGTATATTCAGCTTTTATAATTCGAAGGAATTTCCCCACGAACCCCAAGCGTACAACTTTAAGAAGTAAGGAAGAATGTCTGACAATCAAATGCCCCCTTTTGATCCATACTAGTGACGTAAACGTCGCTGGAGCGTTCGACGTTATAATAGCGGCCTCTTGTAGGTTAAATGACGTAGTGATGCAACTCAATTGTTTTTGGAATCCTTGTTGTTGTACACAAGGAAATTCTGTTTTGGTGGCTGATATAGATAAGTGTTTACTCGATTCAGTCATAGCTTTTCAAATAATTTTCTAAAACACGGTATCAGGGACACTGAGCGATAGCTTTCTGGATTAGACCTACTTTTTCCCTTTCCTTGTAGGTATTTTCTCATATTTCAGAATGGTATTGAATAATGTGCGCAACATTCTGACGGCCGAATGCCTGCATATATAATGTGCTCGTTAAGAATCCCGTCGTGTCCTGGCGATTTTCGCTTGCACAAAGAATGTATAGCATTTTCGACTTCTACACTAACTTGAGGAGTAAGAGTTTTATTAATTGGACTGCCCTCTGTATTCATATAATGTGCGAGCTATTCTTTCAAAGTATCACTCAGTAAATCATCAGTATTAACATAATCGAACACTTGAGCAAAGTGCTCTTTGAAGCCCTCCGCTACATTAGTGTTTTCAAAGCTTTTGTCGCCGACAAAGATTTTGGAACAATTATGAAATTGTTTCCCGCTTTTTCGACGAAGAAGCTTCCAGAATGTTCTATAGTCGACCTCGGCTGCTCTATTGAGCTGATCATAGATAAAGTTATCGTAACTTTCGCGGGCGCGTCCCTCCGTTCGTCTAAAGGCTGTTTTTGCTTCTTTGTAAGCTAGAAACGATGTAGATCGACCTTTTGGTCTACCTGCCTCAAACCATTCATTACGGAGGCGGAGCGCACGAGAGTAGGACTCTTTCAACTTCTGCGGACCAGTGTGGTTTAGCATGTTTGTTAAAATTGCCACTAGGTAGGGTCGCAGAAGCATTCAGTATTATGTTCACTACCTCTTCATTGACAAAGTCTGGCGTGCTTTCGGTGTTGTCCTCTTCGTTGAGTATTCTTTACAAAGAGACACATTTTTAGATTTTCTAAGAAATGAAAGCATTTGCAGACTACAAATTCCATATTGCTGAAAAGATGAGCTCTGCTGGTATCAGGAAAACTACCCCCGGAAAAGTGCCCCCTAAAAACTGCCTCCAGGAAATCTACCCCAAGGAAATCTGCCCCTGGAAACAAGCATTTTCTCCTTTTCCCACAAATTCCATATTGCAGATACTTTCAATTAGGACCAATCTAAATATTTTCGTCAGTTAAATACTTAACCCATAAGCCGCTAAACAAATGAAACGAACCTTTCTAGGCAACAGTAAAAAGAACCAAAACAAATATTGCGATTTCAAAGTTGATTTCACCGGAAAGAAAACACCGTATCGGACATTGTAGATCAAGATCAGGCTGCACGTTCTGTGCAGTCTGATCTTGATCTACACTTTTCGCAAAAGGTCGGTGAAGCGCGCTTAGCAGCTTAAGGGTTAAATTTGGTCAAATTGTGTCTGTGTATAGGTGTGCTTGTTTTCTGATCTTCCTATTACAGTATAAGTGTTGCTTTCGAACAATGCTTTCTTTAAAAAAAAAAGAAAAAGCTTTCTCAACCCATTTTAAACGACTGTTGAAGGAACTGTTTTTTGAAGAATTTTGCACCTCAAGCTGTTCTGTGAACATTTAAAGATTGTAAATATAATGTTCAATAAAGATGATGAAACTAAATGAGAAAAATAAGATGTGTATGTTGCCTGATTAAAAGATGCGCTAAATTAGAAATAAAAAAAAAAGTGTTTGATAAGTGGTTTGAGTGTTCATCTGAAAAGTACTTATATTTCTTTGTGTATGTATTTTCCCTTTTGTTTAATGTTCCCATTACAGTATTATGACTAAAGAAATAAAATAGAATAATTGAAAGAAATCATATCAGGGGTATCTGTAGCAACTTCTATCTTTTTGGTAGAACTTGCCATCACCGCCTGATCAGGCTTGTAGGGCAGTTGAAATAGCCTTTTCTTGTTTCATTAACACATGAAATACACATAAAAGTATCTGCGGGGGCAGTTTCTTGGGGGGGGGGGGATTATTTTCCTAGAAGACAGATTTCCTGGGGGCTGTTTTCAGGGGGGGGGGGATTTTCCCGGAGGCATTTTTCCTTGGGAGGGGAGGGGGCCGGGATAGTTTTCCTAGAAACGAAAATATTAGCGTATCATGTTCACTCGATGAAATAAATTTCGATCTTTCACCGGGAAAAAGAAAATAGTCTACTTATTTCATGATTCTAATGTTTTTTTGTACGGACCATCATCAAAATCCAATACAGTTGTTTTCGGTAATTCCTCGTGGCGTACCCCCTCCCTTTACATAAGACCGCATTACAATAAGAATGTATTTACCAATTCACAAGGAAAAGAGTTCGTTGGTATAGACCAGAATTACGACAGTTTTGGTTGTGTTTTGAACAGTTTGAGAGAATATTACTTTCAGTGATTTATTTAAAAACGACAAAAATCAATTTTCAAATTTATATTGTTTAATCTTTAATCTTCTGAATGCCAAAAATATCCTTCCGTGTCAGTGTCATTAGTGCCCGCCATTTATTTACATTCGAAGTGACACAGCAAAGCAACAAAACTCATAAACCTGAATTTAACAGGGTTACTAAACATTTTGAAAAAGTGGGATTTTGTTTTTAGATTTTTCAATTTAATCATTGTCTGAAATAGATCTGATGCGTTTGAAAAGGCGAAATCATAAAGATGGTGCAAGAATCTAAGTAGTTCCGTACTGGAAGCTATCAAATCGGTAAATTTTAGTGGTCGTAAGCATGAATTATCAAGCCATAATCCACCATTATTTCCTGATCAATTACAGAAAAGCATGATATAAAGTACAAGGTATAAAAATCTGTAATATTTATTTCCTGCCAGCACCTATACCTTACTATAACTTATCACAATACTCTACAATAATTACAGTTTTTGCTTGATATACAGTATTAAGTACTTTGAATACTTACATGTTAAAAAAAAAAAAGAAATAGGATAAACGTTTTCACTACATTTACATATGCTCTATATGATGTCCAGTCTGGGCTATTACGAGCTACGCCTCTTTCGAAAGTTCGCTATTACTTTGCACACATTTCTGGTGTTATTTCTCTCATCTATCGACGAATACTCGTTACAACTCTCCAACAGTGTTTTAGGTAAATATACATCATAAAACTTTCGGGGAAAACACTTCATCTCCTTCAGGACTGACAATGTTTGCCCCCCTCATTCCCCGGACCTTACTCCTTTAGATTCTTACTTGTTGGGACACTTGAAAATGTATATTCAACTCAAACACTTTTGGAGAGTTAGAACAAGCTATTCGTTCGAGAGATAAGAGAAATAACGCCAGTAATGTGTGCATCGGTGATAGCAAACTTTCGAAAGAGGCGTGACGTATAATAGTCCAGGGTCCGTATTCACCAACCATTCTTAAGAACATTCTTGGTCCTGTTCTTTAAAATTTTCCAAATTTGAAAGTAACACACCTTCTGATTGGCTAAACCGTACGGTTTAGCCAATCAGAAGTTGTGTTACTTTCAAAATTGGAAAATCTTGAAGAATAAGTCTAAGAACGTTCTGAAGAATGGTTGGTGAATACGGACCCAGAATGGACGCCAAATAGAGCAATATAAATGCTGTGAAACAGTTTGACCTTTTTTTTTTTTTTTAAATCTTATTTTATGTAATGTGTAAGTACTTAACATTGTACAATAACCAAAACCGTAATTATTGCAAAGTATTGTGATATAAATTATAACAAGGTAAGTGCTGGCAGAAAAAAAAAAAGATAGAAACTGTATCAGATATTATGAATCACCCTGTACTCATACCTTAACCCTTTCCCAAACGACAAATTTTGGACTGGTCCAAATTCAAAGAGTTTGCAGACGACAATTTTAAATTAGATGAAAATGGCAGAAAGTTGTCAAAAAGGGTAGAAAACACTGTGGGAAAAGGAGAAATTGCTCGTTACGAGCAATTTCTCCTTTTCCCACAGTGTTTTCAAAAGACTTGTACTGCAGACACGTGAAAACCAGGGTTTGTTTGGGAAAGGGTTAATTATACATGATCTGTAAGGTAAACCTAAATTTTACACACCGATTCATATTTACCATGACAGTATACATGTACCCTACACAACATATAACTGAGTCATGCTCTGACAAAATGGGTTTCAATGTATCTCCCTGATGCATTAAACCAAGCCAGACATCACATAATTATGGACACATAAAATCCATTTTGTCTAACAATCGATTGAATCATGGGGTAGAATGGTCCTTGGACCTGCAGAAAATTTTCGAAAAAAAAAATGAAAATTTAAAAATAGAATCAGTTTTCTATCCATTTAAGTTTGCGAGGTCTGCACAGGTTGACACAAGTTGATACTTTCTGCAGATGCCGTCAACCCTCTTTTCACAAGGTATAGTTCAATTACTGATTCTTATGGTGGCATGTTTCTGCCACGAGATAACTATTGCGATAATTTAAGAAAACTATCGCGATAAGATAAGCTTTCCTGGAAATATTATCTCGATAATAAAAAGTTTCACGATTAAAAAAAATCGCCATAATTCTCACTTTTATCAGGTTTTTTTTTTGCCTCACGGTATCCGTAAATAGATACAATTTCGGAACATTTCTGCCATCTTGTACAGTCAAAAGCTACCGAGTTCATCCAAATGGTTTATTTTCTATTTATACGAGTACATATCGAAAAACGGGTAGAACTATCATGATGATTTTATATCGAATTTCAGCTTCGTGCACGAATGAGAAATTCTGCGTTAAAGTATTTACTGATCAATGTACAATTTTCGAGATAACAACATTTATCGTGATTTTTTTTTTTCAGAAAACGTTCCACTACCTAGATAAAATTTCCAGGAAACTTTGATTTATCATGATAATTTTCAAAAACTATCCCGACAGTTATCTCGTATCTCGTGGCAGAGATATGCCACCATAGAGTCACCCTTAGTGTCTTCCATATTGTTGCAGAAACAAAACTTCCTTTTCTTTCGATGTTAGTTTTTGACATATTAAACACAGTGACAGAATGACGGCCTCTTACATCAATGTGAGAGGTTCTAGGTTTGAATCCGGTATGGAGCCTGACCAACCTCTATAACTACCTACAACATAGCGACCTAGGTCAGTCTGATGTGAAATAAATATCTTACAGTGTCAAAAAGCACATACATATATGGTTGTAAGCAGACATCACAGCAAATTAAAGTTACTTAACTCTTTACCACACAATCCCGACCTTTTAACGACCCTGAGACAGAGGACTTTTGAAAACACTGTGGGAAAAGTACACAATCCTGGTAACCAGCATTTTCTCCTTTTCCCACAATGTTTTTCATCCTTTCCAAAATTTCTGAGTCACGTTTACTTTGTCGTCTGCAAATGCTTTGAATATTGACAAGTCTTTTGTCGTTGACGTTTGGCAAAGAGATACAACAATGGCGGTGCATGAAGGAGGTCAACGGTGCGCTTTAGAAGACAGTGTGCAGGGAAATAATGTTACTTAACCCTTTACCGTACAATGCCCCTGGGGAAGAAGCCTTTTTAAAACATTGTGGGAAAAGGAGAAAATGCTGGTAACCAGCATTTTCTCCTTTTCCCACAATGTTTTCTACCCTATCTAAGAAAAGTTGCACCATTTGACCCACATCAAAATTGTCGTCTGCAAATGCTTTCAATTTGGACAAGGCTAAAATTTTGTCGTCTGGTAAAGGGCTAAAACAATAACGACACTTAGAATAAAACAACCGCGCACTTCGGAAAACAATGAAAAAGAGGGAAAATAACCATTGATCAACCATGGCGAAAAAACCATGGACCTTGTAACAAGTAAATTACAGACTCCTTCAACAAACAATTGTTTCTTAAAAAAATGTTCTTGATTGAAAAGTTCCTTGCTTCGCTCTAAGTATTCAACAAAGGTTACAGTGTACCTTGTAAATAGTATAGATCAAGATCGGAATGGAAAGAATATAATGGAGTAATCTGAATTTGGATAAGGGAACACTTAAACTGAACAAGCCCGTGCTTTTATAATTCAAAGAAAACTATTTTGAACAATGCGGAAAAGCTACAACGTACTAGTAATCGGCAACTGATATCTTTTCTAATCAAAGCGTTGAAAGCACTGGTGTGGCATTGTAAGGAATTAATAATTTGAAAAATAAACAATAGAAATAGTGTCAAAATATTCGCTTGAAAGTCAACCTACTATATAGTCATGCATAATCCAATAGAGTGGTCTGCAATCTTGTGGGACGAGCAAGTCCAGGCAAACAAGCCCGGGGAAGAATAATCCCAGGAACAAACTGGTTTTGGGACGAACAAGCAAAGAATCGAGTGTATCATTACGCCAATAGAAGGCCATAGCGGATCAAACTATTTTTTATTAAAAAAAAAAAAGTATTTCTATGATCGATGACCTAATCCAATTTATTTCAATACGCTATTTTCAATTTCATATATAAGTGCAATCGAAACACTTTTATTTCGTAGAAAAATTGAGGTTAATTGGGTTTACTTCCTTCGGTTTTGCACAAACTACGATACATGATTTTCAAAATGCCGTATTGAACTCATAGTGGCATTGTCTTCGACAAATGCCACAAAAATATATGTAGCTCAGTCAGTAACGTACATGGCTTGAGAAAATGGGATCGCTGGTTCGAATCCTCAGCTCGGCTTATTTCTTTCTGTGATTGATGTGAGACGTTGTGAAAGGATTCATTCTTCTAGATCAGCGCTGGTCATTTTTCGACGATGGTAATAAAGCAGCTAGTGGTTTTGAAAGAATATTATATGCAAAGTAGTGGTAAAAGAAGCTCCAGGAAACCATGGATACAAACAATGGCCGCTGCGATATAACTTAAATAATGTTGAATACGACGTTTAATACCTTGCAAACACATCTTTTGTTCAACAATCTTAGCCAGTCTTTCAAAGGGAAATACAATCATGTTTGCAATAACTTAGACCCTTTTATCATCTATATGAGCCATGCTCTGTGAAAAGGGGGTATAATACATTTGCAAAAAAGTATCGACACAAGTCAGCCTGCACTGTCCGCGCAGGCTGACTTGTGTCGAAACTTTTTCCTTTTTTTGATTTTTCTGCATGTCCAAGGACCATGTATTTCAGGATCCAGACAAAATGGATCTTAGTTTTCATAATTATGTGATGTCCTGCTTGGTACGACGGATCATGGGGATGCATTAAACAACTGTTTGCCAGAGTATACCTCATATACAAATGTATACTAAACTTTTAATGGTTATGGTATGCACTATGTTAGGTTGCTGTCTTATCAAAGATGTGAAAATCGAGACCCTATAGGGAGTAACTGGCATTAAAAAAAAGTGTTAAAGGTATTTTGTGATGGAAAAGTTGAGTCTTTTCTATCTTGACAGCTGATTATAACCAGTACAAAAAAAAAAGTGAAAGTGCCATTCTTCCTTAAATGTTTTTGAAAACATTGTGGAAAAAAGAGAATATACTGCTAAGCAACACTTTCTTCTTTTCCCACACAGTCTTCTACTGTTTCACACACAAATTCTCTCATTACAGCCATATTTGCAGAGCCCCCTTAGCTCAGTCGGTAGCGTATAGGACTTGAGAACAGGAGGTCGCTGGTTCGATCCCCGGCTCGGCCAATTTCTTTCCGAGCGAAAATTGATGATAGTCATTGTGACATTCCTCTTTCACCCCTGACCATTGTTTCGACGATGGTTATGTGGGAAAGCCGTCAGTGGCTTGGAAAGAATATTGTGCTTAGTACTGGTAACAAGTAACTCCAGGAAAGCATGGATAGGTGCACTGGCCGCCACGATATAACAGAAATAATGTTGAAAACGGCGTTAAACACCATACAATCAATCAATTAATCAATTCAGTCATATTTAATTTGTCGTCTAGAACGTCGAGCGACGGCGCGCACTTTGAACAGGCACAAAACAAACGCCGTCGCTCGGTGTTCTGATAAGAGCGAAGAGGGATCACCGTAAAGTCGAAGTATGCAACTAAACATTCATTTCACAATTACCTATGAACGCCACCAAGCCGGGCTACTGCAGGTTGATGAGGTGACGGTGATTAATTTGCTTTTGTATGAGGGGTATTGGGCTTCTTTTCTTGTCCCACTTTTTCCCCTTTTTTGCGGGTAAGTTTTATTCTTTATTGACTTTTTGAGAGCAAAGCACAGAAACAGCTGATGAGTAAATGTGTAAACAGTTTGTTTTTACGAATATAGATAGTGCAAACGAATTTCATGTACACGCCATCAGCGTAGTGTGAGCGCCTTGGAAACGCAGTGAAAGCCCAGTGCATGCAGTTTGAGCACCGTGAAAAAGCAGTGCGCGCAGGGGAATCATTTCCGCACATTTTAGAAATGACAAGAATTCTAAGCGCGTTATACACCCGCAGCTGCTTATGAAAGTTACACACCCTACTGGCACAAGCAACCCCGCGGTTTGGCAAGGTTGTGCCACTGAATAGGGATGGGTGTGCCACGAAACATGGAATTTTGTCTCCGTTCCTCATGAGTCTTTTTTCACGAGTCACTTTTCCCGCTCCACCTCTTTCATTCTTTCTATCCAGTCAATTTCATTTGACCCGTTCTAGTTCCTTCTCAGACTCTGAACGCAATAAAACTGCTTCCTGTCACTCACTTTAATTCATTTTTGGGAATGGTAATGAATATTAAAATATCTGGATATAATGTTTGAATTTTCAGAAATGGCTTAGTGTTGAAAATATGCATTAAAGAAATAACTGGACTTGGTCTTTTAAACCCTCTTGAGACCAAAAAGACAAATTTGAAGTTTCTAATCCAGACTCTAATTAGATCCAGAGAAACACAGACGAACAAAAATTTCTACAGACAGAGCAATGGGGTGAATCTGTATGTTTGAATTTTTTATCTCATGTCCCCCTTTTCTCCCTCCTCCTACTCATCAACTTTTATTTCCGATGCTTTAAGTGTCGGTCATTTTATCCACTTGAATCTCTGTATGTAAGTTTACTAGTTTAGGTGCTTTTTTATTAAAACAATTGAGCAATCTTTTGATATACATGTATTGCTACACATTTTTTCACAGAACACGATTTCATTTCGAACAGAAATCATGCTGCATTATAAAGGCAAAGCCACTGAATGAATGAAATAGACCACCTCAGAGAAATCGATCAAAATATTGCAATTTCAGAGTTGTTATGGCCAGAATGTGTTGATATGAAGCGAAGAGCCCCTCGTGGCTCAGTGGTAGAGTGTATGACTCGTAAGCTGGAGGCCCCTGGTTCGATCATCACCCGAGGAACTGAGTTTTTCGCAGGAGTGTCCTTAGTCAAGACACTTCAGAGCCCTAACTTGGTTCTGGTGAAACCCAGGACATACATGAGTAAGAGAGCTGTCGCCGTGATAAGCCTGAAATAATGTTGAAAGCGACGTTAAATACCAATCACTCACAAATAAGCCAGCAGTGTGGGTCAGTGATCAGGCTGCACATTTGGTAAAGTCTGCCCTGGTTTTTTACTGTCTGCAAAACGTAAAAAGGTCATGCTTAGCGCTCTGACGAATGATTACTCTTCGTCAGAATCACAGTTCTGACAAACGTACATAACACTGTACATTGTTCATACGACCACTTTTTGAAACTAATACAATGTACCCATATTTCTTTTGCATATAAGTCTTTTCAAAGCATAAAAATTTAAGACTCTCCCAAAGTATTCGCAGAAAAAGTAACGGGATATGTCTTTGAAAGCGTCGTAATTTTGTGGGTAAAAGAGAGCAGCATTTTCTCTTTTCTCTACAATCTTTTCTAAGTCTCTTTCTCCAGGTGATGTTAAATACGGGATTGTTTGGCAGAGGGCTAATTTGAAGTAAATTCAAAAATATCCATGAGGTTGGTTGTGCCGCTGGCACAAGCAACCTCAATGTAATTGAACACCAAACCCCATCATACCGTAGCACTACGAATTGCCGACTTTCTCCTAAACCCATGACGTAAGCAAGTGAGCAAGTTATGAGTTAGTCTGGATTACCTGCCCCTACCACTGCGTTATCGGGTCAGGCAAAGCGCAATAACGGCGGCCTCGTAGGCGTCCTCAAGCGTACCCCTAAATGCTTCTTTGTTGTCTCTAATTTCATGTGATCCGGTTTGATCAGTGAATAAAATGAGATCAATTTTGTACAAAAAATACATTACAAAATCTAAAACGTGCTGTTGGGGTATGGTTTGAATACAAATTTGATTATGAATCATTTTAAAAGTAGCCCTGTTTTCGGACGTTATATAGGTCCATTGACATTTCGGATACTTAAAGCATTTATGATATGTACTTTTTCTCCCTAAATAAGAACAGCATGTAGAAAAACTCACTGTCGACACTTTATTGCAAGCGATCTGTTTTGAATTCAGCCTACGATCCGATATGATCATGTGAAATAAGAATATCCCGTCTTCTCTGCATATTACCAACGGGGGCCATTATTGCGCTTTGCCTGACGTACTCTTGAAGTACGGCGGAGTACCAGACTAGTTATGAGTGCGCTTAAGAAATCAATACTCTATACAACGGTACTGCACATATTTCTGTACTATAAGATAGAACCACAACTGAAAACAAGAGATGCAGATTGCCAAACTTCACTTTACATCGTTAAATTAGACTTCCTTACGGTAAATATTTTCATTTTGCTTGACAGCAGCGTGGGTCTATTGGATTTTTCGAATAGGCCTAAAAGATGTTCACAAAAAAATGACACGTAAGATGACTGAATGACATTAAAACTTCGTCATGGCACGACCAATCAGTGGCGCATGCAACCCTGTTCTCCTACGCTTTAAAATTCCACATTACCTGCTTTTAGTAATATAATAGGAAAGCAATGTAACTGTTATCTTTGAATTAGCTATACATTTCAAAGTTACCTAAAACATATGTGTTTCAAATGCATGAGCCACCCTCTGGGAAAAGGGGTCTTATTGCATCTGCCTGATGCATGATACCTAGCGTGTCATCACAGTAGAATGGATTCATGAAATCCAGTTTGTCCAACAACCAAATGAATCAGGAGGTACACTGGTCCTTTGAAATCAGAAAATTAGAAAATTAACGAACATCAAAAGGTGTTGGCCCAGGTCAGCCTGCGTCGATACTTTTTGTAGATGCATTAAGCCCCCTTTTCACAGAGTATGGCTCATATGCAATTTTGTTTTTTAAAGCACCAAATCAGCTACATAATAAAATCTTATGCGAACCTTAAAACACAGTTATGCATCAAATAATGGTAAAAAAGTAAGATATATGGAATCATGGTGGGTGTTCATGCAGTATAAAAATCACAATGCATTTTTTGGTGGGTGAGGTACGAATTAAGCATGTCAAATATTGCATGGGACATAACTTTATCAAATTAAGTGTTCACTTAAATAATTACTATGTTCTATGAAAGTTACAAAAGGCTCTAGAAACCTTTATTTCACAAAACAACCTTTGATGTAAACTACAACAAAGTCGAAAAACAACAAAACGAATATATAACGTATAGTGTGTGTGGGGGGGGGGGGATACCTTTAAAAAATCTGCACCGCCACCATCCATCTTGTCAACTGCCCAGAGTCTATTTGTTTATATATGAATTTCAAACAGGTATACATCAAATTCATATAGGTGACCGGTTAAAAAGATATTCTTATTCCAGGGCCCAGCTCCTAGACTAATTTATAAGCCGATGCAGCAATAACATATTACAGATCCCCACCCGCTAGTGCTCTTGCTTTGGTATGATTTTATCATTCACCCTGCTTGTGATTATAATTTATTAATTTATTGCACCAGTCATCTTCAACTAGAAATGTTCAAGGTTTCATTAATGACAAATGTGGGGTAAAAATAATTTTCTTTACATTTTTATCGGCCGGTTGATTTTGCCGATGTTCGCAGTATCCACCGTATAAAGATAGCGGCTCAAACCAGATGATGCGTTTGGACATGGCATTATGGTCTGCTGGAATTGTGATGGATCATATTTAGTTTGCGCTTGTTCGCTGCATGGGTCTGAGATTTCTGTAAGTGTCACGAGATGTAACTCTCTTTTGCTGATTCGTTGACAGCTAAATAGAGTTATCTCCCTTAGACCTTAAAGTTTATGCAACGTGTAGTATTTCCAGAGTTATCTGCCTTACTGATGCTCACCATTTTTGCACGTGCGTTTACAAACAGTATGGAAGCACTGTATGGAAGAGAAAATTCCAAATTGCGTTATGTATTGTCTTACAGTGGTGCATAGGGTAATTATTGCAATTCTTGTTTGTTAAACACTTCTATAAATTCTTATAATTGTCAGACTTGGTCGTCGGACACGAATATGTGCATTTTGATAGCGATTTCAGTTTTATGATGACGTCATTTCATTTAAACTATTTACTGTTGAAGCCGTTGATACGAAAAGGTGTATGTAAAGTATTAACCCTTATCCAGCCATTCGGGTCCATGGATTTATTTTTTGGAGACTATAGTATAAGATCAGACTGCACAGAACATGCAGTCTGATCTTTGATCTACACCGTCCATTATGGTATTTTCTTTAAGCTGTAATCAACTTTAGAATGGCAGTGTGTGGGGTTTTATTGTTGAATGGAATTCTGTTTCATTTTATTTAGCAGTATAATGGTCAACGTTGTGGAGCAAGAGCATCTTGTGCTTGAATAGCTTTATCATTATACTAGTTTATGTCGTATCGAGTTGTTATATGCCTTTTGCTACATATGCACGGCCGCCCAGGTAGCTCTGTGGTTAGCGTATCTGACTCGTGACACAGTGGTTACGAGTTCGATACCTGATTAAGGTAAAATTTCTGCACATATAGATTGGTAATAGACTTTGTTTAGTGTTATGCCTTGATACAAAGGGTCAGATTGCTCTGGTCAGAGCAGTTTGATCCTTTGTCTCAATTTCTGTTAAAAACAACCAGGTTTGGTGTTGTTACCTTTATCCTTTAATTGCTTTCTTGTATTATTATCATTTTAGACTGTCACAATTAATTGCACTTTTATTCGGGAATTCAACTTTGAAAACATTCAGCTGTATTATTATAATATAAATAGAAAACATTGTGGCAAGTGGAGAGATTGCTTATTCAGAGCAATATCTACATTTCCCAAAATGCTTTTCCTTAGATGTGGAGATAACATTATCTTTGGAAAAGAATCATGGGTAATTCATTTTTACAATGTATTGCATTTATATTTATTTCAGTTTTTTATGAAATATAACCTATGACTTTAATCAAGTCACCCAGGAAAAAAGGCGTTATTGTTGTAACAAAAGACCTATAAGAGTCCTGGGGGTTAGCTGTGGGTGAAACAGTACAGGAATACATATCAAGAATGAGCATACCAGCCGATTTGTACTGTTTATGCCAGCTTTAGGGTGACATTTAGCCTTTCGGTGTTTTATGAAATCTATACACTTGTGCATAGAGCTAAACATGAATTAATCGTTATGTAGCGTTTTCTGCTGTATGAGATTTCTTAGGTGGAATTTGTGAAGTGTTTTGTAGGATTTTGTTTACGCATGCCTGAAAAATCTCGAGTTTATTCTTGAGATGCATTTATACCGTTACTAACGAGATAGAAAAAGTGAAGGAAATTCTTGCAAAAATGACGAATTCTTCTTGTTTTCGAGTCTAATTCTTTCCCAGAACCTTCCCATAATACCCTTCATCAAAACCAGTCGAAATAATTTTGTCGATTTCGAAAATTTACTTTAATTTTGCCTTTTTTGCAATTTGGTCAATGGTCCCTTTAATGCATCTGCAAAAAAGTATCGACTCAGGTCAGCCTGCGCAGTTCGTATAGGCTGACCTTGGTCAAAACTTTTTGCCATCGGACAAGTTTCTGTGTGCTCAAGGACCAGTCTACTTTATGGTTCAGTCGGTTGTTAGACGAGACGTATTTTATGGATCCATAATTTTTAGATAACTTGACCAGTCTAACACATCATGAATATGCATTAAACCCTCTTTTGCCGGAGCGTGGCTCATATCATTTGTACAAATTTCAACCAATGTCCCATTTTTAGCTCACCTGAGCTCGAAGTGCTCAAGGTTAGCTTTTGTGATCGTGCTGTGTCTGGCGTCCGTCGTGCGTCGTGTGTCGTCCGTCGTACAGGCGTCAACAATTACATTGTGTGCATCCTAGAGACTACATTTTCAATCATATACTCATGAAACTTTGTCAGAATGTTTGTCTTGATAATTTCTCGGACAGTTTCGAAATTGGGTCATGTCGGGTCAAAAAGTAGGTCACTGGGCTAAATCAAAGAAAAACCTTGTGTGCACTCTTAGAGGCCATATTTTCAGCCTGATACTCTTGAATCTTGGTCAGAATGTTTGTCTTGATATCTTGGACAAGTTTGAAATTGGGTCATGTTGGGTCAAAATGTAGGTCACTGGGCCAAATCTCAGAAAAACCTTGTGTGCACTCTAGAGGCCACATTTTCAGTCTGAAAGTTATGAAACTTGGTCAGAATGTTTGTCTTGATAATATCTTGGACAAGTTTGAAATTGGGTCATGTCGGGTCAAAAAGTATGTCACTGGGCCAAATCTTAGAAAAACCTTGTGTGCACTCTAGAGGCCACATTTTCAGTCTGAAAGTTATGAAACTTGGTCAGAATGTTTGTCTTCATAATATCTTGGAAAAGTTTGAAATTGGGTCATGTTGGGTCAAAAAGTATGTCACTGGGCCAAATCTTAGAAAAACCTTGTGTGCACTCTAGAGGCCACATTTTCAATCTGAAACTCATGAAAGATGGGTAGAATGTTTGTCTTGATAATATATGTGACAAGTTTGAAATTGGGTCATGTCCGGTCAAAAAGAAGGTCACTTGGCTAAATCTTAGAAAAACCTTGTGTGGCTTCTAGAGGCCACATTTTCAGACTTATACTGATAAAGATTGGTCAAAATGTTTATCTTCTATAATATTATGGGCAAGTTTGAAAGTGGGTCATGTCGGGGCAAAATGTAGGTCACATGGTCAAATCTTAGATAAACCTTGTGTGCACTGTAGAGGCCACATTTTCAGCCTGATTCTCATTAAACTTGGTCAGAAAGTTTTCCTTCATGATATCTTGGATAAGTTTCAAAGTGGGTCACATCAGGTCAAAAAGTAGGTCACTGGACCAAATCATGGAAAACCTTGTGCGCAACGTAGAGGCCACATTTTCAGTCCGATACTCATGAAACTTGGTCAGAATGTTTGTTTTAATGATATATTAGACAAGTTTGGAATTTAGTCACATTGGTTAAAAAAAGTAGGTCATTTACACTCATGTGTTTTACATCATTAAAACCAGGATCTCTTCAGCTTTATCAACTGTGGATGACTTTACTCGGGTTAGCGCTTTAGGGCCAATGGCCCTCTTGTTTTTATACTTATGCAGTCAACTGCTTTTGAAAACACTGTGTAAAACAGGAGCGATTGATTGTTGTAACCAATTTCTCCTTTCCTCACGTGTTTTGAGTCGTTAAAAGACTTCCCCGTTTTTTTTTATTTTTTATTCCCTCTTTTTTGTATCAATTATACAATTTGATAGTGTACGTCTTCAAAAAGCCTCCATCGGGATTGGTTGAAACCGCACAGGTTGGCTTATGTTAGTGACCCCCATTCAAAAATACAATCCCCGACTCTTTACTAGACAACAACGTTTCGCACGGATCCAAAATGACAGCATTTGCGGACGACAATCTAAATGTGAATTTAATAAAGATACTTCTCTGAAAGTATCAAAGAGTAGGAAACATTTTGGGAAAGCTGTTTACCAGCATTTTCTCCTTTTGCCCACAATGTTTTAAAACCGTTTTTTTTTTTTCTCAGGATCGTTAAAACAGGGTCTTGTTTATTGAAGGGTCAAAACACCACTGATAAATGAGAGAACAAGAAAATAAATCGACCCTTCCTAGCATTATATGGCGTGCAACACACGAAAAGGGGCCTTCGGACATATGCGTCAAAGTGTGTCGTCCCAGATCAGCCTGTGCAGTCTGTGACTAATCCGAGACGACACTACCCATTTTTGTGCGATTTTCTGTTTCACGAAAGTCTACTGTGTGAAAAAACCTTATGTAGTCGTAAAGTGCCGTCTCTGATTAGCCTGCGCGGACTGCGCAGGCTAATCCGAGACGGCACTTTACGCAAATGTCCGAAGGCCCCTGTTCGTGTGATGCACGCCATATATGAGACGCGCGCTGGCAAAAGGGGCTGAATGCATCTCCGTGATCCACTGTACCAGGCAAGTCATCACATAATTATGGATCCATAATAGCCACTTTTCTTAACAACCGACTGAATAATAAGGTAGACTGTTCCTTGGACATACAAAATATAGACCGGTAGCAAAAAGTTTCGACTCAGGTCAGCCTGCGCGGACTGCGCAGGCTGACCTGGGTCGAAACTTTTCGCAGATGCATTTAACCCCTTTTCACAGAACACACACACACACACACACACACACACACACATATATATATCTTAACCATGATCTTTGAAAAGCGGTCTTAATGCATCTGCAAAAAAGTATCGACTCAAGGCAAGCCTTCACAGTCCTCGCAGGCTGACCTGAGTCGAAACTGTTTGCTATCGGTGAATTTTCTGCATGTCAAAGGACCATCGTCTACCTCATAATTCAATCGGTTGTTACAAATAGATTTTATTTATTCATAATTTCATATCGTTACCGGCGATCACTCCTTTCTTACGGCATAGCTTCTTCCGGTATAAAATCAATACCTGACAACTGCGTTAGGGAGCATTCTCTTTAGCTCAGGGATTAGGGTATTGGTCTTTTAAACCTCAATAAAACGAGGATATTTGCCTGCACGGGTTCGAATTCCAGTCGGAGCGATTTGTATTTGAGCTATGCATTTGTTGCGAACTTTCATGTTAGTAAGAATATATATATATGAAGACTTACTTGCTTGGTCATGCATTACGAAGGTGCTTTTAACCTCCTTTTGGCAGAGCATGGCTCGTTATTATGTATATTTTTTTCTTGTTTGTATTGGTGTTTAACCCTTACCCAAACGACAAATTTTGGACTGTTCCAAATTCAAAGAGTTTGCAGACGACAATTTTAAATTTGATGAAAATGGCAGAAAGGTCTCAAAAAGGGTAGAAAACACTGTGGGAAAAGGAGAAATTGCTCGTTACGAGCAATTTCTCCTTTTCCCACAGTGTTTTCAAAAGACTTGTACTGCAGACACGTGAAAACCAGGGCTTGTTTGGGAAAGGGTTAACGCTGTTTTTACTCGAGCTTTTCATCTGTGCCATAACAGCCAGTGCAACTGTCCATGCACTCCTTAAGTTTCTTCAATCAGTTGGCTAGCATGCACACACCCTTTCCAAGTAACTGACTGCTTTCCCAGTAACCCGGTGCTTTCTCTGGAAACCTACATTTTCTCCTCTTCCAACAACATTCTAACCCTTCCAAAGACAAACCACCTTATGCCCCATTTAATGTGTCGTCTAAACTTAGTTGTCTGGTGTTCGAAGCGTTCTAATGTTCGAAGCGCCTTGGCAACATAACTACAAAAAGTAATTTGGTACCAAACTGGTATATGATAACTGGTTTATGAGAGAGAGAGAGAGAGAGAGAGAGAGATGTGGATGGAGAGAGATGGGGATTTAGAGAATGAGAAAGAGATAGAGAGAGAGAGATGGGGGATGGAGAGAGATGGAGGTTGAGGGAAAAGAGTGAGAGATTTGGATGGAGAGAGAGATGGGGGATGGAGGGAAGAGAGAAAGAGACCAAGAGATAGAGAGGACAATAGATAGATAGATAGATAGATAGATAGTAAGTAATTAACTGGACCGGACTGAATCGTGTGGCGGATGAATACCAGTTTCTTTTAATGTGTCACTCGAAGGAAGGTAAATGACTGTTTTACCTTATCCCCTGACAGGCCGTTGACCAAAATGATAAACATCCATTGTACATAAGTAATGTCATGTATGTGTATCTAACGAGCTCGCGCTCTTAATGAAATAGTTTTCAGTGGCGACTTTCATTAAGAAACAGGACAGGATAATATGTAGATAGCCTGGTAAGTTAAGACTTATTTAAATCATGTCTTTACCAAACGACAAAAATGTAGACTTTTCCAAATTGAAAACATTTGCAGACGACAATTTATATGTGACTCAAATTGTGGAGATTGTCTTTGATAGGGTAGAAAACACCGTGTGAAAAGGAGAAAATGCTGGATACCAGCATTTTCTCCTCTTCCCACGATGTTTTCAAAAGCCTTCTTCTTCAGGGCCGTTAAAACTCGGGATTGTGTAGTAAAGGGTTAAATAACTACATATTTTAACTCTTTATCTCTAAATTCCGAGTTTGAACTAATCTGGGAAAGAAAGCTCTTGAAAGATTGAGAAGAAGAAAACGTTGGTATCATCAGCAGTTTCTCCTTTTTCAGCAAAGATTTCTACCCTTTCTGATACAAATCCCATCATTTGAGTCACATTTAACTTGTCGTCTGCAAGTGCTTTGAATTTGGACCGGTCAAAAATTTTTTCGTTTGGTAAAGGGTTAAATGGAAATGTTCAGCTTATAGTTATTCCCAAAACATCGCGATTTCAAAGGTATTTTCTCCACAAAAACCTCATCGTATCGCATAGTGTTGCTCCTAATTCATATCGAAAGAGTTGGATCAACACTCTTCGCAAAAGCCCAATGACTCATCTTTAGCATATGTGAATTAACTAAGAGCCATGCTCTGTGAAAAGGGGGCTTAATGCATCTCTGTAATGCATTGTACCAATCAAGCCATCACATAATTATGAACCAATAATAGTCACTTTTTTAACAACCGACTGAATCATGAGATACACCGGTCCTTTGACATACAGAAAATTTACCATTAGCAAAAAGTTTCGACCCAGGTAAGCCTGCGCGGAATGCGCAGGCTGACTTGGGTCGATACTTTTCCCCCAGATGCATTAGGCCCCCTGTTCACAGGGCATGACTCATACGGTTTGTTAGTATCACTATCATTGAAATTTGGAGAACTTCAAAATTTGTGGATGAAGTTTGTCGACTTTCTTTACGAACGTTCATACTTCCCCAACTTCGCAAATAAAGTTGACGAAAGAAAAATCTTTCTAAATTGTTATGACACTGGAGTTCCAGTTGATTGTATATTCAGCCACCGGAAGGGGTCGAATTAATAGTATGCTTTGTGAAAAGGGAACTTAATGCATCTGCAAAAAGTATCGACTCAGGTCAGCCTGCACAGGCTGACCTGGGCCGAAACTTTTCGCTATTGGTCAATTTTCTTTTTTCAAGGACCCACTTACTAAGGATCGTTAAAGCACGGGTTTGTTTGACGAAGGGTTAATACCTCATGGCAAAGGTGTAATTACGTTTAAAAAAGTAATTGCTCTATTTACCACCGATGTTTCTGAAAATCTGTCGACTACAGTGCGCAAAACCTTTCACCAGCATGTTCTCCTATTCACACAATGTTCTCAAAAAAAAAAACCCTTTGTCTCATTGTCGAAAAAAAAAAACATTATTTTCAAAATTCTACACGCTATTTCACACACCACAACATATCAATGTTTGGTTAAATTGTTGTTACAGAAAGAAACATTCTACCGGAAACGACTATAAGATGGAAGCGTTCTCTACTTTTAGAAGACGACGGAATCCAAAACGAGACGAATATCGGCTGTTACAAGAGGACGGTGAAGTGAGTCAGTATTCATACTCCACTAATGCAGCTGGGACTGGGGACTCATCGAGATACTCAGCAGGACCTTACAAACTTTGCGACAAATGCTGGCTTTCCCACACGAGATCAAAAGCATCTAAAAGATGTATGCAGTGTAAGCAAAATCTTTGTGCCAAATGTGCCGATAAGGATGAGAATAGGCGTCCATGGTGGCTACCAGCTTGCTTGGAACAGTGTATGCGATTTTTGTTTTGCTACGTTTATTTTCCACACACTATTGTTGACATTAATGATCTGAACAAGGACCAAGAACATTGGGCTTTGAAAGCAGAAACCTCGAACATAAACAGAATTCCTAGAATTTCTCAGGATAGTCTTCGACTCAGGAATAAAGCCAGAAACACGGTGTCTCAAACACAACATAGTCGAGAAAGTAATCTTTCAAACTCAAGGGATGATTTAATAGATCGCGATAATCAACATTCTGTCTTACGGTCCAAGAGCTACGAGGAAGCAGCATGTCGCATGAGACGACATCCAAGAGTACCGAAACGATCTATCAGTCTAGAGAAGATAAACAGGAGACTTAATAGAGAGAGAAGAGAACGAGATAAAATATACCATAGAAACTGGGACAGTGATATGTGGGAACAAACAAGAAGGATGGGTGTTCGACCAGCACATGCAGACAAACCTTTCGTGAATAAAGTCAAAGGAAAAGACGTTAATATCGTTATATCAGGCTCCGAAATGAAACTAACAATAAACGACGATGATAAAGCAGGGAAAGTCACAAATAAAAAGCGTCACGAACATAAAGAGGGTTTTTTCCGTCGGAAGTCTAAGACAAAAACAAAGGATGAACCATACCTACCATACACCGAAGAAGTTTTCAGTGAAAATCCTATCTGGTTTAAACGTGATTCGGGCAAAAAGAACAAAACAAATACGGGTGAAAAATCTAGTGATAGCATTCCATGCCATAAAGCAAGTGGTGGCAACAACAACGCAGCTTTTGAAAGTCCCCCACAAGACAAAACCAAAGACTACATCGTTGAAGAGCCGCCCGATCAATGTCCGATATGTCTTGAGGATTTACCTGACGGAGAAACAAGGATTCTTTCTTGTTCACATCTCTTACACACAAAATGCCTCATGCACTACTTACGTGGAACTGATAATTTAGACTTTGGTGTGAAATGTCCGATGTGTAACCAAATCACAGAAATAAGAAATTACTACGCACCAAAAGATTTGTGGTACCGAGAAATTCCGGTGTCTAGTCAAGTGTAAGCTGTTAAACCATTGTTAAATTTTATCATGGAAAGTAAGCTGTTTGATCTTTATACATACATGTTAATACATAAATGACAAGTGAAGTGTTCCATATCGAAGATACCGAATACGTTCGAAAAATCAATTACTACATTAGTCATCAATAATACTGATTACTTTCATAAATTTGTGTTTAACTGAACATTTACGTGCTTATACATGATAATGCCTGAAGAATAACATACATCATAAACTACACCAGAAAACATTCCGGCACCATTTTTCTTGTCCTGGTGCGAGCATAAATGCGGAACCACTCATTTCTACTGACAATTTCGAGCACTTTCGATAATTTTCGTCGTGTCAGTTTTGAATGATTTTATCATTAAGCCACACAGCACCAAGGGTAGTTATAGCTACAGACAGTACTCGTATAGATTATATGAAATCAGAGGTGTAAAGAATGTACTATCTTATCTTGGATCAAGGCTGTCAAAAACTTTGTGATCTTTTGTAATCACAAATACTTTTACTATCAAGCAAAATGGTTGAGCATGAATTATATTTTATATTGCTCGTATAAATTAGCTTTTCGGTTTTTTGTTTTCGAAGGCAACTATGGGCAATGCCTGTAGCCCAATCTGTCATGTTAACAATGCACAGCAACAATTTTTCGGGAACGAGTATATTGTGCTCTTGCCTAAGCAAAGCTTATTCAGAGCTCCCATTAAACCCTATGTTATGGGTACTCATTAGAATCGTCTCATCGAGACGATTCTAATGAGTACCAACAACATAGGGTTTGGAAGAGAAATAATGGATTTAGAATATTATCACTCCCTTTCATATGGAGGTCTGCTGATTGATGCTGGAAAGTTCATAAGTTTCGAATTTCATGGCCCAATAGCGGCCAAAGGTAAACAATGCAGGTTGTAAAATGCATTTAAATCATTCCTTTTAAAAGTATGGAAATTATTGTGAAGACGACAGTCTGTTATTGTATGATCGGTCCAAATTTAAGTCCCTGGCAGAAAAAAATGAAAAATAAAACCAGGTAAAAAGTAAACAAAAGAAAGAGCGACTTGGCAACTTTTAATCTAGTTTTAAAACTCGTTTCTATGCAAGCGACTAACACTTGGACCGACCGTAAAATAACAGATTGTCATCTTCCCAATAACTTCCATGCTTTTAAATAGTATGATTTAAATTTATAGGCATATATACACGCGCATTGTTTACTTTTGGCCACCACTGGACCTTTAATCTATGAACCGTAAGAACTATATTGGGTGGATTTTCGAAGGACTAGTTTTTGCAAGTATGTAGACAGTTTGTTCAAATAGATCTGTCGTGTTAACGATGCGCAACAACAAATTTTCGGAAACGAGTGTATCACGTGTGGTCTTGCCTATGCAAAGCTTATTGACGCTGGAAAGTTCACAAGTTTCGAATTTAAAGGCCTAATGGCGACCAAAGGTAGACAATGGGGTGATAAAATACATTTAAAATTTAAGCCATAGCTTTTCAAAGTGTGGAAATTATTGTGAAGATGGCAGTCTGTCATTGTGCAGCCGGTCGAAGTGTAAGTCTTGGCAGAAAATATGAATTTTAAAACAAGGTAAAAAGTAAATAAAAGAAAGAGCGACTTGGAAACTTTTAATCTAGTTTTAAAACTCATTTCTCTGCAAGCGACTAACACATGGACCGACCGCACAATAACAGATTGTCATTATCTCCATGAATTCCCATACTATTAATCCTTTCCCAAACGACAAATTTTGGACTGGTCCAAATTGAAAGAGTTTGTAGACGACAATTTTAAATTGGATGAAAATGGCAGAAAGTTCTCAAACAGGGTAGAAAACACTGTGGGAAAAGGAGAAATTGCTCGTTATGAGCAATTTCTCCTTTTCCCACAGTGTTTTCAAAAGACTTGTACTGCAGACACGTGAAAACCAGTGCTTGTTTGGGAAAGGGTTAAATAGCGTGATTTAAATTTATTTACATATATATATACACCCGCATTGTTTACTGTTGGCCACCTCCTGACCTTTAATCTAAAAACCGTCAGAGCTATATCGGATGGATTTTCGTAGTACTATTTTCGGCAAGTATGAAGACAGTTTATTCAAACAGGTCTGCCAATGCAGCAATAGATGAGAACATCCTTAGAAAGGGTAACTGGCAATAAAAAGAGTGCATGAAATGACGAAACCAGTTTTAGCCTCGTTTTTTTGTTCTGAAATAGCACTGTTCTTAACCGTTGACTAAACAATGCCGACTTTCAACGACATCGAGAAAGGAGACTTTTGAAAACATTGTGAAAAAAGGAGAAAATACTGGTCACCAGCATTTTCTCCGTTTTCAACAATGTTTTCTACCCTATCAAGGATAACTTCCGCAATTTCAGCCACATCTAACATGGCGTCTGCATATGTTGGGTTTAGATAGGTCTAAAATTTTGTCGTGTGGTAAAGGGCTAACCTTTTACCAGACAGTCCTTTTATGTTCATGACCCTTATGAAGAAGGGGTTTGAAAACACTGTTAGAATAGGAGAAAATGCTGATCAGCATTTTCTCTTTTTCCCACAAATTATTATAGTCGTTCAGAAAGATCATTTGCACTCACTTGATCTGTAGCCTACAAATGGTTTTAAATTGCACGAGTCTAAAGAATTAAACCTTTTCGTGCAGGAAAAGGAAAAGTGTTGACAGGTTTAAGTTATTTTTTTTTTCCCTCTTTCGAGGAAAGATTAACAAAACACGTAAGCATGTCTTATTTATTTCTTCTCTATTGCTAGAAAACCGCAATTGTTCAACATTACGATTATACAATGGACCGCCAAAACCGAAACAGTCATACGAGTATAGTCAGAATATATTTGAGCCATGCTCTGTGAAAATGGGGCTTAATGCATCTGCGAAAAGTATCGACACAGGTCAGCCTGCGCAGTCCGCGCAGGCTGACCTGGGCCGAAACTTTTCGCTACTGGTCAATTTTCTGTATGTCCAAGGACCATTCTACCTCGCGATCCAGCTGATTGTTAGACAAAATGGATTTTATGGATCCATACTTATATGATGACTTAATTCGTGTAAGGCGCCACGGAGACGCATCAAGCCCCCTTTTGCCAGAGCGTGGCTCATTTGTGTCAGTCATCTCATTACCTTCTGCATTGAATGCTTTTTTACGCCGCTTTTAACATTATTTCAGTCATATGCGGGCGACAGCCCACATATTCATGTATTTCAAGGATTTCACCGAACTAGGCTAGGGTTCTGAAGTGTCTTGCCCAAGGACACTATACGAAAAACTTTTAGAGAGGCTCGAACCCGGGGCGTCCAGATTGTAAGTCCAACACTTAACTACTGAACCACAAAGAACTCTAACCGTCTGAAAACGCGTTGTATTTCGTCAAACAACAAGGCACGATGTGGCAAAAAAAAAAGGAAACTACAGTTTAGGAGCACTTTCTTCATGATGTGCATATATTAACCCTCGTCCTGCTAAATAAAAGAAATGAAACTCTCAATTAGCCTGTAGTAAAAACCCAAATTCTCCTATTTCAAAGGTGTTTTGGAGGACAGATATCTTCTCGTCGGACAGTGTAGATTCAAGATCAGACTGCACGTTCCGTGCAGTCTGATCTTGATCTACACTGTCCGGAAAAGGTCGGTGAGTCGTGCTTAGCAGCGTAACCCTTTCCCAAACAAGCCCTGGTTTTCACGTGTCTGTAGTACAAGTCTATTGAAAACACTGTGGGAAAAGGAGAAATTGCTCGTAACGAGCAATTTATCCTTTTCCCACAGTGTTTTCTACCTTTTTTGAGAATTTCATGCCATTTTTATCAAATTTAAAATTGTTGTCTGCAAACTCTTTCAATTTGGACCAGTCCAAAATTTGTCGTTTGGGAAAGGGTTAAGTGTTAAAGTAGTTTAGCAAACCTCATTCCGTTTTCATTAACCCTAATTTATAGAGGCGTTTTGAAGTCACTAATGAATTAATATGTCTTTCTTTCATCCTTTTCTATAATTTATCGGGAAATAATGTGGATTATGGTTTTAAAATTCATGGTTAGGACCAGTGAAATTTATCGATTTTGGAGCAACCATTACGGAACTACTTAGATGATTTCACCATGTTTGTAACTTCGCCTTTTCAAACGCATCAGATCGATTACGGACATTGATTAAACCAAGTAATCTAAAAAAGAATCCCACCTCTTCAAAATATTTACAAATCCTGTTAAATTCTGGTCTCTTAGTTGTTATTTTTTTTTTAATTTCTTGTGTCACTTAACGTGTAAATAAATGGCAGACAGTGACACTGACGTGGAAGGATATATTTAGCAATCTGAAGATTATGATTAAAAAATGATAATTTAATCATTGATTTCTGCCTTTTTTAAAATACTTCAATGAAAGTGATATTCTCTCAAATTGATTAAAACGCCGTCAATACTGTCTGTGTCATAATTCTGGCCTATTAACTGTTTACTTTGTGAACTTAAATATATTCTTATTGTAATGCGGTCTTATGTCGGGTACGCCACAGGGAATTACCGAAAATAACTGTGGTGGATTTTGATGAAAGTCACACACAAAAAAAAAGGGAGTAGAAGTATGAAATAAATACATGTAGATTATTTTTTCGGTGATAGATCGAAATTTATTTCATCTCGTGAACATCATACGGTAACATTTTCAATCGTGGCTGCGCCAGTCGTGAAAATATTACGAATGATATTCACTCAATGAAATAAATTTGTCACGGAAAAAAAAGAAACATATCTCCTCTATTTCTTCAAGGACGAACCATAATGGAACCTTTTTCTTGTCAAAAAAAAAACATTCAAACAAACACACAAATGCAGTACATGCCGAACAGGGAGAAACCTGTATACGTCAAAACACGTGACACCGTGCCCTTTTGACACGAGGGTGCGACAACCGACACCTGTCAAAATTTATACATGTCAGGTCAATTATGGCTTCTCCGTGCCGCCTAATCATAATGTCCGTCAACCTTGAGATGCTGAGTGACCAGGCCGAATAGCTCAGGTGGTAGAGCGTTAGACGTGTGAACGTCAAAACCCGGGGTCCACTTGAGGGCACGGATTCGATCCCCACGGCAGGCCATCTAGTATTACTATGTACAAAAGTCTTTCGGGTGAGGGGTTAAACTGAGGTCCCGTGTGACGGCGCTATACCGGTTTCGTCCTGTATCTTGCACTATCCCTCGTAACATGACTTACAGCCTTCTTGGAGTGTCACCCATATGGGCAAACGTTGGCAACGATAAATAAAAGCAAAGCAACCAATCAGATTCTGGATGCCATTTAACCGGCCCCGGCATACAGTTCAGACCAAGATCATACAACACAGAACACCCCGTCTGATCAAGCGGAATAGCGAGCCTCTCCTGATCTGGGACTTTGGTTACACATTGCTATGTTTTTTGTGAGATATTAACCCTTAACCTTTTACCAAATGACAAAATTTTAGACTTGTCCAAATTGAAAGCATTTCCAGACGACAAAATAAAAATGACTGAAAAAACTGAAATTTGTTTTGGGAAGGTTAGAAAACATTGTGGAAAAGGAGAAAATGCTGGTTACCAGCATTTTCTCCTTTTCCCACAATGTTTTCAAGAGACTTTTTCTTCAGGGTCATTAAAACCCGTGACTATGTGTAAAGAGTTAAAGCGCCGAATAAACCAAACAGAAATTTCCATCCCAGATAATATGACCTAAATAACTGCAGTTTCATGGTTACTTTTGTCTATAGTGCTTCAGAGAAGCGGACAGTGTAGATCAAAGATCAGGCTGAACGTTTTGTGCAGCCTGATATTGATCTACACTGGTCGCAAAGAAAACTTAAGTAGTGAAAGGCGCAAAAAACGACAATGATAGCGTGGTGGTTGTGTCCTAAACTTTTTACCAAACGACAAACTTTTAGGTCGGTCAAAATTGAAAGTATTTGCAGACGACAAACTAGATGTTGCACAAATTAGAAAAAAAAAAAAGATATTGGGAGGGTAGAAAACATTGTGGAAAAGGGAGAAAATGCTGGTTACCGGTTTTTTTCTCTTTTTCCCACAATGCTTTCAAAAAGTCCTTTTCCTCAGGGTCCTTAAAATTCGGGATTGTGTGGTTACGGGTTACACCCTCAAAATTCTAATCTCGACTTTAAGTTGCCTGTTTAGAACAGTGTAGTTCGAGCTCAGACTGCATAGAACGTGTAATCGGATCTTAGATCTACATTGTCCGCTATTTTGTTAAATATTGCTTAACTCTGTACCAAACAACAAAATTTTGGAAGCAACGAAATTAAAAGCATTTACAGAAGACAAATTAAAAGTTGTTAAACTGGTGATGTCTCTCTTTAATAGGGTAGAAAACATTGCAGGAAAAGGAGAAAATGCTGGTTACCAGCATTTTCTCCTTTTCCTACAATGCTTTCAAAAGCTTTCATCCTCAGGGTCGTTAAAAGTCGGGATTGTGTGGTGTGGTTAAGGGTTGAACACCCTTGAAATAACAATATTTCGACTGTATTTCCTATTTGGAAAGGTCCATTTAATGAATAGGGTGCTCTTAGTGTTAATGTTGGCTTGACGTATCTTTTTATATTTATCAGTCCCTTAACTCTATCGACGACACAATATAGGCTCGTTGAATTTGAAAGAAATCGACTACTGTCTATAAAATTCAGCTCATATAATGGGATTTAATCTTCAACTGAGAGAAAAAAAAACATTGTTGGCAATGGAGAAAATACTGGTCACCAGCATTTTTTTCCCCTTTTTTCCACAGTGTTTTCGAAATCCCATCATCGTGGTTGTGAAACAAGCGATCGTTTGGAAGAGTTTGACCCTTTACCGCACAATCTCGTGTTTTAACAACGCTAAAGAAAAGGCCTTTTGAAAACATTGCGGGAAAAGGAGAAAATGCTGGTAACGAAAATTTCCTCCTTTTCCCACAATGTTTTTTATCCTTCCAAAGGCAAATTTCTACTTTTGAGTAACCATCATATTGTAGGCTGAAAAAGCTTGCAGGTTTGGCAAGTCCAAAATTTTGTCGTTAGGGAAAGGGTTAAAGCAAACCTAGCGATTAAGTTAAATGCTTCAATAATTCAGCTGTGATTTTTAGGGGAAAAGATCCAAAGGTAAATATATTATTGTGATATTTGTCTGATATATAAGTTACTCTAGAAAAATTAAGATATCGTATATAGTTAGATCTAAGCTGCCAGAATTGTCACACTAACATTTTACCACACAATCCCGAGTTTTAACGACCCTGGAAGAGAAGTCTTTTGAAAACATTGTAGGAAAAGGAGAAAATGCTGGTAACCAGCATTTTCTCCTTTTCCCACAATGTTTTCAAGCCTATCGAAGACTGAAATAATCATTTCAGCTACATTTATTTTTTCGTCTGCAAATACTTTCAATTTCGTGGACTCCAAAATTTTGTCGTTTGCTATAAAGTTAATACAGTTTTTAGATGCATATTTCTGCAAAATCAGCAAATTAATCGCCGTTTTGTATTGGTTCTAATCCGATAAATCAAGATTTCATTTTTACAGGTAAACAGGACCTTTCTTTTTTGTAAATTTTAATTCAGTGCATGCGTAGAAGGCTGTTAGTTATGTTACGGGGGATAGTGCAAGATACTAGACGAAGCCCATCCTAAGTTACGTCTGGTTCTTTAACATGCTCGGTGTACAGCACCGTCACACGGAACCTCGGTTTCAGGTCTCACCCGAAAGACTATTAGTAATTTTAGATGGCCAGCCGTGGGGCTCGAACCCACACCCTTAAGTGACCTGAAACTTGAGGTTTACGAGTCATAAGCCCTTCCACCTGAGCTATATGCGCTGGTCACCCATTATCTTTATAACAGCACTGTGACGTTATATGATGACAGCTAACATGTATACCTGTTTTAAAAAAATGTCTGATGTCAACATAAAAGTGAAGTTTTAACACCTACAGGCGGTTTAACCCGTTACTGCACAGGCTAGATTCGGAATGAAAAGTAAATCACAGACTGAACATTTCAGAGTGCGCAAATGTTCGAAGGAAAGGCAAAATCAGTATTGCATGACCCCTGTGTGGTAAACATTGTGGGGAAACGGGGGTAATTGCTATGTACAAACAATTTTTTTCCTTTTTCTACTATGTTCTAAGCTATAAACTATATGGGCGTAAAAAGGCTGTATGCGAGGACATGTCAAAATGCCAGGGCTCGCGCTTTTCTGGTGAAGTCATCCTCCCCTTGAACTATATTGTCATTTACAGACCAATCTCTTGTTTTTAACACCCTGAAAAAGGCATCTGAAAATATTGTAGCAAAAGGAGAAAATGCTGGTAACCATCACGCATCACGAAAATGCATCAAGCCCCCGTTTGCCAGAGCGTGGCTCAAATATATTTTTATCTGCGTACGTTAAGAAACTGAAAGTTTTGGGTACAAGAATTTTTGATACAGTAAAAACATCCAAATGGGCCACTTTAACCCTAAAACAAACAATCCAGAAGATTAGAGCTCTTGAAAACGTTGTGAGAAAAGGAGAAAATGCTGAAAACCAATATTTTTTCTCCTTTTCTCACAACGTTTTTGACCCTTTCAAAGATAAATCCAATAATTTGACCAACACTTAATATGTCGCCTTCCAATGCCCTCAAATTGGTGAGGTCTAAAATACTGTGGTCTAGAATGGAGTTAGGTCCCTTCGCTGTGGATGAGTCAGTCACTTATTTCTTGGCTATGTCAGCGCCAAAAATATGGGTCATGCTCTGGCAAAAGGGGGCTTGATGCATCTCCGTGATGCATGATACCTATCAAGCCACCACATAATTATGGATCCATAATAGCCACTTTTTTCAACAACCGACTGAATCATGAGGTAGACTGGTCCTTTGACAAACAGAAAATTGACCAATAGCGAAAAGTTTCGGCCCAGGTCTGACCTGGATCGATACCTTTTTCCGCAGATGCATGGCACATATATAAACTTGATTTCTGTCAATGTCTGAAAATGGAAAATACAATTCACTTGAATTAAGAAAGACTTTTATATTATAGGCTTGATCAAAGTCATAACAGTGGCCAAAAGTAAACACTGGGGTGTTAAAATACGTCTATATATTGATTTCATGTCATATAAAAGTATGGGAATTATTGTGAAGATGACAATCTGTTTTTTGTGCGACGGACCAGGTGTTAGTTGCTGGCAGGAAAATGAATTTCAAAACTAGGTAAGAAGTAAACAAAGGATGGCGCGACTTGGCAACCATTGACCTAGTTTAAAATTCATTTTCCTGCCAGCAACTAACAGTCATACCTCCGTACAATAAAAGATTGTCATTTTCACAATAATATCCATGCTTTAAAATTGCACAGTTTAAATTTAAATGCATTTTACCACACCCACTGTTTACTTTGGCCGTTACTAGGCCCTAAAACAAGTAGATGGTATACATCAAAGACCAGACTGCATGTCTGATCTTGATCTATGACGTCCGCAAAGGCCTCTGTCTTCGCCAATGCAGCTGAAATGATTAAAGTACATCCGCGCCTCGGAGCCTGTGGTTTATCTTTATGGATCTTAACTAAGTTCCGGGTTGAATGTTTTGGATGAGCGAGATCAAACACACCCTTGATGCGGGTATAAGTTTTGATTTAAGTAATATTTGTCAGCGTAGATCAAGATCAGGCTGCACATAATCTTGGATCTACTCTGTCCGATCTATTGTGAAATATCCTTGCTTGAACGGGCTTGAAAATTGCAGGAATTTTGCTCTTTACTTATTCATATGAAAATATCCATAAATTTCATTTATTGTTTTGTTTCAAGTTGACAGTCCATTTTACACACGATTTAAAACAGGCTGTTGACAAACATACAATTTTTAAAATATAAAAACAATGTTTATCTGACAGTCAAATGTATAAAGTATTGAAGTGCCAGGCACAAGTTATGATTTTGTAATGAAGGCAATGTTGATCACTACCAGGACCTGTTCTCCCCAACAATTCTTCTCAGCATTCTTAGTCTAATTCTCAAGAAAATTTAAAAGTTTGTTATTTGTATGGTTTTTATCGCCGCTTTCAACATTATTTCAGTTATGTCACGGTGGCCAATGCACCAATCCATGATTTCCTGGAGTTACATTTACCAGAGAGGGGCGTATTAAGATAACCATTTTTTTGGGCAAGTCTGCTATTTTGTCATCAGGTAAAGACTGACAGAACTAGGTGCCGCATCAGTTGGGCTTCTGTAATAGAGAATACTGAAACATTGCAATGTAAAGGTGGTACTACCCGAATATTTCACAGAATTGTGAAAGGTGTAGATTTAAGTTTTTACCGTACAATCCCGACTTTTAACGACCCTGAGAAAAAAACCCTTTGAGAACATTGTAAGAAAAGGAGAAAATGCTAGTAACCATCATTTTTCTCCTTTTACCACAATGTTTTCTATTCTTCCCAAAACAAATTTTACTTTTTCAGTCACATTTATTTTGTCGTCTGGAAACGCTTTCAATTTGGACTGGTCTAAAATGTTGTCGTTTGGTAAGGAGTTAAGATCAGACCGCAGGTTCTGTGCGGTCTGACCTTAATCTTCACTCTTTACAAAAAGGGTCTGATTTTTAGAAGGTGATGACCTTTCATGTCTGACCTTCTTATGTCGACCGTCACACTGAACATCCTGTGACGACGAGCCACTCCTCTGTGTCAAGAAATATAGGTCCTCATAGATCAATGAATAGACGCGTCTGTACCATTTGATATGTGAAACAGCATGCAGATTGAAAAACTGCAAGCCAATTACACAGACAATCACCTTCAGAGTTATTGATTGTGTTTAACGCCGTTTTCAACATTATTGCAGTTATATCGCGGCGGCCAGTGCACCTATCCATGCTTTCCTGGAGTTTCTTTTACTAGTACTCCGCACAATGTTCTTTCCAAGTAACTGACTGCTTTCCCATATAACCATAGTCGAAACAATGGTCAGCGGTGAGAGAGGAATGAATCCTGTCGAAATGACTATCAGCAATCCTCGGAAAGAAATTGGCAAAGCCGGGAACCTTCAGAGTTAAATGTATGGAATTAGCTCTAGATTTATAACTGGCTTCTTTTCGCAGCTTTGGCATGGCCTGGTTTATAAAGTCGTGGATGAAGAAGTAAGAGAAACACTCCAAACCACTGCCACTATTAGTGCTAGCTCTGGCCCAAGTAAAATAATGGCCAACAAATTTTTATTGAAAAAAATAATAGACAAAATTAGCACGCGAAGTTGGTAAAAAAGAAACACATGCACCTTTAGCAATGAACAAACTTTATTTCATACTTCACAGTTTCAGACTTGCATTATAATAATAAATAAAAAAATGATCATATATTTTTAATGTAGAAAATATTGTGGGAAAAGGAGAATTTGCTAAATACCATTTCTAGCAATATTGCTCCTTTTCCCACAATATTTCAGTTATTTGCCTAATGTCTTCAAATGTCCTTTTCATCAGGGTCATTAAAACTTGGCCTTATATGGTAAATGGTTAAACAGTAACTTTAGTCTATCTCTTTATTACAGTTATTTTCATAAAATTCTTTTTTTCACATCAACCCACTTTTTGAATGCTGCTTTGTAATCAAATTGATTGTCTGGTTTCTGCATAGAAATATGCATGAACGATCTCTACAGCACGGGCATGGCTGTTGTTCCCTTCAATAATGTATTAATAATTAAAGATCTATGATGTGAACAGACCAAAAACTGTATGTTCCTATCTTATTTTTCGGTTGGGTACCAAGCTTTTGCTATTTTAAAGGTATTTTTGGATTTTGGGGGAAAATTATCTCCTTAATGGACTGTGTAAATCTAAGATCAGACTGCACAATCTGTGCAGGCTGAACTTGGATCAATACTGTCCGCAAGAGATCCTTGAGTTCCGCTTAGCAGCCTGTAAAATGCAAGGCAATCCCCCCCCCCCTTTTTTGTGGGGGGGGGGGGTCACTTTATATATTCAGAAGTAAATGTAGACAAAATAAATAGTCAATCGTGGGTGGAGAACGGAGTGCCCCGTACAACTACCCCCAACTCGGGGCCTAGCTCCGATGTTATTTTTGTGACCATGATTTAACTATCGATTCAATTACAGGTTAATATCTGTTTTAAAATAAAAAAAATCAACTTAAATTTTCATAAAATCTAAAATGGTGGATGAATTTGTTAAAGAGTAAATTACGATTTGTCACATCCGAATATCAGCGTGTACGGTAACTGGTATATAGCGAGTCAACCATTCCGCCATAGTTCTCCTTGTTATTCGTGCATGCTAATTACCTTTTTGAGAAAGATTGACAAATATATCTGTTTTATAATCAGAAATAGAATGCGATATATATATATATATATATATATATATATATAAAACAACCGTAAAATCGTGGTAGGCCTATTGGCCGTAGGTGCAGACGAACGCACTTGGCTCACTAAACTTGGATAACGAACGACAACTCTATGGTTTCCGTGGCGACATGTAAATTTATTAATTGCCGTCAAATGGTATTCTCACTGCAACATGACTGATGTTTAACCAGAACGTAAAGAATAACCTTACTTGTATTCCCATGCTAAATTAAGTGCATTTTTGGCGATTGACCTTCAACAATTTGCGATCACATTTTTTACGTGCTTGAAATTTTAGCTTCCATTTTCCAATTCCGACTCCTATTTTCCGTGTAAATATATCGAGAATTTCCTGTGATTGCACCTTATGAATGCCTGGTCAACATTTTATTGGCGATAGGTTTCGTTTTGGACGACCCATGTTGACGTTTAAGTGAAGAATGATAAGATTTTGGACGTACAAGAATGAGATTTATTTGAGTAATGTTGATTAAATTCAATTATGATTATTGTTTTCCTCTTGTTCGCCGACATTTAAAGACCGCCGCTTAAGTGAGCAATGTAAACAAATTAATGATGCGTAATTGGTTTCATTAACTCGGCCATAACCGTTATTGGCGGTATTGAAATACAACATCGCTGAATCGATTAAATCATTTGAATTGGCCAATCAAAATTTAAAGTGAAATAAACAATAATCGCCAATTGTTCTCTAATTAATGGCTTACAAAAACAACCGGTTACATGACACGCGTTGTGAAATATACAGGGTCATGATTTAACCCCCCCCCCCCCCCATTGTGACTGGTCGATTAATTCTTTACGTCCGCCGAGGTCATGCTTCCCAACTTTTTCGAACATCAAAGGGGGTTTTTGAGAGTTTCAAAGGGGGAGATTGGGGGTTTCAAGGGGGAGACTTTTTGAGGCGTACTGGAAGGTCCTTCTAAAGATCATTTTTAAATCATTTTAGGCTAAATAACTTTACAATTGAACAAAAGTCTGGTTTATGATTTATCTATTTACTTTATTTATCTTATTCTTTATTGAATATTATTGTTTTTCAGATGTATACATGTGAATATTTAGAGCTAAAACAAAATCAGTCATTACTGTCATGAATACTGTATATAGAAAGCGGTGACTATGGTAAAGAAGCACTGTAATGTTTATTATCAAATGCTACATTGTCCATTGTGTTTTCACTGTTTTGTAAGTATATCATATAATTTTGACTTACTGTGTAGATATTCTGCCATTTTATATTGTATCCATAATGTCTTAGCTTGAAATATAGACTACAGAGTACCACATTTGATCCTTATATTATTCATTCTCTTTGGTACTCAATAATCGCAAACAGGTTTATCGAATAAACCGCAAATAATCAGGCTCGAATTGCTGGCAACTATCAAAAGGACAAGCTGTCATACTGTTTGAAAAAAAAAGTCAAGTCCCATTGAGTTCCTTTTGAGTATCATTTTTGTCTGCATAAATCATCAGTAAAATATCTCAAAAGCATGAAGAAAATTTAAAAAAAAATGCACTTTTCAAGAAAAAAAAAAAAAAAAAAAAATCTGGAGGCAATCTTCACACGAAAAAATTCTAGAAGCAAACGTCAGCATCGGTAACGCTAGGTAACACTTGGTTCCTCCAATCGGTGCCCTGAGCATTACCATATTACCCTTTCGCCGGTAACCAGTCGAATATTGCTACATCGTTGTTTTAAATAAAACTACGATCACGTTCGGGTCGATCTATTTTTACGTAAATTGGAATTCCAGTGGTCACTAAGCAGTAAGAGTTTAAAACTTCGTATTTGTTCATTGTTTCTGATGATTATTAACTTAATGTTTTCACTCATTTTTATCTGCGTCCCGGGGACGCAAAGAGCACTGGTATTTTGTGTTTATAGATCTATACTCTTAGAACGTAATTTACCTGCTAACGTCAGGTGAACGACGTTTTGATTTCCGCTTTGAAAATAAACTGGTACCCGTTGTATTTTACGCAGCCGTCCGATAGAAAATCGAACACAGGCTGCCAGTTTACTCTGAAAAGTACCTTGGCCTTTCTTGAATTTGATTGGTTCACGATCATCGATCGATAAATCTCAGTATCTTGATTCCTATTTATAGACAACGAACCTGATTGACCGTGAAATACATACACGTGTCAACTAGTTGTAAACTTCGGATAATATACACGTACCTCGGGTACAAATTTATCACACCCTTTTTACCCTTATGTCGGATTTTTTCCAAATCGGGGTTTTTTAACTGTCTGTCGGGGTTATCGGGTATTTTGTCTTGAATCGGGAGACTCCCGACGAAATGGGGAGAGTTGGGAAGCATGCGAGGTGTGAAATCAAGCGATAACAACTCGTGTCCGGTGCAAAATTTACGCGTGATCCAGGCAAGTACAGGAAATTTTACCCGACTTTTTTGGGGATAAATTAATCGACAATTTTTATCGCTAGTTGGAAGAATTAATCGACAGCTGAGTTAAATAATCGCCAATTGGCGATAATGTCGATTGGCAGCGCGAGCACTGCACTAAACCCAAAACCACTCTCCTAACACCTACAACCTCATGGAATACGCTTAGATATGCGATTTTATGGAAGATAGTCATAAAATAATGCTATTAAACTTTAGAAAAAAATATTGTCAACCGTCAGATGAATGAATTTTTAAGTGAAAAGCCCACTGTTCAAACTTATTTGCTTGAAAATTACTACCATCACTTCTATAAGTACAGTACTTTCAGTAGTTTGATTATCTATGTTACCTGGGAAAACAGCTTTAGTAGCGCTTTGCGCTCCAATGGTTTACAGCGAGAAAAGATGTTTCAGTCGCTGCTGTTAAACGTTACCCTGCTGATTTGAAATATACCTAGAAAATCAAAAATAATAGAGAACCCTTGTATTTCATCTTTATTTTACCTAAAACATATAACAGATATGGAATCCAAGCCAATATCGATAGTGACCTCCATGTGCACGACACCTGGCGGGCATATTGAAGGTGATACGGCGTATCGATGCTCTTGGAATCTGCTGAAATATTGAGAGGTAAAGTCACCCTGTTCTATTATGTCAGAAGAAACAAGTAAAAAGGTTCTCTTATTTTTGGGGCTACATATAATACCACTACATGTAGTTCCAATGATTGACTCAATATTAGTACATGCATGTACCCTAAAATTGCGAAAGAAGCTAAGCATGAAAGAATGAAGAGTGTAGATTAAAATCAAATCTTATCCCGACGCAAAAGACTCCGGAAGTCGCGACCACGCAGGATTTCAAGATTTCAAGAGTTCAGTATTTCAGACTGTTGCTGCAACTGACAATGAAAATGAACGCTGCGTTTCATGCGCACGTTCAGTTTTCTAGCACTTTTAGAGATAGTTTGTTCATGCACAACCCTATACAACACAATTCCAACTTTTAAGGACCCTGAGAAAGAAAACTTTTGAAAACATTGTGGGGAAGGGAGAAAATGCTGGAAACCAGCATTTTCTCCCTTCCCCACAATGTTTTCTACCCATCCCAAAACAAATATTATTATTATTTTTTTTTTTTGTCGTCTGCAAAAATGCTTTCAATTTGGACTAGACTAAAATTTTGTCGTCTGATAACAGGTTAATATTCTCAGTCTGATAGATGCAGTACAATGCATTTGAACTCGAATGGCTTGCGTTGGACATGATAATCAATTAAGAAATCGATGTGGGTTGTTATTGCAGTCGACAATAAAAATGAACGCTTAGTTTCATGTGCACGTTCAGATTTTCAGTGGTAAACAAATGATCCGTCATTGCATCCCAGGCACTCTATCCTATAGAAGCGATTGGCTGTATTTGCACTCAATAAACTCGCAGCTTACTGCACTTTCTATCTTTGCTAAGCCTTAAAGCGCCTTTCACAAGCATAGTTGCCTTTGCGGCCAGTTTAGATCAAGATCAGACTGCACAAAACGTGGAGTCAAATCTTTTATCTACATTCTCTGCTTTGCTGAAAGGCTATAGAAAAAAGCAACAGCGAAATTGCAATTACTTGGGTTTTGTTTCTAGAATGGAATGCCTACTGGGTTTATTTGGCGCTCTAAAGGTTGATTTCATGCCGGTCAAACATTTAGTTTGGCTTCCCAAAGGCCAAGTGTTTAAATGCACATATTCAGATCGTTTTGCTATGAGTCAAAATTTCTTAAAACGCTGATAAGTACTACTAAATATGGATTTCTCTGCAAGCTTAAAGACACTTTTTTTTCATATTTATTTTACATCGATTGAGAAGCAAGTTTTTACAACTTATACTAATCTCTCTCCATTCTGCTTCCTCGGTACTACACCAGTACTCACGTCGAATGTGTGGGCCAATGAACTGTCCTAAAGCTGACACCCGCTCCCGGGAATCGAACTCAAGACCTTTTGGTTACGAGGCCGCTTCTTGACGGTTGCATTGAGTAAAATGGCGCAATTCTGACCTATAAATAACGCTATGGTCGTTTTGCTATCGGAAACTCCGTCTATTTCCATTGGGCCAGATGTGACGTCATCATATCTACTTGAACACATCCAGTGCACTACTGATTTAAGCGATGACACATCTCCGACGATTGGTATGACTATAAATATCCGAATAGCCCCCTTTTATACTGTACAACACATTCCCGTGCTTTGACAACCATAGAGTAAAATGTCTTTGAAAACATTGTGGAAAACAGGGAAAATGCAAAAAAGTAGCATTTTCTGTCTTACCCCAAATGTTTTCGATCCTTTAACAAACAAATTCTGTTTTTGTGGCATTTGTCGAAGACAATGCCACTATGAGTTTAATACCATATTTTGAAAATCATGTATCGTAGTTTGTGCAAAACCGAAGGAAGTAAACCCAATTAAAATCAATTTTTCTGAGGCAGATAAGTGTTTCGATTGCACTCAGATATGAAATTGAAAATGACGTATTACAGTGAATTGGATGGGGCCA
Source organism: Tridacna gigas (assembly GCA_945859785.2). Lineage (NCBI taxonomy): Eukaryota > Metazoa > Mollusca > Bivalvia > Cardiida > Cardiidae > Tridacna > Tridacna gigas. The sequence goes on along the minus strand of OX244034.2, from coordinate 9,181,475 downwards.
TCAATCGTAGAAATACTTCTTTTTTATCGAAAATAGCTTGATCCGCTATGACCTTCCATAGAGGCGTAATGATGCAGACATACCGTGCTTGTTCGTTCCAAAACCAGTTCGTTCCTGGGCCTATTCGTTCCAGCGCTTGTTCGCCCTGGCTTGTTCGTCCCAAGATTGCCCCATTCTCTATTGGATTGTGCATGAATATATAGTAGGTTGACTTTCAAGTGAATATTTTGAAACTGTTGCTGTTGTTTATTTTTCAAGTGATAAATTCCACACAATGGCTTCCTTGACAAATGCCACACCAGTGTTTTCAACGCTTTGATTTTCTTATTTTGTCGTCTGCAAATGTTTGCTGGTCTCAAATTTTGTCGTCTCGTCTGGTAAAGAGTGAAGGCGTTTAGTTAGATACAAGGAAATCCTGGTTCGATTCTTGCTGGAGGCTGCAATTACCTGGCAGTGTCCTTGTGCAGGGCACAATGGAGCATCGGCCTAGTACTGGTTAACTCTTTACCACACAATCCCGACTTTTAACGACCCTGAAAAGGAAGCCGCCTGAAAACATTGTGGGAAAAGGAGAAAATGCTGGTAACCAGCATTTTCTCCTTTTCCCACAATGTCTTCTACCCGTCCGATAACAAATTTCAATTTTTAAGCCACATTTAATTTGTCGTCTGCAAATGCTTTCAATTTGGACTGGTCTAAAATTTTGTCGTTTGGTAAAGAGTTATAATCCCGGAAAGAGCCGTGTTCTGGAAAAGGAGGGTATAATGCATCTCCGTGATGCCGTATACCAAGCAATTCATCACATAATTACAGATCCATAAAATCTGTTTTGTCGAAGACATGGCTGAATCCCAAGGTCTTTTGACATGGAGAAAATTGACCTAAAGCAAAACGTTTCGACCAGGTCAGCCTGCGCGGACTGCGCAGGCTGACCTGGGTCGATACTTTTTGCAGAGGCATTAAACTCCCGTTTCACAGAGTATGACTCATATAGATAAGCGAGCTATCCACGGGATAAGACTTGTATAATAGATCATATGATTTTTTTACGATTAATTATTGACTTTGTTTAGAGACCATAATTTGAATTGCCTATAGCAATTTTTCAATATGTTCATATTCGTGACAATAAAATTTATTTTTGGCGCTTAATTCCCCATTCTGTATGAAATTTCGATCACTCTTTCCATCACTCTTCAAACAGTCATTGGCACGAAAACTTCTGTTGGCAAAAAAAAGGTGATGGTTCAATTCATTTTCCCGAGGGCATCTGGGTTTATATGAGGCATTTTCCTAAAGTACCACAAACTGTTATTTATATCGGTGAGATAATTGATTAATGGAATGACAAATGCCGTGCCCTTGGCGGCGAAACGGATGTATGCTTTTATAGAGCAGGTATTCAGATGATGACGATGATAATAGCTTGGTATTAACTCTTTGCTAGATGATAAAATTTGCAACTTTTCCATTTTGAAAGCACTTGCAGACGACAAATGAAATGTTATTAAGATAGTGGGATTTGTATGTTTAAGGATGGAGAAAAATGTAGGAAAAGGAGAAAATGCTGGTAAACAGCATTTTCTTTTCTTGGGTTCGTTTTAACATGGGACTGTTTTGAGGCTGAGAATATAATGCAATGATATTCAGGCAATTTTGATTGATTGATTGATTGATCGATCGATCGATCGATCCGATTGACTGGTTGGTCGGTCGGTCGGTCGGTCGGTTTGGTTTTACGTCCCTTTTAACATTAATTCAGCCATATCAAGGTGACAGCTTACATATTCATGTGTGTCCTGAATGCCACCGGTACTGAGCTGGGGCTCCGAAATGCCTTGCCAAAGGACACTGTTACGTAAAAAGCAATTGCTCCCGGTGAGGCTCGAAACCGGGGCCTCCAGTTAACGAGTTCTACACTTTACCACTGGGCCAAACAATATCTGAATGGCTTAACTAAAATGACGGACGGAATAGATCGAAGATCAATATGCACGTTCTGTGCAGTCTGATCTTGACCTATGCCATCCGTAGAAATACTTGTTTATGATTTGAGGTGTTTTTTTTTTTTCCCGTCGGTAAAGCATAAGATTTGTACTGCAAAAGAAATGAGCCATTCTCTGGTTAAAGGAGGATATACAATATATGTTTTCTGTGATACATTCTTTTTTTTTAACTTTATTGTCCACGTCTTTATGGTACTTGAGGGTCGTGGCCATCCCTCAATGCACCTTACAGATCGTTGTTAGTATTGTGTGTTAGTAATTGAACTTTAAAATACAAACAAAAGTCGTAATTACAGACTCCAGATTTTTTTTACAGCTACTATTGTACTACTACATTGGTATGGCTACTAAAATATGAAGATTTTATTTTAAGCCGTCGCAAAGAGGTCGTGACTATCTATTTGGCACAAGCAAGATATTATTTAACCCTTTCCCAAACAAGCCCTGGTTTTCACATGTCTGCAGTACAAGTCTTTTGAAAACACTGTGGGAAAAGGAGAAATTGCTCGTAACGAGCAATTTCTCCTTTTCCCACAGTGTTTTCTACCCTTTTTGAGACCTATCTGCCATTTTCATCAGATTTAAAATTGTCGTCTGCTAACTCTTTCAATTTGGACCAGTCCAAAATTTGTCGTTTGGGAAAGGGATAATCATGGATTCATAAAATCTATTTTGTTTCACAACCGGGTAAATCCTGAGGTAGAGTGGTCCTCAACATGGAGAAAATTTGCAAAAAGCAAAAAAAAAATTCAAGTCTGCGCAGACTGACCTGAGTCGATACTTTTTTTATAGATGCATTTAAACCCCCCCCCCCCCCCTTTTCACAGAGCATGGCTCGAATTCTTTTGGTGGATTCCTGTGCTGTCGAATTCATGCGTCCATTGTCCCTCAACTCTTTACCAAACGACAAAATTGAAAGCATTTGCAGACGACATATCAAATGTAACTCAGATTGTGATTTATGTCTTTGATAGGATAGAAAACATTGTGGGAAAAGGAGAAAATGCTGGTTACCAGCATTTTCTCCTTTTCCCACAATGTTTTCAATAGTGTTTTCTTTCAGGGTCGTTAAAACTCGGGATTGTGTGGTAAAGGGTTAAACTTGTATATTGCGACCTTGGATGAATATGCGGAGTCTATGAATCAAAATTAGCCTTCACATAAAGGCAGCCAGATCTCGGTCTGCGCTCTCCACTTGTTTATATTTTGTTGCAGTGATAAAAACCTTCAGTACTTGCCAATTATCTTAACTCTTTTCCACAGTATATTCTCCTGTTTCTGCAATGTTTTCTACCCTTTCATAGAACTTTGGTTCCTTTGTACCATTTTCGAAATTGTCGTCTGCAGATACTCTCAATTCAAAGGAGCCTGGAATTTGTCGTTTGGTAAAGGGTTAAAACCTTGCTTTTCTCCGCAAAGATGAACTCAATAATTGCAGAAGTTAATGACATTTGACCCCTGTGATTTTTTCAGTACACCATTACACCTGCGTGATCTACTCTTTCGAGGGTCCTTATTTACTAACCATTCTAAATTCTTAGTTTTATTCTCAAGTAATTTCTTTTAACTTTTAACCAAACGACAAAATTTTGGACTCTATCAAATTGAAAGCATTTGCAGACGACAAAATAAGGGTAGCTCAAGTACTGGTTTCTGTCTTTGAAAGGGTAGAAAACATTGTGAGAAAAGGAGAAAATGCTGGTTACCAGCATTTTCTCCTTTTCCCACCATGTTTTCAAAAGCTTTCTTTTTCAGAGCCGTCAATTTAAAACTCGGGATTGTGTGGTAAAGGGTTAATGTTTGTCAATCGTTGCTTATTAGTTTATTTGGATGTTTAACATTAACACTTAAGCTGCTGAATAAATGAAACGCAAATTTCTACTCAATACTAAAAGCCCAAACATTGCGGTTTCAAAGTTGATTTCACCGGAACTAAAAAAAAAAAAAAAAAAACCGTATCGGACAGTGTAGATCAAAGATCAGACTGCACGTTCTGTGCAGTCTGATCTAGATCTACACTGTCCGCAAAAGGTCAGTGGGTCGCGATCAGCAGCTTAAGGGTTAATTTCAGTTATACCCCGGTGGTTAGTGCACCTATCCATGCTTTCTTGGAGATTCTTTCACCAAGTCCTTTCGAGCCACCCACTGCATTCCCACATAAATACATATAAACATTGTCGATTTTTTTAAATACAATGTATACTGATTGAGTTAAACATCATTTTTTGTAAAGGAGAGCAGGATTAGATCTGACTGTACAGACGTACAGCCTGATCATGGTCTGATCATGGTGCGCCCTTTCCTCGAAGGGCATCGAAGGTCACGATACAATGGATGTGGGCCAAAAGCCATTCCTGTTGGCGGGCTTATCAGTAAAGTAGGTTTAATGACACTTGTACATCTCCCCTGACAGCATTTTAACAGTCATTAATGTTTAGAGATTGGTAAAAATAGAATTTTACGATCTTTTTACAACTGATGAAAGTTCTGCAGTCATATTCATATGACGAAAAGGAATGAGCAATGCTCTGTGAAAAGGGGGTTCAGTGCATCTGCCAAAAAAAGTATAGACCTGGTCAGCCTGCGTAGTCCCCGCAGGCTGACCCGAGTCGAACCATTTTGCTATTGGTCCATTGTCTGCATTTCAACCCTTTCCCAAACAAGCCCTGGTTTTCACGTGTCTGAAGTACAAGTCTTTTGAAAACACTGTGGGAAAAGGAGAAATTGCTCGTAACGAGCAATTTCTCCTTTTTCCACAGTGTTTTCTACCCTTTTTGATAACTTTCTGCCATTTTCATCAAATATGAAATTGTCGTCTGCAAACTCTTTCAATTTGGACCAGTCCAAAATTTGTCGTTTGGGAAAGGGTTAAAGGACCAGTCTACCTCATGATTCAGTCGGTTTTTAGACAAAATGGATTTTATGGATCCATAATTATGTGATGACTTGCTTGGTATAATGTAAAGGACCAATTTACCTCATGATTCGGTTGGTTGTTAGAGAAAATGGATTTTATGGATCCATAATTATGTGATGACTTGCTTGGTATAATGTAACGGACCAATCTACCTCATGATTCGGTTGGTTGTTAGACAAAATGGATTTTATGGATCCATAATTATCTGGCCCGCAACAGGCGAAATGAGACCTTCGGACATTTGCGTACAGTGTCGTCTCGGGTTAGCCTGCGCAGTCCGCGCAGGCTAATCCGAGACGGCACTTTACGACTACATAAGATTTTTTCATACAGTAGACTTTCGTGAAACAGAAAATCGCTCAGAAACGGGAAGTGCCGTCTCGGATTAGTCACAGACTGCACAGGCTGATCTGGAACGACACACCTTTGCGCATATGTCCGAAAGCCCCTTTTCGTGTGTTGCACGCCATATAATAACTTCCTTGGTATAATGTATCAAACAGGTGTACTTAACCCCCTTTTTGCCAGAGCGCCGCTCAAAAAGTTATTCGGTTTTACTCCAGTATATTGTGGTGTACGATGATAATATAACATGATGATTGAATCAAGCCTTTACCAAACGACAAAATTTTAGACTGGTCCAAATTGAAAACATTTCTAGACGAAATATCAAATGAGTCTCAAGTGATTAAATATGTCATATAAAGGGTAGAAAACATTGTGGGAAAAGGAGGAAATGCTGGTTACCAGCATTTCCTCCTTTTCACACAAATGTTTTCAAAGGCATTCCTATTCAGGGTCGTTAAATCCCGGGATTGTTTAGTAAAGAATTAATCTCTAAAACCACGTTGATTTGCCACTGTTGACAATAAGAGTAATTAACTCTCGTCAGTGCCAAATAAATAGTCACGACCTCTTTGCGACGGCTTAACCCTTTACCAGACGACAAAATTTTAGCCCTATCCAAATTGAAAGCATTTGCAGATGACAATTTCAATGTGGCTCAAATGGTGCAACTTTTCTTTGATAGGGTAGAAAACATTGTGGAAAAAGGAGAAAATGCTGGTTACCAGCATTTTCTCCTATTCTCACAATGTTTTCAAAAGGCTTCTTTTCTAGGGTCGTCAAAAGGCGGCATTGTACGGTAAAGGGTTAAAATAAAATCTACTAAATCTGAGAGAATTTTTTATCTTGACAAAACAAGCGCACGGTATGGACCCAAGATCAGACTGCTCGTTCTGTGTGGTCTGATCTTGACCTGTAAGGTCCACAAAAGCTCTTGTTTTCGCCCTTTGGTGGTGAAAGATTTAAGACTGCAAACACTGTTAGAAACAATAGTCGTTAATCTGCAAACTATTACAATGTTTCAATCATTTCGATTCAAACAAAGCTGCCAAGCCCCCGTAGCTCAGTCGGTAGCGTACAGGACTTGAGAACAGGAGGTCGCTGGTTCGATCCCCGGCTTGGCCAGTTTCTTTCCGAGGATTGATGATAGTCATTGCGACAGGATTCATTCCTCTCTCACCGCTGACCATTGTTTCGACGATGGTTATGTGGGAAAGCAGCAAGTGGCTTGGAAAGAATATTGTGCGGAGTACTGGTAAAAGAAACTCCAGGAAAGCATGGATAGGTGCACTGGCCTATAACTGAAATAATGTTGAAAACGGCGTTAAACACCATACAATCAATCAATCAATCAATCAAACAAAGCTTGTTTTTGCAAGAAATCGCACAGCAAAGAAATAAGATGATTTGATGTTTCGTCCTTTATTTTCTTAAACAAATCGCAAATAAAGCTTTTTGATTGTATAAAAATGTAAATTTTCATAAAGGGATGCTGCGTTTGAAAAGACAGATGGTTTAGACTGAATCCCAAATTGAGAAAGAAGGGCTTTGAAAACATAGTAGGAAAAGTAGAAAATGCTGGTAACCTGCATTTTACTCCTTTTTCCCACGATGTTTCTACCCTTCAAAAAAAAAATAATAATGATAATAATAATATTTGAGTCACATTTATTTTGTCGTCTGCAAATGCTTTGAATTTGGCCATGTCCTAAATTTTTTCGTTTGGTAAAGAGTTAAGAATTTGTACTCAGCGAAGTGTTTTTCGAAGCCAATTTTCTCGTGAAAAATTGCGTTAAAATGTAATATTTTAGATTAAAATCGGGTAATTATCAACTCAGCTTCTAGTGCATGACATTAGATGTAAAATTCATGCCTCATCTAGGACAAAATTTTATCGGGTTGCCATAGAATCAGAGTATAAACGTTTATACTGGGATTCAAAATCACGTTTTTTTATCATTTTACCTTGAAAGCTTCGAAGGCCATTGTACTTGATTATTTCTTGAACTTGGGCGTTACTCTAAAACTGCCAAACAAACTAAAACAAGTACTCGAAGTTGGTTGCAAACTTTGAAAGTTGAAAGACAAGTAACTTTTAACCGTTTATAAAACAATCTAGTCTTAACGACCTGAAAAAAAGACGACTTTTGAAAATAAAAAAGGAGAAAAGAACTGGTCACCAGTATTTTTTCCTACACCCAATTTTTTTTTTTTCATACCTTTTCACTGAAAATAATTCGAATCATATCTACATTTTATTTTCACATGATTTCAGTTTGGAAGAGCCTAAAACTTAACCGTCTGATAAAGTTTTAAGTATATTTAACATTTATATATTTAAGTATATATTTAACAGTATATTTCAAAGAAATCTGCATGCATTTCCCCCTTTTCCAACCATGTTTTCTATGCTATCAAAAAGAAAAAATGAATAATTTGAGTCACTTTTAATTCGTCATCTGCAAATGCTTTCAATCTGGACAAGTATTGAATCATTTTGTCGTGTGGTTACGAATTAACCTTTTACCACACAATCCCGAGTTTTTATGACCCTGAGACAGAAGGATTTGGAAAGCATCGTGGGAAAAGGAGAAAATACTGGTAATCAGTATTTTTTCCTTTTCCCACGATGTTTTCTACCTTTTCCAACACAAAAATATAATCAGTTTGGCCACATTTAATTTGTCGCGTGCAAATGCTTTCAATTTGGACCAGTGTAAAATTTTGTCGTTTGGTACAGAGTACACTAAACATTCTTACTTCAAGTCTTACACTCCATTCAAAAAGTGGACTTATTATTAGTCAGGACATCTCTGCAAATCAAAATCGTTTGTCTTGGAATTTATAATAGGGGTTATAGGTATTTACAGTCAGTGGTATTTGACTAAAATGACGTCTGTCTTGGCTTTGAATGATACATGTAAAACAATGTACATAAAATATTTTTGCATCTTTTTCTTTTTACTTATTGAATACTCTGTTTTATCACAAAACTACCGTTACATTCAGTGCAGTGTATCCATTACCAGTTTACTTATCTTACACACGTTTGGAACAAAGCAAATAGTGCTGTATTTGGTTAAAGCTTTGTATTCATACGCCTCAGGTCTAAAACATTTCTGATCAAGATTTCTCTGAAAAATTAACCCTCAGGCTGCTAAGCGCGACTCACTGAGCATTTGAGGACAGTGTAGATCAAGATCAGACTGCACAAAACGTGCAGTTTGATCTTTGATCTACACTGTCCGATAAGAATTTATTTTTCTCAGAAAAAAAAAAAAGCCAAGCTCAGTCGGTAGCGTACTTGAGAACAGGAGGTCGCTGGTTCGATCCCCGGCTTGGCCAATTTCTTTCCGAGGACTGATAATAGTCATTGCGACAGGATTCATTCCTCTCTCACCGCTGACCATTGTTTCGACAATGGTTATGTGGGAAAGCAGCCAGTGGCTTGGAAAGAATATTGTGTGGAGTACTTGTAAAAGAAACTCCAGGAAAGCATGGATAGGTGCACTGGCCGCCGCGATATAACTGAAATAATGTTGAAAACGGCGTTAAACACCATACAATCAATAAATCAATCTAAAAAAAAAACAAGAAGAAGTTTGAAACAGCATTAATCGGGTTTTTACTATCGACTTGAAATGTTCATTTAACAAGATAAGAGTTAACGGTCAAAATTGATGACCCCGACAAGTTTTATCATCTTATGATTTAAAAAAAAAAAATGAATTACACGCAAGTTTTCTTGGAACCATTGTTCAGTCAAAGATGTGTATTTTTCGCACATATTCAACTCGAATCAACATGAAGGCTCGAATAAAAAACGGAAATAACCTGCACTATCTATTGTCAATATTTATTGGTGAAATATTAGACTGCCTTTTACACAGAGGGATTCCAAATCTATTTTTGTTCAATAGATATTGAAATATTGATGATTTTATAATGGCATTTGTTTCACTTTTGATAATAAAAGCAGGTTGGTTTCACTTCTACTCGAGTTTCATCACAGCCTCTTCTCAAACAAATTTCAATGAAGATGACACACCATTGCATTTTAGCTGAATTGACAAAAACTCAAAACGTGCAGTCTCATCTTGGATCTACTTTGTCCGATAAGGAGACATTTTTTTCTCCAAACTATTAGTTTTAAATAGCATTATTTTGTCTTTTTACTATCGGCTTGAAAGTTTCATTTAACTTATTTAACAGGTTAAATATTAACTGTTGTCTAGAAACCATGGCAACGAATTAAGGAGACTTTGTTTCTAATTAGCTTGAAAAGGTGTCAGAATCTACAGACAAGTAAAAAAAATAAATGTGGCATGCTCTTTGGAAAGAGGGTAAATGCATCTACAAAAAAGTATCGATTCAGTTCGCGCAGTTTGGCGTGGGTCGATACCTTTTGCTAATGGCCAGTTTTCTGCATGTCCAATGACCATTCTACATCAGCCTGGGTCCGTATTCACCAACCATTCTTAAGAATATTCTTAGTCTTATTCTCCAAGATTGTCCAAATTTGAAAGTAACACAACTTCTGATTGGCTAAACCAAATGGTTTAGCCAATCAGAAGCTGTGTTACTTTCAAATCCAGAAAATGTTGGAGAATAAGACGAAGAATGTTCTTAAGAATGATTGGGGAATACGGACCCTGGATCCAGTTGGTTTTTAAACAAAATAGATATTAATTGTTCCATGATAAATTGATGACTTGCTTGGTATTATGCATGGCGTAGATATCCTAAACCCCATTTTGCCAGTTTATCGCTCAAATTTATGGTTCAACTATCAAACAAGCGTCAGTGAGCCCACGCAGTCGTAAAACGTTTTTTCATTTATCATTGGAGTATTGAGATGAATCTGAAAGGTTTTAATGGAGAATATAGATCAAGATCAGACAGAAAAAGCAATGCAGGCTGATCTCTCCTGTTTTACATCGTCTCATATTTTTTTCTGTAATCTAGTCAAAACGACCTTAAATCAGTAATAGTTTTCCCTTTTCTGCTAAATGGAAAGGTCGACTAATTCAGTTGGTAGTGCATTGGATTAACTCTCACTGACAATGGCTATTTAAGTAACTTTTGTTACATTTGGCCAAGATCACACTGTACAGAACGTGCAGTCTGATCTTGATTATACTTCGTCCGTAATCTGTTACTAAAGTATGACCAAAACCAGCGTCAAATGCAGTGGAAATTCATTGTAAAATTTTGAAAAAAAAAAAAAGTCGAAGATACTCGTAGTTCATGGCAGAGAAAGATTTTTCTACGAGCAACGCCGTCTGTAACGACCTTTGGGTAAATAGCTTTTAAAAAAACATCGTGGGAAAAAGAGAAAATGCTGGTAACCAGCATTTTCTCCTTTTTCCACAATGTTTTCCATCCTATCTAAGAAAAAATTCCGTCATTTAGGCCAAAAATGAAAATGTTTCGCTTAAATGCCGTCAGTGTCAGACAAATTCATCTGGTAATGGGTTAAAAGCTTGTTATTCTCCATGACGATGAATCTCGATAATTCCAGAACTTATTGCTATTTGACCTCTGTGATTTTTATTCAGTACGATCTCGTGATAAGCCCTACTTTAAATCTAAATTGGAATTTATAGCTTTTTCCACTCAAACGTTACCCCGAGAGTGATTTTACATGTTAGAAAAAAAAATGATCACATGTAACTGGATATGTAATTAGCGATATAAAAGGATCAGTAATATTCATTACGAAACAGTTCTAGAAAATTGGAAACATTTCTAGGACACTGACCCATTTATCATTTACTATTTATTAACTCTTTAACAAAAAATTAGACTGGTCCAAATTGAAAGTATTATGGAGACGATGATTTGATTGTTAATTGATTGTATGGTGTTTAACGCCGCTTTCAACATTATTTCAGTTATATCACGGCGGCCAGTGCACCTATCCATGCATTCCTGGAGTTTCTTTTTACCAGTACTCCGCACAATATTCTTTCAAAGCCATTGGCTGCTTTCCCACATAACAATCGTCGAAACAATGTTCAGCGGTGAGAGAGGAATGAATCCTGTCGCAATGACAATCATCAATCCTCGGAAAGAAATTGGCCAAGCCGGGGATCGAACCAGCGACCTCCTATTCTCAAGTCCTGTACGCTACCGACTGAGCTACGGGGGCTTGGCACGACGATTTGAATGTTGCTCACTAATACATATTCTGGTCCTGAAAATAACATTTGGTATGCAATATAATGGCTGTTTTTCCTAATCTAAGGGTCCATTTCATTGATTCAGCGCACTAAAGGTTGACCAGTTCGTATAACGGTATTTTGTATTAGTATGGACAATTAGAACCCTCTAAGAATCTCTTGACCGATAAGAATTGTCTTATCTTTCATCAGCATCATCCCCAACACCCTCCCTGCTCTCCGAACGCCCTCGTGCCCGTAAAGCTGTCTCCATCCGTGCCCGCATCCTTTTCCCCGACCCTGCCCTCGACCCTTGTCCGTAAGCCCCTTCCCGCCGGGATCGCCCTTCCTGCACAACTAGTCTTCCCTGTCCCCCTACCGTCCTCCCAGTCATCGGTCACCCTTCTGCCTCAGTCGCCTTTCCTGCCTCCTTCACCCTTTCTCTCACCATCGCCTCCCTGCCCTCAGTCGCAATATCTACTCTCAGTCGCCCTCAGTCGCAATATCTGCTCTCAGTCGCTCTTCCCGACTTTCGGTTGCACTCCCTGCCCCCGTTGCCCTCCCATTCTCCCCGGTCCTTTCTCTTGCTCCCTTGTACCTTCCATGCCCCTTTTCATCGGACTTCCTGCCCCGTCTTCCGTCCTGCTCCCAGTCGCCCGCTCTCACCCTCCCTACCCACCACAACTTCCGGTCCATCTTTCTGTCCCACATCACATTTGTGATGAGCCCAGCAACTCAGTACGTGCAAGACTTAAAACCAGGGGACTTAAAACCAGGGGGTCCCTGGTTCGAGTCCCCAGATCAGCCAATTTCTTTCCAATGAATGAAGATAGTTCTCGCGACAGGATTCATTCCTCTCTCAACACTGATCAGTGTTTCGACGATGGTAGTGTTGGAAAGCAGCCAGTGGCTTAGGAAGAATAACTTTCAAAGCACCTAGGACCTCATGTATTGACCGATCATTCTAAATTGCTTTCTTGGTCACGTCCCTAGACATTTACATAATTTGTTATTGGCTAAACAGTTTTGGTTTAGCCAATCAGAACTTATGTTATTTTGAAATTTAGAAAGAAATGTTAAAAACCAGAATGCAATTTCAAATCGTTTATGAATACGGCACCATGGCACGTATTCACCAACGATTCTAGATCACAGTCTTAGTTTAATTCTCAAGATTTTCAGGTATTTCAAAGTAACACAATTTCTGACTGACTAAACCTTTTTGATTGGCTAAACCAAAAGGTTTAGCCAATCAGAAACTATGTTACTTTTTAGATCTAGAATAAGACCAAGTATACAATCGAGAAAAATCTTCGGTAAACGCAATTCAAGGGCTCTCATACATTTTTTTTACACCGACTGAAAAAAAAAAAACGAAAGTAGACATTTTATAGGTCATTTAATTGGTATTTAGATAGAGTTTATCAATAATATCGCATCCAAATTGTCGTCACTCCATCGTCGAGGGAACTCAGCCCATTACCATATTAATGGGTGGAGGACTTTTCCTAAACGAAGGTTTCTGGGGGGGAAAAAGGGGTTCACAGTGGAGTGGCACATGTATAAACCTGGATGCAGGCCGATAAAACAATGTGACGGGTAGATAAATTGCTAATACTAAACAGTTTCCTCGTTCGTCACTATATCTCCGATACATGTCGGCTACAGAAGCATAAATTGTATCCATATGAAGGGAAAAAAAAGTGTTCGATATGAATAGTGAGAAAATTGCATTGTGGGATTTGTTACTGCGTATATAATAGCATTGACGTTTAGTGATCCAAAAGTTAGTTGACACCAGGTTGCAAACGAAAAGGAAACAAATAAATACCTTGAAAGTATTGAATGGATTACAGCTGCTGAAGTTGTTGGGTTCTTTTTAGCTTGGTGTATATTTTCACAACAGGTAATTTATTTTATCTCATCTGTTATTTTTCCCCCTAAAATATAGTTTAGTTAATTTTATGATATATATTAAGTTGGGCCCAGTTTTACGAAAAAACTTAAGTTTCTTGTTTTTCTCAAATATACTAACGGACTAGGTTTTTTTCTTAAGTTGGGTTTGTTATTTAAGACCCATTTCACTAACTTTAAAACACTTTAGTAATGTTCTCAAATCCAGAGTTGACACAACGTGCCAGGATCAACTCGGCAAAATAATAGACTTACGTCTGTAATTGAGTTGATTCAGTCTATTTTGCTTAGTTGAGTCTGAAATGTTGAATCATTCAGTCGGGATTTGAGAACTTTGCTACCCAAGTATGTTAATGCTAGTGAAATGCGCCTAAAATAACGAACTGATCTTAACTCTTTACCACACGACAAAAATGTAGACTTGTCCAAATTGAAAGCATTTGCAGACGACAATTTAAATGTTGTTCAAATGGCGGAATTTGTCTTTGATAGGGTAGAAAACATTGTGGGAAAAGGAGAAAATGCTGGTTACCAGCATTTTCTCCTTTTTCCCACAATGTTTTCAAAAGGCTTCTTGCTCAGGGTCGTTAAAACTCGGGATTGTGTGGTAGAGAGTTAAGTGAAAAACTGAGTCAGTGGATCAGCGTAAAAAAAGTAACTTATTTTTTTTAAATGTTTTTTTGTGTGTGAAACCGAGCCCTAGGCCCAGTTTCACGAAAAAAAACTTAAGTTTCTTACTTTACTCAAATCCGCTGACAGACTTATTTTCCGACTTAAGTTGAGTTCGTTATTTGAGACTCATTTCACCAACATTAACAGACTTTAGTAACGTTCTCAAGTCCTGGGTCCGTATTCACCAACCATTCTTAAGAATATTCTTAGTCTTATTCTCCAAGATTTTCTACATTTGAAAGTAACACAATTCCTGATTGGCTAAACCAAATGGTTTAGCCAATCAGGAGTTGTGTTACTTTCAACTGTAGAAAATTCTGGAGAACAAGACAAAGAACGTTCTTAAGAATGGTTGGTGAATACGGACCCTGCAGGTTATTAAAAAATGATTATTAATTAACTCTTTACCAAACAACAAAATTTTAGACTTCTGAACTGACACCATGTTTCAGACTCAACTAAGTTATATGATGGAATTAAGTCTGTTAACTGATTTAAGACCGGTTTCTTTAACCGGTTGAGTCTAAAAAAATGTGGCAACTCGGGATTTGAGAACGTTCTACAGTCTGTTAATGTCAGTGAAATGCATCTCAAATAACAAACTGAACTTAAGTCAGAGCCTGGGATTGTCGGTGAACTTGAGTAAAAATAAGAGACGTAATTTTTTTCGTGAAACCAGGCCCAGGTTCGTTTTCTCAGGGTTTGCATTATTGAGATTTAATTTGTTGTGGCTTGATTTTTTAGTCGTTTCCATATCATTGATGAAAGTGGTATTTGATCTTGGTTTACTAGAAGAAGGAAAAATTGAAAAACGACTTTTTATGTAACAAGTTCTAGAAGAAAATTTCGGGTTAGACAAAAGCCACAGATAGCCGCCATGTACAGTTTTTACTTTTATCCTTAAGCTAGCTAGTGCGACTAAGCGCTTTTTTTTTTTTTTTTTGCAGACAGTGTTGATCAAGATCAGACTGTACAGAACGTGCTGTCTGATCTTGGATCTACGCTGTCTGAGAAGGTGAATTTTTGATTTGAAGAAAAGAATCTCGAAATTGCATTATTTGAGAGTTCTTATCATATATACTATATATGTTCAGTTAACTTACTTGGCAGTTAAACTCTTTTCCAAGCAATCCTGTGTTTTAAATTTCCGAAGGAGTGGCTCTTTTGAAGAAAGCATGGAAAAGGGAGAAAATGCTGGAAACTGCAGACAAATTCCGTCATTCAAGCCACCTTAAACTTGCCGTCTGCAAATACTTCCAATTCGGACAAGTCTGAAATTGTGTCGTCTAGTAAAGACTAAAGGGTCAGTAATTCACCACTAAGCATCAGGATATATTACAGCGTAAAGTTTGACCCTTTAACCTCATAAAAATTGTTTACCTAAGTCATGCATAAACAGTGACGTCCCAATTTGGTATCCAGAAACTCATGCGAAAACGGTTTAATTAAAAGTTTTTACACGAAAGGACATGACCTGAGACAAAAGTGTAGCAGTTCTGTTTGTCCCACGAGCTTTGATTGATTGACTGATTGATTGATTGAGTTTCATTTAGCAGTACTTTGCACAATATTCCTTCAAAGCCACTGGCTGCTTTCCCACATAACCATCGTCGAAAAAAACGATCAGTCGATAGAGAGGAATTAATCCTATCGCGATGACTATCATAAATCCTCGAAAAGAAATTGGGCGAGCTGGGATTCGAACCAGCCACCCACCGCTTTCAAATTCGGCACGTTACCGACTGAGCTACCAAGGCAGGAAGTCCTTGATGACAAGTTGTGATGTTTTTTTTTTTCTTTATAGATACACGTTGACGTTTCAAGTGATTTATAAATCCATGATAAAAATCGAAAATAGATAAACCATGCTCTTTGAAAAGGGGGTTTAATGCATCTGCCAAAAAAGTATCGACTCATGTCAGCCTGCGCAGTCCGCCTCAAGTGATTTATAAATCCATGATAAAAATCGAAAATAAATAAACCATGCTCTTTGAAAAGGGGGTTTAATGCATCTGCAAAAAGTATCGACTCATGTCAGCCTGCGCAATCCGCGCAGGCTGACAAGAGTCGAAACTTTTTGCTCTTCATAAATTTTCTGCATGTCCATTTTACCCCAAGATTCAGCCGTTTATTGGACAAGATTTATTTTATGGACCCATAATTTTTATGTAATGTCTTGATTGGTATAATGCATTATGGAAATACATTAAACCCCCATTTGCCAGAGCGTGGTTCAAAGCCATTGAGTGCATTTTTTAACAAAACACAATGAACTCAAGGCAGATGCTTTCCATGGGGCAGACGCTTTGCTCATAGATTCAGTTTAAAAGCATGTCCATAAGAGCCGTATAAATTAATTTTCTGACGTCAACGGTAAATTAAAGTACTGAAAGTACTGACAGACTAGCGAATTTGATTGTTTGATTGATTAATTGATTGTATGGTGTTTATTAACCCTGTTTTCAACATTATTTCAGTTATGTAGCGGTGGCCAGTGCACATATCCATGCTTTCCTGGAGTTTCTTTTACCAGTACTCTGCACAATATTCTTTCCAAGCCACTAGTTCCTTTCCCACATAACCATCGTCGAAACGTGAGCGAGAAATGAATTCTGTCGCAATGACTATCATCAATCCTCGGAAAGAAATTTGTTAAGGATCAAACCAGCGACCTCCTATTCTCAAGTCCTGTATGCTACCGACTGAACTGCCAGGGCTATATGTGCTATTAGTTAACTATAAGCCAGTTTAAGTTTAACCCTTAACCTGCTAAAAATGTTAAATGAAACTTTCAACCTGATGGTAAACACCTTAATATTGCTACTGCTATTTCACAGTTACACCTCGGAGAAAATCTATCCTCTTATCGGACAATGTAGATCCAAGATCAGACTGCACACACAGTCTGCAAAAGGCCATTGAGTCGCGGTAGTGCTGGTAAAAGAAACTCGAGGAAAGCATGGACAGGTGCTCTGGCCGCCACAATATCACTGAAATAATGTTGAAAACGGCGTTAAACACCATGCAATCAATTAGTCAATATCTGATTGCACAAGATGTAGTTAACTATTTAACTCTCCTTACAAAACCAAAAATTTTACATCCGTCCAAATTCAAAGCTGTTGCAGACCATGAATTAAATGTGGCTGAACTGATGAAACATGATTCCAGAAGGGCAGAAAACAATTCGGGAAAAGGAGAAAATGATGGTTATCAGCATTTTCTCCTTTTCCCACAATGTTTACAAAGGGACCCTTCCCCAGTATCGTTAAAACTTGGGATTGTTTGGTAAAAGGTTAATAGAATAACAATTTAACATAATAGTTCAACTGGACACAATGATCTAAATAATGAATGACTGAAGGAATGACAAGGGTTCCCTGTCCAGTGGAGAGAGTGATACAGAGAGTGCAAACGCATAAATACGCATAGTCTCCCCTCCTTGATGTCTGCATATGTTAATTAATAACCGGAGTGCAATTTTCAAACTTTCCACCCCCCAAACTTTCCCCCCTCCCCTCTGGTTCGTCTCTTCGTCTCTTCGTCTCTTCGTCTGTTCGTCAGTCAGCCGGTTTCGTCAGTCAGCCGGTTTCGTCGGTCAGCCGGTTTCGTCAGTCAGCCGGTTTCGTCAGTCAGCCGGTTTCGTCGGTTGGTCGGTTTCGTCAGTTAGCCGGTTTTGTCGGTCGCCCGGTTTCGTCAGTTTAGCCGGTTTTGTCAGTCAGTCAGTCAGCCGGTCAGTCGGTCAGCCAGCCGGTTTTGTCAGTCAGCCGGTTTTGTCAGTCAGCCGGTTTTGTCAGTTTGTCAGAGCGACACACTTAAACCGTGGACGTGGGCGAACTTGGGGCGTGTCGTTTGGAACAGAGAGCAAACGGAAAAACTTAAACAAACGGAGACCATATTTAAAATGTGCAATATTGACACCCCTTATTAATTAACATATGCAGACATCAAGGAGGGGAGACTATGCGTATTTATGCGTTTGCACTCTCTGTATCACTCTCTAACTCGCCTAGTGCAACTGCACCTGCACCCTTCTAAATGTGCATATATTCCTATATATCCACATTATATTTTTTACTCCTCTTCATCCGAAAAGTAGCCAATCGGCACCGTATTAATTCCATCATCTAATATATGCCTTACGTCTTGCAATGGGTTTAATGCAATCTTTTTAAACTCTTCTGTATATACTTGATGGTTTGAACTTCTGAAGCCTGAAAATGAAACGTGTTTTTCTTCTTGCTCAAAAATACATTTTAGATAAACATTAAACTCTATATCCTTGTTAATACAACAATCAACCACACCTTTAAGTTTTAATGTTTCTTTTGTTTTTCCTTTGTCTTCTACTCTGTACGCGTACGACTTAGAACATGTAGCAGCATAATCTTTTATTGGTTGCCCTTTCGTTTCATCTTTGAAAAATCCCAGCCTGTTTTTATTTTTCATACTATGCAATGGGTGAGACTCTGGATATTTCCATGTATCAAAACAAATATTTAAATCTTCTTTCATATCTTCGTATATATCCTCTGTCTGAATATCTAAAATGAAACTGTCCGTGTCTGTATATAGCAATTTTACCCGTTCTCCATACTTAGACTTTAAATATTCATAGTACAGTTTGTACATTTTTAATTTTGACAATTCCAAAACACAAAAACCAATATATATAGGTTTGTTAGCGTTTACAATTGTTTTTTTCTTTGTTACTGCTACTAGATTTTCATTAAACATTTTAAACCCTGTATACTCCGGGCTTTTTAAAAGTTTTTCAGCTCTTTTTTCTGTGTTTACTATTTCTACATTTGACCGTTTACGTGGGTTCTCTATTGTTTTGCCATATATACTATTAATACACAACTTAAAATATTCTTGTTTACTCTTTTCTTTTGTTTCTCCTCTTTTCTTTGTATTGTTTGAAATATACGGCTCAAGCCATTTTGAAACTTTAAAAATATATCCTCTGTGTATCTTTGTGATTTTAACACCAAGCTCCACATAGAACTTTAATAGTTCTGAATATACCAGATATTCTTTTTTGTTTTTTAAATTTGATACAAGCTTTTGAACACCGTTAATTTTTATATGTTCTGGGCAAGGGGGGTAATCTTTAAAAAATTCTTTCTTGTCTCTCGGAATCTCTAAATCACAAACCAACGCACAGTTATAATTTCTCCAGTTTTTAAATTCTGCTTTTGTTAATTTTCTTTTAATCTCGTATGGCATCGGCTCACTCATAGCCTCACCGTAAAGGTTGTTTTTGTCAATGTAAAAAATGTAATTACTGGGTTTGCTTGGGTCGTAATCACTTAAATATTTGTTGTTGGCTTTAGCATATCGACTAACAGCCATAGACACACCGCCACGAATGCCATTTTCAAAATCTTCATAAATTTCTCTATCTGTTATTAAATTAATTTTTTGTTCTGTGAATTTTAACATATTCATCCATGAAGCGCCGGGTGATGTATAGCCGTAAACAAGAAGATCTAAAAGGTAAGTATCATAATTTAATCTTCTGAAGTTTTCAAACACATCAGCCAGCAAAAAAGTGTCCAATTCACAATATTTAAGCTGATAGTCATTTAAAGTTTTACATCCGAAAGCCGACCAAGCGTTTAAAGCATGGTTGTAGTCTTCTTTACTGATGCCTTCTTTTTTTAACGTTGAATAAAAAGCTTCTATTGGCGGCAGGCTTGTTTCTTTTGTTTTGTTAAAACAATTCATATATTCATACGGATAGACTCCTTTCGCTGTTAACAACTCAACCGGAACATTCGGGAAAGCCCGAGCTGTATATTTAAAAGTGTTTTTAAAATCTTCTTTGCTTGTATCTTGAACCAGCTGAGACAAAGAAGAAGACAAAAATTTAAAACTATCTAAAAATCGTATTTCGTGTCTTTTACCTGATATATAGGTATATTTAGAAAATGATATATATTTTTCTTCTGTTGATGGTAAAACTGAAAGATGGCCCGAATATTCAGCCAGTTTTAAAATGAAAAGGTGAGCATCGTATCCACTTAAGTTATGACATAGTACAGGTGTTAAGTTTGAAGGTTCTCTTTCGTTAAAGAAGGCTATATTTGCTTTTTGTATTTCATCCATTAAACTTTTAACAAACAAAGCGGCCACGTCTTGACCTTCTTTTTGAATTACAAAGCTTACCTTTTTACTTCTATATATCCTTTCTTTTTTTGAGACAACAAAGAAACAAAAGCCGGAGGGTTCATGTTTGTTTAATTTTTTTGTTTCTCCTTCTTCATTTTCACATTTCATTAAAAAACTTTCAAAGTCAAAGTAAACCGTAATATTTGGTTTTTCTGTTTTTGTTTTAAATTCCAAAATGGCGGCTTCGCTGTCTTCCTCTGGTAATTGTAGAAGTGTAGTATCAGAACAGTTTAATTCATGCTGTTTTAATTTTCCTTCTTCTTTAAAAACACGCTGGCACTTGTAGCAAAAATACAACCGTCCGTTATGATTAGACAACTGAGAAGAAAGAAGACGGGTCAAGTCAGCTATTAAATAAAAATGTTCTTCATAGTACAATATATATATTTTTTCTCCTCCTCTTTTTCCTTCGTCAAATATCACAGGCGTCCTTTTGTTTTCATTGTCTACACCATATACAATTAAATGAATATGAGGATTACGATCCTGGAAAAGTTGAAGGTCATTAGCTGATGTTGGATAGTTAATATCTGTAAAATCGGCGTATTTGTTTGGTTCTTCTTTTTGTTTCTTTCTTAAGTCTTTTGTAATTCTTCCCCTGTCCTTGTTTTTTGGGTTGAAGTGACGGAGTATACACCAGTAAAAACAGCGGTCATCTCCAGAAAGAATACAAACCACGGCACGTTTTAAAATTAGCCATTGTGGGAGCTTGTTGTTTCCACATCCACCTTTAAAAGGTGTATATTTTCCATAGTTAATACTTACATATTCAAAATTTAAAAACTTCCATCCTGAACCTTCATAATCTTTTTTGTAAAAGTTGTTTAATACTTCTTGTATCATTTGATTAATTGTTTTTTGTTTGTTGTTCCATTGATATATTATATGAGGTGTTGAATTGAAATAAAATTTTTTTGTTTGTTCTCCATTTGTCATTTTAACACAGACGCTTAATATAGCCTTGTATCCTGCGTTTTAACTTAAAGACTCGGCAGCTGTTGGCCTATACTTTGACAAAAACCCCTCCATACTTAAATATTTTGTTGTACTTGGAACATTTAAAAATGTTTGTTTAAAATATCCGTTTAATGCTGAAGTGACTGTTTTGTTTTTTGGTCGTTCTTGTATTTGTGTAATTTTTGCCGGAGCTGTAGACTTAACCATTTTAACAACTCCATTTTTAACAACAAATTTATAATACTGACTCATTTTTTATTTTAAGTAAAAATGAGTTAATTAAAAATTAATAGAAATGCCTAAAAACTCAAACACTGAAGCAAAAAAGAAAACGGTGGAATTTGTGGAGCCAACAGCCCCACCTTCTCCACCATCGCCCCCGGTTCCTATCTTGTCTCTTGGCCCTGAAAATGCTATTAAGGGTGAGAAGAAGACGGACAAAATTTATTTTTCAGATATTAGACAAAATGGAAAGACTGGTGTTTTTACTAATATTGTAAGTAGGACGCCTGAAGACAAACCGACACTTTTGACATTTGGTTCAAACAAATATATTAATATTGAGTTGAATGAAATGTTTGAACAGTTCTTAATGGGTGTATATGCGAGGTTTGACCCTGAATATCTTGATTTGATTAATGATTCATATCAAATTGAGGGAGTCTTGGAAACATACAGAACCTAGGGCTTCGTAAAATGTAAGGTCGACCTTGAACGGTTTAATAGTTCTTTCTTTTCATCTGTCGAGAATGAAGGAGGTATTAAGAAAATTAAACCGTTGGATTCATCTAATTTTATGTATGATAGAATTACGAACGGTGTATATACTTTAAAGGTTTCTGGATTGTGGAGAAAAGAAAGCCTGGTAAATGGTAGATATCATACAACTCATAGTGGTATTACTATTAAAGTTTTAAACGTTCTTGTTAATGGCTATGCCAACTCTGAAACTGATGCTGATGAATACGAAAACGCCCAGCTTTCACAACTCAGAGAGGACAGCCTTGCCCTCTTGTCTGAGTAAAAAATATATGTAGGACCTTTAACTCATGGTGTGCTGTCTTGTTTTACTCCATTTTTTTTAATGATACTTCTGAAAGGTATCATTAAAGTTTTTGAAAATATTTTTAAAAAATATATTTCTATTAAAAAGGGGTGGGTTTCATTCGGACGGTGTGGGTTTGTAACATTTTTGTATTCTCCTTTGCATTTCGCTTTAATTTCCATATATTTTACCAGAACACCGGTAAAATATATATTTTTCATTTTAATAGTGTTGTTCAAACTGTTGGGGTTCATATATTGGCATGTAAAACCTACCAAACCCATGCCTATATTTTCCATTGTATCTTGGGCTGCTTCTATCAATCACAGCAAAGCCGAACGGCTCACTCCAACAAGTATACAAGAAGTTTTTAAATTCTTCTAGTGTCATATCACGGCTTACGTAATCCATGTATATATTTTGTATGTCTTTGTCTGGAACATCAAAAAGTATTAATAGGTTTGTGTTTCCTCGTATTGTATGACGAGGCAAAGAAAAAAAAGATTGAGACAAATAAAAACAGTCTGTGTTGTTGTGTCTTCCTCTTGTATAGTATTTTTCTGGTACGTCTTTTTTTCTTTTAACAAGTCGTCAAATATCATTAAATTTTTATTAGAACTGCTTAAATCTCGAGGGTCAGGGACTGTATCATCACTTTCATTAAAACAAGGTGTGATCTTTGTTCCTTTCTTCTTTTTTGTTTCTTCTTTAATTTGTTCTAATAGTTCTTTTTGTGGTATATCACGGCTTTCAATCTCCTCCATGTTTTCAAATATTCCATTAATAGCCTCTTTTGTCAATTCATGTTCAAGAGCTTCTCTTAAAAGTATATATTCTGGCTGTTGCTTCATTGACTTCCCGAATATATACAAATGATCGTAATCCAACCATCCAGGTCTTAAAAGAAGATTTAAAAGAGTTGTTGTTTTTCCACAACCAGACTCACCTATTATTAAACCTCGTATGCTGCGTGGCAACATCGGGCTGTTCTTTCTTTTTGTCTTGTTTAAGTTGCAGCTATAATTTCTAATTTCCATGTTCTTTAATTTAGAAAAAAATTTATTAAAATTAAAAATATGATTCTTAAATATTGTATATATTGTAAAATGTATATTACAGATGATGATCCTTTTAATTTAAAAGGTGGGTGTTCTTTGTGTGGAAAGATTAAAATACGACCCTCAAAAGAAGAGCCACCAATAAAAACCAGTCTTGTTTTATTGGGTTTTGATAATCCAGACGATTTAAAACCCTGGATATTACGCCCACTAAATGAAAAAGAAAAGGAAAACACAAAGCCTTTAATTTTGGATTGTGTTGGTTTGTTGTTTTAGTTAAAATAATATATTAAATAAATGAGTTTAATATATTGTGTACGATGTCGAAAGAAGACAAATACATCAAACTTAACACAAACGACATTAAAAAACGGGCGACCTGCATTAAAGGGCGTCTGTTCAGTTTGTGGAACAAAAAAGACCCAGTTTATTTCAGACTCGACGAAGAAGAAAGGAAAGAAAGGGGGAAGTTTAATGAACAAATTTATTAATACTCTTCCTTTTGAAATGCATCTTCCAGGACACAACTTCACGGGACAGGGTACCAATCTTAAGAAAAGATTAAACCCTGATTTAACACCCAAAGCGTGGAGTATGCCGGTTAATCGGGTTGATAATGCAGCTTACCACCATGATGTCTGCTATTTAAAACATACTGATACAGCCACGCGTAATAGCCTGTGTGACGCTGATATGTTAAAAGAACTAAAAGGCATATACAACCCAACATTAAGGGAGCGTTTGGATCGGGCTTTTGTTACTCCTATAATTGCAAGTAAAAAACGTTTTGGAATGGGACACAGTAAAAAAAAAAGTTGTCATTAAAAGACGTATCTTTAAGTGATGAACTACACAGGCCAACACGCCGGAACTTCCCCACTCGTCGGGTGATTGTAAAAAAATTAAATGATACGTGGGCTGCTGATTTAATGTTCATACCAAAGAAAATACGGAAGGGTGAAGCTGAAGGAATGGAGGAGATTGAACAACTACAACAAGAAAAGAAACCACAGACAGCCAGCGAGAAACAGACAGAAAATTTAAATATTTTTTTGGTTGTTGTTGATGTGTTCAGCCGTTACGCTTGGGTTCGTGAGATACCCAATAAACAGGTTAACAGTGTTGTAAAAGCTTTTGAAGACATTTTTAAAACGTCAAACAGACGACCTTTAAAGCTTTGGACTGATAGAGGGGGTGAATTTACGGGCTTGATTGACAAAGAAGAAGAAAAGCCTAAAACAGCCTTTCAGTGTCCTCATTGCAATGAATATTTTAAAAGTAAATCAGGCTTAACACAGCATATAAACCGTTTTTGTCCTGTTTTACATCCAGAGAAAGCAAAGGAAGAAAAGACAAGACTTAAAGGGGTTGAGTTGTATCATACAGAAGGCAGACATAAATCATCAATAGCAGAAAGATTTATTAAAACTTTAAAAGATAGAATAGGGCGATATATGACAGAATACAATACAACGGATTACAAGCCTCATTTACAAGAAATAGTAAAAGATTACAACGAAACACCACACAGGAACTTTAAAGAACAATACACGCCGGAAGAAGCAAGCAAGCCGGAAAATGAAGAAAAGATTTACAAGGAATTTTATGAAAATCCAAAGCTTAAAAAGTTTAAACCTGATAGGACGACACAAAAAACAGTTTTAGAAGTTGGGGACTTAGTGAGGATACCAAGAAGAAAAACGGCAGGATTCGAAAAAGGTTTTACTGCTAATTGGACAAAAGAAATATTTAAAATTCGTGAAATAAAAAATACAAATCCTACAACTTACTATTTAAGCGATGCCAAAGCTCACCACATAGAAGGGGCTTTTTACAGGCCTGAACTACAAAAAACACGTTTTAAGTTCCAGGAATGGATGGGAGACAACAAGCCAAGGATTAAAGAAAATGCAAGTTTAGGAATGCAAGCAGTGGCAGCAGAAGCACAAAGGCAAAAGGAAAAGAAACAAAGACAGAGAGACAGGAAGAAGCAAACAGCAGGAGGATTAGAAGTTTCTAAAACGGTACGTAGCCTACCAATTAAATCATTAAACAACTTTGAAATTACTGATATATGTAAACATTTTAAAGGATGGCGTGGTGTCTTTTCTCGTGATGCTTTGCCTAAAAAACCCAATGTTTACGAATGTGGAATATTAAACCTTGATGACTCCGACGGCCCGGGTACACATTGGACGGCTTGGCATAGAAACAAAAAGAACAAATTCTATTTTGACAGTTACGGCCTACCTCCTCCACTTGAAATACAAAGATATTTAAAAAGTCCGATTTCGTATTCATCGGACCAGATACAAAGACCAGAAACTGTTATTTGTGGTCATCTTTGTATTCACGTATTAGAAAAATGAAACGAAGGCTTTCATATTCAACCTGTCGTATCTCATTTAATGGATTTAAAAGAAAACGGTTTAATTTAAAATATGAGTTATCCAGTTACAAAATTTGGAAGATTAGAGGAAGAGATTAGAGAGCTTGAAAGTGAAGCCGAAGCAATAGCGGGAGGTGTTTCCCTTCCTTTCATTGTTGAAAACTTTCTGGGGAAAGATGGGGGAGAAATGAGGGGAGATATAGACATGACAGGGCAAAATATTAAAAATTTACCTGACCCAACAGAAGGGCAAGAAGCTGCCACTAAAAATTATGTTGACACTGCAAGCGGTCATTCATTTTTTAGAAGAAAACCCAACGCCGGATATGTAGCAAGTAAAGATTTAGATATGAATGAACACAGACTTTTAAATTTACGTATGCCTGTAGATAACTTAGAAGCAGCAAATAAACTTTTTACAGAAATTACGGTTAATGATTTAAAAGCAAGGTTGGAAAATAACAACCCATTTTTTTTAAATACCAACAAACACAAAGCAAGGGGAAATATACACATGCAAAATTTTAAAATAGAAGGTTTGCCTTTTCCCGTGAATGACAAAGACGCAGCAACTAAAGTATATGCTGATGCTCTTGTTGAAGATAGAAGGCGAAGAATGGAAGCTAATAATCCTTTTACTTTTCAGAATGATGTGTATACAGCAAAAGGAAAAATAGATTTACAAGGTTTTAAAATAGAAAATGTTGCAAATCCGGAAAATCCCAAAGATGTCGTAAATTTAGGATATTTTAAAACGAATACAACACATGCTTTTGTAAGAAAAAACGGGGGTTTCGAGGCTCAAGAGGCAATATATTTAAGAAACAAGAAGCTAGGAGGTTTAAAAGATCCAGTACAAGACAGAGAAGCAGCAAATAAAAAATATGTTGACGAAGAAATAGAAAAATTAAAGGACTTTTGTGAAGAAAAAACAGCTGATATTGTTGCTGCAGGTGGAAACGTTGATGCTGCGGCTTTGGATGCTGTTAAAATAGATTTAGAAAAAAAATCAGGCATTTAATACAAGGAATAGAAAAACATTTAATGCAAGGGGAAACATTAACATGAAACAAAAGACGCTGCATAATCTACCGGAGCCAGAAGAAGAGACGGATGCAACAACTAAGGGCTATGTGGATGAAATGAAAGAATTTTTTGAAGAGAAGATTAAAGAACTGGAAAAACCAGAAGAAGTTAAAGAAAACAGGGATATGAAAGGTTTTAAAATTGTTAATGTGGGTGATGCTGTTGATTCTGGAGACGTAGTGAATAAAAAATATGTTGATGAAGAAGTAGCAAAAATAGTTGATGAACAAGAAAAATTAAGAGAAACATTTAAAAGAGTTGTAAACAATGCTTTTAATCAACTTGAAACAAGTATTAATGAAGGGGAGGACAAGGTAACAAAACTAGAAGAAATTTTTAATGAAGCTGTAAATAGACTCGAAACAGAAAACCAAGACAGAAAAGAAGAAACGGGGCGGATACGTGGGCTGTTTAATGAAAAAGTAAAAGAGTTAAATGAAGCAGATGGGAATATTAAAAATGATATTGAACAATTAAGGGTATTTTTCACGAATGAAGCAGCACAACACAAAAACATGAGAGGGTTTAAAATAGTAAAATTGGGAAATCCGGAAGATGAACAGGATGCAGTTAATAAAAACTATGTTGACATCAATGTAAAAAAAGCCAGTGAAAATATAACCAACATGGCTCTATTTTCCTTTTCTCATTCTACTATTTTAATACGTGGTGAACTAGAAGGCCCGATAATTGGAATAGATGAAGTTGAAAATGCAAATAGAAGAATACCAACCACTAACGGTGGTTTAATTAGTGTAGATGAAAAAGGCACACCAATATTACCTAGTATTGTATATTTTGGAAAGCATGACGGAGGAGAGGTTGCATACAGCGCACAAGGAAAAATAAAAATTAAACCTAGTTATATTTTTCCATTTCCAGGCGCCATTGTTAAAACTTCAGCTATTTTTATGTATGATGATGGAAATGAAAAAGAAGAAAATTTTAAAGTGGTTTGTAGAATTACTGAGGGTGATGATGGAGAGGTAAGGCCAGGAGAAAAGGAAAATACAGATTTAAGTAAAGGAATAGTGGAAGGAATAGGAAGAAAAAAAGAATATGAATACAATTGGAAGAAAAAAAACAAGTGGGAAAGTTGTACAACATTGTGACAAACCGGGGGAAATTGAAAAAAATAAGTTTAATGAATGTTCAAGTTTAATTGTGTATTTTAAGTCATCACATCCACAAGTTAAACGATGTGTGTTAACGTTTGCTGTTCAGCTTTTTAATTTCATTAACGTAAAAGAATTTTTAGAAGCAGTTAAAAATTTTAGTAAAGATTAAAGGATTAAAACCATTTCATAATATTTAACCTTTTACTAGGTTACATATTACACATTGTATATTTTTCGTTCTTCGTTAATATCCCTCAAAACTTTACTAATACTACAAAACCCATAATCCTTTATAAACTGGTCTTCTTTCATTTCCAGTAAATTCTCCAATATATGGGGTCTGTTTTTCCTTTCTTTTGTTCCTTCTTCTAGGCAAAAATAAACCTCTACATCTGGAAAAAAGAAAAGGGTGAGTATTTCATCCAGTTCATCAATCTTTTTAATAATATCATCTGTGTTTTCATCGAATAAAAATATATCGTCATAACGATATATATAGACATTAGACACAACAAGACAAGACACATATAAATTAAAATGTTCTTTTTCTTGTTTTCTTTTGCTCCACTCATAGTAAATAAAAGACTTGAAACGTTTTAAATATGTAATCGGTCTATCATATGATATATACTTGTTAGGTTTCGTTGGAGCAAATTTAAACTTCATCTTACTGTAAAAGTCCCCTGTTTTGTTTGTCTCTTTCTTTGTATGATTAAACTGATTTTTTAAAACCTCTGTACACTGATTTATAAAATTTGTACTCATTTTATAAATCAATATTTTATTTTAAGACATTTAATTTTTTATATTTGCTTCGTCAACTCTTTCAATTTTAACGATCCCATCATCGTCATACGTGAGGTAATATTCACCGTATTTAAATTCGTTAATGTTTCTATTCCAAAAATCACGAGCTTCGTTTTCTGTATACATATCAATATCATTTAAAGAAGGCTTCATTAAAAGCGTTCTCCGTCTTTCAGTTTTAACTTCTTCCATTAGATTAATGAGATAATCTTTAATACTTCTTTGTTTTTTCCCACTCATTTTTAAAAAAAAAATATTTTTTAATACAATTAAATTTTTCTTTTAATAGTGTTTTTTGTTCTACATATAGGACATTTTTCATTAGATGTTTTTTTATCACATTCCTCACAAAAAGGCACATGTCCGCAAATACAAAAAAGTATATTTGGTGGTTCAGATTGACAAATTACACAACTGTCAAATTTAAATATTTCTTTGCCATTAATAGAATTAGAAGGAGATGAGGACTGCCCTTGTTGGTTTCCTAATCTAATCTCATAAATTACAGTTGACGTTTCTCTTTGTCTTTCTCGTCCTTCTTCTAATTCTCGTATTCTTACACCCTGTTGATATAACCTTCCACCTAAATCTGTTAATTGACGACTTAAAAATTCATTTCTTTCTCTTAAATCTTCATCACCATACAAGTTAAAGCATCGTCCACTTTTTCTATTAAATTTTTCAATTTCTAAATTAATTTCATTTTCTAATTCATCGTATAAAAACATTTTTAAGTTTGTTTTTTGCCATCCTTCAACATTTAAAGGATGAATAGCAATTAAATAAAATTTCATATTTTCGAAATGATATTGTTTAAAAATGTTGTCTATTTCATTAAGACGTTTTAAAATATTTCTACTATCTGTATCAAAAAAATCAATATTAGCAAGTTTATAAATTGTGTTATTTCTAACAAACATACCACTTAAAAACAAACCATCCCTAAAAAACAAACCACCCCTATATTTTTCATTTTTTCTTTTGCTCCATTCATAGTATATAGAAGGAAACAAGTTTTTTAAATATGGGTTAATTCTATATTTAGTACTTGAAAATGTAAAACCCAAATCTTCAAAATATGTATTTTCTTCTTCTCCTCCTCCTGTATATTTAGAGTGTTTAATTTTGTTTATTAACACTCTTTGTAGTGCGTATTTCTGCGCTTGTTTTTCCATTTTTTATTAATACAAGATTTTATTTAACACGTTTTCAAATTTTAATTTAATTTAGTTAATTACTCTTAAAATTAAAAAAATGACATCATTACAATTAGTACTATCTGAAAACAAAACAGATTTTACAACGAATTTTAACCCCTCCATTAATTTAAACCAACCTTGTGAATTGGCTTTAATTAATCTTGAAACATATTACAGCATTCCAAATATTAAACCCGGTTTTGATAGCTTTAAACTTAACAAAGGAGAAAATTCACATGATATTACATTAAAAACGGGTAGCTTTAGTTTAGTTGATATTAACCGCTCCATTGAAGCTATATTTGATACAAAAAATTTAAAAAATGTAAACAATGAATACCCTGTTAAATTACACGGTGATTTAAATACTTTTAAAACTGTGATGTTTATCCAACCCGGTTACAGTGTTGATTTTTCATCAAACTCATTAAATCGTATTCTAGGTTTTGAATCAAAACTATATACAGCAGGAAATCATGAAAGTGAAAATCCTGTTAATATACTTGCTGTTAATAGTATTTTAGTAAATTTAGATATTATCAGTGGTTCATATGTGAAGGGGCAAAAAGGAAACACAGTTTACTCATTTTTCCCCAGTGTTAACCCCGGTCATAAAATTATAGAACGTCCTCCATATCCCATTTACCTACCTTTACTTTTAAATGATTTGCACACTGTCAGAGCAACTTTAACTGACCAAGAAGGGAATTTAATAGATTTGAGGGGTGAAAATATAACAATGCGTTTTCATATTAGGGAAATTAAAAACAATTAAAAAAAAATGACTAAAACTACCTATATTGAAACAAAAATTAATCTTTCTGATGGGCAAAAAGAAAAAGTATCATCAGCATACAAAAACAAGTGTCAAGCATCATTAAACCTAAAGCCTGAAAATGCCGGCGGTTCTGAAAGTTTCTATTTTACAAAAAGACAACTGGCAAGAATGAAAAAGGCTTTTGATGCTGGTAAAGGTGTAAATATTAATCTTTCATTTGCACAGATTAGATACAATGCTAAACATGGGGGCTTTCTTGCTACTTTGGCTGGTTTGGCTGCTCGTGCTCTTCCTGTTGTTGGTGCCGTTGCTAAAAAGGTACTCCCCGCCCTTGGCCTTGGTGCCATTTCTGGATTAGCAGACAAGGCAGTTAAGGCAATTTTTGGAGATGGCTTGTATTTGTCTAAAAATGGGCATGTGGCACAAGTTGAAACAGATGGGCACGGTTTGTATTTAACTCCCATAGATGTAAAAGGTTCGGGTTTTAATGGCGATGGTATGTTTTTGGTAAAAAATGGAAAAGTACAGGATGGCAGTGGTCTGCTTTCTGGTATCCCTTTAATTGGTCCTTTGCTTAAATCTATAATTTAATATTATAAAATATGAGTCAGCCAAAAACAATTTATTGGAGTCCTCACGAAGGTCTTAAATTTCCAGCATTAAAAAGGTCTGGGACAACCTGGCTAATATACACACAGTCAGCCTTAAAGCTTGAGCCATCAGAAAAAAAGACAATCGGCTTAAACTTTGGCTTTGTACCAGCTGGCGGGTTGGTTCTGGTTGTCCCGACTGATGAGATTAAAAAAAATCTAGAATTTAAAAATCCGTTCTTCTGTGATTTCAAGACAGAGAACATTAAAACAACGCTATATAATTTTTCAAATACAACCGTGTTAATACCAGAAAAAACACCGTTGTGTTTTATAAAATACTTAAAACCTTAATGAACTATTATAAAATGACAGAGTTAAAGGAAGAAACAAACAACAGCGGGCTGTATCCCTCAGTTGTAAGACCCGACCCATCCGCCCCGGTTGCTGTGTTTGAGATGACAGACAGCGGCCAGAGTTTCAGACTTAATAAAATTTCAGAAGTCCAGAAGTTTTTAGAAGAAGAGGTAAGAATTAGAGGGGCCCTATCAAAGAAGTATATAAAATATAGTAAATATGTAGACAACGTTGAAAGTGGGTTAACAGTGGTGGCACTAGGAGCAGGAGCCGGAGGGATCGCTTTGTTAAGTACAGTAGTGGCTATACCGGCAACGATAGGCCTGGAGATTGCGGCGCTGGTGGTTGGACTAGGAGCCATAACCAGTAAATTTTTTACAAGAAGAGCAAGAACAAAGGGAGAGAAACACGGAGAAATAAAAAGTATTGCTGCGGCTAAGCTTGATACTGTTAATACTCATATATCAAAGGCTATAGCTGATAACAAGGTTACACATGAAGAATTTACGCTAATCATGGAAGAACTTACAAAATACAAGGAACTAAAGGAAGAAGTAAGAACCAAGACCAACAAAAAAAAGAAGGCAGAAGAAGAAAACAGTTTAATAGAGAAGGGGAAGAGAGAAGCCCGAGAAGAGTTTCGCCGGTTGGTGGAGAAAAACCAGGGCGGACCCCTCCCTTACTAAGCTTCAAGATGCCGAACTTTAGTTTTAGTTGTTCTTGTGTATGTAGTAACATAGAATAAAATATATTAAGTCTTTGATTTAATATATTTTAAGTTTTATTGACCATTAAAAAAAATGTCGTTTGTAAACATCAAAGATATCAACCGGAGAGATGAAATTGTTAAAAATTTTCTTTCTTTAAAAAAACAAATACAGGCAAGGGACAGGATGGAAAAAATGGGAGAAATTGGGAGAGAAGAAGTATTAAGTAAATTTTTTAAGCCTGTTACAAAAGGAACAGAACAACTAGGAAAAAAACTTACAGAAGAAATTGGTAAAATTGCAAAACCAGCTACAAGTACAGAAACAGCTACAAGTACAGAAACTGATGCGCCGTCTCCTTCTATTGATGAAAAGGATGATGAAGAATTATATACATACGATGACCCTGAATTAAATGTATATTTAAGAAATATACAAAAAAATAAAACCATTCAGACGGTTAATACAGAAAAAGGTGTATATTTAAAAATAGCTAATCAACCTTTAGTTGTTTCAAAAAACAATATTAAATATTTGGGAAGTGAATACAAAAGAACGCCTGAATTAATGGAATTAATTTTTTCTTCTAATCCTCCACCCAATTCAAAAAGCAATCATCCGAAAGCTTACAAAGATTTTAAAGATATGATGAGAGACGCTGACATTCTTCTCGAACGAAGCCCATTAACAGGTGCTCCAATTTTTAGTAAAAGAATAGGAAGAAAAGGTGACAGGTGGAATAATCTTTTAAGTGTAGTAGGTGAAGATTTAAAACGTGAACAACAAGAGGGTGAAGGTTTACTTGATACAGCAGGAAAATTAATTAAAAAGCATCATGATGCAGAAACAAAAGCAAGAGAAAAACGCGGAGGTAAACAAAAAACAATAATCCTTCCTTCTGACCCTATAGCTTTAGCCGATCGTTTAAGTCTTTTGTGTGGTAGTATTAAAGCTGGTAATACTGGGCTTAAAAATGAAATGGTTGAGGTTTGTAATGCTTTGATTAGAAAAAAATTAATGAGTAGAAAAGACAGGGATGAGCTTTTAAACACCGTTTAAATTAAAAAAAAGTATAATTAAAAAAATGATCATTATAGAAGATGAACCAGGCTATCAAATGGAATACGTATACGGAGGAGCCGGCTTTTTTACTCCAGTAGCTGACTTCTTTTCCCGTGTTTTTTCGAGTGGTGCAAGTAAAGCAGCACAAAAAGTAATTAAAACAACAGCAAAAAAAATTGCTACTGATACAGGTAAAAAGCTTGTAGAAGAAGGAAGTAAAAAGGCTGAACAGATTGCCAGAGAAAAAATTAAAAGTTTATTGAACAAGAAACAAACAAACAGAAGAAGAAAAGTTTCTGAAGCTCCACCTGTTGCATCGATTCCCCTCGACTCCCCTAATTTCGGAGTGACACCAAGAAGAAAGGGGTTAAATGAAGGACTCGGTATTAAAGTCATTTAAAACATTAAAACACTAATGTAAAAAAATAAAATGGCTAATTATGCAATATTGAATTGGAAAGAAGAAGTTCCTGTTGATGAAACAATTGAAAGTTATCAGTTTCATGAATATCCACCAGACAAGGGAACCACCCAACTAAACACACCGGGCGAAATCAGGCTCACAATCGAATCACAGGATGTTTTTACTCACACTGCTAAAAGTTACCTTCATATTATTGGATATATACAATCCACGGAAGAAGTAACAGGAGGGAGTAATAAATACCAAAGAGCTGACCGGGTAGCTTTAGTAAATAATGGTTTAATGTATCTTTTTAGTCAAATAAAATTTATTCTTTCAGGTCAAGAAGTAGAAAATATATTATATCCAGGACAAGCCACCACAATGCTGGGAATGTTGAAATATCCTGATGATTTCAATAAATCAAGAGGATTAAACCAGTGTTGGTTTAAGGACTATGAAACAGGTGGAACCGATGCCCTTAATGTTGGTTTTGATACAGGACAAAAATTAATATTGGGAGGTAACACCCCCGGTAATTTTTCCTTTTTAATTCCCGTTTCTCATATTTTTGGATTTTTTGAAGACTACAATAAAATTATATACGGAGTAAAACAAGAGATCAGCTTAATACGAAAAGGAGACAATGAAGCTATTCATATTGCTGACGGTAATCGACGAGTAGCAGGCGCGCCAAAAGACTATGGGCGGGCAATGTTACGAATTTCGAAGCTTTCTTGGTTTGTTCCTCATGTGTTGCCTTCTGACGAAGAAAGATTTAGACTTTACAAGCAAATAGATAGCAAAATTGAAACAAAATTAGGTTTTAAGAGTAGACAATGTGAAAGCATCATAGTCCCAGAAGCTCGGGAATTTGTTTGGAGGTTGGCAGTTAAGTCAGCAGCAGAAAGGCCACGGTTTTTAGTTCTTGGATTTCAAACAGGAGATCCAGAATTGCAAACAAGAAACTCTGCTATTTTTAATCATCTAAACTTGACAAATGTACATGTGTATTTAAATACTGAATGATATCCTGAAATAGACTACAATATTAATTTTAATGAGAATGAATACTCACGCGCATTTTTTGAAACTGCCAACTTTAGATATATGACACAACACATACCAGAAGTAAACTCAAACTTTTCTATCAATTCAATAGACTTTAAAAATTTGTATCCTCTCTTTGTTTTTGATTTGTCAAAGCAAAAGACAAGGCTGAGGGCTTCAGTTGTTGATATACAAGTCAGGGCTAAATTTGGCGAAAATGTTCCTGCTAACACAAGGGCCTTTGCTGTAGTATTGTCTGATAAAATATTTAACCTTCAATCCGATGGAAAGAAGATGAACCCGGTATTTTAAACAATTAATTAATTAAAAAATCTTAATATGTTTAATTAAACATATGAAGATTAAATTATATCATTGTATAGTGTAGTGTAACAAGCCTGTCTTTTTTTTGGCTTTTTGGATGTTTTTTAGTACCACTTAATAAAACTTTTATGGGAGCTTTAACCTTTGTTAAATCTTCTATTTTTTCTAATTCATCTTGTAAAAAGTAACCCTTTAATGGATATCTTTCTTCATCTTTTGTTTTAACAAACAACATTTTTATAAGTTTGGAGCCGTAATTGTATTCAGAATATGCAAAAGCTTCATATTCACCCGGTTCTATTTTTGTTATATCTAGTATACTTGCAGGTTTGGGTTTTTCTAATTTTTCTAAAGGTTGATTAATTTCATTTAATTCCTTTTTTAATTCTTCATATCTTTCAATTACGTTTTCAATGTCCACATTAATATTTTCTATTTTTGTTTTAAGAGATACCAACCATTCTTTTTTTAATACCATTTCGTAAGGGCTTCCTCTGCTATATTCTTTTCTTTTTATAAAACAAAGTTTAATTGCTTCTATTGGCATGTAAAAAATTTTAACACCTTTCTTTTTGTCTGTTGGGTTTACACCATCAAATTCTTCAAAAAATGGAAATAATTGTTTTTCATCTAACAAAGCATGTTTTAATTCTTTTGTTGGAAAACAAACACCTTTTTCTTCTGTATTTCCATATGTAAAAAGTATCCTAATTGGTTTTTCTTTAATTCTCTCATTGTATTCACATATTTTAAAAGCATACACTCTAAAAAACTGTGCTTCTAATAATTCTTCTTCTATTTCTCTTTGATTTGTATTAATTTTTAAATCTTTTTCTAATGTGTCCCTTCGTTTTTTTGCCTTTTCATATTTTTCCAAAAGTATTTTATTTTTTTCCATTTCTTCTTTAATTTTTCTTTCTCGTATTTCTTCTACCATTTTTGTTTTAAAATGTTCATATCCCTGTTTTTCATACCATTCATAACGTCTAAGCTCATATTCTTCTTCTTCTAATTTTTGTTTTCTTTTTCTTGTAGAAAGTAAAACAATATTAAAACTTCCATCTGTTTTAAAAGGTTTGTTTAAAATTTTTCTTTTTCCTGCTTCACCACTACCATTTTTAATTCTAAACCTAAACTGTATATGTTCAGTATCTGGACAAAAATCATTCATATCACTTAAATCTTCAAAGCGTTCATAATCTAAAGTTGGTTGATTTGTGGGGGTTAAAAATGTTGGTCCTGATCTCATGTATTTTTTTCCCGGTTCAAAAAATAAATATTTTTCACCATCTATAAGTTTAATTTCATATTCTGTTAAATTAATTTGTAAATTGTGAAAACCGAAATCACTCATAACCTCTTCTTTTGCATGTTCCCAACGATTTAAAAATTCTTCATCTGTTTCATTTTCTTTTTGTTTTAACTGTGGATAGTTAACCCCGCAAAATCTTCGTGTAGTACTCATACCATATAAAACTATAAGTATTTCTTTTGTTGTTCTATTAGCAATTACACAAGATTTACTAATATTAGACACTAAATTTAAATATTGGTTAGTTTTTGGTCGAATGTGAAAAATTTCCTGCTTTTTAATAATTCTGTATTCTTCGTTTAAAACTTTAACATAATCTGTATCTGTTTTTGCTGTGATAATTGAAACCTCAAGACGTGTTACACCATTTTCATTAACTTGTGAATGTTTATAAAGTTCTTTAAGGTGATGGTCTTGGTGATTATAAGCATATTCTGCAAGATGAGCCCCGTAATGTTGCTGTGTGTTTCCTGCTTCAAAATTAGAAACAAGTTTGTTATAATATTTAACTTTCATAAACACTTCATCTTTTTCAAATTCATATTTTACTATATTATAACCTGCTGTTCTTTCAACTTCACGTCTATCAATTAAAACTCTTTTTTTTATAAAATTCAGCATGTTCTCTTTCATAATTTCTTTTTTGTTCTTGGTATTCTTCTTCTTCTTCACCATTAAAATTAAATTTTGGTTCATTTTTTCCTTCTACAAATAAACCGGTAGAAAGTAAAAAATTATAAAGTTCATCTCTTTCCGTGGTCCCCGCAAAATCCAGTGTAATATCACACTGATAATTAGCAAAACCTTGTTGTTTTAATTTTTCTTTAATTAGATTTAAATTTGATACTAACAGTTCAAAAGGAATATTTGAAACACTAACTTTAATAGCAACAATGCCGATTGGGTTTTGTTCAGTATCTTTTAATTTTTTAGAATTTTTTAAAAATTCACCTCCGCTTTGCACATTCAATTTCCCCATAATAGGAAGTATTTTACTATTAGATTTTGACGAAAATTCAGGACTAGCAACTATTTTTAATTGATTAGCTAAAGGAACATTTAAAATAGATTCAATAGCATTTTTTACAATATTCATATACTTTAGCGTTGGTGGTATTACATTTGGATTTTTTAAATCTGATCTTCCTAAAAGATTAATTCTTCCATCACTCATCCTTTTGTATTCATCTTTGTAAATGTAAGTACAAAAATATATATCATCAAAAAAAGGCCTCCTATTTTGTAAACGTGTAGCTGCCATTTTTCCTTTTGAATTTTTTGTATATGAAATACCTGATATGACAAAACCGGCTAACTGACTGACTGACTGACGAAACCGGCTGACTGACGAAACCGGCTGACTGAGGAAACCGGCCGACTGACGGAACCGGCCGACTGACGAAACCGGCTGACTGACGAAACCGGTCGACTGACGAAACCGGCTGACTGACGAAACCGGCTGACTGACAAAAACCGGCTGACTGACAAAAACCGGCTGACTGACAAAAACCGGCCGACTGACGAAACCCGGCCGACTGACGAAACCCGGCCGACTGACGAAACCGGCTGACTGACAAAAACCGGCCGACTGACGAAACCGGCAGACTGACGAAACCGGCAGACTGACGAAACCGGCAGACTGACGAAACCGGCAGACTGACAAAAAACCACAGCCGACTGACGAAACCGGCCGACTGACGAAACCGGCCGACTGACGAAACCCGGCCGACTGACGAAACCGGCCGACTGACGAAACCGGCTGACTGACGAAACCCGCTGACTGACGAACAGACGAACAGATGAACAGACGAAGAGACGAACCAGAGGGGAGGGGGGAAAGTTTGGGGGGTGGAAAGTTTTAAAATTGCACTCCGGTTATTAATTAACATATGCAGACATCAAGGAGGGGAGACTATGCGTATTTATGCGTTTGCACTCTCTGTATCACTCTCTCAGTGGGGGTTGATATAGCTGGGATTTGCTACAAGTTATCCTAGGTGTATCTATTATTAGATTCATTCATAATGTTACAGTTGTGTAGGAGTAAGTGATTCTTTGCTTTGCACAGGTCACCCAATTTACATATAAGCAAAGATCTTGTACCTTATAAATGGCATCTTGTTCAGTTCATTACTTTGTAAGACGACATGTTCAAATCGGAGAGGTAGAGATTTAGTGGTTTATGTCTAAATTTTCAAGTATAACAGAATTAAGATTTCTAACAGAAAGAAGTATTTTCTGTGTGGCAGTATTTGGCAACTGTGGGGTTTTGAATCTAGGTCAATCTTGATGCCTATAGACTAGCTTCGCTAGTCAAAAATTAGGGGTCTGTCCTTGATCGACAGCTTCCAGGATGGCAGCTTGGTCATGAATTAATTGACAAGTGGCTTAAAGATACATCTATGCTCGTTTTCTGCTAGTTGTAAACCATTTCATTGTTTTATTTTATCAAACTATATTATCATCGTTTATTTTATCAAACTATATTATCATCGTTTTATTTCATCAAATTATATTATCATCGTTTATTTTATCAAACTATAATCATTCTTGTATCTTCATGCCAAATGTGGCCCCTGACGGTTGCAAGGTTTCATAGATTACGATGGATAGAAAATACATTTCATTTTCTGGGGCCATCAAATAAATCATTGTGGTGACGTTCCCGGTTTTAAATCGAAGATTTCAGATATATGAATTTATTCCTTACACCATATAATCATATTGGTTATTTATCTCAGTTTACACAGCATACTAAATTCTGAACCATTCTACAACCTTCCAAATTTTATCAGCTTTTTTTTTTTTCTCTGTCTGTAAGGGTGTACGGTATCTTTAAATGCAAAGGTAGAGGTACAGCGTATAGCTAAAACGCATAGATCTTACCGTTAATGGCCAAAAATATTTCATCCAAGTCCGAATCCCTATTGACTTACATGTATATTTCCGACTTAACTTCTTGATTCATCGAGGCTATAAAACTGTAGCTATAGTCATGAAACGTACATGAAAATAAAGCTAACTGATATTTACAACTAAATATATACATAAGCCATTCTCTGTAAAAAAGGGGTTTAACGCATCTGCAAAAAGTATCGATCCAGGTCAGCCTGTGTAGTCCACGCAGGCTGACCTGGGCCGAAACTCTTTGTGATTGGTGACTTTTCGGCATGACAAAGGGCTAGTCTACCTCATGACTCATGATTGTTAGATAAAGTGGATTTTATGGATCGCTAATTATGCGATATCCTGCTTGGTGCAATGCCATTACATAGGTGCATTAAGCCCCCTTTTGCCAGAGCTTGGCTCATACTTTCAGACTAGATAAAATGTAATATTATATAAATGCAGTTGTTTAAAGATTGGTCAATTTTCGAAAAACGTTTTTTTTTTTTTACATTGACATCAATGGCGACGTCGTGTAACAATCGTTTTATCTTTTCAGCGCCGTAGGCAAAGATCAAGATCAGACCTTACAGAACGTGTAGTCGGATCTTGATCTGTACCGTCCTCATGTTTGGTCAATCGTGTAAGTGAAATGTCTTTCTGAGTCTCATTGGATTATATTTACATCCGTCGAAACGTGTCGATGTTTTTTTTTTTTTCAATTATTTGAGCCATATTCTGTGAAAAGGGGGCTTTATGCATTTGCGAAAAGTATCGATTCAGGTCAGCCTGCGCGGACTGCGCAGGCTGACCTGGATCGAAACTTTTCGCTATCGGTCAATTTTCTGTATGTTTAAGGACCAGTCTACCACATTATTAAGTCGGTTGTTTAAAAAAAAAAAAAAGTGTTTTTTTTTTTAAATTCATAATCATGTAATGGCTTGATTGGTATAATACAGCACGGAGATGCATCAATCCCCCTTTTCCCAGAGCATGGCTCATTTGTAATTTGAGGAAAAAAGAGTCATCCACAAAATGTTCGTTATACATGTAGTATGTACAACTGTAGAGCGGCATTCGTCTCGCATTACAGTGGTTTTGAAAGCTTCCTTCACATCCTATCCAACTCTTTGTTTTCTTTGAGCAACGACCGGTTTGTCCGCCTATCAAATTTCGGGCATCAGTTACAAAACTGACAAAAAACTTCTGTCTTTTCATTGGTTGAATTTTTATTAACCCCCTTTCAGCACCATAGGGGCTTTTGCGGACGGCATAGATCAAGATCAGACTGCACGAAACGTGCAGTCTGATCTTGGATCTATACCGTCCGCCGGTTTAGTCAAGATTATACGATAAATATCTTTATGGGTTTTAGTGGATTGTATTTTGAGCTGCCGAAAGATTCGAATAAAAATGGACCATGCTCTGTGGATACGGGGCTTAATGCATCCTCAAAAAGTTTCGACTCATTTCAGCCTGCGTGGACTACGCAGCCTGATATGGGTTCATGTTTTTTTGCTATTGATCAATTTTCTGTATGTCTAAGGACCAATCTTCCTCATGATTTAGCTGGTTGTAAGACAAAATAGATTTTTGTGGATCCATAATCACGTGATGACTGTTGTGGCGTTTTCGGTTTTAAACTTACACCAGATATATGTTAGTGCTTTATCTATGTTTACACAGCTGACTAAATTCTGAACCACTCTCCGGTCTAGCAAATTTTTACAGCGTTTTTTTCTCTCTAAGGATGTATCTTAAGCCCCCTTTTCGCAGAACAAAAAATTACAACTGTCGTTTAGTGCGATTTAGGCACACTCCCTGATCAAGCACTGAAAAAAAAAATAGAGAAAAATTATTGCACCTTAAAATTGAGCGCCGAAAAAGTTACAACTGTCGTTTACTACGGTTTAACCACACTTCCTGCTAAAGCACTGAAAAAAAAAAGAAAAATTATTGCACCCTAAATTATTGCATTTTTTTTTTGTCAGACTGTTTTGTACATCCCAAAGTAATTTAACCCGATAGTAAAATCCCAATTGTTTTATTCAAGTTATGTTTGGGGGAAATATCTCCCTATCGGACAGTGTAGATCCAAGATCAGACTGCACGTTCTGTGCAGTCTGATCTTGATCTGCACTGTCCGCAAAAGGTCAGTGAGTTGCGCTTAGCAGCCTAAGTGTTTAACCCTTTACCACACTATCCCGACTTTTAACAACCCTGAGAAAGAAGCCTTTTGAAAACATTGTTGGAAAAGGAGAAAATGCTGGTAACCAGCATTTTCTCCTTACCAGCATTTTCTCCTTTTCCCACAATGTTTTCTACCTTTCCAAAGACAAATTTCAAATTTTCAGTCACATTTATTTTGTCGTCTGCAAATGGTTTCGATTTGGACTAGTCTAAAATTTTGTCGTTTGGTAAAGAGTTAATCAAACCGATCAGTGTCTGTAGACGAAAGATCGAAATGGACCTTTTGCACAGTCTGGGCAGTGGGACCTGATCTAAGACTATCTCGTCAGCAAAAACAATAGAAATTGCCGTTAACGTTCTAAGAAATTACCCCATCCCCTTTGACTCTTTGAAGCACTATCACGTCTTTCAGAGATACATCCTTACAGCCAGGAAAGAAAAGCTGTTAGAATTTGATAGACTGTAGAATGGTCCAGAATTTAGTCAGCTGTGAAAATAGATAAATTTCCGATACACGGAATTAATACATGTATCGGAAATCTTCGATTTAAAACCGGAAACGTCACAGCAGTTATTTCTTTGATGGTAATCAGAAAATGAAATGCATTTTCTA
Organism: Tridacna gigas; assembly: GCA_945859785.2. NCBI lineage: Eukaryota > Metazoa > Mollusca > Bivalvia > Cardiida > Cardiidae > Tridacna > Tridacna gigas. Next base: position 9,139,355 of record OX244034.2, on the reverse strand, counting down.
TCGATCGTAATCTATGCAACCTTGCAACCATTAGGGGCAACATTTGGCGTGAAGATACAATAATGATTATAGTTTGATAAAATAAAGACAAAATAGGTTAAAACTGGCTGAAAATGATTATGATTGTATCATTAACTGAGAGAGTAATTTTCGACAGTACAATATTTTGACTTAACTCCTTTGCCTCAAAACAAAATTTTACATCAGTCCAAATTGATAGCATTTGCTGACGACAAATCAAAGGTGTCTCAAATGATGAAACTTGCCTTTGAGTAGAAAACGTTGTGGGAAAAGGAGAAAATGCTGGTTACCAGCATTTTCTCCTTTTCCTACAACGTTTTCAAAATCTTTCTTTCTCAGGGTCGTTAAAACTCGGGACTGTGTGATAAGGGGTTATATTTTGCGGGCCCACTTGCGGGCCCCTTTATGACGCCATTACACAGAGGTTGCTGCTGTAAACTGACACTTCGAGTCGCTTATTCACAGTTAACTCTTTACCACGTGATCCTGACTTTGGTAACCAACATTTTCTCCTTTTCCCCTTAATGTTTTCTAACCTTTCAATGACAGATTTCTTCATTTGGGACGCCTTTAATTTGTTATCTGCAAATGCTTTCATTTAGGACCAGTCTAAAATCTTGCTGTTTAGTGAAGAGTTAAGTACATTTTAAAAAGATATGATAAGAGACGACCCTTTACATGTATTTTCAGACACACCATTTTTACAAACAAGTGCTCGTTTTCCAAAAATCACTTGGATTAACTTCTGATCTTGAGAAATGAGCCATGCTCTGAGAAAAAGGGTTAAAAGCATTTGCGGAAAGTATCGACCCTGGTCAGCCTGCGCAGTCCGCACAGGCTGACCTGGGTCGAAACTTTTCGCTATTCGTCTTTTTTTCTGCATGTCAAAGGACCATTCTACCCCAGAATTTAGTCGGTTGATCGACAAAATTGATTTTATGGGTCGATAATTATTTGATGACTTGATTGTATAACTTATGACTATAATGTATAACGGAGATACGTTAAGCCCCCCTTTTGCCAGGTCATTGCTAAATATATACAATGTATCTCTAATTGAAGATATCATTTTTCAACAATATGCAAAACAATAAGGAAAAGGTTGCAAATTCTGGCGTGATTTCTTTTCATTATTTCTCTTCCATAAACCGCAGAAAAGTGTCCATGTTCATATTTCAGTATTTCTGACGCTGTCTATTCTATTTTGAGGATCTTTCCTAATTCTTATGTTTTTTTTTTCAAACTTCCTGAAACAAAATCTGGTTTCGTGGGACTTTAAAAAAAAAAGCGATATAAATTCCATACATACTTTTAAAATGAAACAAAACAAAAAAAAATAGCTACGACGAAGAATGATATGTTTTCACGGAATTAATTATCGAAGTAAACTGAATAAATGGTCTTTCGTAGAAATGTCATCAGATATAGTATGACGTGTTACATCAGATATCTGACAATTTCATTCTTTACGTCAACTTTATGAGAATGCTTGCTTTTTATACAATTTAACTTTTTACATGACGAAAACTGTTTAGTCTTGTCCAAATGAGAGCCATTCTTGAGTTATCTCCCCTGATTCCTCTCCAGTACTACATTGGTCCTGATAAAGAGATTACTTGGATTTTACCCTTGATTTTCTTGCACTACACAAATATGTTTTTGAGATAATATCTCGGCTAAATCGGGTTAGACTGTTTTACAAATCAATATATATACATTTCCCTGTTGATTGAGAACATGATTTGCTTTAAATTTACATGGAGACCTTAAATATAATCATAAATCAAATTATTTCTATCGCAACATCCCAAGGGAATCAAGGATAAAAACAAAGGAATACAGGTAAAAGGACCAATCTGTTATTTGGTTACCTTTAGTCTTTATCTGGCAAGGGAGATAGTTTGATTTACAGGAATGGCCCTCATTGAAAGCATTTGCAGAGACAGCGTAAATTGGCTCAAATGATGAGATTTGTCTTCAAAAGAGTAGAAAATATTGTCAGAAAAGGAGAGGATGGTGGATACCAGCATTTTCTCCTTTTCAAACAAAGATATTTAAATTTGAAAATCATTTTTCTCAGTGTTGTTAAAAAAATCTGTATTGTGTTGTAAAGGGTAACTGATCTTTGGTTATGATTGGACAAAATCTCCGTGTGACTTTAATTCATTTTAATCATACTATTCAATGCTCTACGAAAAGGGGTTTAATGCATCTGCAAAAAGTATCGACCCAGGTCAGCCTGCGCAGTCCGCGCAGGCTGACCTGTGTCGAAACTTTTTGCTATTGGTCAATTTTCTTCATGTCAAAGGACCAGTCTACCTTATGATTTAGCCACTTGTTAGACAAAATGGATTTCATGGGTCCATAATTATGTGATGAATTGCTTGGTACCATGCATCACGGAGATGCATTAAATTCCTTTTTGACAAAGAAAGCTTCATAATTTACTTTTCCATCTACAGCTAAACTATGGGGAGAGTTAATGTCCTTGCGTGATCTATGCTATAAAAGAAAAAGACATCTGTTCGAATCCTAATTAACGATGGAACCCAAAGTCACCCCGGGGACCGAGATTGAAGCCGAGAAAGACAATGTGGCAGAACCCTTTCCAAAGTGGGACGAGGCCTTCCCAAAATGGGGCAAAGCCTGGGAACTCCACGTGTACTCGTTTGGTGCAATATTTCTGGTACTGTCCTTGATAGCCTTTTATTCGATGACGTTTTACCTTCGGAGTTGTAAACTATTGAAACGCGGGAAAACTACCTTTTCACTACAGTGTTTGTTGTTTATATTCTCGTCATTAAGGGGCTTGTCTTTATTTATCAACCCATATTTGACATCTCACACTCAGGACACAATAACTTTTGCTTTCCTTTGGGCAGCAGCTTTACCAGGGCTTACAGCTTCCTTTAGCTTACTATTGCTTGTACTGTTGGACACCACGAAAATGACGTTAGGTCCGCCTCGTTTTCAAAACTTGTACGTCATTCTGGGAATCACCGCCGGCCATTTTGTTATAGTGATGATAGCCGATGTTTTGTGTTTCTGGACGGACACGTGTAAACCTATGCTCATGTTTTGCCAAGCTCTCTTTATTTTCTACGGACTTGTTCTTTTTATTGGATATTTATACTCTGCCATCACGATCTACAGAAGCTGTAAGGCAGGTGACAGGTCTGGTAAGTCTAGATTGTTATGTTCCTTTCTTTTCTGAAGACTTAATCCTTTACCGAACATTTTTGGGTTTTAAAGACCCTGAGGAAGAAGGAATTTAAAAACATTTTACGAAAAGAAGAAAATGCTGATGGCCAGCATTTTCTCCTTTTACCATCTTTTTTCTGTCCTTTCAGAGACAAATCCCACCGTATGAATCAAATTTATTTGACGTCTGCAAGTGCTTTCAATCTGGACAAGTCTAAAATTTTGTCGTCTGGCTGAGAGTTTATTCCATGTTGTTGGTACTGTCCGCTACCTTCAACTATTTTTTTCAGAAGACTAAAGCAGCATACGTACAGATTTATAGTTTGGATAGTGTTGCACCCCCTTTGTTTTTACCGGGTTTGATTTTCTGGCGTGAATGATATGAAATGGGATTGAGATTAGAATCTGGCTGCTGCATACACCAACAAATCAGTCTGTTGCCTCTAAAATAACTGAAATGAGGTATCCATTGACCTCATGAGAGCGGCTACTGATAGAGCTCTTGTGAGAGGTATGAGACGAAGACTGCAAGCTGTTCTGCAAGCCCTGGGCGGAAGTACGCAATACTGACTGATTGTATGAGCCCATTTTCTGCAGGTCACTTTCAACCTGTCGTAAGGTTTATTTCGACATTAAATTCCCAGTTTTAACTAAACTTAAAAGCCTCTCGTTTTTCTTAAATTTGAAAGCAATATCAAAGCAAAAAAAAAACTCCTACTTACCATGAGGTCAAGGGATACCTCAGTTCAGTTCATTTCATAGGCAAAAGACTTGTCTGTTGGTGTATGCAGCAGCCGGATTCTAATTTCTACCCCATTTTATATTATTCAAGTCAAAAAATCAAACCCGGTAAAAAACAAAGGGGGTGTAAACTTTTTTCACTATGTATATTTGATATCCTCGTTTTGTAGCCACAAATAAATTATAAAATCGTTCATCCTTTGTTTTATTGATTCATTTTGTTGTTTTGAATAACCGATCATCGGTTGTGTTTCAAAACTTCAGCTTTCTACCATTAGAGTATAAAGTAATAACTATCAAATGGTAATGGTAGACTAATGATGATAATAAAACCGATTACATTTCTCCATTGCCCATCTTCCTCTTTACAGTTGCTTATTTTTTTTATTTTCATTTGTTGTTCTTTAACCCTTTCCCAAACGACAAATTTTGGACTGGTCCGAATTGAAAGAGTTTGCAGATGACAATTTTAAATTTGATGAAAATGGTAGAAAGGTCTCAAAAAGGGTAGAAAACACTGTGGGAAAAGGAGAAATTGCTCGTTACGAGCAATTTCTCCTTTTCCCACAGTGTTTTCAATAGACTTGTACCGCAGACACGTGAAAACCAGGGCTTGTTTGAAAAAGGGTTAACTTTTGATACGTTTGCATTCGACATCTGCCTATAAGATAAAATTCTTGTCAGGGGGAATCTTACGAGAATTTCATCCGAACTCCTAACATGCTAAATAAGTTAAATGGAACTTTCAAGCCGATTATAAAAGCCTGGATGTTTGCTATTTAAAACTTGTTTCTTTAAGAGGAAAATATCTCCTTATCGGACAGTGTAGATCCAAGATCAGACGGCACGTTCTGTGCAGTCTGATCTTGATCTACATTGTCCGCAAAAAGGTCAGTGAGTCGCGCTTAGCAGCTTAGGGGTTAATCTACGTATACCTAATCGTTTACCCAGCTATCTGAAGTTTTAACCCGTGTAAACAGGCATTTGAAAATGCTGGTAACCATCATTTACCTATTTTCCAACAAAGTTCTACACCCTTTCAAAAACAAATTTATCACATAAAACCTCTCTTGGCAGTGTATTTAACCCATGACTTCTTATTGGTAATACACGCTAGTGTATTATCGTTTTTTGGATCCCGGTTCTGAGTCATGAGCGCGTGAAGCCGGAGAAACCAGCTACTGCACGTGCTGGAACTTGTACTACTACGCCTTTTCGTGGAAAAATGACGTCATTGTTGCTAGGACGTATAGGTGCGGAAAGTTTTTGATTTTCATGTTTGATAAAAACCAAGAAATTCAGCAAACGTTTTTTTGACATCAATAAAATTGCGGAAATAGGTGGACTTACCCCCTCTTGAAACTGTTTCATTCTTCTTTCGGTGTAAATATCCAAGAGCTATATGCGTGTGCATGTACACATTTTAAACCGAACTACAACTGTAAACATGGACCCGTGAATGGTGTATAGGCTAAAGGTGATGATGCAGGATTTTTTTTTTTGTCTGTTATTCGTTTTATGTGATAAATAGAATCTCGCATTCGTTTTTATTTATTATCATTTTTATCAAACTCGTTAACTAAAATGTATTTGACGCTCGCCAAGGCTCGCGTCATACATTTTTAGTCAACTCGTTTAATAAAAATGATAATGCATAAACAGTCATGTAAGATCCTGTATTTCATCAATGGGGCCACGTTTGAGTTGCCAGCTGCAAGTGTTCCAAATGAAAGAAACCGAGATTTTGTCGTTTAGAAAGAGTCAAATGGTGAGGTATAGATCTTAAAGAACGAACTGCAATATTATCTTACTAAACCATGAGGCTGTTACGCCCAACTCAGTGACCTTTTGCGGACAGTGTAGATCAAGATCAGACTGCACAGAAAGTGCAGTCTGATCTTGGATCTACACTGTCCGATACGATATGGAGATTTTTTCCCCCAAAAAATACCTCTGAAATAGCAGAATTTGGGGTTTTACTGTTGGCTTGAAATTTTCATTTGAGGGTTAAGACTATTTTAAGAGATATCAAATCTTCTTTCTTGCAGGTGAAGAATACGCAAAAATCCAGAGAATAAGTCGAATCGCGTTTGCAGCATCCTTAACAGCTTTTTCAATCTGTGTGACCTATATTTACTCAGCCAGTAGCGATTTCGGGATATACAGTGACGTCATTTATGTCGGGGCATGGGATTGGTGGATTCTACAATCTGTCATTCGATTGGAGGAAATAGTGTCCTGTTGCCTCGTTTTGGTCGTGGTTGTCAGAAATCCCCTGGAGTCTCACTGTGCAAAATTCGCCAGCGCGAATAGAAGAGTTCGTTCGCAGCCCTCAATGAAGACGGCGATAACGGATGTTAATCAAAGCGGATTAAATAAATCCACGCACATTAGTACTGAAACGATTGTCCAAGCTTTCTAAGAACAGTGAGTGATGTAACGAGTCTCAATAAAGTGTTCAGAATGTGCATTTCCCTTGGGTAATCAATGATGTGCAAACACCGTGTCTAGTCCTATATAACCAAAAGATAAAAGACCCCAAGACAGAAGGCATGGACTGTTGTTAATTTGACGCTTATTCGATACAGAGGTTGAATAGGTACTGACGGATTAATCCTTAGGCTGCTAAGCTCGAATCAAGGACCTTTTGCGGACAGTGTAAATCAATATAAGATTGCACAGAACGTGTAGGCTACGGTGAGATTTCTCCGACGAGCAAAATTTTTAAATCGTAAACCATGGATTTTCCTTATTGGCCGGAAATCTTAAGTTTAATTTACTTGGCAGCTTAAGGATTAATGTAATTCTAAAATGAGATATGTGTATGTTAAAAGAACCTTTTTATTGTTCGAAGGTCTCCTGTCTTCTGTAGTGAGACTACTTGTTAAAAACATTGTAGAGAAAAGAGAGACTTTTGTAATGTTCGGTTGCACGTTTCGCTAAAATGTTTTTGTGACATCAAAAAAGGTACATTTTCTCTTTCTTCATATTTTTTTTACCCTTTTGCCACCGATACCAGTCGTCACCATGTCTATACCTGTACGTGATATCCACCATAATACGTTACATGTATATATCTTCACTGAACAATCTCGGATTTTAACAACATTTAGGAAAACCCGCCCCTTGAAAACATTATGGGAAAAGGAGAAAATGCTGGTAACCAGCATTTCTCCTTTTCGCAAAATGTTTTCAAGCCTTTTCAGAACATATTTCATTTGATTCACAGGGTTTGAATTTGTACAGTCTGGTTATTGTGAAAATGAAACACGTGCATTTACCCAAGCAACCCCCAATGTTTTAACAACCCTCTGAAAATAAAATCTATTCAAAACATTATGGGAAAAGGAGAAATTGCTTGTGACAAGCAATTTCTCCTTTTCCATCATTTTTTTCTATCCTATCAAAGAATTTCAGGTCATTTGTAACAATTTCAAATATGTCGTCGTCTACAGATGCTTTCAGTTTTGAAATGTCCAAAATTTGTCGTTCTGGAAAGCGTTAATGTTAATTGTTCGGTTCCTTGCCCTCGACTACTTAGATTGGAAAATGTTGTGGGGAAGACGTCGATTCCTTGTAACAAGTAATTATGCTTTTCCTTCCAATATTTACATATAATTCGAAATTAATGTTTCCCTTTCCAATATTAACTGTTTGTGTCGCTTCGATCAGTTTTCAGCATTTCTGATAAAAGGGCCTGTTGAGTTAGGGGTAACGTAATCTGGATTACCTATCCCTACCAATACGTTATAGGGTCAGGCAAAGCGCAATAATGGCGGCCTCCATGGCGACCTCAAGCTTAGCATTAAATGCTTTCCTGTTTTTCTCAATTTCACGAGGTCCAGTTTGATCAGTGAATAAAATGAGATCAATTTTGTACAAAATATACATTGTTGAATCTAAAACGTGCTTTTGGCTTATGGTTTAAATATAAATTTGAATATGAATCATTTTAAAAGTAACCCTGTTTTCGGACGTGATATCGGTCCAATGAAATTTCGGATACTTAAAGCATTTCTGATACGTAGTTTTTCTCGCTAAATAAGAAAGACAATTAAAAAAAAAACTAACTGCCATTATTTTTTTGCAACCGATCTGTTTTCAGTTTAGTCTCTAGTAGGATTTGATCAAGTGAAATAAAAATGATCTGTTACTTCTGCATATTACAAACGGGGGCCGCCATTATTGCTCTTTGCCTGACGTACTTTTGAAGTACGGCGGGGTACCAGACTAGGGGGTAAAGTCATCTCCCGGAATTACTTCCTCAACTAAGTACATGTATGAGCCATGCTCTGTGAAAAGGGGTTCAATGCATCTGCAAAAAGTATTGATCCAAGTCAGCCTGCGCAGTCCGCGCAGGCTGACTTGGATGGAAACTTTTTGCTATCGATCAATTTTCTACATGCCCAAGGATCATTTCACCTCATAATACAGTCGGTTGTTGGGCAACATCGATTTTATGGATCCCTGGTTATGTGACGACTTTTTGGATACAATGACTCGCTAAAAATGCTTAAAACCCCCTTTTTCACAGGGCACGGCTCAATACGGTTCGATACTTTTCGCAGATGTATTAAGCCCCCTTTTCACAGGGCATGGCTCATATACAATCCATTGACAATCATAAAAATTATCTGAAATGCTAGACTAAACAAACGAACGGCATAGATTCTGTGCAGTCTGATCTTGATCTATGCCGTCAGCAGAAGCCCGTTGTTTTCGCTTATTGCACTAGAAAGTTTAAACCTTGTTGAAAACGCCATTAAAAGTGCAGTCTCTCATAAACTGCGTACTTAACTTGAGCACGTGGCAGTCATTGCTACTCTGAAAGTGATGTACATCGCTTGGGTTGCTTTTTTGTTGTTGTTGTTGTTGTTGTTGTTGTTGTTTTGCTTGTTTGGTTTTCTTGTTTTGCTTCATCTGTAATGTCCATTTTTTCCCTCAAGGATATAAGTACCCTAATCTCTACATGGCTAGATGTCATTTACATGTACCTTTAATAATAGCGGCTAATTGATTCCCAAGAGAAATAGTTCATGTTTAGAGGACTGTACCGGAAACCGTCATGGCAAGTTCACCGGAAATGCGAATCAAGACATGTTTGCATATAACAACAGTGGTAATGGAAAATTGCCGTAAAGGAATGGGTACAGACGACCAAACAGCCAAAATAGCGTGACAGAGATGTCTCTGAGTGGCTGTACAGGCTGTACAGGCCTACGGGGATTATGTTAGACGTAAATATGTTTACTTCTAATGTGTCTGATTATATTTATTCGTGTCAAATAGAGGCTACAAAGTGTATTTCGACGGTAAAGTCTATTCAGCCATTAGACTGCCAAATAGTTGCGCCTACCAGTAATATGCTAGATATCCCGACCAAAGTGGCATTGAGAATTTCAATTATCATAATTGAGTTATGCTATGACAAAAGGGGGTATAACTCATCTCCGTGATGCATGATACCAAGCAAGTCATATAATTATGGATCCATACTCTCCGCTTTGTCTAACAACCGACGAAATCAGAAGGTGCAATGGTCCTTTCACTTGCAGAAAACTGATCCATAGAAAAAAGTTTTCGACCCAGGACAGCCTGCGCGGATTGCCAGGCTGACATGAATCGATACTGTTTCCAGAAGCATTAGCCCCCACTCACCCACCCCCTCCCTTTTTACACACAGCAAGCCTCATAATGCATAATTCAAACCGGGATTATCTGAAAAGTTAATTCGAATAAAGAATGTGTTCGGATTTTCATAAATTCATTTCAACAGTCAGCCTCTGACACTGTTTAGAAAATTTTGGTAAAACCAGTTTTCAAGAAAAGTAAACAAACCCATGATGACAAATAGACGAGATACAAAACGGGAGACCAAAAAAATATTTCAAAAGGCCAATCAATGACGCTACAACACGATGGCGTGCTATACAAGGTTGCTTGATGGCGTTTCGTCACACAGTTACCGTTTTAACCCTTAGGCTGCTAAGCGCGACTCACTGATCTTTTGCAGACAGCGTAGATCAAGATCAGACTGCACGATTCACTGACCTTTTGCGGACATTGTAAATCAAGATCAGACTACACAGAACGTGCAGTCTGATCTTGGATCTACACTGTCCGATGAGGAGATGTCTCTCCTCCAAAAATACCTTTGAAATAGGAACATCTTTTTTTTAAGCTTTTGTGCTTGAAAGTTTAATTTCTTTATTTAGCTACGGGTTAAGACCAGTAAGAGCCCACTTATTAATTGATTGATTGTATGGTGTTTAACGCCGTTTTCAACATTATTTCAGTTATATCGCGGCGGCCAGTGCACCTATCCATACTTTCCTGGAGTTTCTTTTTACCAGTACTCCGCACAATATTCTTCCCAAGCCACTGGCTGCTTTCCCACATAACCATCGTCGAAACAATAGTCAGCGGTGAGAGAGGAATGAATCCTGTCGCAATGACTATCATCAATCCTCGGAAAGAAATTGGCCCAGCCGGGGATCGAACCAGCGACCTCCTGTTCTCAAGTCCTGTAAGCTACCGACTGAGCTACGGGGCTCGGCAAGAGCCCACTTAACCCTTGTCCTGCTAAATAAGAGGAATGATACTTTCAAGCCGATAGTAAAAACCAAAAATTTTGCCATTTCAAAGGTATTTTTGTGGGGGAAAAATCTCCTTATTGGAAAGTGTTGATCCAAGATCAGACTGCACGTTCTGTGCTGTCTGATCTTGATCTACACTGTCCACTAAAGGTCAGTGAATCGTGCTTAGCAGCCTAAGGGTTAACCCTTATCAAAAAAAAAAATTCCTTTCTTTTAACAACACCTGAGGAAGCAGACTTTTAAAAGCATCGTGGGAAAATGAGAAAATGCTGATAACAGCATGTTCTCCTTTTCCCAAAATGTTTTCCAGCCTTTCATAAACAACTTACATTAGAAGAGCTATGTTTAATTTGTCGTCTGCAAATGCTTTGAATTTGGATAAAACGACTGGTAAAGAGTTAATCCTTTTTCCAACCATCCTGGCTTTTGACGACCCTAAAGGAAGTAGACTTTTGAAAATATTGTGGGAAAAGGAGAAACACTGGTAACCAACATTTTCTTTTTTTTTTTTCACTTTCAACTAAAAATGTCGTTATGTGAGACACATTCTCTTTGTCTTCTGCTAATTCTTCGGAGATTTGATTTTACTGACTAATTTGTGTTTAACGCCATTTTCAGCATTATTTCAATTATATCGGGGCGGCCAGTGCACCTATCCATGCTTTATTGGAGTTTCTGTTTCCAGTACTTCACATAATATTCTTCCCAAGCCACTGGCTGCTTTCACACGTAAGCATCGTCGAAACAATTGTCAGTGATGAGGAGGAATGAAGCCTGGCGCAGTTACTATCATTAATCCTCGGAAAGAAATCGATCTACCGGAAGATTCGGACCAGCGACCCACTGTTCTCAAGTCCTGTGCGCAACCGACTGCGCTACCGGGACTCGACAAATAATGCTTCGGAGGATAAGGCATCAGGGTCCGTATTCACCAACCATTCTTGAGTACATTCTTTGTCTTGTATTCCAGAATTTTCTTCATTTGAAAGTAACACAACTCCTGATTGGCTAAACCAAATGGTTTAGCCAATCAGGAGTTGTGTTACTTTCAAAAGTAGAAAATCTTGGAGAATAAGACCGAGAATATTCTGAAGAGTTGTTGGAGAATACGGACCCATGAATCAGAATGTTGTAAAAAGCAATGCATCCTGGATGTTTCATTATATTCCAACAAACGGATGGAATGAAGAAAGAGCTCAAAAGAGATGAAAAATGCAGAAATTGTAAATTCAAAATGGCCGCCAGTCGGCCATATTGGATCTTTGAAGTCTTAAATATTTGTTGTCTCGTAAAAATGTAACCCTTTACCACACAGTTTCTATTTTTAACGACCCTCCTGAAAATAGCCTTTGAAAACATTGTGGGAAAAGGAGAAAATGCTGGTAACCAGCATTTACTCCTTTTCCCCCAATGCTTTCTTCCCTTCCAAATACAAATTTCAATTTGTGAGCCACATTTGATCTCTCGTCTGCTTATTTAATTTGGGCAAGTCTGAAATGTTGTCGTTTGGTAATTAGTCATCATGTTGATTGTTTTAGACTGAGTCCGAATGAGTCCCAATGACACGTAGAAAAAACAACCAATCCTAAACCAACATGAAAACTAATGCAGGAAATGGAGTATGTGTTTAACGCTTTATCCAGACGTTAACGTTCCAAATTTGTTCAAATTGAGAGCATGTGCAGACGACAAACAAAATCTAGCTCATAAGTTAGCCCGTAAGCTGCTAATCGCGACCCACTGGCCTATTGCGGAAAGTGTAGATCAAGATCAGACTGCACAGAACGTGCAGTCTGATCTTTGATCTACACTGTCCGATACAGTATTTTCTTTCCGGTGAAATCAACTTTGAAACCTCGATGTTTTGGCTTTTAGTATTGAGTAGAAATTCGCGTTTCATTTATTCAGCAGCTTAAGTGTTAGAATTAACTTTTATCCTCTACAAAACAATTCAGAGTTTTAACGAACCCAAAGAAAAAGACTTTGAAAACATTGTTTGAAAACCTTTGAAAAGCTTTCAATTTGGAAAAGTCTGAAAATCTTGTCGTTTTATAAAGAATTAAAAGAGTTGAAAACAATGTGGAAAAGGAGAAAATGCTATTACGAGCATTTTTCTTTTTCTTTTTTTTTTTCTTAGCAAATCGTTTTTAATTAGCCTTCTTTCTCAGGATCGTTGAAACACTGGGCCGAGCCCCCGTAGCTCAGTCGGTAGCTTACAGGACTTGAGAACAGGAGGTCGCTGATTCCATCCCCGGCTCGGCCAATTTCTTTCCGAGGATTGATGATAGTCATTGCGACAGGATTCATTCCTCTCTCACTGCTGACCATAGTTTCGACGATGGTTATGTGGGAAAGCAGCCAGTGGCTTGGAAAGAATATTGTGCGTAGTACTGGTAAAAGAAACCCCAGGAAAGCATGGATAGGTGCACTGGCCGCAGCGATATAACTGAAATAATGTTGAAAACGGCGTTAAACACCATACAATCAATCAATCATTAAAAAACTGGAATTTTTTACCAAGGTTTAAGGCAATTGCTTATTTTTCCACAGTGTATTAAAAAGCTATCTTTTTCAGAGGCGTGGAAACTAGCATTGTCTGATCATTGTAAATGTCCTTTATCTAACAAGGGTCCATCGTAATGATTTTTTTGTGCCTTTGATCGCTTAGAATTTCCTCATCTACTGTTGCCGTTACTCGTGTTATCTGTTTACTCATGCAAATACTTTAGCCGCGCTCTGTGAAAGGGGGCGGCTTAATCTATCTGCAAAAAGTACCGACTCAGGTCAGCCTGCGCAGTCTGTCAGGGCTGACCTGGGCCAAAACTTTTTGCTATGGGGGTCAGTTTTCTGCATGTCAAAGGACCAGTGTACCTCAGGATTCAGTCGGTTGTTAGACACAATGGATTTTATGGACCCATAATGATGCGATGACTTGCTCGGTAGGATGCATCCGGGAGAAGCATTAAACCCCCTTTTTGCTAGAGAATCGCTCACTTATTTCAACCCATAACCAAACAACCACGTGTTATAACAAACCTGCAATAATAAAGCTTATGATAAAATTGTGGGAAAAGGAGAAAAATGCTGGTAACCAGCATTTTTCTCCTTTTCCCGCAAGGTTTTCTACCCTTTCAAAGAGAGATACTGTCATTTGAGCTTTGTTGAATTTGTCGTCTGCAAATGCTTTCAATTTGGACTAGCCTAAAATTTTGTAGTTCGGTAAAGAGATAAGCTAGACAGACCTAATGTCATTGTAGGCTGTGCCTATGTTTCGACTCGGATGGATTTCACTCGTTATTTTAAACATGCACAAACGATTTATGGACAGCCTAAATCGATGCCTGAACCCTCGGTGAGGCATTTAATACAGACAAATCGATTAAACCATCCGACATCGCAACAAAAGAAAACAAAGACGGTAAGAATGGCCCTTACTCGTTGACCTGAGAAGATACCCTTTGGAACAAGAAGACTTTTAATAAAATGCCCAAAACACTTATTTAAATTTGTGAGATGTGTGACGGGGAACGACCAATATGGACCCCAGGGCAATAATTTTAACGGTCTTGGTAGGGTCTCTGATATTATGCTACATACTCAATATTTACAGCTGTAGATAAAATGTTTAGAACAAGAAGTTTTTCTTTTTTAAAATTTCCAAAATATTAAACACACGTTAAATTTATAACCCCTTGGATGGGGCCAGTTTTGACACAAAGGCTATAATTCAAAGAATATTGTTAGACGTTCACCAGGGTTCGTATTCATCAACCATTCTTAAGAATATTCTTGGTCTTGTTCTCCAAAATTTTCCAAATTTGAAAGTAACACACCTCCTGATTGGCTAAACCATTTGGTTTGGCCAATCAGAAGTTGTGTTACTTTCAAACTTGGAAAATCTTGAAGAATAAGTCTAAGAACGTTCTTAAGAATTGTTGGTGAATACGGACCCTGGTGAAGCTTCACGCAAAATCCTACAGAAATTGATAGGCTGGTCTGCATAAAGATGGTGTTTAAAGTGATCGCTAAATAAGCCCATGTATAAGTTAGTGACAACCCCCAACGGCGGAGCCAATTTTGACACAATGGCTGTTATGTATACTTATTAGAGGTCCACTAGATAATGCTTCATACTAAACATGGTAGTCAAAAGAATTATGGTTAGGAACTAGAAGATTTCAAAGTTAGCGTAGGAGCCCCGGAAAGGGACATTTTTGATCCCAGGACTGAATTTTGAACATTTTCGGTAGAGGTCCGCAAGTTCATACTACATACCAAATTTGGTAGCCACAAGCCTTTTTTTGAAGGATCAAGAAGGTTTCAAGCTTTTTACGTGTTAATCTTTTGACCTCGGGGCGGTGCCAGTTTTGACGCCATGGCTATACATTTGTAATTTGAAAACCGTTAGTTGGTAGAGGTCTGCTAGACAATGCGATCTACAAACTGCTCGAGAACTACCTCTCACGGTTAGAAACAAAATGACCTTTTAAGTTTTTACTATACACGCCCATGTAAAACTTGTGATGGGGGCACCTGGGAGCCAATCCCTGAAATAAGAACTTATTTTTGGTACTACTAGATAGTGCTACATATCAAATTAAGAAGCCATTGGCCTTTTTCTAAGAAACAAGAAGATTTTTATTTCCACTATATAAGCTGATGTAAAACTAGCAACCTCCGGAATGGGGCAAATTTTGGCTCCAGGGCGGTCATTTGAACATTCTTCGTAGAGGTTCACTAAATTATGTAAAAAAAAAAAGCTCTCTAGCACTCACAAACTTATGACCCCTGGGGCGGGGGCCAATTTTGACCCTAGGGCTAACTTACAATCTTGGCAGAGGCCTACTAGATAATGCTATATACCAGATTAAGAAGCCCTTGGCCCTATGGAAAGGAACACGCCGGTTTCTAACATTTTACAATATAAATCCAGGTTAAACGTATGACCACTGGGGACTACTTTTGAACCAAGAGTTATAATTTGAAAAACAAACAATAGAAGTCTACCCGATAATGCCACATACAAAGTTACAGTTCTTTGAAGCTCTCACGGTTAGGAACAATATCTTTTTTTTTTAAGTTTTCACAATATAAGCCTTTTTTTCAGATTTGTGACATACTGGGTGGGGCAAATATTGAACCAAGGGGGGACAATTTGAACAATCTTGGTAGAAGTCTACCAGATGAGGCTATCTGCAAAAAGCGGTAGCCTTAGGCCTCATGATTTCGAACAGGAAGATCTTTAAAGGCCTGCCTAATTTCACCCATTTTTGTTGCCAGTGGCAACCGGAGTTCAGCATGGATTACTGTTCTTCGAAAAACTCTGAAAGAGCTTGACCAAGGAAACATGTCTGTAAAATTTGGTAGAAATAGGCCTTGTAGTTTGGGGGAGAAAATTTTTAAAAGAATTGATGACATAGCACGCTCGATGGACGCCAAAAGAGACGGACAATCAGTGTTCATTAAAATTAAAATTGGTTTCAAAAATATTAATTGGAAATCACAAGAAAGATACTTATGAAAATATAATTTATTTATAAATAATCTATTCTTTACATAATAAAGCAACAGTTTATATCACAACAGCGAACAAAACGGAAGCCAGCGAGGCGGACAAGACTAATACTGGAAATGGAATAATTCTCGTCTGTAGGTTTCGGAAAACGGATCGACCTGTAATAAAAAGAAGAAAAATATTTAACAATATCGTCATGAAAAAATTCAGTGAGCCATGCTCTGTGAAAAGGGATTTTAATACATCTTCAAAAAGTATCGACCTAGGTCAGCCTGCGCACTCCATGCACGCTGACCTGGAGCGAAACTCTTTGTTTTTGATAAATTTTCTGCATGTCAAAGGACCAGTGTACCTCATGCATCAGTCGAATGTTATACAAAATTGGTATTGTGGATCCATGATAATGTGATGTCTTGTTTGGTATCATGCATTTCGGAGATGCATTAAACCCCCGTTTGCCAGAGCATGTCCAGAGTATGTATTTTACAGGTCGAGATAAGAGGAGATAAAGAAATTTTGAAAAGCACCATTTCATCACTAAGTATCGTTGGAACTCAACAGAATTGTCTCAATGAGACGATTCTAATGAGCACCAAAAATACATGTACATAATTTAGTGAAGTTAATGAAGAGATTTCATCCTTTCATTTAAGCCATGCTTTAGCAAAAGGGAATTTAATGCATCTCAATTGATGCCTTATACCAAGTAAGTCATCACATAATTATGGATCCATAAAATCCATATGGATCCATAAAATCCTTTTTGTCTACCAACCGACTACATCACGAGGTAGAATGTCCCTTTGACACCCAGAATATTGACCATAAGCAAAATACTTCGGTCTAGGTCAGCATGCACAGATTAAACTGTGTCGATACTTTTTCCAAATGCATTAAGCTCGTATATTTTAGTAGAACTCTAAAGAGATTTTACTCTTTTAACCCGAGCATATGCACGTTATATAAATCTCTCGTACTGAAATGCTTTGAAGGTAACTAATGATCTGAGAAATAACGCAGATTTGAAAAACTGAAGCTCAGCCATGCATGTAAGACCAGAAAATAGCTTCAGAATAGTACCTTGCCTTATCAGTCAATTGGATAAATCAATTTCTCGTAAGAGATGGATCTGTTTATTGGCCAAGAAAATGTAGTGTTAAATCATCTACATCGACACGTTTATACCTTTCGGTGTGACATAGTAGATCAAGATCAGACTGCACAGACGTGCAGGTTAATGTTTGATTTAAAATGTCCGATAGTTTAAATATCATCCTGTTGCTGGCATTAGTTTCGACCCGATAACAGGGTGCCGTAACCTTTTTTCCCTATCCTTCAGTTGGTCATGTGACCATAGAAGTGCGTATCTGTCTAATGGGACTACTTTTGCATAAACATCTCAGTGATTGACTGAAAATATCAACAACGAAAATTATCGTTGAATTTTAAATTTCTGTAGACAGTTTCACCGTGTAAACACACTTTTTGCTTTTATTACATGTATAAAACACTAAAAACTGAGAAAAGTTTGTGTAGGTCGTTACAATTTTTACGCGAGTGAACACCACGTTTATGACACAGTAAACACTATTCATGACGTCATTTATTACAGTTGCATAGTATAGTCTAAGGACGCTTTACACATTTCTTGAATTTAGATCATAATGTAAAAGATGTACAGAATGTGTGTATTTCCGGCGTAATATTCCATTTAGTCCGATTTGGATTATAAATGAGTAACAGCATAAATAGAACAGATGGCTTGTGTCTTGTGTTGGGAATGTTTAGGTCTATCTGGCTGGGTTAAGAAGATTTATCCGATTCGCATTCGGCTCACCAGACAAAATTCCTACGCCTTGCCCGTTAAGCTTTCCTTATTCAAGACACCACCACCTTTTCTCTTTTTAGATATTCTGGCCAAAAAGCCTTGCACTTTGTTAACTCCTTTTTATTGTATCAAAAAATTAATTTCACATATTTGGCCCTGAAGAGGTTGCGAGAAAGGGTGATTTTCATGTAATGGTACTGTAAAGCTTACACATTTACAGATTTATAGATCTACAGGGAGCAAAACGAGATACGAAAACGTGAATGTACAATATAATTATAGTCCTGACATTTCGTATAGACAGGAGGCTGCAATGAGCAGAATATAAAAGAGATGACCTCCGGGGCTCCGTTACACGAAAAGACAAATTTCTTATTATTGCCCAAATCTGTAAACGTACTCAGATTTTGACTCGAGTTCGTTAATAGATTGGTTACCTCCCATGATACAGCGAGTGTATAATATGGATCGGTACAGGCTACTAAAAACGGGCGGAATTCTGCCTGTCTATTTTTAGAAGAGCCATGTCGTGATAGCCCAATGATAGCAACGACACAATAGCCTGTGCCAGTTGTAATATGTATATCTACAACGGGGATTAGTTAAGTTCGTTAATTGAGATAGGGATCACTAACATTATAGACTGTAGTAACGTTCTCAAACTCAGAGTTGACACAACGTCTCAGACTCAACTCAGCAAAATAAACTGACTCAGCTCAGTTAACAGACTTTACTCGTAAGTCCATTATTTTGCTGAGTTCAGTCTGAAACGTTGTGTCAGCTCCGGATTTGAAAATGTTACTTAAGTCTTTTAATGTTAGAGAAATGGTTCTCAAACAGAGAACTCAACTTAAGTTGGAAAATGAGTCCGTTAGTGGATTTTGAGCAAAATAAGAGACTCGAAATTTTCGTGAAACTGGGCTTAGGTGTTCAACTTTTTATCAACCCTCGGACGTCCTCCCACATTTTACTCTTTCTTTCTCTAAACCTTCTTTATTTTTGCACCTTAACCCGTTACCAAACAATCCCGTGTTTTAATGAACCTGAGGAAAGAGGCCTTGTGAAAACATTTTGGGAAAAGGAGAAAATGCTGGTGACCAGCATTTTCTCCTTTTCCAACAATGTTTTGTATCCCATCAAAGACAGAAATCATCATTTGAGCTACATATATCTTGTTGTCTGCCAATGCTTTCAGTTTGGACGTGACCAAATTTTTGTCGTTTAGTTATGAGTTAAGGCTTCAACCCTGATCTAGACAGGATTCTAGACTGGAACAAAATTAGCTGTATGGTTACCATCTATGTGGATGTAGATGACTTTGTCCTACATGTATTGTGGTAAATATACAAATCGCTTAACGACACTACTTACTGCAGCTTGATTCATCTGAACGGTCCAAACAGTGAACAATTCTATCACACATTTGACTGGTATCTATACATGCTGAGTCGTCATGGCAACGAAACTTTCCATAACAACTAGGCTCTGTCGTTCTAGGGGCAGCTGAGGAGAAGAAAATTAACAACGTTGGTTTCAACGAAAAATCTCTAAAGTTCGGATAACCGGCGGGAACAAGAGTGCAGCTGAATCAAACGATTTAGCCAACCAGTTATTGTGTTAGTCTGAACTTTAGAAAATCCTTGAGAAATAGACTAAGAACATTACCGATCACATAACCATTCTCACAAAGAAAATTCTTGAGAAATAGACTAAGAACGTTATCAACCAAATAATAGACTGGGAACTTTACAGTCATATAACCATTCACGTGCAGAAAATTCTTGACAAATACACTAGGAACGTTGTCAACGAAATAATAGACTGGGAACTTTAAAGTCATATAACCATTCACGTGCAGAAAATTCTTGACAAATAAACTAGGAACTTTCCAGTCACATAACCATTCACATAAAGAAAACTCTTGAGAAACAGACTAAGAACTTTACCAATCAAATAATAGACAGGGAACTTTACCAATCATAATAACCATTCATGTACAGAAAATTCTTGAGAAATAGACTGGGAACTTTACCAACCAAATAATAGACTGGGAATTTTACTACGTAAATTCTTGAGAAATAGACTAAGAACTTTTCCAATCAAATAATATACTGAGAACTTTACCAATCATATAACTATTCACGTACAGAAAACTCTTGAGAAATAGACTGGGAACTTTACCAACCAAATAATATACCGGGAATTTTACCAATCATAAACTAGACTAATAACTTTACCAACCAAATAATATACCGGGAATTTTACCAGTCATAAACTAGACTAATAACTTTATCAACCAAATAATATACCGGGAATTTTACCAGTCATAAACTAGACTAATAACTTTATCAACCAAATAATATACCGGGAATTTTACCAGTCATAAACTAGACTAATAACTTTATCAACCAAATAATATACTGGGAATTTTACCAATCATATCACCATTCACGTGCAGAAAATTCTTGAGAAATAGACTAGGAACTTTCCAATCACATAACCATTCACATTGAAAAAAAAATCTTGAGAAATAGACGTAGAACTCACAAATTATATTACCATTCACATAAAGAAAATTCTTGAAACACAGACTCACAACACCAATCATTTAAAGACAACTCTTGATAAATACAATGTAGACTAAGAACTTTAGTAATTACATAATCATTCACATAAACAAAGTTATTGAGAAAAAGACTAGGAACTTTACCAATCACAAAAGCATTCACATAAAGAAAATTCTTGAGGAATAGACGAAGAACTTTTTACCAATCAAATAACCATTTACGTAATTCTGCAATCGCACGACCCTTATTCTATATTTTGTTTTCCGACTGGGAGCAGTGGAACATTTAATAGTTGACATGGAAAAGAAGCTCCTGGTAAACGTAGATATACTGGCCACTATGACATTTACATGTGTAATTAAAGTACAGTTGGAAACGGGGTTAGATCTATAACCACTCAAATACATGTACTATAAAAATGTTTTACCTGTAAATTGCATCTTTCTGTCTGTAACGATTTGTAACTGGTTTGACCATGTCCAATCAAACTCCACTGTGAAAGAATGAATTAGGGAACAGTGAACAATATACAAGTTAAATGGCTGCTACATCGAAATGCGTCCAATTTTATCATGTTCTGAAAACGACCTTCTCCTGGAATATCTCAAGCAAAGTGAAAATAAAACTGGACCACGCTTTTGGTCAGAATTTGTTTTTCAAGCCCAAAGACTGCTACTCTCTGTGACTGGCATCCTTAGTTTCACATATCTATGTGACGGATATAAAAATTATCGGTTTTAATGCCCATTTTCAAGGTATATGAACTTTTCCATAGAATTTCCTTCAATTATTATCTTAAATGTAGAAACTACTGTCTATCATCTATATAGCATACCAGAAAAATGAGTATACAAGTGCTTCTGGAAGGCAAGTTAGATTACCAAATATAGGGGTACTCTCATTCGACGCTCTTTAGAAATTTAGAGCAGCTCTAGTATTATCGTTTGCATATGCTGACTTGGTGAATAATTCGATTTTTAAGATAATTCATGTTTTAATTCAGCACACATTTTTGACATATGACACTAGTTCCCTTGGTCTCGACCGCATGATTAAACCCGATCCTTGCCATCTGACTATGAATAGTTTGTCATTGCACTGCTTTTCAAATGATAAATAACTCGAAAGACAAGGATCAGATTACTTTATTTATATTTACTTACATTTTTTTTTTTTTTCATACACAAATGAGGTTCCATTGGTCTATCATGAAACACCAAAATGTTCATTGCTCAATCATCGGACACCGTTTCTAAAAATAGCACATTTGTGCATCGCCTCTATATCGTCTGCCATTACCAAAATAGCACCCTGGGTCATCGTCTCTATATCGTATATACGATAAAGAGGAGATGCACAAATTTGCTATTTTTAGTAACGGTGTCTGATGATTGAGCAATAAAAATGTTGGTGTTTCATGATCGACCAATGGAGCTTCAAAGGCCTGTATTTTCTATACGTTTGTAGGTAAGTTTTACTTTCATCCTGTTTACTGACCATTTCAATAAGTTGAACTGTCCCTGGAACTGCCACAAATATTTACTTTCAAACACTAGAAGTCCGATATTGGTTATTCAATTCAAAAATATTTTGGTTACTCCTGATATTAAAATACGGACTAACTTCAGTTTGGAGAGAAAGTAACCGATACATCTAGAATTTTTTTGGAAATTCTTCTGGGTGAAATTCAGTATGCATGTCTGCTGAGAGTTAAAGTATTCCCTATTTTGAGCAGCACATGACCCCTAACAAAGTTATACTCCACGTCATTTTGGTTAACCATTTTAGCGCCGTGGGCGAAAACAGGAGCTTTGGTGGACGGAATAGATAAGATCAGCCTTTATAAAACTTGCAATCAGATCTTGGCTCTACACTGTCCGCTGGTTTATTCGAGCTTATTCTGAGATTCAAAATTAAACACACACACACACACACACACACACACAAACTGAATTTTAATGGGTTGTATTTTCAACAATTGAAAGACGTCTACTTTACATATGAGCCATGCTCTGTGAAAGCGGGGCTTAAGTATCTTCAAAAGGTGTCCATCCATGTCAGCCTGCGCACTCAACGCAGGCTGACATGGGTCGGAACTTTTTGCTGTTTATAAATTCCTGCATGTCCAAGGACCGTTCTACCTCATGATTTAACCGTATGTTAGACAAAATGGATTTCTTGGATCCATAATAATGTGATGTACAATGCATCACGGAGATGCATTAACCCCCTTTTTTCCAAGAGCATAGCTCAATTATATACATGTATTTTGCTCTGAAAAGATTCACGACAGACCTGCTTCATTGGATCATTTGTATGAAATGAATAAAGTCAATTAATTTTTTTCCTGTATAATGAAGGGTTAGAGTCAGCTTGGTGCTAGCTTGTGGGGATTTCTACAATTCACAGGAGGAGAAACATCCGTCTCTAGCACATCAAATGTTTTATTGTTAATCTGATATTGCAGATAACAATTATTATAGAGCTGAACAAGGTTATAAATCATTTTAAACCTCGACTGCCGAGTACATTGTCAAAGAACTTGAAGCTTTGTTTTTTTTTATTTATACATAATCAAGTATTGCAAATGCAATAATTTGCTGTACATGTTGTTGTTGTTGTTTTCGTCGTCGTTGTTGTTTTTGTTGTTATTATTTACAAGGCTATCTTAAAGAATATATTATAGATCTAAACGATACGGCGGGCGAATATCCAAGATTAAATAGCACAGGAGCATAATGGGATCTTACCTCAATCTACACAGTTACTTGAAGCTGCTTATCATTGTATAAGTACTTCTTTTTTGCAGACCTGTAAACCCGTGCAGTTGACAACTTTAGGAAACATTGTGCGAAAAGAAGCAAATGCTTGTAACATATTTTCCACACGGTCGAAAAGGGACTATTCTTTTGCTTGTCTTCAAAAACTTGTGATTCGAGTCACTTTTAAAAGTACGT
Source organism: Tridacna gigas (assembly GCA_945859785.2). Classification (NCBI taxonomy): domain Eukaryota; kingdom Metazoa; phylum Mollusca; class Bivalvia; order Cardiida; family Cardiidae; genus Tridacna; species Tridacna gigas. The sequence goes on along the minus strand of OX244034.2, from coordinate 9,115,929 downwards.
AGTGATTCTACAAATAGCTGCTATACCATAACGCATAAATGTGCCCTTGGCACGCAATACGTAAAAAGTGATGAACCCAGAATGAGAGGCGTACTGATTTCAGGCACATGAGGAAACATGTGACAAACAAATGTGGGGTAATTATTGTAAGGGAATCGTTCTCATATTAAATACTGGAAAAAAGTGTGACTTAATAGTCAAAAAACGCGAGCAGCACATGCAAGTGTCAATGGTTGGCTTCAGCTGCCTTTTCAGGGAAAATTTTAAGTCAAAAAGGGGGCATAACTGAATCAAACATATTTCAGGGTAATCTGCCCTTGTTGTATGAGTTCTGCTTTTGAAAAGTAACAACTAGACCGAGTTTAAAATTAATATCTTAAGATATCAGAAAAAGTTTACGTTTTCTCACAAGGACGCCGAAGACACAGACACAAATGGCAACGGTGTTCTGGCAATATTTCGGGATATCTTCGAGAAACGCCAAGCTACTAACTGTGAACTAGCATTTTTACAATAATAGGTCGCAGAAAATGAAAATTGCTCAAGAGACCGATCGGCCTAATACGACCTCATCTATTTAGAAGACGAAATGCAAACAACGGGTCCCTTACTAAGCCAGCCAGATCATCATAATATTCTAGGTCAAACTCTCAAAATTTTCTAAACTTTGAAAGCAACACAATTTTTCCTATTAGCTAAACCAGATTGTTTAGCCAATGAGAACTGGGCTTCTTTCTTAATCTAGACTTAGAAAAATAAAATGTGATTTAGTATGATTAGTAAATTTCCACTTCGAGGCATCAGATATATCAAAAACAAATGCGACTTCCACCCCAACCTTTTACTCCAGCACTTTGAACCGTAGTTGAAAATCAATGGAACAATCTTTCTAAGCAACATCTTATTTTAACAAATTCTGATTGGAAAGATTTTCAAATTTCGTCTTCCGAAAATGGCAGATTTGCTGAAATTTTCTTCTTTTGGAATTACGTGCCTTTAATGAATTCAAATAAAAAAGGATAGCCAAAATGTTTGGGTGCTTTTATAGGTATATAAGCTGAGAGTAAAGCTACTCCATTGAAAAGACAAGCCTGAATAGCTCAAACAGTTGTGCATAAAACATAAGAGCGAAAACTGTCTGACTACTTAAGGGGTGTGGGTTCGATTCCCGACTGAAGTTACTAACAGTCATTATACCATGCAGGTTAAAAAAAAAAAAAACTTGGCGAATCCTAGGAATTGCAATGTCCTCCGTAGCATAACTAACTATCCTCTGGAGGATTCGACAATTTGAGTGGTGGCACAGATAAATAAACAAATATCAGTCAAGTGCTTCATTGAAATTTCGAATGGTTTAAATCCCTAGTTCTGCTCTTGATGATACTGCAAGATTCAATTTTTCCCTTACCGTTGATCATTGTTTCGACGATGGTTATGTAGGAAAGCAGTCAGCGGCTTTGAAAAGAATATTGTGCGAAGTACTGGCAAAGAGTGAAGGAAAACACAAAAAGTTGCACTGGCCGCAGCTTTATATACTGAAAACGGCTCTAAACACCATACAGCCAGTCAATTATTTGCTCTTCGTTGCATTTTGCTGGTTTTGACGTTCTATAATTTCATAGGCCACTGACACTCCATTGGTCCACCAAGAAATATCGAATTTTGATTGCTCGTTCATCGGTCACCGTTACTAAAAATAGCACAACGGCGCATCCCCCATCTATATCTCACACAATAGCACAACCTGTGAGTTATCATATACGATTTAGTGGCGATGCCCCAATGTGCTATTTTTAGTAACAATGTTCGATTATCAACCAATGAAAATTTCAGTGTTCCATAATTGATCGGTGAAGCTTGACAGGCCTGTGGTAATTTCTAGCGCATTACAAATCGCCAGGAGAAAATATTAAAATTTACTTACCGAAAGAATCTTTTTCCTCCAGCCCACATAACAGCACAGGGTTTTCGTCCGAGTTGTCTCCGCAATGGTCGATTCCGTCACAGGCCAGGTCTTTGTGAATACACCACATGTTGTCGCATAAAATGGTCGCTTTCGGACATCCAGCTGTAGAATAACACAATTTTCATATTTATTAACGTTCACCAGATAATTCTGTGTTTTAAGGACCATAACGAGGAAGGCTTTTGAAAACATTGTGGGGAAAAGGAGAAAATGCTGGTAACCAGCATTTTCTCTTTTTTCCCCACTATGTTTTCACTCAGGCTTTCATAGACAATTCCATCATTTGAGCCACATTTAATTTTCGGCTGCAAATGTTTTCAACTTGGACAATTCTGGAATGTCTTCGTCCTGGAAAGACTTGGGCATGGAGATACTGTTATTCTTCAACTTCTTATGTATTTTCTGGTTCATTATGGCTTCAAGTGTTTAACAATGAATGTTTAGGATCTAGACCAGTATCAGACTGTGTGGAAGACGATCGGCAATAAAAGGCATCAACGTTCGAGTTGATTGAAATAGATACATTCATTCAGTATGAAATACTCGGGCATAGCAAAAAGGTTTCTTTAGTCAGAATAGCAAACAAAATATCGAGTAGTGTGGATGCAAGATCAGCCCGCAAGCACCAAGCCATCTGATCATAATTTGAAGTATCTGCTTGAGAAAGTACAACTGCAATTAGCTCCATTTTACAGAGAAAATGTTGTTTACCAGTGTTTTCTCCTTTTTCTGCGATGTTTTGAAATGCCCATTTCTTCTTTGGTACATAGATTTAGAAAAAAAATATGTCTACGGTACATGATCATCGGATAGTTGAACTGATTTACTAATTTATTGCTAATTCACCCTAATACTGTTAGCTAAATAAAAGCACCGCATGCCGATGCCAACTCTCGGGTTCAGGTGCTTGATTTTAAGTGAAATTACCAAGTCGAAAAGGGGCATAACTGTGTCAAAATACCTTGATGGTCACCTGCTGTTGTTGTACAGGTTCCCCTTTTGATGGTTAACCCTTAAAGCGCTGGAACCAACTTCACTTGTTTTTGCCGACAGTGTAGATCAAGATCAGATTGCAGAGAACGTGCAGCTACTTTAATACACCTTCTGGCTAAGACAACCTTGAAATGACAGTATTTGGGATGTTTTTCTCAACTGAAAAAATTTATTTCATAAATTCAGCGCTCTAAGGGTCAGCCTGCCCCTACCACTACGTTATCGGGTCAGGCAAAGCGCAATAATGGCGGCCTCCTAGGTGTCCCGAAGCGTACCCTTACATGCTTCCCCGTTTTCCCCAATTTCATGTGATCCAGTTTGATCATTTAATAAAATGAGATCAAGTTTGTACAAAAAATGCATAACCGAATCTAAAACATGCTGTTGGGGTATAGTTTAAGTATAAATTTGACTATGAATTATTTTAAAAGTAGCCCTGTTTTCGGACGTTATATAGGTCCATTAACATTTCGGATACTTAAAGCATTTCTTATTTGTAGTTTTTCTCGCTAAATAAGAACGACATGTAGAAAACCTCACTGCCATCACTTTATTGTAAGCGATCTGTTTTGAATTCAGCCTATGATCCGATTTGATCATGTTAAATAACAATATCCCGTCTCCTCTGCATATTACCAAAGGGGGCCGCCATTATTGAGCTTTGCCTGACGTACTCTTGTAATACGGCGGGGTACCAGACTATCTAAGGGTTAAGAACTTGTCCAATTTTGAAGTAAATATCATCAGTAATAAGAGAGATATTATAAAATGTCAAAGTTTTTGCGCGACGACAGCGAAGATCACGACAACGGCAGTTACGGCAATACCTCAACGGTTTCTTCGAAAGCAGCCGAGCTAATTAACCCTTTCCCAAACAAGCTCTGGTTTTCACGTGTCTGCAGTACAAGTCTTTTGAAAACACTGTGGGAAAAGGAGAAATTGCTCGTAACGAGCAATTTCTCCTCTTCCCACGGTGTTTTCTACCCTTTTTGATAACTTTCTGCCATTTTTATCAAATTTAAAATTGTCGTCTGCAAACTCTTTCAATTTGGCCCAGTCCGAAATTTGTCGTTTGGGAAAGGGTTAACTCTTTACCACACGACAACATTTTAGACTGGTCCAAATTGAAAGCGTTTGCAGACGACAAAACAAATGCGAATGAAAAATTAAAACTTGTTTTGGGAAGGGTAGAAAACATTGTGGGAAAAGGAGAAAATGCTGGTTACCAGCATTTTCTCCTTTTCCCACTATGTTTTCAAAAGGCCTCTATTTCAGGGTCGTTAAAAGTCGGGATTGTGTGGTAAAGGGTTAAAAGAAAAAAAAAAAAAAATACAGACACACGTCTATATTCCAAGAAATACATCAATTTATCCACTTATTTTTACCGAAATACTCAAAACTCTTTCTTTTATGATTGGACAATTTAGAGATAAATGACCTGGGTCTGTATTCACCAACCATTCTTAAGAACATTCTTAGTCTTATTCTTCAGATTTTTCCAAATTTGAAAGTAACACACCTTCTGATTGGCTAAAACAAATAGTTTAGCCAATCAGAAGGTATGTTACTTTAAACTAGGAAAATATTGGAGAATAAGACCAAGAACGTTCTTAAGAATGGTTGGTGAATACGGACCCTGTTTCAGCATTCAGATTTATTATAACAGTGTATCGGTTTGTCCTAATAATCAACTTTCAAGATAATGAGACTGGAGGGATACTCTAATTACCACTAATATGCTCATGTTTTTTTATGAACCTGTGAAATTTGGTTTAAAAAACGATACTAACCTAACAGTTCTAAATCTACTAAACTACAGAACCAGCCTCGTTTTGGAACCACTCACCAATTATTAAATACTTTTTTTTTTTTTAAGCTGAAATCTTTATCAAATTTTAGTTTTTTTTTTTTAATTAGGAGCATTTACAAATGACAATTTCGACGTTTCTCTTATGATGAGATTCGCTGTAGAAAAGATAAAATAAAAATGTGAGAATAGGGTGAAAATCCTGGTATTTTTTCCCCTTTTCCCACATATCTTAATACCTTAACCCTTTAGGTTAAACGAGACAAACACTTTTGATATCATCATGGGAAAAGGCGAAAATACTGGTAACCAGTATTTCCTCCTTTTACCAGAATGTTTTTTTTTTATCCGTTGAAAGACAGAAGGAGTATTTTGAGAAACAGCATATTCGCCGTCTGCAAATACTTATAGTTTTGACAAGTCTAATATTTTGCCATCTGACAAAGAGTTAAACTATCCATCACTACCGCTAATTTATCATACTGATTGGACAAAAATTGTCATGGGATATTTCTGCTATTGGCATTTCTCTTAACCCTTTCCCAAACGACAAATTTTGGACTGGTCCAAATTGAAAGACTTTGCAGACGACAATCTTAAATTTGATGAAAATGGCAGAAAGGTCTCAAAAAGGGTAGAAAACACTGTGGGAAAAGGAGAAATTGCTCGTTATGAGCAATTTCTTCTTTTCCCCCAGTGTTTTCAAAAGACTTGTACTGCAGACACGTGAAAACCAGGGCTTGTTTGGGAAAGGGTTAATTTAACCGTATTATTACCTCTTACAAGGACGTTCTTCTTTTCCCATAATGTTTTTCCTACCCTGTCAAAGACACAGTTTATGTTTTTCGGGACAGTAAATTTGCCGTCTGCAATTGGTTTCAATTTTGACAGATCTAAAATTTAATTGACTGGTAAGGAGGCTAAGTGCGACTCACTGACCTCTTGCGGACAGTGTAGATCAAGATCAGACTGCACAGAACGTGCAGTCTGATCTTTGATCTACACTGTCCGATAAGGAGATATTCTCTTCAAAAAAGAAGATTGAAATATCATGTCTTGTTTTTTACAATCGGCTTCAAAGTTTCATTAACTAATTTAGCAGGTTAACAGTTAACAGGTTAATAAAGACGACAAAATTTTAGCCTTGTCCAAACTGAGAGCTTTTGCAGACGACAATTTTAATGTGCCTCAAATGGTGCAATTTTTCTTTGATAGGGTCGAAAACATTGTGAGAAAAGGAGAAAATGCTGGTTACAAGCATTTTCTCCTTTTCGCACAATGTTTTCAAAAGGCTTCTTTCCCAGGGGCGTCAAAAGGCGGCATCGTGCAGTAAAGGGTTAAATGTCCGTTAAGGGTACTACCGCTTCCATGGTGTCACACGGCTTTTTTTTTTTGCTACTTTGCAAATAGAGCGAAATTCATCATCTTTGACACTCTACTGTGCTTTTAATGGCAGGCCCACAGCTTTGCTGTTTGTTTCTTTCAAATGTAGTCGCTATTCTATCTAAAACACAACTATACTTTAAAAATCACAATGAAAAAAGGCCCCTCCGGGTGGAAGACCATGTTCCTCTACGTTGGCATGGCCACACACACACAAAAAAAGTTTACATAAAATATCAAACTCAGTTCCATAAAAATTATCAAATCAACATCAAACATTTTAGACCTTCACTTCCTTTTTGTCCAATAAAACAGTGCAGCAGAAGTGCTTGCTGTCAAACTTTCAATAGGACTACTTTTCACTACTACGACCCGGTGGGAGTTCGCCGTGGCGCGACACTTCCTGCCATACTGATTAGAAATTCGTCATCTGATATTTCTGTTATTGGTATTTCTTTTAATTCAACCCAATCATGATCTCTGACAAGTTTTTTCTCCTTTGCCAGCAATGTTTCCTTCTCTATCTAAGACAAAGTTCATCCTCTGAGAAACAATTAATTCGCCGCTTGCAGTTGTTTTGAATTTTGACAAGTCTGAAATTTTGTCGTCTGGTAAAGAGTTAAACTATTCATTACTACCGCTACTCTATCAGACCGATTAGACAATAATGTCATGGGATACATGTATTTCTGTTATTGCTGTTTCTCTTAATTTAACTCGATCATTAACTCCTACATGATAATACCATTTTCACTTTTTACCCTTTACCACAAAATCCCGAGTTTTAACGACCCTAATAAAGCAAGCCCTTAAAAACATACTGGGAAAAGGAGAAAATGCTGGAAACCAGCATTTTCTCCTCTTCCCACTATGTTTTCTACCCCGTCAAAAACAAATTCGATCATTTAAGCCACACAAAAATTGGTGTCTGCAAATGCTTTCAATTTGGACAAGTCTGAAATTTTGTCGTTTGGTCAAGGGTTGACCAGACGACAAAACTGTTGACCAGTCCGTTTTCAAAGCAATTGCCGACAACAAACTAATCGTTGCTCAAAAGATGATCAGCAGAAAATTCTGGTTTCCAGCAATTTTCCCCCTTTTCCATACTTTTTTAAAGCCATTTTCCTCGGGGTCGTTCACGCAAAATGTTTAAGTAGAATACTAGTATCCCACAAAACATTGGACAGTGTTAACCCTTTTCCAAACGACAAATTTTGGACTGGTCCAAATTGAAAGAGTTTGCAGACGACAATTTTAAATTTGATGAAAATGGCAGAAAGTCATCAAAAAGGATAGAAAACACGGTGGGAAAAGGAGAAATTGCTCGTTACGAGCAATTTCTCCTTTTCCCACAGTGTTTTCAAAAGACTTGTACTGCAGACACGTGAAAACCAGGGCTTGTTTGGGAAAGGGTTAATTATGACTAAACCGCACAGAAAGTGCAGTCCGATCTTAGATCTACACTCTCCCCGCAGATATCCTGCAATAGCGGCGAGTCATAGAACTCTTCCCGTCTATTGTAGGGATCAGCTCTTTACCAAATTACAAATTTTAGATTGGTCCACATGAATACATTCACATATTCAAATTAAATCTAATTTTGATTCTTTTTTTTTATTTGTTTCTGAAAGGATACGATTGTGGGAAAAGGAGAAAATGCTGGTTACCGGCATTTTTTCCCATTCCCTACAAGCTTTTCAATAGCGTTCTACGCCAGGATTGTTAAAACCCAGATCTGAGAGGCACAGAGTTAACTGTTGACATTTGCGCGTGGAACACCAAACTTCGATTAACCTTGTTTCCGAACAATCTGTTTGAAATCTCCCGGTTGCTCATCCCACTAATTCTATTAGCATCAAATATTTACGACCTTTTTCGACGGCTGAAAATACAATTCACTGAAATTCGGAAAGATTTTCATCTTAAAGGTTTGAGTAAATGAGCGGACGATATAGACCCCAGATCAGGCTACGCCTTCTGTGCAGTCTGATTTTGATCCATGTCTCTGTTTTCGCCTCCTAGCATTGAAAGGGGTAAACCAGGCAATAATTGTTCCGGATGTATTAAGCCTATTTGTCATCATTATTTCAGTAACACTAACTGTCATTTAATATTCGAGCATGCTTAAACTAGAATTAAGGTTAATTCGAACGAAAATTTACAGATATTCGGGTAATGCGTGGATAGCAGCATGGGTAAATAGAGCTGCCGTGGCACCGTATCCTAAACAATCACAGTCAAAGTTTACAATGACTGCTTATGTGTCTTGTGTTTAACGCCGTTTTCAATATATTATGGTCATATCAAGGCAACCAGTGCACTTAAACATGGGTACCAGATGTTTCTTTAAACAGTATTTTGCACATCACTCTTTCCTAACCACTGGGGACGCGAGTGAACTTATTTAAGCTTATCTAAAAAACCAGTTTTACTCCCAGCATGCGGATTCATAATCAAGAATAACGGGCTAGCTGCGCCTGAGCACTCAAGAGTAGTTCATCCGCTGAGGTTTTGCGGTCGGAACAGTCACGTGACCTGCTCACAAAAAAAAAAAAACCCAGACTTTACAGAACGGATATATAAAATTTTGACTGATTTCAGTTACACCTTACCTCCAGTGACGTTGTTGACGCCAGACAAAACCATCCGTAACTTATCGGCGTTTCTGAACACTCCCCTCAACCGGATGTACAGTCCGTCTGTGGCGCTGTAAATGATGTCTCCCGCCGTAAAGTTGTCTGACGTATACTGTACTAAACTTCCGCCTTCTGACGTCACATCGTTCAGAATTTCTAAAGTATTGATACCATCTTGAAACCAGCCTGAAGTAGAATGAATTATAGGTTTGCAAGAAAAAGAGACTGCTATGGCGTTCCATATGTACCACCTCAGTGCCATTCACTTGTTTGTCTCATTTCACACGTCTTTGTGTCTATGTGGGAAAGCAGCCAGTGGCTTGGAAGGAATATTGTCCAGAGTACTGGTATAAAAGAAACTCCAGTATGGATAGGTGCACTGGCCGCCGTGATATAACTGAAATAATGTTGAAAACGGCGTTAAACACCATACAACAACAATACAACAACATTTTTGTGTCCATAATATCTTAACCTTATGTCTTCTTATCTTTTTTCCATCGATACAACAGGTCTCTTTTTCATATAAACATGGCGACAAGAGGATAAATTTTTGCATGGTTGACAAGGACAAGTAACATTATGAGAACACCTGCTGTCGATCGGATTTATACAACCCATAAAGCGTCCTACATGCATGTTTACATACTCATGAATATTAAAGACACTATTATCTCTGTAATGCATTTTACAGATCCATAAAGTTAACTCCATACAAAATCATTCTGCATTGTTACGACTCTGAAAAGGACGACTTTTGAAAATACTATTCATAGCTCCGGACAGAGGGACTGATTTTGATTTCAAAATTCGAAATATTAATTATTCACCACTAAACCCTATGCAATGGGTGCTCATTAGAATCGTCTCATCGAGACGATTCTAATGAGTACCCACAACATAGGGTTTGGAAGAGAAATAATGGATTTAGAATACCATCACTCCCTCTTATCTGGAGCTCTGATCATTGGAAAAGAAGAAAATGCTGGTACCAACATTCCCCTTTTTTTCACAATGCTTTTACCATTTCAAATGGATTCTGATCCTTTGAGACACATTTGATTTGTCGTCTGCAAATACCGACAAGTCTAAATGAGCCGTGCTCTGTCAAAAAGGGGCTTAATGCATCTGCGAAAAATATCGACCCAGGTCAGCCTGCGCAGTCCGCGCCGGCTGACCTGGGCCGAAACTTTTTGCTATTGGTCAATTTTCTGTATGTCCAAGGAATCAATTTATTTCATGATTAAGTCTATAATTTAAAAAAAGGGCTTTTATGGACGTATAATTATGTGACGTGTTTACTGGTACTGTGTATTAGGAAGATGCATTAAGTCCCCTTTTGCCAGAGCATGGTTCAAATGTCTATCCTCGCCGTCAAGTAAAGCTATATATGTCATCTTACATTATTCAATAGGAAAAGACTCTTAGAGGAAATGAAGTCATCAAGTTAGGTGACTCTTGTTATGAAATTTCAGATTAACTGAGAGTTGTCTTTCTTGGATGGCCAAATATTTGCGGCCAATGTAGATCACGATCAATATGAGCTATGCTCTTTGAAAAGGGGGTTAGCCAAAATGGACTTTATAGATCCATATAGTATTTCCAGAATTTTCTCTTTTTTTTTTCCAAATATGTTTTCATAAGCGTCTTTCCCCATACCCGTTAAAGCACAGGGTTCAAGCGAAAATTGTATCTTATATCCATTTTCGGTGAGAAAATATCACAGACACCTGTCTGAATATTCACCGATGAAGGGAAACGGTGGTTCCTACCTTTGCCCAAATTGATTTCAGCTATCCGAAGTATGGTACCATCCGGATGTTCTGACAGAGACTTCGATCTTTTTATTATCCATACACAATCGTACCATTGCGGAAGTTCGGCTACGTCAGTTTTAAACTCTATAACAAGACCTTTCTTTAAGACATATGAATCGCTGCAATCTGCAAAAAAAAAAAGAGCGTGGTTAAAGATTTTCGATTATTTTTTTTTTTTAAATAGTAACATCCGAAATCCGTTTTCATTCAGAGTCAGGCTAGGAGGAAAATGAAATTGGAACACATTGAACTCGAGTATGATATCTATGGGTCCCATTAAATTCTTGAAGTACTTTGGATAACACATTTTTAAATGAACAAAACAGAGACACAAAAAGTGCAAACTTGCAAAATAGTCTATAGACTTTGACAGTAAACAGACTTCCATGGGAATAATTTTACTTATTCAATAATTACCTGTGTTGGGTCTTTCTGTCCATACGTCATCTGCAAAATAATACAAAATACTTGTAAATTATACATAATGACGGTTAGACCTTCTACGGACTGCTGTCCAAAAAATGAAAATTTTCATATCGTGACAAACAGATCTAAGTTTTGAAAAGTCCTTGGGCAATATTCAAAAACCATTCTAAATTGCTCTCAAACACTGTTTCTCAAGAAGTTTCTAGATGTCAGAGAAAGGCAAGTTCTGACTGACTATACCAAATGGCTTATGCATTCAAAAATTCAATTATTTTCTGAATGTAGCGCTATCCTAAGAATGCTATTTAAAATTTCTTGCGAATATAGGCCAAGAACTTGAATGTCTCGCTAGGTATCCTACAAGTCAAGATTCCAATGTCTTGGAAAAATCCAACCCTTATGTTGTCCATAGCTTGCCAATGGTCAATAACACACTTGCCGTCATCAATCAGTTTATTTTTACATGAAATTATAAAATAACACGAATGGAATGAACTGTACGAAAACCACATTTCATATTCACTCAGTTTTGTGTGTAAAAAAATACAATTTTGATAGATGAATGTATAATTTTTCTTATTCATCAAAGTCTAGTCAAATCTTGGTGAATTTAGGTGCTGCGATCGAAAGCGTAAACCAAAATGTACGCAACATCACAGAAACTTTAAAAGTTGATACGATCACAACAGCTTTAAAAACTTAGATTATTGTTTAACAAATTAACTGTAAGATCACCTGATACAAATTTATATGTTGCTTTAAATCCGATAGAGTGACTGGGTACAAATTTATCCAAGCCGACATTAAATACCAGAACTAGCGTGTTTGTGTTGGATATAATAGTTGGCCGTTTTCGGTGTCCGTAAATTGTTGCTCTGGTTGGTCCGGATAAATCGTCGTATACCTTAAAAGAAGAAAAATGACGACCTTTAAACTTTAGTCACGGTTGCTCATGCTGAAAGCATCTGAAGACGACAAATTAAATGTGGCTTGTACGAGTATACATGAGCCATGCTCTGGCAAAAGGGAGCTTAATGCATCTCCGTAATATATTATACTGAGCAAGGCATCACTTAATGAAATCCATTTTGTTTAACAACAGACGGAGTCATGAGGTACACTGGTTCTTTGACACGCTGAAAAAATTACCGAAAGCAAAAAGTTTCGGCCCAGGTCAGCCTGCGCCGACTGCGCAGGCTGACCTGGGTCGATACTGTTTGCAAATGTATTAAGCCCCTTTTTCAAAGAGCATGGCTAAAATATAATAGTAATTGCCTTTGGAAGGGAAAAAAGCATCATGAGAATAGGACAAATGCTGATAAATGCTTTTAACCTGCATTTGCTCTTACATCAGACATTGTTCTCAAAAGTCTTGTTCCTCACGGTGGTAAAACATGGCATTTTAACCTTGGGTGTTTTACGACCCTAAGAAAGAAGGCCTTTGTAAATATTGTACGAAAAGGAAAAACACTGGTTACCAATAGATCTACTTTTCTTTGTAAACGTTACCGTTTGAAAACCGTTCCCTTGCATAGGAAAATCTTAATTATAACATGTAGTTAGATCCAGCGGCAATTTAGAGATAAAATAAAGTTTATTCAAACCTGTATATGACTTTTTTCGGCTAAATCCCAATCGTCAAAAACCAGTTGAACATGGCCGTACGGATCTAAATTTTGAATGACGTATGTGAAGGTTTCCCCGTTTAATGCATAGCCGTGTGGGAAATTTGGTGACGTAATAAAACCGGAAATGACGCTGTAGTCAGGTGACGTCACGGTGCCTGTTATCTTTTGAATTTTATCTGCAATAAGAAGAAGAAGTTGGTTATGGAGGACGCCTAGAAGAGATACGCAAAAAAAGGATGATATATCTGGGTTCGTATTCAGCAACCATTCACAAGAATATTCTTAGTCCTACTCTTGAAGATTTTCTAAATTTGAAAGTAAACAACTTCTGATTGACTAAACTGCTGGTAGCGCAGTCATTAGCGCACAGGACTTGAGAATAGGGGGCCGGAATCCCCACCTCGGCCATTTTCTTTCCGATGATTGATGATAGTCATTGCTACAAGATTCATTCCTCTTTCACCTCATATCATTGTTCCGCAATAATTATGTGGAAAAGCAGCCAGTGGCTTGGGAAGAATACTGGCGAAGTAGGCCTACTGGTAAAAGAAAAAAAAACAAAAAAAAAAAAAAACAGGAAAGCATAGATAGGTGCACTAGCCGCAATATAACTGAAATACTGTTGAAAACGGCGTTAACCCTTTCCCAAACAAGCCCTGGTTTTCACGTGTCTGCAGTACAAGTCTTTTGAAAACACTGTGGGAAAAGGAGAAATTGCTCGTAACGAGCAATTTCTCCTTTTCCCACAGTGTTTTCTACCCTTTTTGAGAACTTCCTGCCATTTTCATCAAATTTAAAATTGTCGTCTGCAAACTCTTTCCATTTGGACCAGTCCAAAATTTGTCGTTTGGGAAAGGGTTAAACAACAATCAATTGTCCACAACAAGCGCCTGTAACTTATTCACTGACAGTAAGGCACGCAATGGAATCCGTTTTCTCTGGATAATTAGATGTAGATCTACGTCGTAGAAAAACGCGATAATGTCGTGCTAACGAGAAATAATAATGTTGTTAATGATATGATAATGTCATCAAAAGAAATACTATGTTGTGGAAACGATATTTTCTTCCTCTTTACGCTTTCCCCCCCCTCCCTTCCAAAACCGTGATGCTTTACATAAACTCGTCACTCTTCACCTTTAGTTTCTAAACAAATATTAACCCTTATCCTGCTAAATAAATTAAATGAAACATTCAAACCGACAGTAAAAATCCATATTTTACTGTTTCAAAGGTAATTTTTGAGAAAATAGTATCTCCTTATCGGACAGTGTAGATCAAAGATCAGACTGCACGTTCTGTGCAGTCTGATCTTGATCTATACTGTCCGCAAAGGGTCAGTGAGTCGCGCTTAGCACCCTAATGGTTAAGGTATCATTTCCATTTAGATGTACGGACTCAGACATTGCGATTGTAAAGTTTTGTTCGCTGGGAAACATCTCAACGTAAAGAGCAATTTAGCTCCAAGATCAGACTGCTCGTTCTGTGCAGTCTGGTCTTTATCTACGACGTCTGCAAAAGCGCACAGAGTCAAAGTGATCAGCTGTATGGTTTACTTATACATTGGACTAAATTGTAAAACTTATTTGACTCGTTGAATAGTCAGACAAGGCCATCCTCTTAAAAAAAAAGCAATAACTTCCAAAACTTATCTTTCGATCAGTTGATATCGGCAACACATAATCACATTAGAATAATGAATCGGAATTACAACATATGTGAACTATGCTCTGTGAAAAGGGGGCTTAATTCATTTGCGAAAAGTATCGACCCAGGTCAGCCTGCGCAATCCGCGCAGGCTGACCTGGGCCGAAACTTTTCGCTATTGTCAATTTTCTACCTCATGAATCAGTCATCAGTCTGTTGCTAGACAAAATGGATTTTATATAGATCCATAATTATGTAATGACTTGCTTGGTATCATGTATTACGGAGATGCATTAAGCCCCCTCTTGCCAGAGCATGTCTTATATATACATATATACTGTATATAGAGAGAGACTTATGAAGCAACGTGCAAGAAATTTCTGTCATCAAAGTCACAACAAAACTGAGAACAATATAGATCTAGTGAAATATCTAGTGAAACTATGGGTTACCCTTTCCCAAAACAACAAATTTTGGACTGGTCCAAATTGAAAGAGTTTGCAGACGACAATTCTAAATTTGATGAAAATGGCAGAAGGTTCTCAAAAAGGGTAGAAAACAGTGTGGGAAAAGGAGAAATTGCTCGTTACGAGCAATTTCTCCTTTTCCCACAGTGTTTTCAAAGGACTTGTGCTGCAGACACGTGAAAACCAGGACTTGTTTGGGAAAGGGTTAAGCCTTTACTACACCCTATGTTCTAACGACCCTTAGGAAAAAGTCATTTGAAAATGCTTGTAACCGGCAGCAATTTCTCTCTTTTTCCAAAAATGTTTTCTACTTTTTCCGAAACAACATCCAACATTTGAGCCACACAGAATTTGTTGTCTGCTCATGCCTTGATTATTAACTCTTTCACTACCAATGACGACTTGAGTAGCTTTTGTGGACATTGTAGATCAAGATCAGACTGCACAGAATGTGCAGTCTGATCTTGATCTACACCGTCCGCTTCTCTGTGACTGAACTATAAAAAAGTCGTCTTCAATAGCAGTGGAAATCTAGTTCTAGAAGTCGAAAAAAAGTGGAATTTCTGGAGTTAGTAGTGAAAGAGTGATACACTAAATTGCTTCGTTGTTTCGTAAAGATTTAGACGATTTTTGGGGATTTGTGTCTCAGTTTTCAAACGGATAAATCTCATCAGCCCTAGTAACCTAATTTACATTTCTACAGAACGAATTTACTTATCTGTCTAATAATGTATTTCTAATGAAATTTACATTACCATGTTGATATACATCGATAAAACATCACATACCTATAACCTCGTACTTTATATAAAACCGTTTTCCATCGACGGCGGTGCTGTTGGCCATACAATGTTGTATTACTACGCCAGAAGAAATAGTGTCAAACGTTTGACCTTCAGAATCAGAAAAAAAGTTCCGTCTCGTTGTTGTTATGTACGGCCGGTCGACCTCGAACAGCCGCAGGTGGTCACATCTGTATAAATATTAGAAATTAATAAACAGTTTCAGAATTAAACGTGCTTAGATATACGTAGTCTGGTACCCCGGCGTACTTCAAAAGTAGCCTACGTCAGGCAAAGCGCAATAATGGCGGCCCCCGTTTGTAGTATGCAGAAGTAACGGATTATTGTTATTTCACTTGATTAAATCCTACTAATTCCATTATGCATCTTATTTTGTCCGATTTAGCTTTTCTTTTTGTCATCCAAGTTTCATATAGAAAAATACTTTTCAAGAGTCTGAATTGAAAATACATCGGTTGCAAAAAAAGTAATTGCAGTTAGATTTTTAATCGTCGTTCTTATTTAGCAAGAAAAAATACGTATCAGAAATGCTTTAAGTATCCGAAATTTCAATGGACCCACATAACGTCCGAAAACAGGGTTACTTTTAAAATGACTCATAGTCAAATTTATATTTAAACCATATCCCAAAAGCACGTTTGAGATTCGGTAATGTATATTTTGTACAAAATTGATTTCATTTCATTCACTGATCAAACTGGATCACATGAAATTAAGAAAAACAGGATAGCATTCAGTGCTAAGCTTGAGGTCGCCATGGAGGCCGCCATTATTGCGCTTTGCCTGACCCTATAACGTAGTGGGAGGGGCAGGTAATCCAGACTAAGATATACCAAAATACTCGTTTCCTTTTCAAACATGTAAACTGACAGATATCTACGCAAAGACTGCCTCGATAAACAGTAATGCTAAATTTGATTTTCTAGACCGCTAAATTAACGAAATGCAATTATGAGTATACATCTGCAAAAAGTATCGACCCAGGTCAGCCTCCGCAGTCCGACCTGGGTCGAAACCATTTGGTATATTGTATGGGTGTCAAAAGGCCAGTGTACCTCATGATTTAACTCTTTACCATACAATGCCCCCTTTTAACGACCCTGGGAAAGAAGCCTTTTGTAACCAGCATTTTTTCCTTTTCCCACAATGTTTTCTACTCTATCAAGAGAAAATTGCACCATTTGAGCCTCATTGAAATTGTCATCTGCAAATACTTTCAATTTGGTCAAGGCTAAAATTGTGTGATATAGTATAGAGTTTAGCAGCTGTACGATAAAATGAATTTTATGGCCCCAAAACTATGTGATGACTTGCTTTGTATACTGCATCACGGAGATGCATTCAACCCCCCCTTTACCCAGAGCGATGAGTAGTAAGCAGAAATAACTGACACAAATTTTAAGGAATGTTCATATTCAGTTGCTTAGTATACAACAAGCAGAGCCCCGACAGAGCAGTCGGTAGCGCACAGTTCTTGAGAACAGGTGGTTGCTTGTTCCAAAACCCTTATTTCGGCCTTTTTCTTTCCGAGGGTTGATGATAGTGATTACGACGGGATTTGTTCATCTCTCACAGCTGACCATTTTCGGCGATGGTTATGTCACTTATGTAGGAAGCAGCCAGTGGTTCTGAACGAAAATTGTGCAAACTACTGGTGAAAAAAAAAAAATCGAGGAAAGCATGGGCAGATGCACTTGCTGCAGTGATATAACTGCGATAATGTTGAAAACGGCATGTTACACCAATCAACCGATCGGTCGGTCGGTCGGTCGGTCGATCAATCAATCAATCAATTAGCCAATCATTCAAGCATACAACAGATGCTGAGCATAGACAAGTGTTGAAGGAATAACTGCATTATATATGAGCCATGCTCTGACAAAAGGGGGTTTAATGCATCTCCGTGATGCATTATACCAAGCAAGTCATCACATTTTTGTATAACAACCGATTGAATCAGGTCCATTGAGCTGCAGAAAATTTACCAATAGCAAAACATTTCGACCCAGGTCAACCTGCGCGGACTGGGCGGGCTGGCCTGCGTCTATACCTTTCACAGATGTAATAAACCCCCTTTTCACAGAGCATGGATCAAATATTCATAGGACATTTACCCGGACACACAGACGCGTCGTATCTTTTTTATAACCACAGTCTGTTTGGAGACACAATCTGGAAAGCGTAGTTCGATGAATTTTAAACGTATTTTACAAGTGCTGCATGCCTGCAGTTCCACGTTACAAGGATGCCCTTCTTTGGAATCGGACGTGTAGTTTTCTGGGTACCCCGACGATGCTATATATCCAAAGTCGCCCTTCTCCACCTTGATTGTAACCCCTGTATTCCTGCTTCCTCTTCTGCAATGAGTTACACCTGGAAAAGAAAGAGAAATTGTATGCCAAATCAGCGACCAAAAATAAACAAAACTGGTGTTAATATGCATTTGAATTTAAATTATACCTTTTAA
Organism: Tridacna gigas; assembly: GCA_945859785.2. Taxonomy (NCBI): domain Eukaryota; kingdom Metazoa; phylum Mollusca; class Bivalvia; order Cardiida; family Cardiidae; genus Tridacna; species Tridacna gigas. Next base: position 9,097,889 of record OX244034.2, on the reverse strand, counting down.
CCCTTTCCCAAACAAGCCCTGGTTTTCACGTGTCTGCAGTACAAGTCTTTTGAAAACACTGTGGGAAAAGGAGAAATTGCTCGTAACGAGCAATTTCTCCTTTTCCCACAGTGTTTTCTACCCTTTTTGAGACCTTTCTGCCCTTTTCATCAAATTTAAAATTGTCGTCTGCCAACTCTTTCAATTTGGACCAGTCCAAAATTTGTCGTTTGGGAAAAGGTTAAAAGTATGGAAACTACTGTGAAGATAATAATCTGTTGTTGTGCAGTCGGTCCCAGTGTTAGTCGCTGGCAGAAAGTGAATTTATTAACTAGGTAAAAAGTTACCAGGTCGCTCTATCCTTTGTTTACTGTTTACCTGGTTTCACAGTTCATTTTTTTGCCGGGGAATAAAACTTGGACCATAGGCCACTGAAACTCCATTGGTCTATTACCGGACAACGAAATTTTCCTTATCGGACACCGTTACTATAAATAGCACATTGGCAGCTGCCTCTATATTGTATATAATAAGACAAGGTGTGTAACGAAATCGAAGAAAATTTTTACCCCTGTACCCTTTCAGAGATAATATTTTACCGAAAATTGAAAAGTAAAGATAGTTACCGTTGCAGATGGGTTCGCAAATGATTTTTCTTGTGTACCCTGACTTTAGAAAGTTCCAAACGGCTCTTACGATCAAGCTGTAGCTCTGATCTGAAAAATCTTAAAAAGCTTCCACATTTTCCGGATCGCCATGCGCTGACGTCACACAATTTATAATCCCGCAGCGAATTATAACTAAAATATTTTTTTTTTCAAACAAAGATTTAATTTCTTTTGTTGATATATTGATGAAATTATCAAATTAATATTTCGTCTGTTATGACTTATCTTTTCATCTAATCCAGTTTCACGATTTTCATCTTCCATTTCGTATATTTTCAAATGCGTATTTACCGTTTATTGGTCAAAGACTTTGGCGCGTCGTTTGATAGTAAATTCAGGGGAGTTACAATTCGCTGCGTCATAATGAATTGTGTGACGTCAGCGCATGGCGATCCGGAAAATGCAGAATCTTTTCAATTTTTTTTAAGATCAGAGCTATTGCTTGATCGCAAGAGCCGTTTGGAACTTTCTAAGGTCAGGGTACTCAAGAAAAATCATTTGTGAAGCCATCTGCAACGGTAACTAGGTTTATTTTTTCCGTTTTTGGTCAAATATTATCTCTGAAAGGGGACATGGGTAAAACTTTTCTTCGATTTCGTTGCACACCTTGTCTTATTATATACAACACAGAGGCAGTCGTCAATGTGCTATTTATAGTAACGATGTAAATGAAAATTTGAGTATTCCCTGATATACAGGCGATGCACCAATTCGTAAGTATTCGATGATCAACCAAGAAAAATGTTAGTGTTCCGTAACAGACCAATGGAGCTTCAAAGGCCTGTGCTTGGATCGACCGTACAATAACAGATTTTCATATTCACATAGATTTAATGCTTTTAAATGGTATGATTTAGGTTTTAAATGTATTTTAACACCCGTATTGCTGACCTTTAGCCACTACTGCGCCTTTATTAGATGTCCAGTCAGGTGGCAGGGCACTTGAAGGCTCGGGGCGACACGATTCGTCACGGCGATGAACAAGTTTCCAAGTGCCCTGCCACATGACCGGAGAACGAATTTATTATACTGCAAAGTTTTACCATTCCAACATGTATTCAAGTGAAATATTTCCTGTTTTATTGTTTTACAAATCGAGTACGCTTAAGAAATCGAATTTCCCTTCTGAGTGCCCAAACGCACTGAAAAATGACGTCACTGAAATCTGACGACACTGAAACCTAGGTAAAACGTGCAGTTTGGTGCATAGTCACTGCAATAGATATTCGACGTGTTTTTCTTTAAACATGGATTTAAACAACTCGATGGTAAGTAACTATTCATTTTATGATTTGTTGGCAAAAGTAAACGACCACTAGTTGTTTCAAACGACCATTAGTTCATCATTATTATTTTTAATGTAACAATACATGACCTTTAACACTGCACGGTTTTTTAACATAAGCTTCGACACTGCCATCTTGAATTTTGCGTTGAAGTTTCTAAGTATCGACGGGGCTCCCGACAGCGAAACTGCCCTGTACCCTGGGAGGTGCCAGTGTAAAGCAATATATACTCGGAGTATACTATCCAATCAGATCGCGAGAAATTTCTTTTCAAATATAATAATATCTCTTTACCAGAGGACAAATTTTTGGACCGGAAAAAAATTGAAAGCATTTGCAGACGATGAATCCAGTGAGGCTGAAATGATGAAATTGCCTGTGAAATGGTAGAAAACATTTTGGGAGAAAAATGTTAGTAACCAACATTTCTCCTTTTCCCACAAATGTTTTCAAAAGCTTTCTTTCTCAGGGTCGTTGAAACTCGGGATTGTGTGGTAAAGGGTTAAGATGCTATAACATCGTTCTAACATCAGATAAAACGGTATTTTCAGGCTTCCGCTTCTTGTGCTGGCGGTCTGAAAGTATCCTTGGGCAACGCACTGTAAAGCCATGGCCTGAGAAACACATAGGTACGTTAGCTGTCGGGCTTAAAAAACTGAATATTGATAAAAGCTGGTTTTTTTTCGGTGTTTTACAGCGTTTTCAGTATTACATTGTATTTCAATGTTATCGCTGCGGTCAGTGCATCTATCCATGCTTTCATGGAGTTTCCTTTACCAATACTTTGCACATTATTCTATCAAAGCCACTGGCTGCTTTCTCAAATTAGCATCGTCGAAACAATTGTCAGCGGCGAGAGATAAATGAATCCTGTCGTAGTTACGATAAACAATTCTAACAGCTCGGGATTCGAACCAGCGATCACCTGGTCTCGAGTCCTGTACGCTACCGACTTCGCTACCTGCTCAGCTGAAAGTTCGATGAAAAAAAAAAATACATCTAAGCAACATGTCATTCTCATCATGAGGGATCTCTCGCGGGATGGTATATGGCTGAAGGTTGTGGAGCAATTTCGAAAAGATTGTAAGATATCTGATTTATAGGAATTGACGAGATCGAAAATGTTTTTACAGAGACGAACAGATATGGGTTTAAATTTGAATACTCGACGCAAAAATAGCCCCAAAGTACATAGGAGGTTATTTCAGCATTAAACAAGTGCCGAGTATTTCATTTATGGTCGGTTTGGCCGAACTTCTTCTTCTTAACCCTTTACCAAATAATCCCGAGTTTTAACGACTCCGAGAAAGCGAGGTTTTGAAAACATTGTGGGAAAAGGAGAAAATGCTGGTAACCAGCATTTTCTCCTTTTCCCACAATGTTTTCTACCCTTTCAGAGACAAATACCATCATTTGAACTACATGTTTTTTTTTATATATACATATACTTTCAATTTTGATAAGCCTAAAGCTTTGTAGTTTGTTTATAGGCTACGGGTGAATTTCAGATTATCAGATATACATAAATTCTTATTCCACACTGTCATTTGCAAAGCTGGTCGAGAAGCATATGGGCTGTCGACGTGACATAAACGGAATGCCGTTGAAAGAAACAGTCCATAATTTTCTCAGAAGATTTTTTTGAAGACCTTGTGAACGGCCTCAGGCCTTTCATTTAATGGCAGAATCCTTGGTATTTTAACTTTACCGTAGTTTTACAGATGTATGTCATAAGATGTGGAACTCGGATCGCCTATCAAATCAATTGTTGTATTTGCGGACAGTGAAGATTAAGATTTCAATGCACGTCCTGTGCAGTCCGATCATGATCTATACTGTCCGCTGTGGTCAGAGGTATACATAAGAGCCGTGCTCTGTGAAAAGGCAGCTTAACGCACCTGCAAAGTGCATCGACCCAGGTCAGCGCAGGCTGACCTGAGTCGAAACATTTTGCGATTGGTCAATAAAATTTTCTGCATCTCAAAGGACAAGTCTACCTCATGATTCAGTCATTTGTTCGACAAAAAGGGTTTTATCGATCCATAATTATATAATGCCTTGCTCGATACGATCCATCACGGAGATACATTAAACCCCCTTTTGCCAAAGCATGGCACATTATAATCTTTTGATCTACACATACTGTAAAAACTAATGAAGCTGGGGTTTTTTGCACAAAAGGGTAAATTTGAAAGGCAATAAATTGCATCTTACCTTATGAGTAATAACGAATAAAACGAGAACGGCAATAGATCTGCATATTTCATATTTGAGATGATGCAAGATTTAGACAGATCTATCTGTGAGTTTTAAATAATGCGGTTAAGATTTAGCAATAAAATGCGATTCAATCTGTGAAAGTTAATTGCGTATAATTCCGAGTTTTAAAACTTTGTATTTTGACTTTATAATGAAAAAGCAGGAGAAATAGGTCTGGTTCGGTCAGAATTAATTCTTTACCATACGAAAAATTCTAGACTGGTTCAGTTTGAAAGCATTTTCAGACGACAAATCAAATGATGCTAAAATGATGATTTCTGCCTTTCATAAGGTAGAAAGCATTGTGGGAAAAAGGAGAAAATGCTGGTTACCAGCATTTTCTCCTTTTCCCACAATGTTTTCAAAAGGCTTTTTCATCAAGGTCGTTAAAAGTCGGCATCGTGCGGTATAGGGTTAACTGCATTAAACTGAGCCATGCTCTGTAAAAAGGGATTTAATCTGCAAAGAGTATCGACCCATTTCAGCCTGAGCAGTCCGCGCAGGCGGACGTGGGTCGAATCTTATTTGCTACTGGTCAATTTTTATACATGTAGCTCAGTCGGTAGCGTACAGGACTTGAGAACAGGAGGTCGCTGGTTCGATCCCCGGCTCGGCCAATTTCTTTCCGAGGACTGAACTGATGATAGTCATTGCGACAAGATTCATTCCTCTCTCACCGCTGACCATTGTTTCGACGATGGTTATGTGGGAAAGCAGCCAGTGGCTTGGAAAGAATATTGTGCGTAGTACTGGTACAAAAAAACTCCAGGAAAGCATGGATAGGTGCACTGGCCGCCGCGATATAACTGAAATAATGTTGAAAACGGCGTTAAACACCATAAAATCAAACATACAATTATTCTACCTCATGATTCCGACGATTGCTAGACAAAATAGACTTTATGGATCCCTAATTATGTGACGACTTGCTTTGTAAAATACATTATGTGACGACTTGCCTTGTAAAATACATTATGTGACGACTTGCCTTGTAAAATACATTATGTGACGACTTGCCTTGTAAAATACATTATGTGACGACTTGCCTTGTAAAATACATTATGTGACGACTTGCCTTGTAAAATACATTATGTGACGACTTGCCTTATAAAATACATTACGGAGAGGCATTAGCCCATTGCCACACAAATCCGACTTTCAAAGACCCTGAGAAAGAAGCCTTTTGAAAAACATCGAGGGAAAAGGAGAAAATGCTGGTAACCAGCATTTTCTCCTTTTCCCACAATGTTTTCTACCCTTCTCAACACAAATTTTAAATTTCTGGTCACATATTTTTCTGTCGTCTGCAAATCCTTTCAATTTAGACAAGTCTGAAATTTTGTCGTTTGGTAAAGAGTTAAACCGCCTTTTGCGACGGCGCCGCTCAAAAGTATAAATTGCCATTTTCATGATTTTTATCCATTTTGAATTTAGAGTCAGAAGAATCGAAATAACCATTTTTAGAACTTCTAAAGTTAGTAAAGATGATGCATTCGAGACATATCTGAAAGAAACGAAAAGTGTTGACTTGTACAGAAGTAAAAAAAAAAACACTGGGGTAAAATGAGGGATTAATAACCATTTTTCCCAAAACGTTTTCCAAAGTTGTAAAGTCGGATTATATGGAAAAAAAAAAATTAAAACTTTATAAAACAAAATTTTAACCTGCTTTTGACCTGGTGACTTAAATTTTGATCTTGTAAACCTTGTCAAAGTAACCATCAGCAGCAAGATTCTAACGAAGTTTTATTGACACTTAGGTAAAAAAAAAGAAACTGGCAAAAAAAAAAAAACGGCCTCTTGAGTGATAAAAAAGTTTTTCTAAGATTTGACCTGGTGACATAGTTTATATTCCAGGGCAAGAAATATTCAAAGATGTGTCTTGGCAATTTCTGTTCTAGTTTTATAATACATTTGAGCCATGCTCTGGCAAAAAGGGGCTTCATGCATCGCCGTGATGCATTATACCAAGCAAGTCATCACATAATTATGGATCCAAAATAGCCATCTTTTATAGCAACCTACTTGATTATCAGGTAGACTCGTCCTTGGACATACAGAAAATTGACCAGTGGCGAAAAGTATTGGCCCAGGTCAGCCTGCGCGGACTGCGCAGGCTGACCTGGAACGATACTTATCGCAGATGCATTACGTCCCCTTTTTATACAGAGCATGGCTCATTTTTTTTTTCCCCTGCCAGCGACAAGAACGTTGATAGTTTGCACTGTAACACCTTATCAGACTCAAAATGATATTCATACTTTTGAAATGATATGAATTAAATTTGTCTGTGATTTGACAACGCAATTGTTTACATTTGGCAGTTAGTGTGTCTTTAAGACACACATTCTGACAAAGTTTCATGTAGAATGGGGCTAAATGTGAATTCTAGATTGATAACAATACGAACGACTGACATTTGGTCATTACATTTCGTGCTCAGATGAGCTAAATATAAATGATTCATGCTCTCAGTGAAAAGGGGGCTTAATGCAAAAAAACGTATCGATCCAGGTCAGCCTGCGCAGTCCGCGCAGGCTGACCTGGGCCGAAACATTTTGCTATCATCAATATTCTGCATGTCAAAGGACCAGTGTACCTCATGATTCAATCAGTTGTAATACAAAATGGATTTTATGGATCCATAATTATGTGATGGCGTGCTCGGTATTATGCGTTACGGAGATTCACCAATCCACCTTTTACCAGAGCTTTGATCAAATGCAACGAAAACTTATCTTATACAGGGTTAGAATCCCAGCATGTTTTCCGAAATCGTTCGACACCATCTTCATTAATTTAATTTTAATGACAGTAATTAAATATAACTTTCAAGTACCTTGAAAATGCATTATATACACGTGGCACGATCACACGTTTCTTAGAATCATATTCTAATCTCTCTACGATGCAAAAAACCTGGAGGATTTTCGTCAGTATCAAAATCCAACAGTGTTTACTTTCTTTTTTTTTTACTTTAAACACAATAATCTTGTTTACCCCTTAACCAGATGATAAAACATTGAACTTGTCTAAATTATAAGCATTTGCAGAAAGCAAATTAAAATATGTCGAAAATGATAGAATGTTTCTCTGGTTACCAGAATTTTCTCCTTTTCCTGCAATGTTTTCAAAGCCTTCCTCTTCAGGTTAGTTAAAACTCGGGATCGTGTGGTAAAGGGTTAAACACAGTAATTTTGTTAAAACCTTTACTACATATCAAAATTTTAGTTTAGCAAAAGCGTAATGCGTCGAGACTGGCGGCTTAAAAGTTAACCCCTTTCATGCCAAATAGGTCAGATGGACTTTTCAAGCCGATAGTAAATACCCAAATTTAGCTATTTCAAAGGTATTTTTTAGGGAAAAAGATATATTTTATCTACATATCGGACAGTGTAGATCGAAGGTCAGACTGCACATTCTGATCTTGATCTAAACTTTCCGTAGAAAAACGCTCCAATTCTGTGGGTTAAAGCCCAAGTAGCGGCCAAATGTAAACAGAACGGGTGTTAAAATGCATTTGAGGTTAAATCATACCTTTTAACTGTATGGAAATTATTGTGAAGGTGGAAATTTGTTATTGTGCAGTCGGTCCAAGTGTTAGTCGCTGGCAGGAAACAAAAAATGAATTTCAAAACCGGGTAAAAAGTTAACAAAAGATAGGAGAGCGACCTGGCATCTTTAGACTTACTTTTAACATTCATTTTTCAGGGCAAAGGGGAAGAAAATTAATATTTTGTAAGGAAAACATAATGATGGGCTTTGTCTCTGTAAGGTCAGAAAACATTGTGGTAAAAGGAGAAAATGCTGTTTACCAGCATTTTCTCCTTTTTTCACGATGTTTTCAAAGCCTTTTTTTTTTTTTTTTTTCTTCTTCAAGGTCGTTTAAATCCGGAATTGGTTGGTATAGAGTTAAAGCCCGTCTACTGCGAGTCTGTTCCAAGAGGTTACGTCTCGGAGTAAAGCACTCCAGGTCTGTGATAAGGTAATTATAGCGAATAAAAGAATCGTGTACCTCTCTAATGACATGTCTAATTAAACTGGAGCTTTTTTGATACCACCCGCCTATCTCAAAAACAGATAAATCTTTACTAATACTCTTTAGTGTAACTTTATAATTCGTAGAATTAATTTAAAGGGAGGTAATTAAATTTTTATACTAAAAAGATGAATTGTAATATTCCAACCTCATCTAATACTTTTTATGTAGCAATTGGGACAATGGCTATAGATAATACGTCTGTGGAGAAATCAAGCCCGTTTTTCGCTCCAACTTTCTTAAAAGTATGATAATCTCAAACGAGAAATTTATTTTAAGAAAATACCATTGTTTACAGCAAATCTTTGTATACATTTTCTAAATACAGATATATGGAAAACCGGAATTTATGTGGTTTTTTTTTTTACAGACTTTTACAACACCAAACAAAAATGTTCCCACCATGCTGGGCTTATACCGGGGCTATTTCCCAGACCTATAAGGGCTGTGTTCATAAATGACTAGTGCATAAGTTATATGCTAGTTAGCCATGCTAAGTAACCATGCCTGGATGTATCGTACCACTTAGTGTTCCTTTGAATAAACGTATATTTTATCTAAATTCGCTGCATCGATTGCCATCTTGAAAAGTAGTCCGGTGCTGTACCCAGAATGCCTATTCAGATAGGCATGCATTATCTACCGCTAGATGGCATTCTACAGATACACATCTATCTAATTTGGGCATCCTGGGTACAGAAGCGGAGTAATTTTTCAAAACAACAACCATGACTTTGAATTTCAAATAAAATAAATGTTTACTCAATAAAACGCTACCTGGTGCCATTCATGCAGCTATGATCGGCTAACAGGTAACCTATGCACCGACCATTTATTAAAACAGCCCCTACATGCTTTGGTAATAGGCTAATAGCTTCAATATAAGCCCTACTTTTCCCAGGTATACGGGGGATGGGTGATGCGTCATATAAGACAGGTCGAATCTTCGAAGAATATGATTACCAGCCGATATAGCTCAGTAGGTAGAGCGTAGGACTCATGAACACAATGTCCTACAAATTGTGGGTTCGTATCCCCGGCTGGCCAACTAAAAATTACTAATAGTCTTTCGGATCAGACATTAAACCGAGGTCCCGTGTGACGGTGCTATACGCCGAGCACGTTAAAGAACCAGGCGAAGCTCTCAGTAGTTTCGACCTGTATCCTTGCACTATCCCCCGTAACAACTAACCGTCTTCTGGGGGCGTCGCTCAGATGGGCAACCGGTAGCGACGATAAATAAACGGAAATAACCAACCAACCAAGAATATGACATGCGCAGACAACGGATAGGCATGTATTTGAAAAATGCCACCTAGCGGTAGATAATGAATATACGCATATTCTGCTGTTTCCTGCATTATTTTCCCCGATATCGAAACTTTTACATAAAGAAATGAAAAAATGCATGTCAGTAAAATTGACGTTTTTTTTTTTATCTTTTTGATTTCGCCCTTTTTCACTAGCATAATAATAAACAGCTTGTAACGACGGCATCGATCGATTTATGACCGCACTCAATGTGCATATCATCCAAAGTGTCGTGATGGTGTTTAACGCCTGTTTTAACATGATCTCAGTTATATCACAGCGGTAAGTGTACGTATCGACCCTTAACCCGCTAAGCGCGACTCACTGACCTTCAGTGGACCGTGTAGATCAAGATCAGACTGCACAGAACGTGCAGTCTGATCTTGGATCTACACTGTCCGCTAAGTGCATATAACTTATGCACTAGTCATTTATGAACACAGCACAGATAAGGAGATAGCTTTCTCCAAAAATAAGTTTGGAATAACATTGTTAGGGTTTTTACTATAGGCTTGAAAGTTTTATTTGATTTATTTAGCAGGATAGGGGTTAATGCTATCCTACAGGTTTTTTTTTTTTCCAATCAGTACTTCGCACGATTCTTCCCACGACACTGACTGCTTTCACAGAGGCCAGTGCATCTATTAATGCTTTCCTAGAGTTTCTTCAAGCAGTATTTCGTACAATATTCTTTTCAAGGCATCGGCTGCTTTCCCACAAAACCAGCGTAGAATTACAAAAGGTGCAGTCTGATTTTCTATCCACACACTTCGCTGCTTTATTCTAAACCATGTTAAGTGAGTATCTTGGTATGTAAGTGGATCTTCCTGTAACTCCTCGACAAAAAAAAAAAAGACTTGAATCCTTTTTTTTTTTTTTGTTTGGTTGCGAAGGAATTGAAGAGCTAAATCACGACTTTAACAGGTAGAAAAAAGATGAGATTTTTGGCTTGGCTATAATATCCCACAGTGTGCTAAGAACAGTTAAATTAAAGCTGTTTTTGGAGGATTGAGTAATGGAAATAACGAACCAGACCGCCATTGCAGGCTGACAGAGCATCTGATTATCTCCCCTTAAAAAAACAAACTCTTCAAGGTCGGTTTAACTAAAATTAAATAGTTATCCGCATAAATGCTCTTTCCTGCAAGTTTTTCACTCAATATAAAAATCTATCTGAAAAGAACAGAAAAATTGCGTGTCAGTTAAATCAACGATAAGTAACTATAATTCTATCCTTTTACTACAGTAGGCGGCGTAATTCAGCCTTTTGTGGACAGTGTCGATCAAGATCAAACTGCACAAAATGTGTAGTCTGATCTTGGATCTACACCTTCCGCTGCTTTAGAATAAAATGTATCCGAAGAGTCTCCGCATTTATAATAGGCACGATGTTTTAGCCCTCGAAAAATGTTGAAGTCATTTGTTAGGTAGCGAAAGATTTGAGGTGCGAAATTGCACTTACACCTAAAGGAAAAAAAGAGGTGAAAGTTATCTATTATTACACGATGAACGCTCTTGGAAGAAAACAAACTGATAAGGTGCATATAATAATTATCCTGTTGAAGCTATTTAACTTTTCAAGTGTAAAATTACTCGGCAAATAGATAAACTCTTTCCCAGACGAGACACTATTTTAAACTCGGTCAAATTGAGAGCATTTGCAGACGACAATTGTGCTATCATTCAAATTGCAAAACTTGTCTTTGAAAGTATAAAAAAAAAACCATTGTGGGAAAATGAGAGAATGCTTGAAATGAAACCAACATTTCCTCCTTTTTCCACGATCTTTTCAAAAGCTTTCTATCTGAGGGTCGTTAAAATACGGGATTGCTTAGCAACGGGTGAAAGCTTATTGGGTGTAAATTTCTACCTATACTAATTACCAAAATACTGCGAAGTTCTTGTCTACTCATTAAAACCACTGTATTGGACAGCGTAGATTCAAGATCAGGCTGCACGTTCTTGGATCTACGTTGGCCACAAAAGCAAATTCAGCCACGCTTAGCAGCATAGGAATGAACAGGAAGAAATACGCAAGAGACAGTGTAAACATGGTATGACTATCTTTATTCAGGGAAAAAAAACAAGATGCTTTCGACAAAATATCTCAAAAAAATTATAGACGGTGTGGATCCAAGATCAGACTACATCTATTGTGTAGTCCAATGTTGACTTTCGCTATCCAAAAAAAAAAAAACAAGTTTATCTTCAACTTTCTAAATAAGTTAAAAAATGGAACTTTCAAACTGATAGTAAAAACTCAAACACTGCTATTTCTAAAGTTATTTTTCTGGTGAAAATAAATCCTTATCAGACTGAAGATCCAAGATCAGACTGCACATTCTGTGCAGTCTGATCTTGATCTGCACGGTCCGCTAAAGTTCAGTGAGCCGCGCTTAGCAGCCTAGGAATTAAGTTGCCGCTAACAGCTCTAATGATTAAGAGGGAGATAATTATGCATGCTATCTTAACACCTCATGCAGTCAATCTTTTTTTCTGCTCCTCAGAGAAGACTACTTTTTAAAACATAGCGGCAAAAGGAGAACTTGACAGCATTTTCTCCTTTACCACAATGTTTTCACCGGTATGGATTCACGCTCAAGTCATGTTGATAATCCCTCATTTACAAAGAAGTTTGCAACAACTTTGTGTCAGTAAAGTAATGAGTTAATTCTTTTCAAAGCCAAGTATAATTATAAATTCCACCTCTTGCGAAGACTGAAAACCATCTAAGAAATAATTTTATCCGAAAGGCAGGACAAAACAGGCGGACGGTATAGATCCAAGATCAGACTGCACGTTCTGTGCAGTCTGATCTTGGATCTATACCATCCGCAAAAGCTCTTGTTTTCGCCCTTTGTCTCTGAAAGGGTATAACCAATCAGCATTTATCAGTGAAGAAGGTACTTAAAATTTGACAGATATCATCTCGAACCTTTTAGCAAATCGAATATGCCAGCACGAAACTTCACTCTTTTCCTCAAGTAAAAATTAAATAGGCCTTTAGGTTACCATGCGTTTAATATCATTTGAAAACAGTGTGAGGAAAGGAGAAAATGCTACCAAGAAATGAGGAATAAGAAAGAGACTGCAACGGAGGAAGGGACTGACTGCGACAGGATTCATTCCCTATCTATGCTGAGCATAGTTTATGTGGGAAAGCAGCCTGTGACACGGAAACTGTGCTGCTATTAGTTAGTGCTTTGACCACTCATGGCCCAGCCCGGTAGCGCTATTGGTAGCGTAAAAGGGCTTGAGACTTTGGGGTTGCTTGTTCGAATCCAAAGATCAAATTTTTTTTTTTTTTTTTTTTGTAAGGATTGATGATAGTCATTGCAAAAAAATTCATTCCTCTCTCAAGGCTGAGCATTGTTTCAACGATAGTTATCCAGGAAAGCAGCCATTGGCTTGAGAAGACTATTGTTCGAAGTACTAGTAAACGAAAACTCCAGGGATGATGCATGGATAGGTGCACTGGCCGCCGCGATATAACTGAAATGTTTAAAACGGCTTTAAAGACCATACGAACAAACGAAACAAATCAGTGCTTATGATTACTTCAGAAGACGTTGCAAACGGAGCAGCTTTAGATCAAACTGCACTGAACGTGCAGTGTTACGAGTGGCATAATTACCTCCCTTGGAGAAATGCAAATGTATAGGCTATAGACAAGATGTTTGGGGTGTTTGTGTAGATTTATCAGCCGAAGCAAAAGCGTTTGAGCCATTCTATGGCAAAGGGGGGTTTAATGCATCAGCGTGATGCACTTCGCCAAGCAAGTCATAACATAATTATGGACAGCTTAACCCTTTCCCAAACAAGCCCTGGTTTTCACGTGTCTACAGTACAAGTCTTTTGAAAACACTGTGGGAAAAGGAGAAATTGCTCGTAACGAGCAATTTCTCCTTCTCCCACAGTGTTTTCTACCCGTTTAGAGACCTTTCTGCCATTTTCATCAAATTTAAAATTGTCTTCTGCAAACTCTTTCAGTTTGGACTAGTCCAAAATTTGTCATTTGGGAAAGGGTTAAACCGTTTTTGTCTACCAAACCGACTGAATCATGGTGTACCTGTGACATGCAGATATCCGCGCAGGCTGTTCTGAGTCGAAACCTTTTGCTTTTGGTCAATTTCTCTAAGACAAAATGGATTTTTACGGATCCATAATCTCGTATGTGATGACTTGCTTCAAGGAGATGCATTAAACCCCCTTTTGCCAGAGTGCCACCCGGTCGTACAATTTATCAGTCTTGTGATCGCAATCGATCAAGAATTTGAGACCACTACCCACCGTCCCTGCGATGTTTTCGCCCGCCTTCACTGCACCCGTTTTTTCAAAGATCACGTTTTTCACCGAGAATGTTGTTGCATGTTATACGCATGTCTGCCGATTAGACATCGATTGGAATATTTATCCAGCAGTTTACTATCGCTGTATACACAATTACAATCATCTAAGTGCCTGCCACAATTTCTGTTGCATGTAGGCCGCGGGAAGTCTTAGATATTGTTTTATAATGACGTGTTTTTCTTTCTGAAAAATAATTTCCATTTCTTAAAGGTTGATAAGTGAAGGTATTTCTTTTTTTTTTTTTGAAAAGAACAGTTCTAAATCAAACCTTACTTTGTGTTGTGATTGCTGATCTTTCTTGTCCGGATGGGGGGTGGGGGGGAGGGCAGGGGCAGGCTTTGATTTTCAAATGTTCCACCCACCTCTTGAAAGGGTTAATGTCAAAATAGTTTCATAAATGAGCCACGCTCTGGCAAAAGTGGGCTTAATGCATCTCCGTGATTCATTATACCAAGCAAGTCATCACATAATTATGGATCATGAAACTTATTTCGTTCACCAACCGACTGCATACTTGGACATGCAGATAATTTACCAAATGCAAAATGTGTCGACTAAGGCTGATCTGGGTCGATACTTTTTGCCGATGCATTGAAACCCCTTATCACAGAGCGTGGCTCATTTTCATGCCGAAAATATACATTTATTCAAATTTTGTTGAGATAAAATAAATTACAGAAATAAAACTTTACTATGCAATCTCTTGGGCGGCAAAAATCTCTCCCAAGCAGTTTGTGCTGCAGGGACTGAACTTGTTACTGTATAAAAGAACTTATCCTGCTAAATGACTTATATGAAACTTTCAAGCTGATGGTAAAAACTAAAGTGTTGGTATTTCTAAGTTATTTGGGTTGGTGAAATATCTTCATACTGGACAGTGTAGATCCAAGATCAGACTGCACGATCTGTGCAGTCTGATCTTGATCCACACTGTCCGCGAAATGTCAGTGAGTCGCGCTTAGCAGCCTAAGGATTAAATGTGTCAGACTCGTCCACAGATGAACAAACAGGTCGACACACGACCTGAGCAATAACATATCATTTCGGACATGTAACAAAACGTGGAGGAACCAATGCAAGTCAATCCTTGAACAGGTGACAAAATTTAACCCTTTACCACATGATCTCGAGCTTTAACGACCCTGAGAAAGTAGCCTTTTGAAAACATTGTGGGGGAAAAGGACAAAATGCTGGTAAACCAGCATTTTTCTCCTTTTCCCACAAAGTTTTCTACCCTATCGAAAGCAAATTCCTATATCTGAGCGACATTTAGATTGCCGTCTGCAATTGCTTTCAATTTGGATGGGCCTAAAATTTTGTCGTGAGGTAAAGGGTTTATGACCCTGTAGAAGAGATAAGGAGAAAATGCTGTTAACTGGCATTTTCTCCTTTTACCAGAATGTTTTCTACTCTGTCAAAGGCGAGTTCCATCAGTTGAGCTACATTTAAATTTTCGTCTGCAAATGCCTCCAAGTGTACATTTTTGTTGTGTGATAAAGAGTTAATTAAGATCTGTGCATATTAAAAGCATTTGCAGACAATGAGTAGAATGAGATTGAAATGGTGGAGTTTGTTTCTGAAAGGTAAGAAAACATTGTGGGAAACGGAGAAACATTGTGGGAAAAGGAGAAAGTGGTGTTTACCAGCATTGTGTCCTTTTCTAACAAAATTTGAAAAAAGATAGTTTGCCAAGTTTCGTGAAAATGCAGTTGATTGATTGAGTAGATGGTGCTTAGTACCGTTTTTGACATTATTTCCGTTATATCACGGCGGCCAGTGCACCTATCCTGGAGTGTCTGTTACCAGTACATAGCATAAAATTCTTCCCAAGCTACTGGCACCTTTCCTACATAACCATCATGGAAACAATGACCAGCGATGAGAAAGAAATGATCCTGTCGCAATGACTCTCGTCAATTCACCCCGAGCTGGGGATTCGAACCAGGCACCCTCTGTTCTCAGGTCTTCTGCACTACCGACTGTTCTACATGGGCTCGGTCGTTCTTTTGGTAAAAAATTAATCTTTGACAATTACGAAGTCAGTGAAAATTTAAAGCGTTGTTATTACATGTACAATAGGCTTATTTGCACCAAACCAAGTGCATCTCCATTTTCCCGGCGCCAAACCCCAGCTTTACGAGAATTCTGAACATCAAAAAGTGATCGAATTCTTATCTTATGCAGAGAAAAGTGGATAAAAGTGAATTTTGTAAATCATTCAGTCTACTCTAACAAATTAAAGCATAAAAAACTAGGCCACCATAAGCAGGTGCTATCGCTCGGTAATGGGTACTTTTCCAGCGGAAATTTTAAGTCGAAAAAAGGGGCATAACAGGTTCAAAAATTGTATTGAGAATCACAGGACATGATTTATAAGCATATGACAGTTGACCCGGCTGTGACCTTGACCTTGCAGCCTGGTGTTTGAAAACTGCACATCGTCTCACCAAGGTGCACACATGTTTGAAAATCAGCCCAGTGGTTCAAGAGACAAAGGAGTGCACAAGACTTTTTTAGCATGTGACCCTTGAACCCCCTGCTTTGACCTTGACCTTGGAGCCTCCTTATAGTATACAAATTTTCTCATTAGGTTTCCTCATAGGTTGTTTTTCGAAACAAGCTAAGAAGGGATGAGGGTTTTGATATCACGTGACGAATTGCAGACTAGCAAGATCAGAGCGATATATTTACAATCTATTTACCTCCAGCTGATTTTAACCTTTATCCTAAAGAAAAGGAATGAAACTTTCAAGCCAATACTAAATACCCAAATTTTCCTATTTCAAAGGTATTTTGGGAGGAAAGATACCTCCATATCGAACAGTGCAGCTCCAAGATCAGACTGCACGTTCTGTGCAGTCTGATCTTGATCTGCACTGTCCGCAAAAGGTCAGTGAGTCGCGCTTGGTAGCTAAAGGATTAACGATCCTGTCACTGTCTGCATCATCAAAACCGAGATTAATTCCATTATCACTTTACCACTAAATCCTGAAGGTTTTTTTTTTTTTCAAACCTAACAGGGCATTTTGAAAACATTGTTGGAAAAGAAAGAAATGCTTGTCACCATCATTTTCTCCTTTTCCCACAATGTTTTCTACCCCAGTCACAAATAAATCCAATAATTTGAGCTACAATATTTCTTTCTTTTCTTTTTTTCTGTATGCATTTTCAGTACAGGCCAGTCTAAAATTTTAGTTGACTGGTGGAGGCTTAACTTACATAAAGATATGTAAGAGTATTTCTTTCATCTCAAACGGTCATGCTTCTAAAGCATTGTGAGAAAAGAAACACTTTCATTAGATAACCAATTTCTAAATACTCCAGACTGTATCTCTTAAGACAAATGCCACCATTGCTGAGAGCATTGTGAGAAAAGAAGCTTTTTTCATTGGAGAAATTTTTCTGAACACACACAGCTATTTTGCTCAAAAGAAAATGTCAGATCATACGGTTTAAAGCATAATGAAAAAAAAAGTAAATGCTTGTGACCAGAAATGACCACAATGCTTTAGAAGCATGACCGTTTGAGATGAAAGAAATACTCTTACATATCTTTATGTAAGTTAAGCCTCCACCAGTTCTTTTACTAAATGGCCAGTAAACAATTTCTGTTTTTTCCTGGCTTAGTTTGACTCAGTACCGGTGTAATGCAGAGAAATGACCCTCCCCTACAAAATGACCCATGGGTCATTTCACTACGTAGAGGAATGACCCGGGTCATTATTCTACGTAGAGAAATTACCCCAGACTGTAAAGAAAGGACCCCCCCCCCCAGCTGTCTGGGGTCATTTCTCTACGTAGAATAACGACCCGGGTCATTCCTCTACGTAGTGAAATGACCCATGGGTCATTTTGTAGGGGAGGGTCATTTCTCTGCATTACACCGGCACATTATTTTGACTCTTGCACAACACTCATCATGATGTCTTTTCGACCTTAACCCTTTACCAAACAATCCCGGGTTTCTACGACCCTGGAAAGAAGCCTTTTGAAAACATTGTGGGAAAAGGAGAAAATGCTGGTAAGCAGCATTTTCTCGTTTTCCCACAAAGTTTTCTACCCTATTAGAATCAGGTTTCATCACTTGAGCCACATTTACTTTGTCGTCTGCAACAGCTTTGAATTTGGACGAGAGTAAAATTATGTTGTTTGGTAAAGAGTTAAATCATAAAGCTGAGTCATCTTGGATCTACACTGTCCGCTATTTTGCCAGATTAATTTAGGAAAACGGTCTTGGTATTGCTATATCCGCATACAAGTATTTTGTACTGACTCAGCATGTGCATTTCATTTGAGGCATGGTGAGGAAAGTAGTCAATGGCTTTGGAAAGAAAGTTGTGTCAGTACTGGTGTGAGAAAGCCAGGAAACACATAGGTGCGTCGCTGACCGCCATGATAGGACCTAAGCTGTTAAAATGGCGTTAACTCCAATACAAACCAAACCAAATCATTTGAGGCATGCTCCGTGAAAAGGGGGCTTAGAACATTTGCGAAAATCATCGACGTAGGTCAGCCTGTGCAGTCCACGCAGAATGACATGAGTGGAATCTTTATGCTTTTGGCAAATTTTCTGCATCTCCAAGGACCATTCTGCCTTGTGATTCAATTCGACGTTAAACAAAATGGATTTTGTGAATCCATAGTTACATGATGACTTGCTGGGTCCGATGCGTACCGGACATGCATTAAACCCCCTTTTGCGAGAGCATGGACCATTTATCTGGGACGACAAGAGTTAACCCTGTGAACACTGCGTTACCAGACCAGCCGAAATCCCACGAAGGGCAACTATCAGTAATTTCTCTCTTCTCGCTTCGGTATCTAATTCATTGAAAAAGCTGTGTGGCACATTCTTTTAAATATATTATGTCGATCACAAGCAGGGGTAGCAGCCCTCCAGCGGGTCGCTGGTTCCAGTCCCTACCTTGGCCAATTTCTTTCGTAGGAATGATGATAGTCATCACGACTGGATTCATTTCTCTCTTCGTTGATCGTTTCGACGATGGTAATGTGGGAAAGCAGCCGGTGGCTTGGGAAGAATATTGTGCTAGGTACTGGTAAAAGCAACTCTAGAATAGCATAGATAGGTGCACTGGCAGGATCTATATAACTGAAATAATGCTAAAAATGGTGCTAAAAAGTATTCAAACAAATAAATCATCGAAACTAACCCAAGAGTTTCGTCAATGTCTGACATCTAGGTTCATCTTTTCGTTTTTCGGCAATCAGATTGTATGTCCCTTTAAGCGATTTTCGTTCGTTTTTTTTTTTTTTTAAAAACAAAATGTATTTGAGCCATGCTCTGTGAAAAGGGGGCTTAATGCATCTACCAAAAGTATCGACCCATGTCAGCTATGGCAGTCTGAGCAGGCTGACCTGGGTAGAAACTTTTTGCTATTGGTCAGTGTTCTGCATGTCAAAGGGCCAAAACGACCTCATGATTCAGTCTGTTGTTATACAAAATGGATTTTATGGATCCATAATTATGTGATGACTTGCTTAGTATTATAAATTACGGAGATTCATTAAACCGCCTTAAGCCAGAGCGTGCCTCATTTCTTTTTATTTTTCAACCACTTTGTGGTTTTTCGAAGATAGGACATGCAAGTGATGTTTCTGTAAATTCTGAGCCTGATTAATTGCCAAGATTAACTCTTTCACTACTAACTCCAGAAATTACATGCTTTTTCCTACCTCTAAAAAAAAATTTCCACTGCCATTTAAAACGACATTCGTCATAGTTTAAAAAATAGAGTAGCGGACAGCATAGATCAAGATCAGACTGCACGTTCTGTGCAGTCTGATCTTGATCTACGCTGTCCGCAAAAGGTAGTCAAGTCGTCATTAGTAGTGAAAGGGTTAAGTTGAACTAGAAACTTAGATATCCAGCAGGTTATCCCATAAATAAACGCAGTCTGATCTGAGATCGACACCGTTCACATTTTGTGAGATAAAATACCCTACTAAAACATTTGCAATGTTTTGCTCTTTCATAAATGTCCATTTCATTTAATATGATTGGGCCGCGTTGTGGCAAGAGGGGTTTTACGCATCCCCTTAACTCTCTCACTACTAATGACGACTTAACTACCTTTTGCAGACAGCGTAGATCAAGATCAGACTACGCGGACTACGCAAGCTGACCAAGGTCGATACTTTTTTTTTTTTTTTTTTTTCAAATGCTTTAAACCCCCTTTTCACAAAGCATGGTCCATTTTTAAGCGTGGCTGCTCTGTTGGTAACGTAAGGAGATTTGAACCAGCGGGTCGCTGGTTCTAATGACCAGCTCGGTGAATTTCGTCTTTGGGCTTCTTGATGGTCATTGCGACAGGATTCATTCCTCTCCTACCGCTGATCACTCTTTCGACGATGGTTATGTGGGAAAGCAGCGAGTATGTTTGAAAGAATACTGTGCGGAGCACAGGAAACTTTTGGAGAGCATGGATAGGTGCACTGTTCGCCGGATTTAAGTGAACTAATGTTGAAAATGGCGTCTTTCTGAGCCACAAGCGAAACCATGGTCTCTTGCGGAAGGCTGCACAGAACGTGTTCGCTTGTTCAGTCAAGTCTTACCAATCAAAACGGCTTTCTATGTTTCAGTAGATTGTATCTCAGCCTCGAGTAAACTGGTCCCCGTTGTAGATATACATATTAAAACTGGCACAGGCTATTGTGTCGTTGCGTTTAATCGGGCTACATGTATATCACAGAATAGCAAATCAAAGCAGCATACACATTTCCAGTTTGGCTGTAGAGGTAACATTGCGATTTGCACAATTTGAAATTGGTAATCGAAACTAAAAAGAATATTAGCAGACCTAAACATAAAAGTTGATATCAAAAATACAATTGACTTATTCGTGAGGTCAAAAATATCGGAAAATCTCCTGCTCTCGAAGTGAGCGTGACTTCCCGTGAATCTCTATTAGTCTTGCGTCATGGCTGTTCTAAAAATAGACAGGCAGACTTCCGCCCGTTTTTAGTAGCCTGTACCAATCCCTATACACTTGCTGTATCAGGGGATGTAACCAATCTAAGCCTCTAGGTTATAATGGCGTGCAATACACGAAAAGGGGCCTTCGGACATATGCGTAAGTGTGTCGTCCCAGATCAGCCTATGCAGTCCGTACTGACTGATCCGAGACGACATTTTCCGTTCTTATGTGATTTTCTGTTTCACGAAAGTCTACTGTATGACAAAATCTTATGTAGTCGTAAAGTGCTGTCTCGGATTAGCCTGCACAGACTGCGCATGCTAATCCGAGACGACATTTTACGCAAATGTCAGAAGGTATCACTTCGCATGTTGCAAGCCATATATTTGGCGCTAGAAGAATTGGGTTAAAGGCACAATAGAGGCCACAAGTAAGCAATGTGGGTTGCGAAATGCATTTAAGTTTAAATAATGTCATGTAAAAGTATGGTAATTATTGTGAAGATGACAACCTGTTATTGTACGGTCGGTCCAAATATGAGTCATTGGCAGAAAAGTGAGTTTCAAAACTAGGTCAAAAGTTGTCAGGTCGCTTTATCTTTTGTTTGAGAATACTTTTGACCAGGTTTTAAAATTCATTTTTCCTGGCAGCGATTAACGCATGGACTTATTATACAATGACAGATTGTCATGTTCACAATATTTTTTATAAATTTTAAAGGATATGATTTGAATTTAAATGCATTTTAACACACACATTGTTTGCGTTTGGCTGCAATTGGCCTTTAATAAGTGTACCTTGATAGAAAGAAAAAATGAGTGATCACTTACCAAGATCTATGCCATTTTGTAGGGCTGATATATGGTACAGGAACATGCTTACAAACAGTGGAGATATGCCTGAAACGATATAAAATATAAATATTTAACAGAACGGTTTTATCGATAAAGCCTTTAAGCGAGACTAGACTTGCTTTTGCTAACAGTGTAGATTAAGATCAGACTGCACAGAACAGGCAAATGCAATAAAACTTGTAAAATGAGATTTCAGGGTTGTTACCACCAGCACGTCGCAACCATACGCAAATGAAACAAACCAGATAACCCTTGACCACACAATTCCGAGTTTTATCGAAAACATTGTTGAAAAAGGAGAAAATGCTGAGTCAAGCTTAGCAGCCTAAGGGTTAATACGTCATCTGCAAGTGCTTTTAATTTGGACACGTTTAACATTTTGGCGTTTGGTTAAGGCTTAATAATACTATCGCCAGTCCTGTAGAGTTATCTCTCTTTGAGCACTCTTCTGCATATTTGGTATGAAAACGAACAAGTCTCGCGAGAGAGCACGATATCATAGGGTCAGATACTGTTCCCGTAACTTAAACAAAACATTAATTAATCCATAACGAAATTTTAAAAACAAATGAGAAATAAAATTCTGATTATACTAATTATTATTATAGACACTGCATTGCAATGAAAATATGTCTCCCTTAGTAAAGACAGTTGTACTGGATTGTATTTCGTACATGTTGCCATTGATTTTCATTTACTCGTGGTCCCGGTAATAGGTCTAAACTCGCCTTTAACTTGAATTCATGTAAGGGAAATAATTTTCATTTACTCGTGGTCCCGGTAATAGGTCTAAACTCGCCTTTAACTTGAATTCATGTAAGGGAAATAATTTTTATTTACTCGTGGTCCCGGTAATAGGTCTAAACTCGCCTTTAACTTGAAGAGTTCATGTAAGGGAAATAATTTTCATTTACTCGTGGTCCCGGTAATAGGTCTAAACTCGCCTTTAACTTGAAGAGTTCATGTAAGGGAAATAATTTTTATTTACTCCTGGTCCCGGTAATAGGTCTAAACTCGCCTTTAACTTGAAGAGTTCATGTAAGGGAAATAATTTTTATTTACTCCTGGTCCCGGTAATAGGTCTAAACTCGCCTTTAACCCTTTACCAGACGACAAAATTTTAGCCTTGTCCAAACTGAAAGCATTTGCAGACGTCAGTTTCAATGTGGCTCAAATGGTGCAACTTTTCTTTGATAGGGTAGAAAACATTGTGGGAAAAGGAGAAAATGTTGGTTACCAGCATTTTCTCCTTTTCCCACAATTTTTTCAAAAGGCTTCTTTCCCAGGGGCGTCAAAAGGCGGCATTGTGCGCTTAAGGGTTAACTTGAAGAGTTCCTGTAAGGGAAATTAGAAGTATTTGCCTGTGTATTTTCCAAGGCCCATTTCTGCCAGAACTACCAAATTACGAGCATATCTAAATGCGTTTGAGCTGAACGTACTATTGTTAGAACGTGATTCCATTAAACGAGTGTTACGAATATTGGTGTAAAATAATGCTGTGGTCTCATGACATGTTCAAAATCGACTCTGAAAGGGAAAGTGGAAAGTGTCAATTCAAATGAGCCATGCTCTGGAAAAAAGGGGTTTAATCCATCTGTATTATACTAAGCGAGTATATTTTCCAAGGCCCATTTCTGCCAGGACTACCAAATTACGAGCATATCTAAATGCGTTTGAGCTGAACGTACTATTGTTAGAACGTGATTCCATTAAACGAGTGTTACGAATATTGGTGTAAAATAATGCTGTGGTCTCATGACATGTTCAAAATCGACTTTGAATGGGAAAGTGGAAAGTGTCAATTCAAGTGAGCCATGCTCTGGAAAAAGGGGGTTTAATCCATCTGTATTTATACTATGCGAGTTACCGTATCGATACCATTTATATTGTCTAACAACCGATTGAGTCATGAAGTAGACTGGTCCTTTGAAAAGTAGAAAATTGACATCTAGCAAAAATAAATTTGTCCCAGATCAGCCTACGTAGACAAAGCAGGCTGACCTCTGGTTATTTTTATTTTTTATTTTATTTTATTTTATTTTATTTTATTATTATCATTTTATTTTTATTTTTTATTTTTATTTATTTATTTATTCATTTTTTTTTTTTTTTGTGGGGGGGGTGTGGTTTTTTTTTGGGGGGGGGTGTTTAATGCATTAAACCCCTTTTCACAGAGCATGACTCAAATGAAAGTGTCCATTTGCCATTTTTTACATACACCACTTTCCTTGTTTGATATCACTAGACCCCAGCCTAGCACTGGTGAAGCCCAGGACACACATGAACAAGTGAACCACTGCTGTGATATGACCGAACTGTTGCTCACAGCAGCAAAAAAGACAAACAAAACAAAAATATTTCACTGTTTAACCCTTATCCTGTTAGATAAGTTAAAAAATAAAGGTTCCGAGCCTATAATAAAACCCAGGATAATGTTATTTCAAACTTCGTTTTGGGAAAAAAAAAATATTTCCTTACCGGACAGTGTAGATCCAAGATCAGACTGCACGTTTTGTGCAGTCTGAGCTTGGATCTACACTGTCCGCAAAAGGTCAGTGACTCGAGCTTCGCAGCTGATGGTTAATAAAGTTATCACATAATAGCCATCTTATGGTTGCCGTTACATAATAAGGAAACGCAAGCATAATAATAAATTGGCTAAACGTAATGCATGCATGCATCCGTGAAAATATGTTGAATTTCTTCTTTCATTGTAGGGGAAAAACGCCAAAGAACACTGAAAGGAAAACAGAAACACTAAACTGCCTAGGAAAAACATGCAAATAAATGACTAGAGTAAACTAAGTATGCTTATTTATTCGGATGGTTTTTGTTCCGTAAATCTATCATTGTGAATATTTTCTTGTCAGCACAGCGGTAAAAAACAATACGAGCGTGTAAGTCATGCTCTGGCAAAAAGCGGCTTCATACATCTCCGTGATCTATAATACCAAACAAGTTATCAACTAATTACCGATCTGTAAATTCATTTTGTCTCACAGCTGACTAAACCTGGGGTAGTATGGTCTCTTGGCATGCCAGAAAAATTTGCCCATTACAAAAAGTTTCGACCTAGATCATCCTGCGCGGACTGCACTGGCTGACCTGGGTCGATACTCTTTGAAAATGCATTCAACTCCCTTTTCATAGAGCATGGACGGCCCCTAAGTATATCTCTTTTTTTCTCCTTGCGCATAAGCAGGGCTCATTTTCAATTCTAGTTCTAAATTTACATAGTAACACAACTTTTGATGGGCAATCACAGATTGCGTTCGTTAAAAAATTAGAAATGTAATTCAGTTTGGAATGATTGGTAAATACGGCCTAGATGCGATGTATACATTTGGGTCATGCTCTGTGAAAAGGGAAGGTAATGCACCTGCAAAAAGTATTGACCCAGGTCAGCCTGCGCAGTCCGCGCAGTCTGGCCTGGGTCAAAACTTTTTGCTATTGTTCAATTTTCTGCATGTGCAAGGACCAGTGTACCGACATTGTTTCCTACCCTTCATAGATAGACGAAACACGCCGTCAGAGCTGCGTTATTCTTGTCGTCTGGAAACAAACTCTTTCATTTTGCATACGTCTTTAATTTTGTAAATCCGTAAAGGGTCAAATCACCTTTTCAAAGAGCATGGTTTTTTAAGCATATGATTTATCTTTACTGGAAAGAAAACAAGAAAAGTACTCTTCAGCAATTGCCATGTGAGCAATGCTCTGGCAAAAGGGGAGTTTAATCATGCATTATACTAAGGAATTCATCAAATAATTTTGGATCCACAAAATTCATTTAGTCTAGCAACCAACCGGATCACGATGTACACTGCCCCTTTGACATGCAGAGGATTGATCACTGGCAAAAAGTTTCGACTCAGGTCAGCCTGCGCGGTCCGTGCAGGCTGACCTGAGTCGATACTTTTTGCAGATGCATTACATCCCCTTTTCACAGGGCATGACTGTTATACATTCATTTCAGCGCTTGCCAGCCATGTATCTTCCTCCCTTTCAAAGTTAAATGAGGTAAAAATGCATACTAGACAAGCCGCCAAAAGCTGATACTTCAACAGTTTAGGAGCCCAATGATAAATTGCTCGGCAGACGTTTCGGCTGCCTTGCATACCTACCGGTAATAGATATTTCCCCTCAACCACTCTTTTTTTCATCTGCCTCCTCTATATTTCTTTCTATTTGGTTTTTTTTTCCCCACCCATAATTATTGCGTTCGTTTTACCTTATATCTTGTCTATGCCTTCGAGTAAGCAAAGATATAATTACATGGCCAGGGTTTGAACTTGAAGCCCCGTTTTCAGGGTCCGTTTTCACCAACCATCCTAAATTTCATTCTTGTTTTTTTGTGTGTTTGATTTAGAAAATAGAAAAACTTCTGATGGTCGTAACCATCTGGTTTAGCCAATCAGAAGTTGTGCTTATTTCAAATTAGGAAATGTGTTGAGAATAAGACCAGGAACGTTCTGAGGAATGGTTGATGAATACGGGCCCAAGTATAAAAGCTTAGTAAGTCCAAACTTAGTGGGGATAACCCTGTCTAACCCACGAAACAACAGAACTGGCTGTATCGTAAATGACCTGTTCGAATACAGTGGAAGCGAGATGAACCGGCATATAGTCTTACTTGTTTTTGAATTACATGTATTTATATTCTTATAATTTCTTACAAACGGTGCACAACCGAAATAAATCAAAAGACTTAATTTGGGCTATATCTGGGCAATGCTATAGAAATGCCAGTATATGCCGGGGCAGAAACATCTCGTAATCGGGGGAACCAGGCCATTTATCGTGCTAAACATTGCTTATCCAACATTTTTTTGAATTGTTCCTGCTTTTATTCTGTTAAGATACTGGGGTAACGTCGGAGTGCCAAAGGAGAGTCATCGGCGCACAATCGCGGTAAGACAGAACGAAAGCGGCAATCATCGGCAAATCACTGGCAGTCAGTGCCATGCGACACTAAAAACAAATTGCAATATGCAACTCTTCCTGGCGCACCATTTATTTCGAAAAAAGGTTTCAGGGCATGAAAAATTATTATATTATGGAGGGAAAAGGGTAAAATGATGAATTGCACAAGTCGTTTTGCTTCCTGCCGTTATCATAAGACCATAAATATATCCCTACATCTATCTTGTGTGTTTTTTTCAACCCCCAGATTTCACTGCATTACTGCACTGTTTTTTTTTTTACCTCTCTGGATAATTGTCGTCTTATATGTTAATTTACTCCCTACTTGTGAGGCCACAAAGATAGCAAAACAATTCGAATAAATCACAATACACATTTTGTTAACCTTTTATCAAACTTTCCCTAATTTTGTCGACTCTGAAGAAATAGGCATTTAAAAACCTTGTGGACAAAGGAGAAATGCTCGTACAAGTTATTGTGCTCCTGTCTTTGTAAAAAGGATGAAAAAAGTAAAAATAATGGTACATTTCAGTTCGTTCTAAATAGCATTCTTTATCTAACTCTAAATTTACAAAGTAACAGAACTTCAGATTGGCTAAACCACTCGGTTTAGCCAATCAGAAATCGTGTTACTTTGAAATTTAGAAAATTCTTCATAATAAGGATTGGAGTGCAATTAAGAGCGGTAGGTGAAAACGTGCCCTTAAACATTTATAACGATTGATTGATTGATTGACTGATTGACTGATTGATGTTTTATGCCGCTTTCAACATTTTACCAGTCTTATCAAGGCGATAGGTCACGTATTTATGTATGTCCTGGGTTTCACCAGAAATACACTGCGACTTTGAAGTGTCTTGCCCAAAGACACTCTCATGAAACACATTTCTAACGAATCTCCTAAAAATATTTCATGTTTACAAAAACAACTTCTTTTATTATTTTTGAAACATTACTTAGGTGATGTCTGAGGTTTTTTTGCCCTTGGTGATCTATCAAATCATCCTCCCGTTCCAGCCCGCAATTCATTCTGTCAACGATGAAGCATCGTACCAAGATTCCTCGGAAAACGCAAATACGCGAGATCAAATACCTGGAACGGGTCTTGGATTTTTTGGCAGACAAATCTATATCTTTATTTACATACAGAATTTTGGTAAAACAGTTACTTTCGATACGCGAAAAGTGCATGTTAAACATTCTCTCGTGCGTTTGAAGACCACAGCACGTGTGAAGTCCATTATCATGGCCCGTGCCGGAATGACAATGTAATTACCAGCCAAAGTTAATTGAAAGTATTGAGTGGAACAAATTCCTTATTTTTTCTTTTGGATTACCTATGAACGGCTTAACAAATGTTTAGCGGTAAAAAATGAAGGTTTCCAATTGCTTGCTGACAAATCCAAATGGCTGATGGAGACTTCAATAAATCACGTTTTGTACGAGATTTTCGACGGGATTTCATCGAAAATTTGTTGACGAGCTGGTATGTAGGAACACACTGATCTTTCACCAAGGTGTGAGCGGGGGTCTTTAATGTAAAACAGATAGTGTTGTGTGCGTATTGTGGGGATTAGATGAACAGGAATAGACATGTTTAATTGATTGAAATGGGGGCATTATATTTCAAATATCAAGCCCGTTTTGACTAATATATGGCCAGCGTTGACCTAAGATCAGACAGAAAGTCTGCACAATCTGATATTAAAATACAATGACCAAATTAATCAGTGTGGTTTTGATCTATACTGTTTGCTAAAACACGTAACATCGCAGTTTGAGCTGAACCAAAACAGAATGATATAACCCCTAACCAAACAATCACGTGTTTCAGAAGTATAAAGCTTTTGAAAACATTATGGGAAAAGGAGAAATTGCTTGTAACCAGCATTTTCTCCTTTTCCAACAATGTTTTCTACCTTATCAGACATCTTGAACTTATTTGTATGGCTTTTAAATTTGTCATTGCAGATGTTTTGAATTTGGTAGCGCCCAATACTGTCCTTTGAGAAAGGGTTGATAACGAAAGTCTTCAGAGAATGGTACTGTAAAACAAGCCGGTGTAATGCAGAGAAATGACCCTCCCCTACAAAATGACCCATGGGTCATTTCACTACGTAGTGAAATGACCCATGGGTCATTTTGTAGGGGAGGGTCATTTCTCTGCATTACACCGGAGTCTTGCAGTGCCAAATATAATGCCAGGTAGTTCATTTATAACAGTAAATGTGTACATAAAGGATTTTTTGGCCCAACCAATAGTCACTTTTGATCTGCTTTTAACCCTCTCCAGTCGCCCTCATTAAAATTGTGGTCGTGAATTCTTATGAGTACACACAACATAGGTTTTAAAGAGAGGGGGCATATAAGCCATGCTCTGTGAAAAGGGGGCTTAATGCATCTCCGTGATGCATTATACCAAGCATATCACCACATAATAACTGATCCAACCCTTTCCCACACAATCCCGAGTTTTAACGACCCTGAGAAAGAATCCTTCTGAAAACATTGTGGGAAAAAGGAGAAAATGCTGGTAACCAGCATTTTCTCCTTTTCCCACAATGTTTTCTACCCTATCAAAGACAGATATCAGCATTTGAGCTACATTTAAATTGTCGTCTGCAATTGTTTTGAATTTGGACCAGTCTGAAATTTTGTCGTTTGGTAAAGTCTTAAATCAATTTTGTTAAAGAACCAATTGAATCCTGAGATGGAATGGTCCCTGAACATGCAGAGAATTGACTTATAGCAAAAGATTTCGACTAATTAGAACTGTGACAGTTCGGTCGGTGGGTCCATACTTTTTGCAGATGCATTAAGCCTCCTTTTTACAGAGTGCGTCTCATTTTTTTTTTTATGATCGGAATACCCTCTTTCATCTGGACTTAAAGGAAGTAGAAATAGTCGCTTGAAGATGCTTTGGTATTCTAGAGGTTTTCCCAAAATACATGTAATGATTAGGTATACTTTGAAAAGGAATGCAAGAATTCAACAAATAGGCCCATTGTTTTGTCTAGAAAATGTTTATTTTCATCGAGATAGTTCCAGAATTGTTGTGAATTCCTCTCGGACACCGCTGCAAATTATCTGGAAAATTATACAAATACCCTGTGTTTTTTGGCCATCTTTTGACAGGTCAAGCCAGAGATGATTTAAACCATATGCTTGGGGTACGTTTCTACTCTTCTATGTGAGAGGCAATCGAAATAACAATATACACATTGTTTGCAATGGTTTTTGGCATGTATGGAGTATCTTAAAGGCCCAAATAGCGGCCAAAAGTAAACAATGCGGCTGTATTTTAATTTAACTCTTTGACAACATTTTAGACTGTTCCAAATTGAAAGCGTTTGCAGACGACAAATTAAATGCGAATAAAAAAATAAAAACTTGTTTTGGGAAGGGTAGAAAACATTGTGGGAAAAGGAGAAAATGCTGGTAACCAGCATTTTCTCCTTTTCCCACAATGTTTTCAAAAAGCTTCTTTCTCAGGGTCGTTAAAACTCGGGATTGTGTGGTAAAGAGTTAAGTCATACCTTTTAAAAGTATGGAATTATTCCAGTGATGACAATATGTTATTGTACATTCGGTCCAAGTGTTAGTCGCCGGCAGAAAAATTAATTTTAAAAACAGGTAAAAAGTAAAAATAAAAATAGATACATGTAACTTTTTTTTCTGCCAGCGACTAACACTTCGACCGGCTGTAAAATAACAGATTGTCACAATAATTTCCATACCTTTAAATGTTTTTCTTATTATTATTATTTTTTTTTTTTTTTTTTAATTTAAATACATGTACATTTTAACATCCACATTGTTAAGTTTTGGTTGTTATTGGGCCTTCAAGACATCTTTTCATCAATGCAGATCAAGATCAGACTGTATTCCTGCGACTTTAGAATTGAAACGACATGGGATCGTTCTACCGGAGACTTGCAATTTACTTTTAACGGTGCAATAGTTGGGATAGATACACCAGGGTCCGTATTCACCAACCATTCTTAAGAACATTCTAAGTATTATTCTCCAGAATTTTCTAAATTTGAAAGTAAAACAACCTCTAATTGGCTGAACCAAATGCGTTAGCCAATCGGAAGTTTGTTGCTTTCAAACGTACAAAATTTTGGAGAATCAAGATTAAGAAATTTCTTAAGAATGGTTGGTGAATACGGACCGTGGATGTTTTTTTCAAGCTGCATCCAGGTCATCAGTGCGAGAAAGTGTACAAAGGCTTGTAATATATATTTGGTTCTGCTTCACACAATGTTTTTGAAGGTATCCATTGCAGGGGCATAAAATTCATGTTTAAATGGTATTTGAATGAAAGCCAAGGCAGGGAT
This sequence comes from Tridacna gigas, assembly GCA_945859785.2. NCBI lineage: Eukaryota > Metazoa > Mollusca > Bivalvia > Cardiida > Cardiidae > Tridacna > Tridacna gigas. Next base: position 9,066,947 of record OX244034.2, on the reverse strand, counting down.
TCTCTATCGTTTAGTGATTCCCTCCTGTGCCTGCCAACTAAATAATTTGCACTTTTTTTCGAGGACTAGTCATAGTGTACCATTAAGTTGCCGACAGTCTAGATCCAAGATCAGATTGCATTTTCTGTGCAGTCTAACCTTGATCTTGACCGTCCGCAACAGCTGTTTAGATCGCTGCCGGCAGTGAAAGTTTAAACTTATCGGTTTGGTATTCAGGATATCCTGGTTCGAGACCGACTGGAGGCGCTTGTCACGTTGGTGCGCCGTTGGGAAGGACACTGCGCGGCAGCCCAGCCCAAGTGACGGTGAAACACTAAAAGACAAAATAATGTTACTTTTGCCGTCACACTGATATCACTGAAATGCTTCTGACAGCGGCATATAAGACCGTTTAACCCTTTACTACACAACACCGAATGTTAATGCACCAAGGAAAGAAGGCTTTGTTAGAAAAGGAGAAAATGATGGATAGCAGCATTTTTTTCTTTTTTCTCGCAATGTTTTCTATCTCTTCTAAGACAAATTCCGACATTTTGGCCACAATTTATTCGTCGTCTGCAATTACATTTAATTTAGACAGGTCTAATTATTTGTCGTTTGGTAAAGAGTTAAGCAACAACAACAACAGCAACAACAAACCTAGGTACTATAGGGTAGATGAAGGCTAGGCACCATGCAAGCACAACAGGGTCCGTATTCACCAACCATTCTTAAGAACGTTCTTAGACTTATTCTTCAAGATTTTCCAAGTTTGAAAGTAACACAACTTCTAATTGGCTAAACCAAATAGTTTAGCCAATCAGAAGGTGTGTTACTTTCAAATTTGGAAAATTTTGGACAACAAGACCAAGAATATTCTTAAGAATGGTTGGTGAATATGGACCCTGGATGATTGTAAGTGTCAGAGAAAACATGATGCAGTGTATTCCATTACTCCGTGTTTATACAGCACATATTTCTTGGAGATTCAAACAACACGACAGCTGTTCCAGAATGCCAACAGACTTTGGCGTAACAATCTATTACATAAGCAACAAACATTAGTATACGTCGTCTTTAACAAATGTGCTGTTTGTCATTCTACTGCTTTGTTTTTGTTCAGATAAACAATTTTAACGACATCTTTTTAGTTATAACACGACAACAGTTTAGTTACTAAAGGTCACAAGAAAGCGCCGCGGGGCATAAAATATGGCATTTTGCGTACGGCAAAAATCAAGATCAGACTGCAGAGAACGTGCATTGTGGCACTACACCTCATACCGAGAGTATGCATTCTTATTCAATTGAACATGTTTATGTATCGCAATGTACTATATGGATTTGAAATGCACTTACATGTATTTCTGTTAAATCCAGTCAGTTACTTTAAAAGGAATGTATTAACCCTTTCCCAAACGATAAATTTTAGACTGGTCCAAATTCAAAGAGTTTGCAGACGACAATTTTAAATTTGATGAAAATGGCAGAAAGTTCTCCAGAAGGGTAGAAAACACTGTGGGAAAAGGAGAAATTGCTCATTACGAGCAATTTCTCCTTTTCCCCACAGTGTTTTCAAGAGACTTGAACTGCAGACACGTGAAAACCAGGGCTTGTTTGGGAAAGGGTTAATTATCTAACGTTCAAAACAAATCATTGCTTTACCCTCAGCGCCTTAGTAAATACGGGCTTTTGCACACGGTATATTCTTCTTTTCTGAAGCCTTTTCCTCCAGTGTTGTAAAAACGGGATTGTTTCATAAAGGCTTAACCCTTTACCACACAATCCCGAGTTTTAAGGACCCTCAGGGAAGACGCCTTTGAAAACATTTCAGGAAGAGGAGAAAAGGCTAGTAACCAGTATTATCTTTGTTTTCCCATATTGTTTCTACCTTTTCAAAGACAGATTCACCACAGGAGCAGCATTTAATTTGTCGTATGCAAATGCTTTACATTTGGATTTTATCGACCGGGATGCCGACCACTCTAATTTATATAACAACTAACCCAGGATTAATTTGGCAACAGAAAAAGAAATAGTCAATTGGAGAAAAGGCTTCCTAATTATACAAACATAAAAAATAAGTATAAAATACACCATTTTTCATCCATTACAGCTGTATGCTTGATTCAAGAATAAACTATTTGTATTCTTGCAACCCACGGCAATACATCAATATTGCTTTTGTATGTGGGAAGAGTTGTGGCTTTATAGAATAGATATATTTATATTTAAGCTGCATTTCTTTAAAAAAAACTCATATACTACTGCGAAACAAGGCGATACAAGATTATATATAAAAGAAAGCACCGTGACCTAAAGATTATACTTGTGTCTATTTTGATTCCCTCTAAATCCTTAAAACGAGAATAACACATCTTATTAATGCTCATACTTACTGGAAGTATTAGTTGAATTTCTAGAAAAAAAAGGAAACGCCTAATCGTCAACTCTTACCTTACTTTAGGTGAAATACAGGATTTGTGTTCATCAACCAGTCTTAAGAACATTCTCAGTTTAAAGAATTTTCTAAGTTTGAAATTAACGTAATATTCTGGTTGGCTAAACCAAATGGTTTGGCCACTCAGACGCTTCGTTACTTTCTTAATCTAGAAAAGGACTGAATGAAACTAGAATAACTATCACTAAAGGTGATAAATACCCCCACCCCTATATTTCATGTCACAGGGGCAATAACTCTGCAATGTCAATTTAGGGACAATAACTCCGTAATCATTAGGCCAACACTCAAGCTCAATTTAAACATTTGACCTTGAACTGTGACCTTGACCTTGGAGTTATTTGAAATTTTATTTCAAATGGCACATCTACTCATGACGGAGAACAATTGCGCCAAGTTATTTTGAAATCCATCCATAAATGTAGGAGTAATGCTCCGGACAAATTCAGACAGATGCACGAACTAACGCACTAACGCTCATACACCGACTTGTCATAGTGACAACTATGTCTCGCTCACCGCAAGCGGGCTCGACAAAAAAGCATGCAGATGATTACATAAAAGCTTGATGTGTGGGTTGGGTTAATTAAGTGCACAATGTCCAGCACCGGGACGAGGACCCAAGTCTTTTTTCAAACCAGTTCTAATGTCCATTGACATTTAAAAAAAAAAAACTGATCAAAGACAAATATAGTGCAGTTATGATCAAAACATGAAGTTTTTTTGTTAATATTTGAGAACTTGAATTCATTTATTTGAGATGATTGAGTGAAATCAGTGAAAAAAAAATAACTCTTGCGAAACTTGCGTCTTTGAATCAGTGGCAAAAATTCTGTAATCCTCAACTCTAACTAATTTTTAAGTCAAATCAGGGGCAATAACTCATTAATTCTTGATAGAAGTTTCAAAAAATTTGCGTCTTGCACATCTACAACTCCTAATGAACACTTCTGCCAAGTTTAAAGTGAATCAGACAGAAACTGTAGGAGGAGTTGTCCGGACAAGCATTTTTAAGTCAAATCAGGGGCAATAACTCAGTAATTCTTGATGGAATTTTCACAAAATTTGCGTCTTGCACATCTACAACTCCAAATGGACACTTCTGCCAAGTATAAAGCGAATCGGACTGAAATTGTAGGAGGAGTTGTCCGGACAAGCATTTTAAATGTGAATCAGGGGCAATAACTCATTAATTCTTGATAGAATTTTCACGAAAGTTGCGTCTTGCACATCTACAACTCCTAATGAACACTTATGCCAAGTTTAAAGTGAATCAGACAGAAACTGTAGGAGGAGTTGTCCGGACAAGCATTTTTAAGTCAAATCAGGGGCAATAACTCAGTAATTCTTGATGGAATTTTTACAAAATGTGTGTCTTGCACATCTACAGCTCCTAATGAAAACTTCTGCCAAGTAGCAAGGGAATTGGATTGAAACTGTAGGAGGAGTTGTCCGGACAAGATTTTGCGGACAGACCGACCGCCCGACCGACCGCCTGACCGACCGACCGACCGACAGGCTGATTCCAGTATACCCCCCACAAACTTCGTTTGCGGGGGTATAATTAAGAATCGTTGGTGGATATGGACCCAGATCTTTTGCGGACAATGTAAATCAAGATTGTACTGTAAAAAACCATACAGTCTGATCTAGAAACCGCACTTTTCAATATTGTGTGCGGGTAAAATAGTCCCAAAGTGTGTATAGGCTAACCGCCGTCAATGCTTTTGTGTTAGAAATACAATTCTGTCCTAATTGTTTAGCGGTATACACAAACCGCCGTCAATGCTTTTTGAGTTAGAGATACAATATCTGTCCCAATTTTCGAGAGGTAAGGGCGGGCCGCCGTCAATACTTTTGAGTTAAAGATACAATATCTGCCCTATATCGGGCAGTATAGGCAAACTACCATCAATGCTTTTGAGAGAGAAATACAATATCTGTAGTAAATGTTGAAAAGTATAGGCAACTGTCCGTCAATGCTTTTGAGTTAGAGATACAAATTCTGTCTTGACTGTTTAGAAGTATAGGCAAAACTACCGTCAGTGCTTTTGAGTTAGAAATACAATATCTGTTCTAATTGTTGAGCGGTATACACAAACCGCCGTCAGTGCTTTTGAGTTAGTAATACACTATCTGTCCTAGTTGATGAGTGGTGGAATAGACAAAAATAAATATGGAATATTACAACAGTCTGCATTTCTGCGTGGTCGGATCATGTCGAGTTGCGTGTGTAAAGAGATGCGTATCGGATGAGAAACGCAACAAAATTGAAAACACCCACGAAAAGAAACTGTTCATTTTTTACGTCGACTCAACTGCTATCCGAACAAATAAAAGAGAAAGCGATTCATCAGCACAAAACAAAAGAGCCAAAAATATAAATATAAATATCTATTTAGTTTACAACTGACAAATAAACTCATCAAGTTGCTCGGAATTGAAGTTTGAATTGCGCCTGGCGATCGTATCTACCGCGCTTCGTGCAGTTTGTCAAAGATTCAAATCTCGGTTTATTTTATAGTTAAACTCTTTTCTAACCGGCCCCAACTCTTACCGACCCTAATGAAAAAGGCCTTTGAAAACACTTGGGGAAAAAGAAGAAAATGCTAGTAGCCAGCATTTTCTCCTTTTTCCATATTGATTTCTATTACTTCATAGATAAATTTTATTATATAAGCCACATATAATTTGTCGTCTGCAAATGGTATCAACTTGGACGAGTCTAAAATTTTGTCGTCTGGTAGAGAGCTGAAGCCTTAACCAAATATTTTAATCATTTCTCATTCTGTGAAGGGGAATACATTATTGGAGTTTTTAGGCTACTTTAGCTGGAGAATTTCATAAACTAGAGGGTTGTGTGGATCAAAGATAATACTGCACATTCTGTGCAGTCTGATCTTGATCAACACTGCCCACAAAAAGGACCTTCATGATCCCTGGGCCTGGCAAGGATAAAATCAATTATCTTTTTCGTCAGCATCCAGGACTCAATGCTTTAGGGACCGACTAAGAATAACTTGGTTAAAACCCGATTTAGATGCACTATTTAATCAAAGCGTTGAACGCACTGCTGTGGCCTTTGCCAAGGGAGCCATTGTGTGGAATTAGTAATTTGAAAAATAAACAATAGAAATACATGTAGTTTCAAAATATTCGCTGAAAAGTCAACTTACTATACAGTCATGCACAATCCGATAGAGTAGCGTGCAAGCCCAGGGACGAATAAGCCCAGAAACGAACAATCACGGAATCGGGTGGTCAGGAGACAAAGATTGTGTTTATCATTACGCCAATAGAAGGCCAGAGTGGATCACGCTGTTTTCGATAAAAAAAGAAGCATTTCCACGATCGATGGCCTAATCCAATTTATTGTAATACACCATTTTCAATTTCATATCTGAGTGCAATCGAAACACTTATTTGCCGTAGAAAAATTTAGTATAATTGGGTTTACTTCCTTCGGTTTTGCACAAAGTACGACACAAAATTTTCAAGATGCCGTATTGAAGTCATAGTGCCATTGTCTTCTACAAACGCCACAAAAATAAACATCATTATCTTCAACGTGGTCCAGAAGGGAATATTAGCATAAAATGTGCGCAAGTTGCTTGTTTTCTGGCTTGGTCTGTCTGTCTGCCTGCTTGCCTTCCTGCCTGCCTGCCTGCCTGCATGTCTGTCTGTCTGTCTGTCCGTCTGTTAGTCCGTCCGTCCGTCAGAAGGTCTCTCTCTCACTCTCTCTACATGCAACGCCAACAAAATTAACAGTACAAGCCCATTCATACAATAAGCTCGGAGTCTGATCATTCTGCATTAATTTTAGTTGGCTATCTAGCCTCCAAAGTGTGTAGCGCAACGGCAGTTCCTGGTTGAACACCTAAAGATTTCAAGTATACCCTACAATTGCTAACAATCCAGATTGTTGTTTCGGATTTACGCCGTATCGATGTATCCGGTTATATGACGCCGACAGTGCACAAATTTACTTTTCTATAACTACTTGTATTTTAAATTAGTACTCCACAGTCGCACTGTCTGAACACTGTCGTATTTGTTCTGACTTTAGCCTCTGTAATTCTTTGCGCCAAGGCGGGAACGAAAAATAACTATTGTTTGTAACTCGGTAGATCGCTCTATCCTCACTGCCAGGACCCTCCTTGGCTCGGCGAGGGTCTACTTTGGCAAGGCAGAGCAGAGCAGTAGCATAGTACATGTGAAACGAATAAGTGAGCTTCCAAACGGTGATATGACTGACACAAAGTTCTATATAGATTCAACTGCTTGAAGGTGGTTTGTGTGAAACTTAAGCATCAGGTAGCGGACCGCGTAGATCCAAGATCTTATATCTACGCCGTCTACAAAGGCTATTTAAGTCGCCATTGGCAGTTAAAGATTAAAACCTAAATTAAGCAAACAACCAATTACGTAATTGCACAGAAAACTGGGTATCTGAAACCGTGCTGTGAACGAGGTAAAATAATAATGAATAGTTAGGGTCCGTATTCACCAACCATTCTAAAGAACATTCTTAGTCTTGTCCTGAAGAATTTTCGAAATTTGAAAATGATACGACTTCTGATTGGCTTAACCGAAATGGTTTAGCCAATCGGAATGTGTTTTACTTTCTAAATCTACAATTAGACTAAGAGTGTTCTTAAGAATGGTCTGTGAACTGGCCCTTGTCACTGTTGGAGAGATCTGAATGTATCTTGGTCCGTATTCACCAATCATTCTTAACTCTTAGGCTGCTAGGCACGACTCACTGACCTTTTGCGGACAGTGTAGATCAAGATCAGACTGCACAGAACGTGCAGTCTGATCTTGATCTACACTGTCCGATAAGAATATTACAACCCCCCCACCACGTTAAATTCCTTTGAAATAGCAAAATTTGGGTCTTCAGTTTCATTTCACTTATTTAGCAGGATAAGGGTTAAAAACAGACTCAGTATGATTCCCAAGAATTTTCTAAATTTGAAAGTAACACCACTTCTGATTGGCTAATTCATTTGGTTTAGCCAATCAGAAGTTGTGTTACTTTCTAAAATCTAGAATTAGACTTTGAATATTCTTAACAGTGGTTGGTGAATACGGACCCTTGTCACTGTTGAATAGATCTGAATGTATCTGGTCACTGTTAAAAATAATAATGAAATAACCGGAAGTAAACTGAGTGTGGTTACCTTTCAAGTGCCCAGTTTCTAGATATTTAACTGACAGAACAATGTATATAATTATTTCCATGTTGCTGTCATTTATCAATCCCTTCAGTGCTTTGATTTATTTTATTCCTCATTTCGTATAATGCCAATTTTGCGGCATACTTTGGAATAATGATAATTTGATAAAATAATGAGAACACTTTTTTCTGTTAACTTTTGGATGTTGTGATATTGATGTAAACACTGTGGCAAATGAAGAAATTTAGCTTTCGGACAAAATCTTCAGTTGTCACCATATTTTGTTAAAACCTCTTTCCGTTGAAGAAGAGCTCAATACCTCCCTACATGTGGGAAAAGGGATTCATGACTGTTTCCTCGCGGGTCTTTGACTGACGTTCCTAAACCGACCGCGGAGAGATTAAGTAATAAAACTAATTAGCGTTGAAAAGGCTTATCGGCTAATTGCTTCTACACCACTGCTGTACCCACGAGTACTGGGGGATATGTTTTTTAAGATAACAGAAAACAGGGGAAAAGTTCATTAGACATGAAAATTGAGGGGCAGATTTGCGTGTTATTGTAGAGGGAATTAAACAATTACGGGCGGGACTGTTGTATACATTAAGCAGTAGAGTGCCAGGCAAAACCTGTTTCGCTTTTGTGTAGAGTTTAGATCACGATTAGACTGCACAGAAAAAGCAGGCTGATCTTAGATCTACACTGTCTGTTAATTTGTAACATGCACGTATATCGACCAAAGCAACCTCAAAATCGCACGATTGTTCTAATCTAACAGGTATATTTCATTTATTTAGTGCCGTAAGGATTTAACTCTTATCCAGATGACAGACTATTGTGAACGGCATAGATCAAGATCAGACTGCACAGAACGTGTAGTCTGATCTTCAATCTGTACCGTCCGCTTGCATAGTCAAGCCTATACGATAAATTCTCACTGAGTTTCAGTATTTTAGTAGATTGCAAATTCATCTGTGGAAATAGGTCAAGTTAATATATGAGCCATGCTCTGGTAAAAGGGGGCTTAATGCATCTCTGTTATGCACAATACCAAGCAAGCCATCACAAAATCATGGATTCACAATACCCACTTTTTTTAAAAACCAACTTAATCATTAGGTCGAATGGTCCTTTTGACAGACCAAAAATAGACCAATAGCGAAAAGTTTCGGCCCAGGTCAGCCTGCGCGGACTGCGCAGGCTGACATGGGTCGATACTTTTCGCAGATGCATTAAGCCCCCTTTTCACAAAGCACGGCTCATATATTACTGAAAGCTTTTTCCTTGATCAGCGCTGCCCAAAAAGGCAACGAAGTGGCTCTAGTAATCTGGGTCTATATTCACCAACAATTCTGAAGAAAATTTTTCGTCTTATTCTCAACAATTTTATAAATTGGAAAGTAACACAACTTCTGATTGGCTAAACCAAATGGTTTAGCCAATCGGAATTTGTGTCACTTTTTAAATCTAGAATTAGACTAAGAATGTTCTTAAGAATACTAGGGGATTACGGACCCTGGTGGTTAGCTATTGCAACTGAGTATAAATGAAAAATAAAACATTCTGTGAGAAAAAAGTCTATTATTATAATTCTAAGGTCGTTCTTACCACAATATCTCGCGTTATATTTGACAGTGAAGGTCAAGATCGGACCGCTCGTTCTCCAGAGGCAGTTCTTGATCTTAATCAAACGCAACACGTCTGAAGTCTTGCCCAGTATTTGAGCATACGTAGGTTGTAAACAAAATCCTCAAATAGATTCGTACACATGTGTTCCTGACAACCTTCTGTCACCCACATGCGTGGAAGATTTCAACTGATGTTGACCGATAATCTGAGCTAAAAAGAAATGGGTCCACGTAGGCTAACCCGGATCGAAACTTTTTTGCATATAAGAGGACAATTCTGCCTCATGATTTAGTCGGTTGGTAGACAAAATGGATCCATCATAATATGGCGTGCAACACACGAAAAGGGGGCCTTCGGAGATATGCGTAAAAGTGTGTCGTCCCAGATTAGCCTGTGCAGTCTGTGACTAATCCGAGACGACACTTTCCGTTTTTGTTCGATTTTCTGTTTCACGAAAGTCTACTGTATGAAAAAATCTTATGTGGTCGTAAAGTGCCGTCTCGGATTAGCCTGCGCGGATTGCGCAGGCTAATCCGGAACGACGCTTTACGCAAATGTCCGAAGGTCTCATTTTACATATTGCGGGCCATATGAGAACTGCCTTCGTATAATGCATCACGGAGAATCATTTAAACCTCCTTTTGCTAGAGAATGGCTCAACGAGATTCACAACAAATCCAGGTTTGCTAAATGTTTCTTATTTCAATAATGTATTTTATTTTTTTTCGGTCCTTATAGTCTATGAGTTCTGTATTACTTAATCATCATGAGAAGTCAATTAGTCCCTCCTCACGAAGCAGAAAGGTTTTCGCATGCCTTTATCCGAGTTATCTTGTTGTAATTATAAAAGGATGAGTGGTAATTATTTGAATTTAAACATGCTTCGTAACGTAGGTTTTTACCGCACAACGTCGGGCAATTGTTTAACCCTTTACCACACAATGCCGTCTTTTAACGACCCTGATGAAGAAGGGCTTTTGAAAACATTGTGGGAAAAGGAGAAAATGCTGGTAACCAGCATTTTCTCCTTTTCCCACAACGTTTTCTATTCCAAAAACAGTTTTCAGTTTTCGAGTCATATTGATTGTGCCATTTGCAAATGATTTCAATTTGGAAATGTCTGAAATATTGCCATGTGATAAAGGATTAACTCATTACAACACGACAAAAGATTTAGACTCGTACCAATTGTAAGCATTTCCATATGACATATTAAGTACGTTTCAAATGATGGCATTTGTCTTTGACGGAGTAGAAAACATTGTGTAAATAAGCGGAGAATGCCGGTTACCAGCATTGTCTTTTTTTACAACGATGTTTTCAAAAACAAGTACCATCACGATTAAATCGCGGGATTGTGTGGCAAATGGTTTCCTTGCCCTTCGGTAAAATGAGGAACGTGCTAATTCTTTTAAATAATGTATGACCCGTGCTCTGGCAAAAGGGGGCTTAATGCATCTCCGTGATGCATGATACCAAGCAAGTCATCACATAATTATGGATCTATAAAGTCCATTTTGTCTGACGACCGACTGTATCATGAGGTAGACTGGTCCTTTGGCATACAAAAACTGACCGATAGCGAAAAGTTTCGGCCCAGGTCAGCCTGCGCGGACTGCGCAGGCTGACCTGGGTCGATACTTTTCGCAGATGCATTAAGCCCCCTTTTCCTAGAGCATGGCTCATATAGTGTTGTATCAAGCATGATCTGAACTGTATGGGGTAAACTCAAGTTGCTAAAATAAGAACAATTTTTTAGAACTACATTTAAATCTCTAATACCCATACCTTCCTGAACTTAATAGGTTTCGAACGACCAAGTTTGGAACCGCTTACAGTGACAATTTGGAATAAAACACTTGTTGCTGTTTAAATTTCTTGCGCTTCGGAAGGAAATGACGCCTTCCGGCTAGTTTGTAGCACAACTTCCTTTTTGATTTGGTCTCCGAAAAGAGCTGCCGTAAAAATTAAATATATTCTTTGCGTCCACTTTAAACTCTAAAAAAAAAAATCACTCTCTCCTTCTCCACGGTTTGCAAATTTCTCACAAATAGTATTTAGTCTTTTCCATTTCTCACATTGTGGCAACTCCTCAGATATACAAATTTTACTGATTTGTTCTTTGGTGTTACAGTTCCCATACTCTGCTACGAGGGGTAGGTTGGCAGTACCTTCACTAGTCGTGGTTAAATTGCAGCTTTTTAACATGTCCTGTCAGTTCGAGTCTCTCTTACCAGTCTGGGTCCGTATTCACCAACCATTCTTAAGAACACTCTTAATCTTATTCCAAAGAATTTTCTTTATTTAAAAGTAACACAACTTCTGACTGGCTAAATCAATTGGTTTAACCAATCAGAAGCTGTGTTACTTTCTAAATCTAGAATAAGAATAAGAATGAAACTAATAATAATAATAATAATAATAATAATCACTTTATTTATAGAAGGTAGCATGTTAAGACAGTCATATATATCTTATATTCTGCATGGCCCTCTAATAAAGTATAAAAAAGCACACCTGCGCAGCCACACAATGCCCCCTTCCCCCTCTCTCTCTCTCCCTCGCTCTCTCTCTAATACTCACACTCACTCTCTCATTCAAGCATGACCCCCCTCAACCCCCCCCCCCCCCAAAAAAGCAATAAATATATATATATATACACTACCTCAAATACACCCACTCATTTATACTTACACATACGTGTGCACATATACATAATTAGACATATATACATACATATTCATGAAACTTATTGTATTATTGTAATTCGTTAATCTGACAGATACTCACAGTCAGCTAAAACACAGAATTACTGTTTATGATAAAGATAATACTTTTTCAATTTCTCCTTAAATGTTTGAAGTCGTGGCTCATTTCTAATGTCTATCGGAATGTTTGGTGAATACGGACCTAGAGAACTCGTCAACTGTTGCACACAACAAAACCTTGCCGAGAAGCCGTGGCCAAAATACGCCAAAAGCAGGGAACTATCATTTGAACATTACTGATCTTTTTGCTGTTACACGAGCCGTTAAAGCGTCGAATAAACCTGATGAACAATGTCATTTTAGAGTAAGACCTAGACAAGTTGGCTTCTTTAAAAAAGAAGCCAGGAGAGGTCAGCATCAATGTTTTCAAACAGCTTATTGCTCTTAATTTCAATATATTTTGGTACATGTAAACAAATAAGTAAGGCATTATATGATTGCCGCTGTGTAAAAAGGAGAAACCTCTTATGCATTACATCACAGACACGTGACCTTCTTCCCACGTTTTCAAGTCGCGTGATCTTTTCCCGCGGTGTTCTCTTTTTTACCGAAATTCTTTTTTTGTATGTGTATCTTTATTTGTTTAATGAAAAAATTACAACCACTGGAAAGGTCATTTGCAATCAAATCAATATAACAAATCCTTTTTGAAATCCGTCATATAAAAACAAAACACGTCTATTTCCTATTTCAGTCTTTTGATTTCGGTTTATTTATAAAACCATGACGAAACAGACTGTGTATCAGAACAATTTCGCAGAAATGCATGGAGTTAGGCAGCAATTTCTGAGGCAGTCTGCCTTTTAAACTCACCACTGTTGGAGAGGTCTGATGACCTCTCCAATAATTGCCATTTCGTGGCTGCCTCTTGTCTATACTGTTTGAGTAAAGCGGACAGTGTAGATCAAGATCAGACTGCACGTTTTGTGCAGTCTGATCTTGATCTACACTGGCCGCAGAGGCAACTGTAGAAGTGAAAGGCGCTTTAAGGATTAATTGAGTTAAAGTTGAAAGGTTAAATGTACATCGGCATTTGTCTTCTGTGATTTAGGACAGACGAAATTTAGACGTGCAGTCTGGTCTTGAATCTACACGGTCCGATATTTTGTGAAATACTGTGGCAAAAATACCCATTAACCTACGTTGTATAAGTCTCCTTTTCCGCCCAGATAAATTCCACTTGATTCATTTTACGCTCTAATGTACCAGTATATTATTGACAGTTTCCAAAATACAACAATGCGTGCTAACAGAAGACAGTGTATATGGGATTCGGAGTAAAGTTTCACAACAAGAGTAATCTACTCGTATGTACCTGCTTGCCTGTGTGGTCGAGTCTTAGCTTTAATCCTTTCCCGTGTTTTAACGATCCTAATGGAAGGAGCTTTTGAAAACATTGTGGGAAAAGGAGAAAATGCTGGTAACCAGCATTTTCTCCATTTCCCACAATGTTTTCTAAACATTCGAAGGAAAATCTTATCCTTCGAGCTAAATTTCATCTGTCGTCAGCAAATGCTTTCAATTTGGAAGAGTCCAAAAGTATTTCATTTGGTAAAGACTTAATTAACAATCGGCACTATGGAATTTCGAGGTTGCTATCAGTTGCACATACAATATGTAGTTTCTAAATTCCTTCCTTGATATTGCGAGCTCTTATGTCATTTCTAGAACTTTTGCTGACATTTTTTTTTTTTCGAGGAAATGTCCTTAGGCCTACAACTGGTAAAATCTAGGACATACATATAAACACGTCAGCAGTCGCCGTGATAACGGTGAAATTATGTTGACAGCAGCGTGAAACATCAACCAATCGATCGATCGATCGCTAAATCGATTGGTCGGTCGGATGGTCGAGCCGGATAGATCAATCAGTCGATCGATCGATCAATCAGTCAATCAATCAATATTTGCAATTACAATCAAACCGCAGAAAACAAACATTTAAGATTTGTTGGCCGATAAAAAACAATCAAACAACCCCACCGTCACAAAACTGCATTTGGTAATCAACATGCAACAGTAACGCATAAATCATTTTTCCTCGGATGGATTTTATGTGAGCAGAAAATACTTCAAAAATTGTAATAATTACCAATAAAGCTACAGTTTATGGTACAGATGAATTGGCCCGAGCATAAAGTAATTAACCTACCAAAACAAAGTCCATAAAACTAATCAACTGACCCCGGAAGAAATGTTTGCAAGGTGTGTTTATAACGTGTTTATGGTTCTGAGGTCTGGGGAGGTCGTGAGAGAGGGGGAAATGGAGCGCGGACGGTGTTGGAAGTGGTTGTTGTATATATGCTCTGTGAAAGGTGGTTTGATATATACATCTACAAAAAGTGTCGGTTCAGGTCAGCCTGCGCAGTCCGCGCAGGCTGACCTGAATCGAAACTTTTTGTTGATTAAGTGGTAAATTTACTGTATGTCAATGGAGCATTCTACCATTTTACACTATGTTTCATCGTGGTTTTAGACAAATTACATTCATGCTATGCGACGACTAGCAAGGTATGATGCATTAATTACGAAGATGCAGTAAAACTCCCTTTTCTCAGAGCGCCACTCCTATGTTTGAAGTGTGAATCTATTGAACGCAAATTATTACATAAAGCTGTCTGTGGACAGAAGTCACGGTATACAAGCAAATGGCAAAACTGTCCGAGACCTTCGCCTCTGACCTCAGAACCAGGTTCGGTTCGAAAACCTAAAGTGATGTAAAATTCAACTGACAGTCTATTGATAAGCTTTTCACATTTTTTTTTTTTTTCCCTTTTTTTTAAATGACCGGGGCTCTAGAAAAAGGGGATTTGATGCATCTTTGTAACTCATTGTACCAAGGAATTCGTTGTATAGGAATGGATCCCTTTTGAAAAAAGAAAGGACCAAGCCCCCGTAGCTCAGTCGGTAGCGTACAGGACTTGAGAACAGGAGGTCGCTGGTTCGATCCCCGGCTTGGCCAATTTCTTTCCGAGGATTGATGATAGTCATCGCGACAGGATTCATTCCTCTCTCACCGCTGACCATTGTTTCGACGATGGTTATGTGGGAAAGCAGCCAGTGGCTTGGAAAGAATATCGTGCGGAGTACAGGTAAAAAGAAACTCCAAGAAAGCATGGATAGGTGCACTGGCCGCCGTGATATAACCGAAATAATGTTGAAAACGGCGTTAAACACCATACAATCAATCAATTAATTGAAAAAAAAATGGCTGAATCATGAAGTACAACAGTCCTCTGACACGCAGAAATCTTACCAACAACAGAAAGCTTCGATTTGATCAGCCAATGGTCTATTTTGTTGAACAACCGACTGAATCATGGAGTAGAATGGTCCTTGGGCATGCAGAAAATTTACAGACAGCGCAGATTGCTCATGCAACAAATAATAACGCGGACATTAAAGGTCCAGTGGCGACCAAAAGTAATCCGTGCGTGTGTTAAAATGCATTTGAATTAAAATCATACCATTTAAAAGTATGGACATTATCCTGAAGTTGACAATCTGTTATCATAAAGTCGGCCAAAGGTTTAGTCGCTGGCAGAAAAGGGAATTTAAAAAGTAGGTTGAAGGTTGCCAGGCCGCTCTCTCTTTTGTTAACTTTTACAATCTGTTATCATAAAGTCGGTCAAAGGTTTAGTCGCTGGCAGAAAAGGGAATTTTAAAAGTAGGTTGAAGGTTGCCAGGCCGCTCTCTCTTTTGTTAACTTTTACAATCTGTTATCATAAAGTCGGCCAAAGGTTTAGTCGCTGGCAGAAAAGGGAATTTTAAAAGTCGGTTGAAAGTTGCCAGGCTGCTCTCTCTTTTGTTAACTTTTTACCTGGTTTTAAATTTCATCATATACCAGTGACCAATACTAGAACCAACCGTACAATAACAGGTTGTAATCTTTACAATAATTTCTGTAATTCTAAACGGTATGGTTTAAATTTAAATGCATTTTTACACCCGCAGTGTTTACTTTTGGCCGTCACTGGACCTTTAAAACATAATTGTAAAATGTTTATTATCAACATATATAAAGGTTTTATATATAGTTTCATACAGAAACTTAATGGAAAAAACAGAAATTGCTCGTCACCAGCAATTTCTTCTTTTCCAACAATGTTTTCTAAGGCGGTTTGTGGCATGACGTAGAAAAGGTTACTGGCAGGTGGTGATGCTGAGTCGTCATTTCAGTTCATCCGGCTTTAGTACAGATTATGCAAAGTTTATATTTTTTTATCGCATCTCTATTGTCATTATTATGTAACAAACATTCACACAATGCATGTTTCGCAGCAGTCTGGTATCTGCGTAAATGCTGACAAAGGTATCTATTAAAGCCATGCACAATGGATTTGCTGTCATAAAAATAGTTGCAAAATGGATACGCTAAGTTTGCCGTAGACCCTGCCTCCCATTGCACTTTGGTTATCTTTTTTAATCAGCGTTTGAACATAAAAAATGCTGAGGGTTTTTTTTTTTTAATCTCATTTCTTTCAAAGGGGCCTGTTTAAATTTTCTGCAGTGAATCAAACTTTGCTGTAAAACACAGATAAAGACGAATAGATATTTTATTGAAAAAAAAGTGCAAGTTTGGCGTGCCATTAACTGGATGGACATTAAGTGGATGGACGTTTGGCAATAGGTACCTCAGTCTGTTTCAATGAGCTCAGATATGTCCCATTGCAACATTTTTTATTCTTTCACTACATCTCCTTTGCATCTTGTTGTTGTTGTTTGTTTGTTTCAAGAAGCTACGTGTCCCGTTAGGGACATTCGGAACAAAGATTATATTTATATAAGTCTTTCTTTTTTACTAATAGTTAACTAGCTATCGCCTTACTTACTTCAGTGATAAATCATTTTTTGATCTAGATGAGCTTGCAAGAAATCTTACTAAAAGCGTATTAACTCTGTACCATACGACAAAATTTTGGACCAGACCAAATTGAAAGCATTTGCTGACGACAAATTAGAGGTATCTTATATGTTGATTTCTGTATCAAACAGGGTAGAAAACAATGTGGGAAAAGGAGAAAATGCTGGTTACCAGCATTTTCTCCTTTTCCTACAATGTTTTCAAAAGCGACCTTTTTCAGGTTCTTTTAAAACTCCATATTGTATGGCAAAGGATTAAATCTTGCTTGGCAGCCCAATAGTTTGTGGAAATGATCTCTGGAGATCAACGCTCTGGGATGACATAAGGATCGAATTAGTGAAGAATTATAGGCGCTGGTTTTCTCAGGAACACTGTTGGTGTTGATAATTGATTGATAACGTAATGAAATAGAATCACCTGACGTTTTGAACTGATTTTGACCTAATGTCTGCCCGAAAAATTAACTCCTTTCCCTCTTTGAAGACAGTTCTTTCCCCATGAACCAGACAAATTTTGAAAATGTTTTGGCAGAATGATAAGTTGCTAGCTATTGTCAAAATCGTCTTCACAGTTCAATAAACATGAAAAAATAAAACCAAATTTATATCAAAAATTTGTTGTTTACAAATTTGCCCTTGAAGCACAGATATTTGTTAATGTGGCTTGTTGTTTCGTTTACAAGTACTTCGCACAATATTCCCCCCAAGTCCGAGTTGGGGATTCAGACCAGCGTCATCCTGGTCTCAAGTCATGTGCGAGAGTTCCACTGCAGCTATTTGAGATGACTTTTATCATAATTTAGCGTCAGGAAGCGAACAGCATAGATCCAAAATCAGACTGCACGTTCTGAGCAGTCTGATCTTGATCTACATGTTCGCAAAAGCTATTTAAATAGTACAAAAGTTAAATATCTCTCTGCATGTATAGGTATGTCCAGAGAACAGGAACCGGAAGCTTTACTGCGACTGACATCCTAAGAACTCTATATATAACACTAAGACACACAGACATGTTCCAGATACTACATTTTTAGACGAGCGATCATAAAGATTGCCAGTCTCTTGCCATCTAGAGTGACCAAAACCTCACCGTGAGTCGCCAAATGCTACAACACAGAAAATAATTCTATCTGTTAGTTCTAAATCATAGTTCCATTTAAATAAGAGCCATACTCTGGCAAAAGGGGGCTTAATGCATCTCCTTGATGGATTATACAAGGCAAGACATCACATAATTATGGATCCATAAAATCCACGGTGTCTAACAATCGACTAAATCCAGAGGTAAAATGGTCCATTGACATACAGAAAATTGACCTACAGCGAAAGGTTTCGGCCCAGGTCAGCCTGCGCGGACTGCGCAGGCTGACCTGGATCGATACTTTTCGCAGATGCATTAAGCCCTCTTTTCACAGAGCATGGCTCATAATTATGTCAGTGTGGACATGGACCACAAAATATCTTCCACTCCAATTTGAACGATGTCTACCCACAAAGTAATAGACTTAACAAAATGTCACCGAAACCAGTATTTTCTCCCTTTTTCCAAACAATGTTTTCAACCCAATCAATGACTGAAAAAATTATTGGGCTACATAAAATTTGTTGTCTGCAAATGCTTTTAAATTGATTGAACCTAAACATTTTGTCGTTTGGTAAAGGGTTAAAAGGCATTCTTACTAAGGTTATATATACATAGTAAAATTAGTGTTGCACCCCCTGTGTTTTTAACGTGTTTAATTTTCTGATGTGAATGATATGAAATGGGTTGGAAATTAGAATCTGGCTGCTGTATACAAGAACAAACAAGTCTTTTGTCTCTGAAATGGAATGAACTGAGGTATCCCTTAACCTCATGGCAGCAGCTACTGATCGAGCTGTTTCAACCTCTCGTGAGAGGTGTGAGACAAAGACTGCAAGCTGTTTTGCATGCCCAGGGCGGAAGTACGCAATATTGCCTAATTTTGTGTGTCTATTCTCTGCAGGTCACTTTCAACCTGTCGTAAGTTTTGTTTCGACATTAAATTCCCTGTTTTAACCAAACTTAAACGCTTCTCGTTTTTCTTAAATTTGAAAGCAACATCTATGCAAAAGATTCCCACTTACCATGAGGTCAAGGGATACCTCACACCAGTTCTTTGTATGGGCAAAAGACGAGTCTGTTGGTGTATGCAGCAGCCGAATTCTAATTTCGACCCAATTTTATCTTATTCACGTCAGAAAATCAAACCCGGTAAAAAACACAGGGGGTGCAACACTAATTTTACTATGTATATATGCTGAATCAAGAAAGACTATGAGTCGTAAAAGGCACTGTTTCTTCAATAACCACCCCCGCAAACGAGATATGTCTGCTCTTAAAGTACATAAAACACTGCGCAACCCTTTGCAATACCAGACGAGGCGTTTATAGATGTATTTGAAAACAGCAGAAGTCAACATCAATACGTATAAATGAAAATGGAAAACTGAGGCATGGCAATATTCAGCATGACTGTATAAATAAAAGAGAGTCTAATCTCTTCTAATAAGTCACCTTTTCCGATCCGTCTCGCCCAGGAACAACCAGAGATAAAACCCTTAGGGCAAAGAACTGGAAACCTGTGTCTATTTGTCGCCCAGGAACAACCAGAGATAAAACCCTTAGGGCAAAAAACTCTGGAAACCTGTGTCCATTTGTCGCCCAGGAACAACCAGAGATAAAAACCCTTAGGGCAAAAAACTCTGGAAACCTGTGTCCATTTGTCAATGACAGATCGAGAATGTTGGACCGCATTCATAAAAATACTTTAACGACTGTGACAGAACTATGAATGTTAAACACGAATTTATGGAACTGTCTATCTTGCTGTCGCCTGGTAGAATGAACCCACAACTACCAAATATACGAAACATAAATCCATCAAGGAGATGCATTAAGCCCCCTTTTGCCAGAGTATGGTTCTTATACGAATACGTAGGACATCAAAAACCCGTGCAATCCGCCCCGTCCCAAGCCAATAGCATCAGACTATGGGATGTTACGTGAAGACAAATATTTCACGCTATTCTTAGCGAAACGCGTGAAATTTCTATTATTTTGCGGATATGTTGAAATCATTGAATCTTATAAAACTGACAACAAGGAATGATAACTGTGAAAGACGGTACTCTGGAGTCTAATATCGAGAAGCATTTTAATGTTATAGATCTGTTCTTGAGCTTCTAATGAACAACAGGACTGTTGCAACAACAACATCTCAATAAAAGCTCTTGGTTAACAGAGTTCCAGCTGGAGGGAGTAATTTTGATTTCAAAATTGAAAATATTAATCACTCTCCACTAAATCCTATGTTATGGGTACTCATTAGAATCGTCTCACCGAGACGATTCTAATGAGTACCCACAACATAGGGTTTGGAAGAGAAATAATGGATTTAGAATACTGTCACTCCCTTTTTACCTGGCGGTCTGTTGGTAGGGGTATAAGGTCACATTCAATGACAGATCCAGATTTACCCCGTTGTCTGCGCATGCCATATCTTCGAAGATTCGAAGATTCGACCTGTCTGCTATCACGCATCACCCATCCCCCGTATACCGGGGGAAAGTAGGGCTTATATGGAAGCTATTAGCCTATTACCAAAGCATGTAGGGGCTGTTTTAATAAATGGTCGGTGCATAAGTTACATGCTAGCCGATCATAGCTGAATAAGTGGCACCAGGTAGCGTTTTATTGAGTAAACGTTTATTTCATTTGAAATTCAAAGTCACGGTTGTTGTTTTGAAAAATTACTCCGCTTCTGTACCCAGGATTAGATAGATGTGTATTTGTAGAATGCCATCTAGCGGGAGATAATGAGATTTACCCGTTTTCGATTTTAGACTTGACCACTGTCTAATTAACCTACATGTATATACAAATAAATTTAGGCATGCTGTTCCAAAAGGAGGTTAATTAAATGCATCTCTATGGCGCATCATACAGAGCAAGTCATCACATAATTTTAAATCCTAAAACTCATTTGAGTCTTAACACTTAAGCTGCTGAATAAATGAAACGCGAATTTCTACTCAATACTAAAAGCCCAAACATTGCGGTTTCAAAGTTGATTTCACCGGAAAAAAAAAACCGTATCGGACAGTGTAGATCAAAAGATCAATGGGTCGCGATCAGCAGCTTAAGGGTTAACATTCGACTGGATCTGGATTTAAAAAATAGCAAAAGATTTCGACCTGTGTCAGCCTGTGCGGACGGCGCGGGCTGACATGGATCGATACTTTTTGCAGGTGCATTAAGCTCGCTTTTTCACAGAGTGATATTATTTCCTCGTGATAAACAGTAGTTTAACTGTTCGCCTGTTTTTAACCCTTGCGCTGCTAAGCGCGACTCACCGACCTTTTGCGGACGGTGTAGATCAAGATCAGACTGCACGGAACGTGCAGTCTGATCTTGGATCTACACTGTCCGATAAGGAGATATCTTTCCCCAAAGGATACCTTTGAAATAACAAAATTTGGGATTTTACTATTGGCTTGAAAGTTTCAGTTCACTTATTCAGCAGGATAAATCTTAACCCTTATCCAGCTGAATAAAAGAAATAAAACTTTCAAGCCGATAGTATAAGCCCAAAACTTTCCTGTTTCCAAGGGATTTTTGGGGGAAAGATATCTCCTTATTGGACTGTGTAGATCTAAGATCAGACTGCACGTTTTGTGCAGTCTGATCTTGATCTACGCTGTCCGCAAAAGGTCAGTGAGTCGCGATAAGCAGCCGAAGGGTTAACTGCCAGTGAAACTGGAGGCGAGATAAAAGTTTTCTTTGTTTTACAGGATATTTCTTTCACTACAGCTCTTTTGCGTCTTATATCACTCATAAATGAAAGCTAATTTTCATATCATATGTTTCTTGCATTAAACAGCCCCATTATACCTCCATTTCGAACTACAGACCGGCTTTACAGCTTTTCAAAAATAAGAACGCGCAATTTCTCGCACTATATGGTGTCTCGGTTTGTTAAAAGAATCAAATAAATTCCTCCGATTTGTTTTTTACATATAATTTTCTAGATTTTAATGAACTATCACGCTTCAAACTTACATTTCTCGCACAATATAGTGTCTTATGTTGTTAAAAAAAATCAAATAAATGTCTTAGATTTGGGGGTTTTTTACATTTAATTTTCTTGATTTAATGAACTATTACACTTCAAAGTCATATTTTCAGCTTGAGGTCTTGATTCTTTTGGGAAGAAAAAAAAATATTTCTTTTTCTTTTTTTTTTTTTTTTTTTATTTTGAATAAATGCATACAAAACGACATTTTTTTTTTTTGTCATACAATCTTGATGTTTAAGTTTCTACGCAGTTTTTGTAAAAAACGGAAGCGAGTTATTTGCCTCACACCATGGAGTTTCACTTTATATAAGAAGAAAAAAAAAATCTTTCTTTAAATTGTACCTTTCCATCAAACAAGAATTCGACTTAGGCATTTTCATGCACTAACAAAGTGAAAATTAAGATAATCAGTTTTGAGCTGATCATTATTTTGGCAATAGTTTTGTGGGAACACAGCCAGCGCTTTGGGAAGAATATTGAGCGATGTAGTGGCAAAAGAAATTCGGGAAAAGCATTGATACTTGTACTGGCAGCCGTGATATGACTGAAATAATGTTGAAAACGGCGTTGACCTTTCACCAAATAATCCCAAGTTTTAACAGCCCAAAGGAAAAAGGGCCGGTAACCAGCATTTTCTCATTTTCCCACAATGTTTCCTACACTTTCCAAGGCAAATTTTAAAATTTGTGTAACATTCAATACGTCGTCTGCAAATGCTTTCAATTTGAACCAGTCTAAAATTTTGTCATCTGGTAAAGAGTCATAGAAACAAACAAAGAAACAAATAAACAAACAAATACTCAGTTTTGAGCCCATCTTCTTGTTAACCATTATCATGCTAAAAAGTGAAATGAAACTTTCAAGGAGATAGTAAAAGTCATTTTTTTGCTGTTTCAAAGTATATATCTGTTTGGAGAAAAATATTTCCTTATCGGACAGTGTAGATTCAAGATCAGACTGCACGTTCTGTGCAGTCTGATCTTGATCTACACTGTCTGCAAAGGGTAATTGAGTCCCGCTTAGCAGCTTAAGGAAACTATTAACCCTTGGGCTCCTAAGCGCGACTCAATGGCTTTTTGCGGACGATGTAAATCCAAGATCAGACTGCACAGAACGTGCAGTCTGATCTTGAATCTATACTGTCCGATAAGGAGATACTTTTAGCTCAAAAATAACTTTGAAATAGCCATATTCAAGATTTTATTGTCGACTTGAAAGTTTCATTTTAAGTTATGTAGCAGGACAAGGGTTAAATACGAGACAAAAATAACCACCCACTGCTCCGTTTTCCTGCGAGAGGTACGCAGGCAAACATTGTATAATATAAGATACTATACACAAACGTTTCTCATTTACTCGTTATTCCACTAAGATTACATATAAACAATCTTTTATTTACATTGGGTTCATCAATAAAACTAACAGACAGAATCTTGAGGGATTCCGTTTCACGTGTTATTTTGCGTGATATAACGCCCCTACGTGACCCTAATTGCGAAAATGAATTACCCGGGAATATTTTGGAATTGTTTTTACTATCAATTAACAAGGCGCTTTTCTCAGCACAGTTTGATATTTAATCCTGTTGGGGCTCAAGCCAGGTTTTATTGCTAATGCGGACGGTGTAGATCCAAGATCAGACTGCACTTACGTGCAGTCTGATCTTGGATCTACACTGTCCGCTTTTTTTGCCAGATATTCTGATGAAAACCAGATCTGACGTCACAATACCCAATCTGTAGTTCGAAACTGGAATGTCAATTTCGTCTATTTAGCACTACAATGGTTAACGTTTAATTCTCTTTGTTTGTTTTGTCGAAGCTCTGTTGGTCAGGGGTCGTTCATTAGCTTCATCCGACCTCATTCTTATTTCCACATCGCACTGCAATGATATTTCTTTCGTTCGTTCGTTCATTTTCTCGTTCGTTCGTTCGTTTTCTTTTTTCTTTTTTTTTTTTAAATTAGATGTTTTACATCAGTAGTATATATTATACCAATTTGATGCAAAAAGTGGATTACAGACCGTCTCATACTAAATGTCCTCTAAGAGCAACAGTATATTAAGTGATGCAATATCTCAATTAAACCAATATTCGTTTAACTGTGGCAATGGCTTAACAAGACGCATCAGCTAACAAGGCACATCACACAATGACAAACCAGCTAACGTCAAACGAAGGCTCATAAGTAGGCTAACCAGCTTATGACCTTTGGGCGGCTTAAGATGTAGGTAAAAAAAAAAAAATTTAATTTTAAAAAAATTTCATCATCACGCGTCATTGCATCAGCTAACCAACAAACCCATCAACCAGGCAAACCCTTACATCAGTTAATTGCTTAACCTCCCCATCAACCAACGCGTCATGCAATGGTTAACTGGTTTATGAGTTAGTGAACAGCTTAAGATTTTTGATAAAAAAAAAAAAAAAAAAAAAAAAAAAAAAATTTAATTTTTTTATTTCTATTAGCAAGAAATAAAAAATGAATTAAGTAAAAAAATTTTTATTTAATAAAAAATAATAATGGAAGATAAAATAAAAAGGTATCTACCTCCAATAAAATATCCAGTTTTATTTTATCCAAGAAATTTTATACCATATTCATTATCACGCATAAAAAGTAGTGTTGATGATTTTAATTTATATTATGATTTAGAAAAAGCTATTACTTTAAAAGAAAAATATAAAAAATTAAAAAACGGAATAAACTATAATACAGAGAAAAAGATACAATATGGAAAAGAAACTTATATTAAACTTTTACAAAAATTAAAGAATCATGTTCTTTTACTTAATACAAAAGAAAAATATAGAGATACTTTAACAAAAGAAGATTTAGAGACAATTGAAAAGATAAATGAAGAAGTAGTCATCATTAATAACTTAATATCAGATTATAATGAAAAAAGAAGTGAGCTATGTAAGAAAATGCAGGAATTAACAAATTGGAGAGAATATACAATTTTTGAAAATAAAAAATACGGTCTTTTTAAAGAATGTTACAACAATCTTCATCATGAAATTGATTGCTATGGCGTATTTAAAATTATACACAAAGAAGGTTTATTTTATAAAATAATAAATTATCTAACAGGCTCTAATTATAAAAACAGTGCCAAAGAATGTATAACATGTGGTAAAATTAAAAATTTGTAATTTTTATTTGTTCTTAACACAAATAAAAATTTATTTTTTGTATTCCTCTATCCTATGATGCCCCCAAGCAAGTGTATGAATTCCATCAGGTAAAATAAACCTTTTATCATCATTTGCACTTAATGCTATTTTATTAATTTCTTCCGTATAAATTTGGTGCTTATAACTTCTTAAATTTGTTATTGTTCTATGCTGTATATTATTATTTTCTAAACAATTCAGATAATCCTGATGCGTTATAGTTTTCTTAATTATATTTTTCTTGGTCCCCTTACATTTTTTATTTTCCACCCCATCATCCATTTTAATACTGTACATTTTTGGTTTTAATCCAATAGTTTCTTCTATTTCCCGCCCACTTGTTTCATCCTTAAACATACCAATCACCTTTTTATTTATACCAACTGGAATACCTGAAGGATGCCCCTCTTTTGGATAGTCACTTGTATCAAACTTTTCTTTAACATCATCTGAAATATCTTTATAAAAATCTTCTGTTTTAATTTCATACAATAAACTATCAGTATCAGTAAGTCCTAAAGTTGCTCTATTCCCATATTTTGCTTTAATATAGTTATAGTGAAAATCATACATCAATGTTTTACTTAACTCAAGAATGGAAAACCCTAAATATATTGGCTTGTTAAATGTTATTTGTGTTTTTCCCATATGAATGCTTATCAAATTTTCATTAAATATTTCTAAATGCTTAAAGTTTGGTTTGTTTACAAATTTCCTTGCTGATTTTCTATTTCTGAAAAGCTTAACATTTACCCTTTTTCTTATATTTTCCATAGTTTTACCAAACACTGAATTATTCATTAACTTATAAAAATCCTTTTCAAAATCATTTTTTGCTTTTGTTCTTAGTTGTGTGTTTAAATCTATGTATTGTTTTAACCAATCACTCTCTTTAAACTTAATCCCTCTATGTATCTTCTTCAATTTTAAACCAAGACTTAAACACTGTTTTAAACTTTTATAATGTATAATATATTTCTTTTTATCATGTAAATTTGGTACTAGCTTTTCAACTTTATTTACTTTTTTTCTCTCCGCAGCAAGAGGAAGCTCATTAAAATAATCATGCAGTTCTTTAGGAACATCTAAATCAACTTCTAAAAAACAGGAATGCCGCTCCCAGTTGTTTAATTCCTTTTCAGTCATCCATTTAAATCCGTCAATTGGAAGCTTCTGACTCATTGCCCAACCATACAAGTTATTCGCATCTAAATATTTACAAAATACTGAAGGTTTTTGTGGATCATACTTTTTACCTAAATATTTATTATTTGCTTTTATATACCTTTTAACAATCATTGAAATTCCACCTCGGATCCCCCTTTCAATAAATTGGATTTTATTTTCATCTCTAATCAGTTTTAACTTAACACCAGTTAACTTTAATGCAGCATCCCAAGCTAAACCAGGTGCAGTAAAATACCAAGCAGGGTCTAATTTATAAACGTTAAAACAAACTTCTCTAAAACTTTCAAACACATCAGCTAAAAGAAGAACATCCGTTTTTAAATATAAATCATGATATTCGCCAAGAGTTTTAATTTTAAATGTTTTCCATACCTTTTTTGCATGTTTATAATCTTCTTCTGTAATTCCTTCCCCAGCAAGTTTTGAATAAAATGCTTCTATAGGTGGTAATTGTGTTTCATTAAGCCTTTCTAATGAATCAATATATTTATATGGATAAATACCCTTTCTACGAAGAAGTTTAAACTCTTCTTCTTTTGGAAATTCCCTTTTTAAGTTTTTGAATTGATAATCTTTTAAATTTTCTGCTAGTTTTGCTAAACCGCTACCCATAAATTTAAAACTATCTAAAAACCTAATATCCTTATAAATATCTTTACTTTTGTACTGACCTACTAAAGTCTTTTTTGTAAAGCTTATATATTTTTCTTCATTATTTGGAATTACATTAATTTCCCCCTCACTAACACCAAGATTTTTAACAAACAAATGAGTATCATATCCAGACAAATTATGAAATAAAACAGGAAGAAAGTTTGGTTTACGAAAGTTAAGATTACATTTATTATGTGCGGCTCCTCTATATCTACCACTAAAATGACAGTGGTCTCTTACTTTTTTCCATCTATCTTCATCTTTTTCCTTTTTTTCTTCTTTTTCTTCCTCTTCTTCCACTCCATCTTCTTCATCGCTTTCCTCTTCTTCATCCCTTTTTTCTTCCTCTCCAAACTTTATATTACAAAGATAACAAACATCCGCGATATTAAAATCTTTTATATCCTCTGCGGTAAATATCATATCTTTTTTTGGTAATTTAAAAATCTCTTTGGCCAGACTTTCTATTTTTTCCACAAACTTTTCCTCTGCTTTTTCTCCTCGATATAGCAACAATCTAGACTTAAAAACATTTTCATCAAAACTTTTTAAAAAGAAAGCATAACCTGTTGGGACATGCATATGAGTTTTTGTTGTTGAACTTTTACTTGGAGTTGGTTTTGCATGTTGTATTGGTATTTGCATCGTTTCAAAATCACCATAAACAACAAAAGGATGCCATTGTGTTTTAACCCAGTTTTTAAACATTACGGTACACTGGTTTTTTGATGGCATTTTAATTCTTACAGCATCTTCTTCATAGCAAAACACTCTGTGATCTTCTAAAACTCTTTCACCCGTAAAATGGCTTAAACAGCTCCAACAAAAAGAAAGTTTATGTCCATTTTTGGATATTTTTGATGCTAATAGTGCACTTGGATTTTTTACCCAAACATAACGACTATTTTCATCTTCATCTTTTATTAACAAAAGAATCACTAAATGTTTTCTATCAAAAGTTTCTTTTCTCTGCCTTCTAAGGGGATATAATCCATCCTTCTCATCATAACCTATAACAACAATAGAAAAATCCGGATTTTGATTTTCAAATTTATTAATATCACATAACTTAACGGGACACCCGATTCCCTTCATATTTAATTTCATATTTAATTCTTTGATTTGTTCTTTTAATTTTTTATCAGGTATTTCTGGATGTTCTTTTTTCGGATAAACCACCCTCATACAACAGTATAAAAAACAATTATGATCTTCTTTGTTTTTAATATTAACAAGTCCATTTCTGTTATTTGCTCTTTTTAATCCTGCTGGTAAAGGCATCCATGAACCTGCAATCCCCTCCCATGATTGTCTATTTTCTACAACATGTAATGTTAAGCTTATAACCCCCTCAAATACCCAACCGGTTCCTTGTATTAAAAAAGTTTCGAAATTAAACATAACTCGTTCTACCATGTCATCATAAGCATCATTTACATCACGTTCCCTTGATATAATTTCATGACTTGAAGAAAGTTTAACTTCTTTATATTCAATACCACCGCCAGATTTTTCCCTTGAAAATAAACATACTAGTTCTAGCTTTACCTTTATATTTCTATGGTTTCTTAAAAAATTAGTTATGCTTTCTCTACATACTTCTAAAAAATCATTTGCTCCCCATCCCCCTACTCCATCTATAACATGCTGTGTTGCAAATTCTCTTAATGCAGACGCTTCTTGTCTTAATACGGTGTTTGGCATTTCTCTTCTCGGTAAGTCTTCTTCTACATTTTCTAAAACCTCGTTTATAACTTGTGGAATTTGCTCTTCTGGAACATTTCCAGTCATCCAATTAGTAAAATTAGACACTCTTCTTCTAACACTCTGAGGAATTACTGCTGAGACAACCCTTTGAGCACCACTATATAAATTAGATGCAATTGATCGACCAGCATCTGTTAATCTATTGATAAATCTTCGTGAAAAAGAATTCATCGCTATAATTTTTTAAAATAAATAAAATTTCCTTAAGTCAAATTTTATTATTTTTTTTCATAAATAATAAAATTACTCGCAGTGGCTCGTACACTATTGAATGTCAATTCTATATTTACCATTCCATACTCTACCATTCCAGTTTTCAATTGTTTGAGGACATTTATCAATATACTTACTAGCCTTGTAAATTGATGGAAACTCTTTCACCTCTTCAGTTTCTACATCCTTTAAGGTAACCCTCTTTGGGTTTTTAGCAATATCCTTTAATCTATCATAATTAGGAATTTTTTTTATAAATTTTTTTTCTTCCTCTTCAGGATACAAACCATGCTCTTTTAACACATCAATATACTTTTTCTTGTTCCAATAGGAATACCACTTAATATTGTTATCTGTTAATATTTTCTTAAAATCAGCAACCTTTTTCATTTATTTAAGTAAAAATTTACTTAATATACTACACTCATCTTATTCCCATCACTCTGGAAGTTAATTAACCTATCACTAAGTAAAACTGCAAATGCCTCAGTATTTGCAGGAGCAGCGACGCCAAATGTTGCTTTAACATGTATATCAGTAACAGAATACTTAAGCCTTTCACTTTGTTTTGATAAATCAAACACAAACAAAGGAAAAAGAAATTTAAATTCATAAGGGCTAATACCATGGCTTGATACCAATTCATCCATGTTAAAAAATTTTTTTCTAAAAGAGGAAGACTCTCCATATATTCTTCCAAATTTATTAGTGATAAAATCTATATCATGTTCATAGTTTGGATATTTTTTTGAACCTAACATTATATAAATATTTTTAACATCTATATTATCAAATAAAGCCGGGTTTGCTAATTGATTATTACTTTTTGCTGTTTGAAAACCAACAATTAAGAAACGTGGCACCTCAGGAGATGATTTAGATGATAACCTCCAAGTAAAACCTATTGCTTGTGGAACCGCAATAGAGTCGCTTTGTATCATTCTATACCCAACTGGGAATTTTTCTTTCTTCTCGATAAATTTAAAAAGTTCCAACTTGTTTCCATCTTCCGGCGTTACATGAGGCATAAACCAAGATACTTTACTTAATACAACCCTACCAGGTTCATGTCTAGCAGGATTTCCACCTGCAGCAGGAACAGTAGCAAGTCTATAAATTGCATCATTATCATTGTTTCTTGTTAAGGTTAGTGTTTGTTTCATACCATATAAAATTTTGTTGTAATCTTCACAAAAACCAAATATATGCTTTAAGGGCACCTTTAAACTGAATACACCAGTAGGTGTCGAACTAAAAATAAAAGATTTTCTTAAATTATAACCACTATTATTTGCTATATTCGGGAGTGCATCCTTCAGCCAAAACTGATTTAATCCTTGTGATTTAGAAAAATCGTCAGGGTATTTTAACAGTCCAAGTATTGTTGTAGTTTGACCAGGATAATTAATACTTTCTATCTCTTGTCCACTAAGTTGATATCTTATATTTTTAAACAGATACATCAATCCATTGTTTACTAAGTTGACCGTATCTTCATTTCTATCATAATTAGGATTAGGACCAAGAGCTTCTTTTAGCAATATTCCTTCAAATAGTAGATATGATTCTGAAGGATGATAAAAAATATCTTGAGTTTCAATATCAATCCTAATATTTCCTCCAGGGTTGTTTAGATTAGTCCCTGTAATAGGTAGATATTCATAATATTCATATTCATCAATACTATCATCTTTTAAAATCGGTGCTTTAATATTTAAAATATCCATTTTATTATATGCAATTATAATTTTTAAGTCAAATTATAATTGTTATACTAATTTGCCCATAGTTGAGGGAATGACCTGTTTTCATCATTTACATACACACCCTTAAGTTTAATATTTTCAATTTTTTCTACTTTAAGGTTTTTTTTCATTTTTAGATAAATTCTTTTTCCGTAAAGAATGGTTACCTTAGGCATACCATTTTTTTCTAAGTATTGATTTACATCTTCTTCAAATTCCTTAATGATATCAGCTTTTTCAGGTGACAATTTTAAATCAACCTTATTATAGTTGTATTTTGTACTACTACTATCTAATACTTCACAATCTTCATCAAGTTTAAAATTTGCATAAAGGATACTAACCTTTTTTGTATTGTATTTTTCATAATGCGTTAAATTAAATTTTAGATTTGGCATTCTTTTTTATTTACTGTAATATTTTACTTAACTTAACTTAAATTTCATAATACTTTAACTCCGGAACCCTTTTTACTATTTAACTTCTTAACTAAATCTTGTATAGCAATGGCACCACCATCCATTAACTTACTAATATCTTGCATTACAGGTTGAGCAGTTGTAGTAGGCTTTTGTGTATATTTTTCTATAATCTTTTTAGATTTTGGTGTTAAAGCCTTTTGAACTAACTTTTTACCTGCATCAACCGCGGCACTCTTTCCAACCTCTAACGCTTTCTTTGCTCCTTCCTTAGCTACACTCTTACCAACATCAACTGCTGAAGATGCAATTTGTTTAGCTGCGCTGCTTGTAAAGAGTTTTGTAAGAAAATTAACAAAGCTATCAAATATTCCTGCTCCTCCATAAGCATAATTTCTTTTAAATCCTCTCTTTTGTGATATAATCATTTTTATAGTATAGCCATTAATTTTTTATAAGTTTTTGTATCTAATATACGTTGTCTTTTTAATTCATCACAAATACTTACCAACTCATTTCTTACACCAGTATGAGCAGCTCCTTTACTTGCCATTAAGAGGTCAAATCTTTCTAATAGTGCGTTGGGGTCAGATGGTATTACCGTGGTTGTTTTTTTCTTTTTTCTTAATCCTTTACCAGTTTTTTCTTTAATGATGCGATTAAAAACAGGTTCAATTATGTTTTTCCATTTTCCACTATATATATTATACATTTTTAATTCATTTTTTTGATCATTATCCTTAAACATAATATCACTTAAATAAATTAAATTTTGATAAGCATTTAAATCAGAAGAGGTATATTTTTTCGGATTATTTGATAAAATCAATTCCCATAACCCATCACTAGCAGGAAATTTTTGTTCTTCAAAATAAAAAAAACCTTTATCTTTCGGGTCTAAAAAAATTTCTTTATTACCAAATTTAAATACACCAGAATTTTTATCAAAAACTATTCTATAGATATTATCAAAATCATATTTTCTTTCTGCAAGTTTTTCATTAAAAACTTCAACAAAATGCTTAATTTCTTCTTTATTTTTTTCTAACGTAACTTCATGATAAGAAGGAAGTTCCGCAGTTGATAATTGACTAGGCATCATTTCTTTAGAAAGTACAACAGGTAATTGAATAATCCCCTCCCTAATAGGTTCTAATTCCTTTGTAATTGTTCTTGGTAATCGTTGAATCTCCTCACTAATAGGTCTTAATCCCTCAGTAATTCTTCTAGCCGCTTCTAGTTGATACTTACCAACATTTCTAGTTGCTTCTTCTTGTATCTCCTTTTGTGATTTAGTTAAGGGTCTAAAAAACTTTGAAAGGTCTGTTTGTAATTCGATATCCCCGGTTCTCTCTGCAAGCTGATTATCACGAATTCTTTTCATTGTTGCAAGATAATCTTTTACTATCAATTCCCTCTTTAAAGGGTCTTTTATCTTTAAAAATGACATATTTTTTTTAAGTAAAAAATTTTTTTTAATTAGTGTTATCTATCTCACATGCACAAGAACACTTAAACTTGGGCGGTTTTATTTTTATTCTTAATGGCTTCCATTGTGTCTTTCTACAAGTCTCCTGAATTCCTCCCGTGCTTCTATTCTCCCCTTCTCGATTAAACTCTCCGACTCCTCTAGCTTGCTTTTTTTCTTTGACTTACTTCTAATTTCTTCCTTCATTGACTTGTATTTTTCCAAATCATCCATAATTAAAGTAAATTCTGAATGATCAATTTCATTGTCTGTTATTGCTTTTGATATATGCGTAAGTAGTGTATTTAACTTTGAATCTGCTAACATTTTAATCTGAAGATGTTTTTCTGATTTTGTTCTGCTTCTTCTTACCATAAACTTACCTACTAATGCTACTAAACCAACAGCTAAAGCACAACCTTCTAGGGCTATCGTTGCGGGTATCGCTACTACAGTTGAGAGTAAAGCAATCCCACCTGCCCCTGCACCTAATGCTATAACAGTTAGTCCAGCTTCAACATTATCCACAGTTTTACTAATCTTTAAATACTTTTTACTTAGTTGCTCTCTTACCTTAACTTCATCTTCTAGAAAAGTTTGAATTTCTGATATCTTTTGTAGTCTAAAGGATTGACCATTGTCTCCTACTGATAATGATGGCGCATTTGGTATATTTCGTGCTTCTGGTAACTCTGGATAAATCTTTTCTTTTATTTCCATTTTATTAACAACAACTATTTTTTAAATTGGATAGTAAAGACGGCACAAAAATTCGCCTTCATTAATTTTTACTAACTTTTTAGTGTTGTTTGTAATTGTGGTAACCATGTCATCCACTTCTTCTAATGTAACTTCATTTGTTATAGATATTTGATTAAGTTTTAGATTATAAGATAGAGAAGCTAAAACAAAACCTTTACTTATATTGAAACCCATACCTAGAGCTATCGTTTTAGTTTTGCCTCCTTCTAATACTAAAGGATATTGAGTAAAAATATCCCATGTAACAGAATTAACTTTTTTAGCTGGATACTTACCTTCAACAGGTTTCCAAAAAATAGTTTTTGGTTGAACTATTTTATGATATCCATTTTTATTTCCATTTCCAAATTTATGTACATTCATTTTTTAATTTATAATATTGCTCCTAATATAGGAATATTAGCAAATGGGCTATTTGGTCCTAAAAGAAGACCTTTACCATCATAAATTTTCCCACCTTGTTTTAAATACAATCCATCACCAACGGAACCTAATCCTTTACCTTTTGCAGGACCAAGATATAAACCTTCACCATCTGTTTCTACTTGATAGACACTACCACCTTTCTTAAGATACAATCCATTACCCATTGCTTTTTGAACACCTGAAGAGGCTAAACCAGATAGTGCACCAACTCCTATAGCAGGTAAAACGGTTCTTGCTAATGTTGGTAAAACTGATGAAGCTAAACCCGCCAACAAAGGTAAAAATCCACCTTCTACTTTCATATTGTGTTTAAGTTGTCTAGGAGACATTCTAAACGTTGCTCCCTTTCCGCCTTTATAAGCTTTTGTAAGTTTATTTACTTGTGATTTGGTTAATGCTATTACATCATTACCATGTATATCCTCATGCTTTAAACGAATACTTGCTGGAGCTTTGTTTCTAAAAGAATGTAAAATTTTTTCCTTTTGTCCGTCTGATATATTTATTTTAGCGTTAATATAGTTTGTCATTTTTTATATCTATCTTGCTTCTCTTATATGAAATCTAATTGTTAAATTTTCCCCTCTTAGATTTAGTAATGTTCCATCTTGGTCTGTAATTGATACATTTAAATCATGTATTTCATTTAATGTTAGAGGAAGATAAACAAGGTTTACCGGATTTTCTATTATTTTATACCCTGGTGATACATTAGGGAAAAAACTGTAAATCGTATTTCTTTGTGAACCATTAACATAACTACCAGAAATTAAATCAATATTAACTAACAAGCTATTAATACTAAGAATATTTACTACATTTTCAGATTCATGAAATCCTTGTAGATATTTTGCTCTATTAAATCCTAATACTTTCCCGATACTTCTACCTTGGTTAAAATCTACCTGATAACCATTTTCAACATAAAGAATAGATTTTAAAGTATTAGTGTTTGCGGAGATATTAATATAATATTCTTCATTAACTGAATCATAATGTCCCCTTTTCCTCATTTCTTGTTGTATTGCATCATTAATATCAATTAAATCATAAGATCCCTCTGGTAATTTTAGTTTTACCCATGTTGCACCATTGTCAGGTGAATAAACAAATGTGCTGTTGTTTTTATCAATATTAGGAAATGAATAGTAAGTTTCAAGGTTAACCAACGCTATTTCATATTCTTTATCTTGGTCTAATTTAAGTGGTGGGTTAAATCTTGTTTTAAACTCTGTTTTGTTGTCACTTACTATCAACTGAAATGACGACTTATGGTCTGTATTTTTTACTATCTTTTCAAGTAATTCTTCCATTTTTATATTATAAGAAAAGGATGTTATATTGTAAGGATATATTTTTAATAGTAATCTCTGTAATCTCGTGGTATATAAAAGTTGTCAAAACCACATCTATATTTTCCATCATTATGGTTCTTAGTCAAATCAATCACAACAAAACCATGAGGTTGTTCCCAACACTTTTTACAAAAATTAATAAACTCTGTTTTAGTCATATCATCCCCTACATGATCACTATAAATATGATTAAGATTTTTTAAGTCTTGTCTAAACAAGCATATTAAGTTAGCATTTTCTCTAATAGTTTGACGGGGTAGTCTAAAATAATTTTGTGCAAGATAAAAACAATCAGCATTACTATGTCTACCCCTTACATAATAGTTTTCACACTTGTTTTGCCTTTCTAAAAGTAAGTCATCAAATATCATTAAGTTTTTATTTGATGCATTTAAATCTCTTGGGTCAGGAACATCACTAGCATATTCAAAAAATCCACAATTGATATCAGATTTTTCCTTAATTGTTTTTGCCCATTCTTCAACTAATGCAGTAGGTGAAATATCACGGTTTTGAACTTCATCTTTAAGTGAAAACAACCTTAGTATGTATTCTTTTGGTATTTTTTCTTCAAAGGCTTTTTTAAGTATGCGATATTCTGGTTGAAACAAACTTTTACCAAAAACGCATAAGTTGTTATAATCTAACCAATCAGGTCTTAACAAAAGGTTAAGTAAAAGTGTAGTTTTACCACATCCTGATTTACCTACTATTAAGCCCCTGATGCTCCTAGGTAAAAGGGGATGATTAAATCTTTTTGCTAACGCTTCATTCCATGATAAATTAACAATATCCATATTTTATATTAAAAATTTTATTTTAATATATAAAAAATGTATTGCGTTAAATGTAAAAAGAAAACTGAAACTACTGATATACAGTGTACGGTAAGTAAAAATGGTAAAAATATGGTGCGAGGAAAATGTGCTGTTTGTGGTACAACTAAAACACAATTTATTAAACAAAAAGAAGGTGGTTCATTGTTAAACAAAGCAATCAATAACTTACCTGTTGAAATGCATTTACCTGGTCATAACTTTACCGGTCCAGGCACCAAGTTAAAGAAAAGATTAAATCCTGATTTAACACCTAAAGAATGGTCAAAACCTGTAAATCGTGTTGACAAGGCAGCATATCATCATGATATCTGTTATCTTAAGCATAATGATACTAAAACACGGAATGATGTGTGTGATGCTAATATGCTTAAAGAGTTAAAGGGTATCTATAATCCTACTATTAAGGAAAGAATGGAAAGAGGATTGGTTTCTTCATTGATAGGAGCCAAGAAAAGATTTGGTATGGGAATTAAAAAAAAAATTTAGAAAATATAGCGCTAGCAGAAGAATTACATAAACCTGTAAAAAGAAAATTTAAGAAAAGGAGAGTTAGAGTAAATGGTAACAATAAGATATGGGCTGCAGATTTAGTAGATATGCAAGCATTTTCTAAATTTAATCGTGGAGTAAAATTTCTTCTTGCTGTCATTGATATCTTTTCAAAATATGGATGGCTAATACCATTAAAGGATAAAACAGGAAAATCTGTTTCTGTTGCATTGAGGAGTATTTTTAAGGAAAGAAAGCCTGAGAAAATGTGGGTTGATAAAGGTAAAGAGTTTTATAACAAAGATGTTAAGGATTTGGTTGAATTGTATTCTACTGAAAATGAGGAAAAATCAAGCGTTGTTGAGAGATGGATTAGAACAATGAAAGAAAAAATGTGGAAGTATTTTTCTGCTCACTCAACAAATGTTTATATTGATGTATTACCAAATCTTGTTAAAGAATACAACAACACGAAACACTCATCTATTAAGATGACGCCAACTGAAGCAAGTAAGAAGAAGAATGAAAATAAAGTTTGGATAACATTGTATCCTGATTATGACCAAGTAAGGGAGGATATCAAACCAAAGTTTTCTGTTGGAGATAAAGTAAGGATAAGTAAAAAGAAAAAAACTTTTGAAAAAGGTTATACTACGAGATGGACTGAAGAGGTTTTTACAGTTTCAGAAGTAAAACATACATCACCTGTAACATATAAGATTGAAGATTTAAATGGTGAAGAAATAAAAGGTAGCTTTTATGAACCTGAACTACCAAAAACGAGCCAAGAGGTGTATAGGATAGAAAAGGTTATTAAAAAGGGAAAAAAGAAATCTCTTGTAAAGTGGAAAGGTTATTCTGATGAGTTTAATTCATGGGTTGACAACGGTGCTATTATAAATATTTAAATATATAAAAAATGAAAGATATTACAATTGACAATGTTACTTTAAAAAATAAACCTTTAAGTAATTTTGAACTAAATGATGCTGCAAAAAAATTAAAATTAAAAAATTTTAGAGGAACATTTTTAAGAGATACCCTACCAAAAAAGAATAAAAAAAATGAATGCGGTATATTAAACCTTGATGACTCTAGTGGTCCGGGTACTCATTGGGTTGCATGGTTTAAAGATGGAAAAAGAAAAATTTATTTTGATAGTTATGGTATTCAACCACCTAATGAAATTATAGATTATTTAAAACAACCTATATACTACAATACTGACCAATTACAACATGCGGGTGAAGTATTTTGCGGTCATTTATGTTTGTTTATTCTTAAAGAGTTATGCGATGATAATGAATTTCAAAATGTTTTAAATAAACTTTTTTAGTAATATTAAAAAACGATGCCTGTTGATAAATTTGGAAGAATGGATGATGTTAAAACAAGTGGTGATGGTGGTGTGTCACTTGCTTACATTACTAACAACTTTTTACGTAAAGATGGAACAACCACTGTTACCGGTTCTATAAATATGAATGGCAACACATTTACGAGGGTTAGTAATCCAGTAAATCCACAAGACGTTGCGACAAAGGATTATGTTGATAATACAGCAGGGGGAAACCATGAATCACCACTATTAAAAGAAAATGGAAATTTTATTGCTACTGCTCCTTTCAATATGGGTTTTAAAAAAATACATAATCTACATGACCCTGAAGAACCACATGATGC
Source organism: Tridacna gigas (assembly GCA_945859785.2). Lineage (NCBI taxonomy): Eukaryota > Metazoa > Mollusca > Bivalvia > Cardiida > Cardiidae > Tridacna > Tridacna gigas. The sequence goes on along the minus strand of OX244034.2, from coordinate 9,028,787 downwards.
TGCTACAAGAAGTTATGTGGATAAGGTTAGTAGAGAAAGTGTCATTGTTAAACGTAATGATGGAAGATTTGTTGCTACAGGAAATATAGATATGAGGAATTATGGGTTAATTAATGTTCTGTCACCGGCTGAACCTAATGATGTAGCAACAAAGGGGTATGTTGATAGTCAATCCTCACCATTTTTGTATAACTCCGCTGATAACTTTTATACTTCAATAGGAGAAATATCTATGGGCAACCGACGAATTCATTTTGTTGCTTCACCAATTGAAAATAGCCATGCAGCTAATAAGCAATATGTTGACACGATGATTCAAGTTTCTAATGCTAATGTTAAAACAATTATAAGCGTGTGTGCCGAGGAACAAGGTCCTTTAGCAGACGGCCAATATGAGTTTTCTTTTGGTAATGGAAGTGCCGGAGTAAGTCATGGGATGGGAGGTTATTGTATGTCTGCTTCTGGTAGAATTATAAGAGGGACTTTAATGGTTGTTAAGGGAACCGGTATTCTAAAAGAAGAGGCAAAAGTTAATATAGTCGTAAATGGAGTTGAACAGATTAACTACACCATAGTAAAAAAGAAAGGAGAAGGTTGTAGTTGTGTAGTTTTTCCACAACCTTTAGAAATAGACCAATGTGATGTTATAAACTTTATAACAAGAACAAATAATCCTAATGCTAAAAATGCATATTTAACGATACTGATAGAGTTAGACTTGTAAAGGGTTAAATATTTAAAATAACGAGTGATAAAAAAAATATTTTTTATAAATTTTTTTTTATAAAAAATAATATATAAATATGGTTATTGCCGCTGTTGATGTTACAGGATGCGACATATAGTATTTTGTGTATACTATATTTCATAGTTTTGTATTTTATTGATGAGTTTAACATTTTCTCTAGGATATTTTTTAAAAAACTTCTGTATTCTAGGATCGGGATCATCCCGATACACAACTAAAAAACAATCATCGTGAAGATATAAATCTGTAAATCTTGTGAGGTTTCTAATTTTATAAAGAAATTGTTTTAATCCTTCAAAGTCAAGGTTAAAAAGGTATTTTTTTGCTTTGATGCGTAAGCATTCAACCATATACTTTTGTTGTATCGCTTCTGGAATTTTCATTTTTTATAGAAACTTAAAGTTTATACTAAATTCTTCAATATCGTTAAGACAGCTTTCTAGGTAACGATGTTCACTAGGTTGGTCTATAAATCTTTCTTTCATAAGTGTTAGCAGGTTAGTTAAATCTCTAGTATAAAAACAATTTCTTACAAACATACCTTTCCCGCCTGCATAAAATATTATCTTTAGAACGTTTTCATTAGGTTGTTCATAAAGCATTTTACTGCAGTAGTAGTATATATCGCTAAACCATCTTGGGTTTTTATAAGGCATTAGACCGGTTCCATTTGTGTAGATAATTTTGTTTGTGTTTATAGGGTGAATATTTGATTTATCCTTAAGTAGGTCGCTTAACTTTTGTTTAAAATCTGGCTCTAGTTCTAGCATTTTTAAATAAATATTTTTTTTGTTAAAGAATACCTTTTAAGGTTTAACAAGTTAAATATTTTTCATCTTCTTTTTGTAGCCATGTAGTAAAGTATGCTTTCATACTTTCAGCAAAAGAATCGACAAATACGCCATCATCATAATAGTTATATAGTTCTTTCTCATCATTTTTATATCGATCAATAAAATCTTCAGCACTTTTTTCAATATAGTCCTCAATAAAGTAAATTAGGTCTTGTTTAAAATCTTCATTCATTTTTCTTATGTAATTACTTTCTAATTTATCATAAAATTCTTCTTCTAGTTCGTTTAAGTCGAGAGTTTCAATTTGTTCGGAGTTTGTTGTATTGTTTAAAAAACGTGCTTTTACTAAACCTTCGTAGTAGTCTATCCATAACACTACATTATCACGATCACAATCTTTATAAGTATTAACCATTTCTTCCATTTGTTTTATTAACCATTTTTCTTTTGATGAGTGATCGGTTCTTTCATAACTTTCTTTTATTTCTGGACAAAAACTATTCCATATTTCTGGAGACGCCTGGTAGTCATCACAAATTGAACACTTAATCTTAAACGTATTCGTATCTGGGCAATAGTTTGAGTATCTAAAACTCATCTCTGCCTTATAGGCTAACTCGTTAAATATATCTGTAGCACTTGACATTGTGTTACCTACTCTATCAGTAAAATATATTAACTTCATTTCAAAAATTTTTTATTTCCAGACAAAATAAAAAATTAAATTTTTTTTTAATTTAGTTCTGTAGCCCAGGCATTTAAAACAGATAAATGAGATATAACATCTAATATCTTTCTTCTTGTTAGTATACTTTTTCTTCTTTTGTAAGAGTTTATTAAGTTTTCTATGTGATTACATTTGTATTCATAATGTTGTAAAATGTTTTGTTTCATTTGTTCATTTCTTTCTTCATTCTTTGGTTTTTTCTCTCTTATAAATTTTAGTATTGCTTCTAGTTTTGCATTAGATATATTTTTCCTTAATTTTGCTTTTAAATCTTCATACATATCTCTGGCAATAACTATTAAGTCTTCAGTTTTTATATCTTTTAGAAAATCTATTATAGGTATTTTATTTGTATTTACCGTTAATGCGGATAAATTAAGTATTTTACTGATATCCATTTTTAACACAATGGTTAAGAACAAATCGATTTAAAATCAATTATCAATCAAGGTCACCGCAAATTTTTTTAAAAAAATTAAATTTTTTTTTTTTTTTTTTATTAAAAATCTTAAGCTGTTCACTAACTCATAAACCAGTTAACCATTGCATGACGCGTTGGTTGATGGGGAGGTTAAGCAATTAACTGATGTAAGGGTTTGCCTGGTTGATGGGTTTGTTGGTTAGCTGATGCAATGACGCGTGATGATGAAATTTTTTTAAAATTAAATTTTTTTTTTTACCTACATCTTAAGCCGCCCAAAGGTCATAAGCTGGTTAGCCTACTTATGAGCCTTCGTTTGACGTTAGCTGGTTTGTCATTGTGTGATGTGCCTTGTTAGCTGATGCGTCTTGTTAAGCCATTGCCACAGTTAAACGAATATTGGTTTAATTGAGATATTGCATCACTTAATATACTGTTGCTCTTAGAGGACATTTAGTATGAGACGGTCTGTAATCCACTTTTTGCATCAAATTGGTATAATATATACTACTTACATCGCTTTAAACAGCATCAGTCATATATCACGGCAACAGCTCAGAGATTCATGTCTTTTTCTGGTTTTCACAAGTAGGCCTCCAAAGCAGACTTTCTGTATTGGCCTGTACAATGACAGCCGATGTGAACGGCCTCGTGATAATTAAGCCAGTGTCTTGACCACGCATGGACCCCAAAAAGACCACCTTGAGATGATGTCTTCAATGAAATTTCATTATTTTGAACCGAGGCGGTGAACAACCTATGAAAATGTCATTAGAAATTGTTATAAACTAAACTAAAGCAGTGTTTCCTTACCTTAACCCTTGTCTTGCTAAATAAATTAAATAAAAATCTTTCAAGTCAATAGTAAAAACCCGAATAATGTTATTTTTAACTTACTTTCTGGAGAAAAAAATATCTCCTTATCAGACAGTGTAGATCCAAGATCAGACTGCACGTTCTGTGCAGTCTGATCTTGATCTTCACTGTCTGCAGAAGGTCAGTGAGTCGCGCTTAGTAGCTTAAGGGTTGAAATGGTATGATACAAATCTAAATGCATTTCAAACCCCGCTTCTAGGCCTTTAACCCTACCGATAGTCACGATAGTCCAGTGAAACTATGGTTGGCTTGCGCTCCGGTGGCTTGTCAGCTGATATCCACGGCATAGCCGTTCTTTCCGGAAAGTCACGAAAACTTTTCGGCAGAACTCTTCCTCAGTCACCACCGAAAACACAGTCGACCTTATTTATGCGGGAAAACAGCAAGGAGCTTTAAAAGAGTGCATTGCGTAGATCCGATTTAAGACGCGGAACGTAAGGAACGCATGAATAGGTGCACTGGACGCCTTAATATAACTGATATATTACATTTAACCCTTTACCTAACAATCCCGAGTTTTAACGACACTGAAATAGAAGGTTTTTTGAAAACATTGTGGGAAAACTAGAAAATGATGAAAACCAACATTTGTCTCCTTTTCTCACAATGTTTTCTATCGTATCAAAGACAAAAATCATCATTTAAGCTACATTCAATTTGTCGTCTGCAAAAGCTTTCAATTTGATACAGTTCAAAATATTATCGTTTGGTAAAACGTTAAACATCCCGAACCACAAGACAAGCCGCAAAGCTAGTCCAAAACGATCCCCAGATTTTTCGCCATTCAACACCTCTTGAACCCTTTAACCATTATAAACCTCATTTATTTGGTACACTACTCATGGAAACAGTAAAAGCAAAAGCGCGGTAAAAACCGTTGTCTTTGATTCCGACCGAGATCAAAGTATAGGTGAGTACATAATCGCAATTTCTTGGTGATTCCATAATCCTACTAGGTCATTAGAGACCCTCGAATTATTGTTATGCGAACATAGACATGTGTGGAGACTTTATTGTATTTCCTGAGATTTATTTCCAATGGTCATTAACCCTTTTCGAGGCCAATGGCGTTTCTAGTAGATTTTGCGGACATTGTAGATCAAAATCAGCTTGCACAGAACATGCAGTCTTGGATTTACAGCGTACGATCTTCTATGAGATAGTCTAACCTCATATAACAATGAACTTGAAATATCTCGGTCATTTTACGGACTAACAATACATGTTTCATTTATTTGGAACTGAAAGAGTTATCATTTAGGCTGCTACATGTGACTTAATGTCCTTTTGCGGACAATACAGATCAAGATCAGACTGCACTGATCGTGCAGTCTGATCTTTGATCAACGCCGTCCGATATGGTAAGATTTCTACGGCGTAAACAGCTTTGAAATCGCAATTTTATCTTTGACTGGAAATATCTGTTTGATCCACTATCACACAAAATGTCATGTTCTGACGACCCTGATGAGGAAAACCTAAAAACAGCATTTCCTCCCTTTCACACAATGTTTTAAACCCCGCTAAAGACAAACCCCATGTTTTGAGCCACATTTTGTATGTCGTCTGCAAATGATTTCAATTTGGAAAACTCTAAAATTTTGTCGTTTGGTTAAAAGGTTAAGAGCTAATTGTGTCTGTATTATCAATAGCCACACGAGTATGTATATCAAATTCAAGTAGTGAGTTGATGGGCCAGGATCGTTATTGTCTTTTGATAATCTGTTTTATATTACGTGCTACTTATGTTGTGGTTATCTAAGAATACAAATGCGATTTTCCGGCCGAAACAACTCGGGTTACGAGGCCAAATCGACCCATTCCAAAATTTGGTCGAAACGATCCAGGTCGAACTAACCCGACGCAAACGACCCACGGCCGAAACGACACCGTGTCGAAACGACTCACGGCCGAAACGACCCGGGCCAAAACGACTCACGGCCGAAACAACCCGGGGAAAACGACTCATAGCCGAAACGACCCGGGCCAAAACGATTAACAGCCGAAACAATCCGATGTCGAAACATCTCATGGCCGAGACAATCAGGTGTCGAAACGACTCATGGCCGAAATGACCCTGGCCAAAACGATTCACATCCGAAACAATCCGATGTCGAAACATCTCATGGCCGAGACCTGAATTAGGTGTCGAAACGAATCATGGCCGAAACGACTCGAGACCGGTTATACGACACTACAATCTGTTTTAAACCCTTTATTAATACTTATTAAATTGAATAAAAGTTTCGAACCAAGGGTTAAAACCCCAAAATCGCGATTACAAAGTTCTGTTCTCAGTGAAAAATCTCTACATATCGGACGGCGTAGATCTGAGATCAGACTGCACATTCTGTGCAGTCTGGTCTTGATCTACATTGTCCGCAAAAGTACATCAAGTCCCGCTTATCCGTCTACGGCAGCACGCCCACCTCTTAGACTATACAACTACTGTTGCGTTCAGGAAGTCGAAAGGTAGAAACAAATGAGATGAAATAAACAAATACGACGAAATCGTCAAGTTTGGGCATCTTATGCCGACAGACAAACTGTGCCATCCGGCATTTTCAGTAGACATCATTGGTTGATTTTCCACTTATTTATCGATGCCAACGGTTACCCATATGGGCGACGACCCTGAAAAGCTGTTGGTTATTTTACGGGGGGAATAGTGCATGATACAGAACGGAACCAATTCCACATTACGCCTGGTTCCTTAACGTGCTTTGTTTATAGCACCGACACACCGCACCCAGATTTACCGTCTCATCCGAAAGACTCTTTATTGTTTTTCCTGGCCAGCCATGTGAATCGAACCGCCACCCTTTTCTCAAAGGGCCCAGCATTTATTAAAGGGAGGTAACTATGCTCGCAAAAAAAATGGCGGTTGCCACAGATTTGAATCATACCATGATTGTAAAAGTGTCCAATACCTTTCAGCATTTACAATAAAATCCAGAGTTTTCACGACCTTGAAGAAGAAGGCTTTTTCCACAATGGTTTCTATCCTATCAAAGACAGATATCATCATTCAATTTGTCGTCTGCAAATACTTTCAATTTGGTGGAGTCTAAAATTCCGTCGTTTGGCAAGAAGTTATACAAGTTGCCTCCAAATTGATCTTTTTTGTTGAATGTTTTTGGTATAACGAAACAAGCTGCACAACGGTGAAACTAATTTATGCAGGGTATTTATTGTCCTAAATAAAAAGAAAATTTAACCCTTTACCACATGAAACACTTTAAGACTGGTCCAAATTGAAAGCATTGGCAGACGACAAATTAAGCATGAGCAAAATAGCTGGAATTTCTCTTTGGAAGTGTAGAACACATTGTGGGGAAAGGAGAAAATGCTAGTTACCAGCATTTTCTCCTTTCCCCACAATGTTTTCAAATGCCTTCTCCTTTACTGTCGTTTAGACTCTTAACCCTTTCAGCGCCATAGGCGAAAACAGGGACTTTTGCGGACGGCATAGATCAAGATCAGACTGCACAGAACGTGCAGTCTGATCTTTGATCTATGCCCTCCGCTTGTTTTGTCAAGCCTATATGATAAAAATCTTCCGGAGACTCAGTGGATTGTATTTACAGCCATCAAAAGAGGCCAAGTTTGTTTATTTGGCGCCGAAAGAGTTAAACAAGTTGGCCGCAAATTGTTCTTGCTCATAGAAGGCGTCTTCGTGCAGAGAAACAAGCTGCACAACGATGAAACTAGTTCATATAGGTTAGTTATTGCCCTAAACGAAAGAAGAAAATGTCTTCAAACACTTTGTCATAATTCATCATATACAGTAATAACTTACGTTGAAGAGACACCCCAAAATCTTCCGTAATGCATGAGAGAAGGTAAAGTAATTGAAGGAAACATGAAAGCACTTCAGGAGGGGAGGAAAACTAATTAGTTATGGCAGGCGTGAAAGGATATGCTGAAACGGTACAGAGAGACGTCTATATTACATCTCAAACTATCATACAGTCGCAGACATCATCGCTGACTGACATATGGCAAAGGAAAAGAGAAACAATGTCTATGTTCATTTAACCCTAAAAGCGACTTTGAAGACTATATTTGCCTTTGCGGCCTGTGTAGATCAAGATCAGACTGCACAGATCGTGATCCACACTGTCCGCGCTGTTGATACATGAGGCAACTGTTGGGCAATAGAAACCTAGATACTGCAGTTACTATGGTCTTAATTCTAAAGTACTACATCAGAAATGTCTATTGGCTTTTTTCGGCTCTCTAACGGTTAATTAACCCTTTATCGCACAATACCGACTTTGAAAGCCCTTGAGAAAGAAGTCTTTTGAAAACATTGTGAGAAAAGGAGAAAATGCTGGGAACCAGCATTTTCTCATTTTTTCCACAATGTTATCTAAATGAAAGACAAACAGCAGAAAATGCTGAGAACCAGCATTTTCTCATTTTTTCACAATGTTATCTAAATGAAAGATAAACAGCAGAAAATGCTGTTATCTAAATGAAAGACAAATCTCGTGTATTTAGTTACATTTGGTTTGTCGCAAATCTTTTCACTTTGGAAAAGTCTAAAATTGTAGTTTCAAGGGTCAAAGTGGTTGTCTGCACATGTCATATTCTTCGAAGATTCGACCTGTCTTATATGACGCATCACCCATCCCCCGTATACCAGGGAAAAGTAGGGCTTATATTGAAGCTATTAGCCTATTACCAAAGCATGTAGGGGCTGTTTTAATAAATGGTCGGTGCATAGGTTAGATGTTAGCCGATCATAGCTGAATGAATGGCACCAGGTAGCGTTTTATTGAGTAAACGTTTATTTTATTTGAAATTCAAAGTCACGGTTGTTGTTTTGAAAAATTACTCCGCTTCTGTACCCAGGATGCCCAAATTAGATAGATGTGAATTTGTAGAATGCCATCTAGCGGGAGATAATGGGGTCAAAGGATTAAATCTGCAGAGCCTGGTAGCGCAGTCGGTAACGTACAGGGCTTGAAAACAGGGCGTCGCTGGTTCGAATCCCAGCTCAGCAACTTTCTTTCCGAGGATTGATGAAAGACTGAGAAGATTCATTGTTCTCGCACCCCTGATCGCACTCTCTTGCACTACGGATCATTCCCATTCACCTCTGTAGTTGGCTCAGAAAGTAGTCCGTCATCACGTGATATTTTCGTCACATGACCATAACTCAAAATGGCGACACAAACGCCGGTGAAAGAAAGACCAATCGTTTGTTTTGTGTGCTGTTCAAACAGCATACGGCCAATCAGACTTAGTGGTAGGAAATGTGAAAAAGAGGGAGGGATTTTCTGAAAAGCTTAAATGTCTTTTAAAGGACGATAACTTGTTTTTTAATTTTGTTTAAATTGTCATCATTCATGGGCGCAGCCATTTTTTTTACAATTGGCATAAGATTCTGATCAGTAAAGAAGCTTGAAAAAATAGTTCCATTGTATACAGGTGAATTCATCAGTTTGAACGCACCTATAATGTATCCGGAATCATATTTCCTTTGTCTACTTTATTATGTTACACATGAAACAGTTAAACAGTAGCAAAACATGTTTTCCTCGGTTTGACAAGATTCTTGTCATTTAGCCCGTTGCAGAGATGTATGGTGAGAGTAACGAACGACAACTCTGCTCGGAGATTGCCCTGATCGTTGTCTCGACGATGGTCGTGTAGGATAGGAATCGGTTGGAAGAATATTATGCGAAGTACTCCTAAAAGAAACCCAGGAAAGCATGGATAGGTGCACTGGCTGCCGAGATACAACTGAAATAGGGTAGAAAGCATTGGGGGAAAAGGAGAAAATGCTGGTTACCAGCATTTTCTCTTTTTCCCACAATGATTTTAAAAGCATTCTTGTTTAATGCCGTTAAAACCAGCGACTGATTGGTAAAACGTTAACTGATTTTCTGAAGACTGAACATTGTGTAAAAAAAACTTGTGATACTAATCAAGGAAATTCCTTTTGGTTTACATGGTGTCTCACGTCACCTTCCGTGGTAGTGACGTCATATCACCGCTACAACTTATTTGTTCAAGTATTTCAACACAACCAATATTTGATCCTGTCGAGTTTTTGCCCAAGAACACTGGAACCCTCAAATGTGCCTAGTGCCCAAAAGGGGTGTGAACCAGGATTGATTATTTATAAATCTTCAGCAGTGAGCCATGCAGGAGTCCTTTAGAAGCATATACCTTTTTGGCAGCCAAGTAAACATTTGCCTTTTTAACTCTTTCGTTGCCATAGGCGTAATCAGGGTCTCTTTCTAGGCACAGATTAAGATCAGACTTCGCAGAACATGCAGGTTGACCTTGAATTAACCTGGGTTCCAGTCATTATCGCTTCATCGTATATTCTGACAGAACTGATTAATGAATAATTGCCAGAGATCTGTAGAGACATTGACAAGGGGACCACGATATGGAGTGATTAGGAATTACCGGCGCCTAGACCAAGGCTAATCTCAAACCCATATCGTCTACTTGTAAAGCCTATGAGGTACAATCTTTACTGGAAGCACTAGATTTTCGTGGGAGTGCCCTTGGATGAGACACTTAAGAGCCCTGGCCCAGTACTGGAGAAACCCAGGACAAACATGAATAAGCGAGCTGTTGCCGTGATAAGACTTAAGTAATGTTGGAAGCGGTTTAAAACACCATTCATTCAATCAAGTTTATGACATAACAATCTTTCTGAGCTTCAGTTGATTGTATTTTCGGCCGATGAGAGAGGGTCGAGTTTATATGCCGCACTGAAAAAGTTTTTAAATTCACTCAAAATTTAGATGTTGTAAAAGTTTGTTGGTGGTGGGGAGAAGAAAGCACTACAAATTTATTATTAGGTCATTGTATTCTCGCGTTCCATTCATTGTGCTTCCATTAGGAATAATTGGCAGGATCTAATTACATAAAACAGCTAACTCTTTAACCCTTTACCACACGATCCCGACTTTTAACGACCCTGAGAAAGAAGGCTTTTGAAAACATCGTGGGAAAAGGAGAAAATGCTGGTAACCAGCATTTTCTCCTTTCCCACAATGTTTTCTACCCTTCCTAAAACAAATTTCAATTTTTCAGTCACATTTATTTTGTCGTCTGCAAATGCTTTCAATTTGGTCCAGTCCAAACTTTTGTCGTTTGGTAAAGAGTTAAGCGACAAATATATAAACTCGACTCCAGTCGACGACTTAAAATGCAATCTGCTAGACCTAGTATAGATTTTTATGAACTTGACTAAACAAGCGGATGATATAGATCCAAGATCAGACTGCACGGTCTGTGCAGTCTGATCTTGATCTACACCATTCGCAAAAGCCACTGGCGCTGAAAGAGTTAACTCTTTACCAAACAACAACACTTTGGATTTGACCAAATTGAAAGCATTTGAATACAAAAAAATTAAATGTCGCTCGAATGATGATTGATGTTCTTGATATGGTAGAAAACGCTGGTTACCAGCATTTTCTCCTTTTCCCACAATGTTTTCAAAAGCATTCTCTTTCAGGGTCGTCAAAACTCGGGATTTATGGTAAAGGGTAAAACGAGCGAAAAGCACCAATAAACTTGCACAACATACTGTTTTTATTTGCTTAAAGTAGGCATGCAATTAGAACCAACCGCTTTTGAAATGAGCTACGTGGTGCTTTTAGCAGGTTCAGATCGCTTTTAGGCTTTACCTAACCATCCCGAGATTTAACGACCCGGAGGAAAAGGCCCTTTGAAAGTATTTTGGTAACCAGCATTTTCTCCTTTTCCCACAATGTTTTCTATCCTTCCAAAGACAAATTTCAGTTTTTGGAGCACATATTAATTTGTTGTCTGCAAAAGCTTTCAAATTGGACCAGTTCAAAATTTTGTCTTTTGGTAAAGGGTTAACGCTTTTTCAAACAATACCGTGTTTTAATGACCCTAAGGCAGAATATGCTTGAAAACAATGTGGGAAAAGGGACGAAATGCTGTCAACCAGTATTAAATATTTTCTCCACTTACCTAAGATACTTTCGACATTAATTGAATCATATTTTATTACGTCGACTACTATCGCTCTCAATACGGCTGACTGTATAGGTCTATCTTCTTATATAGACTTGGCTTCTCACTGATCCTCCAAGTTCCAACTACATGAATAAGTTAAGCATCGGTGTTTTTTGTAGAGTAAAGACCAGATCAGCCTGCAAGTTTGGTCTTTCTTTTTTACACCATGTTTTTTTTTAAGAATGATTTAAGTCATGCCAATCGACTGCTAACAAGCTCAACGAAATTTGTTTTTGAGTTTGCCAGTCATACAAAACTCTATATGATTAATGAACAAGGGGGAGAACGATGGAAGTTTTGAAATGACATAGCTTACAATTAATCCTTGGGCTGCTAAGCGCGACTAAATGACCTTTTGCGGACAGTGTAGGTTAAAATCAGACTGCACAGAACGTGCAGTCTGATCTTGTCTCTACACTGTCCGATAGGGAGATATCTGAAATAGCAAATTTTGGCTTTTTACTTTCAGGTTGAAAGCTTCATTTCACTTATTTAGCAGGACAAAGGTAAACCCTTTACCAGACGACAAAATATTGAACTTGTCCAAATTGAAAGCATTTGCAGACGACAGAATAAATGTAACTCAAAAATTGAAATTTGTCTTGGGAAGGGTAGAAAACTTTGTGGGAAAAGGAGAAAATGCTGGTTACCAGCATTTTCTCCTTTTCCCACAATGTTTTCAAAAGCTTTCTTTCCCGGGGTCGTTAAAAGTCGGAATCGTGTGGTAAAGGGTTAAGGTAGCATGGTAGACTGATCGAATGCTGAGGTACAAGCATTCTGTATGTTAGTTCACTGTTGAATGAAAGGCGCGTTTACACTTCGACAAATTGAGGGAAACGTAACGTGAACGAACTGCAAAGTTCGAATACGCACACATACGCACAAAAATCCAACGACTTTAGTTTAAACATATTTATTTGTAATAATTAATTACAAAAGGATTGGGACGAAAGCTAACGAAAGCTTATAAAGTCCCTCTCCGAAGTACAAATGGCACATACAATAAGTCCATGAATACAATAAAACACACACACACACACACACACATACCTAAACAGTCTATAGTCTAACAGAGAGGGAGAGAGAGAGAGAATGGAGGTTTAATGAACTAATTAATCAAATCTTTTACTTTCCTTTATGTAAAAATGAACTTGAAGAAATACTTCCTTGTTGTCCCAAAAAGTTGGAGTATCACTTCCAAAGAGGAGTGTATTTAGATCTACCATACATGAAAAATTTGAAAGAGAACGAAGTAAAAAATTTCTTTCATTTCGATACAATGGACATTCAAAAAAGTAATGTTGATTTGTTTCTAATGCACCACAGATACAGAGAGGCGACTCAACTATATTTCGCATGAATAAATGGTGCTTGAGAGAACTACATTCATTTCTTAACCTGGCATGAATAATTTGGAACCTTCTTTTACCGACAATGAATAACTTATTCGGGATTGGTTTATCAATATTTAAATAATTCTTAAAACTAGAAACAGACTCTAAATTTCTAATATCTTGTGGAATTGAATTCCATTCATCAACGACAGATGGAATGAATGAATTTTTGTACAAGTTTGTCCTACATGCAATGCTATAAAGGTTATTAGAATTACGAAGATTATAATTACTAATGCTACTATTTAGTTGAGGGACAAGAGAACTTAAATATGTTGGTGCAAAGCCTTTGACCATTTTAAAGAAAAGTATAAGTTTATGCTTACGCCTACGCTCACTAAGTGTTTCCCAACCGCACTCCTTTCGTAGATCAGACAAAGAGACTAGTTTACTACAACCTGTAACTATCCTAGCAGCTTCATTTTGTATTTTATCCAAATCATCTGTCAAATATTGGGGCATATTATTCCATACCACATCGCCATATTCTAGAATTGGTCGAACAAATGAGAAGTATATCACTTGGAGAGACTTTCTATCAAGACGATTTTTTAGTTCGCGCATAACATGTATTCTTTTCCAAGCCTTTTGTGCTATACTATTAATATGATAATCCCATAATCCATCACTAGAAAGGTGTATTCCTAAATGTTTATGTGTTTGTACATTTGGAATAAGAATATTAGACATGTTTAGATCCGGATGAGTAGCCTTTGTACTTTTGCGTGAGATGACAAGAGATTCAGATTTTGTTGGATTAAATTTAACAAGCCACGATTCTGCCCAAGAATTGATTTTATTGACATCATCTTGAAGAGTTTTACCCGCGTCAGCAGGATTTCTAACAACTAATGACAAGCTAGTGTCGTCAGCAAAGAGATTGATACCTGATTCAATGTTTTCGACAATACCAACGACTTTTCGAGGGGCAGGAGGGGATAGATGGGCATAACGAGCCCAAAACGTACTCAAAACAACACCAGGATGAGCTCTTTAACGGGTGAGTCACGACAAATTTAACGAACACGGGCGAATGCAAAACGAATATTAAAGAATGTCAAGGATCTGTCTACGGACGTCTAACGTGTTGTGCGTGCTCTCTGCGTGCGCTCTGAATCAGTTCGTATGAAGAACAGTGAAAGAACTCTGTGAATGAAAGTCATTTTTCAGTTGTCTCCCTTGATTCCTCTCCAGTACTATACTGGTCCTGATATTTTATTCTTGGATTTTATTCTTGATTTTCTTGCACTACACAAATATGTTCTTGAGATAATATCTCCGCTAAATCGGGTTAGATCATTTTACAAATCGATATACATGTAATTTTCTGATGATTGAGAATATGATTTGCTTTGAAATTGCATGGGGACCTTACATATGACCATAAATTATTTTCTTATGGCAACATCCCCAAGGTAATCCTGGATAAAAACAAAGGAACACAGGAAAAAAGGACCAATCTGTTATTTGGTTAACCTTAGTCTTTATCTGGCAAGGTAGATAATTTGATTTACAAGAATGGCCGTCATTCGTTAATTATACGTTACTATTTGTCAAAGAATTTGGTCGGACGAAAGCCGCCATAGAGTTAACAAACTGTTGAGGTACTGCTGACGGAAAAAAAAAAATGTTCGAATTGCTTTCATCGAACAACCTCGGTGCGTCTGGCTTGCTTGACGGCAAAAATCGAAACACTTTGCGCATGTGCAAAAATTTATGACGTACTGACTGAACAACCACGTGGGGCAAACGAACTACAACGAACTTAGATAGCGTATGCACGGGTATACCGATATATTTTCGTACGCTGGCATACGCTAGATCAATTCGTTATTGTGTGAACGCCCCTTAACTCTTTACCAAACGACAAAATTTAAGACTCGTCCAAATTGAAAGCTATTGCAGACGACAAAATAAATGTTACTCAAAGTCTAGAACTGAAATTTGAAAGGTTAGAAAACATTGTGGGAAAAGGAGAAAATGCTGGTTACCAGCATTTTCTCCTTTTCCCACAATGTTTTCAAAAAGCTTCTTCCTTAGGGTCGTGAAAAGTCGGGATTGTGTGGTAAAGGGTTAACAGACGAACAATATGATCGTATCGGTCATCATCTGTCTTCACACCAATATATCAGGACGGGAACCAGAATGTCTGCTGATCAGCCATAAAATAATGTTATCTTTGTAAATTCTGGTGCCCAGTTATCATAGAGCATAGTGAAAGCATGGTACATCAAACGAATGTTTGTATAGATTTCTTGTGACGAGGAATTTATCGTATTTAACCAGCCCTTTATAATATATTCCGACCCTAAAGAAAAAGACTTTTAAAAACTTTGTTGGAAAGGAGAAAATGCTTGCAACCAGCATTTTCTCCTTATCACACAATGTATTCTACCCTTTCAAAGGCAAATCTTGTTATTTGAGCTACATTTAATTTGACGTCTGCAAATGCTTTCAATTTGGATAAGTCTAAATTTTGTCGTCTGGTAAAGAGTTCAGAATTGTAATTCGACATTTTGTATTCAAATAAATGTAAACGGTAGGGCAGGACGTTTAACACATTCTAATCCTTATTCTGCATCGCAGGGGCTTTTAGTGCCAAATAGGCTCAATCGTTTTCCTACAAACATTTAAAGATAATAAATATATTGATTGTATGGCGTTTTAACGCCGTATTCAACCTTATTTCAGTTATATCGCGTCTATGTTTTCCTGGAGTTTCTGTACAATACTCTTCCGAAGCCACCGGCTGCTTTCCCAATTTACCATCGTCTAAACAGTGATCAGCGGTGACAGAGAAATGAATAATGTCGCAATGACTATCATCAGTCCTTGGAAAGAAATCGGCCGAGCTGGGAATTCTAGCCAGCGACCCCCTGTCTTCAAGTCGTGTATGCTATCGACTGCGCTACAGGGCTGAAAATAAACTTCGTCTACGATTGAATGCACTTTTAGAGTGTTCTGCGCAGTCTGAATTGATATCAACTGCCCGCTAAAACTAATTTGGTCAAAAGGGGTAGACTGAAATCTACATAGGACCGGCTTTCAAAGTTTTTAACAGACAACAAAACTTTAGGCTTGCCCAAATTGGAAGCATTTACAGATTTCAGATTAAAAATGTTGCTCAAATGTTGGAATTTGTCGTGAAAAGAATGAAAACATTGCGTGAAAAGGAGAAAATGCTGGTTACCAGTATTTTCTGCTTTCCTCAAACTGTTTTACAAAGTCTGCTTCTCACATTGTCCGTAAAGGGTTAATACATGAGGTGGATTCTTACAGCAGCATACTTGTTCGTGCACAAGCGTACCGAAGTTTCGAAGGAACAATGTGTAATCCGAATATATCGATAATTCGAGGTCATTTCATGGACCCTGAAATATTTAATTATCGAGGTCCCGCTCTTTTCTTAAATTCCGATGTATGAGAAAATAAGCGCGGGGTATGTTTTGCAAGTGACTTACTGTCAGAAATGTCTGCCCACGTTTTTTTTGTTTTCGTGCCTGTTGAATTTACTTGCAATTAAGTCTAAACGACATGGTCCCGAATTTTGACGGCGCATAGAAAGAAGGCTTTGAAAAACATTGTGCGGAAAGGAGAAGATGCTGATTACGAGTATTTTCTTCTTTTCCCACAATGGTTTCTCTCATATTAAAGATAATTTCCGTCTGTTGAGCGACAATTAATTTGTCGTCTGCAAATGCTTTCAATTTAGATACGTCTACAATTTTGTCGTTTGGTAAAGTGTTAGGCACTCAATAACATTTTGTGGACAGTGTAGATCAAGATCAGACTGCACAGAACGTGCAGTCTGATCTTGGATCTACACTGTCCGAAAAGGCGATATCTTTCTGCAAAAAAATATGTTTGAAATAACACCATTTGGGTTCTCGAAAGTTTCATTTAGCTTACTAAGCAGGATAAGGATTAAAGTGCTAAATTATGCTTAACCCTTTACCACACAATCCCGTGTTTTAACGACCGTGTATATGAAAGTTTTTGAAAACATTGTGGAAAAAGGAGAAAATGCTGGTTACCAGCATTTTCTCCTTTTTACACATTGTTTTCTTCCCTCTCAAAGACAAACCCCTTTCATTACAGCAACATTTAAGTTGTTTTCTGAAAATGCTGTCAATTTGGACTAGTCTGTAAATTGGCTTTTTTGGTAGAGATAGATCATTTTTCTTCAGTAGAAAAGCTCCAAAAGTATGAATTTCCTTACTGTCTTGTCAGCATATCTCACATAAAAATCGGACAGTATAGATCAAAGATCAAACTCCTAGTTCCGTGCAGTCTGACCTTGAATCTACTATGTCCGCAAAATCAACTAAAACTGTCCAAAGCACTCGAAGGGTTAAATACACTTTAGCACTATCATGATGGAAGGTCGATACGGTTGCTGATAAGCCACAAGTTGGCTGTGATCGATGGCTCTCCCTATCAGAAATGTATTGGTTGTTTCAACGTTTATCAACAGTCTAACACCCGATGCGATATGGAAACATTCTTCGGATCTGTCAATAACCCTCTAAACCTTTTACTGTAACGTGCTACTTGAATAGCCTTTGCAACCGGCGTAGATCAAAGATCAGACTGCACAGAACGTGCAGCCTGATCTTTTATCTCCACCGTTCGCAACTTGATTCTGTTAATTATCAATTATTAACTTAAAGTATTTACAATTGTAGTGCACTGGCACTTTTAGACCGTTTTCTTTCGCTGCTAACTAAATGGATTCGACTTTTCTCGAGTCTTATAAGTATATTTTCGTTGCATTTGACGTTAATTGTGATCAAAGATTAGCCTCAGTTTACGGACGCTGTAGATCTAAGATCAGACTGCACGTTTTGTGCAATCTGATCTTGATCTACGCCGTCCGCGAAAGCTGATCAGGGCGACATTGATAGTGAAATAGTTAAACAAAGTTCAATTTATCCATTTGGTGGGGAGAGAGTTACTGTTTTGTGCTTGTATCTCTTTGACGCCACAAATAGACGTCATGGAAAAGTAAACTTCATAAATTTTGCGCTTCTTATCATTCGTTATACCTCCCACAAACAAAGTGGAGAGAGTATCACTGGTTAGGGGAGAAAAACGTCGTTCTCTCTGCATGTGTTTCCGTCCGTCTGACTGTAAACAAAAAGGACTTTGCCCTCTAAACAAGAAGCCTTATAAGCTGAAGACACTCTATACACGTTTTTTTTTTGTATAGACCAAAGGAGAAAGCCAAGTGGAATGCACTGAATTTTTTGAGATTATAGGTCACGGCAAGTTGCTTATGGGCCTAATCAGATACTCTGTCTTGGTCACTGTGTAAAGTTAGTTAAATGAATTTTCAATTAATCTCATTACTGGAAAACTATGGTTATGTGGGAAAGCAGCCAGTGGCTTGGAAAGAATATTGTGCGGAGTATTGGTAAAAGAAATTCCAGGAAAGCATGGATAGGTGCACTAGCCGCCGCGATATAACTGTAATAATGTTGAAAACGGCGTTTAACACCATACAATCAATCAATTGGAAAACTATCTGTACATCTTGATATTGACTATTTTTTTTTTTTCTAGATTTTTACCCATACTTTGTCTGCCCAAGTTTCACGTTCTATCTCATCCAACTATACGACTTATCTTGGAATTTACACTTATTTGGAATAATTGGGGAAAAGACCCCTGAAAGTTCGCTTATGAACCATACTTTGGAAAAAGGGGGTTTAAAGTATCTCCATGATTCACTATGTCAAGTATGTCATCATATTAGTCTTATTCTTAAAGATTTTCTAAATTTGAAAGTAACACAACTTCTGATTGGCTAAACCAAATGGTTTAGCCAATCAGAAGTTGTGTTACTATCAAATTTAGAAAATTCCGGAGAACTAGACTAAGAACGTTCTTGAGAATGGTTGGTGAATATGGACCCTGAGCTAGAATGGTCCTTGGAGATCTAGAAAATTTACCAAAAGCAAGAGGTTTCGACCATGTCAGCCTGTGCAGACGGTGCATGTTGACCTGGGTCGATACTTTTTGCAGACATATTAAATCCCCTTTTCACAGAGCATGGCTAAAAAAATATCTGAAGCATAATTGTATCTGTTTGCATAATATTATGATTAACAACCAGGCTGTCTATCTTTCTGTCTGCCTGTCGGCCAAGTATGTCATCATATTATTATGGGTTCATAAAATCCATTTAGTCTGAGAACCGACTGAATCCTGGGTCCGTATTCACCAACCATTCTTAGTCTTATTCTCCAAGATTTTCTAAATTTGAAAGTAACACAACTTCTGATTGGCTAAACCAAATGGTTTAGCCAATCAGAAGTTGTGTTACTATCAAATTTAGAAAATTCCGGAGAACTAGACTAAGAACGTTCTTGAGAATGGTTGGTGAATATGGACCCTGAGCTAGAATGGTCCATGGGGATCTAGAAAATTTACCAAAAGCAAGAGGTTTCGACCATGTCAGCCTGTGCAGACGGTGCATGTTGACCTCGGCCGATACTTTTTGCAGACATATTAAATCCCCTTTTCACAGAGCATGGCTAAAAAAATATCTGAAGCATAATTGTATCTGTTTGCATAATATTATGATTAACAACCAGGCTGTCTATCTTTCTGTCTGCCTGTCGGCCAATCTTACTTACCAACAACCCACTAGAATACGACTCCTGTTAGTCTACTGACATCTGTGGGAGTAGATTATATCAAAGAAAACTATGATTTTTGTATCACGAGGTATGGACCCACACGGAAGTTTTTTAATCATAATTAATTGACTTTATGACATGCACAAAAAATAAATTTCTCGAGAGCTGTGTTGAGATTTTTTTTTTTATCTGACAAAGACAAAGTATCTACTTTATTGTTGCATTTATATTTTTTACCGCATTTTTTTAGAACATTAAAAGTAAACTGTAGTCATAGAGTCGGGGAACTTTTTTCTTATGAAATGTAATACTTCTCGGAGAAATGTTATGCATGAACTGTTACCTCGATTGTTCAAACATTCGTTTATTCGAGTTATATCGTTAATTTAAAGCACTAAATAAGATACACATGCTGAGGGATACACCAACTGAACGTCCAGCGCTTCTAGTGACGATCGAACCCAGGGTCTCATGGCGTCAAGTTCTACACCTTCACCACTGAGGCACGCAGGACCCCGACCTCTTGATTTTACTTCAAGGCCCACTAGCTGCCAAATTTAGACGATGCGGGAGTCAAAATGTAGGCAAAGGAGGGGTGCCCATAAGGCTGTTTTTATGGCCACTACCGATTTTCTTTAAACTCTGTATGCTGAAACTTATACATGTTGGTTGTAATATGGCCCGCAACATGCGAAATGAGACTTTCGGACATTTGCGTAAAGTGTAGTCCCGGATTAGCCTGCGCAGTCCGCGCAGGCTAATCCGAGACTACACTTTACGACTTCATATGATTTTTTCATATATTAGACTTTCGTGAAACAGAAAATCGCTCAAAAACGGGAAGTGTCGTCTCGGGTTAGTCAGAGAGTGCACAGGCTGATCTGGGACGACACACTTTTACGCATATGTCCGAAGGCCCCTTTTCGTGTGTTGCACGCCATATCATGTAATATTGAATCAACTGGTAAAGGCGTGTATGTTGGGTGCTTGTTCAAAGTGGGTGGGGTAATTCTGACCCGAAGAAGGGTTTGCTACGAAATTGATATTCTATTCTTACTCAAAATTGGACGTTAATTATTTCATACTTTCTTAACTTTTTACCTCTCGAAAAAAAAATTAGAATTGTCTAAATTGAAAGCATTTGCAAATTACAGATTACATGTAAGTCAAAATATAAAATCCATCTAACATACGATAGTAAACATTGTGGGAAAAGGAGAAAATGCTGGTTACCAGCATTTTCTCCTTTTCCCACAATGTTTTCAAAAGCTTTCTCCCTCAGGGTCGTTAAAAGTCGTTATTGTGTGGTAAAGGCTTAAGCAATACCAGATATAACTGTTTAAGTAAAAAAAAAATAAATGTAAATTTCCTCGAAGGCTGACATGCTATCAATAAATTTTCTGCATATCCAAGGACCATTCTATTTCAGGATGCAGTCGGTTGTTAGACAAAATGGATTTATGAATGCATGACTATGTGATAAGTTCCTCGATATAATGCATCACAGGAATTCACAAAACCCCGTTTTAGCAGATAATGGCTCATTTGGTTTGGCTAAACAAGAATTCTACGCCTGGAATTTGGCTAGGGAAACAGATATTAAAAGACAATTTAGAACGGTTTGTTGATTGATTGATTGATTGATTGTATGGTGTTTAATGCCGTTTTCAACATTATTTCAGTTATATCTCGGCGGCCAGTGCACTTATCCATGCTTTCCTGGAGTTTCTTTTTACCAATACTCCGCACAATATTCTTCCAAGCCACTGGCTGCTTTCCCACATGACCATCGTCGTAACAATGGTCAGCGGTGAGAGAGGAGTGAATCCTGTCGCGATGATTATCATCAATCCTCGGAAAGAAATTGGCCAAGCCGGGGATGGAAACCAGAGACCTCCTGTTCTCAAGTCCTGTACGCTACCGACTTAGAGCGGTTGTAGAAAACGGTCCCGGCAGTCTTAATGCTAACAAAAACTCTAACTGAACACATTTCTAAAATTGTGTTCAGAACACCTTTGGTAACATTTAGACTGCTGGGAAATTGGAGTAAAGGTCACGGTGTCCGATCGTGAGGTTTCTATCAGAAACATGTGCTAGGAATGATAAGTTTACAAGAAGCAGACGACATCTGCGTTCGTCTGGTAGCTGTTAATATTTTGACATTTCGACAATAACACGTGTTCAATGTCAATATCGTAATCGAGCCCATCTCTTAAATCCGCCTGCGCATGCTCTGAATGACGTCACTGGTAATTCACGTTTAGAACGTTATTTAAATAATTATGTTCCGTCTATTTTAACTGAACATACCAGCTAAACAGTTAACGATTCGAGCTTGCGTACACGTTTTTCCCGTTCACAAAGTAAAATATAGGTAGAGATAATCATAGTCCTTGCAGGACCGTGTAAGTCAAGTGGATATGAGCCACGCTCTGGCAAAAGGGCGCTTAAAGCATCTCCGTGATGCATAATACCAAGCAAATCATCACATAATTATGGATCCATAATAGCTACTTTTTTTAAACGACCGACTTAATCATGAGGTAGACTGGTCCTTGGACATATAGAAAATTGAACGTTAGCGAAAAGTTTCGGGCCCGGTCAGACTGCGCGAAATGCGCAGGCTGACCTGGGTCGATACTGTTGGCAGATGCAATAAGCCCCCTTTTCACAGAGCAAGGATCATATTTATTCCAATAGTTGGATAATTCCAACTTCAAAGCTGTTTTTGCCAGAATATTTCGGACTTTTTTCTCTGCAGTCCCAATTTTAATCATACTTTCCACTATAGCTCCAAAAATCGACTTAACTCTTCTCCAGACGACAAAAATTTTAAACTCTTTCAAAATTTCAAGCATTTGCAGGCAACAAATCTAATATAACTCTCCATAATGGTACTAAATTTTGTCTTTGAAAGGGACAGAAAACATTGTGAGAAAAGTCTTTTTCTTAGAGTTGTTTAACCCTTACACAAACCCGAGTTTTAACGACCTTGAGGTAGAAAGCTTTTGAAGGCATTGTCGCTTTTAGTCGCTGGCAGAAAAAAAATGAATATAAAGTAAAAAAAAAAGTAAGGTAAAAACAAAAATAAACAAAATATAGAGAGACTTGGGAAATTTTTAGATGGTTTTAAAATTCATATTTTGGCCAGCGACTAATACTTGGAGCGATCGTACAAGAACAGATTGCCATCTTCACAATAATCTTCACATTTTTAAATGGTATGATTTGAATTAAAATGCATTTTATCACCAGCATTTTTCACTTTGGCCGCCACTGGGCCTTTAAGGAAGCAATCCGCATAAAACAAAAATCAATTTATAACTATACACCGAGTTCCCCAAGACGGCAAACATGTAGAAATGTACCTGTAATAAGCAAACACCTGTCTTAAGCGAGCACATTTCGAGTGTCCCTTTGGTGCTGTTAATATAGGTTGGTCTGTAATTTGTCGTCTGCATATACATGTGCATGGACATGTATATGGTACGCAACACACGAAAAGGGGCCTTCGGACACATGCGTAAAAGTGTGTCTTCCCAGATCAGTCTGTGCAGTCCGTGACTAATCCGAGACGACATTTTCTGTTTTTGTGTGATTTTCTGTTTCATGAAAGTCTCCTGTATGAAAAAATCTTGTATAGTCGTAAAGTGCTGTCTCGGATTAGCCTGCGCGAACTGCGCAGGCTAATCCGAGACGACACTTTACGCAAATGTACGAAGGTCTCATTCCGCATGTTGCGTGTCATATGCCTTCAATATGAACAAGTGTTAAAGTTTGTCTGTCGTCTGCGAAGGATTTCAATGCGCCACTATTTCATGGGAGGGTCTAATATAAACAGAATTTGTTTTAAGTGAAGATTTTATCTTGTTCCAGAAATTCAACTACCGGTATCTGGTGTCACTCTGGAAAACAAGTGGACCATCCATGATGAATGGTGGGGTCTAATTACATGTCAATTACCAACTTTATATCACTATCGTCTTCGATAAATTAATTCGTAATTACCATCCAATTTTGGTTCAGATTCTGTTAACAGACTGTCTGTATCACACAAACAAAAGTGCTGAGCTGGCAAAATAAGACTGATTAAGACTAAAATTCGTAAAAATTTTCTCCGAATTAGAATTCCTATCCATATGAGAATTTATTCAATTTCTATACATGTAACCTTTATTAATTAATTAACTCTTTTCTACACAATTCCACTGTTTTCAAAGAAAACGGCCTTTGCAAACATTGTGGTAAAAGGAGTGTCTTTTTTTCCGTTAGTGTTTTCTACCCTTTCAAGAGCAATATGCACTTTTTGAGTAAAAGTTGTTTTGTTCTTTGCAAATTCTGTAAAGTTGGATAATTCTAAACCATATCGCCTTGTAAAATGTTTAAAGACGTTTATTAGGCTTAGTTCATTTAAACTTTGTTTGATACTTTGTAGTTACTTATTCTGAGCGTTTTCCATTTTATCAATTACTTCAAACATGTTGATTCTGGTTACTTACTAACTTGAATATTGCTTTTGATTGATTGATTGACTGATGGATGGATGGATTGATTGGTTGGTTGGTTGGTTGGTTGGTTGGTTGGTGTTCAAAGCCGTTTACATCATTATTTCATTTATATCGCGGCGGACAGTGCGCTTATTCATACTTTCCTAACGTTTCTGTCACCAGTACTACACACAATATTATTCCAAACCACTGGCTGCTTTCCCACATAAGTATTGTCGAACAATGATCAGCGGTGAGAGAGGAATGAATCCTCTTGCAATGAGCATCAATCGTCGAAAGGTACATTGCTGGAGCAGCAAAACTTTGATATAGTAAATGTGCGTTTCTATCACGAGAAACTGACTTGCTGTTGCAATCACTAACCATTCTAACTTAATTTCTAGTTTCTAATTCCAAAACTTGCCATCTTTTTTGCTGATACTGAAGAATGATGATCAAGGCTCAAAGTATTTGGCCATGGCTACCCGAAGAGAATCAGTGTCAATGAACTAAGGCAGGGTTTTTGGGGCCAATATTTTTCAGCACCAAATGCAAATCTACGAATTTGACTTCTTTCGTAGAGTGAAAATACATACGACAAAAACTCAGAGGGACTTCTGTCTTTACCAAACAACAGAATTTCAGACTTGACGTCCAAATTGAAAGCATTTGCAGACGACAGTATAAGTTGTTTCTGAATTTGACAAATGTGGCTCAAACCTTGGAATTTGGCGTGAAAAGGGTGAAAACATTGTGGGGAAAAAGGAGAAAATGCTGGTTTCCAGCATTTTCTCCTTTTTCCCACAATGTTTTCAAAAACTGTCTTCTTCGGGGTCGTTAAAATTCGGGATTGTGTGGTGAAGAGTTCAAGGCTTGATTTAAAAAATGGGCGGTATGGATCAAACATCAGACTGCACGTTATGTGCAGCCTGATCTTGATATATGCCGTCCGCAAAAACTCCTAGTTTTCGCCTATAGCACTGAAAAGCTTAGAGAAAATAAAATCATGAACCATGCTCTGTGAAAATTTGTTTCAATGCATCTCAAAGATGAATGATACCAAGCAAGTACTCTCTTAATTATGGATCCATAAAATCCCTTTTGTCTAAGAACCGAATGGATCCTGATATAGAATGGTCCTTGCACATGCAGAAAATTTACAAATAGCAACATGGTTCGACCCATATCAGCCTGCGCAGACTGCTCAGGCTGGCATGAGTCGATATATATATATATACATATATATATTGTAGATGCATTAAACCTCCTTTTCTCAAAGCAAGACTCATATCCTTTTTGCACCTTAAGAAAAATCCTATAGTTAAGCGTTTTGGGACAGATAATGTTTATCACGTATTGAGCAAATTTGTGCTCAACTGAGGATCACACCCACGGGATATCACTGATAAGCAGCGAACGGCTTTCCCAAAATACATCTATCAACGGATGAACCTGTAAATTATTTCAGATTCAGATCAAATCAAACATGCCAGATTTTAATCTTGACAACTAGGGTAAACGGTACAATAAAAATATAAAAGCATTGACTTTCTAAAAAAAAAATAACCCTTTAGCTCAGTCGGTAGCGTACAGGACTTGAGAACAGGATGTCGCCGGTTCGACCCCCGGCTTGGCCAATTTCTTTCTGAGGATTGATGATAGTCACTGCGACGGATTCATTCCTATCTCGACGCTGACCATTATTTCGACAATGTTTATGTGGGAAGCAGCCAGTGGATTGGAAAGAATATTGTGCGGAGTACTAATAAAAGAAACTCCAGGAAAGCATGGATAGGTGCACTGGCCGCCGCGATATGACAGAAATAATGTTGAAAACGGCGTTAAACATCATAAAATCAATCAATCAATCAATCTAAAAAAAAAAATAAACCCACGTTTAGAAATTCAAACATCTACGAGACTTATGATTTGCGTGTTGTTTTTGTGGTCTTTCATTTGAGCCGTGCTCTGTGAAAAGGGGGCTTAATGCATCTCCGTGATGCATGATACAAAACAAGTCTTCACAGTATCATACATCCCTAAAACCCGTTTTGTGTGACAAACTACTCAATAATGAGGTAGACTGGCCCCTGGACATACAGAAAATTGATTAATAGCGAAAAGTCTCGACCCAGGCAGCCTGCGCAGACTGACCCGGGTCATAGAGAATAGATGGTTGGTGTCTTGAATGGGTTAAGTTTATCGGGCAAGGCGGAGGAATTTATCTGGTGAGCCGAAGGCGAACCGGATAAATTCCGGAGCCGAGCCCGATAAACTTAAACCAGCCAAGACACCAACCATCTATTCTATTTATCCTGTCACGCACTCTTAAAGAACAAAACAAAACAAAAAACAAACATTGATATACAGACCGTACCTCTTATTCAATGTCTCATGGTACTGATACCATAAAATTCCGAAGCCGAGCCTGACAAACTTTCCTGGAATCAAAGACATTATGTTCCTGTCTAATTCCCCAATCCACGACACTATTCTGTTTATCCTGTTTCTCATTTGTAATCAATCCTAAATACGACTAGATAGACTATTTCGCCCGAAATTAAGGCACGTATTGACATCTTTCTCACTAGGAAATAAACACACGAATGGCGAACTGTGTAAAGCGCTTTGGGTATGCAGCTGCAATAATGACGTCATACATTATATTGACTACGTCATAAACGTGACGTAAAACCTTGGAAGAATGTTGTGGCGAAGAATTCTGTTTTATTTTAAATAATAAGAAATATCAACATGTGCATCGAATCTTAAGCGATAATTTTACTTTCAAATATTGATTTCGTATCGCGGTACCTAAAAAAGGAGTTCCGGCTGGTCACATGACCAACTAGCCTAATAAACCTTGATCACGTGACCAACTGACATAATAAACCTAGTCACGTGGTCAAGTGACCGTATATCACCAAGTTTATATGACCCCCTGTTATACGACGGAATTTATAGGAGGTGACAGGATAAAAAAGTTTTCGCAGATGCATTAAGCCCCCTTTACTGAGAGCATGGTTCATTTTAATTGTTTAACATTCAAGTAGGCTATTCAGAATTTAATTGGGGTCCTGCGTGGGTCAGTGGTAAAGCGTGGGACTCGTAACCTGGACGCCCCTGGTTCGAGCCCCGCCAGATCCGCTAGATTTTTCGTGGGTGTGTCCATTGGCAAGATACTTCAGAGCCCTAGCCTAGCACTGGTAAAACCCAGGAAATACATGAATATGTGAGCTGTCGCCGTGATATGACTGAAATAATGTTGAAAGCGGCGTAAAACACCATTCAATCAATCAATCAGAATTTAATTATCATACCAAACTTTAACAAGAACACCGCATGCAAGTGCCAACGCTCGGCTGCAGGTGCTTGGTTTTCAAAAAAAAAAGAACTTTGATGGTTACCTGCCCTTGTTGTATGGATTCCCTCTTTTGATAGTTAACCCTTTCAGCGCCATAGGCGAAAACAGGGGCTTTTGCGGATGGCATAGATCAAGATCAGACTGCACAGAACGTGCAGTCTGATCTTTGATCTATACCATCCGTTTGTTTAGTCAAGCCTATATGATAAAAAAAAATTGTGAGTCTCAATGGGTTGTATTAACAGCCGTCCAAAGAGGTCGAGTTGATTTATTTGGCGCCGAAAGAGTTAACAACTTGTCCAAGTTTGAAGTAAATGTCTTCAGTTATAATAGAGATATTATAAAATGTCAAAGTTTTTGCGCGACGTCACGGATGCAGACGACGACAGGGCTACGGTAATAACTCGACGTTTTTCTTCGAAAATAGCCGAGCTAAAATGTTTTATAGATCTCTGAATTTAGTATGGCAATAGTTTGCAAAGATTCAATAACTGAGACACAGAAGTGTGAGAAAACAATTATTTTCATTGTATGTCCTCGAAGTGATACGTACCCTCTTAACTCTACCGGACGAAAAAAATTAGACTTGCCCAAATTGAAAACATTTGCAGACGACAAATATCTGTGACTCCAAAATTTAATTTTTTTTTTTTTTTTTTTGATAGGTAGAAAACAATTTTGGAAAAGGAGAAAATGTTAGTTACCAGCATTTTCTCCTTTTCCCACAATGTTTTTAAAAGATTTCATTCTTAGTGTCGTTGAAACTCGGGATTGTTTAGTAAAGAGTTAAGGTTATTTTATATTTCGCGACAGCATTTCGCAAGGACTGTAGGATTGTAGAAATGTATCGTGATCAATATCAAAAGCGCGGAAGACGCGAGATCGTATGCAAATAGGTACAGTGACGTCATATCTGGTTTCATATAAGTTGTCGGAGTTCCCGATTGCTAAATGACCATCAAGTTATCTAAATGCCAAAAGCTGCACCTTTTTTGCTGAATATAACCGTCCAGTGGTTATACGTTTACAGAGAAAATAGTATTGAATTAACCCTTAAGCTGCTAAGCGCGACTCACTGACCTTTGGCAGACAGTGTAGATTCAGATCAGACTGCACAAAACGTGCAGTCTGATTATGGATCTACATTGTCCGATACGGTATTTTTTCTTAGTGAAATCAACTTTGAAATCGCAATATTTGCGTTTTTACTATGCAGCGGAAATTCTCGTGTCATTTACATAGCAGCTTAGGGATTAATCAAAGTTTATGACGGGGTGTATCAAAGAGTTTTTTTTCCTATCTGTAACAGTCCTTCGCAAGACAAATAAGCGGTTCTCCCATACTGTTCAAGTTGAAAAAAACCGCTTTCATGTTTTCAAAAAAAGATTCTCGGTTATAGCACAGCATCTGCTCATTTATATATGGCTTTTCAGCGTTTCATCAGTTACGTTTGGGCTTTAAATGGCCTTGCCACGAGACCCTCCCACGCACAGAAGGTTCGAAGGACCTATGGGCCACAAATGAAAAACTTTAACCACCAAGCAACCGGAAATCTCAAAGTTTAAAAGGTTAGGTCATAAAATCTTAAGATTTCTAGTGCAATCAAATTAACAAGAAAATTTATTATACTTTTAAGCACAACCTCTGTTCACTTTTTAAGTGTTGAATCCTTAACGTAATGAATAAATAATATAGTAATCAGTAACAGGAAAAAATACCAAACTTTTGCGAATCCAACATGGCTTTTAGCCCGAAATACCCTGGACGATTTCATTTCTGATAGTTAAGATCGAAGATCAGACTGCATGTTCCGTGTAGTCTGATCTTCTATATACTCTGTCCGCAGCAGCAAATTCTGTCATCTTAAGCATCACAGCTCTTAACCAAACGACAAAATTTTACGCCGGTCCATATTGAAAGCATTTGCAGACGTACAAACCAAATGTTGTACGAATTATTAAATTTTTCTTTGAAAAGGTTGAAAACCTTGTGAGAAAAGGAGAAAATGCTGGTTACCAGCATTTTCTCCTTTTCCCACAATGTTTTCAGTACTCCTTTTCCTTGGGGTCGTTGAAACTCTTGATTGTGTGTTAACCCTTAAGCTGCTTACCACAATTCACTGACGTCTTGAGGATAGTGTAGATCAAGATCAGACTGCACAAAACGTGCAGCCTGATCTTGGATCTACACTGTCCGATTAGGAGATATTGTTCTCCAAAGAAGTAACTTTGAAATACCATTATTCCGGTTTTTACTACCGTATTGAAAGTTCTACTTAAGTTCCTCAGCAGGATAGAGGTTAAAAAGATCAAGGGTTCATCTCAAAGGTTAATCATATCCAACAGAACTTGACTTCAAGTTAAGTGATCTTGTTATATATTTAAATCATCCACTATTCATAATGCCTTCAATTTTTTTGTACAAGAAGTTCAAGATATATTCTTATACTAAATTAGACATCAAAGGTACTACTTATATTTGAGCCGTGCTCTGGCAAAAAGGGGCTTAATGCATCTCCGTAATACATCATACAAAAGCAAGACAACATCCAATTATGGACCCATTAAATTCCATTTTGATAAAAATCCGACTGAATCATGAAATAGAATTGTCTTTTGACATGCAGAAAATTTAAAAATAGCGAAAAGTTTCGGCCCATGTCAGCCTGCGCAGGCTGACATGAGTCGATACTTTTCGCAGATGCATTAAGCCCAATTTTCACAGAGCATGGTTTTTTTTTCTTCAACTTAAGTAAGTTTGTGAATGATCTTGACATGAAAAATGAAAAACCATTGAAATGTTTTTTTTTTATTAACTTATATTTCTTTCATCGTGGCCTCTGGGTGTCCTTTGCAAAGTGTACCACGATCAGCCTTCAAAGACGGATATCCTCTACACGAAGATTGCAGAAAAAGATCCGCCTTTCAGTCTGATCTTTTTCTACACTCTTCGTCACCTAGGTCACAGCTTTGCCATATCCATTCAAATTAAAGAAGACGATACTTAAGAATGGTGGGTTTCCGGTGCTCTTCAGGGTCGTTTAAACATGGAATTGTCTGGTAAAGAGGTAAAGAAAGATTTCAATCACTGGACCCTTCATTGACCATAGTTTGAGAATCGAACGGGTATCACCAGTGCGACACTGTGGATGGTGGGCCAAGCCAGGAAGCGCAGTTGCTTGCGTACAGGACTTGAAACCAGTAAGTCTCTGGTTCAAATCCCCAGCTCTGCAAATCTCTTTCCAAGAATTTATGATAGCCATTGCGACAAGATTCATTCCTCTCTCACCGCTGATCATTGGTTCGGCGATGGTTATAAGAGAAAGTAGCCAGTAGCGTGAGGGGAATGTTGTGCTAAGTACCGATAAAATAAACTCAAGGAAAGCATTGATAGAGGTGCGCTGACCGCCGCGATATAACTGAAATAATGTTGAAAACAATGTTAAACAAACGAACTGAGAGCGGGGGGTCGCTGTTGGGTGGTCGATCAGCCCGAAGACGGATGGAACCAGCTTATTTATACGAATGTAAAAACAAAATTTATGATCACGTTTCAAAGTTGTAAAGATAAGTCGGATAATGATCAGTATGGCATTAAACTAACCCCACACCCAGCAAGCCCTGTCACAGGCTTATCGTGATGAATTAATCATATTCTAGACCTGTCCGATTGAAGTTATAATACACTTGTCATGCAGATTAACCCTTTACCAGACGACAAAATTTTAGCCTTGTCCAAATTGAAAGCATTTGCAGACGACAGTTTCAATGTGGCTCAAATGGTGCAATTTTTCTTTGATAGGGCAGAAAACATTGTGGGAAAGGGAGAAAATGCTGGTTACCAGCATTTTCTCCTTTTCCCACAATGTTTTCAAAAGGGTTCTTTCCCAAGGTCGTTAAAAGGGGGCATTGTGCAGTAAAGGGTTACTTCGAAGCTATAATTCCTTGTCATTCAGCCGACTCCTTGAGCTTACGGGTGATAGACCAACAAAGACCCACCACCTTCAGAGTTTCACAGGAAGCACTGATTTGGTTTTATTCAATACCTTTAGTCAGCTATGAGTCAACAGAATGGCTTTTCTTGAATGAAGATTCAATGGACAGCTCTTTGATTGACGATTAATTTACCTAGTAAATGAAAAAAACTGTGGCGCTCTTGCCTTATTTCGGGTACAGTGTTCCCCCCCCCCCACCCCCACCCACAAAGGTTTGTCTAGTCCGACCAGTTTTTCGAATTCAAAGATATACCATAAGTTCGAACAACCGCTTGTTCGTACGACTGAAGTTTAATGGTTAAAAAACAGAGTAAAGCTAAGCTGATCATATACAGATCCTGCGTGGCTCAGAGCATAAGGTAACCTTGGTCCAGACGGTAATAATCTATTAAGCATTTACCGCC
Source organism: Tridacna gigas (assembly GCA_945859785.2). Lineage (NCBI taxonomy): Eukaryota > Metazoa > Mollusca > Bivalvia > Cardiida > Cardiidae > Tridacna > Tridacna gigas. The sequence continues at coordinate 8,996,918 of OX244034.2, read as the reverse complement.
CAATGACACCTTTTAACGACCCTGTGAAAGAAGCCTTTTGAAAACATTGTGGGAAAAGGAGAAAATGCTGGTAACCAGCATTTTCTCCTTTTCCCACAATGTTTTCTAGCCTATCAAGGAAAAATTGCACCATTTGAGCCACATTGAAATTGTCGTCTGCAAATGCTTTCAATTTGGACAAGGCTAAAATTTGTCGTCTGGTACAGAGTTAAGCTCTCCTTATCGCGGTCTCCTTTCACGATCTGCACAAATCCTGTGGCAAAAATGTTGATCTGTTCTGTAATTAAAGTAACTTCCGATAATTTAAAAGGAAAAAATTATCGGACTGGAAACCAAGCTACATATATACTAAAGGTGTTGGGTTCGTAATCAGAAATTCTGAACATTGGTTCCTGTTGTCGGCGCTGGTCACGTGGTGATAAACTTGGACAAGGCATTCATGTTACAGCCCAAGCCTTTATAAAAGTGACCTGACTAAGAAACGAAAGAATAGGTGAGCTGTTTCCGTGTTATGACTGAAAAAAAGCTAGTTCTTTAAAGAGGCATAAAACCCCATTCAAACTACAAACCAAACAAAATATACCACATCCGTACGGAATCCTATTTCCGCCATCCACTTTTCGACCTACGACGAACTCGAAAAGTACAAATTAGGCACACTAACTTCCACTTTTCTAGCAAAAAAGTTACCTCGAAAAGTCGAAAAGTTGAAGTTTTTGACCTGACAATTGTCAAAAAATTTTCGACTTTTTGTCATGTCAAAAACTTCAACTTTTCGACTTTTCGAGGTAACTTTTTTGCTAGAAAAGTGGAAGTTAGTGTGCCTAATTTCTACTTTTCGAGTTCCTCGTAGGTCGGAAAGTGGATGGCGGAAACAGGATTCCGTACATCCGAGTACATAACCGAATAGTGATATTGGTTATTCGGCTTTATAATGAAATGTTCAATAGATAAAAAAATAGAAAAAGAAATGTCCGGGAGGTCAAATCGAAAATAAGCAAATACGAGCCAGGTTTATATGGACTCATTTCCCGAACACTCAGTTTCCTCTTACGAAAGCAAAGCATTTTTTTTTTCAGCCGAAATAATTCACGTAAGGTTGCAAAATTACCGAAAAAGGAAAAGATAATCATTCAGTAACGAACTGATAATACAAGTAGGGCCAAAAATAACTGTCAGAATCAGAGTAAATATGGGCCGTCTACAAACCACACAAACATTCAATGTGGTTGTGCGTGTTGCAGTTATCTATGTGCGTGTATTGTCACTAGAATTTGAGCCATGTTCTAGCAAAAGGGGGCTTAATACATCTCCGTAATGCAACATATCAAGCAAGTCATTACATAATTATGGATCTATAAAATTCATCAAGTCTAATGATCGAGTAAATTTTGAGGACATGCAGAAAATGGACCAATAACAAAAAGTTTCGACCCATGTCAGCCTGCGCAGTCCGCGCAGGCTGATATGGGTAGATACTTTTTGCAGATGCATTAGCCCCCCCCCCCACCCCCCCATTTTCACAGAACATAGCTCATTTGGATATCTTGAAGTAGGAATCCAACTCTTCTGTTTTATGTCCTATACATACCCTTATTTGAACCACCTTTGTATGGCTATCATTTTAATTATTCGTTTGTTAACCATTTTACAGACTTCCGCTTTGGAAAGAAACTTGAACATGTGTTTGTGATAGACACGAATTAATGGGCTATATAAAAAAATCAAAAACTGTTTCCGAAAAAAGAAAAACGCACTGAATTACAAACTGTCACCAAGAATTTATATATTTTTAATCTAATTGTCATATAGCAAAGTGTCTGAATAGTACCAGGACAAGTGACTTTTACATGCAAGATGGTCAAACTCTCTCTTGTTACACTGGTCTCAAAGTTTGCAGACCACGGCTAGTTTGACGACAAGAAATATTGAGTAAAGTGAAAGAATGGGGTTGGCAAATCTGACTGGGATTAGCTTATCGGATCGTTTCTTTGTTTTACAATTATGTGGATCGTCTACTGTGAGTTGAAATTGATAAATACGGAGTGTCAACTTTACCCTTAGATTGCTTAGCACAACTTTGGTTGTTGCTTTTTTGTGGACAATGTAGATCAAGGTCGGACCGCCTTTTGCGGACAGTGTAGATCAAAGATCTGACTGCACAGAACGTGCAGTCTGATCTTGAATCTACACTGTCCGCTTTATTTTTTTAATTATTCTGGCAAAAATGCTATTTGAATATGAATGTTTTGGTATGTGTCCCCAGTTGAGTAAGTCTTTTTCGTTTATTTGGAGTTTTTGGGGTTAATCCCAGACAATGTCACATGTCAGTTTGTATCGAAATAAAGCGGTAACTGTCAGAATTTATAATCCTACATGATATGGTATTTCAATCCCTCTAAAATTCGCACCGTTGTCATTTAGAAGAACAAACACTGCGTTCATTTTCGTTACTTTGCAAACATTTTAGATTCTTCTCTGTAAACTTTCCGATGGATTTCTAAACTTACTCAGAAGTACATAATAAACGTCTTTTCTGTCGACTGTAGATTTTCATACTTTTTAGGTACATACAATTTTTGCGGCATTTGTCTAAGACAATGCCACTATGAATTCAATACGGTATTTTTAAAATCATGTATCGTATTTTGTGCAAAACCGAAGGAATTAAACCCAATTAAACTCATTCGTTTTTCTCAGACAGATAAGTGTTTCGATTGCACTCAGATATAAAACTGAAAATGCCGTTTTAGAATCAACTGGATTCGGCCACTGATTAGGGAAAATCTTTTTTTTTTTACTGAAAACAGGTTAGCTCACTATGGTCTTCTGTTGGCGCAATGATACACAAAATCTGTGTCTCCTAACCGGTTCCGTTCTTGTTCGTCCCAAAACCAGTTCGTTACAGGGCTTGTTCGCCCGGGCTTGTTCGTCCCACATGATTGCGAACTACTCTATTTGATCATGCATGACTATAAAGTAGGTTGTCTTTCAAGTGAATAATTATTTGGAAGCTATTTACATTGTTTGTTTTTGAAATTATTAAGTCCACACAATGGCTCCCTTGACAAATGCCACACCAGTGCTTTCAACAATTTGATTTAGTCATAAGTTTCTTTTTAACGGAACTGAATTCGTTACGTTTTACGGTACTTACTGATATGTACGAGTAGTTATTTGCTACATATCAGCATACTACATACGATTTACTCTACTAGCTGATTCAACCCTTTCCCAAACGACAAATTTAGGCTCTTTCAAAGTCAAAACAGCTGCAGATGAAAAAATTCAAAATTGGTACAAATGAGCTTAATATGTTCTCTGATAGGGTAGAAAACATTGTGGGAAAAGGAAAATGATGGTGTTTACCAGCATTTTCTCTTTTTCCCCACAATGTTTTCTAAATCCTACTTTCCTATGGTCGTGAAAACCCGTGATTGTTTGGTAAAGGGTATAATTTACTTCTGTCAGCCCAGGGTTTGTATGTTGCTTATCTGCATAGACAGACAGAGACTGGAAGAAAATATGAGACAGGCAGTACAACCAAAAAATAAAGAGAGACACAGAGCTTTTCAATTCTCCCAATCCTTCGGCTGCTACAGAGGACTCAACGCTTTTTCGTGGACGGTGCATATTAAGAACAGACTGCATAGAACGTGTAGTTTGATCTTAGATCTACAACGTCCATAGACTTTTTTTTTTTCTCAATGGGAACGAACATTAAAATCGCAAACTTTGGCCTTCACTATCGGCTGGAAATGTTTATTCTAATCTACTGTGCTGTTTAACTTATTACCGCACAATTCCGACTTTTAACGACCCTCAGAAAGAAGCTTTTTGAAAACATTGTGGGAAAAGGAGAAAATGCTGGTAACCAGCATTTTCTCCTTTTCCCAAAATGTTTTCTATCCTTCCCTTTTCCAACAATGTTTTCTACCCTTCCGAAAATGCTGATTATCAGCATTTTCTCCTTTTCCCACAATGTTTTCTACCCTCCCCAAAACAAATTTCAAGTTTTCAGTCACAGTTGTTTTGTCGTCTGCGAATGGTTTCAATTTCGTCAAGTACAAAATTTTGTCGTTTGGTAAAGAGTTAAGGATTCAGTATGTTCAATTTTTTTCTATTTTAAGTGAAATTCCTCTTGTATTGACTCTACCAGACGACAGCTTTATAGCCTTGTCCGAGTCGAAAACATTTGCAGGCGACAACTTGAATGTTGCTCAAATAATGTTATTTGCTTTTAGAAGGGTAGACAACATTGTGGGAAAAGAAGATAATGCTGGATACCAGCATTTTCTTCCAATCCCACAATGTTTTCAAGTGCCTTCTTCCTCCGGATCGTGTAAACATAGGATTGTGTGATAAAGGTGTTACTTTTATCGTACTAAAATACAGTAGAACTATACAGTTACTGGAATGAAATGGGTGTAGTAAAACTAGAATGATTAATTTTCAGTCTAAGAGGATAAACGAAGATCAGGCTTTATGTCTGTGCAGACTGATCTTAATCTTCTCTCCTCGCAAAGGATAACAGAGGCAGCAAAAGCTAGATATATTGAAAGGATGTAAAAAATCTCGACGATTTATTCCTAAAACCTGGTTCTCATTACAATTGCTGAGGTTTGTAAATCATTGTAGATTTTTCGTCATTAGACTGGGTTAATGGATTTTAATGGGATGATGTTTATTTCGGCAGACTGGTTTTACAGCAAATATTTATAATTATGCAGACTGGACTTTCAAATTGAACTTCCGGTTTTCGCCGCCATGTTTATTAATATTTAGTGTAAAACTAATGAAATTGCTGTCTTGTTATATAATCAAATAATTGGCAAGCGGTAAGGCATTACTTTGTAGATAAATAAATATGGATGTATAATCATAATGAACCCTGTGTGTGTGTGGCTTTGCGATAAGTGATGACTATTATCATTCCACATAGGCCTTCCTATGCATGTTTTGTTTCTTAGACTATTTGCCGGGGTGGGGGAAGAGAGGGAATGGGTAGGTTCAGGTTTTGCCTGGGTCCTATCAAGAACTGACGACTGAATGGATTAGACTGGCAACCGTTTTAGACGTTTTTTGCCGTAAATTAGTTTTTCATTTCTAACATTGATGAATACTGCATAACATACTTTCTCGACATACGCAAAGATACTGCACGGTTACATTCGGTAAGAAAGGTGCAAACTTGGCGTTCAAATAAGCAATCACAGACTATATAGAGAATAGATGGTTGGTGTCTTGGATGGGTTAAGTTTATCGGGCAAGGCGGAGGAATTTATCTGGTGAGCCGAAGGCGAACCGGATAATTTCCGGAGCCGAGCCCGATAAACTTAAACCATCCAAGACACCAACCATCTATTCTATTTATCCTGTCATGCACTGTAAATGAACAAAACAAAACAAAAAAACAAACATGATACAAAGACCGTACCTTTTATTCAATATCTTATGATACTGATACCATAAAATTCCCGAGCCGAGCCTGACAAACTTTCCTGGAATCAAAGACACTATTGTCTATTCTTCAAATTTTCCAATCCACAACACTATTCTGTTTATCCTGTTTCATATTCACAAACATAAATCCGACTAGATAGAATATTTTGCTCGAAATTAAGGCACATATTGACATCTTTCGCACTTTGAAAAAAACACACTTGTATGGCGAACTGTGTAAAGCGCTTTAGGTATGCAGCTGTAATGACGTCATGAATGATACTGACTACGTCATAAACGTGACGTAAACCCTCGGAAGAATGTTGTGGCGAAGAATTCTGTTTTATTTTAAATGATAATAAAAAATTAAAATGTGCATCGAATTTTAAGCGATAATTTTACTTTGAAATATTGATTTCGTGTACCGGCACCTAAAAAAGGAGTTCCGGCTGGTCACATGACCAACTAGCCTAATAAACCTTGATCACGTGACCAACTGACATAATAAACCTAGTCACGTGGTCAAGTGACCGTATATCACCAAGTTTATATGACCCCCTGTTATACGACGGAATTTATAGGAGGTGACAGGATAAATCTATTTTCATGCGGTCAGATATGACGTCATCGTTTATATTTTTAAACATGTTATACGGTCCCACATAATCGATTGTGTAGCTGACAACGTGAAATTCCCACAAATCTTCACGAAATTCCAGCACGAAATCTGTAAATATCGTCACGTACCCTATTATAGAAACACCACTTAAAATGAGCCATGCACTTGCAAAAGGGGGCTTATTGCATCTCCGTGATGCTTGATATCAAGCAAGCCATCACATAATTATGAATTCATAATAGCCAATATTTCTAAAAACCAACTGAATCATGAGGTAGAACGGTCCCTTGACACAAAGAAAATTGACCAATTGATCTGGGTCGATACTTTTCGCAGATGCACTAAGCCCCCTTTTCACAGAGGGTGGCACAAATAGCTATCTCGCATTTGTCTTTCTTTTTTACGGGTAGTTTGCATAGTATCGCCTTGCGTGATATCAGCGATGAGACTGTTGAAGTTCGGTAAGAATATAAAAATCTTGATAGCCCCCTTTAACTCATTAACGAACAACAAAATCTTAGACTTGTCCATATTGAAAGTATTTGAAGACGACAAATCGAACGTGGCTCAAATGATGGGATTTGTCTTTGAAAGGGTAGAAAACATTGTGCGAAACGGAGAAAATTCTGGTTACCAGCATTTTCTTCTTTCAATTGGCTTCTTACCAGGGTCGTTAAAAGTCGGGACTAGGGAGGTATAAAGGGTTTCAATTTACCGCAGCGGTATAATGTCGTTTTTGTACAGCAATGGGTTAAAAAAAATCTCTACCAAATATAGTTACGTTATAGTCTGCGGATGATTTTTGAAGTCGCAGTACATTTCTAATACATGCACTGTGCACAATGTTCGACGGTCGATGTTCTCACTGCAATAAAACTTCTGAAACGTTTTACGATGCAAAAATGCGCAATAAAAGTAGACCTACACACAGTACTTATTTTTCTCTTCCCAAAGTCAGGTCAAGTTTTGGTCCTGCTTTATCATTTTGGACAGCATCATTGCTTTAAATATAGACCTGACTCATAAAATAACTGGCTGTAAAAGATTTTATTTTTCCTCTGATATATTCTCAACAATTTAAGTTCTTATATATACTGTATAAAGAAAAAAAAAACCAATCATTTGGGGAAAATTTCGCCCACTATTTTGAATCGAATAATCGATGTCTCGCAAAGATAAAAATTTGATTGTACATCTACAATTTAATAAAGATTATTCGAATGTGGTATAATACGAATTATAAGAATGAATGCTCTTTTTAACCCTTCACCGCACAATCCCAAGTTCTAACGATGCTGAAAAAGAAAGCTTATGAAAACATTGCGGAAGATGGAAAAAATGCTGGTAACCAGCATTTTTTCCTTTTCCCACTGTTTTCTAACCTTTCAGAAATAGATTCAATCATTTGAGGCATAATTGTCGTCTGCAAATGCTTTAGATTTGGACCAGACTAGAATTTCACAGGGTTTGCAGACGACAAATTCATTGTCACTCAAATGAAGGGATTTGTCCTTGAAAGGCAGAAAACAAGTCATGGTGACAACGTGAGAAATTACCAGTTGCCAGCATTTTCTCATTTTCTTACAGTGTTGTCATAATCTTCGTTCTTAGGTTTGTATCTGTTTAACAAAGGCTTAATTCTGAAACGGATATGTCTTGAAGTGATACTTCGGACTACTTTCTTAGTTGCATTCCCACATTCGATCTCCTGACAGTATGAATGCTTCAAATAAAGATAAGAAAATTTCAGCTATTTTATGAAACACTTAAGCAGGTGACAAGTTGAGCAGGTGAAATAGCTGAAACGAGATAAAAGTTACATGAATGCCAACTCAATCAAATATCAGATAAAATTGATACCGAGGTTCGAAATTCAACTGCAGCGCATCGACCGATTCATTCATGGAATCTTCCCATGAAATAGGCAATGACTTTCGTCAACTGGCCAATGAGACTTGCTTTGAGCCCTGTCGGATAGCTTAGTGTTTAAAGTATCTGACTCGTGACCTGGTGGTTGCGGGTGCGATACCCGGTTGAGGCAAACTTTTTTTCCGGCGATTTTTTGCCTCTCACCTCTGATGCATGTGAGGAAAGTAGTCCGTGGCTCGGAAAGAAAGTTGTGTCAGTGCTAGTGTGAGATAGCTAGGAAACACATACGTAGGTGTACAGACCGCCGTGATATTACCTGAGCGTTTTGCTGCAATACTAACAAACAAGACTTGCTTTCGTCTTTGTCTAAATTTTGGTATTCATATGAATTTACAGTGGAAACAAGGAAATTTGGGAGGAAAACAAAGTGTTGATTAACCCTGTACTAAACTTTCATGCGTAAAACAAGCATGTTTTGAGAATCCCTTTACTGCTTGCCTGACGCTTTACCACACTATCCCGAGTTTTAACGACACTGAAAGAGAAGGCTTTTGAAAACATTGTGGGAAAAGGAGAAAATGCTGGTTACCAACATTTTCTTCTTTTCCCACAATGTTTTCTAACCTGTCAAAGACATTCATCATCATGTGAGCTACATTTAATTTGTCGTCGGTGAATGCTTTCACTTTGGTCTGGTCCAAAATTTTGTCGATTGGTAAAGGTTGGACTTTGATCGATTGATTGATTGATTGATTGATTGACTGATTGATCGATTGGTGTTTTACGCCGCTTTCAAAGTTATTCAGTCATATCACGGTTACAGCTCAGACATTCATATATGTCCTGGGTTTCAATAGTACCAGGCCAGGGCTCTGAAGTGCCTTGCCCAAGGAAACCAGTGCTTCCAATGAGGCTCGAACCCAGGGCATCCAGGCCACGAGTGCTACACTTTACCACTGAGCCACGCAGGACTTTGATAGCGATTATAAACTTTCTAATCCCATCCATGAAGTAGAGAATTAAAGTGTCAAAGATAAATGCCAGATAGATACATTTGAGAGAGTTTTATGACTTTTGTTTGGTTACGCAATACCGTCTGGTCACGAGACCGAAACTGATCGTCTGCAATGAACGCTTATCTATTCAATTGATCGTTACAATTTTATACCGACTGTGGGCATTTTGCTGTCTGATGAGTAAAGGACTTGAGACCGAGGAGGTGGGGGGGTCGCTGGTTTGAGTCCCTAGCTTGGCAAATATCTTCCCGTATGACTTTCTTTATATAATGTATCATGGAGATGCATTAAACACCCTTTTCCTAGAGTATGGCTCCAATACTTTGGATTTGGACAAGTCCAAATTTTTGTTGTTTGATTAAGAGTACACCATTTACCACACAATCCCGACTTTTAACGACCCCAAGGAAAAAGACTTTTGAAAACATTGTGGGAAAAGGAGAAAATGCTGGTAACCAGCATTTTCTCCTTTTCCCACAATGTTTTCTACCCTGTGAAAGACAAATTTTATGTTTTGAGTAACATTTGTATTGTCGTCTGCAAATACTTCCAATTTGGACAAGTATCAAATTTTGTCGTTTGGCACAGAGTTAACACTTTTAGTGCCGTGTGCGAAAACAAAGGGCTTTCGTGGGCAGCAAAGACCAATTTTTATCCTGTGAACTAACCCTTATCCTGCTAAGCATGTAAGTAAAACTTTCAAGCCGATAGTAAAATCCCGAATAATATTATTCCAAACTTAATTTCTTTGGAGAAAAATATCTCCTAAACGGGCAGTGTAGACCGAAGATCAGACTGCACGTTCTGTGCAGTCTGATCTTGATCTACATTGTACGCAAAAGGTCAGTGAGTCGCGTTTAGCAGCCTAAGGGTTAAACTGCGAGTACACATAGATAGATGCACTGGCGGCCAAGATACGTCTAAAATAATATTTGGCGCGGTGTTACATACAAAACAAATAAACAAATCTTATGAATGATCAGGATTTCACTTTATATCAAGATCGACATAAAACGGTAATAACCATTCCCATAACGTTCACTGCGGCCGGGTATAAAACACAGAGTTTGATGCTTTCATTTTGAAATCTACATCGTCTTCTCGAATGTAAGAGAAATAGAAGCGATGATTTGTAGAATTGGCTGTTTTATTGCAACAATATGATGAGGCACTCATAACGTCCCGTTCCTCTAGTTTGGTATTTTTGTGGCATTTGTCGAAGACAATGCCACTTTGAGTTCAATACGGCATTTTGTGCAAGACCGAAAGAAGTAAACCCACTTAAAATCAATTTTTCTGAGACAAATAAGTGTTTCGATTGCACTCAGATATGAAATTGAAAATGGCGTATTACAATAAATTGGATAAGGGCATCGATTGTGGAAATACTTCCTTTTTATCAAAAATAGCTTGATCCGCTATGGCCTTCTATAGTAGCGATGGTACACACATACCGTGCTTGTTCGTCCCAAAAACCATTTCGTTCCTGGGCTTATTCGTCCCAGGGCTTGTTCGCCCGGACCTGTGTGTCTTACAAGATTGCACCCTTCTCTATCGGATTTCGCATGACTGAATTATAGTTGGTTGACTACTATAGCGAATATTTTGAAACTGTTTCTGTTGTTTATTTTTCAAATTATTTATTCCACACAATGGCTCCCTTGACAAGTGCCACACCAGTGTTTTCAACGCTTTGATTTCTTTACCAATCTGTGAAACCAGTCGTAGATTTTTGCATGGTGTTTTAACGCCGTTTTCAACATCATTTCAGTTATACAGCAGCGGCCAGTGCACCGGCCAGAGCACCTACCCATGCTACCATTGAGTTTCTTTTACCAGTACTTAGCGCGATATTCCTCCCAAAGGTACTAGCTGTGTTTTCAAAACGCGTCTTCTTTCTCAAAAGCAAGCACTCAGAATACAGTGTCATATTTTTCATAACTTTTCACAAAATGTTTGACTGAATAAAATAACTCGAAGTTTACTAATCGTATCATAAAACATAAGACCATCTTATTAGATATTTACGATAACTCTTTGGATATTTACGATAACTCATTGGATATTTACGATAACGCTCTAGATAATCTTACGATAATTCTTTTCATAAGGTGTCAAAGTCTATGTAACGTCGATGTTTGTAAAGGTATTTTTCGCTTTCTTAACTCTCTCACTACTAATGACGACTTGACTACCTTTTGCGGACAGCGTAGATCAAGATCAGACTGCACAGAACGTGCAGTCTGATCTTGATCTATGCTGTCCGCTACTCTATTTTTAAACTATGATGAATGTCGTTTTAAATGGCAGTGGAAATCTATTTTTAGAGCTCAGAAAAAACATGTAATTTCTGGAGTTAGTAGTGAAAGAGTTAAAATGTTGGTGAACAAATGGTAAAAAAAGGTCTTTGTATTTGTCAAATCATGACCGATGCTATCAGTCCTGTTATCTCAATCGTTTAACCCTTATCCTGCTAAATAAGTGAAATGAAAATTTCAATCCGACAGTAAAAAGTCAAATTCTGCTATTTTAAAGGCATTATTTTTTTTTGGGGGGGGGGGGCGACGATATCTTCATTATCGGACAGTGTAGATCCAAGATCAGACTGCACATTTTGTGCAGTCTGATCTTGATCTACACTGTCCGCAAAAGGTCATTGAGTCGCGCTTAGCAGCTTAAAGGTTAATACGCAAATTAAAACTTTGGACTTTTTCGGGAATAGTCGATAGATCAAGAGCGGGTCAAAGATCAGATACTGCACAGAATATGCAGTCTGATCTTTGATCGACACTGGTTGATAATTTGTGAGGTATTCCGATGCAAAAGATAACATTGAATTGCAGCATCTGAAATCTTTTCTACCGACTACAAATGCCCTTTAACCCTTTACCACACAATCCCGAGTATTAACGACCCCCAACAGAAAAGGACTTTTGAAAACATTGTGGGAAAAGGAGAAAATGCTGGTAACCAGCATTTTCTCCTTTTCCTTCAATGTTTTCTACCCTATCAGAAATGGAAACTAATGTTTGAGCTTAATTTAATTTGTCGTCTGCAAATGCTTTCAATTTGGACCAGGCTAAAATGATGTCGTTTGGTATAGTGAGTGAAACCTTTAGTTCTGTACTAGGGTATAAATTTTTAGAATCGTCCAGATAGAACACACAGATCTGCAGACGACAAATAGACTATGGCTCTGACAATAGATTTTTTTTTTAGAAGGGTAGAAGACATTGCTGGAAAAATGAGGAAACGCTGGTTGCTAGCATTTCCTCTTTCTAGCTATAAAGGTTTTAAAACCTTCCGCTACATTGTCTTTGAAAAGAATAGATTGCTTTGTTAAGATAAAAATTTATGTATTGTAATTTTGAGGCGGTGAACACCAGAATTACTTAACCCTTTCCCAAACGACAAATTTTGGACTGGTCCAAATTGAAAGAGTTTGCAGACGACAATTTTAGATTTGATGAAAATGGCAGAAAGGTCTCAAAAAAGGTAGAAAACACTGTGGGAAAAGGAGAAATTGCTCGTTATGAGCAATTTCTCCTTTTCCAACAGTGTTTTCAAAAGACTTGTACTGCAGACACGTGAAAACCAGGGCTTGTTTGGGAAAGGGTTAACAAGATATCGCACAATGTAGATTCAGCACAGATTGCACATTCTGTGCAGTCTGCTCTTGATCTAAACTGTGCGCAAGCGCCTTGACTCTTTATCAAAAGACAAATTCTTAGACTGGTTCAAATTGGAAGCATTTGCACAAGACTGATTAAATGGAACTGAATGATGATCTCTCTCTTTGATAAGGTAGAAAACATTGTGGGAAAAGGAGAAAATGCTGGTAACCAGCATTTTCTCCTTTTCCCACAGTGTTTTCAAAAGACTTCTTCCTCAGGATCGTTAAAACTCGGCATTGTGTGGTACAGGGTTGAGTCTTCATATTTTGCAGCCTAAGGATTAACCGTATAGAGGCTATTTCGGGTTATGATACCGTATCTTGTACATCTTATCAAGATTACGAAAGAAACTTCTCTCTGTGTGGCCCATTGATAACTCTCCGTTTGAAAACGCGCGGCTTTTGAATGTTGGGTGAAAAATATTTAACTCTTTACCAAACGACAAAATTTTTTGCCTTATCAAAATTAAAAGCATTTGCGGACGACAATTTTCAACTGTCACTAAAAACATGACATTTGTCTGTCATAGAGTAGAAAACATTGTGGGAAAAGGAGAAAATGCTGGTTTAACTCTTTACCAAAGGACAAAATTTTTTTGCCTTATCAAAATTAAAAGCATTTGCTGACGACAATTTTTAACTGTCACTGCAAACATGACATTTGTCTGTCATAGAGTAGAAAACATTGTGGGAAAAGGAGAAAATGCTGGTTACCAGCATTTTCTCCTTTTCCCACAATGTTTTCAAAAGGCTTTTTCCTCAAGGTCGTTAAAAGCGAGATTGTGTGGTAAAGGTTGAAAACCCTTTGCTTAACAATCCCGAGTCTAAACGACCCTAAAAAATAGACTTTTTGAAAACCGTTGTGGGAAAAGAATAAAATGCTGGTGTCACAATTATATACTTTGTACATGAAAGTAGATATGAGCCATGCTTTGTGAAAAGGGGATTTGATGCATGGTCAAAACTGTATCGGCTCATGTCAGCCTGCGCAGTCCGCGCAGGCCGACATCCGTCGAAACTTTTTGCAAGTTGACTTCAGTGTAATTTTTTCAAGGACCTTTTTTTTTTTTTCTCGTGATTAAGTCGGTCGTTATACAAAATTGATTTTATGGATCCGCAATTATAGCTATGATGAACTGCTTGGTATAATGCATCACGGGAATGAATAACACCCCTTTTCCTGGAGCATGGCTCATATGTATCAACCCTTTACCACACAATCCCGACTTTTAACGACCCTGTGGAAGAAGCCTTTTGAAAACATTGTGGGAAAAGGAGAAAATGCTGGTAACCAGCATTTTCTCCTTTTCCCACAATGTTTTCTACCCTTTCCCAAAAACTAAATTAGGTTTTTGAGTTACATTTAGTTTGTCGTCTGCAAATACTCTCAATTTGGACAAGTCTAAAAATTTGTCGTTAGGTAAAGAGTTCACACCCCTATCAAACAATTCCTTTTTTTTTTAACTAACCTGATGAAAAAGGCTTTTGAAAATATTTTTTTCCGCGATGTTTTCCTCTCTTTTACAGACGATTTCATTATTTAAGCCATAGTTTATATGTCGTCTGCAAATGCTTTCAATTTGGACATGTATATAACTTTGCCGTATGGTCATAAAAGATTGATTGATTGATTGATTAATTGATTGATTGATTGATTGATTGATTGATTGATTGACGGATGGATGGATGGATGGATGGATGGATAACATTAATTAATGGTGTTCAACATTAATTCAGCCATATGGCGGCCTGTGCATCTATCCATACTTTCCTGGAGTTCCTTTTATGAGTACCTCGCACAATATTCTTCCCAAGCCACTGGCTGCTTTCCCACATAACCATCACGCAGACAATGATCAGCGTGAGAAGGCAATAAATCCGGCCAGAAAGGCTAATAGACCTTTGGCGCTTATTTCTTTGAGTTTTAACCCTCGTCCTGCTAAATAAAAGAAATGAAACTTTTAAGCCTGAGGTAAAAAGCCAAATTTTCTTATTTCAAACATATTTTTGGAGCAAAGATATCTCCTTATCGGACACGTTTTGTGCAGTCTGATCTTGATCTACACTGTCCTCAAAAGGTCAGAGAGTCGCTCTTCGCAGCCTACGAGTTATTGCTTCTAAGTATGTGAGTTTAAGTACATGTATTTGATCAGCGTCAAAACCTTAATAAATCTTTAAGTACCAATGAAGACGACTGAACTAGCTTCTATGGCCAGAGTAGATCAAAGATCGGACTGCACAGACTGTTGAGTCTGATCTTCGATCTACAACATTCGCCGACTGCCTGGTGGTAGATATACGGTCCAAAATCATCTTTCGTAGCAGCAGATCTGTTTTTTAAGACCTCGAAAAAAAAAAAAGAGTTGGCAGAATAAAAGTTAAAGTAAAACCAACTTAACGTTTAGTTCTATATTGCAGAACGAGTTAGTGGTAAATTGTCTACACTTGTCTTTTATACTTTCTCGTAAATTACATACTTTCCCTGACAAAAGAAAAAAAATATCGAGCCTTGCTGTGTAAAAAGGGAGTTTAATGCATCTACAAAAAGTATATACCCAGGTCAGCCTGTGCAGTCCACGCAAGCTAACCTGGGTCGAAACCTTTTGTTATGGGTCAATTTTGTAAATGTTAAAAGAATAGTCTACCTCATAATTCAATCGGTTTAACCCTTTCCCAGACGACAAATTTTGGGCAGGTCCAAATTGAAAGAATTTGCAGACGACAATTTTAGATTTGATGAAAATGGCAGAAAGGTCTCAAAAAGGTAGAAAACACTGTGGGAAAAGGAGAAATTGCTCGTTACGAGCAATTTCTCCTTTTCCCACAGTGTTTTCAAAAGACTTGTACTGCAGACACGTGAAAACCAGGGCTTGTTTGGGAAAGGTTTAATTTTAGCAGTACCGTCCCATACGAATTTACAAAGTGTGTCGTTTAATCGTTTCATAAATTCATTCGTTGGTGACGGTGAACCGATAAATAGGTGTATAAGTATAGGTAATAAAAGGTTTTTGACTACAGTTATTTTTCCAATAGGTGTTAATTTTTCTTCTTTTCCAATAAGCAATACTGTTATTAATGTTTTTTAATTAATGTTCAAAATTAAGTCTTATCCTTTTTGTCTAGATCAACATGGAACTCGATTCCCAGAAGTTTAAACTGTGTTTCTCCCCATGATAATTTCCATTTTGTCTTGCTAGATCTTGTACTATATTTCATACTGCCAATCCAGTTTTGTTTTGTAGACAAAATAGATTTTCCGGATTACTTGCTTGGTATATTGCGTCCCGGAAAGGCATTACACTACTTTTTCACAGAGCATCTTCAATGTTATATAATTATCAGAGCATTTTGCATTAAGGATCGGGAAATAATAATGGTAAAAAGATAGATACAGAATAATAGCTCCTACAGCAGATTTTATGCAGTCTGTTTCTTAACCCTTTACCTGCAAATGTTAACCCTTACGCTGCTGTATAAATGAAACGAAAATTTATACACATTAGTATAAGCCCAAACATTGCGTTTTATTCACCTATACTATGCTTTTTCGAAAACAGGTCTAAAATAAGCTTTAGAAATAGAGAAATAGATTGGTATCACAATATATAAATAGAAATCAATACTCATAAACATCATCGAGGTGCATAGACCAAGATGAATATACAAGAAGTTGTGTGTTGGTCTTGATCCATGCAGGTCGAAAACTGTGAGAAACTGCTGCACCCAAGCGTGATTTCCGCAAATACAATATATAGTTATTTATTCAGTGTCTGTTATTGTTACATGTATGTACATGCTATTCTTATATTTTTGTATAAGCTTTGTAATGACGATGAACATAGTTCAAGTCATTTTGAAATAAAGTTCTGTTCTGTTCTGTTCTGTTCTGTTTTCAAAGTTGATTTCATCGGCAAGAAAATACCGTATCGGACAGTGTAGATCAAAGATCAGACTGCACGTTTCGTGCAGTCTGATCTTGATCTGCACTGTCCGCTTAAGGTCAGTGAGTCGCGCTTAGCAGTTTGAGGGTTGATTGAAACTTTTCAGCCAATACTAGAAATCCCCAAATATTGTAATTTCGAAGTTATTTTTTAGGGGAAAATATTTTTTATCGGACAGTGTAGATCTAAGATCAGACTGCACGTTCTGTGCAGTCAGATCTTGATCCACACTGGCCGCAAAAGCGCCTTGAGTGTCGCTTGGCAGCCTAAGGGTTAATTCAGGCTCGTTTCAATACACCTTAATCAGGGTCCGTATTCACCAACCATTCTCAAGACTCAAAAGCATTCTTAATCTCCAAGATTTTCCAAATTTGAAAGTAACACAACTTCTGATTGGCTAAACCAAATGGTTTAGCCAATCAGAAGTTGTGTTACTTTCAAATTTGGAAAATTCTGGAGAATAAGACTAAGAACATTCTTGAGAATGGTTGGTGAATACGGACCCAGAGCTTGGCACTTGCCAAACAACGTAAATCAATCGGTAACCATGATACAGGACTGAGTAATCCAGGGATCGTGTTTTCGGACCCCATCTCTGCCGCACTTTTTCCGAGGACTGATGATAGTCATTGCGACAAGATTCATTCCTCTCTCACCGCTGATCATTTTTTTTTTTTTTCGACGATGGTTATGTGGGAAAACAGCCAGTAGCTTCCAAAATATTGCTCGAAGTTCTGTTAAAAGACACGTCAGGAAAACATGAAAAGATGCACTGGCTCTAGTGACACTGTTGATATATAATGTTGGGAATGGCGTTAAATTCTAATTAACCCATTACCACACAATCCCAACTTTTAACGACTCTAAAGGTACAGTCTTTTGAAACCATTGTGGGAAAAGGAGAAAATGCTGATAACCAGCATTTTCTCCTTTTTCCCACAATGTTTTCTACCTTTCCCATAATAAATTTCAAATTTTCAGTCACATTTATTTTGCCGTCTGCAACTGCTTTCAATTTGGACCAGTCTAAAAATTTTGTCGTTTGGTAAAGAGTTAAACAACCAAACAATTTATTTTGGTCCAGTGGAGTAAATACGAGTAATGCTCTGGCAAAAGGGGGTTTAATGCATCTCTGTGACGCATTATATATACCAAGTGAGTCATCACATGCATTTTGTCTAACAACCGACTGACTCATGAAGATAGAATGGTCCTCGGACATGCAGAATATTTTATCAAAGTAAAACGTTTCGACTCGGGACTGCACAGGCTGACTTGGATCGATATCTTTTGCAGATTCATTAAAACCCCTTTTCATAGAGCATGATCCGTATTAATTTTAGTTGAGAATCACTGGGCCTGTATTCACCAACCATTCTTAAGAATATTCTTGGTCTTGTTCTCCAAAATTTTCCAAATTTGAAAGTAACACACCCTCTGATTGGCTAAACCATTTGGTTTAGCCAATCAGAAGTTGTGTTACTTTCAAACTTGGAAAATCTTGAAGAATAAGTCTAAGAACGTTCTTAAGAATGGTTGGTGAATACTGACCCTGCTCTGTTCTGTCCAAAAGTTCGGAGTTTATTTGAAATCTCTAAACTATCTGTACAGGACTAAGACTTAGAATTAATGTTCGTCACTGTTTTTGCAACTTTGTATAAACTGCGGACTATGTGCATCAAGATCAGACCGGATCTAAGTTACAGACTGATCTTGATTTCATAATGTCCGATAATTATCAGGTAATTCTTGACGACGCCTCATCTTCAAACAAAACCAATCCAACTGCATCTTCTAAGCAGTATGAAGGTAAAACGTCCGAAGATAAATTTTGAATACTTTCTTACACTCTGAGTTCTTTTTCATCACTTGAGTTGCTTATTGCGGACAGTGTAGATCAAGACCTGACTGTACAAAATGTGCTGTATGATCCTGGATCTGCACTCTCCGCTATATTGAGATCGTCTGGCTAAAAACGACTTTAACCCTTTACCAAACGACAAACTTTTACATTTGTCCAAATTCAAAGCATTTGCAGACGAAAAAATAAATGTGACTCAAAAATTGAAATTTGTTTTCAAAAGGGTAGAAAACATTGTGGGAAAAGGAGAAAATGCTGGTTACCAGCATTTTCTCCTTTTCCCACAATGTTTTCAAAAGGCTTTTCTGTACAGGGTCGTTAAAACCCGGGATTGTGTGGTAAAAGGTTAATAATGTACTCCTTGGGTCCACGTTTTCCCGAAAGTCAAGGTTGGTTAAGTTAACCATCAAAAATTCAGACCTTTTCATATTCAAAGTTGTTCAGAGGACAAATTTAGAGTGGCTAAAAGGACAAAAGGATGACTTGTCTAAGACAGGGTGGAAAACATTGAAGGAAAAAGATAAAATGCTGGTTACCAGCATGTATTATGCCGTTTATTCATTATTGACTGATTAGGATGCAGTAAACTTATTAACCCTTTGCCACACAATCCCGACTTTTAACGACCCTGAGAAAGAAACCTTTTGAAAACATTGTGGGGAAAAGGAGAAAATGCTGGTAACCAGCATTTTCTCCTTTTCCCACAAAGTTTTCTACCCTATCAAGAAATCGTCAATTTAGCAACATTTAATTTGTCGTCTGCAAATGCTTTCAATTTGGTTCAGTCCCAAAGTGTGTCGTTTGGTAAAGAGTTAACCAAATCTAGGAATGCAATATGTACGAATATAGTATTCAAACAGAAGAAAATGCTCGGATACCGCACTTCCAAATCTCTTTTTGACGAAGTATCTCCCTGACATAAAATCGGACAGTGTAGGTCAAAACGAGACTGCAGGTTCCTTGCGGTCTTGTCTTTATGTTGGCTGTCTACAAATCCATTGAAGTCTCTCTTTGTATTCATTTAATATACATGCATTTATCATTTTGAGAGTAAGTATGTCAAAGCAGACCTCCAGATACGAGGGAGTGATAGTATTCTATCTAAATTCATTATTTCTCTTCCAAACCCTATGTTGTGGGTACTCGTTAGAATCGTCTCGATGAGACGATTCTAATGAGTACCCATAGCATAGGGTTTAGTGGAGAGTGGTTAATATTTTCAATTTTGAAATCAAAATCACTCCCTCTATCTGTAGCTCTGTAATAAAGGGTTAATTGAAATAACTTTATATTATAGAAATCCTGTATTCACACTTACCTATCTTTAACCACTTCATGTTGGGGTTTCCACCAATTTTCCAACAAGTTCAATCCTTATAAAATTTCTATAATCCACTCCGATGTTGCCAGGGGCTTAAACGCTCAAATTCAAATGTCTGAATCACTGAAATTCGCCCTTTTTATATAGTGCCATGCATTCCAAGAACTGCTAAGTCAATTAACAAAAAAATAATTCAAGAAAACAAGAAAAGTGATTAACCTTTTTTTATCTTCGTGTTCAACTTTAAATTATTGGTCTACCCATGCACGCGCTTAATGATGGATATCATAACACGGTAACTTTTCCTGTTGGATTCTTAAGTACCGGTAAAATACCGGTAAAAAATGTAACTAATTACTCGAG
Organism: Tridacna gigas; assembly: GCA_945859785.2. Taxonomy (NCBI): domain Eukaryota; kingdom Metazoa; phylum Mollusca; class Bivalvia; order Cardiida; family Cardiidae; genus Tridacna; species Tridacna gigas. Next base: position 8,976,813 of record OX244034.2, on the reverse strand, counting down.
TAAAAATTGAAAACAACTGGTCTCATTCGTTTGAACAACCCCAGTAGACTCTATTAAGATATAAAAGATAAAGTTATTTTTTATGTTAAGTGTCTATCCTCGCCACTTCTGTTTGTTATGTCACTCGTTTTAATCTTCAGAGTCCATTTTTTCCCACAATAATTTATTCCAACGTAATGGTGCGTACTCCCCACATCTTTTAAATCTTTCCGCGTTTTCTCGGCGAAAACTTTATACCTCCCCCACCGTTCTACCTCGCAAGTCTACACGCCGGTTCGTTATCGCTATTCAAGCGAAGATCCTCGACCATATCGCTTAACTCTTTCACTACTGATGACGACATTAGTACCTTTTGCAAATGGTGTAGATCAAGATCAGACTGCACAGAACGTGCAGTCTGATCTTCGATATACACCATCCGCTACCAGATGCTAGACTATGATTCAATTCATATTCAATAGCAGTGGAAATCTTCTTTTAGACTTCTAAAAAAAGCGGAATTTCTTGAGCTAGTAGTGAAAGAGTTAATACCCAAAGAGATAACCCGAGTTTTAACCACCCTAAGACAGAGAGCTTTTGCAAATATTGTAGGAAAAGGAGAAAATGCTGGTAACCCATCTTTTTATCCTTTTCCCACAGTTTTCTGATTTTTGGGGTTTTTTTTTTTAGTTACATTTTGTATGTACGCGTAGTCTGCAAATGCTTTCAATCTGGACAGTTTTCTTTTTTTTTTTCGTTTGCTTAAGAGGTAACGCCCAGAGAGCTATATAGTTTTTCTGTCAGAAAATATTGATCAAAATCAGATTGTTCTTTGCGGACAGTCACGGTGAATCAAGATCAGACTGCACATTCTATGCAGTCTGATCCTTGATCCGCAATGTCTTAGACTGCTAAGCGCGACTCAAATACCTTCAGCGGACAGCGTAGATCAAGATCAGACTGCACAGAATGTGCAGTCTGATCTTGATCTACACTGTCCGATAAGGAGATGTCTTTTACTTACAAAAATACATATACAAGAGCAGAATTTGGGTTCTTACCTTCGGCTTGAAAGTTTCATTTCACCTATTTAGCAGGTTAGGGGTTAATACCTAGAGAGATAACCGAGTTTAACGACCCTAAGAAAGAAAGCTTTTGCAAACATTGTAGGAAAAGGAGAAAATGCTGTATACATTGGACTTGTAGTATACTTTCAATTTGGGCAGTTCTAATCTATTTTTGTTCGTTTGGTTAAGAGTTAACGCCCAGAGAGCTAAGCCAACTTATTGGTTTTTTTTCCATAAAATATCGATCAAAATCAGATTGTTCTTTGCGGACAGTCACGGTAGATCAAGATCAGACTGCACAGAACGTTTCTTGATTCCAGTCCGTTCATTTTTTTCCTTTTCTATCATTATGACATTTCTTCTTCCTCTTCTTCATCTTCTTCTTCCCTTGACCAATGATTGTGATCAGACCTCCAAATAAAAAGGAGTGATAGTATTCTTAATCCATTATTTCTCTTCCAGACCCTATGTTGTGGGTACTCATTAGAATCGTCTCGAGACGATTCTAATGAGTACCCACAACATAGAGTTTCGTGGAGAGCGATTAATATTTTCAATTTTGAAATCAAAATCACACCCTCTATCTGGAGCTCTGATTGCGATGTTTGACATGGTTGATATGTTCTGGGTTCGATTACTCCTAATGTCGCTGGTGGTCTGGCAATATCTTCCGGCGATAATTCTAGGCAAGTACCGGTTTAGAACTGCTGACACCCAGCAACTGTACGAATATTTTCGCCCTTTCCAAAGAAAAATTACCCCTTTTAGCTGCCATATATTTAATTTGTCGTCTCCAAGTGCTGTCAATTTGGACAAGTCTAAAGTTTTGTTATCTGGTAAATTATTTATTTCTATGTAGAATTGTTTACTTCTTGTATTTTTGTATTGGAACGATGAACTGCTATGTTGTTCGGGTTCTACAGAGAAACGTTCTGTTCTTATTTATTTTTTATAAGAATTCATAGAGAAGCATGAAAGAAATTTCAAATTTAAATAAATTTACTCGAATTGTAACATGTATAATCCTATAATGATTAATGCATTACGATGCAAGAGTATTTGCTTCACGCTTTAGCACACGACAAAATTTTCGACTTGACCAAATTGAAAGCATTTGCAGACGACAAAATAAATGCAACTCAAATGATGATTTCTGCCTTTGATACGAAAGAAAACATAGTGAGAAAAGGAGAAAATGCTGGTTACCAGCATTTTCTCCTTTTCCCACAATGTTTTCAAAAGACTTCTTCTTCAGGGTCGTTAAAACTCGGGGTTTGTGTGGCAAAGGGTTAAATGTAAAGAAAACAGAATTATATTTCTCGTTAAAGCGATTTACATCATTATTTGTTTCAAAACAAGTATTATCTACGATTTATATTCATAATGTAGATAATACTTTGATGTTTTCAAAAACATGTGGAATCAATTAATCGCATTAAAGTCTAATTAAAGAATGTAATCTCCACCCTGATTTTGTTTTGTTTTTGTTAGGCTTTGTTAAGTTTTATCTGTCTGTCTGAGTGCCGGCCCGCCGGCCCGCCGGCCCGCCCGTCTTTTTTTCTTTCTGTCTGTCTGTCTGACTGTCTTCCATTCCTTCCTTCCTTCCTTCCTTCCTTCCTTCCTTCCTTCCTTCCTTCCTTCCTTCCTTCCTTCCTTCCTTCCTTCCTTCATTCATTCATTCCACTTTTCCCTTTTCTCTTTTTTTCTTGTCTTTCTTTCTTTCTTTCTTTCTTTCTTTCTTTCCTTCCTTCTTTCTTTTTTCTTTCTTTCTTTCTTTCTTTCTTTCTTTCCTTCCTTCCTTCCTTCCTTCCTTCCTTCCTTCCTTCATTCATTCATTCTTTCTTTCTTTCTTTTTCTTTCTTTCTTTCCTTCCGAAACTTTTTGCCAATACAGTGTTTGAACAAGCCTGAGGATGGACGCTTTTAAAAGCATTGAGGGTAAAGGAGAAAATGCAGCTAATCCAGCTGCTAACCAGCCTCCTTTTCCTACATTTTCTTCCCATTTATTTAAAGACAGATCCCATCATCTGAGCCAAATTTAATCTGTTGTTTGCAAATGAGCCATGCCCTGTGAAAAGGGGACTTAATGCATCCGCAAAAAGTTTCGACCGAGGTCAGCCTGCGCAGTCCGCGCAGGCTGACCTGGCCCGAAAGATTTTGCTATTGGTTAATTTTTTCTGCATGTCCAATGACCAGTCTACCTCATGATTCAGTCGGTTGTTAGACAAAATGGATTTTATGGAGCCAGGATCAGGTGATGACTTGCTTGGCATCATGCATCATGTGATGCATTAAGCCCCTAATTTGCCAGATCGAGGCTCAAATGTTTTCAATTTGTGCAAGTTTAACATTTCGTTGTGTGGTAAAGGGTTGTAACTATGTAAGCTGAACCCATGAAGCAGAGAAGCTATCTTTTTTATTCTTGTAATAACTTGAGACGCCAGTATTATTTGATTCATGCTCTGTGAAAAAGGAGTTAAATGCATTAGCGAAGAGTATCGACTCAGGTCAGCCTGTACAGTCCAGCCTATTCCCTTTCCTCGAGCCAGGTAGCTCAGCTGATAATGTACAGTACCCGAAACCAAGGGGTCACTGGGTCCGGTTTTCCCATCCTGGTAAATTCATTCCGATGATGTGATCACGGGATTCATTCCTCTCTCACCGCGGCACATTATGTCTATGATGTACTGTACTAGGTAAGTAACCTCGAGGGAAGCATGGACAGAAGTTCTAGCCGCCCCGATATAACTGAAATAATGTTGAAAACACCGTTAAACACCAACCAAACAAAACAAAGTTAAAAGCTTTTGCAGACAGTGTAGACCATAAACACTGATCAGACTGCGCAGAATGTGTTGTTCCGAATCTAGGTTGCCTGATGAAAATCGTCAAGAGTTTTCCGACAGAAAGAATTTTGAAATTATAATATGAACCATGCTCTGACAAAAGAGGGCTTAATGCATCTCCGTGAAGCATTGTACCGATCAAGCCGTCACATAATCATGGATCCATAATAGCCACTTTGTTTAAACAACCGACTGAATCATGAGGTAGACTGGTCCTTTCAAATACAGAAAATTGACCAATAGCGAAAAGTTTCGGCCCAGGTCAGCCTGCGCGGACTGCGCAGGCCGCCCTGGGCCGATACTTTTCGCAGATGCATTAAGTCCCCTTCTAACAGAGCATGGCTTATATATTGTTCTTGTCTCTATCTCCTGGAAATTTTTATTACCTCGGTTGTTTTCGAAGAAAACGTCGAGGTATTGTCGTATTCCTGTCGTCTGCGTCTGCGCCTCGAAAAATCTTTGGCACACTATATCTCTGTCATTACTGAAGATATTACTTTAACGTAAGACTAGTTGTTAACTAGCAAAAGGGCAGCCCATATAACAAGGACAGGTAGCCACCAAAGTATTATTACCACAGTTATGCCCCCTTTTTCGACTTAGATTTTTTTACTGAAAATCACGCAACCGCAGACGAGCATTGGCACCCACATTCGGTGCTCTCGTTTTTATTTATTACAGGACCTACAGTCTTAGATTCAAACCATCCGATATGGGGAGATTTGTCCTGCAAAAAGGGCTTTGAATCGATTTTTTTTTTTTTATTCTAGACAGTAAAGTTCTTATGTGATTCAATTAGCAGTTTAAGTTGTTTTAAGTTTGAGATAATTTTGATTTTTCTTTTTTCAAAAGCAAGTTTTGTAAACTTATGAAGATTAAACAATACGTCGTAATTATTACTTCTCATTAAATACATAAATTATTGCATATTTGGTCTGACTGTATAGTAATTTCTAATAAGCTTTTCGCGTAATCCTAAAAAATGCCGTTCAATAAAATAATGAAATAACAAGCCGAAAACTGAGAACTATTTTCTTCATTGTAAGCCTTGACTAGTAGAAGATAGCCTTGGTTCCAGCCCGATCATTTTTCCTTTTATACATTCGGTCGTTACTTGTCAAAAATGAAGCGATTTAACCATTTTGCCACCGATCTGTATGGAACGTGAAAGGAGACCGCCATAAGGAAGGATTGAAAGACTATTACCGCCAGGACCCAGGTTAAGTAGAAGGCTGTAAATGAATGTAACTGTAAGCACTGCGCTTTCTTCGGAAAGATATTTTCCATGGCTTTTCTCCTCCCCTTTATGACATTGGCCACGCCCCTTGACCGAGCGATAACCAATACATTGTACACTCTTTTCATCATTCATGCATCCCGAGTAAGATGGCGAGAAACGGTTCCATGGGCTTTAGATGCTATCATGCTATCATGTCTTATTTAGTGATTAGAAATCTTTAACCCATGATCAAACAATCACTTTTTACAATCCTGAGGAAGAAGTCTTTGGAAACATCGTGGGGAAAAGATTGATTGATTGTGTGGTATGAAACGCCGTTTTCAACATTATTTCAGTTATATCGCGGCGGCCAGTGCACTTATCCATGCTTTGCTGGAGTTTCTTTTACCAGTACTCCGACCAGTACTCTTTCCAAGCCACTGGCTGCTTTCCCACATAACCATCGTCGAAACAATGATCAGCGGTGAGAGAGGAATGAATCCTGCCGCGATGTGGGAAAAGGAGAAAATGCCGGTAAATAGCATTTTCTCCTTTACCCACAATGCTTTCTATTCTAAAAAAAAAAAAAAAAACAAAGGCTCGTCATGTAAGCCACACGTACTTTTTCGTTTGGAAATGCTTACAAAATGAATAAGTTTAATTTTTTTCGATATAGGAAAAGGAGAAAACGCTGAAAACCAATATTTTCATCATTTTCCCACTATGGTTCCACAGTCTATATACAATTTTCATCATAAAGCCATATGTACTCTGTCGGCTGGATTTGATAAAATGCCTTAGATTTCCACAATGTTTTCACAAATACAAAATAAACATAAAATATGGAAGATTTTGACAAGGCTGAAGAAAAACAGGCAATCATGTTAGCTAAGCATACATGGTCGACTGCCATCTGGTGGCATAGTCATGGTTCCTTCGAAACTTTTAACAATTATCCTGCCAAGTAAAAGAAATGAAACTTTGAAACCGATAGTTTAAAAGTCAAATTTTCCTATTTCAAATGTATTTTTAGGAGGACAGATATCTCCTTCTCGGACAGTGTAGATCCAAGGTCAGACTGCACGTTCTGTGCAGTCTGATCTTGATCTACACTGTCCGCAAAAGGTCAGTGAGTCGCACTTAGCAGCCTAAGAGTTAATAAAGATGGCCGAAAGAAGTGTTCTACTTGTGCGATCTCTGCCATCAATATAACTGTAGTATCATCATCATCATCGCCGTCGTCATCACCATCATTATCATCATCATCGCCGTCGTCACCATCATCATTATCATCATCATCATTAGCAGCAGCAATATCTCGTTTCCTCTCTTACTCTCATTTTCTTAACCGTACTTCGGTGCCTTTCAACTTCATCGTCTTGCCTTTTTCCAGCTACCTTCCTTTCAAATGGCCCTTTTCATCGTGGGAAATCCCCTAAACTCTAAACCTGCTAGAAAAATGAAATGAAAATTTCAAGCCAAAAGTAGATTTCCAAATATAGCGCTTTAAATGTTCTTTTAGCAGAAAAATACCACGCCGTAACAGGCAGTGTAGGTCCAGGATCAGATTACACACTGTGCAGTTTAATCTTGACTCTACACTGTCAGCAAAAGCGCATAGAGTCGCCTTATCATCCCAAGGATTAACCCGAACAACACAGCTTAACGTTATTTTAACTCTTTACCAAACGACAAAATTTCAGACTGGTCCAAATTGAAAGCATTTGCAGACGACAAAATAAATGTAACTGAAAAACTGAAATTTGTTTTTGGAAAGGGTAGAAAACATTGTGGGAAAAGGAGAAAATGGTGGTTACCAGCATTTTCTCCTTTTCCCACCATGTTTTCAAAAGGCTTCTTTCACAGGGTCGTTAAAAGTCGGGATTGTGTGGTAAAGGGAACGACCCTGTGAAAGAAGCCTTTTAAAAACATTGTGGGAAAAGGAGAAAATGCTGGTTACCAGCATTTTCTCCTTTTCCCACAATGTTTTCAAAAGGCTTCTTTCACAGGGTCGTTAAAAGTCGGGATTGTGTGGTGAAGGGTTAATACATATGAGCCATGCTCCAGGAAAAGGGGTGTTATTCATTCCCGTGATGCATTATACCAAGCAGTTCATCATAGCTATAATTGCGGATCCATAAAATCAATTTTGTATAACGACCGACTTAATCACAAGAAAAAATGGTCCTTGAAAATTCAGAAAAAATTACAAAGTCAATTTGCAAAAAGTTTCGACGGATGTCAGCCTGCGTGGACTGCGCAGGCTGACATGAGCCGATACGGTTTTGACGATGCATCCAATACCCTTTTCACAAAGCATGGCTTATATCTACTGTCATGTACAAAGTATATAATTGTGACACCTGGAAAGAAGATAAAAATGTTCGGAAAGAAAACGTAATTACAGAACTATGCTCGCCATTTTTTTCTTCCGACATTTTTTGCAAATAACTCAATCCTGTTAACCCTTTACCACCGACGATCCCGAATTCAAACGACCCTGACAGGGAAGGCTTTTGAAAACATTGTGGGAAAAGGAAAAAATGCTGGTAACCAGCATTTTCTCCTTTTCCCACAATGTTTTCTACCATACCACAGACAAATACCATAGTTTAGCTAAATCTAATTTGTCGTCTGCGAATAATACAAAACACAGACGAGTCTAAAATTTTCGTCGTCCTGTTAAGGGTCAGACAGGTGTGACATTAGCTGAAATTCCATTGTTATATTTCTTTCTCTGCATTTCGCTCTGTTCAGCTGTTAGTCGCTCACCTGCACTCAGGAAACTTATCAGTTTTTATACGAAAAGACAGTTTTTGCAGAAAGTTTTGCAAGACCTCCAAAGTGATGTTATAATTTGTTGCTTGTAAATCAACATCCATTAGCCGTTTGGAATGTCATCGGATGGTAGCTGCGCAGAGTAGCTGTTAAGTGCAATACCTCTTAGTTTGTAGATAGAGCCCAGTAGCTATGTCGATAGCGCCCAGGGCTTGAAACGAGGGTTCGCAAGTTCGAATCTCTTTTTTTCCAGTGTCTCTCCGAGGATTAATGAGTCATTGTGATAGGATTGATTCTTCTCTCACCGCTGATCCACGATGGTTATGTGGGAAAGTAGTCAGTGGTTTAAGAAAAATATTGTGCGAGGTACCGGTGCAAGTAACTTCCAGAGAAACCATAGATAAGTGCATTGGTCGCTCGATTTAATTGAATTAGTTTTGAATAGCCCTTTCAGTCACAATCACGACTTTTAACGGCCTGAGAAAAAAAAAAGCTTTTGAAAACATTGTGGGAAAATGAGAAAATGCTGGTAATCAGCATTTTCTCTTTTTTTCCCACAATGTGTTTTGCCCTTTATAGGAAAAATTTCATCATTTGCATCACATTTAATTTGTCATCAGCAGATACTTTCAATTTGGAAAAGTCTAGACTTTTGTCTTGTGGTAAAGGAATAGTGCGTCAAACATATAAACAAACAATTTGTTGGTGACAAATTCAGTGTTACAACACGAACCAAAGGCACACATCACATCGTGTATCACATCGTGTATCACATCATGTATCACATCGTGGCGTCTCATACTAGTATTACCACTTGCCTTTTGGCGGTAGTCATATCTCTATTTTTCCAAAAGTATCTTAAAGCTGAAAATTACTGCCTGATCTTGACCATTCAAGTCTGCAAAGGAGCTGAAATTGTCTCTAAAATTCTAAAGCTATTTGTTATAGCAATAGAACAAATCATGGCATAAGTGACAATGGGCAACAGTTGCTTAGCGTCGGCCTGTAACATCGGAGGTTCCGCGTATGAATCCCGAGACGAGTGGGGGTCAATCTTTGGAGCTACCCACTTCATGGTGTAAGTTCTGGTTAAGGTTTCTCGGGAAGTTGTCTTGATAAATAGAGATAGGTTTCAGTTTCGCAACGCCTGACTGGTCACGTCATGAATATTTAGTGTAGGCAGAAACTAACTGCGGGAACTTTTTTCACGATCGAAAAATACAATGTAGATAATGCTTAACAAGTATAAAATACTGCGGAAAAACACATTCTCCTCACTTAAAGATCAATTTAATGTACAGATTACGCAGTCTGATCATTGATCTACATGGTGCAATACTATGAGATTTTTTTTTCTAGAAAGTTTAAATAATAACGCATTTATACGATGACATAATCCGCAAATTGCCTCATGCTGTGTGTTTTTCCCCCGAATTACTGGTATCTAGTCGAGCAAAATGCCACCTTTGATCTCTTGTTTTCTGGGTTCCCTCCCACATGATTAAAAACACGTTTCTGTTTCTTTTAACCCTTTACCCAACATGCCATGTTTTAACGATCTAGAGACGGAAGACGTTGAAAACCTTGCTGGAAAAGGAGAAGATGCTCTGAACAAGCATTTCTTTGCTTTTCCAACAATGTTTTATATTCTCTCTAAGACAACTACCATCACTTGAGGAGCAAGATTTAACTTTTTCGTCTTCAAATGAGCCATGCTCTGTGAAAAGGGAGCTTAGTGCATCTGCAAAGAAAAAAAAAAGTATCGACCCATGTCAGCCTGCGCAGTCCGCGCAGGCTGACACGGGAAGAAACTTTTTGCTATTTGTAAATTTTCTGCTCGTCTAAGGACCATTCTACCTCATCATTTTGTCGGTTGTTCGACTAAATCGATTTTTAGGAATCATAATTATGTGAAGGCTTGCTTGGTAAAGTACGTCACGGAGATGCTTTAAGCCCCCTTTTTTGCCAGTGCATGGCTCAAACGTTTTCAGTCTGGGCACGTCTAGAATTTGTGTCATATGTATTAAACCTTTACCACACAATCCCGACTTTTATCGACCCTGAAGAAAAAGCCTTTTGAAAACATTGTGGGAAAAGGAGAAAATGCTGGTAACCAGCATTTTCTCCTTTTTCCACCATGTTTTTTACCCAATCAAAGCCAGAAATCATCATTTGGGCTACTTTTTATGTGTCGTCTGCAAATGCTTTCAATTTGGACAAGCCTAAAATATTGTCGTCTGGTAAAGAGTTAAAGCGTAAAAAAAATAAGTACATCTATAAGGGTTTGAATTCGTATTAAATATGTTTTATGTTGCATTTTGTTTCACGTGTTGTTTTTGTTACAATCTGTTGTGATCAAGATTAGGCACACACAAGGTCAAAAGGTTTCCCCACCCAGCTTGAAATCACACAGCACCTTGCGGGGTTAACCTTTCGCCAAATCGTTCCTTGTTTTTGACGAATCCAATAAAGAAAGCTTTAGAAAACATTGTGACGGTAAAATTTAAGAAAATCACAATTTGATAGCATTTGTAGTTGTTCTGGAAATGGTAGAAAAACCTTGTGGGAAAAGGAGAAATTTCTCCGTTTTTCCCACAATGTTTTCAATGCTTTAAACCTTTACCAAACAATTCCGCATATTTTTACGTCCCTAAGGGACCAGCATTCTCTCCTTTTCCCACAATGTTTTCTACCCTGTCAAAAAAACCTTAAGTTCAATTGTACCACTTTCAAATTTGTCGTCTGCAGATGCTTTCAATTTGGAAGGGACTAAAAATTGTCGTTTGGGAAAGGGTTAAATTACGAATGCCATTACTTTAGACATGAAATCTGCAATGTTTTCAAATTGGACAAGTCATAAATTTTGTCGAGTGTCCAATCATGTTCTGTGGGCTATCATGGTATCAGATTTCATCAAGTGCCCTTTACCACACAGTCCAGAGTTCTAACGACTGTAAGCCAGAAAGCTTTTGAAAACATTGTGGGAGAAGGATAAAATGCTGGTAACCAGCATTTTCTCCTTTTCCCACAATGTTTTCTAAACCTTTCTTTATCGGAGTCTGAAAATTAAAGGATTGATTGGCAAAGGGTTAATGATTCTATTAAAATTGTCGTCAGCAAATGCTTTCAATTTGGACAAGGCTAAAATTTTGTTACTGGTAAACGGTGATTTCATAACAGAAGGCAGTAATAGAGAGGCGATGATTGTAGACCAAGACCAGACTGCATCTTTGTGTGGGCTAGTCTTGCTCTCTACTGACTATAAAATTCATCTTTAAAGAGGGCCATTCTTGAGTTATTTCCCTTGATTTCTCTCCAGTGCTACATTGGTCTTGAAAAGGGGATTACTTGGATTTTATCTTTGACTTTATTGCACTACGCAAATATTTTCTTGAGGCAATATCTCAGCTAAATCTGGTAAGATTGTTTAACAAATCGATATATACACATTTCCCTAATGATTGAAAACATGATTAGCTTTAATATTATATTCGGATCTTACATATAATCATAAATCAGTTATAATTATCGCAACATCAAGGACCAATCTGTGATTTGGTTACCTTTAGTCTTTATCTGGCAAGGGAGATAAACTGGCTTAAAGGAATGGCCCTCATCGCGAATCGCAGAATGTGGGGTAGAAAATTTTACCCTTTACCAAACAATGTCGTATCTTAACGACCCTCGAAGGAAATACCCCTTGAAATAGATAACTGTCCCCGAAGGCGGTTTTAGTTTTTGATTGGTCGCTCCACAATAAATGTCCAAATATGAAAAGAAGCACGGTAAACGTCTCGTTATTGAGACTACTTTTTGAAAAAAAAAAATGTGGGAAAGGGAGAAAATGCCAGTATTTACTCCTTCTTCCACATTCTTTTCTACACTTTCAGAAACAAAGATCAGCATTAACGTAATTATATACCTTTTTAGGGGATTATATATATATATATATATATATATATATATATATATATATATATACTCAACTTTTGCTAAGCACCATAAGTTATTTCTTATATTATCACAAGTATAAAACAGATTTCTTTCCAATTTTTGAAAATTATGATTCAGCAATGTTTTGAGATAGTCCCCCGACATGAATCCGTGTTGACTAATCCGTTACAATTCGTCCAGGTAGCATGGAAAGCATGCACCCCTATATTTTCATGTTTTTGAGGGTGTGTACAATCACATGTCTTTTGTTATACGCCGACATTACCGGCTTATCGTCATTCAGTGGCTTACATTTCTTACATTTGTCACTTCGATATGGCGAATGCTAACATTAGGCGGCATTTGGGAGAAGCAGAGTTATGGAGGGCTGTAGGGATGGTGCAGCAGGGGGCCACACACCGCCAGGTTGGTGCGGCGCTTGGTGTACACCACACCGTCATCACCAGAGCCTGGGAGAGATACCGGCTACATGGTACACCCGCCAGGAGGCATGCTGGAGGTCGGCAAAGGGTCACAACACCAGCTCAGGATCGGTTTTTGGTCGTTCAGGCACGTCGTGCAAGGTTTTCGACAGCAACTTCTCTTCGAAATGACCTTGCTAATGCTGCGGGGGTCCGTGTTTCCACGCAGACGGTACATAAAAGGCTGCATGAAGGTAATTTGCGATCGAGAAGACCTTGCATACGTATCCCCTTGACGCGACGACATCGCCAGGCCCGTTTGGAATGGACCAGGGAGCATGCACGGTGGACCATGCAACACTGGAGACACGTTCTGTTCACTGATGAGTCCAGATTCTGCCTAGACTTCACATATAGGCGTGCTAGAGTCTGGAGAAGACGAGGTGAAAGGTTTCTTGCGGCAAATATTGCTGAGCATGACCGCTACGGAGGTGGGTCAGTTATGGTGTGGGGAGGCATCAGCTGGGATGGACGAACCGACCTGGTTGTGTTAAACAGAGGCACATTGACAAGTCAGCGATACATAGACGACATCTTAGACACCCAGGTTAGGTTGTATGCTGGAGCAGTCGGCGATCAGTTCATTCTAATGGACGATAATGCTCGCCCCCATAGGGCCAGGGTGGTCCAGGACTACCTAGAGAGGGAGGATATTGAGCGCATGGACTGGCCAGCTCGCTCACCTGACTTAAATCCAATAGAACACATGTGGAATGAGCTGCAGGTTCGAATTTCAGCTCGTCAGGTGCAACCCAGAACCATTCAGGAGCTTGGAGCCATGTTGGTCCAAGACTGGGCCGCCATACCCGTTAGAACGGTCAGAAACCTAATAGGGAGTATGAGAAGGCGCTGCCAAGCTCTCATTGATAGTCACGGGTCACACACACGGTATTAAGTCTAAAACTGTAAACAAAAAAAGCAATTTAACAAATTTGGAAAACACGCTGCATGTTCTGTAATCTTCAAAAAGAGGGGTCATCCTCTTCTCTAGCACTAAATCAGTGTAAAACTAATTTATAGGGTTAAATTCGTCCTTCAGCTGAATTGATAAAACAGTAAATGAACATTTAAAACCTTTTGCACGGCGTTAATAAAATTATCCCCAAAAAATATTCACACTCAAACATATGGTGCTTAGCAAAAGTTGAGTAGTATATATATGGCAGTTACCCGTGTTTGAAATTATGGCAACTGAAAATTCATTGAGAGAAAGGAAAGCAATATTTTCTAAAGATGCATGAAATGATAGTGCCAAGAAAATAACGCGTTAAAAGACTGAAATATTGTGAGAGAGAAAAATAACTTGACTGAAAAAAGCGGGAGACCCGGGATGGAGGGTGCGGGGTGATGGTGAGGGAGAGTGGGAGGGGGAGCTCAAGAAAGACAACCCATTGTCTGAAATGCAAGATTCGGGTTGTAGTTATTTCCCTTGTGTAATGTTTTAGCGCGTGTGCTATTCTATCTTTCAGACGACTGTATGCAAATAGTGTTGACTGTAAAAGACGAGCATTCTGATCTGAATCTAAATTTTCAGATATTTTTGGGGGAAAAAAAGAGCAAAATTTTACACAAAACCACAAAACAACACTAAGACAATTAACAGTGTCTCCCTACTACCTTAAATGCCCAACAACGGCCAAAAATAAACAATGTTGGTCTTACAATGCATTTAAATTTAAATCATACCGATAAAAGTATGGAAAATTTCGCGAAGCTACAATTTGCTTTTGTACTGTCGGCCCAAGTGTTAGTCTCTGGCAGAAAAAATTAATTCAAAATTAGGTCAAATTTTGGCAAGTTACCTGGTTTTAAATTCATTTTTTTCTATCAGCGACTAACCCTTGGACCGACGTTACAATAATACAGTCTCGTCTTCATAATGATTTCCATACTTTTAAATGGTATGATTTGAATTCAAATGAGCCACGCTCTGGCAAAAGGGAGCTTAATGCATCTCCGTGATGCACCGTACCAAAAAAGCCATCGCATAATTTGAGATCTACAAAATTCATTTTGTCTTACAAACGTCTGTATCATAAGGTAGACTGGCCCTTTGACATACAGAAAATTGACTCACAGCGAAAAAGTTTCGGCCCAGGTCAGCCTGCGCGGACTGCGCAGGCTGATCTGGACCGATACTTTTCGCAGATGTGTTAAGCCACCTTTTTTCAGAGCATGGCTCAAATGCAATTTAACACCCATATTTTTTACTCTTGGCTGCTGTTGGGACTGTAAAATATCCGTTCAGTTAACGCACTCGAAGTATGGATGGATTTTTCCAACGATCTGTCGAAAGTCTACAAAATCTTGAACAAGTGACATGACAAAAAAATCGAGTGTTGGTCTAATGTTATTTTAATGAAATATAAATCTGCAGTGTTCACAGACATACAAACATGGAATGGTTGAAATCTGATACATACTGGACCAAGGGCAGTATACAGCAACCGTTCTAAATTAGACGTTTAATCAAAATTAAAAGACTAGCCATGTGATCGGTCGAGACAGAGCGTCTCGACCAATCAAATGGCTAGTATTGGAATTTAGAATTAGCATTTAAAATTAGCCTTAAAGTGGTTGGTGAATACGGCCAAAGTCATCACTGCAACTATCAGGGGAAAAAAAAGGTGCACATAGTTAATTCTTAACTTGACGCCACATTTTTAGACTTATTCAAAATGAAAACATTTGCACACGACGAATAAAAGGTGACTCAAATGAAGGAATTCTCCTTTGCTAGGGTAACAAAATATGTTGGAAAAAAAGAGAAAATGTTGGTTATCAGCATTTTCTCCTTTTCCCACAATGTTCTCAAAAGTCTTCTTCAACAAGGTTGCTAAAACTCGAGATTGTTTGGCAAAGGGTAAAGAATTATGAGAGATGTCGAAAAGGCAACGTACTTTGCAGGAAACGTCCCCGTATAGTCCTTGGCCCACAGCTCAGAGTTACATCCAGTCAATTCTCAGAAACTATACCGAGATCCTGCGTGGCTCAGTGGTAAAGTGTTGGACTCGTAACCTGGAGGCCCCGGGTTCGAGCCTCACTGGAGGCACTGAGTCTTTTCGTGGGAGTGTCCTTTGGCTAGACACTTCAGAGCAACAATCAATCAAACTATACCACTGGCTGGCTTTTTCGTTGGAATTATTATACGGTTTTACTATTTAAATACTGGTATGCCGTTTTATAAAACAGCCAGGTATTTAAACAACCCTTTGCGAGAAGGCTTTCGAAAACAATGTGGGAAAACGAGAAAATCCTAGTAACAAGCATTCTCTCCTTTTCCCACAATGCTTTCTATCCTTCCAAAAACGTATTCCTATAATTTGGGCCACATTTACTTTGTCGTCAACAAATGTTTTCAACTGATTGGCAGAGTCTGAAATGTTGTTTTGCGGTAAAAAGTTAACCTTTAAGCTGCTCTGCGCGACTCACTGACCTTTTGCGGACAGTGTAGATCAAGATCAGACTGCCCAGAACGTGCAGTCTGATCTTGGATCTACACTGTCCGATTAAAAGATTTGTTTCCCCCCCCCCCCCCAAAAAAAAAAAATATCTTTGAAATAGCATTATTCGAGTTTTTACTACCAGATTGAAAATTTCATTTCACTGCTCTGCGCGACTCACTGACCTTTTGCGGACAATGTAGATCAAGATCAGACTGCACAGAACGTGCAGTCTGATCTTGGATCTACACTGTCCGATTGAGAGATTTGTTTTCCCCCCTAAAAAATATCTTTGAAATAGCATTATTCGGGTGTTTACTACCAAATTGAAAATTTTATTTCACTGCTCTGCGCGACTCACTGACCTTTTCGGACAGTGTAGATCAAGATCAGACTGCCCAGAACGTGCAGTCTGATCTTGGATCTACACTGTCCGATTAAGAGATTTGTTTTCCCCCCTAAAAATGTCTTTGAAATAGCATTATTCGTGTTTTTACTACCAAATTGCAAATTTCATTTCACTTATCTAGCAGGATGAAGTTTACCATAATCAACGAAATATGGGTATTTTAGTCCCTGTCGTTCAAGCGATTGAAATGATTTGAATGCAACATGCAAATGAGCCGTGCTCTGTGAAAAGGGGGGCTTAATGCATATGCGAACAGTATCGACCCAGGTCAGCCTGCGCAGACTGCGCAGGCTGACCCGGAACGAAACTGTTCGCTATTGGTCAATTTTCTGTATGTCAAAGGGCCAGTCTACCTCATGATTCAGTCGGTTATTAAAACAAGCGGCTCTCATGGGTCCATAATCTAGTGACTACATGCACGGTACAGCGAATCACGGAGATGCATTAAGTCCCCTTTTGCCAGAGCGTGGCTCAAATATTAAGCTGTAACATGCACGTTTTCGTTCGTGAAGGAGTGAAATACCTTCTGGCGATGTCATGACAAAACTATTTCATTATCGAGCCATGCTCTGACAAAAGGGGGCTCAATGTATCTCCGTGATCCGTTATACCATGCAAGTCATCATTGAATTTTGAATCCATTAAATCCGTTTTCTCTGACAAATGACCAAATTCTACGGTAGAATGGTCCTTGTACATGCAGAAAATTGACCAAATGCAAAAGGTTTTGGCCCAGGTCAGCCTGCGCTGACTGCGTAGGCTGACCTGGGTCGATACTTTATGCAGATGCATTAAGCCCCCTTTTTACAGAGCATGGCTCATACTTTTTTTTTTTTTTTTAATATATCCAAACACGTACCACACTGGCGCAATCCCAAGTATACAATCAATAAAATCTCGAGAATTCAGGTGATTGAATGTTGTTTTACGCCGCTTTCAACATTATTTCAGTCATATCACGAAGTCAGCTCGCTTACTCGCATACGTTCTGGGTTTCACCAGTATTAGGCTAGGGCTCTGAAGTGTCTTGCACAAGGACATTCCCATAAAAATTCCAATGCTCTCAGTGAAGCTCGAACCGGGGGCCTCCGGGTTACGAGTGCTACACTTTACCACTAAACCACGGAGGACCACCTCGAAGAATTCGAATCAGAGAGGAAATAAGCAACAATATCAAATTTTCAGTATTATGCACTTTCAACGGGTTATTTTTTATGCTTTTTTAAGTCGGCAGCTAGCCTATTCATGTTTGTTGAGTTTCACCAGAACAAGACTGGAAGTTTGTATCTTTTTCCCAAAGGACGCTCGACTGCAACCCGGCATTCCGCCAGCAAAAATTGAACACAGAACCCTTTGACTGAAGTCCACCGTGTTTGCCACAGAGCCATGTTGTGTATCTCTCTAAATCACTATAATTGCCCCAAGATACGAGTAACTCGAATGCCGGAATACAAGATATGATCAACAACAGCGTGATGTACTGGAATTACCTTATACGGAAAGTATCACTCGTCACAACTCGGCCGATTCCGTATTTACATTTAACTTCGTAGTTATCACGTAGGTTTCCATTTTGAATACTATCAGTCAAGTGATCTTAAACATGGCGGCGCCCATGAAAATCGAGTATCAACCACAGTGATGTTATTTACTTCTATAAATCTATCTGAAAAATCTGTCAACGAAAATGGTAAACCACGAAAACTTTTTGTCAACGGAAATGAATTATGAACGATTTAGATTGAATAATGTAAATATTGAATATTGTGACTTGCGTTCTCTTTTTCTAAGCGGAGCCATACGATTTTAACGACTGTAAAGCGGTCTATTGCCAGCGAAGAGATGTACTGTGTAGCATTCTGTATCAGCCATCGTAATACAGCCGAGGTATTTGATCAAGGGATCACCCGAGGTTTGCCAAATGAGAAAGTATCAGCCAATGACTCCAATCAAACCCGTATACGACTTCTTTCATCTTGCACAGCACTCGCGAAAACATGTGGCAAAAAGATAAATTGCTCGTTCCTAGGCATATTATATGGCGTGCAACACACGAAAAGAGGCCTTCGGACATATGCGTAAAAGTGTGTCGTCCCAGATCAGGCTGTGCAGTCTGTGACTAATCCGAGACGACACTTCTCGTTTTGTGCGATTTTCTGTTTCAGGAAAGTGTACTGTATGAAAAAATCTTATGCTGGCGTAAAGTGCCGTCTCGGATTAGCCTGCGCGGACTGCGCAGGCTAATCAGGGACGACACTTTACGCAAATGTCCGAAGGTCTTATTTCGCATGTTGCGGGCCATATAATGGAAGTAAGAAATGATGCTTTTATGGAGATTGTGTATCACGAGTTATCGATAATTGACTTTCCCCTCATTGTGTATGTTTACGTAAAGTTTTCTTGGGCATATTATAGAATGGTCCTTCCCGCAAGCCAGACTATGACTGACCAGCCTAAAACAGCTCAGGTGGTTGGAAATTCGACATTTAACGTCAATTCTCGGGCCGCCTGAGGGTGTGGATTCGATCCCCACGGCTGTCCAACTAAAATTACTAATAGTATTTCAGCTGAGACGGTTATACCTAGGTCCCGTGTGACGGTGCTATAGATCGAGCACATTAAAGAACCAGGCATAACTTAGGATGGGTTTCGCCCTGTATCCTGCACTATCCCACGGGTTTCGCCCTGTATCCTGCACTATCCCACGGGTTTCGCCCTGTATCCTGCACTATCCCACGGGTTTCGCCCTGTATCCTACACTATCCCACGGGTTTCGCCCTGTATCCTGCACTATCCCACGGGTTTCGCCCTGTATCCTGCACTATCCCACGGGTTTCGCCCTGTATCCTGCACTATCCCAGGGGTTTCGCCCTGTATCCTGCACTATCCCACGGGTTTCGCCCTGTATCCTGCACTATCCCACGGGTTTCGCCCTGTATCCTGCACTATCCCCCGTAACAAAACTAAAAGTCTTCTGGGAGCGTCGCCTATATGGGCAACCTGTGGCGACGAGAAATAATGGATAGTCAACCAATCAGAATATGGTGCTATTTTTGGAGATTGTGTATCAGTAGTTCTGTAGCTCGACAAGCAATTGAGACAAGAACACATTCCCTAAAGATGTGTCCATTTTTGTAAAAACTGACCGATATAATCGCAATTTGTCAGTCTTTCATGCAAAATTAAGAAATAATTGTAGCGACCTGAAATTTGACCTATATTTCGGAAAGTAATTTGTGCCACTGTGGCTATTATGTTGAAGATGCGGAGCATTATTTTTTTTTCACTGCCCGTCATATAACAATCAGAGATTGATACTATTTCGCAAACTTCGCAAGTACCACCCTTTAAGTTTAAATTTATTATTGTTTGGGTCTGATAACTTAAGCCTTAATGATAATATTGAAATAGTTAATTCTGTTCAAGGATTTATTAAAAACTCAGGAAGGTTTGAATGACCGCTTATTATACGTGCCTTGAGCCCATCCTAAATCAGTCGCCATTTGATCAGTCGTGTCCCATCTCGAATCCCGGCTGACAATTTATCTTTTATCTTTATCACTCTTATGTTAAATAGTAATTTAGTCTTTAGTGTTCAAATGTTTCATCATCTGTTTTTCTTTAATATCCGTTAATTACTGAAATGTTTGAAATTTTCTCAGCTGCTATTAAGACTGTTGTTTCTGTAACATGTAATTGGAGGAGGGGAATGGCCGAATCTAAGTTGTGAGAACTTGTGGCCAGACCCCTTTGCCAATGTACATGTGTCATTCCATGCACTGGAAATTTTGTTTATGTATTGTTTTTGTAAACATGTACATGTGTATGGCAATAAAATATGTTTAAACTAATATAATCGCATTACTGTATACTCGAAAAATATGATTTTCCTCGTGTTTTTTCAGTACATGTATACAGTTGAATCTTAGTATCCTTGTATGCCAGACAACAAAATTTTAGACCTGTCCAAATTTGAAACACAGCCAACAAATCTTATTTAGCTCAAATAATGAGTTTTGTCTTTTAATGGGTAGAAAATATTGGGGGGGGGGGGGGGGGGGGGAGAGAAAATGCTGGTTACCAGCATTTTCTCCTTTTTCCCACAATGTTTTCAAAGACTGTCTACTCCATGGTCGCTAAAACACGGCATTGTGTGATAAGGGGTTAACTCACAAAATTAGCGTGCCCTGAATGGCATTCAAATTGAGGATGATTCCATACCCTACCACGAAGAAAACCGTCGAGTACTAAACTCTTTACCAAACGACAATACTTCAGAATGTTCCAAATTGAAAGCATTTGCAGACGACAAAATAAATGCGACTGAAAATTTGAAATTTGTTTTGGGATAGGTAGAAAACATTGTGGGAAAAGGAGAAAATGCTGGTAACCACCATTTTCTCCTTTTCCAACAATGTTTTCAAAAGGCTTCTTTCTCGGGGTCGTTAAAAGTCGGGATTGTGTGGTAATGGAGTCAAATGCACACGCATGACACCTATTCTCACCTAACACGTCGAAAATCGTCGTGCACTTAGATGCATGCGCATGACACCTAATTGTTTCAGCGGTGTGTCACTCACAGAGTCTGTAATCGGCATGTCACTTATCACGCTTAATTGACTGAATTCCTCCATTTCCATGGCAACGTCATCCAGCATTTCCTGGTGTTCCTCGCAACTTTTCTGCAGTTTAAGCTGATGAATGTCGTGACGAATGGATAACAGTTTTCTTGCAAGTAGTTCGTCTTGGCTGCGCATTTCCTTCTGAAAATATGGTATAAAAATACATGTAGTATTTCAGTACAATCTTGAGCCTTTTAACGCCCATTCGAATTAGAGGATTGTTTCGATCAAGATCAGATCACACAGATGGAGCCTTGGATTTGCATATTTCGCACTCGTCTCTGAACCACGTTCGAAAGGTTTTTGATTTAGAGTGAAATAATCTTTGGTGGACCAAAAATATTTTTCTTTTATTATTTTTTTAGCTGCGAAAAAAGTTAATGCGACATAAAAAATAATGACTTCATCCACTAGTATTCATTTACATGTCTTTAAGATAACCACCATTATTTCAAATGTGAAACTCTGCGGTCTGAACCCTTAAGTCTAAGCTAAATGCACGCCAACAACTATCGAATTAATGCTTATCATTTCTTATCAATTAATTGACAATGAAAATGAGGGACGTTGTCTTAACCCGCATAGGGCTAAAAATAAATGATATGAACAATTTCAGCCAGCTAAAGCACCAAGGAGTCTTGTACATACTTACCAACTCAGATCTAAGCCAGGCCAGTGCTTCATTTATTCTGTTTTTTCTTTCTTCCGTAAATCCGTCGTCTTTATCACTAATACTGTCTAGTGTCCTTTTACTAAAATCTGGCTTTGAAATATTTTTCACCGGACTTAAATGTTCCTGTTGCCAAGCAACTGTACTCTTCCTCCTTGTCGACAAGTTCAGCCGGGCAGTGGCAGCTTTAAGTTCAATTAAGTCTCTGTCGGGAACCAGTAGTTCACTGTTTTTATCAGTCACATTATCGTTGTGATCTCGCTGTTCGAGATTTTCTAGCGAGACTTTCCCTGACTCGGTCTCGTGTAATGTCCTCGGCACATCCGAAGTGAAGTCTATCGGGATTTCACAACTATTTTCGTCGATGACACAAAGTGTAGGCCGCCGGAAGTCTCTCATTTTCTCCTTGTAGTCCTTGTCTGACGTCGAGAGATAAAGCCCATTCACTCGTGACGTATCATATGACGTCATCAATATTGCACGATTTATATCTGAAATAAAATTATCAAATAGTGTAAACTTTTATCTAATCATTGCTTACGAACCTTTACGGTGAGTGGTAGAAATTAAAAGAAAAAAAAAAATGCACATACAGTGTCTTACCCGTAACGTACTCGAAATATATATGGCGTGCAACACACGAAAAGGGGCCTTCGGACAATTACGTAAAGTGCTGCCCCGGATTAGCCTGCGCAGTCCGCGCAGGCTAATCCAGGACAGCACTTTACGACTACATAAGATTTTTTCATACAGTAGACTTTCGTGAAACAGAAAATCAAACAAAAACGGGATCGTCTCGGATTAGTCACAGACTGCACAGGCTGATCTGGGACAACATACTTTTACGCATATGTCCGATGGCCCCTTTTCGTGTGTTGCACGCCATATATCCTTGATGAAGACTAAGTATTTGTGGGTTTGATACATCTTCGTAATGCATTTGTCCAATAGCAAAACGTTTGGACCCAAGTTAGCCTGCGCGGACTGCGCAGGCTGACCTAGGTCGATAGTTTTTGCAGATGTATTAAACCGGCTTTTCACAAAGCAGGACTCATATACGTTTTGCAAAGTCATTGGTGCTGTTGTGGCAAAAGAATCTCGAAAAAAACATCTCTGATCCAATTGCGCACTTTTCTGATATCGTTCTACACTGGTCGACTTAGTGAGCTGAGAAGTAATGCCGCCTCATTCTACTTGTTCTAAGTAAAAACTTGCAAATGGCTTAACAGACTAGGGTTCGTATTCATCACTAATTTAATAGGCAATATAAATCTATAAGTCTGATTCAAAATTTAGAAAGTAACAGAATGTCTGATTGGCCAAACTGTTTGGTGTAGCAAATCGGAAACTGCGTTTCTTCGTAACAACGAAAGCGCAATTGATTGCATTTGATTGTAGGCCTATTTCGTGTGTGTTGTCACCGAGTTGTATTTACGCGTGGTCCCGGAAGTAGGCATAAACTCGCCTTTAACTGAAGAGTTCCATGGAGGAAAGAAGTATTGAGTTTACAGCTGGTTAAAGGAGAAATTGCAGCATTTTCCCAGAATGTTTTCTACTCTTTGAGAGTCAAATTTCTTGTTTTGAGTAACATTCCTTTTGTAGTCTGCAAATGCTTTGAACTTCGACAAGACTAATTTTTATTATCTGGTAAAGAGTGAACATACAGTATGTGTTGTCCCTTCATGAACTAGGTTCTGCATGGCTCACCTTTAAAGTGTAGGACTGGTAACCTGGAGGTCCCTAGTTGGGGCCTCACTAGAAGCTCTGAATTTTTTGTGAGAGTGTCCTTGTTCAAGACACTTCACAGCCCTAGCCCTGCACTGTACCTCACGTCAAATGCTAGACAAACAAGTGGGCTTCTTTAAAAAAGAAGCCAGGAGAGGTCAGCATTAATATTTTCAAATAGTTTATTGGCTTTAAATTTCAATATATTTCACAACATGAAACAAACAAGTAAGGCATTATATGATTGCCGCTGTATAGAAACCTCTTATGCATTACATGACAGACACGTGACCTTCCCACATTTTCAAGTCGCGTGATCTTCTCCTGCGTTGTTCTTTCTCTTTTTTGACGATTTTTTTTTTCCGGCATAGATTTATTTGTTTAATGAAAAGTTACAACTATAGAAGCGGGCATTTTGTACTGAAGATAATGACTGTAATTGATACTATCCTTTGAATAGAAATAATGAATAATTGAAACTATCCTTTGATGTTAAGCAAGCTCCTTTTTGTTTCCTTTTTTCGAAAAGACGAATGATGGAACAGAAAATGAAAGAAGAAAATATTGAAAACTAGAATAACTATCACTAAAGGTGATAAATACCCCCGCCCCTATATTTCATGTCACAGGGGCAATAACTCTGCAATGTCAATTTAGGGGCAATAACTCCGTAATCATTAGGCCAACACTCATGAAATTTGTGCTTTGCACATCTACTGCTCCTGGTGAATATCATGACAAATATCAAGTGAATAAGACTTAAACTGAAGGAATAGTTCTCTGGACAAGAAGTTTTGAGTAAATTCAGGGGTAATAACTCAGGCAAACATTTGAGAAAAATGCATCTTGAACCTCTACCGCTCCTGGTGAATATTTATGCAAAGTATCAATTTAATTGGACACAAAACTAAATGAGTGTAAAAAAGTGCAGACCATGATCTGATAATATGTCTGAGACACAGCGGCTGGTCTGGATCCAAACTTGTTGCAAATGTCCAAAGGTGCCTTTTCGCATAATGTTGGCCAACTATACATACGACAGAAAAGACCTCCTTAAAGTGAATCAGACAGACACTGTAGGAGGAGTTGTCCGGACAAGCATTTTTAAGTCAAATCAGGGGCAATAACTCAGTAATTCTTGATGGAATTTTTACAAAATGTGTGTCTTGCACATCTACAACTCCAAATGGACACTTCTGCCAATTATAAAGCGAATCGGACTGAAATTGTAGGAGGAGTTGTCCGGACAAGCATTTTAAATGTGAATCAGGGGCAATAACTCATTAATTCTTCATAGAATTTTCACGAAAGTTGGGTCTTGCACATCTACAACTCCTAATGAACACTTATGCCAAGTTTAAAGTGAATCAGACAGAAACTGTAGGAGGAGTTGTCCGGACAAGCATTTTTAAGTCAAATCAGGGGCAATAACTCAGTAATTCTTGATGGAATTTTTACAAAATGTGTGTCTTGCACATCTACAGCTCCTAATGAACACTTATGCCAAGTTTAAAGTGAATCAGACAGAAACTGTAGGAGGAGTTGTCCGGACAAGCATTTTTAAGTCAAATCAGGGGCAATAACTCAGTAATTCTTGATGGAATTTTTACAAAATGTGTGTCTTGCACATCTACAGCTCCTAATGAACACTTATGCCAAGTTTAAAGTGAATCAGACAGAAACTGTAGGAGGAGTTGTCCGGACAAGCATTTTTAAGTCAAATCAGGGGCAATAACTCAGTAATTCTTGATGGAATTTTTACAAAATGTGTGTCTTGCACATCTACAGCTCCTAATGAACACTTATGCCAAGTTTAAAGTGAATCAGACAGAAACTGTAGGAGGAGTTGTCCGGACAAGCATTTTTAAGTCAAATCAGGGGCAGTAACTCAGTAATTCTTGATGGAATTTTTACAAAATGTGTGTCTTGCACATCTACAGCTCCTAATGAACACTTCTGCCAAGTTTAAAGTGAATCAGACAGAAACTGTAGGAGGAGTTGTCCGGACAAGCATTTTTAAGTCAAATCAGGGGCAATAACTCAGTAATTCTTGATAGAATTTTTACAAAATGTGTGTCTTGCACATCTACAGCTGCTAATGAACACTTCTGCCAAGTTTAAAGTGAATCAGACAGAAACTGTAGGAGGAGTTGTCCGGACAAGCATTTTTAAGTCAAATCAGGGGCAATAACTCAGTAATTCTTGATGGAATTTTTACAAAATGTGTGTCTTGCACATCTACAGCTCCTAATGAACACTTCTGCCAAGTTTAACGTGAATCAGACAGAAACTGTAGGAGGAGTTGTCCGGACAAGCATTTTTAAGTCAAATCAGGGGCAATAACTCAGTAATTCTTGATGGAATTTTTACAAAATGTGTGTCTTGCACATCTACAGCTCCTAATGAACACTTCTGCCAAGTTTAACGTGAATCAGACAGAAACTGTAGGAGGAGTTGTCCGGACAAGATTTTGCAGACAGACCGACCGCCCGACCGACCGCATGACCGACCGACCGACCGACATGCTGATTCCAGTATACCCCCCACAAACTTCGTTTGCGGGGGTATAATAATCTTGTTTTTTTGTATCGACCGTCGAAAAACATTTGCAATCACATCAATAAAAAAATCTATTTTTTGAAATCCGTCACATAAAAACATTTGCAATCAAATCACGTCTACGTCCTATTTCAGCTTTTTGATTTCGGTTTATTTATAAAACCATGACGAAACAGACTGTGTATCAGAACAATGTCGCAGAAAAAGTGGATTTAGATTGCAATTTCTGAGGCAGTCTACCTTTTAAACTCACCACTGTTGGCGAGGTCTGATGACCTCTCCAATGACACCCTATAGAATTCTAAGATTCTTTGGTATATTATACCTGAGACTTGAACAGCAGGTAACCATCTTAATCACACAATCACGTGCTTTAACGACTCTAATGAAAAAGAATTTTGAAAACAATGCGGTAAAAGGAGAAAATGCTGGTAACCAGCATTTTCTCCTTATCCCACATCGTTTTCTATCATTTCAAATACAAATACTACCATTTTTAGCAATATCACATTTGTCGCCTACAAATGTTTTCTATTCGAACGAGTCTAAATTTCGTCAACTGACAAAAAGTTAAAGGAAATACGTATGATGGCGAAAACAATAACTAAAGTTGCAATCAGTAATTCTTTATTGTGTGAATCTTTCTTTTATTGTAGTGATAAATATTACGTGATGAAAATGAATTCCGTTTGACCACGAGATGTCGGTGAGAATAACAAAAACACAGCATGGTTTCTCGGCTGCATAGAGACGACAGAAAAAGATGTATTTATTCATAGGGAATTGAAACTAGGATCTGTGAAAGAAATCTGCATGACATACCTGTGAAATCAAATTAACTCACAGCAAGAGAGGTTATTTTCATACCAAGATTAGCCGAAACTTTTTTAAATTAGCGATTCCATGTGAAAAGGGGGATTTTAAGACATCTGCAAAAAAAGTATCGACCCAGGTCAGCCTGCACAGTCCGCGCTGGCTGACCTGGATCGAAACTTTTTACTATTAACCCTTTCCCAAACGACAAGTTTTGGACTGGTCCAAATTGAAAGAGTTTGCAGACGACAATTTCAAATTTGATGAAAATGGCAGAAAGTTATCTAAAGGGGTAGAAAACACTGTGGGAAAAGGAGAAATTGCTCGTTACGAGCAATTTCTCCTTTTCCCACAGTGCTTTCAAAAGACTTGTACTGCAGACACGTGAAAATCAGAGCTTGTTTGGGAAAGGGTTAATCAATTTTCAGAATGTCAAAGGATCAGTTAACCTCGTGATTCAGTTGGTTGTTAGACACTTTATGGGTCCATAACAGAGCTGTAACATGCTTGGTATAATGTATCATTGAGATGCATTAAATTCATAACATAACATAACATAACATAACATAACATAACATAACATAACATAACATTTGGCTTGAAATACAAAACATATTTATATCCAATACAATTAATAGTATAAATAAGCACAAGGTGTGCACACAGACAGAAGAAAGAGCAATTGAAAAACAAAAAAGAATGAGGCAGTACATGCAGCAGTTCAGTCATGTTTTACGAAGGAACGTAAGAAACAGTAGGAATTATGTTGAAAAACAATTTTGCAAGTTAGAGCAAAGATAAATCACTAAGCTGCTAAGCGCGACACTACACGTCAATCTTACACACATATTTTGAATCGGGATCAGCTCGCACACAATGTGTAAACCGATCACCGATCAGCATTGTATGGTATAACTTTGCATGTCAAACAATTGAATTTGCAGTACCTTAAATTTTGCTTTTTCCCTAAAGTTTTCATTTTATTCTTAAGCACTTTGGTGTTAAAATACAAATTTACCAACATATATTATAGATTTTGACCAGTTGATACTTGCGAATGAAAACAACTTAATAAAAATTAAATTCTCTTCTGCTAGAACGGCGCTCATTTATGACCTGCGCACCAGTAAAATGGGATTTGACGCATATTTGTAATGCATTGTACCCAGCAAGTTGTCGCATCCATTTTCTCTAAAACAGTGTTAATCATGTGGTTGAATTTTCCCATAGCAAAATGTATCGACCCAGGTCAGACTGAATTGACTGTGCAGGGTGACCTGATAGATACATTTTGCAGATGCTTTAACTCTTTACCAAACGACAGAGTTTTGGAATTGATCAAATTGAAAGCATTTTCAGACGATAAATCTAATTCAAATGACGATTTCTGTCTTTGATAGGGTAGAGAACATTGTGGGAAATGGAGAAAATGCTGGTTACCGGCATTTTCTCCTTTTCTCATGATATTTTCAAAAGCCTTCTCGTTCGGTGTCGTTAAAACTCGGGTTTATGCGGTAAAGGGTTAAACAATCTTTTTCACAGAAAACGACTCATTTGATATATGAAATCGCAGAATGGCTAGGACCAATAACAACAAAGTCTGTGGTTTGGGCGGACGGTCATGATCATGATCAACCTGTACATGAAATGCATGCTGATCTTTGGTTCACATTGTTCGATGGTAATATGCTTTAGCCAGAGCGACCTAAACTTTCAACCATGGTGCTTTATGTGCTCGCCGAAAAATATCTATTTCATTTAGTTCGCAGTCCATGGGTATAGTTAACTTTCGCCATAGGCGAAATCAGGGGCTTTTGCGAACGGCATAGATCAAGGCCAGAATGCTCAGAACGAACAGTCTGATTTGGAGGCTATACCTTCCGCTTGTTGAGTCAAGC
Organism: Tridacna gigas; assembly: GCA_945859785.2. Lineage (NCBI taxonomy): Eukaryota > Metazoa > Mollusca > Bivalvia > Cardiida > Cardiidae > Tridacna > Tridacna gigas. Next base: position 8,948,371 of record OX244034.2, on the reverse strand, counting down.
TTACACGAAAAGAACATATTCCCGAAGCTTCAGTAGGTATTATTTTCAGCCGCGGAAGAAGCCGAGTTTATAGGAGCCATGCTCTGGCAAAAGGGGGCTTAATGCACCTCCGTGATGCATGATACCAAGCAAGCCATCACATAATAATGGATCTACAAAATCCGTTTTTTTTTTTTTAAATCAAATGTATCTTGAGAAAAATCGAATGTATCTTGAGGTGCACTGGTCCTCTGACATGCAGCAAATTTACAATGAGCAAAACGTTTTGACTACGCGGACTGCGCAGGCTGACTTGGGTCAATACCTTTTGCAGATGCATTGAGCCCCCTTTTCATAGAGCATGGCTTACATATTTGTCGCTGAAAGAATTCAAACTAGAAATATCTTTAAAGAAGATAGATGGCGTTAACTTGCCAGCAAATAGGCAGGGTCCTTAAAATAAACTTGTCTACATTTTTGACCAATCACAAATTTCTATTCATTCATTTGTTAACAGTGCCAAAGAGTAGGTCAAAAGCCTGCACATTCAGCTACGCCGAAAAAATGCGACATACTCCAAATACACTAAAAATGGATTATCATATGAGCCATGCTCTGTAAAAAGGAGGCTTAATGCATATGTGAAAAGTATCGAACCAGGTCAGCCTGCGCAGTCTGCGCAGGCTGACCTAGGCCGAAACTTTTCGCTATTGGTCTACCTCAAAATTAAGTCGATTGTTAAAAAATTTTGCTATAATGAATCCATAATAATGTAATGACTTGCCTGGTATAATGCATCACGGAGATGCATTAAGCCCCCTGTTGCCAGAGCATGGCTCATATGTATTGGGTAACTAGTTCTCCAGATATCAAAGACAAAACAAGAACAAGATGTCAGATCGTAGAATCCAGATTCAGCAATTTCTGATAACGATCAGACAGAACAGATCTGACTCTGTATCTGCTTGTTTCTGTTGAGACCTTATCAGAAACGCTTGTAATTTGATTAACTCTTTACCAAACAACAAAATTTAAGACTCGTCCAAATTCAAAGCATTTGCAGACGACAAAATAAATGTGACACAAAAATTGAGTTTTCTCCTTTAAAGGGTAGAAAATATTGTGGGAAAAGGAGAAAATGCTGGTTACCAGCATTTTCTCCCTTTTCCAAATCCCTTTTTTTCTCAGCGTTGATAAAAGTGGGGATTGTATGGTAAAGGGTAAACTCACTTCCATAACTCTGTACCAGACGGCAAAATTTCAGACTTGTCCAAAATGCAAAAGTTTGCAGACGACAAAATAATTGTGACTACAGAAATTTGCTTAAGCCTTTTACTGTACAATCCCGACTTTTTACAACCCTAAGTAAGAAGGCTTTTGAAAACATTGTGAGAAAAGGAGAAAATGCTGGTAACCAGCATTTTCTCCTTTTCTCACATTGTTTTCTACCCTATCAAAGACAGAAATCGTCACTTGGGCTACATTTATTTTGTCGTCTGCAAATGCTTCCAATTCAGTTGAGTCCAAAATTTTGCCGTTTGGTAAAGAGTTGAGAAGGGCAAAAAACATTGTCGGGAAAGGAGAAACATGCTGGCTACCCCAATGTTTTTCAAAGCCTTCTTCCTCAATCCTCTTTAAAACTCGGGGTTGTGTGGTAAAGGTTTCATTCATTTATCAAACAATCCTGAGTTTAACGACCCTGGGGTAGAAGGCTTTTGAAACATTGTGAGAAAAGGAGAAAATGCTGATATGCAGCATGTTCTCCTTTTCCCACATTCTCTGTTCTACAATTTAAAACTACTTAAACCCATTATTTGAGCCACAGTTCATTTGTCGTCTGCAGACTCTTTGAATCTGGACGAGCCTAAACATTTGTCGTTTGGTAAAAAGTTTAAACATTGCCTTCTAACTCAAATTTGCAGCCGAAACTTTGAAATCATCCGTATAAATACGGTTGATAAACATTGGGTTTTGATACACGACTGCAGAGTGAAAATATTGTGACAAAAGGAGAAATCGACAGGGTTTTTAGCCAATGTTTTTTTTTTTCGCGTTCACCACTATGTTTTCTAAAGTGGTCTGCTGAAATAAAAAAAAAAACCCATCTGCAAAACTATTTTACAAAGGGTTTTGTAGTAAAAAAATAAAAAAGGTTTCTGAACTATCTGTCTGTCTTTGAGGAATATCTAAGGAGAGTTGGTTTATATTCTTTCAATGTTAACTAGTTGCGCTCGACCGCATTCGACCGCTTTCATGGTTGTGACGTCAGAGTACTCGCTTGGTAAGTCGTGGGTACAAGCCCCGGTTTAGTACTAAAGGTGCACAAGATTAAGACTTTACAATACGACATAATGTTAGACTGGTCTAAATTGAAAGCCTTTGCACACGATTCATTTTTCTGCCAGTGACTACTTGGGCCGACCGTACAATAACAGATTGTCATCTTCACAATAATTTCCATTCTTTTCAATGGTGTGATTTAAATCTAAATGCGTTTTAACACCCGTGTTGTTTACTTTTGGCTGCTTTAGGGCCTTTAATGAAATGTAGAGACTGATAAAGAAAAAATAAATTTCTACAAAAGATAGTTTCACTAAGCCAGCAACCTTGAGAGAAATGTATTTGGGAAGGAGGATTAGTGCGAAAAGCATTTGGTTGACAGGAACGGTTGATTAATTATGCTTTTAAACAGAAGACCCACTTTAAAAACATTTATTTAATTTTTATCTTCGCTTTTCTACGACACGTTTAACCTTTACAATGCTATAGGCGAAAATATGAGCTTCAGCGGACGGTTTACATCAAGATCAGACTGCAACAGAACGTGCAGTCTGATCGTGGATCTATACCTTTCGTTTGTTAAGACAAGCCTGTATGTATAAGATAATTATCTTTCTGGGTTCAGTGAATTGTATTTTCAGACGTCGAAAGAGAGCCAGTTTATACAGTTGACGATGAAAGATTTCACTGGGATTTTTACACGATGGTGACACAAGAAGTGTACATACAACATCCTCAATGTTAAAGGGGCATTAAACAAGATTTCATTTCGTAAGTTTGTAAGAAAATGTAAACAAAGACTGCTGACTTTCAGTCGCGTGTAAAGCTGGCTTAAACAATTAAATATAAATAGAAAATAAATGAAGAAAGTATCACTAACTAACGAATTTTTTTTTTTTTTTGTATTCTAACTGTAAAAATTTCTATTCCGTTAGTAACGGCATAAACGTTATTGCATAACACAGGTTGAAATACATTTTCAATATGAACAATGCTTTTGAAAAGGGGGACTTAACGCATCTGCGGAGAGTATCGACCAGGTCAGCCTGCGCAGTCCGCGCAGGCTGGCCTGTGCCGAAACTTGTCGCTATTGGTCAATATTCTTTATGTCCAAGGACCAGTCTACTGCAAGATTCAGTCTGTTGTTTAAAAAAAAAAGTGGCTATTATGGATCCATAATTATGTGATGGCATGATTGGTACAATGCATCATTGAGGTGCATTAAGCCCCCTTTTGCCCAAGCATGGCTCAATTTTGGGTTGGCTCCATTGTTCAGTTGGTAAAGTTGCCGACCTTAGTCTGAAAGGTCGTGGGTTCTAGACACACCGCATGACTTTTTTTTTTCAACTTTTTTTCCCTGCTAAGAGTAAAGATATCGTTTCCTTATGGTTTGTTTTCTTTTTTGTTTTTTTACAAAATATCAACTTTCTCTCCCTGGGAACATTCCGGGTCATAATCTGGTTTAAAGCCCCTTTAATATAATTTATGCGAATGAGTAATAAAAGAGTTTCCATGATGGAAAATGGAAAATTCTACAGTGCTATTTAAAATCATCGATTATCTGCCTCACAATTTTGATGTAGAATAACATGAAAAGTTGTCCCGACGGTCCCATAATTTGTAGATATTATGTCTATGATCCTTTGCCAGATGACTCACTTTTATACTTATCCAAACTGAAAACATTTGCAGGCGACAAAGTATATGATTGCCGATTGAATGGATGCGCCTATGAAAGAGCATAAAACATCTTCGGGGTGGAGAAAGGACTCCTTGCCCCACCATATTTTCAACAGTCCTTTTTTCTTCGGGGTTGTTAAATCTCGGGATTGTCTGATAAAGGGTTTAACCCTTTCCCAAACAAGCCCTGGTTTTCACGTGTCTGCAGTACAGGTCTTTTGAAAACACTGTGGGAAAAGAAGAAATTGCTCGTAACGAGCAATTTCTCCTTTTCCCACAGTGTTTTCTTCCCTTCTGGAGAACTTTCTGTCATTTTCATCAAATTTATAATTGTCGTCTGCAAACTCTTTCAATTTGGACCAGTCTAAAATTTATCGTTTGGGAAAGGGTTAAGCTACTGTATAAATAAAATCGATATAAAGCCGTATTGTTGCATTTTGCCAGATTTATCACACGAAAGATGTTTTAAAACAGATGTAACACTTTAAAGTATGCCCAAGATATATTATTTATAAAAGTATTGCAATAAATTTTATACCGTTAAATAAGTTACAGAATACAATTTTATGATACGCACGGTATGTAAGGTAACATTGAACGATAAAGGCAGCTAGCAACTTTCAAAACAAAGCTTAATTTACATCAAATGCCCATTATGATGCCCAGCTTTACTGTGCAAAGCATACGGTCTCTTCATAAAATTCGCCTTTATCTGTCTGCACGTTAGACTTGTAATCAGTGCCATCTCTGGAACTACTAAGATTATCTGTTGTCTGAGGCTGGACTTTATGACTTTATGCACATTATCCTAAAAAGTCCAGTGTGCTTATGTCCGGCTGTGTGTGTGTGTGTGTGGGGGGGGGGGGGGGGGAAGGGGGTTGTCATGATCACGCCTAACTCTTTCACTACTAACTCCGGAAATTCTTTTTTTTTTTTTCGAAGCTCTAAAAATAGATGTCCACTCCTATTGCAAACGACTTTCGTCATAGAAACAGGGTAGCGGACGGTGTGGATCCAAGATCAGACTGCACGTTCTGCGCAGTCTGATCTTGAGCCACGCTGTCCGCAAAAGCTACTCAAGTCCTCATTAGCAGTGAAAGAGTTGAATCAAACTTTTTTTCTTCCAGCCATTCCAATACCCTATGGGCTGTAGACAGTGTTGTACCATCTTGCTGAAACCGCATTTCCTGTAATCCTTTATACCGTACAGTGAAATGCTGGCATAAACTTTCGCTTCAAGGAAAGGGCTACATCGTCGTTCCCTGTAATTGATGTAGCGTATTCATTACTGTCTTCAACAAAAAAAAAAAACGCCAAATTACACCATTCACACCCAAAGCATCCCATACAATGTGCTTATAGTCCAGACTCAGACAACAAAAGAGCTTAACCCTTTCCCAAACGATGAATTTTAGACTGGTCCAAATTGAAAGAGTTTGCAGACGACAATTTTAAATTTGATGAAAATGACAAAAAGTTCTCCAAAAGGGTAGAAAACACTGTGGGAAAAGGAGAAATTGCTCGTTACGAGCAATTTCTTCTTTTCCCACAGTGTTTTTAAAAGAATTGTACTGCAGACACGTGAAAACCAGGGCTTGTTTGAGAAAGGGTTAAGGCATCAATAGTTACAGAAATGAGTGATCACAACCTAAACGTGTAGAAGAAAGCCCCACAACGTAGATCCAAGGCGCACTTGGGATTAACCCTTTACCACACAATCCCGAGTTTTGACGACCCTGAGAAAGAAAGCTTTGGAAGACATTGTGGGAAAAGGAGAAAATGCTGGTAACCAGCATTTTCTCCTTTGCCCGCAATGTTTTCTACTTTATCAAAAACAGAAATCATTATTTTAGTATTATTTAATTTGTCGTCTGCAAAATGTTTTCAATTTGGCCCAGTCCAAAATTTTGTCGTTTGGTAAAGAGTTAAGGCATTAACAAGTGTTAGCTCCAATGCCCGGCTGCATAGACCTTTCAGTCTAATCTTGACCCACAGAGTTCGTAAGCACTAGCATCTGCAGAAGTCCTTGAAATACCAAGGGTTTTCAAAAGTAGGACAAATTATTTAAAGATAACACACTTTACCTACCTTTTTATGGGAAAATCTGTCAGTTTTGTCACCTACAACTTAATCAACGTCCATTGTCTTTTAGATTCGGATAACTCATATCTGTACGCTGCATACAAAGTTTGGACCAATCTCAACTTCCGTCTCCTCCTGAAATTGACAACAAAACTATTTTTATACGGACACAGGTATATTTCAATCAAAATGACATAAGCCCCTCGCTAACTGTCATTCAACTCTCTTTTTTTAAAAGATTGAGTAGAGAGTTTATGATGTTGATGAGATTTAACTGTTAACCCTTATCCTGTTACATAAAAGAAATGAAAATTCCAAGCCGATGGTAAATGCCCGAATTTTTCTTTTTCAAACGTATTTTTGAAGGAAAGATGTCTCCTTATCGGACAGTGTAGAACCAAGATCAGACTGCACGTTATGTCATCCCATGATCTTGGATCATCCTAGAAGTCCATTTTGTCCATCAACAGACTTAATCATGAGATGGACTGGTCCTTTGACATGCAGAAAATTGACCAATAGCGAAAAGTTTCGGCCCAGGTCAGCCTGCGCGGACTGCGCAGGCTGACCTGGGTCGATACTTTTCGCAGATGCATTAAGCCCCCTTTTCACAGAGCATGGCTCATATATATTGAGAGACGGTAGAAATAACAGCATGAGTAATATTTAAATAGGTCTTAAATTTCTTAAGTAAAGTATCCGTTGAGACAAGCTGTTGAAGTAGAAGTAATGAACAAAACGTCAAACACACATCTGTACATCTTGTGACAGACGAAACACCGCCATGTCTTCATTACAAAAGCCGTTTCAGATGGTCCACCCAGCTCAATTTGAAATTATTTAAGGAATGAAGAGAATTTCCTTTTTTTACATGGAGGTATGAAAAAAAAAACCTAATCACACTGTATGAAACCGCGGTTTCATACAAAAGTGTGATTAGGTTGTTTTTTTTTTTCCATACCTCTATGAAAAAAAAATCTCTTCATTCCTTATAATTTAATATTACAGACAACATACACCCACGGAAATAATTCAAACTGCATTCATTTTCTTTATTTTTAAATATAACGTTGGAGTTTCTAAAGCCCCTTCCACTCATATTTGTATACATGTTTGTTTACATTAGTTTGACAGCTAAAGTACTTCCGGCAAAACGTGATTTTTTTTCATGGAGCTATGAAAAAAAAATTTCAGCCAATCAGAACTCGCCAATATTCATGAAAACAATTGATATTAAATTATATATATATATGAGTCGTGCTCTTGATAAAGGGGTTTTAATGCATCTCAGTGACGCGTTTCCTGTCACAGTAGATTACAGTTAAGTTTAACAAGTTACCAAGTACCGAAGAGTGCAGTGCGATCTTTAGCCGCATTGATTGATTGAATTTGCGTTTATGTATCGTCGCCGCTGGTTGCCCATATGGGCGACGCCCCCTGAAGGGTGTTAGTTTTTGTTACGGGGGATAATGCAAGATTAGGACGAAACTCATACTAAGTTATGCCTGGTTCTTTAATGTGCTCGGTGTATAGCACCGTCACACGGGACTTTGGTTTAACGTCTCATCCGAAAGACTATAAGTAATTTTTTGATGGCCAGCCGTGGGGAACGAACCCACACCCTCAAGTGACCCAAGACTTGATGTTTAGAAGTCCTGCCCTCTATCACCTGAGCTACACGGGCTGGTCCTTGAGCTGCACTTCTGGCAAAGGATATCAAAAGCTAGTTTATGCTGGTGACAGGTGACAGAAATTTTCATCCGATTTTGATTAAAACCTCGAAGAGGTGTATTAATAACGTGGATCTTTATTATTTGAAAAAACAGCCAAATAATTGTAATTTCAAAATCGTTGTAGCCAGAATGCGTGCCAAAGCAGCATTTTCCGCAGTCTGATCTTGATTTGCAAAAGTAAAGTAAGTTCTGCTTCGCACTCTAAGGAACAAAAAGGCCTGACACGAACGCCTGCTGTATTAACCCTTGGGCTGCTAAGCGACACACTGATCTTTTGCGGACAGTGTAGATCAAGATCAGACTGCACAGAACGTGCAGTCTGATCTTGGATCTACACTGTCCGGTATGGAGATTTTTTTTTTTCTAAAATTAAGTTTGAAACAGCATTATTCGGGTTTTTACTACCGATTTGAAAATTCAATTTCACTTATTTAGCGGGATAAATGTTAAGTAGGGTGGTAAATTTAGCAAGTATTGGACACTGAAGATAATTTCTAACCTTTGGGGTTCGAATTCTGTATAACATCGTGCGACTAAATGTTACAGACCGAAGATCGTTGAGTCTGTAAGGATAAGTGCAATTTAACTGTTAGGATTTTTTGTCCTTATTATGCGACGTATCTCGAACTAAGGTGTCGTTGCGAATCGGGTTGACGTACACCAGCCTGAATGTCCGTGCAGTCTGATCTTTGTCTACTTACGTTAAGAAACCCCCAATCAGACAGTGTGACTGTGGAAAAACAATTGGTTCCGCCAATCAGTTTAATTTTTTGAGCCCAGGATAAAGTATGCATAAATTCAATGAATTACTTAACAGTAGCAAGAAAAAAACATTGATACAGTTGACTTCATATTATAAACATGCTTTTAAATCAAGAACTAATACAATTCAGACGAGTAATTAATTCAAGGATAGAAAATTAACTTTTCAGCATCTCTGACTTGTGTAACTATATTTCACTATTTTGTTATCAATGTTAGAATTATACTCTTCCATGATACCTGACTGTCATTTTCATAACATGCATATATGTATGTATTTGTGACTATGAGCCTTTGTGCTTTAAGTCAAAATAAAGATTAAAGACTATATTTCACTATTTTGTTATCAATGTTAGTATTATACTCTTCCATGATACATGACTGTCATTTTCATAACATGCATATATGTATGTATTTGTGACTATGAGCCTTTGTGCTTTAAGTCAAAATAAAGATTAAAGACTATATTTCACTATTTTGTTATCAATGTTAGAATTATACTCTTCCGTGATACCTGACTGTCATTTTCATAACATGCATATATGTATGTATTTGTGACTATGAGCCTTTGTGCTTTAAGTCAAAATAAAGTAATTTTTTACAGCAAGTGAAAAAAAAAAACACCAAAATAATTACCATATCAAGGCTGAAAATGGACATTATTTCTTAGCAAAGCGGACGGTGCAGATCAAAGATCAGATTGCACGTTATGTGCAGTCTGATCTTGATCTACACAGGTCGAAAAAGCACTCATGGTTGTAAAAGTTACTCTAAGGGATGAATCTGCAGAAGAAAGGGTTTAGACCTTTCTGAATGTTATTTATTATCGAAACATTATTGAATTTTGGAGAATTACCAGGTAAGAATTTTCATAATAGGACTTCTTTAACGATTGAAACCTTCTTTAACACTAAAGCTGCTAAGCGCGACTCACTGACCTTTTGCGGACAGTGTAGATCAAGATCAGACTGCACAGAGCGTGCAGTCTGATCTTGGATCTACACTGTCCGATAAGAAGATATTTTTTCTCCAAAACACAAGTTCTGAAGTAACATTATTCAGGTTTTTCCCTTCGGTCTGAAAGTTTTATCTAACTTATTTAACACAACAAGGGTTAACGACCTTAAAGCAGAAGACTTTTGAAAACATTGAGGGAAAAAGAAAAAAATGCTGGTAAAGAGCATGGTAGGACTTCTTTAACGACTGAAACCTTCTTTAACCCTTTACCAAACAATCACGTGTTTCCACGATCTAAAAGAAAAAAGACTTTTGAAAACGTGGTAGAAAAAGGAGAAAATACTAGTAACCAGCATTTTCTCCTGCTCCCACCATGTTTTCTACAGTTTCAAAAACAAATTTCAAATTTTGAGCCACGTTTAATTTGTCGTCTGCCAACGCTTTCAATTTGGACAAGGCTAAAACTTTCTCGTTCGGGAAACAGTTAAATTTTCCTGAATTTTAGCATACTAGACTTTTTCTTCTCTCAAAACATTGATTATTTTATAAAACAACCTAGTGATTAACCCTTTACCATACAATCCCGTGCTTTTACCACCCTAAGGTTGAAGGATTTCGAAGACGTGGTGGGAAATGGAGAAGATGCCAGTAACCAGCATTTTCTCCTCTTCCCACAATGTTTTCTATCCATCTTCAGATAGATTTTAATATTTTTGGTAACTTTTAATCTATTGTCTGCACAGATAGATTTCAATATTTTGGTAACTTTTAGTCTATTGTCTGCAAATGCTTTGAATTCGGACGAGTCTAAAAATTTTGTCGTTTGGTTAAGAGTTAAACTTGCACACTGAGACCTTATATAAGACCTTTCTAGTCAACTTAATATTAGACTTGTCCAAATTGAAAGCATTCAGTGCAGACGACACACTAGAAATCGCTCGAGTGCTGGGAATTGTATCTAAAAAGGCTAGACAATATTGTGGGAAAAGGAGAAAATGCTGGTTACCAGCATTTTCTCCTTTTCCCACAATGTTTTCAAAAGCTTTGTCCTTCAGAGTCCATTAAACCCAGGATTGTGTGGATAGAGTTTGATCGATCACTGCCACTGCTATGTCTTCTCTTTTGATATACAAAATTTCGATTGTTTTTTTGTTTGTTTGTTTGTTTTTAACGTGTTCATGAGCTGAAAGATTAAGATGATAAAGAGGTGAAAGTGCCTTTTTCCTAAGGGGGGGGGGGGGGGAAGGCGTTTAAAGAAGAATTTGTTTATTAGTCGAGTATAACACTTACCAATGCCTTGGCCCTATAACGCCGAAAAAACTTTCGTTCTAGATAAAAAGATCCAAATAAGTGCAATTTCAAGACTAAATACTATCGACAAGAGTTTCTCAGCATGCGGACAGTATAGACCAAAGATCAGACTGCAAGTTTAGTGCAGTCTGATCTTGATCTACACTGGCCGCAAAAGCTGTTTAAATTATGTAAGGCGCTTTCAGGGTTAATTTGTTAGTACTCAATTGACGTCTTGGTGTGCGGAAAGAAAGCGTTTATAAGTGTTTTATTCAAAGTTTCTATTTTTCTCTCTGCGCCTAGTGGGTTCGTATTACAGGAACCAGCCAGCCCCCATGCAGATCCGCCCGCCCACCATGTCTTTGCGCTGTGAGCCTGGCTAGGTTGAAATTTAAAGAATTAGCCATTCCCAGCACAACCTTCCTGCCCGCTTTATCTATCTATCTTAGTATATACGTATCTATCCGTGCGTCCATGCGTCCATCCATCCATCCGTCCGGACGTCCGTCCATCCATCCATCCATCCATCTCTTTTTTTAACCCTTATCCTGCTAGATAAGTGAAACGAAACTTTCAAACCGATAGTAAAATCCCGAATAATGCTATTTCAAACCTTTTTTTCTTAATATCTCCTTATCGGACAATGTAGATCCAAGTGCAGTCTGATCTTGATCTACACTGTCCGCAAAGGGTCAGTGAGTCGTGCTTAGCAGCTTAAGGTTAATCTAATTCTCACTTTATATTTGTCTGTTTTTGTGTATTGTGATCCGGAGATTACAAGTTCGAATCTCAGCTCAGACAAAAGTCTTTCAAATTATTCATTAGAGTCATTGTCACACTCATCTCTCACCGCTAAAATATTTGAGCATGCTCTGTGAAAAGGGGGCTTAATCCCTCTGCAAACGGTATTGACTCATGTCCGTCTGCGCAATCCTCGCAGGCTGACACGTATCGAAACTTTTTGCAGTTGGTTAATTTTCAGCACGGGAAAGGACCATTCTACCTCAGAATTCAGTAGCTTCTTAACCCTTTCCCAAACGACAAATTTTGGACTGGTCCAAATTGAAAGAGTTTGCAGACGACAATTTTAAATTTGACGAAAATGGCAGAAAGGTCTCAGAAAGGGTAGAAAACACTGTGGGAAAAGGAGAAATTGCTCGTTTCCCACAGTATTTTCAAAAGACTTGTACTGCAGACACGTGAAAACCGGGGCTTGTTTGGGACAGGGTTAAACAAAATGGATTTTATGGATCCATAATTATGTGATGACTTGCTTCGTATAATGGATCACGGTGACGCATTAAGCCCCCTTTTGACAGAGCATGGCTCGTCTGTTTATGTTCGAACGAATCAAATCGCTTTTTGGGGAAAGCGTCACATGGCATTTATTGGGGACGGTTGGTTGGTTGGTTGAATGGTGTTTTACGCCGCTTTCAACATTATTTCAGTCATATCACGGCGACAGCTCACATATTCATGTGATTTCCTGGGTTTTACCAGTACTAGGCTGGGGCCCTGAAGTGTCTTGCCCAAGGGCACACCCACGAAAAACTTAGTGGATCAGGTAGGGCTCGAACCCAGGGCCTCCAGGTTGCGAGTCCCACACTTTACCACTGAGCCACGCAGGACCCCTTATTGGGGACGGGCTATGTCAAGTTTTTTTGCAAAGAAACTCAGGGAATGCATGGATAGGTGCATTTAACGCCGTAATATAATTAATATGCTGTTTACGCTAATCAAACAAAAATTGTTGACTTTTTATTTTTGCTTATGAATATAGAAGTCTATGAAAAACGACTATTTGCATATTTTGCAAATAGAGTTCACGTGTAGATGTCCTAATTAAATTTGCTGAAGCTAGATTTTTTTTCTATTATTGCCGAGTGTAGAGGATAATATATGTCAAAACAATATGCTAATACAATAACTGTCAGATAACTTATGCATATCAGCAAGTGACATGTAACATGATCTGTGAAAAGCGGGTTTAATGCAATGCATCTGCAAAAAGTATCGACCCAGGTCAGCCTGCGCAATCCGCGCAGGCTGACCTGTGTCGAAACTTTTTGCTTTCGGTCAATTTTCTGCATGTCAAAGGGCAATTTTACATCGGGATTCAGTTTGTTGTTAGTACAAAATGAATTTTATAGATCCATAATTATGTGACGATTTGCTTGGTACTGCATCATGGAGATGAATTAAACCCCCTTTTGGTAGAGCATGGATAATATGTGTACAGTAGAGATGTGCACACCCCGCCTTTTGTATCCTTTGATGTGGTAACGATGTTTTGCGATAGTAATATTTATTCATGAAAACTAATTCATTAAAAAAGTAAACTTGAAAGTCGTTTATACTTTCTGAAGATACTCGTGTATTTCACGTAAAACATAAATCTGACATTTTACTTCTTCTTCTTCTTCTTCTTCGAGTCTTCACCGAGAACCCATGAGTACGTATTCATATAAACGAATTCTGGAAGATTATGATTGTATCGTGTTTTACGCGGTTTTAAACATTATTTCGCTATATCGCGGCGGCAAGTGCACCATTCATGTTTTCCTGATGTTTCTTTTACCAGTACCTCGCACAATATTCTTTCCAAGCATCTGGTGGCTTTCCCACATAACCATCGTCGAATCAATTGTCAGCGGTGAGAGAGGCATGAATCCTGTCGCAATGACTGTCATCAATCCTCGGAAAGAAATTGGCTGAGCCCGGGGATCGAACCAGCGACCCCCCTGTTTTCAAGTCCTGTACGCTAACAACGGAGCTACCGGGCTACCGGGCTCGGCGAGTTCTGGAAGAAGTAAAATTTTTCAGCATTCTTTACACTTCTTCATTTTTTTTTTAAATAATTAAATCTAAATTCAATTTAAATTCAAGTCTTATCTATGCAAAAACTACATCAAGATTAAAGCGATGTTTCAACAAATTACACGGTTTTGGACTTTACAACGAATGAATTTTCCCTTTTCAACAAAATTCGTAAAATGAAAAAAAAAAAAATTAATTTTACCTTGAGTTATTATCTGATATTCCATATATATATACAGGCTACATTTTTGTCAGAAAAGAAAAAAGTTCCCATGGACAACCACTATTGGCAAAGTTTACATTTTTCACTTCGATTTAGACTAATTCAATCCTCACGTGAGGCAGAACGTTCTATGAATGGGAAGGTATACAACTTCTGCTTTCTTCCATACCATAAACAAACTCGTTCTGTTCAAGGTCTTTCTAAAAATAGCTCTTATCTTGTAAATCGGCACTGTGCAGAAATTACTGCAAACTGATACCCCACTTATTGTTTTACGCGGACTTTGGACTCTCCTGCTTGCAGCCCTTCACCAAACAATCCTGCATTTTTTTTTTCAACCGTCAGGTAGACAACTTTTGAAAACGTTGTTGGAAAAGGAGAAAATGCTGGTAACCAGCATTTTCTCCTTTTTCCACAATGTTTTTTTTTACCCTTTCAAAGACAAAATCCGATCATTTGAGGCAAGTTTATTTTGTCGTCTGTAAATACAAATGCTTTCAATATAGGCAAGTCTTTTAACAATTTCCCAAACGATATATTTTAGACTCTTCCAAATTCAGAGCAACAACAGACGACAAATATGGAAGTGGTTCCAATGAACTGAAGTTCTTTGACAGGGTAGAAAACATTGTGGGGAAAAATGGGGAAAGTGCTGAACACCAGCATTTTCTCCTTTTCCAGCAATGTTTTTAAAAGGCCCCTCCCTAATATCGTGGAAGACATGGGATTCTTCTGTTAAGGGTGGAAATAATTTTACGTTTGCAGTTATTTGTGTTATTTTGTCAAAGAAGCACTATGCAAATGTTCTATAAATTTGCACTATGCAAATGTTCTGTAAATTTGCACTATGCAAATGTTCTGTAAATTTGCACTATGCTAATGTTCTGTAAATTTGCACTATGCAAATGTTCTGTAAATTTGCACTATGCAAATGTTCTATAAATTTGCACTATGCAAATGTTCTATAAATTTGCTCTATGCAAATGTTCTATAAATTTGCACTATGCAAATGTTCTTTAAATTTGCTCTATGCAAATGTTCTATAAATTTGCACTATGCAAATGTTCTATAAATTTACTTTTAACAAGGGATTTCTCCGTTTGCCAACACGATTTTCCATTGTTTATAATATTCATCCACTTTGTAATGATTTATGTAAAGTTTGAGCGTGATAGTATATGGCCCGCAACATGCGTAATGAGACCTTCGGACATTTGCGTAAAATGTCGTCCCGGATTAGCCTGCGCAGTCCGCGCAGGCTAATCCGAGACGACACTTTACGGTTACATAAGATTTCTTCATACAGTTGACTTTCGTGAAACGGAAAATCGCACAAAAAACGGGAGGTGTCGTCTCGGATTAGTCACAGACTGCACAGGCTGATCTGGGACGACACACTTTGACGCATATGTCCGAAGGCCCCTTTTCGTGTGCTGCACGCCATATAAGATACTCGTTTATATACTAAGTAGGCCTAAGCTGCTATTTTATTCTGCAGTTACTCAGTTACTCAATACTTGTCATTTATTTAATGTAACATGTACATGGGGTTTTTGTATTCATTATTTCCGCATTCACTCATTCATTTCAGAATACTCATTTGGTATTAAGTTTTCTTTCTTTCTTTCTTTTGTCCATACTCATGCACGTGCACATTAAGTTCAAGCCGATATTGTGAACAAAATTTCTGTTCTGTTCTGTTTCTGCATATTAAAATATACGGAGCCCGGTAGGTGTCATTCTCTACACATTTTTTATTTCGAAATAACGAAATCATAAATCGTTCAAACGAAATACTATTTCGAGAAAACGAAATACTAAATCGTTAAAACGAAATGCTATTTCGAGAAAACGAAATACTAAATCGTTAAAACGAAATACTAAATGGTTAAAATAGCATTTCGTTTTATCGAAATAGCATTTCGTTTTCTCGAAATAGCATTTCGTTTTAACGATTTAGGATTTCGTTATTTCGAAATAAAAAGTGTGTAGAGCATGACACCTACCGGGCTCCGTAAAAATATGTTCAGATGCTTATTTAGCTTTGTAAAACCGACTGTTACTGTATATGAGAGACTTATATTATCACATTAGTGTACATGATAGGCATATAAAATAAACGGCTTTCGGTAAGGACTGAACATCGCAGGACTACAGGGATGTAGCGTACCTGAATTCTGTACTTTTTTTTTTTCCTCATTTGTGTTATTTTTTCATATTTGTATACATGTATGTAATTTAATCTCCCACGAGGAGAATAAATAAATAAAAAGAATAAATAAATAAATAAAACTGAAATATGTTTTAAAACTTCCTCTTCCACACCAGGTCGTAAAATGCAGGCGGTAATTTGGTAATGAGTTAACGAAAAACAATGACTATTCTCATAAATGTTAAACATACATATAGTATATCTAACAGTATTAATGATTATTCGACACAAATCGGTCACTTAGATCGGTAAGTGAAATTCTATCTCCCATATTTTATACCTTACTATATATTTTTGTGTATTATAACTTATGAATGAAAATGGAGTATCAGATATGCAGTTCAGGCTTTACCAAACAATCCCGAGTTTTCATGACCCTGAGCCGAGCACCGGTAGCGCAGTGCAGGACTTAAGAACAGAGGTTCGCTGGTTCGAATTCCTAGCTCGTGTCGGCCATTTTTTTTTTTCGAGGACTGATGATAATCATTGCGATAGGATTCATAATTTTTCTATAACCCCCGGATCATTGTTTCGACGATGGTTATTTAGGAAAGCAGCCAGTGGCTTGCAAAGAATATTGTGCATAGTACTGGTAAAAGAAACTCTAGGAAAGCATGGATAGGTCTACTGGTCACCATGATATATCTGAAATAATGTTGGAAACGACGTTAAATATCTTACATTCAATCCATTATTCAACGACCCTGAGAGAGAGAGGGCTTTTGAAATCATTGTGGGAAACTTAGAAAATGCTGCTGACAAGCATTTTCTTCTTTTTCCTACAATGTTTTCTGCCCTTTCAAAGACGCAATAAATCATTGAACTTGCTTTTGATATGGTCTTGTCCAAAGTTTTGTCTTCTGGTAATGACTTAATCCTTAGGCTACCAGAGGCGAGTCGAGGCGCTGATGTGAACAGTGAAGATCAAGATCAGACTGCACAAAACGTGCAGTCTGATCTTGGATCTACACTGCCCAATATGGTATTTTTCCCGGTGAAACCAACTTTGAAATCGCATTAATATTCGGGTTTTACTATTGTATGGAAATTTTCGTTTCATTTATTTAGCAGTTTAAGGGTTAAGATACGTGACTCTTTTAATCCTTCTGCTAAATAAGTAAAATGAAAATTTCAAGCCCACTGTAAAAAAATAACTGAATGTTGCTATTTAAAACTAATCTTTTGAAGAAAAAAAGAAAATCATCTCCCTATCGGACAGTGTAGATCCAAGATCAGACTGCACGTTCTGTGCAGTCTGATCTTGATCTACACTGTCCGAAAAAGGCTACTGAATCGCACTCAGCAGCCTAAGGGTTAGCGTCTTGTAACCTGTCATTATGGAATATAAAAAGTCAATTCACTATCTTAGGGCCAATAGCGATTTTTATGACTTGTGCGGACGGCATACATCAAGATCAGAATGCACAGAATGTGCAGTCTGATCTTGGATCTACACCGACCGCTACCTGATACTATATTATGACCAAAATTATCTAATTGCAGTGGGAATCTATTTTAGATCTCGGAAATAATCCAGTTTGTTTAATTAGAAGCCGGAGTTTATATTCAGTCTGTGATAATAAACTATAGAAAAAAAAAAGAGGAAGAAAAGGATATCAAATAATGTCCAAAAAGAAACCTTGATACAATTTACCACTTTCATTTATGCACAATCATTGTGCATGATTCATCTTTCTTTTGACAAAGTTTATCTCTTCTTCTTTTTTTTTCTTTTAAATTAATCCACTTGGTCTGTAAATTACTAAAACCCTTACCTTACAATCCCAACCATCGTAGAGGAGGGAAAAAGCCTTTGGAAATCGCAATACATGTGTAGTTGGTGATTTACAGTAACTTGAAATATACATTTCGTTTATTTCACAGAGTAAGGGGTACCGCTTTACCAAATGATCTGAGTTTTAGGATCCCAAGGGAAAAAAATCTGAAAAGATTGTGGGGGAAAAAGGAGAAAATGCTGGTAACCAGCTATGGGTATTCCCTTTCAAAACGACTTTTGTTATTTGAGCGAAATTTCATATGTCGTCTGAAAATGCTTCGAATTTGGACGAGTCTTAAATTTTTGTCGTCTGCTAGAACAAAATAATCTGATTTTCTGAATAGAACGATGGCTTACAGAAGCGAGAAAAATATTAACACATTCACTAGCTATAGACGAAATTAGGGGGGGGGAGGGGGGGGGCTATTTGCCGACAGCATAGATCAAGATCAGACTTTACTAAACTTGCAGTCTTATCTTGGGTCCATACCCGTCTCTAACGTCTGCTTGTTTAATCAAGCCCATGAAATAATAAAAAAAAACGTTCTGATGTTAAGAAGATTGTAGTTTTAGCCGTCGCAAGAAGCTGGGTTTAAAAATTATATTTGGCACTTAAGGGTTAAAAATTGTTAGCTTCATTTCCTCCTGAAACAAAATTGACAGCTGACGACAATTTCAAAAATCCTTGAAAACACATGAATAAGTTTTATAAATCAAAATCAAATTCACGAACTCCAGTGAAAACATTTTGGCAAAAAGGAGAAATTGCTCGTTTCGAGCAATTTCTCCTTTTTGTCACAATGTTTTCAGAACTGGTCGGCTATAAAATGAAAAGAAATGTCGTCTGCTTTAAGTTACGTGTTGAGAACGACAAAAATTGTTATGATGAAATATCGTTACTACGACCAAAGTCACGTCTCCACGCGTTCCCACAACTGCTTTAACTCTTTACCAGACGACAAAATTTTAAACTTGCCCCAAATTGAAAGCATTTGCAGACGACAATGTAAATGTAGCTAAAATTATGGTATTTGTCTTTGAAAGGGTAGAAAACATTGTGGGAAAAGCAGAAAATGCTAGTTATCTGCATTTTCTCCTATTCCCATAATTTGTTTTAAAATCCCTGTCCAAAAGGGGTGTTTTAAATTTGGGAATATTTAATTACCGGATAGTCTCATCTTAGAACGACTTAATTTATTTGCAAGTCATGGAAAGAAAGAGATATTTAAGTAAATCAAACGAAAATGAAAACCCTCTTTTTTGCGACTGGCATTGAATAAATAGTAAGGAAATGCTTCTTCTCGCTTTCCCTCCGTGTTTAACATTTTAACCGTCTGTCCTGTTTGAAAACTTATTGACTCTTTTAGCTTGAAATATATAGATCTAATACCGGTATATGTAGTGGACTACTTTCCACAGCTGAACTTTTGCGGACGGCATAGATATAGATCAAGATCAGACTGCATACACATCGTGATCTTGGCTATATTCCGTCCGCTTGTTAAGTCCACAGGCCTTTGAAACCTCCATTGGTCTATCGCAGATGTTCACTAAAATTTTCCTTGGTCGATCACCACACACTTTTGCACATAGGTGCATCACCTGTATATCACGGTACACTCAAATTTTCAATTACACCGTTACTATAAATAGTACATTGGCGACTGCCTCTACATTGTATATAATAAGACAAGGTGTGCAACGAAATCGAAGAAAATTTTACCCCTGTCCCCTTTCAGAGAAAACATTTTACCAAAAATGAAAAAAAAAAAAATTCCGTTTCAGATGGGTTCACAAATGAGTTTTCTTGTGTTTTCTTGTGACCTTCGAATGTTCCAAACGGCTCTTGCGATCAAGCAATAGCTTTTATCTAAAGAAAAATTAAAAAGATTCTACATTTTCCGGATCGCCATGCGCTGACGTCAACAATTCATTATGACACAGCGAATTATAAGTCACGTGAATTTACTATCAAAAGACGCGCCAAAGTCTTTGACCAATAAACGGTAAATACACATTGGAAAATATGCAAAATGGAAGATGAAAATCGTGATACTTGATTAGATGAAAAGATAAATTGTAACAGACGAAATATTAATTTAATAATTTCATCAATATATCAAAAAAAAAAATTTTTAGATCTTTGTTTAAAAAAAAACTTTAAGTTATGATTCGCTGCGGGATAACAAATTGTGTGACGTTAGCGCATGGCGATCCGGAAAATGTGGAAGTTTTTAAAAAAAAAAATAGATCAGAGCTACTGCTTAATGGCAAGAGCGTTTGGAACTTTGAAGGTCGGGGTAAACAAGAAAACTCATTTGTGAACACACCTGCAACGGTACCTAGGTTTAGTTTTCCGTTTTCGGTTAGATATTACCTCTGAAAGGGGACAGGGGTAAAAAAAATCTTCGATTTCGTTGCACACCTTGTCCTATTCTATACGATAAAGTGGCAATGTGCTATTTATAGTAACGGCGTCCGCTAAGGAAAATTCAATTATCCCCTGATAGACCAATGGAATTTCAGTGGCCTATGGTTAAGTCAAACCTACAAAGTTAAAATCTTTTTGAGTTACAGTCGGTTGTACTTTCAGTTGTCAAAAGAGTTCGAATCTCTTTATCTTGGCGCTGGAAAATAGCTGCTTAAGGGAGAGGAAGGGTGATTTTTTTTCAGCGTATCAAATCATTTGTTAAACACTGATAAATATACTAAATATTTTCCTCGGCCATCATAAACCGAGCGTTTACAAGCGATAGTAATGTTGAGTTTAGTATGATAGTCGTTTGGCAATGAGCAGCACCGTCTATCATCTTTGTGATATCAGAAATCACGTCATCGTAGCTATTCAAAAACGATCCCATAAATAATCGACGCGTGTACTGACCAGCCTCAATAGCTCAAGTGGTCGAGCATGAAAGTTGTGCAGGTCGACTCTCGGCCGATCTCGGATGCGGGTTCGATTCCCACGGCTTGCCACCAAAAATCACCGAAAAAAAAGTCTCTCGGGTGAGACACTACACCTAGGTCCCGTGTAAGGATGCTATACACTGAGCACACTGAAGAACCAGGCGTTACATAGGACGGGTTTCGTCTTGTATCTCGGAGTACTATTCCCCACCCCCCACCCCCAAATAAACGGAAATCAATTAACCAATCGAAGCATATTATTGATCATGTAGCATGAAATATGTAATATACCCACAAGGCATCGCACAATTCTTGTGCGAAATCTAAAAATACTTTGAAAGGTTATGTATCACTTTACGGAAATAATATTTAAAAAGAAGTATTTTCTTGTATCTGTCTCTTATTCATAACTGATTTGCAAACTACTGCCGTACTAAGTTCGTTGATTGAATTCTTTGAAGATTGGTATGATTTAAAAATCTAAATTGCCCTCTTTAAGGTCAAAGGACAATGTCTGATGGGGTTTGAAGCTTTAATAAGAATTCTGTTTTAACCCTTTACCGCACGATGCCGCCTTTTGACGCCCCTGGGAAAGAAACCTTTTGAAAACATTGTGGGAAAAGGAGAAAATGCTGGTAACCAGCATTTTCTCCTTTTCCCACAATGTTTTCTACCCTATCAAAGAAAAATTGCACCATTTGAGCCACATAGAAATTGTCGTCTGCAAATGCTTTCAATTTGGACAAGGCCAAAATTTTGTCGTCTGGTAAAGGGTTACAACGGATTTCAAAATTTTACACCAACTTAGCGTCAAAGGAAATTGTTATTGGGTACAACGATGTTTCGACTCAGAATATTTCACACCAAATTGGATAATAATATGGGCGGTGAGAAAATATGAGATTTTTTCATCCTACTGTAAAGATGTTGTAGATCTTTTTTGGGGTTCCTGGTCCTATTACACGCTGTTATACGCCTCTTTATAGTTTCTTTAGAATTTATAATGAGTTCACATTTATAGATACTTTTTTCAGCATTGTATTATTCATGTGAGACTGTTTTATACTGTATGAATGAGTTTTTTTTTTTACATACGGGCGTCACGACTCTGGGTGATTGACAATTATCTAACCTTTTGCGTGAGCGTCATGTAAGTAAAAATGAATAAAAATTTTCAAATATCAAACACTCTTTGGTCAGAATATCTTAAAACGAGAAAATCACATATGAAAAAGAGCGCCATGTTTCCTAATTGACAATCTTGATAGAAGATCATTCACCCACACAAACTTAATCGAATGATAAACGTATCCCTTATCTTGCTAAATAAGTTATTAAAAAAAACTTTCAAGCAGATAGTAAAAACGCGAGTAATGTTATTTCAAACTTTACTTTTCTTTTATCGGACAGTGTAGATCAAAGATCAGACTGCACGTTCTGTGCAGTCTGATCTTGATCTACAGTGTCCGCAAAAGGTCAGTGAGTCACGCTTAGAAACTTAACTGTTAACCACGGTCCGTATTCACCAACCGTTCGTAATTTCATTCTAAATCTATTCCAGATTTAGAAGGTAATATCACTTCTACAGAAATTGTGTTACTTTCAAAGTAAAAAAAAAAATATTTGAGAACAAGACCTAGAAGCTCTTAAAAAAATGGTTGGTGAATACGAACCATTCTCTGGCAAAAAGGGGCTTAATGCACCTCCTTAATGCATTATACCAAGCAAGTCATCACATGACGAATCGATAAAATCAATTTTTTATAATAACCGACTGACTCAGGAGGTAGAGTGGTGCTTGGACGTGCAGGAAATTTACCCATAGCAAAAAGTTTCGACCCATGTCAGCCTGCGCGAATTGTGCAGGCAGACATGGGTCGATACGTCTTGCAGATGCATTAAGCCCCTTTTTTTACAGAGCGTGGCCCAAAATTTTAAGTCGACCCAGGTAAATTTGAGGTATTTTTTCAGGAAAGGGCATGATAAATTATCTCGAGATAGTTTTGCTAAAACACTTCAAAGCCTCAACCGAATACAGAGAAACGCAGAAAACAAGTGGATAAATAAACTGTTGAGTGTGGATATAACTGAAACAATGTTGAAAATGGCGGCAAACATCAGTCAATACAAACAGACTTTATATACTAAGGCATAAGTATTTCAGTAACAAAGATTTCGATCTATAAACTTATTTAGCTAGTGATTGTGTAGAAAATGAAAGTAGATGGTTACACAATTTTGTTGAAAGTTGTGAAGCCTTATGAGTGGAAAACTCGGGGAAAATAGAACACCCTGAAAGCGTCTCAAACTCTGTAAGAGCTTCTTAGGTAAATAAAGAGAAACTTGAGTTTTGTTTGATTATCTACATTGAAAAACAGATTTGTAAACGTAAATGATGTTATTAACACCTCATGCCCCTAACATATAGACTCTTTTGACAGCTGAAAATACATTTCACTTAAAGATACATCTGTACTCGTTTTCAGCCAGTTTTAAACCCATTTCATCTTTAGTTTCAGCCAGTTTTTAACCCATATTATCTTTATTTTATGGAACTTTAATCATTCTTGTATCTTCATGACAATTGTTGGCCCCTGACGGTTGCAAGGTTACACAGATTACGACCGATAGAAAATGTATTTCATTTTCTGGAGGCCTTCAAAGAAATCATTGTTGTCGTTTCCGGTTTTAAATCGAAGACAAATTACTTGCGTTCCTTTAGTCCTTACACCATACATATCTGTAACTAATCTATGTTTACACAGCTGACTAAATTCTAAGCCATTCTACACACTATCAGCGTTTTTTTATCTTTTGTCTGTAAGGATGTATCTTTAAACTTAAAAAAAAATATCTTGCGCGACTTCTTCGATGGCTAAAAATATACTCCATTAAATCTCAGAGAAGACTTTATCTGGTAAGCTTAACAACACAAGCGGGCGGTATAGATCCAAGATCAGACTGCACGTTCTGTGCAGTCTGATCTTGATCTATGCCGTCCGCAAAAGCCACTTGTTTCGAGGAAGGGCGCTAAAAGGATTAAGAAAAATCTTTATTTGAGTTAAAAATACTTAACACGAAGCTTGTTGAGAGAAATATCATGAAAAGTAAATTAATGAGCGCTTGAGAAAGTCTATGGTTTTGAAAGGATTTTTTTCCATTATTTATTTTAATGATGCCTTTCATTGAAACATACAATTAAAAATAAAAATCGATAATCTTAATGCGATAAGGAACATGGATGTCGTTTTTCAGAATTTTGCTTGATTGATTGATTGGTTGATCAGTTGGTTGTTTGATCAGTTAATTGGTTGATCAGTTGGTTGATCGGTCGGTCGGTCGGTCGGTCGGTCGGTCGGTCGCTCGACCGACCGACCGACCGACCGACCGACCGACCGACCGACCGACCGACCGACCGACCGACCGACCGACCGACCGACCGACCGACCGACCGACCGACCGACCGACCGACCGACCGACCGACCGACCGACCGACTGACTGACTGACTGATTGATTGATTGATTGATTGATCGACTGATGTCTTATCACGGCGACAGATCACGTATTCTTGTATGTCTTTGGTTTCAACTGGATCCTGTCGCAATGACTACTATCAATCCTCGGACAGAAATTAGCCGATCTTAGGATTCAAACCAGCGATCCCTGGTTTCAAGTACTGTACGTTAGGGACTGCGCTACCGGGCTCGGCTCTCCGAAAGTTGAAACGCCAGTGTGCGTCTAAAGACAAAACCCAGATATATTTTTTATGTATTCCTTGTCCTTCTTTAAATATAAATATACAACTGAATTTTTCGTTTATCAGTCACAATTAAAAATCAAGGGTTGTTTGCTTTGTGTCAAGGCGCGCTGATGGCGGTAGGGGTTAAAACTTGAGAGTTTGCAATTTACTGCAAATTATATACCTCCCGCCCTAATGAGAAATAAAATCTCCCTATTGACCTACACAGTACCTCATACTAAGAGCTTTAAAGTACGAGTAGCTTAGCTAAGCTTGAAAGACTGTGATATCGCACGTATTGCCGCTTTACCAATCAGCTTGTTTTAACAGCCCTTGAGAAAGAGGTTTTCGAAAACATCATGGGAAAAGGAGAAAATGCTGATGATCAGCATTTTCTCCTTTTCCCATGATGTTTTCTACCAGGTCGAGAAAATCGGGATTGTGTAGTAAAGGGTTAATGTAGATAATCAGACTACGGTAACCAGCATTTCAATGCAACTGTTTCAGGAAAAGCTTCGGCTTAAGATGAAGTACATGTACAGTACGTACCGAAGCATTTAAACACTTTGCGTAACCTATCTCATTTGCATTCATTAAAGGGACGTAATTCTACCAGCCATACCGTTACTCTATCAAATCAAAGCGTTGAAAGCACTGACGTGGCATTTGTCAAGGGAGCCGTTGTTTGGAATCAATAATTTGAAAAATAAACAAACAATAATGTGGGACGACCAAGCCCGAACGAACAAGATAAAGGACGAACAAGCCCAGGGACGAACTGGTTTTGGGATGAACACGATCAGGAGAGAAAGGTTGTATGTATCATTGCGCCAATAGAAGGCCATAGCGGGTAGATGTTTTCAATAAAAAAAGAGTATTTCCATGATCGATGCCCTAATCCTGTTTATTTTAATACTCCGCTGTTAATTACATATCTAAGTGCTATCGAAACAAATTTGTCTTAGAAAATTGAGTTAAATTGGGTTTACTTTCTTCGGTTTTGCACAAACTACGATACATGATCTTAAAATAGCGTATTGAACTCATAGTGGAATTGTCATCGACAAATGCCACAAAAATAATATGCTGTTCACTCACCCTCCAAATGAAAACTTTGTACCTTTCTTTTCACATGCCGTCCAAAACAGATAACATCACATTATGTGAAGTCAGTCGTTACATACGTTTACAGAGAAAGGAAGGACAAGATAATGATGACACTGTGAAACAGTGTGAATTACCTGCCATTTAAATAAATCATGTCACTTTCATTCTACCTCTATTAGAAAGATAACACGGATGGGCTAGTTTAACGTGATACCCTTGACAGTAAAAGTCTTTTGATGGTATAATAAAAATGAAGAAACCGCCCAGATCATATTCACCCTTTGCAGGGCCAAAGGCAAAAATTATAGCCTTTGCGGACGGCAAAGATCAAGATCAGACTGCACAGAACGTGCAGTCTGATCTTGGATCTATGCCGTCCGCTTGTTTAGTAAATTCTGTAAGATAAAAATATTTCCGCGGTTCAGTGGATTGTATTTTTAACTGTCGAAAGAGGTCGAGTTTACATATTTGGCGCTCAAAGAGATGAATACTATACAACTGTAATAAATATGTACATAGATCATTGGCTTTCTAAGCAATTGGGTTAATCATAGATCGGTGTTTATATCGCTCCAGCAATGTCAGAATGATCTGACCGGGCGAGCCAAGGTAAAAGAATCGAAGAGATATACGTAGATTTTTCATCTTGAATCAAACTTTCTTGTAAAACACTCAAAAAAAAAAAAACCACACTAAAAGAGCCATGCTCTGGCAAATGGGGGCTTAATGCATCTCCGTGATGCATGGTGCCAAGCAGGCAGTTGCATAATCATGGATCCATAAGAGTCACTTTTTTTTAACCCTTTCCCAAACGACAAAAAGAGTAGAAAGGTCTCAAAAAGGGGAGAAAACACTGTGGGAAAAGGAAAAATTGCTCGTTACGAGCAATTTCTCCTTTTCCCACAGTGTTTTCAAAAGACTTGTACTGCAGAGACGTGAAAACCAGGGCTTGTTTGGTAAAGGGTTAAAATAACCAACTGAATTATGAGGTAGAATGCTGCCTTGATGTGTAGAAGATTGACCTATAGCGAAATGTTTCAGCCAAAGTCAGCCTGCGCGGACTGCGAAAGGTTGGCCTGGATCTATACTTTTCGCAGATGCATTAAGCCCCTTTTCACAGAGCATTGCTTTGATATATTTTCCTTTGCACTTGTGAAAAATACTTGATGATTACATTCAGAATAAAGAGAAGTGCAACTTTCGCCTTTAGGTAACGGGGTGGCCGTTTCTGCAATCTGGGTACGTATTCACCAACCATTCTTAAGAACATTCTTGGTCTTGTTCTTCAAAATTTTCCAAATTTGAAAGTAACACATCTTCTGATTGGCTAAACCGTCCGGTTTAGCCAATCAGAAGGTGTGTTACTTTCAAAATTGGAAAATCTTGAAGAATAAGTCTAAGAACGTTCTTAAGAATGGTTGGTGAATACGGACCCTGGTATTTAGTCTTTTATTTATCAGACCGGATATGACGTCATCGTGCTATTCGATCCTATCAAATCGACGTCACTTATTGATCAAGGGACATTCCAACAGGCTTCTGCGAGAGTTTGACGAGACTTCTAGATGTATCCTAGTAATCTACGCATCACGTGCAGAAAACACCTTTCATTTAACTCTTAAGCTGCTGAATGAATGAAACGCAAATTTCTACTTAATACTGAAAACCCAGATATTGCGGTTTCAAAGTTGATTTCACAGGAAAGAACAGACCGCATCGGACATTGTAGATCAAAGATCAGACTGCACGTTCTTCGCAGTCTGATCTTGATCTACACTATCCGCAAAAGGTCAGTGAGTCGCACTTGGCAGTTTAAGGATTTAAAAAAATCCCCTTTTTCTTTCTTATTTAGTGATGATTTACAAACTATTGTCTTGCCTTAAGGGATAATTTTTTTCGTTACTGGTGATGATAGTCTCGATCGATTGAGGAGTGTGGTGCGGCCAGAACAGATAGCAATCAGAATAATTATCCTCTTGTCGGTGGCAGTGACTTTACAGTGTAGATTAGTACGGGCAGAAACGTAGAAAATCTTATTTGAGCGAACCGTAGTCAGATCAATTATTAAAACGGTACTTGAAAGCTACAACAAGGATATTTGTAATTGACTTATCATTATGTCGGTCCATCTTTTGCTTCGTCCAGTTTTGGGTCATTAATGCTGTTGGCAGTCTCTTGATCCGTCCTTATTCAAATTTATTTCAAATTTCCGTTATGTATGTCAGTCCATTCGCCTGTAAAGTACAATGACCTCCGTAGGTCCTAAACAGCAATTCAATAGATCGTTAATTACACGGGTGATAATAACATGACGTTACATGACATTCGGTTTACGTTTATGTTAACTCTTTACCAAACGACAAATTTTAGACTGGTCCAAATTGAAAGAGTTTGCAGACGACAATTTTACATTGGATGAAAATGGCAGAAAGTTCTCAAAAAGGGTAGAAATCACTGTGGGAAAGGGAGAAATTGCTCGTTACGAGCAATTTCTCCTTTTCCCACAGTGTTTTCAAAAGACTTGTACTGCAGACACGTGAAAACCAGGGCTTGTTTGGGAAAGGGTTAACTCTTTACCAAACGACAAAGTAATTGACTTGTCCAAATTGGAAGAATATAAGTGTAGCTCAAACGACGGGATTTGTCCTGGAAATGGAAGAAAACATAGAGGGTAAAAGAGAAAAAATGCTGGCCAGCAGAAAGTGTTTCTCCCATCATTTGAGCACTACTGAATCTGTCGTCTGCAAAATGAATACTTTAAATATATGAACCAGTCTAAAAATTAGTCGTCTGGTAAAGACTCTTTACCAAACGACAAAATTTGGACTGGTCCATATCCAAAGCATTTGCAGACGACATTTTGAATGAGGCTAAAATGATGATTCATATCCTGGATACGGTAGAAAATATTGCGGGAAAAGGAGAAAATGCTGGTTACCAGCATTTTCTCCTTTTCCTACTATGTTTTCAAAAGCCTTCTTTCTCAGGGTCGATTAAAACTCCAGATCGTGGGGTAAATAATTAAGAGATACAGTTACAAAGTAAAAGTGATACGATTGTCTTTGTAAGGTTATTGACTTCTAGTCCGAAAACTTCGAGACTGTCAATCAAGATATTTGGTCAGCCGATAGGAAAATGAATGGTTGATACTATTTGCGCCTTGCTCTGTGAAAAGGGGGTTAAATGCATTTGCAAAATGTATCGACTCAGGTCAGCCTGCGCAGTCCGCGCAGGCTGACCTGAGTCGAAACGTTTTGCTATTGGTCAGTGTTCTGCATGCCAAGGGACCAAAGGACCAGAGTGTGCATCTCTGTAAATGCATTTTACCAAGCAAGTCATCACATGATAATGGATCCATAAAATCTATTTTGTACAACAGCCAACATCTTCGCAAGCCAAGGATACTAACTCCACTTTGTTCGTTACGTACCCTTGGCCGTTCGCCTCTTTAAAGATCAAAACTCCCGCTGCGCCACCTATCGAATATCACGAGTTGCGTAACCTTTGCTGATGTTATTTCTGACCAGTCAAAATGCTCGTAATAAAATTTGTTAGGCTATGCATCAAATATGGCTGCGCTTTCGGATTCACCACAATTTTCTGAAATTAATCAGACATATGATGATTCGCAATCATTTGGCTGTGGAACCCGTCCTAATATTTCACATAATTGATCATGAACTATAAAAAATCATTAAATATCGATCGTCTACTCTTTTTTGGCAAATTTTCGTCACAAACACGACAACTTTCGTTTTTGACGGGCGCCGCCATTATTGTTTTCTGTTTCGCGGAATATTTCTTGTTACGGATGGTTTGAATGGACGCGATGGGTTTTGATCGCATCCAATGAAATGGCGCAGCGGGAGTTTCGATTTTTAAAGAGGCGAGCGGCCAAGGGTACTACCTTAGAATCCTTGGCTTGCGAAGATTAACAAACAACTGAATCCCGAGTTAGAATGGTCCTTTAAAATGCAGAAAATTGACCAAAAGCAAAAAGTTTCGACAATCTTTCTTTTATCTATGAAAAATAAATTTACGATTGTCTTTGTATGAAAGAAACCGAGTCATTCTTTTTTATTATAATACACCGAAATCCTCGACTCCAATAAAGGCAAGACTAGCGTGAAACATTTTTGTGGTCTTAAGAAACGCCGAGGCATAACGGATTGCACAGGCTGACCTGGGTCGATACTTTTTGCAGATGCGTTAAGCTCCCTTTTCCACAGAGCATGACTCCAACCCAACTTTTTGTAACGTAATATGCTGCGAAAGACTTTTCTGTCGATAGGACAGATGGAGAACTAAGGTCAGTATGGTACCTTCAAAGTTTGTCCTGCCACAAAATGACAAAAGTTTTTCTTACCTCAGACTCTTTATTGAAAACAAGATAGCCAAGCCCCGTAGCTCAGTCGGCAGCGTACAGGACTTGAGAACAGGAGGTCGCTGGTTCGATCCCCGGCTTGGCCAATTTCTTTCCGAGGATTGATGATAGTCATTGCGACAGGATTCATTCCTCTCTCACTGCTGACCATTGTTTCGACGATGGTTATGTGGGAAAGCAGCCAGTGGCTTGGAAAGAATATTGTGCGGAGTACTGGTAAAAGAAACTCCAGGAAAGCATGGATAGGTGCACTGGCCGCCGCGATATAACTGAAATAATGTTGAAAACGGCGTTAAACCCCATACAATCAGTCAATCAATCAATGAAAACAAGATATGTCCGATCACCCATGTCGAATATTGCGACATGCCAAAGCTTATTTTAAAAAAAAAGTTGTTTAAAAAAATGAAATCTGAAATCAGTTTTTCCACGGTTGACATTTGCTTTGAGCAATAACCCTATCCTAAATGAATGTATGTATTTTGACGCTCTTATATCGTAATACTTTTTTTAAAATATATGTGAAAAGAGGGTTCATTGAATCTCCGTGATGAATTATACCACAGGTCTTTGAAGCTCCATTGGTCTGTTACGGAACGCTAACATTTTTCTTGGTTGATCATCGAATACTTGAGAATTGGTGCATCGCCTGTATATCAGGGAATACTCAAATTTTCATTTACATCGTTACTATAAATAGCACATTGGCGACTGCCTCTATGTTGTATACAATAAGATTATTAGACCTCTCCAACAGTGGTGAGTTTAAAAGGCAGACTGCCTCAGAAATTGCTGCCTAACTCCATGCTTTTCTGCGAAATTGTTCTGATACACAGTCTATTTCGTCATGGTTTTATAAATAAACCGAAATCAACAAAGTGAAGTAGGAAATAAACGTGGTTTGTTTTTATATGACGGATTTCAAAAAGGATTTGTTATATTGATTTGACTGCAAATGACCTTTCCAGTAGTTGTAATTTTTCATTAGAAAAATAAAGCTACACACACACACACAAAAAGAATTTCGTTAAAAAAGAGAACACCGCGGGAAAAGATCACGCGACTTGAGAACATAGGAAGAAGGTCACGTGTCTGTCATGTAATGCAAAAGAGGTTTCTCCTTTCTACACAGTGGCAATCATATAATGCCTAACTTATTTGTTTACATGTATTAAAATATATTGAAATTAAAAGTGATAAACTATTTGAAAACATTGATGCTGACCTCTCCTGGCTTCTTTTTTAATGAAGCCAACTTGTATTATTGTAGTATATACAATATAGAAGCAGTTGCCTATGTGCTATTTATAGTAACGGTGTCCGATAAGGAAAATTTCGTTGTCCGGTAATAGACCAATGGAGTTTCAGTGGCCTATGATTATACTAAGCAAGTCATCACAAAATAATGGATTCGTAAAATCTATTTTGAATCCTGAGGTAAAATGGTCCTTTTATATGCAGAAAATTGACCAAAAGCAAAAAGTTTCGACCCAGGTCAGCCTGCGCGGCTTGCGCAGGCTGACCTGGGTCGGTACTTTTTGCAGATGCATTAAGCTCCCTTTCCACAGAGCATGGATCAAATCTAACCTCTTGTAAGATATTATGCGCAAGACACTTCTTTACAATAGGGCAGATGGTGAAATACGGTCCGTACAATACCTTCAAATTTCGTCCTGCCTCGAAATTACAAAGTTGTTCTTACCTCTGATTGTATATGGAAAGCAAGATATGTCCGCCCATGAAAAATATTGCTACATGTTAAAAAAAATATTTTTTGAAAAGTTGTAAAGGGAAATAAAATTTGAAATCAGTTTCTCCACGGGTGTTATTTGCTCTGAGCCACAACTCTGTCATAAATGCAGATGTATTTTGGCGCCCTTATATCGTAATGTTTTTTTTTGTTTTTTTTTGTTCTAATACACGTGGGCCATGCTCAGTGAAAAGGGGGCTTAATGCATCTACAGAAAGTACTGAATCATGTCGTGGATCGAACCTCTTTGCTATTCGGGAATTTTCTGCATATCAGAAGACCATTCCACCTGCAGATCCATTCGACTGCCCTGATACAAAAGTGAATCAAATTAATGGGCCATACTCTGTGAGAAGATTGTTTCATGCATCTGCAAAAAAGTATCGACCTAGGTCAGCCTGTGCTGTACACACAGGCTGACCTGGGCCAAAACTTTTTGCTATTGGTCAATTTTCTGCATGTCAAAGGACCAGTCTTCTTCATGATTCAGTCGGTTGTTGGACAAAAAGATATAAAAAGATTTTATGGCTCTATAATTTCATGTATGTGATAACTAGCCTGGTGAAATACATCACAGAAATGCATTAAACCCCTTTTTGACAGAGCATGGCTTATGCACTCTGACAAACAGAGGGTTCTCTCAGCAGAGCATTATCTTGCCTGTACATTTTTTTTTTACGTTAACCCTTAAGCTGCTGATCGCGACCCACTCACCTTTTGCGGACAGTGTAGATCAAGATCAGACTGCACAGAACGTGCAGTCTGATCTTTGATCTACACAGTCCGATATGGTATTTTCTTTCCGGTGAAATCAACTTTGAAACCGCAATGTTTGGGCTTTTAGTATTGAGTAGAAATTTGCGTTTCATTTATTCAGCAGCTTAAGTGTTAATATTTCTGTTCTTACTTGTTATATCCTTTTCCTGAAAGAAACCTCCAAATAAGAGTAACAAAACTGACATAACAATTATGGGGTATTTAACAGGTAAGAGAATTTCAACAATGCATACTTCGAATTAAACTGTGCAATATTTTCGAGCATTGAAATGAATATACCGGATATCTGGCTCAAAGTATTTTTTATGTTCAAAGCAGCATAAACAAGTCTTTGATATTAACAGCAGGGAACAGGATGGGGTAATCGTTCGGTTTGAAATGAATGTGGACTTAATCTCTATACCAAACGACAAAATTTCAGACTTGTCCAAATTGAAAAAGTTTGCAGACGACGGATTAAAGGTGGCTCAGTCGGCGAAATTTGTCCTTACCCCTTTTCCAAACGACAAATTTTGGACCGGTCCAAATTGAAAGAGTTTGCAGACGACAATTTTAAATTTGATGAAAATGGCAGAAAGGTCTCAAAAAGGGTAGAAAACACGGTGGGAAAAGGAGAAATTGCTCGTCACGAGCAATTTCTCCTTTTCCCACAGTGTTTTCAAAAGACTTGTACTGCAAACACGTGAAAACCAGGGCTTGTTTGGGAAAGGGTTAATAGAGAAGAAAACGTAACGGATAAAAAGAAAAAAATGCTGGTTACCGGCATTTACTGCTTTTCCCGCAACGTTTTCTAAAGACTTCCTGCCAAGGGTCGTTAAAACTTGGGATTGTTTGGCAAAGGATTACTTCAGCTAAAAATTCAGGTTCGCTGTGCTTTGCAAGATTTTTCCTCTAGTTCTAAATTCCATTGCTAGCCACCTGATTGGCCGAGACGTTCTGTGTTAGCCAATCGGATGGCTATTCTGGGAATCAAACATGAAATTTAGTTAGAATCATTGGTGTAGGAATAGAGTCTCGACAGATGCATGTATATGTGTCATGATCTATGGAAAGGGGGTTTAATGCATCTGCAAAAATATAGACTCAGGTCAGCCTGCACAGTCCCGGCAGATCCATCCATCCATCCATCCATCCATCCATATCTCTCTCGTTCCCTCTCTCTCTCTCTCTCTCTCTCTCTCTCCTCCTTCGTATTCTTCCTCTACAACTAAAAACCCGTAGATACAATCGAGGCTCGAAACAATAAAATAAAAAAAAAAGAACGTTCCCGTGGAAAGAAAAAAAACAAAGCCAACGAATGAACCACCCATCAAATATGTCTAGCCAATATTTTTTCTAAAACAGGCATAAAATTTGTCAAAATTAAAATTTTGCTATGTTAAACAGTTGTTTTATGACACTGGAATGTTTTTAAATGAATGGCGGATTGAATTTGACAATGTAGTTGACAGTTGCATTGAACAAATTGTCTTGTTTGCTTTTGACCTTTAGAGCGCGGAAATAACCCAACAGACAATTTACTGTCTAGAAATAAAGACCTTAATAATTACTGTGTCAAGGTTGCTGTGTCAAGGTTGATATGTCAAGGTTGATTTTTGTCTAAGCTTCAACATGGCAAGCCCCGTAGCTTAGTCGGTAGCGTACAGGTCTTAAGAACAGGAGGTCGCTGGTTCGATCCCCGGCTTGGCCAATTTCTTTCCGAGGATTGAGGATAGTCATTGCGACAGGATTCATTCCTCTCTCACCGCTGACCATTGTTTCGACGATGGTTATGTGGGAAAGCAGCCAGTGGCTTGGAAAGAATATTGTGCGTAGTACTGGTAAAAGAAACTCCAGGAAAGTATGGATAGGTGCACTGGCCGCCGCGATATAACTGAAATAATGTTGAAAACGGCGTTAAACACCATGCAATCAATCAATCTAAACTTCAACATAATGTTTATTGAAGTATTTAGGCCTGCGGCCCATAGATATACCGAAGCGGACAGAGTAGATAAAAAATCAGAATGCACGTTTCGTGCAGTCTGATCGTGATCATCACTGGCCGTTACTCAAGTTGTTAAAGGCGCTAAATGGGGAAATGGCCCAGTAGCAGCCAAAAGTAACAATGCAGGTGTTGAAATAAATTTGAGCCGTGCTCTGGCAAGAGAGGGCTTAATGCTACTCTGTGATGCATTATGCCTAGCAAGTCATCACATAATTATGGATCCATAAAATCCATTTTGTCTAACAATCGACTTAATCGTGAGGTGGAATGGTCCTTGAACATACGAAAAAAAAAATTATGAAAAGCAAAAAGTTTCGACCCATGTCAGCCTGCGCGGACTGCGCAGGCTGACATGGATCGATACTTTTTGCAAATGCATAAAGCCACCTTTTCACAGAGCATGGCTCATGTGGTGTCCCTGGTCGGCTTCGCAATCAAAAGGTCCTGAGTTCGATACCCGGGAGCAGATGTCAACTTTGGAACTGCTCATTGGCCCACACATTCGGTGCGAGTACTGGTGTTGTTTCCAGGAAGCAGATTCGAGAGAGATTTGTACAAGTCGTAAAGAACTTTGTTTCTCAATCGATGTGAAATAAATATGTTTAAACTAAACTAGATACCTCATCTCGACGGTGTCTTGCTTTTGTGTGTGTGATAGTGTTGTGGCGGGGGATGTGGGATGGATGTGGGTGTGGGTGTGGGTGTGGGTGATAGAAGCACTCTTTTTGCAGTTTAACTTGTTAGCTTTCTTTCTCGCAACTCTTTACTAGATGACAACTTTTCTCCTTTTTCGAAAGTTGTTTAAAAAAAACCCTTCTTCCTCGTGGCCTTTAGCGCTGCTGGATTCTATGATACAGGGTTAGTTTTCATCCTACTCAGTTTTGATATTTAACAAAATTGTCGATTTACTTTTCATTGCGGCAGACATTTCTCTGGTGGTGATGCGTCCTCCACTTCCGGTTGGTTAAAACTCGTACAAAATAGGTCAAACCTTAATATAGAATTAAGTACACGTACTACTATATTTCTATAGGTAAGTGTCGATTCAATTACGCTACAAAAATTGATTTCTTGTTATGAGAACTTAGCCCACATGAAATAATCCTATTTGTCCCACAATTGTTCGCCTAAGTTTCTTTGATCGACAACTAACAAGTGCTTAATGGGATTAATAAATTGGATTAAGACCGTGTTTACTTTTTTTACATATATAATCCTCTATGTAACTGACAGACAGACATCAATTAACTTGAGCTATGCTCCCCGAAAAGGGAGCTTAAAGCATCTGCAAAAAGTATCGATTCATGTCAGCCTGCGCAGTCCGCGCAGGCTGACATGGTTCGATATTTTTTGCTGTTTGTAAATTGTATGGACGTCCATGAACCATTCTACCTCAAGACTGAGTCAGTTATCAGACTAGATGATTTTTATGGATCCCTAATTACTAGTATGTCGTGACTCACTTGGATCACGGAGATGCATTAAACCCCCTTTTGCCAGAGCGTGCCTCAATTTACTGTGCTATGTTTTGTATACTTATGCGGAAACAACACGACAGCCATTTGGTTATCGTAATATTCTACAAGCCAAGCCCATGTACAGAGGGCTTACAAACGATGGTTATATCGTTTCTGATGCCACCGCTTTTAAAATTCTGTTTTGCATAGACTCTGATTTTGCATTCTGACAGGGGTTTGTGTTAAAAAGAAGCCAATCTTCTGGCTGAGCAAGGGTATTGAACGACGCTTTCAACATTATTTCTATCATATCATACAGTCATGTATTTCCTGAGCTTCATGACTGATAGACCAGGGTCCGTATTCACCAACCATTCTTAAGAACGTTCTTAGACTTATTCTTCAAGATTTTCCAAGTTTTAAAGTAAAGCAACTTCTGATTGGCTAAACCAAATGGTTTAGCCGATCAGAAGGTGTGTTACTTTCACATTTGGAAACTTTTGGAGAGCAAGACCAAGAATATTCTTAAGAATAGTTGGTGAATACGGACCCAGGGCTCTGAAGTGGCTTGCCCAAAGACAATCCGGCAAAAAACCAAGAGTCTCGAATAAGGGTCGAAACCATCGCTTCTGGGTTATGAATCCTTCATCTTCATCAATGAGCCGCGCAGGACCCCGCCAGGTTGGAAAAAAATAATGTGTGTTGGTGCAAGTGATGCCAAGAATGCATTATGGATAAAGTTTACCGACAACCGCCATCACGACTGTTCAAATGCTGTTGAATTTTAGTTAAGCACCTAAATATACTGGAAGAATATAACCTAGGTTATTTCAAGAAGTCATACAAGAACACCGTATGCGGGTGCCAACGCTGCACAGCAAGTCCTTGATTTACAGTGAAAATTCCAAGTCCGAAAAGGTGCTTAACTTGGTCAAAAATATATTGATGGTTACCTGCCCCTGTTGTATGAGTTTCCTTTTTAATAGTTAGCAACTTGTCCAAGTTTGAAGTAAATATCTTCAGTAATAAGAGAAATATTACAAAATGACAACGTTTTTGCAAGTCGACGACGGTCCCAGGGCTATGACAGGAACTTGTCATTTTCTTCCTAAACAGCCGAACTTTCGATATCTTAAGGGAATGTCTTTTGACATTCCCTTAGGATATCGAAAGTTCGGCTTCAGATTCTAAACCCAGAACTGTTGCGGGATAAGAAGGAAATAATTCAAAAGCGGCGTAAAACACTAATCAATCAATCAATACTCTGAACCCATGACGGACAGAGAAAAACATGCGTATCGTTTGTTCGATTCTGAAAAAAGGGAAGACAAGCAGCTTTGTTATATCAGATATAGATTAACACAAGTATTTACCAGGTCATTATACAGCAATTTTAACCATTAAACTGCCAAGCGCGACTCACCGACCTTTTTGCGGACAGTGTAGATCAAGATCAGACTACACAGAACTGAGTCTGACACAGTCTGATCTTAGATCTACACTGTCTGAATAGGAGATATTCATCTTAAAAAATAAGTTTGAAATAACATTATTCTGGTTTTTACTATCGGCTTGAAAGTTTTACTTAACTTATTTCGCAGGATAAGGGTTAAAAGGGAAAGGCAGCAGCTTTGTTAAATCAAATATACATTAACCCTTTACCAGACGACAAAACTTTAGCCTTGTCCAAATTGAAAGCATTTGCAGACGACAATTTCAGTGTGGCTCAAATGGTGCAACTTTACTTTGATGGGGTAGAAAACATTGTGGGAAAAGGAGAAAATGCTGGTTACCAGCATTTTCTCCTTTTCCCACAATGTTTTCAAAAGGCTTCTTTCCCAGGGGCGTCAAAAGGCGTCATTGTGCGGTAAAGGGTTAAATTAACACAAGTATTTACCAGGTCATTATACCGCCATTTTAATGTGGCTAAGATTTTCTTTCTGGTAAAACAGTGCTGCATCAATTCTGATCGCTCGTGTAAGAATTTCTGTTACACACTTTTCCCAAGACATGTTCGTTCTATCCGATACTTCGAATGAAGCAATATACTCGTTTTATCGCATGTTTACATAATTCCGACATTTTCACTGTAAAGTCATGTACATGTTATATATAATTTGCTATGAAATGAAGGGAAGAATGTAACATATCTAATACTTTGTTCATCGACACGGATCCACCTTAAATGAGGCGTAGTGTATATATCTTCAACGCTCTAGTATTCACACGTAACAAATTGTCTGTTGGCCAATAACTGTCAACCCCATCACCAACTTATATTTGAGCCATGCTCTGACAAAAAGGGATTAATGCATCTCAGTGATGTATGATACCCAACGAGTCATCGTATGACTATCACGTGATAAAATTCATTTTGTCTAACAACCAATTAAATCATGAAATAAACTAATCCGTTCACGTATAGAAAATTGACAAATAGCAAGAAGTTTCGACCAAGGTCAGGCTGCGCCTTCTGCTTAGGCTTACCTGGTCGATGCTTCCTGCTGATGCATTAAGCCCCCCTTTCACATAGGATGGCTCATTTTCATTCAACACCTTACATTCCACAAAAATTCAGACTGCTTAAATTTCACTGACTCTCATCAACTTCATGAAGACCAGTATGGGGTTCTGGACCACTATGATCCTTACATAATATAAAGAAGAATCCAGCAACGCCAAACCAACGCAAGTGAGAAGTGGCATCTTTCAAGGAGACTCACTACCGGCAATCCTTTTCTGCCTATTACTTGCCCCACTCAGCACCACGTTAAACAACACTGGACAAGGATATGAGTTTTTTGTTGTTATTGGAGTTTAACGCCGTTTTAACAGCTTGTCATATTACAGCGGTCAGTGCACCTACGCATGTGTTTCCTGGCTTTTTCACACCAGTACTGACACAACTTTCTTCCCAAGCCACTGACTGCTTTTCCCACATGCATCAGATGTGTGAAGCGAGAAATCGCCGAAAAGAAAGTTTGCCTCAACCAGATATCGAACTCGCAACTTACAGATCAAAAGTCAGATACGCTAACCAATGAGCTACCTGGCCAGGCAAATAAATATGAAGTTCATGGAGAGAATATCAGCAATCTCTTCTACATGGATGACCTCAAGATCTTTGCCGAGCACGATAACCAATAGGAACGGTTACTTCAAACGCTAAATGTATTCAGTAATGACATCTGCAGGCAGTTTGGATCTGACAAATGTACAAAGGGGAAAACTGACTTCAACATCTGACAAACATCTGGAGCAAGATACCATCATAAAGGAGCTTAACAAGGGGGATACATACAAATACTTTGGCGTCAAGGTGGTGGAAATCAACATGCAGCCATGAAAGAAAATATCAGAAAAGAGTACTACAGACTACGGACTTGCCATCAAGAGTTTACTGAATGCTGCACACATGATTGAAGCCATCAACACCTTAGCTGTCCCCGTGGTTACATTCAGTTTAACATCATCAACTAGCTACTCAAACAAATGAAGAAGTTAGATATCAAAACCAGAAAACTGTTGAATTCTGAAAGATGCATCACCCAGAGGCAGATGTCGAGATAATTTACCTTCCAAGAAAGACCGGAGAAAGAGGGCTCACCCAACTTGAGATAGCCTACAAAACAATAACAGCAGGCTTGAATACTTACCTGGAAGCAACAGAAGATGCCCAATTAGTCCTCGTTTGCCAACATGAAGCCAAAAAGAAGCAGTGCTTCATGACAAAAGAAACCAGAAGATATGCACAGAACCTGTACATACCAAATGTTCCAAAAATATCAATTAGCAGTTACCAGCTTTGCCAAGAGTAACGAGCAGGAAGCAAATAAATGGGCCCTGAAGAAGATGACAGAACCATGGGAGGATAAATCAATGCTTGAAAAGTGAAAAAAGCAGATGTGAAACAAGATTTTACCCATCAGTGGCTAATCAGTACAGGACTGAAGGTAGAAACTAAAGGACTGGTGATAGCTGCATCGGACCAGAGCCTGGCAACAAGATCATACCACGGCAACATCATCAAAGATAGAACAAATCCCAAGTGCAGAATGTGAAACCAGTATGAAGAGATCATTGACCATATAGTCTCGGGCTGTCCCACGTTGGCCAGAATATAGTACGTGCGGAGGAATGACAAGGCAGCAAGTTACATCCACTGAAAGACCTGCAACCACTTCCATCTCCCAGCTGCAGACAAGTGGAAAGAGCACCAACCACCAACAGTCACCTAGAACCACAACATCACAGTCTATTGGGATATGCCAATCAACACAGACAGAGAAATCGAGGTAATACAAGGAAGAGAAGACTTGCCTTATGATCCACAAGACATTTCTATTGTAAAGAAACATCACCATCGTGGAAGTGGAGAAGCTGTAAAAATACAAAGACCATAAAACGAAGTCACAAGAACATGGGGAATGAAGGCGATACCAATACCCATCGTAGGTGGTGCGCTTGGTCCAAACAACTCAAGAAGGCCAGAAGATAGTCCTCCCTTGAAGCGTACACATCATCAGAAGAACGCTTTCCATAACTTAAATCCTGACATTGCCTTAGAATCATGGGTCGACTCTTGCATTTCAGTGAGGTCACATCAAGCAACAAAGCATAATATAGTAATAATTAATGATAATAATATAAAGAAGAAGAAGAATGATTATAATAGCAATCATAATGACTTGAAATCTAGTTTGAATTCAAATAGGAAAAGAAGCAAACTACGGCCTACTACCAAGAGATACACTGCTTTTAGACAAAGCAGTAATTTACAAATGAATGACAAAAAGACAGATTTCATTTCCCAGTCCAAAGGTCGTTTACCGAAAAGTTGTAAATTGCTTAACCCTTTCCCAAACGACAAATTTTGGACTGGTCCAAATTGAAAGAGTTTGCAGACGACAATTTTAAATTTGATGAAAATGACAGAAAGTTCTCAAAAAGGGTAGAAAACACTGTGGGAAAAGGAGAAAGGGCTTGTTTGGGAAAGACTTAGCGTAGCAAAAAAAAGCGAGGAGTCTAATAAACGTAATATATAGTAGAGCATAAATTGTCGCCTATGTTGCTCATAAACTGTATTAACCCTTTACCACACAAACCCGCGTTTTAACCCTTTCCCAAACAAGCCCTGGTTTTCACGTGTCTGCAGTACAAGTCTTTTGAAAACACTGTGGGAAAAGGAGAAATTGCTCGTAACGAGCAATTTCTCCTTTTCCCACAGTGTTTTCTACCCTTTTTGAGAACTTTCTGACATTTTCATCAAATTTAAAATTGTCGTCTGCAGACTCTTTCAATTTGGACCAGTCCAAAATTTGTCGTTTGGGAAAGGGTTAACAAACTTGAGGACTGATTGTTTTACGCGGCGTTCAACATTATTTCAGTCATATCACGGCGACAGCTCACATATTCATGTATGTCTTGGGTTTCACCAGTACTAGGCTTGGGCTCTGAGGTGTCTTGCCGACGGACATTTCCATGAAAAAGCCAGTGCTCCCAATAAAGAATCGAACCTGGGGCCTCCAGGAAACGAGTCCTAGACTTTACCACTGAGCCATGCAGGACCCCCAACAACCTTGAGGAAGAAGGCGTTTGAAAACGTTGTGGGAAAAGGAGAAAATATTGGTAATCAGCATTTTCATATTTATCCCACAACGTTTTCAACCTTTCAAAAATAATTTCTCTAATTGGGCGAAATTGAATTTACCGTCAGCAAATGTTTTGGGTTTGGAAAAGTCCAAAATTTTGTCGTTTGGTCAAGTTTTAACTCTCTCTCAAACAGCAAAATTTTAGACTTGTTCAAAGTGAAAGCATAATGCAGACGACGATTTAAATGCGTCTCATATGACGGAATTCGTCTTTGAATGGCAAGAAAACATTGTGGGAAAAGAAGAAAATGCTGGCTACCAGCATTAGTAGTATAGGAGGGTAGACCTCGGACAAAAGCCGTTTTGTCCGAGGTCTACCCTCCCTGAGTGCCATTTTGTCCGAGGTCTACCCTCCCTGAGTGCCATTTTTGTCCGAGGTCTACCCTCCCGAGCAGAAAAAAAGCCGCATCACTGCAGTTTTGGCGTGATTCGGTTTCCGCGACATATGAATACAATAATAAATAGTCCGTTACTAGGCTCGGGAGGGTAGACCTCGGACAAAAGTAGTTCCGGCAGTTGGTTCAGGTAGAAACCCTCGTTGGACTTAGTCTTTTTTGGAGGGTTGATCTTTCTCTCTCTATTACCGTCGGACTTAGTCTTTTTTCCACAATTGGATTAAAAAGTAGTTCCGACTGATGTAAACAAGTAGTTCCGACTGATGTAAACAAACGTAAACAAACGTTTTGATTGGTCGAGACGTTTTCCCGCCAAAATTCGATGGGTTATTTCCCCTTTTCAGCTTGGATCAAGGCAAAGACCCTTGTTGGACTTAGTCTTTTTCACAATTGGATTAAAAAAGTAGTTCCGGCTAATGTAAACAAACAGGTTGGTTCAGACAGAGCCTATCATTGGACTTAGTCTTTTTTCCACGAAATGGTTCCCAAGATGAAAGACTCTTCTATTGGTCTTAGCGATATTGACAATTTGAGAAAGATAGACTTTTCTTGGGGAATGGTTAGTCCTGAAAAGGACTGTTTTTGGAGATTAGACTGTCTTTTTTTCCTCGTCTAATGACAGCAACCAAAATTTGCATGACAGATGGAACAACTTCCAGTTCTTCTTGTGATTGTCATTGTACCATCCTTCGTGGTGATCTTTCTCCCGAGTTCAACGTCAACTAATATGAGCTCTGGAGTTGTTGTCTGCATAAACAGCTCAAGTAATTTTTCTCCGAGCTCTCTGTATGGCTGTGTTATCTGCTCTAGATGTCTTTGAACTGCTATGAGTTGTCTTCTTAATACCAACAGATCTTCACCAGCATTTAAATAGTCTTGGAGAGCATCAATTATTTGATGGTTTATCTGTTCCATATTTTGAATTCTTTTTTCGCTTTGGTTACTTTATGATTTATTCGTCTTACTCGAGAGAACGAGAGTCGAATGACTATAGAAGAAGTTCACTGATTTTATAGCTTGGTAGAGGGATTGACCTACTTTGACTTGGAATTAACGTTAACCAATCGTTAGTTTCGTTACATTTTTTGGAACTGATACTCTTAGACATTGTAGATAGATCATATAGTACATTATGTTCTATCTACATGCTCTCGCCCACGTTCGCGCTTTTAATTCTAACGCGAAGTAGGTCAATCCCCCTGTCAAGCTATAAAAGAGGCAGCATTTTTTTATTCTTGTATTAACTCATTTCACGATGAAGTTATCGAAATTTTGCTGTGGGTTGTTTGGTAGTAAGAAGAAGAATAAGAAAGAAATGAAAGAGAAATGGGAGCAAGAGGCCATGGAAAAGAAAGAAGACGAGGCAGAAGAAAGGAAGAGACTAAAGCATAAAGCTCTTCGCGAGTTCTTTGCAAGACGAGGGTATGAGTTTTATACTCGTACCCCAATCGTCAAGATGGGTAATATTTACCCGGACTTATCAGAACTGATACCGCCAACAGAGCATCGCGGTTGGCAGAATAAATTAATGAGAATGTATCCTTCATTGAAATGGTGAAGAATACGTTCTCTTTAATTTTAAAAACAGTCCTTTTCAGGGCTACCCAATACCAAGAAAGTTTTTACTTTCTTCAAATTGTCAAAAACAAAAAAAGTCAAGTCCTATATGTTTTTATATCTTTTATTTAAAACTTTTTTATTTAAAACTTTTGTACAATAATCATTACAATGAAAACATTGAACTGGTAAAATATATACAATGAAACATTGAACTGTAGAAATATTTGAATCGTTTTTGAAAACAGTTCTTTGAAACAGTTCTTTGAAACAGTTCTTTGAAGAAATGTTTTTACAGGCATGTTTTACTTTTTTTCTTCGGGATGTCAGGCTCACATTCACTCTTGCGTTTCCTCTTACTGTTTCCATTATTGTGTTCGTCATTGTTATTTTTCAACACAATATCTGGACAGATTTTTGCACCATGTTTTTTTGTTTTGCAGAAGAAACAGTTCTTCTTTTTCTTTTCTCTTTTCTCGTTGATTTTCTTTTCTTCAGATCCTGAAGATTTTTGAGACCTCTGTTCGTTGTTTTGCTCCTCTCCAGACAGTGAAGAGGATTTGTTATTTTGATCGAGTATAAGAGTATCCTCTGAAGAAAGTTTATTTTTTTGCGAACTTTGTTGCAAACTTTGTTGTGGGTTATCATGTATTTCTACTTGAATTCTACAGATTTCTGTGTCGTTGATTTCTGTGTTATCATGCTCCATATTTTCAATCTCCTGTTCGATTTGATTTCCTGTCAATGAAGTTGTAGTCTGTGACGATCTTGTCTTCCATTTATTCTCGTCTACTTTATAGGATAATAGAGCCCCAACGTATTTCATATGTTGGAATTCTCTACCGGTTTCCATTGTTGGCGAAATTTTAACATCGTGACTGTAGGGGTCCACGAAGACAGAGACGAATCTCCACATCATTTTTTCTTTTTCTGGACATTGTCTAGCCCAATGTCCTGATCTGTTGCATGTAAAACAGATATTCGTTGTCATATCACTCACTCCATAGCGCTTGTCGAATGTTGCTTGATCCAGGACTCTGGTGATACGATAGACATCTTTTTCTGCAAAATGTTGGTGGGATAGAAATGACCCCACGTAGTTTCCAGTATGGTAGACTTGATATCTTGACGGTATATAAAAAAGCTAGGATTTTTTGAGTTCTGGGACATTACTTGACTCGCAATCAGTCATAAAACCATGTCTAAAAGGTTAGTACCGTATTCAGACAGTACAAGTGACGATGAGGCAATTCAGCCGATGTCGAAGAAGAGAAAAAAATTACTACCGGCAAAGAAAAGAAAAAGAATCCTAGTCTATCCAGACAGTAGCAGTAATGATGAAAGCGATGATGAGAAATTTTCACCGTCAACCAAAAAGAGAAAAAGT
This sequence comes from Tridacna gigas, assembly GCA_945859785.2. Classification (NCBI taxonomy): domain Eukaryota; kingdom Metazoa; phylum Mollusca; class Bivalvia; order Cardiida; family Cardiidae; genus Tridacna; species Tridacna gigas. Next base: position 8,903,480 of record OX244034.2, on the reverse strand, counting down.
TTACCATTGAAAGAAGAAAGCGACGGTGAAGTCAAAAAATCTTTGAAAGAAGAAAACGATGAGAAATTTCCACCGTCAACCAAAAAGAGAAAAAATTTGAAAGAAGATAAAAAATCTTTGAAAGAAGAAAGTCATGCTGGACCATTTTTGCCCAAGGAAGAAAAAAGTAAAGATAAAAAATCTTTAAAAGAAGACAGAAAATCTTTGAAAGAAGAAAGTCATGCTGGGCTATTTTTACCCAAGAAAGAAGAAAGTGGAGACAAAAAATCTTTGGATATGAAAAGTCTATACGCCTTAAAAGAAGTGGGAAAAAAGAAGTCAAGAAAATTCAATACAGATTCCCGTGTGCTGGAGGCGTCCTTTAAGAAATTCGATGAGTTACAACCCCAGCAACTGACTGTCTTATTCGACGATGTTATCCAACAAATCGTTCAAAAGTTAAAGGCTGAATCGAGGGATATGATCAGAATTACCATCAATCACCGTTCATTGGATATGGGGATTCATATACCCTTTCTATATGTGGAGGAGTTGGAGAGTCATACTATATTGGACGAGATTGAAAAAGTTCTACAGTCGAATGAGGAATTCGTCTTGAACGATGGTCACATGACATTCGATATCACACATACGGTACCCCCAAGTGGAAGTGGTAAAAGAGTTAGGGGTACAGAAATATTGGATTCAAAAGTTTTCGCAAAGAAGAAACAATCGATTATTGAAATTAATAATGAAGATCATCTATGTTTTGCAAGAGCTGTTGTTGTGGGGATTTATCACCATGAACGTGAAAACACCCAAGAATGGAATCGAAGATGGGATATCATCAAAAGATCAAACAGACCACTTCAAAAGATTGAAGCCGAGAAATTGATGAATGAAGCTGGAGTTTCGTCAACGCAACCTGTAGGACCTGAAGAATACAAAAAAATTCAAGATTTATTGTATGAAAAAGACTATGTTATTAAAGTCCATCAACAGCAATCGAGAATGGAGAAAGTGTTTGAACATCCAAAAGTGAAAGATAATAGTAAAATCATACATTTGTACTTTCATCAAAAACACTATGACTACATCAAATCCATTACATCATTTCTTGATTGTGGTTATTATTGTGAGTTCTGTGATATACGTTACAGGAATCGGGAAGACCATGTTTGCTCAAAGATCTGTAAAGGTTGCTTTCGTACTGGAAAATGTCCATCGAAATCAAAAGAGTATGTCTGTTCCAAGTGTCATAGATGTTTTTTCAGTGCAGAATGCTTGGAAAAACACAAAACACTTCAAGGTAAAGAGAAGAAGACCATTTGTGAATTAGTGAAACTCTGTTCAAAATGTGAAGGCCAGTTTTTTGTCAGAAAGAAAAATCATGTCTGTAAGGGAAAGAAAAAGTGTCATCTCTGCAAGAAAATAGTTGACTTCTCTCATCGCTGTTTTATTCAACCTTACCAGAGTAAGATGAAGCATGACAGTGACGATGAGACGAGTTCTTCTGTAGTCAAAAAACCTTTGTTCATTTTCTTTGATTTTGAATGTCAGCAAGATACAGGAATACATATTCCGAATTACTGTATTGCACACCGAGCCTGTGCTGAATGTATCGATAAACCACTTGATTTTCATTGTTCCACATGTAGTGAATTCGAAGAAGGAAGAGAAGTTATTTTTCAAGGAAAAGAAACTTTGAGTCAATTCTGTAGCTGGCTCTTTACAAAGCATCATAAAGGAATCATAGCTATTGCCCATAATCTCAAAGGTTATGATGGTCAATTTATTCTCAATCATATTATCAATGTTGGGATGAAAGAACCAGAACTGACCATGAATGGGAATAATATTTTGAAGTTAGAATTGAATGGTGTGTGTTTGATTGACTCCTTCAGTTTTATGAACTTTGGTCTGGCAAAATTTCCGACTACATTTGGACTTCAAGAAATGAAAAAAGGCTACTTTCCTCACTGGGCAAATACAGACGAATTCTGGGATTACGTTGGGCCATACTTGGATATGTCTTATTACAAACCCGATTCAATGTCTGAAGAGGCTCGATCGAAATTCATAGTCTGGTATAATGACAAAGTTCAAAATGGTGAGGAATTCAATTTTCAAAAAGAGATGGAGATGTACTGTCGATCGGATGTTGATATCCTAAGACGAGGATGTGGTGAATTCAGAAAGTTGTTCATCGAACAGAGTGGAATTTGTCCATTCACAGAGGCGTTTACTATCGCCGGCGCCTGTAACAAGATTTGGCGAAAAGATTATTTACCAAAAAATCAGATAGCCATCATTTCAAGCAAAGACCCAGTCAGACGCCGGTTTTCTATGAAAGCAATACGATGGATTCAAAGTATTGCTAGGGAAAAAGGGATTCATATTCAACACGGTAAAAATGGTGGTGAATTTCAAATAGGAAGATATACTCTAGACGGTTTTCACCGTCAATCAAACACTGTCTATGAATTCCTCGGAGATTTATTTCATGGCTGCCAGACATGTTTCAAGGATCGAAAATATATCAATCCCATCAATGGAAAAACAATGGATGAATTGTACAACAATACCATTGAACGATTAGAAACCATCAAAAGAATGGGATATAACATAGTGACCATATGGGAGCATGAATTCGATACCAAGATGAAGAAGGACAAAGAGTACAAAAAAACCATTGAAAGTCTATATCCGAACTGTGACCCCATCGAACCAAGAGAGGGTCTGACTGGAGGCAGATGCAATGCAATAAAAATTGCTTATGATGTTGAGGAAAGCTGTGAGAAGGAAATCAAGTATATCGACATCTGCTCTCTGTATCCTTACGTCTGCAAACATAAATTCTATCCTGTAGGTCATCCCACAATCTTGACTGCTGAGAGTATTGATATGAAGAATATTCGTCAGTATGAAGGGCTCATTAAATGCAAAGTTCTACCCCCAATTGATTTGTTTCATCCTGTTCTTCCAGTTCACTGTAACAACAAGATGATGTTTCCACTCTGTATGAAATGTGCACAAGAAAGCTCAAACGTTTGTAACCATAAAAAAGAAGAGAGATCCTTGGTTGGAACTTGGGTTACATTTGAACTGTTCAAAGCTCTCGACTGTGGTTATCAGCTAATGCAAGTGTATGAAATCTGGCATTTCCACTCTGTTTCGGATCAATTCTTTAAAGGCTATGTGGATAATTTCTTGAAAATTAAGCAAGAAGCCAGTGGATATCCCAGTTGGTGTCAGACAGACTCGGAAAAGAATCAATTCATTCGCGAGTATGAGGAAGCTGAAGGGATTCGTCTCGATCCCAAATGTATTCAAAAAAATCCTGGTAAAAGATCGTTTGCTAAGATTATGCTGAACTGCCTTTGGGGGAAATTAGCACAGCGTGAAAACATGAGCAAGACGAAATACATCAGAGAACCATCTAAATATTTTGACTTGATTACCGATCCGAAATATACGGTAAAGCATGTGGAAATTTTTGACAATGAGTGTCCATTCATTTTGGTCAACTATGAAGAAAAGATGGACTTTGTCGAAACGCATGCAACAGCCAATGTTATTGTAGCATCCTACGTAACAGCTTATGCAAGGTTGGAACTGTACAGTGTTCTTGAAAGATTGGGGGATAGAGTTCTATATTTCGATACAGATAGTTGTATGTACATTCATGATCCTGAATTGTGGAACCCTCCCATCATTAACAGTAGGCTAGGAAAATGGACCGATGAAGAACCTGATTGTAGAATAACTCATTTCAGAGGATTAGGCCCCAAGAATTACGCTTACAAAATGAGAACAAAAGATGGAAAAGAAAAAAGCAAATGTAAAGTCAAGGGAATTACTTTGGATTACAATACAAATCAGATGGTAAATTTCGACACCTATTCAAAATGTGCTTTGGATCGTACAATAGAAATTAAAGTTCAGTATGACTGTAGAATCAAAAGGCATAAAGACAGAACAGTGACCAGTGAACCACAGACAAAAACCTTTCGCTCTGTATACACCAAAAGAGTGATTGTAAACGATACTGATACTGTTCCCTATGGTCATAAAAGTTTAAGGGTATAAATATCTGTAAGAAACAATATCGTGTTACACTGTTTTGAAGTGAGCGATCGAAGTAAGACGTTTTTAAAAAACAGTGAAAACTATCAAAAAGTGAGAAATCATGTCAAGCGAAATGCTACCTTTACCGATAGAACTACGTGAAAAAGTTTATAGAGATTTTATCCAGCAGCACACGCTCGATAAACAAGTACAGTTGGATATTAAATTCGCCTGTGTGAAACTTTGGATAAACAAATTGCATAAGGGAGTTGCAAAAGGAGAAAGATCGTGCAAGTTGTATGGTATACACAGCTTTATTGTAATGATAGGGGATGATACAGATTTCGATTTTCCTCTCAAAGCTTATTTAGCATTTTGTTTGTTGAAAGACAACTATATTGCTAAACAGATGGATTCCACAAGTCGGTGGCAATTCATTATCGTAGGAAGAACAGAAGAAAGTTTTCTGAACGTCCTGAAAATGAAATCGGTTCTGTTTAACTTTTACTTACGCTACAAAAAAGGATCCATTCAAGACGGTGAGGAAATAGTGGATACCATGGAAGGGTATATTCTTTTTGATAGAGATGTCACAGAAGAAATCGTATATTCAACTCTTTCGACAAAAGATATTTCAAAACATGTTTTTCCATTTAGTGGAGTACGTGAATATAGTGAAATGGATAGCAAATTTCCATTGTTTTTGGGTAATGATCAGTTGCACAAAGTTATTGTGGAACATGAAGACAAGTGGAAAAATCGAGGTATCTGTGAATTTGCATTGTAACGATACTGCACTCTATGACCTATAAGATTTGAGGGTATAAATAACTGTAAGGGACAACACCATGTTACACTGGCTTGAAGTGAACAATCAAAGTAAGACGGTTCTATCGAAAAGTGGAAATCATGTCAAGTGAAATGCTGCCTTTGCCAATAGAACTACGTGAAAAAGTTTATAGAGATTTCATCCATCTGCACACACTCGATGAAGGAACACAATTCAACCTTAAATTCAGATGTGTGAAATTTTGGATAGATAAATTGCACAAGGGAGTTGCAAAAGGAAAGACATCCTGCAAAATGTATAGCATGCACGACTTTATTGCAATGTTGGTGACTGAGTCAGACTTCGATACCACCATCAAAGGCTATTTGACAGCTTGTTTGTGGAAAAGTGACTATTTCGCTAAGAAGTTGCAAGCCACAAGCCGATGGCGATTCATTATCATAGGAAGACCAGAAGAAAGTTATCTGATCATGCTGAAAATGAAATCACTCCTGTTTAACTTTTACTTACGGTATACAAAATCAAGAGATAATGCAGAAGGAGTGGATATCATGGAAGGCTATCTCCTATTTGATAGAGATGTCACAGAAAAAATCGTACTTTCAACTCTTTCGGCAAAAGCAGTATTCAAAAACGTCTTTGAAATTAGAGGAACGTGTGAATATAGTGGATTGGACAGTGTATATAGTTTGTTTTTGGGCAATGAACAATTGCACAAAACTGTTGTGGAACATGAAGACAAGTGGAAAAATCGAGGTATCTGTGAATTTGCATTGTAAAAATGTTCTGTCATTGTTGTAAATAAGAACTGTATTGTCAATGCTTTGTATATAAAATGTACCTTTATTGTTTTTTGTATATAAAATGTCTTTGTATATATAAAATATAGTGTTAGAACATTTGGTTTGTTTTAAACGTTACTGTTTTTTCATGATATTGTTAAGAACTTTTGAATGAATAAAGAAATGATTTTAAAAAGGTCGTCTGTTTTGATTTTCTTCCCCAAAAAAAGTTCAGACTTAGAAAAAATGTAGCTAGATCATTACATTCTATGTGAGATCATATAGTACGTTATGTTCTATCTACATGCTCTCGCCCCCGTTCGTGCTCTTAATTCTATTGCAAAAGTAGGTCAATCCCCTACCAAGCTATAAAATGTTGGCAAAAATTTTCCTATCTTTTATTCTTTCTCTATCTTTTTATCCTAGCGATATGTCCGTGAGACAGGGTTTTGGTACTCCGCCTCAATCTTATTATAGCGGACAATATTTACGCTATAAGAAGTACTTCAATTATGAGCATTTTATTAGAAAACATTATTTTGATGCAGAACGATACTTGGATGAATCTCAGCCTAGTTTGTTCTCTAGAAGGTTTTCCGTTTCAGAAATTTATGAAATGGTAAAATCTACTGTAGAACATAGCGATAGTATTAAATTGCAAGGTTTCAACAAGATAATTTTTGAAATGAAATTTCCTGTTGAAATCGGAAAAGATGCAGACGGTAAAGAAGCGTATGTTTGTAAAGTCGTCGCCTGCTATGATGGATTTGAGTTGCCGGATGTAGTCAAGTATAAAGATCTTTCTGTCATCACGGCGTATCCTGTATAATGGATAAAAACAATGGTTCTTTTTAAGAACCACTCTCTCCTTCTTTTAGGATTGAGGGCTCTTTTCAGAGCCAACCAATACCCAGGAAGTCTGCTTCTTCAAATTGTCAAAACCAAACGTATTTCTCAGATCGAAAGATTGATTGCATCAGACTCAAAAAAAGACTAAGTCCTATCCGAAGAATTATCGTTTTCCCCACACCCGCCAAGATCAACCGTTTTTCCCACTCCCGCCATTCCTTTTCTACAAAAGAATATAACGAGTCTGACGATTGGTCTACGTTAATTCTGAGTCAGAAAAAAGTAGGTCAATCCCTCCACTAAGTTATAAAATTCAATGAACCTTTCCTATAACCATTCGACTCTCGTTTCTCTCGAGTAGCACGAATAAGAAATCGTAAAAGTATACCAAGACGAGAAAAATGCTTATATTTTTTCCTTATTGTCCACAGTGTGATAGACCATGTGCAATAGAGTGTGGAAAATGCTTTCATATCCTACAACATCTTGGAGAAAAGCACAATTGTCCAGAACCAGATGAGGGATTCTATGACTATGATGAAGACTATGGTGTAGTGATTTGGTGTCATCATTGCTGTCAAGCTTTCATTGTGGTACAGTATGAAGAAGAAGAACAACTCGATCGCAACCAGTGAAGGATGAATCTTCATCAAAAACAGCCCTTTTCAGGGCTAACATGCAACAAGAAAGTTTTTCTACTTTTCTTCAAATTGTCACTTCAACTCAATTCTGAATTAAGAAATATAACGAAACTAACGATTGGATAACATTAATTCCGAGTCAAAGTAGGTCAATTCCTCTACCATCCTATAAAAGACGGGACTCTTTTTCTTTTTAATCAGTTTTTCCCTCTCAGAACTCAAAAAATGAAGACCCTCGACAAACGGTTCAAATTGCTTGAAGCAGAGCGACGATTTAGAAAGGGATGCAAACAGATCGAATTGCTTAAAATTCGTCTGAGTGGGATAGAAAAACGATATGATAAGTGTAAAAGCAGAGCTGTGCAATATAATCTGAAAATTCAACTTTGTTCAATCAAAGGAGTACTCATTATGTATAATGAGTATGTCCAAGCCAAAGTTGAAGAAATCAATGAACTTCGGCGTGAGCTATTCCCCGAAGATTCAGATGAGGAGGTTTAGAGTCCTCGATCTTTTCTCTAGTTTTGAAATTAAGTTAACCGATAGTTAAATTAATTTCATTACAGAGAATAGTGAAAAACAGCCCTTTTCAGGGCTAACATACACCAAGAAAGTTTTATCTTTCTCTTCAAATTGTCAGACCAAATCAATTCTGATTTTAAGAAAAGGTTAATTTTTACTTCAACTTATCAAAAAAAGACTAAGTTTATCAGAAAACCTTATTCCCTACCACAACGTATAGACTTGTTTTCATCTATCTTTTACTTATTCAAAAGAGAATATAACAAAACTAACGATTGGCTAACGTTAATTCAGAGTCGAGGTAGGTCAATTCATCTGTAAAACGTATAAAGAAAGCCGGTCAAGTTCTCATTTAATCATTTTTACCTCTCAATACTCGAGAATAAAAAATGTTTTGCATGTTCATGTTTGGATCAGTGGCATATTATTCGATACTGAACTGGTTAGAAGATTGGTTTCGTCGACGACAGATACGTCATAACCTAGCACTACTTATTATGTTACTTGATGAGTTAGAGGCTGCGAGAGATAGACGAAGAGGTTAAACAATACAAATCTTCGAAAAACAGTCCTTTTCAGGACTACCAAACGTTAAGAAAAGTTCTATCTTTTCAAATTTTGTCAAGCAAAATTCTGCATAACTCTAAGAAAAAATCTCATCCCAAATAATATTTTCTAATATAGTATAGTTCATTCTTTTGCAAGTAAGCAGTATAACTATGTAAAAACCGAAAGATTATCATTTCTGCTTGACTAGAATTCAGTTGTTTTCGTTCAATCATAGGATATGTTACATTCGCAATAGAGCTCAGATCAATCGGTTAGCCAGTACCCCAGATTTCTATCATTTCTCTCTGTAAGTGTTATAATCATTCGTGGCTGCTTCCGACCGGGTCCGCGCTCTTAATTCTGTATCAAAGTAGGTCAATCCCCCTACCAACCTATAAAACGTTGACGATATTTCTCTACAATCATTCGACTCTCGATCTTCGAGTAGTACGAGTAAAAACACACTGTTAACGGGAAAGATGAATCTCAACTTAGCCGATTACAACTTAGCCGACTACATCTTAGACAACTCCTTACCACAGAGTGGAAACAGTGGAGATATTCTAGCGTCAGCCATGAATTCGACATTCATTGAGCCAATGGCAGCACCAGTTAACAAATTCGAGGAAGAGATGCGACAGATGATCTCAAAACAAGATGCTACAATAACTCAGATTTTAGAGGAGTTGAAAACATTGAACAGAAACATCGAGACAATATGTCAGCAAAGACAGTCAACTACACCTGTTATTGTGAAGATTCCGGTGGAGTTCGACTTTGATAAAACCAGCCTTCGAAGACTAACAGACTCCCTTGTATCAGTTGTAAAAAAGAAAGATCAGAAGTCAAAGGAAAATCAGTCGAAGGAAAACCAACACTCAAAGGAAACACAACCAGAGAAAGATCATCAACCAAAGGAAGAGAAGATAAATAAAAAACGAAAAATAGAGAAAGACGATAATGAACAACTTCACAAAAAACAACGATACGATCCCACCTATGTATCACCGTCAAAAATAGGGTTGGGAAAACATGGGAAAAATATCGACAACTTCAAAGACTTCAAGATCCCAAAGATTCCAAAACTCAAACTCAAAAAGATACCCAAAGAAACAAAGAAAAGTTCTCAATAGAGAAAAAAGACAAAAAAAAGACAGTTCAATCTCCAAAAACAGTCCTTTTCAGGACTAACCATTCCCCAAGAAAAATCTATCTTCAACAATTGTCAATAAGTAAGTCAAGCCACCTCCAAGCGTATAAAAGACGATGATATTTCCAGTACATTATTCATTCGGTTCCCGAATAGATGACAGCTAAAGAAATGGTGATGGACTATAGTGTACAATTTCTACTTCTCTCGATGACAAAATGGTATCTGACAACCTTTCTACTGGCCATGATGCATGACCCCACTTTGCCTATGTATAAAATAAACAAAATAAGAAGGTTAATAGCAGATCGAAGAAGAGTCGTGGAGTGTCCTATCTGTCAGACAAACTTTGGATACTATCATTAGAGGAGGAGGAGGAAAAACAATCTCCAAAAACAGTCCTTTTCAGGGCTAACCATTCCCCAAGAAAAGTCTATCTTTCTCAAATTGTCAATATCGCTAAGACCAATAGAAGAGTCTTTCATCTTGGGAACCATTTCGTGGAAAAAAGACTAAGTCCAATGATAGGCTCTGTCTGAACCAACCTGTTTGTTTTACATTAGCCGGAACTACTTTTTTAATCCAATTGTGAAAAAGACTAAGTCCAACAAGGGTCTTTGCCTTGATCCAAGCTGAAAAGGGGAAATAACCCATCGAATTTTGGCGGGAAAACGTCTCGACCAATCAAAACGTTTGTTTACGTTTGTTTACATCAGTCGGAACTACTTGTTTACATCAGTCGGAACTACTTTTTAATCCAATTGTGGAAAAAAGACTAAGTCCGACGGTAATAGAGAGAGAGAAAGATCAACCCTCCAAAAAAGACTAAGTCCAACGAGGGTTTCTACCTGAACCAACTGCCGGAACTACTTTTGTCCGAGGTCTACCCTCCCGAGCCTAGTAACGGACTATTTATTATTGTATTCATATGTCGCGGAAACCGAATCACGCCAAAACTGCAGTGATGCGGCTTTTTTTCTGCTCGGGAGGGTAGACCTCGGACAAAAATGGCACTCAGGGAGGGTAGACCTCGGACAAAATGGCACTCAGGGAGGGTAGACCTCGGACAAAACGGCTTTTGTCCGAGGTCTACCCTCCTATACTACTAGCATTTTCTTCTTTTCCCACAATGTCTTCAAACGACTTCTTTCTCGGGCTCGTTAAAACAAGGGATTGTATAGAAAAGGTTAACCCTTGTTAGAGAGATAGGCAAAGCTGTAATACTTTGCGGTGTGGATGCAATCATCCAGGGTTCGTGGGTTGAACCACACGGCTCGGATAAGCAAGAGAACTGGTGATGTAGTTAGAAACCATAAATAATTCATCAAAATTCGAATCCCCATTGACTTTACATGTATTTCCAACATTACTTTGTAATTTGTTGTGGCTTAAAAATGAAGCTGCAGTTATAAAACTTACATGAAAATAATCCAAAATATATTTCACATTGAAATAAGTATTGTCAGGCTGGATACAGTTTGATAAGATAGATATGCAGCTGTTAAAAAGAGTGATTAACATTTTCGAACAAGGTTTTTACATTGACGTCAATAGCGATGTCTTAAAATTTTAACGCAAAAACAAAAACCATTAGGTTTTAGAGAGATACAACTTTGCTGTCAAGCGAGGAACAAAAAATATCAAATTAGTATAAATAGATCAAGTAACCTCGCTTTCTACCGGTATAGTTTTCCTTATAACTGAATTTCGAATTTCATTAAATACTTTTGACCACTGATTGTAGACATTACCACTGGACTCATTCTTCTTTCACCGTTGAGCATTGTGTCGACTGTGTTTATGAGGGAAAGCAGCCAGTGACTTTGGTTATAGTGTTTTGCACAGTACTAGCAGATAATATTCTAGGAAAGCATGGATATGTGCACTGGCTGCCGTTATGTGGCTGAAAAAAAAAAAAAAAAAACGTTGAAAACGACTTTAAACACCAAACAAAAAAGTAAAACTTGAAAATCTCCCAAGGAACTGAATAGGCAAGAGTCTTGTGTGTGTGTTTGTTCGTTCGTTCGTTCGTTCGTTCGTTTGTTTGTTTGCATGGTGTTTAAAGCCGTTTTCAACATTATTTCAGTTACATCACGGCAATCAGTGCACCTTTTCATGCCTTTCAGGAGTTTCTTTTAACAACTCATTCTCGTAATAGTCTTCGGAAATCATTGGCTGCTTTCCCACATAACCATCGTGGTAAAGCGTAAGAGTCAAAGATGTCCAATTTCTACATTAACTCTTTACCAAACGACAAAATTTTAGACATGTCCAAATTGAGAGCATATGCAGACGACAAAACAAAATGTGACTGAAAAATTGAAATTTGTTTTGGGATGGGTAGAAAACATTGTGGGAAAAGGAGAAAATGCTGGTTACCAGCATTTTCTCCTTTTTCCACAATGTTCTCAAAATGCTTCGTTCTCGGGGTCGTTAAAAGTCGGGATTGTGTGGTAAAGAGTTAAATTGGTTTTGACATTCATGAGTTATTCGGAAATTTAAGAGGGCATAAAATTTACCATCGTGACATGCGATCCACCATTTGAAGGTTTTTATTACCAGCCGTGACGAATAAGAGGTTTTCTTGAAGTTGGAAAATACATTAATCAAAGCACTGAAAGTACTGAGAGACTAGCGAATGCGGAATAAGCGGCCTTGGTAAAGATAAAACTTGGTTGGTTTACACAAGATTGATGAAAATTTGTTCATTTCGGTAATTGAGTCCGATTCGGCGATTTTACCCACCGCTCACAGCTGTTTACTTGTCACAATAGGAAATGCTATGACAAAATTCTCTTTGTTGATCTTTAATTGAAAAAAAAAGCAAACGAAGAACATATCAGTTTGATAATTTGGTTTTTGAATACTTTCTATGGTTCACTTTTATATGAACTTTCCATTTTTCTTTTTTTTTTACTTTCTTATGAGATGCACGCCTCGTAGTGAGAGGAGACCTACAACGAAAAACGCAAGGATTAAAAAGGTTGCATTGGGATAAGTAAAAATGAGCCTGATTTGAATAGGTCACTGACTTAACAGAAGGAATTTTTTCTGTGGGGTAGTATTTGGCGACAGTTGGTTTTTTGTTTACATTTGAATCTAGGTCACTCTCGATAGCAATAGACTAGCGATCCCTTGTCCTGCTAAATAAAAAAAATGAAATTTTCAAGCCGATAGTAAAACCCAAATCTTCCTATTTCAAAAGTATTTTTGGGGGGGAGGGAGAGGGGAAGATATCTCCTAATCGGACAGTGTAGATCAAGATCAGACAAGATCTGCATGTTCTATGCAGTCTGATCTTGATCTACGGTGTCCGCAAAAGGTCAGTGAGTCGCGTTTAGCAGCTTAACCCTTTCCCAAGCAAGCCCTGGTTTTCACGTGACTGCAGTACAAGTCTTTTGAAAACACTGTGGGAAAAGGAGAAATTGCTCGTAACGAGCAATTTCTCCTTTTCCCACAGCGTTTTCTACCCTTTAAGAGAATTTTCTGTCATTTTCATCAGATTTAAAATTGTCGTCTGCAAACTCTTTCAAGTTGGACCAGTCCAAAATTTATCGTTTGGGAAAGGGTTAAGGGTTAATATGATCGCTAGTCTAAAAAATCGCGATGATTTAAGACCGAAAAGGAGCGGGTAATAGTTCGAACTAGTGGTGTAATGTAGGTTTTTGTTATAGTCTCCCAAAATTTGAATACGGTATGCCTCGAAAACATTAACTCGTACAGTCGATTTTTTGCACCGTGAAGCAAGTTGCCTTTGAAAACATTATAGCCAAAGAAGAAATGGTCATAACTAATGATTTCTTCTTTGTCCACAATGTTTTCACATGTATTTAAGTATCAAACCTTGATTTATATTATTAACTAATATTTCACATTGATGCTTCCAAAGTTTTGAAGCCATGAATTTGCATCAGTCGATAATGCTTTCGGGTTGGGTATCAGCGTATTTGACCCGCGCTTTGGAAAAAAAGGAATTCAAATTTTTACCAAACACCAAAATTTTAGTCTAGTTCAAACTGAAAGCACTTGCAGATGATAAATTAAAGGTGGCCCACATGACGAAATTTGTCCTTGATAGGGTAGAAAACATTGTGGGGAAAGTAGAAAATGCTTGTTACCAGCTTTTCTTCCTCAGGGTCGTTCATAATCGGGATTGTGTGGTAAAGGGTCAATGCATTTCCGTAATGCATTATACAAAGCAAGTTATCTCAGTATTATATATTCATAAAGTAAGAACCAATTTTTCTTACATCCGACTGAATCATGAGGTAAACTTGACATGTAGAAAATTGACCAACAGCAAAACGTATCGATCCAGGTCAGCCTGCGCGGATTGCGCAGGCTGACCTGGGTCGATACTTTTTGCAGATGCATTAAACCCCCTTTTCACAGAGCACGGCTCATATAGAAGACAAAAGCGGCTGAAATTAAAAATGTTTAAAGTCATAGACTCGAAAGTCACACCTGTCAAAACGAATTAAATTATTCTTATCAATTTTAACTGAAGTCATGAATAATTACGGTAGATACAATGCCCACAGTATTCGGTTTTAATGAGACAGTTAAATCGAATTATTTATTTATAGTCTTTAATGGCCAGGGCGACCCTTATATAATTGCTTCTTAATGCAATAAGTATGGAAAATAAAACCTTGTCCCAGTTATGCCAAGCGCTACTTTATGTTGAATAGTTTCCCATATTGTATCCCTCGTTTTATACGTTTTCTTCCATAACCAAAAAAGTGTAGAGAATACCATTTGTGGCAAAAATGGCGAAGAACTTTTGCGTTACCCTCATCAGGGATCGTATTCCTGCTCCCATTGACAAATTCATGCAGAAAGGTTGATAGTAATTGAGTTATATTCAATTTGAATCTTTACGGAACGACCCCGTCATTTACGTCACTGGAAAAGACGCATATTGAAAATATCATGTGAAATCGCGGATCGCTGGTATTGCATGTAATTAGCATTTTATTTTCTTTGTTATTTTTCCGCAAATTTCATAATTTGTGGCACTTTTGATTTGGCGTCTGCAAACGCTTTCAATTTGGAAACGTCTGGAATTTTGTCGTCCAATAAAGACGTAAAACTTGAAGTGGTCAGGCCAAAAGACTGATTTCGGATTTAGATAATCTCGAATTCATGAGATATTCAAGTATTTCAAATTTCGCAGTATTTTCATATTTTTCATGTAGCTGTTTAATCTGGCTTTGGACCAACTTTTTTGTATTAGCTTCAAATGAATAAATGTTAATTTATGATTAGTAAAAATTATGGACAGATTCTGCAGGCCTGTTTGCGTGCCCATTTATGAAACCAGTATACAAGGTTTGCCAACCACCCCTCCATAGCACCTGTCAACTCATCATGATCATCTTGACCTTGGATAATTTCAAAGCTCTATCTCTGACACGATGGAATTCATTCCCCCAACTTTGACAGTTGCAGAGGAAGGAGAATAATCCCCGTAAACAACAGTCAGTCACTCTTTAACCTTTTTGGCAGACGGATCTTCCTGGACCAGAATCTTTTTCGCCGCTCTGTACTCATTTTTGTCCATTTTGAAAACTGAGTAGAGGTATACCCGTTCAACAACTTGTTGTGACGAAACAATAACAGTCAGCAATATGATCCTACATGCAATCAGTAGCTAACACGTTCATGAACAACAGAGACCGTCTTGACCAATCATTTTTTGGAACATTCTTGGTCTAGTTCTAGATTAGAAAGTAACATAACTTCTGATTGGCTAAACCATTTGGTTGAGCCAATCAGAAGTTGTGTTAATTTCAAATTTAAATATTCTTGAGAAGAAGACTTGTTAATGTTCTTAAGGATGGCTGGTGAACACGGACCCTAGTGTGGGGCTTTGTACTCTCAGAGACTTTTCGATATACCCTCTTCGTGACTGAGAAGGTATTGTATTGATCACTATTTACTCTGTGAAAAGGGTCCATATGACGTTATGGCCCTTATCACAGTACCTGTATTAGAAATGCAAATGGGATGGAGTTAACATTTAGGTGTTGATATAAGATAACACTGTCCATCTAATTTGCTTACATTAATGACGGTTGTGTATCTCAGAGCAGCTCTTATGGTTCAAAGTTATTGTCCAGAATTTAAACTTTTATTAGACAATTCTCGTGTTTAAAAGACCTAGAGGAAGACTGCGCTGGAAACATTGTTGGAAAAGCATTTTCTCCTTTTTCCAAAATGTTTTGTATCCATCCATAGATAAATCTAATTATTCGATCTAGAATTTTTCGTCTGCAAATGGTTTGAATTTGGACAAGTCTTGAATTTGTCTGACAAAGAATCGATTAAACCATGAAAATGTGCAGCTTTTCTAACTTTCAGCAAAGCTTTTGTCTACTGTTGTCAAGCTGTGAAACAGGAAGTGCAAGACACATTACCACTGACAGAGTGTTCTGTCGCAACGAAAAGTAAATCGATAACGCTGCTCATGGAACTACTGTTCAGTTCAAATCTGTAACTAGACCATGACTAGGTGACATACATATAGCTAATAATACCGATTTTGGATATTTAATGACAAAGTTTACGTATACATCAGATCACTTTTAAAAACAAAATGTCGCAAAACGACAAAATTGCACTAGACAAAAATGTATTTATCCCTATAAACTATGGATGATCAAATGATATTAATCCATTTTGAAAACGTCATAGTCGCCGTTAAAGAAAACCATTGCAGAGTGATAGAGGGTGACGGAAAGGAATCATTGTAGCACACTATGCTTGTTTTCAGGACAGCCAACTCATCGTATCTTATACTGCACCTTTAGCCAATACTTGGGCACAAAGCGGGAAAAAAGTACGCTGAGACACCACCCAAGTACAAACGAATAGGATTAAACCACTTTTTAACCCTTATCCTGCTAAATAAAAGAAATAAAACTTTCAAACCGATAGTGAAAACCCATAATTTTCTATTTCAAAGGTATTTTTGGTGGAGAGATATCTCCTTATCGGACAGTGTAGATGCAAGATCAGACTGCACGCTCTGTGCCGTCTTGTTTTGATCTAGACTGGCCGCAAAAGGTCAGCGAGTCGCGCTTAGCCACTTAGCAGCAAAAGGGTTAAAGGGGCTTTAATTTGCATGTACTATACGAACAAAATGTTATATACGTCTAAACTGAAAGCATTTGCAGACGAGAAATTAAATATGGTTCCAATCATGGGGGTTCTCTTTGAAAGGGAAGAAAACGTTGTGAAAAGGGAGACAAATGCTGGTTATCAGCATCCTCTCCTTCCCCTCGCCCCCACAATGTTTTCAAAAGCTTCCCCACCCGCCCTATGTGCGTCAAAAACGGGATTCTTTTGTAAAGTATTAACAAGAGAAATGGTTTTCATTCAAAACTGGTTTTTGCCACTTCGAAGGATGAACAGTTAAGTGCATTGCCTTCATAGTCCCAATAACTTGTACGAACCCAAGAGCAAAGCCCATTCCATAGTTTTATTGAAATTCTTGGCTAAAATCTCTCTATTCAATGCCAACTGATCTTATCATTGCGGGTACTAACGAAGGTCAAGGGTCACCTTTAGGTGTCTTCACGCTTGAACTGTAAGTATTTCAGTAAACAGACGAGATAAGACCAAAAGATAGTTTTGTCATACCAGACTTGACTCTTAACAAGACGACAGAATGTTGGACTTGTCCGATTTAAAAGTATTTGCAAACGACAAATCAAACGTTGGTTCAAATGATTGAAATTGTCTATGAAAGGGTAGGAAACATTGGTGGGAAAAGGAGAAAATGCTGGTTACCAGCATTTTCTCCTTTTTCCACCATGTTTTCAAAAGCTTTCTTTTCTCAGAGTCATTAAAACTCGAGATTGTGTAAAGGATTTATACACTCTATAGAACTGGGCGCTCAACAAAAGAGACAACTGTACTAAATATGTAAAACTGTAACAGGTGGACAAACAAGTAAAATCTAGTTTATCGTTCCGTGTGACACCCTCTTTCGTTACGAGCAATTTCTCGTTTTACTACGTTTTGTCATGCCTTGCCCAATAAGACCCTCTATTCGTGGCACAAAACTTTGGAAGCATCAATGTGAAATATTAATTAATAATATGAATCAAGGTTTGATACTTAAATACATGTGAAAACATTGTAGACAAAGAGGAAATCATTACTTATGATCAGTTTCTTCTTTGGCTATAATGTTTTCAAAGGCAACTTGCTTCACGGTGCAAAAATTCGACTGTACGAGTTAATGTTTTCGAGGCATACCGCGCATAAGCTAAGAATTGAGACTGGTCGACATAAGCAGCAAAGAATTGAAAGATCCCTAAGGAAATGTCAATTATGTAATTCTCAAGATTTTGAAGATGAATATCATTTTTTACTTATTTGTCCAATTTATACAGATATCAGAAAAAAAGTATATTAACAAATTCTATTTCGTCAGGCCAAGCGTTTACAAGTTTGTTTGTCTGATGAGCAGTACTAATACTCTTGTCCAGAAGAAACTAGGTCGATATGTGGATGAGTCCATTAAGTTAAGGAAATCTCTCACTTAATATTTTCATTATTTTTTTTTTCAAATGACAATCTGTTCTTCCTCCTATTGCCCTATTTTCTGATGTCTTTACCCTACTTTTTCCCATGTCTTTACCTTACTTTTTACCATGTATTCATTTTTTTTTTTTTTCTTTTTTCCTTCTCTTCTAATATTGTAAAAATGTCTAGAGCAGCATTGTTGTTTACGCTAAAAGTCTCTATATGTGACACTGACCTATACCGAAATAGATTTATGTCAATTTTTGTGGTTGATGACGAAAAACTCTGTAGTTTAAGTCAATAAAATATTCTGATTCTGATTCTGTATTCAAGTTTTGGGAGACTGTAACAAAGACCTACATAACACCCATAGTTCGAACTATCACCCGCTCCTTTTCGGTCTCAAATCATCGCGATTTTTTAGACTAGCGATCAAATTAACCCTTAGCTGCTAAGCGCGACTCACTGACCTTTTGCGGACAGCGTAGATCAAGATCAGACTGCACAGAACGTGCAGTCTGATCTTGATCTACACTGTCCGATTAGGAGATATTAAAGCAATTTCTCTTTCACTACACCGATTTCACGTGTACTTGTGTACTTATATCATAATTCATGCAGACAGTCCATATTAAACCAGAACCCATCCATTTATGGCAAAATGGTTTCGCCATTCAGAAATTGTGTTACCTTGAACAGATGCAAATTCTTGAGAAATAGACTTGGAATTCATTTGAGAGCAAGTTGGTGAACATAGACCCAGAAAGTATCCAAAACCATCCATTACATTTTTTTTTTTTTTCAGATGATGATAAGCAAGTTTTCGTTATTCCGAATATACTGATAATCCAAGCTCGTAAATTCTTGGTTTATTTCGAACTATGGAGTTGGTTTACTGTTTATGTAACCGGTCAATGCCCAAACCCCATCCCGTGTGGTCTTTGAAATTCCGCCGCGATACATAAAATAATGTTAATTCCGTTTAAAACTGATCAAGTTTTAATATCTTAAAATAACTTCACACCTACTTGTAATAATAAATACAAACTTCGTATATTTTAAATCCATTTAAAAATGTTTAAAAGATTGTATAATCGGTCATTTCTAAATAATACGATAATGGTATTGGAAATTTCAGAATCGTTAATTCGTACGAGAAGACACGGAGAATATTGGAAAACTATGCACTGTTGGTCTGTTGCATTAAACCAATTAATTAATTGCCGAAGATACATTGATTTACATTTAAACTCTTAAATGTTTATATGTAAATTAATTTCAGTTTCCATATGTATGTATGTTTTGTACATGGGATTTTGTTGCCTCCTGTAAGGTTCACGTTGTCGTTTGAGGTTTTGATAGTTAATGTTGAGACGATGACCTGTATAGGTTAAGTCAATAAAATGATCTGTTCTGTTCTGTTCTGTTCTTTACCAAACGACAAAATTTTAGACGGGTCCAAATTGAAAGCATTTGCAGGCGACAAATCATTTGTGGCTCAAAAAATGAAATTTAATTTGGGAAGGGTAGAAAACATTGTGGGTAAAGGAGAAAATGCTGATTACCAGCATTTTCTCCTTTTCCCACAATGTTTTCAAAAGGCATTTCCTTAAGGGTCGTTAAAAGTCGGGATTGTGTGGCAAAGGGTTTTTTTTTTTTTTTTTGTCTAATGGGCTTGGATAAATATGCCTGTGTATAAATTCAAGATCAGACTTAACCTTTTGCTAAGTCTGATCTTGATCTGTACCGTCTGTAAAAGGTCACTCTTTAGCCTATGACTTAGGATGGCATCAGATTGTTTAAAAGATAGAGCAGATCAAGATCACACTGCACATCCTTGTGGAATTTGGATGACTTGAAAATACAATCAAGGTTAATAGATGAATATAGTCAAACGCAAAAGCAGTGTGACAAATGAAAAAAAAAATCTTACGAGCTCGTAACAAACAAGTTTTACTTTTGCAACGTTGTTTTCAAAGGTGATTTTATTAAGAGATTCTACATAGTCTGAAATTTTCAGATGGGTTGAATATTTTTAATTCGCGGCCTAAAATTTAGAAGTAAAATGATTAGCTAGTCAGTCATACTAAATTAACACCCTCCCCCTCACTAAAAATATTTCTAATTCATCTAAAATTAAACCCATTAATTAAATCGTCAGTGATACAAAATCAACTTTTCCCCTTATCTGAAATACCTTTTTCTGTATTCAACTCACGCTCAACATGTCTTTTAACATCTGTTCTGTACTGTCAAACATCTTTGAAGTATTTTGCTTTCGTGTTCAAGAAATTCATTAAGACGAGAGGTTCTAACCCTCATACTGCGAAATAGATAAAACTTTGAAGTCGGTAGTAAAAACCGAAATACTGCTATTTCAAAGTTATTTTTTTGGTGAAAATATATCTCCATATCGGAAAGTGTAGATCCAAGATAAGAATGCACGTTCTTTGCAGTCTGATCTTGATCTAACCTGTCCGCAAAAGGTCAGTGAGTTAAGCTTAGCAGCCAAAGGGTTAAAGTGAGAGTCGAAATAAATGTCATGATGAATATGGATACTCTCTCTCTCTCTTTCTCTCTCTCTCTATCTCTAGTAAACTAAAATGACATTTTCAAACTAAAGATCCAAACTGATTTCAACAACGTTGTTGTTGTCCAAAAAAGCCCCAGCAAAGCTCTCTCTCTCTCTCTCTCTCTCTCTCTCTCTCTCTCTCTCTCTAGTAAACTAAAATGGCATTTTCAAACTAAAGATCCAAACTGATTTCAACAACGTTGTTGTTGTCCAAAAAAGCCCCAGCAAAGCTCTCTCTCTCTCTCTCTCTTAAACTAAAATGACATTTTCAAACTAAAGATCCAAACTGATTTCAACAACGTTGTTGTTGTCCAGAAAGCCCCAGCAAAGCGGTGGAAAATTACGTTGCATTTTTTTTTGTGCAGTCCAACTTCATTCACACTAGCTGCAAAGGCAACTGAAGTTGTGAGAAGGTCAATCTTCAGGAGAGATTTTTTGTTTTTAAAAAAAAGGAATTTATAACAAAAGCCTCTTTTTTTTATTTTCAGTACAGAGCAGAAAACTATGATGCACGACGGACAGACAGATAGAACTTAAAATTTGATTGATTGATTGATTGATTGATTGATAGACTGACTGACTGACTGACGGATCGGTCGGTCGGTCGATCGGTCGGTTGAATGGCTTTCAACATTATTTCAGTCATATCACGGCAACAGCTCACGCAGTCATGTTTGTCCTGGGTTTCACCAGTACAAGGCTAGGGCTCTGAAGTGTCTTAGCCAAGAACACTCCCACGAAAAACCCAGTGCTTACACTGAGGCTCGAACTCGGGGTCTCCAGGATACGTGTCCTATACCTTACCACTGAAACCATTGAAGACTTAATATTGAATCTCATCGTGTCATTGATTGGTTCACAGTATGTATAGATACAAGGCTTGTCTCTTTACCCGTAAGCTGGTAAACGCTATCGCGGACAGTGTAGATCATAGATCAGACTGCACAGAACGTGCAGTCTGATCTGTGATCTACTCTGTCAGATATGTAGAGATTTTGATTTTTCTTAGCAAAATGGCTTTGAAATTACGACATTTGGCACTCTCACGTTTGGCTTCAGATCTCTTTTCTAGCAGCTTAACGCTATACCACACAATCCCGAGTTTTAACGACCCTGCAAGTGATCGCTTTGAAAACATTGTGGGAAATGGAGAAAATGTTGGTAACCAGCATTTTGTCCTTTTCCCACTGTGTTTTCTTCCTTCTGAAAGTCAAATTCTGTAATTTTTGCCATATTTAATTTTATTTTGGACAGGTCTGATTTTTTTTTTTTTTGTAAAGTGTTAGGGAATAAGGTAGCATAAAGGTATTACTAATGAATTCTATGTCACGAGCCACGTAAAGCAGTCGTACAGAATACAGCTGTCAATCAAAAATAATGTAACTAAATAAATCTTGTTTATTTCACTGTTTTATAAATGATAAAGTTTGAAAGGTCGCTCACTATCTGCATAGTTAATCAAAACAGTACTATTTACCACTACCCCTGTACCAAACAATTCTGCGTTCTAACGACCCTGTGAGAAAAGAACTTTTGAAAGCATCGTGGTAACCAGCATTTTCTCCTATTCCCACAATGCTTTATGCAATAAATCTCACCTGTTTGGAGACGTGTAATTTGTCATCTGCTAATGTATTTAACTTTTTACCACACAATCTCGACTTTTAACGACCCTGAGAAAGAAACCTTTTGAAAACATTGTGGGAAAAGGAGAAAATGCTGGTAACCAGCATTTTCTCCTTTTCCCACAATGTTTTCTACCCTCTCCAAAACAACTTTCAACTTTTGAGTCACATTCATTTTGTCGTCTGCAATTGCTTTCAAATTGGACAAGTCTAAAATTTTGTCGTTTGGTAAAGAGTTAAACAAGACAAGTCTAAATTGTCTGAAATAGGGTTAAACTCTTGTTCCAGATGACAACATTTTTGACCAGTCCAATTGGAAGCCGCTTTGAGAGCAAACAAAGTTAACATAGCTAAACTGATTGTGAAAGTCTTGAAAGGAAAGAAAGCATTTGGACAAAAGAAAAAAATGCTGGACTTTGCTGGACTTATCATGGTATTAGCAAATCAAAAAAGAACTGGTTTAGGATGATAAAATAATGAAAGCATTGCAGAAAAAAATAGCATTGCTTGTAACAAGAAATCGCTCCCTTTTTTTTTTTCATTTTGCTCTCGGCGAACAGTGAGCGGGCTATGGTAAAAGGAGGTTCGATGCAACTCAGTGATGCATTCCAAGACAAGTCATCACATAATCATGAGATCTGGCGGTAGAATGGTCCTTGGGCATGCAGAAAATTTACCGATAGCAATCCTTTCGACTCAGCTAAGCCTGCGCAGGCTGATCTGGATCGATGCTTTTTTTTTTTTTTTTTTTCCTCACATACATTAAACTGCCTTTTCACAGAGCATGCCTCAAATGTAAGTGCCTTGTCATGGATTAGTAGGTCACGATCTTTATAAAATTCCGGGGTAGACGGTGTAAAAAAAGATGATAATAAATGGTGTATTTTTTACCATAAAGTTTGTCGAACAAAAGCTTAAAAACAAACATAATAAGACTGGTCCAAAACAAGATAAATTGATTAGATTTGAGATAATCTGGCAATGTATCTTTCAACTGACCCATTTATCTGGGTGGATAGGTACGGATTTCAGGTGAGAGCGTGTACCTTTTTAAACAGCGTGAAAAATTGAGAGAATTTTTACAGCAGATTTCTACATTTCTACAACGTGCAGATTTCTCCATTTGTCACATTGATTTTTGGATATTTCTGCGAGAACTAATTTCTTTTTGCTGCCAATGAAACACACTACGTTGCAAGAAACGTTCTATATCGGGGAGGTACGGGATATAAAAGCGGGCGACTTTTTTGACATGGTTAAGTTTGGATCGAGTAAGCATAAAATGAATGGTAGACAGGACAGACGCAGGGGAAAGATAAGTACAGACAGACAGACAGACAGACGGACAGACGGACGGACACGTCATAAAATATTGCTGAGTAGTGTTTTCTGCCTCATATTGTGTCTGCACAAATTATTTGCAGCTGTCAGATGACAGAACTAATGAAAGTTTCTTGTCGTATATTATCTCCTAAAGTGTTATTGTTTTGTGGCATGCTCTTTTGCTAAGTTGATAATTAAGTTTCCGCATGTTCCCCTATTCTTTTTATACTTAACCCGTTATCAAATAGTTCTGTGTTTAAACCACCCTAAGGAAAAATCACTTTTACAAAACATTGTGACAAAAGGAGAAAATGCTGGTAACCAGCATTTTCTCCTTTTTCCACAATATTTTCTATTTAATAAGAACAATATAAGTATCAGGTTTTGAATGGGCTGAAGATGTCTTCATTTTCGATGGGTCTAAAACTTGTCTTTTTGGAAAAGGGATACAAATTCTAAATTTATCAATGGGTATTTCCATGGTTCAGTGACTAAGGCATTTAAGTCGCTATGGAGAGGTTCTGGGTTCGATTCAAGCTGGCAGGAGGGTCTTACCACGTGGGAGCGGCTTACCGCAAAGCACTAGTCTGGGTCTGGTGAAACCAAGGAAACACTTGAATAGTTACACAGTCGTTATTAGATAACTAACATATTGTTGAAAGCTGCATAGAAAACCTTTCAAACGAACGTTATCAATTTTGCTTGTTTGTTTCCTTGTTGTTCAATGCCCTTTTTCAAACATTAATTGAGTCATATCAGGGCGACGGGTACACCTTTTCAAGCATTTCTGGGGTGTCCTTTAACCAGTGGTTGGCACGACAAACCTTTTAAACCTGGAGATTCGGACAGTGTCCTGCGTTGCCAGTGGTGAAGTGTAGGTGTAAAGTATTAAAAAACATTTGAGCTATGCTATGTGGAAAGAGGGCTTGGTTTAGTTTAAACATATTTATTTTACATCGATTGAGAAACAAGTTCTTACAATTTACACTAATCTCTCTCGATTCTGCTTCCTGGAAACTACACCAGTACTCGCGCCGAATGTGTGGGCCAATGAACAGTTCCAAAGTTGACATCCGCTCCCGGGTATCGAACTCAGGACCTTTTAATTACGAGGCCAACGCTCTACCTCACAACCACGGACACCACTTAAGAGGGCTTAATGCATCTGCAAAAAAGTATCGACCCAAGTCAGCCTGCGCAGATCGCGCAGGCTGAAATGGGTCGAAACCTTTTGCTATCAGTCACTTTTCTGGCTTGTCAAAGGACCAGTCTACCTCATGGATCAGTCAGTTGTTAGACAAAAAGGATTTTATGGATCCATGATAATGTGATGTCTTGCTTCGTATCATGCATTACGAAAATGCATTAAACCCCCTTTTGCAAAAGTATGGTTCAGTTACGGGTAGTCCCAACAAGTAACTTGAAACTTCAGTAAGTTGTATAACGATTTAGTCACGATAAACTTGATAGTTGTGCGTGCAGGATTTTTACTTTCATCTTGATAAGAATGTTGTTAAACTGCGTCCGACAAGATTTTTTTGTGTGTGTTATCCCAGCGCTGAGCCCGCCCCCTATCCTGCATTACGGAACTTATAAATGAGCCATGCTCTTTGAAAAAGGGGCTTAATGCACATGCAAAAAAGTGTCGACCCATGTCAGCCTGCGCAGTCCGCGCAGGCTGACATGGGTCGAAACATTTTTGCTACTGGTTAATGCTCTGCGTGTAAAAGGACCACTCTACCTCATGACTTGGCCAGTTGTTCCACAAAATCAAATATAATGGATCCACAACTAAGAACTTGCTTGGTATTATGCATAACGGATATGCATTAAACCCCTTTTGCCAGAGCATTGCTTATATATATATATATGTGTGTGTGTGTGTGTGTGTGTGTGTGTGTGTGTGTCTACAGCGATTATCTTCACACTGAATTTTCAAGAAGATTGATTGAT
The DNA here is from genome assembly GCA_945859785.2 of Tridacna gigas. Taxonomy (NCBI): domain Eukaryota; kingdom Metazoa; phylum Mollusca; class Bivalvia; order Cardiida; family Cardiidae; genus Tridacna; species Tridacna gigas. The sequence continues at coordinate 8,878,142 of OX244034.2, read as the reverse complement.
TGATTGTATGGAGTTTAACGCCGTTTTGAACGTTATTTCAGTTATATCACGGCGGCCAGTGCACCTATCCATGCTTTCCTGGAGTTTCTTTTACCAGTGCTCCAGTACACCTATCCATGCTTTCCTGGAGTTTCTTTTACCAGTACTCCGCACAATATTCTTTCCAAGCCACTGGCTGCTTTCCCACATAACCATCGTCGTAACAATGGTCAGCGGTGAGAGAGGAACGAATGCTGTCGCGATGACTATCGTCAATCCTCGGAAAGAAATTGGCCAAGCCGGGGATCGAACCGGTGACCTCCTGTTCTCAAGTCCTGCACGCTACCGACTGAGCTACGGGGGCTGTTTTCAAGAAGAATGATTGATTGAATGGTGTTTTACGCCGCTTTCAACATTATTTCAGTCATATAACGGCGACAGTTCACATATCCATGTACTTCCTGGGCTCTACCAGTACTAGGCTTTCAAGAAGAACAAAATCGATTATACTGCAGGAGTTAGTTAATATTGAGTAAACTGAATTTCAGTAGAACGAATTCAGTTTAAACAAACATACAGTATAAAGTTCTCAAAATGACATGCCCTTTCCTGCAGACGATTCGAGTTAAGAAGTCGAATATTTCTAAAAACGAATCAATTGATCGATGTTATGTCTGAATTATAGAGTAATAACTGTGCCAGCCTTCATGCGTAAAGTTTGGATGAAGATCAGACTGGATAGAAACTTCGCTTTGATCTCAACTGTATATTGCAACATTGTATAGCTAAACTGCCTTGAAACTTGAATATATCCGTCTGTCTTTATAATGGGAAATTTCGAATTTGTTTATTTGGAAATATAGTGGTTAGATGAAATATGTAATTTAAAAGATTTCGAGCTTTTTCGAAAAACGCATTATTCAATATGAATTGTAAGATTTACAAAAAACAAAAAAAAAAAAAACTGAGCCTTGCTCTGTGAAAAGGGGGCTCGGTGTATTTACAAAAAGTATCGCCCCCATGTCAGCCTGCGCAGTCCACACAGGCTAACCTGGGCTGAAAGTTTTTGGTAACCAAGCTTTTGTTATCGGTCAATTTTCTGCATACCGAATGACCACCAGACTGCCTCATCATTCAGTCGGTTGTAAGACAAAATGAATTTCATGGATCCATAATTATGTAATGACATGCAAGTTATAATGATCAGTGGGGTACATTAAAGCCCCTTTTGCCAGAGCATGGCTCAAATGTAATGGAGAAATTGTGTGGTGACTTCAAAAATTTAATAAAAATTTTTAATGTATTTTAAAATCACTCGACAACTTATTTTCCTGTCGTCTTCACCACTATTAAATGTACTTAACGTGGTATTTACGTAATGGAAGTTTATTGTTCGTCTGTCTGCGTTTTTCTATCTGTTCAACCTTCCAGTAAAATGTTAACCCTTCACCTGCTAAGTAAATGAATGGAAACTTTTAAAGCCGATAGTAAAAACCTAAATGTTGCTTTTTCAAAATTAATTTTTTGGTGAAAAAATATTTCCTAATCGGACAGTGTAGATCCAAGATCAGACTGCACGTTCCGTGCAGTCTGATCTTTGATCTACACTGTCCGCAAAAGGGTCCTTGAGTCCCGCTTAGCAGCCTAAGGGTTAATATCAAATCTTTAACTTTTAACCAGATGACAAAATTTTAGACTCGTCCATATCCAAAGCATTCTCAGATTACATATGAAATGTGGGATTTGTTTTTAAAATGGTGGAAAACATTGTGGAAAACGGAGAAAATGCTGTTTACGACCATTATCTGCTTCCCGCAATGTTTTCAAAAGACTCTTTTCTCACGGTTGTTAAAACACGGGATTGATTGGTGAAAGGGTTAAAATGCTATATACATGTAAGTAAAATAAAAAAAAAAAATAATCAAACTGTTTGTAAAATTTCAAATATTGAGCTTTTGAAGCATCTTTTGCCTGAAATAATGTGAATTCAAAATCAGACTGCACATTATGTGCAGTTTGATCTGAATCTACACTGTCCGAAAAAGCAAATTGAGTTTCGTAGTCTCTCGGTCTAAGCCCTTGCGTAACTCTTGTTTTTATGTTCGTATAGTTTCGTACTGAAGTGTTTTGTCGTCTGTATTTGACAATTTACTACCAACGTTTATCTCTGGCCGGCCGTCCGTGTTTCTCTCTCTCTCTCTCTCTCTCTCTCTCTGTTTTCTATTTCTTTGTATAACCATTCACCGAACAATCCCGTGTATTCACGACCCTTGAAGAGGATTCCTTTTGAAATCATGGTGGGAAAAGGAGAAAATGCTGGTAACCAGCATTTTCTCCTTTTTCCCACAATGTTTCAACCCTTTCAAAGACAACTAGTGAATTTGTCTTCTGCAAATGCTTTCAACTTGGACAGTTTTATAATTTTGTCGTTTAGTAAAGGGATATTACAAAATTTTATATCTTTAAAAGGGACTTCAAACCTTACCCTGATAAAAAAAACTTAAATGAAACTATCAAGCCGATGGTAAAAACCAAAATATCAGTATTTCAAAGTTATGGTGGTTTAGGAAATGTCTCCTTATCGGACAGGGTAGAAAAAAGATCAGACTGCACGTTCTGTGCAGTCTGATCTTTGATCCACACTGTCCGGAAAAGGTCCGTGAGTCGCGCTTAGCTGCAGGGTTAAACCTTTACCCGAATTTCGGATAAAAGACTATCACAGTAGGTAAAATCCGATTACAAACAAAAAAATGAACGAAAAATGACACTGCAATTCAGCTGTATGCAAATGAAAAGGAAAATAAGTAGTTGTAACTAAAGGGAAACTATTTTTTTAGTTTATATTACACTATCATTTTGCAGCCATGCGCGCTGGTAACCCTTAGCCTGCTAAGCGCGAATCAATGGCCTCTTGTGGATAGTGTAGATCAAGATCAGTGTGCACAGAACGTGCAGTTTGATCTTTGACATACACTGTCCGATAAGAAAATATTCTTTGTCCAAAAGAAAACTTTGAAAAGGCAACATATCGGTTTTTACTGTAGGCTGGAGCCAAGCCTCCGTAGCTCAGTCGGTAGCATACAGGACTTGACAACAGGAGGTCGCTGGTTCGATCCCCGGCTTGGCCAATTTCTCTCCGAGGACTGATGATAGTCATCGCGACAGGATTCATTCCTCTCTCACCACTGACCATTGTTTCGATGATGGTTATGTGGGAAAGCAGCCGTGATATAACTGAAATAATGTTGAAAACGGCGTTAAACACCATACAATCAATCAATCATACTGTTGGCTTGAAAGTTTCATTTAACTTATTTACCAGGTTAAGGGTTAAAGATACTCTTCAAGGTAACGTTAATTGAAAAATTTCTGAACGCTTTTAGCGACTATCACGACCAAAATTTCTTTTTCGGATTGTGTAGAACAAGATCAGACTGTACAGAATGCACAGTCTGATCTTTGATCCACACTGTCCGCCACGTTGATGGATATGAATGAGAGATGGACGAACCAAATATGTAATTTCAGTATCCTAGTCCAATCTACGGAGAGACAGTGGCTGTTTAGTTTACATGCTGATCTTAGATGTAAAACAGAAGCCAGAAGTCTGATCTGAATCTACGGTGTCCGCAAGATGTCCAAAAGTCGCACGGCAGCCAACAGGTTTTAAAATAAACGTATCATAAACCACCAACCAACTGAAGATATATATGAGCCATGCTCTGTGAAAAGGGGTCTTAATGCATCTGCGAAAGCATCGAGCCAGGTCAGCCTGCGCAGTCCGCGCAGGCTGACCTGGCCGAAACTTTTCACTATTTGTCAATTTTCTGTATGTCTTTGTTTGTTTGTATTGGAGTTTAACGCCACTTTAACAGCTCAGGTCATGTCATGGCGGTCAATGACGCACCCATGTGTTTCCTGGCTTTCTCACACCAGTACTGACACAACTTTCTTTCCAAAGCCACCGACTACTTTTCTCACACTGCATCAGAGGTGAGAGGCGAAAAATCGTCGGAAAAAAAAGTTTGCCACAACCGGATATCGAACTCGCAACCAGCAGGTCACGAGTCAGATACTCCAACCACTGAGCTACCCGAGCAGGCTTCAGTATGTCTATGGACAAGTCTACCTCATGATTAAGTCGGTTGTTAAAAAATGTGGTGACTTGCTTGGTATAATGCATCACGGGGATGCATTAAGCCCCCTTTTGCCAGAGCATGGCTCACAATAATATGTGCTATGCTCTGTGAAAAAGGGGTCTTAATGCATATGCAAAAAGTATCGCGCCAGGTCAACCTGCCCGGCCCGCGCAGGCCGACTTGGGCCGAAACTTTTTGCTTTTGGTCAATTTTCTACAAGTCAAAGGACCAGCCTACTCCATGATTAAGTCGGTTGTAGGACAAAAAATGGATTTTATGGATCCATAATTTTGTGATGACTTGCATGGTATGATGGATTACAGAGATGCATGAAGCCGCCGTTTGTCAGAGCATGGCTCAAATAGATTTTTTTTTTTTTTTCCTTCAAGCAGACCACTTTTAAAAAACATTGTAATAAAATGAAAAAATCGATCGTACCGATGTTGCTACCCTTTCGAAGATAAATTCCGTCACCTTAACCACACTTAACCCTTTCCCAAACGACAAACTTTGGACTGGTCCAAATTGAAAAGAATTTGCAGACGATAATTTTAAATTTGATGAAAATGGCAGAAAGGTCTCAAAAAGGGTAGAAAACACTGTGGGAAAAGGAGAAATTGCTCGTTACGAGCAATTTCTCCTTTTCCCACAGTGTTTTCAAAAGACTTGTACTGCAGACACGTGAAAACCAGGGCTTGTTTGGGAAAGGGTTAATTTGTCGTATGTAATTACTTTAAATTCGACTAAGTCTAAAATCTTGTCGCATGGTACAGGGTATGAAAACACAAGAATTGTTTGGCAAAGGGTTAACTCTCTAGCAAACGATAAAATTTTAAAATTAGTCCAAATTGAAAGCATTTGCAGACGACAAAATAATTTCGACTAAATAATTGAAATTTGCTCTTGGCATGGAAGAAAGCATTGTGGAAAAAGAAGAAAATGCTGGTTACCAGCATTTTCTTCTTTTCCCACAATGTTTTCAAAAGGCCTTCTACCTCCTGGTCGTTAAAACCCTGAATTGTGTGGTAAAGGGTTAATTGTTTACTATGAAAGCTTAATATATTTTAAGATATGTCGATACAAATGATAAACTTTGTCATTTACAAAAATGATCTATCGATTTAACACCATTGTATTTCAACCTTAGATAATGCATCAAAAATTTAGATCTCTATCGACCAACAGGACATAAATTACATTTAATGAATCATACTTAAGAGTTTATAAGAATATACTACATACGAGTACGTAGTGTTCTATTCTATATGTATATTAACCACACTATCACAGGTCTTAACAACCCTTAAGAAGGAGACTTTTGAAAACATTGTGGGTAAAGGAGAAAAAATGGTGGTAACAAGCATTTTTTTTTTTTTTCTTCCCCCTCCCCCGTGTTGCCCCCGCCCACACCCCCCCCCCCCCCGTTTCAAAGACAAATTTCAAAATTTGAGCCAAGTTCCATTTGTTGTCCACAAACGCTTTGAAAATGGACGTGCCTAAGATTCTTTCGTTTGGTAAAGGGTTGAATCTTTAACAGACTACAAAATTTCAAATTCATCTATGTCCATCTAAACTCATCCATTTAAAAAACATTTGCAAACGACATAATTAAATATGGCTCAAATGAAATTGCCTCAGAAATGACAGAACTAATCCTAACCTTCCTTACCAGGATTTTCTCCTTTCCCCACAATGTTTTCAATTGAATTGAACCCATTGTCAGTCTTTCAGAGTCGAGATTGTGTGGACAAGGATGAAGGGTTTGATATGAGCGAAAGGGAGTGGAGAACATCAATAAAAGATAGATTGAAAATATGCAGACTGTAAAACGGACACCGACGGATGTACAGGATGGCGTGCAGGCAGGGAGGCATGCATACAGGGGTAACAAAATAGGTGATTCTATAGTGCTTTACGCCGCTTTCAACATGATTTAACCCCTCACAACGCAATCCCGATACGGATAAGGAAAGCTTTTGAAAATTTTGTGGAAAAAGAAGAAAAGGAGCAACATCTTCTCCTCCTCCCCCAACGTTTTCTATCGTTTCATAGCAAAAAAGCATAATTCCAGCCACATCTAAATTGCCGTCTTCAAATGCTTTCAGTTTGGAAAGTTCCAAATTTTTGTCGTTTGCTAAAGATTTAAGTAATATAATCGCCCACTTAGTCACGTGTGCTACGTTTCACACGTACTGGGCAATTAAGAGCCATGTTCAAGGACATTCCAACAAAAAATGTAGAGCATCGGGTGAGGATCAAAGCCGGTACTACCGAAATACGAATGGTATACCGTCAGCAATAGGTCAGGCAAGAGTGAGAGAGAGTGTGTGTAAAGGAATGAAGGAAGGAAGGAAGGAAGGAAGCAAGGGAGGGAGGGAGGCAGGGAGAAAGGAAGGAACAAGAAAACAAGGAAATAATGTACTTGTTCTTACCATTTAGATATAAATTTCCTTATTCCACTTTTCTTGTTGCAGTTTAATTTCAATGCCTGTAAGACAACTAGAAAATTAAACACAGCTGTCCAAGAACCTAATTTAAATGTTTCTACACCCACACTATTGCTTTCAGCTGTAAAAGAAAACTGTGAGGTGAACTAGCGTAAACAATCGATTATACATTCCGCCAAGCGAGGAAAACTTATTCTTAAACCATAATCCACTTATTTCTTACCTCATGTCAAAATAACACTCTATAATTATAATCCAGTCTCATTTAACACCTCTGGCTGCTAAGCTCGAATCTCAGACCATTTGCGGACAGTGTAGATCCAAGATCAGACTGCACAGAACGTGCAGTCTGATCTTGGATCTACACTGTCCGATAAGGAGATATCTTTTCTCCCCAAAAATACTACTGAAATAGCAAAATTTGGATTTTTACAATCAGTATGAAAGTTTCATTTCACCTATTTAGCAGGATAGGGTTAATTAGGAGTACACACTTTTTTTTCATTCTGAGGAAAAAAGAAACGTCACATCCTTTCGATAGATTTTACCAAGCGACAAAATTTTAGACTAGTCCAAATTGAAAGCATTTTGCAGACGACAAAATAGGTGTGGTTCAAATGATGGAATTTTCTTTCAGGAAAGGTAGTAAACATTGTGGGAAAAGGAGAAAATGCTGATTACCAGCATCTTCTCATTTCCTCACGCCAAGCCACGTAGCTCAGTCGGTAGCGTACAGGACTTGAGAACAAGAGGTCGCTGGTTCGATCCCCGGCTTGGCCAATTTCTTTCCGGGGATTGATGATAGTCACTGCGACAGGATTCATTCCTCTCTCACCGCTGACCATTGTTTCGACGACGGTTATGTGGGAAAGCACCCAGTGGCTTGGAAAAAATATTGTGCGGAGTACTGGTAAAAAGAAACTCCAGGAAAGGATGGATAGGTGCACTGGTCGCTGCGATATAACTGAAATAATGTTGAAAAAGATGTTAAACACCATACAATCAGTCAATCAATCATTTCCTCACAATGTTTTCAAAAGCCTTCATCACGGTCGTTAAATTGATTGATTGATTGATTGTATGGTGTTTAACGCCGTTTTCAACATTATTTCAGTTATATCACGGCTGCCAGTGCTCCTATCCATTCTCTCCTGAAGTTTCATTTACCAGTACTCCGCACAATATTCTTTCCAAGCCACTGGCTGCTTTCCCACATAACCATCATCGAAACAATGGTCAGCGGTGAGAGAGGAATGAATCCTGTCGCGATGACTATCATCACTGCTCGGAAAGAAATTGGCCAAGCCAGGGATCGAACCTGCGACCTTTTGCTCTCAAGTCCTGAACTCACGGTCGTTAAAACACAGAGCTGTTTGATGTTACTTCGAAATGAATCAAATGAAAACTTTCATCCTAAAGATATTGGAATTTCATTCCTTATTTCGCCGGAAAAATCTCCCTGTGACCGACAATAAAGATCTAAGATCAGACTGCACGTTTCACGCTGTCTGATCTTGATCTACACTGTCCAGCAAAGCTCCCTGAGTTCCACTTAACGGCCTAATAGTTATCAATTGCATGAACTGCGTTCGAGCGAGACACCGAATTGTTTAAAGACTTGCACAAAATGTTGTAACAGTATCGAAAATTGTCGTTGTGAAATAATGAAATTTTGTAATCTGTTTTCTGTTTTTATTTCAATATTTGCAAGTTCAACAAAACATAAAAAAAAGAACTTCAGGAAATTTTCTACATGATTTACGCGGCTTAATTAACTCTTAAGTGGATTAAACTTACTATTATAGTCCGAGTTTATTTCACGCTGCAGTTCGTACACGATACACTTTGTAAATAAACTAAACTGAAACCGCGCAATACTAAATACCACTCTGCTGGACCGGGCCTTTTTTTCTTTCCCTATAGCTATACTGTCCAAATTTAATAACGTGAAAAGATTTGTGTGTGTGTCTACGGCACTTACTTAATTGTTAAAAGAAAAAATGTTTAATTTTTATCAAACTCTTTACCAAATAGCAAAACTTTAGACTTTCCATGTTAAAGGCATTGCAGAAGACAAATTCAACTGGCATGATGATTTCTTTGAAAGAGTTGAAAAACATTGTAGGAAAAGGAGAAAATGCTGGTGACCAGCATTTTCTCCTTTTTCCACGATGTTTTTAAAAGCTTTATGTCTCTGACTGTTTAAGACCAGTGTTGTAAAGCAGCCAATGCCTTGGTAAATAAGTGTAGGAAAGAAGCCAGTGCTTTGGAAAACAGTGTTGGATAGCGGCCAGTGCCTTGAAAAAGAGTGTCGGAAAGCAGCCAGTGCCTTGGTAAATATTTTTGGAAAGCAACCAGTGCGTTGGAAAATGAGTGTAAGAAAGCAACGAGTGCTTTGGTAGGAAAGAGCGTTGTGCTTTGGAAAGGAGCGCAGGAAAGAAACCAGTGTTTTAGAAAAAAATATTGGAAAGCAGCCAGTGTCTTGGGAAAGAGTGTTGAATAGCAGCAAGTGTTTTGGAAAAGACTGTTGGGAAGCAGCCATCGCCTTGGGAAAGAGCTGAATAATCGAATACTTGTAATTGGAGATGTCTATTAAAGAGAAAAAAAATACTGTTGGAAAAAGAGAAAATGCTGATGATCAGCATTTTCGCTTTTTCCTACAATGTTTTAAAAAGCTGTATTTCTCTGGCTCATAAAAACCTTATGATTATTGGGTAAAGATAAAACTGCCAAGCTCGTTAGTTTACAAATTTTGCTGTTACGGGAGATGCAAGAAGCCACAATAACACTCATCCGTCATTTTAATGGCCCTTCGAAATATTGAAGAGTACATGTACGAGGGCTGTCCAAAAAGTATGTAGACTTTTCCAATAACTCGACTGTTCATCAACAGGTTAATACCAAAATTGGTGTCGTATTATTGAATGTATCGTTGTTACATATAATGAATTTCACTAAAATACAACGAAAGAGTAAAAATTTACAAAGGATTTAAAATCGCCACTAACTGCAACCCGGCGCGGAACGTAAGAACACTTTGACGTCACATAGAAAAGTCATCTTAAACTTTTTCCATGAAGAGGAATATTATTGTTTTCCCATCGTTCTCACAATCTTTCTTTCATCTATAAAAAATAAATGTACTATTGCCTGTATGAAATAAATTTAGTCATTCAATTTTGTTATAACACACAAAATCCTCACTTCACCAAGAGTGTCTAAGTCTGGCGGGAAACATATTTTTGATTTTACGAAACGCCAGGGCATGCTGCTACTGCACAGATAACCAGACGATTAGACAGTTAATTCGTCATACTTCAGTAAGGTAGATAGATAAAATGAACGAACATCCAAATCTGAGACTGTTTCCCTCACCAAAGCATGTCAATATTTCAACTCTTGCTCACTTCCGTGTAGATTAAGACACATCCAAAGGGCCGAGATTCTAACATTGCAAAAGATGTCATGACGCGGATACACTGCAAATTTTGGCTTCCCTTTCTTCGATAAACAGTTTCTACATTGCCATGTAAAACAAATGTACTGCCTGTTTTAGAAAATGTATACATACTGGTGCTGACTGCCTGGAATAAGTTTATGATGACGTTTCAAAGCGACGTCAAAGTGGTCCAAGGTCGTGCTCCAGGTAGTAGCTAGTGGTGTTTTTTAATCCTTTGTAACTTTTTACTGGATCATTGCACTTTGGTGAAAATTGTGGCATGTATCAATGACATATCTATTAATAGTTCAAAAAATTTTGGTATCAAACTGTTGATAGATATTCGAGTCACGGAAAAAGTCTACATACTTTGTGGACAAACCTCGTATTCACATAGAACTGATCATTTATATTGTGCACGAAGATTTCATTTTTGAAGTAGTTTAGCAGGAATGTCCCTTTTCAAGGCTAATGTCCCTTGACTCTTTATGGCTGTGTACCCGAAGACTGGTGACATTTGGTCTGTTCATGTCTAACAGGTAGCACTCTAAAGTAAATAAGGCAAGCGACTTTTGCAAAATGGACAAAGTCGCTGAAATAGCAGTGATTCAGTGCTTGCTTAAGAAAGGTCTAGCAACTAAGGATACCGATATTGCTATGGTAGCAACAGTAGGTAATGATGCCTCTTCATATGCTACAGTGAAAAGATGGTTGGTGGAAGTAATGCGTGGCAGGCAGAGCCTTGAGGATGGCGCCCGCTCTGGAAGACCTGTCACTGTTGCAACCCCAGACATGGTCCTTAAAATCCATAATACTTTTTTGGCTGACATGCGAGTTACTGAGAGATTTATAGACAGTTGGGATTTCACTGAAACGAATACATTCCATTCTCACGGAAGATGTTGCAATTAGAAAGCTCTCTGCCCGTTGGGCACCAAGATTTCTGACAGTTGATCAGAAAACATCGGTCGGACTTTGTCGGGTGCTTATCTGAACCTTTTACAGGCAGATACAGCTAACTTTCCGCAGAGGTTTGTGACTATGAATGAAATGTGGGTCCATCAATTCACCCCAGAGGTCAAACAATAGTCTAAACAGTGGAAGCACCCTGGTTGACCCCTGTCAAAGAAGACAAAGACTGTTCCATAAGCTAGATAGGTTATGACCTCGGTTTTCTGGAATGCTGATGGTATTCTGATGGCAGATAATCTACAAAAGGGACAGACAATCAATAGCACATAACTACTATGCATCACTTCTTAGGCAGTCAACAGAAAGATTTAAACCTGAGCGCTGAAGAAAACTAACAAAAGGTGTATTGTTCCACCAGGTATAATACCCCAAATCACAAGTCTGTCATTGCCATAGCTGCCATAAACGACTGTGGGTTTTAATTGAGCATCCACCTTATTCACCTGATCTCGCTGCATCAGAATTTCATCGATTTCAAAAATTGAAAAACGTCATTTCCGGTACCAACTTTCGGTCATATGATGACGTCATACATACAGTAGAGGACTTTCTGAACGCTCAAGAAAAGGACTAATTTAAAAGTGACATTGAGGCCTTTTAAACATTGTTTGCAATAGTGTATAGATACTGCAGGAGACGATGTTGAAATAAAGTGCAATTTGTCCGCCGAAAGTCAAACCTTTACATAATATGAGCCTCACAAGTAAACAAACAGCCCTCGTACAAATGATTTCAGGTTTTAATGGGGAGAAAACAGTAACAATGCTATAGAAAACATTGCAGAAAAAGGATGAACTGCTTTTCAGAAGCGATTTTCCCATATCGCACATTTTTAAGAAAAAAACGTCCACAGTAGGGTCGAAAAGAGAAGAGTGTGCAAGACAAAATGTTAACCCTTAATCTGCTAAATAAGTGAAATGAAACTTTTAAGCCGATAGTAAAAACCGAAATTTTACTATTTCAAAGATATTTTTTGAGGAAAGATATGTCCTCATCGGAAAGTGTAGATCCAAGATCAGACTGCACGTTCTGTGCAGTCTGATCTTGGTCTACACTGTCCGCAAAAGGCCCTTGATTCGTGCTTGGCAGCCTAAGGGTTAAAACGTACTTTCTGGGGCCGTGGGAAATGGCGATGTCATTTTGTCAATGAACGTCAGATTACTGTTGTTGACCTTTTCAGTTCTGTGAGCGTAAATAGACGCTTTTTCGGACAGAATAGATCAAGATCAGACTGCACGTTCTGTGCAGTCTGATCTTGATCTTTACTGTCCGCTTGGTTTGTCAAGCCTATGAGATAAGAATCTATCTAATTCGCAGTCAATTATATTTTCAGTCGTAGAAGGAGTTCGAGTTTCATAAATTCGGCGCTGAAATAGTCAAGGTGCGTGCCTTTATCTGTCGCTCTGCAAATATCGTTCTTATTTGAGAGATAATACGGAGATTCTTTGGATTGAAAATAAATCCTCAATGGCAAAATGTTAGTCAGTCAGTCGTAAGTTATTTTTTGTTCAGAGAGGCCTACTCGCCGTGCCATGGTACACCTGTATACACGTACGCGTATCTCTCTGTCAGTGAGGCACTGGACTATGGGTTGAGAGATTAAATTCCGACTGAGTTAAATTTCTACCCGAGATATGCCGTCTGCTCTTGGATCTAAACCGTGTGAGAGTGAGAGAAATTCGTTCCAAAGAGGCGTTGAAAAAAAAAAAAGCATTTTACCAAAAACCCGATGCATGTTTATTTCATTAATTTAGCAGTCAGTCTAGTACCAGGGTTAAGTCATAGGAAAAAGTAAACAGTTAAACTTTTATACCAAACGAGAAAATCCGTGGCTCGCTGACATTGAAAGCATTTACAGACGATAAAATAAATAAATGGACCTCAAACGATGGTATTCGTTTCAGAAAGGACGGGAAACATTGTGGGAAAAGGAGAAAAATGCTGGTCACCAGCATTTTCCTTCTTTTCCCACAATGTTTTCAAAAGCCTTCTGCTCCAGGGTCTTTAAAACACGGGATTTTTGTGTTTAACAAAGGATAAAACGGAAGAAATTGATATAATAGAGAACGAAACTCGACCTTTGATATTTCCGGAATTGCAACCAACATTCATGGGTGCTCTGGAAATAGGGGGTTTCGTGCACCTTCGTAATGTATTATACAATTATACGAAGCAAGTTGTCACATAGTATGGATCATTTTTGGTCTAACCGTCGGATAAATCATGACGAAGATTGATCTTATGACATGCAGAAGACTGACAAAAAAAAAAAAAGAGGTCGACCCATGTCAGCCTGCGCGGAGTTCGCAGGCTGACATGGGTCGATACTCTTTGGAGGGGCATTAAATCATCTATTTACAGAGCAAGGATTATTTTTAATAGTGTAGATAACTCTTTACACCTTACCAGCTACTGGAGACCTGTATCGTCTTACTGAAGAAAAATTTGGAAACATTCTGACAAAAACAGAAATTGTCGTACAGAGTTACAATGTTTTCACTTGCATTTATATCGCTGACTTTAATCGATAAAGCTGTTATCGAAATCTTTAAACTAGGAACTTTTCAAACTCGTTTGCTGCGAAGTTGATAAAGGGAAAAATGGGTTAAACCAAATCGTGAGAGAAAACTTGTGGTGATCCACGGACCAACCACCGTCTGCCGCAGCGATTTATATATTTCTATTTGTTTTATTACAAAAATAAAACGATTTGAACTTCATGTTATCTAAACATGATGGGGATCAACATGTATACATTTGAATCGAATAGTTTTACAGGTTATGTAAGAGGTCCCTGGTTGAGCCTCACTGGAAGTAATGAGTTTTTCGTGGGAGTGCCCTTTTGCAAGACGATTCACACCGCTAGCCTGGTACTGGTGAAACCCAGGACATACACGAATACGAAAAAAGCTGAACTACTGGTCATTTAAGGTCGTTTTGGTCAGAATAGTAACGAAGTAATGGATTGTCTTGATCAAGATCAGGCTGCACGTTTTATGCAGTCTGATCTTGGTTGACTTTGTCCGCAAAAACAACTTAAACTGGTTCAAGCACTGTAAGGGTTAGAACACACTGCATCTATTTATTTTGCGACATTTAGCTGACAAAATCTTGTTATGATCAATTATTAAAGGATTTCATTTGTTCCGTGGCGACATATTGCGGAACTTTTGACAAATCACACGTACGAGAAGACTTTTCCGGTCTAAAATTTGCTGCAAATTTCCCAAATGTTAACATAGTCTCCAATTTGTCACCATAGTTTGACTTTATGTTGAGCAGTTTTCAATTGAACCATGGGGTTTGATTATGTGGACAATAATCTATTGATATAATATAGCCCGCAACATGAGAAATGAGACCTTCGGACATCTGCGTTAAGTGTCATCCCGGATTAGCCTGCGCAGTCCGCTCAGGCTAATCAGAGACGGCACGTTACGACTACATAAGATGTTTTCATACACTAGATTTTCGTGAAACAGAAAATCGCACAGAAACGGGAAGTGTCGTTTCGGATTTGTTACAGACTGCACAGGCTGATCTGGGACAACACACTTTTACGCATATGTCCGAAGGCCCCTTTTCGTGTGTTGCACGCCAGTAATACGGATGATGACGAATACGGATGATGACGAAATTACAACAATTTGATTTCCAACGTTTAGGAATGGAGGAAAGAGGGGGTGCGAGGATTGCTTCAAAGGGGAAGGTTCATTGATTAATTGAATGGTGCACCTATTCATGCTTTGCTTGAGTTTCTTTCACCAGTACTCCACACAATATTCTTTCCAAGCCACTGGCTGCTTTCCCACATAACCATCGTCGAAACAATGGTCGGCTGTGAGAGAGGAATTAATCCTGTCGTCAATCCTCGGAAAGAAATTGGCCGAGCTGGGGATCGAACCGGTGACCTCCTGTTCTCAAGTCCTGTATGCTACCGACCAAGCTACCTGGGTTCGGCCCAAACGGGAAGGAATTCTGACAACTCGAGCCACAAATCAAATAACTTAACTACTGGATCGCACGTATAATTTCCTTTCACATTATTCCACACTTCAAAACCTTACCAAGTTCCCTTATGTACGTAAAATGAGCGTCCTTAAAGGGGCATACAACCAGATTTCGATTCGCTTCTTTTGTTTCGTGGAAAATCTTACGAAAGACTGGTAATTTTTATTTGCATGCAAACATGGCTTAAAACTACAATATCGTTAGAAAACATGTAGAATACTCAGAGGAATCAGCCAAGTCTTTTGGTATTTTTCAATAAAATTTCGTATTCCGTTTGTAACGGGATAGTCCATATTGCGTAACATGGGATCAATGCATTTTAAGCATGAATGAATTACAATTGTCCCGATAGCTCAGATTGTAGTCTGTACAGATTTTTCCTTACAAATTTTACTTCCCCGCCCCGCCCCCCAGTTTTTTCCTTACAACTATTACCCCCCTCCCCCGAAATGTAAGGTCAAAATCTAGTTTTATGCCCCTTTAAGTCTGTGTACGTTTACGTATGAGCCATACCCTGTGAAAAGGGGGCTTAAAGCATCTGCGAAAAGTATCGACCCAGGTCAGCCCGCGCAGGCTGACCTAGGCCGAAACTTTTCGCTCTTGGTCAATTTTGTGTATATCACAGGACCAGCCTACCTCATGATGCAGTCGGTTGTTAGACAAAAGGGACCTTATGGATCCATGATCATGTGACGGCTTGCTTGGTATCATGCATCACGGGGATGCATTAAGCCCCCTTTTTCCAGAGCATATTCCCCTTTAAAGTCTGTGTGCGTATTTTATACATGTATGTTATAAGAAATAGAGCTAGCGTTCGTAACAATGGGCTCTGTCCTATACTTACTGTTTTATTAACCCTTTCCCAAACAAGCCCTGGTTTTCACGTGTCTGCAGTACAAGTCTTTTGAAAACACTGTGGGAAAAGGAAAAATTGCTCGTGACGAGCAGTTTCTCCTTTTCCCACAGTGTTTTCTACCCTTTTTGAGAACTTTCTGCCATTTTCATCAAAATTAAAATTGTCGTCTGCAAACTCTTTCAATTTGGACCAGTCTAAAATTTATCGTCCCTCACTAGTAATTATCTAAAACCGCGTAAGTAGAAAACACCTTAACTTACTTTGAATGCGTAAATTCAAATTCAGTGACATAATTCTTTCCCGAACAATTCAGAGTTTAAAGACTCATGAAAAGAAGATTTTGAAAACAAAGCGGGAAAGGGAGAAATGATGGTAACCAGCATATTCTACTTTTCTTACAACGTTTTCTTCCCTTGCAAAGACCAGTCTCATCGTTTGAGCTATATGAATTCTGTACATTGATTCTGAGTTTAAAGACAGTGGAGAAGAGGACTTTTGAAAACATAGTGGGAAAAGGAGAAAATGCTGGTAACCAGCATTTCTTCCTTTTCCCACCATGTTTTATTCCCTTTCAAAGATTTATCCCATCACTCTAGCCATTTTATCCCTTTACCACACAATGTTGACTTTTAACGACTCTGAGAAAGAAGCCTTGTTGGTAAACGGCATTTTCTCCTTTTCCCACAATGTTTTCTAATCTATTATTGACAAATTATACCATATAAGTCACATCTGATTTGTCGTCTGCAAATGCTTTCAATTTGATCTAGTCTAAAATTTTGTCGTTTGGTAAAGAGTTAAGTCATTGCAAATGCTTAGGATAATTACAAAGCTGATATTTGTCGGTTGGTAAAGGGTTAAACTGTGATTCCATTGGGGACAAAAAAGGTCTTTAAGGCAATAACGTTAGATTCAAGAAAACAGCGGTAAAGGTACATGATAAACAGACTGCACATTCTGGGTCGTCTGATCTTGATTTACGCCGTCCGCAAAAGCTATTGGTGTCGCCTATTTCAACACATCAGCAGTAAACTACAGTGTTAGGGTTGTTCAAACATGCGATAATTCGACCTATAATACTTGTTAATTCGAGGTTTTTGCTGGATCGGAAATATCTCAAGGTAACAATGTTCCTAAGAGAATTCAGAAATGATGCTGTAATGTTTCTCGAGACTTCGGAAAATCAATATTAAACTGTAAAAGGAATGGATGGATGGATGGGTCGGTCGGTCGGTCGGTCGACTGGCTGGCTGGCTGGCTGGCTGACTATCTGGCTGAACTGACTGACGGACTGACTGTGCACCAATCCATGCATTTTCGGGGTGGGGGGGGGGGGGTCTTTTAATTTCGCTCTTTTTCTTCCAAAGCCGATAGCTGCTTTCCAATATGACCATCGTTGAAACAACGATCAGAGGTGAAGGAAGAATGAATCCTGCCCGCGTTGACTGTCGTAAATCATCGAAAAGAAATTGGCCTAGCGGGGAACAAAACAGCGACCCCCCCCCCCCCCCTTACAACTCTGTACGACTGAGCTCTACTGAGAAGGGCTTCGAATGTAAAAAGAAATACAATTATTGTCATCGCAACTCATGCGATCTCTAACTCTTTAGACAGCTAAGAAAATGAAATACAAATTTTCAGTCTGTAGACAAAGCCCTTTTTCAGCATTTCAAAGCCGTTTTATCAAAATATTCCCTTTAAATATCGGACAGTGTGGATCAAAGATCAGACTGCACGTTCTGTGCAGTCTGATCTTGATCTACATTGTCCGCAAAAGTAACTTTTACACTGGTTTTTATCATGTTAAGTATTAATGAGCCACACGGAAATGCCACCAACACAGTAATCGATTTTATTGTGACATTTAAGGCGTAATATTACATCTCAAGGACCTTTGATTAGACATTAAATATCACAATTATATAAAACAGACATCGGCTATTGTCCAACTTATAACATCGCGGTTGTTGTTGTTTTTTTTTTTTACAGAAAAACATGTAAACCTGTCTCTGTTTATCCATGCGATGGTGGAACTTTGACTTCTGGAAGTGATGGAGGCAGAATTATAGCCAAGAAATTGCGAATTAGGAAAACCGTTATCATTTGGTATTAGTTTGTGTTTGTGCTGATACATGGTAATCCATTCGGCAAACCACGGGTGATCCGGTGATCAAGTCCCTCGACTGTATCACGTAACTTGATATGCACCTACATGGTGCATTTCTTCGCCGGAATTAAACTGTTTTACCTTTATTAAAATTGTAAGACTCCTTTTAAATCAAAGAAAACATTTGTTAGGCTCCTCTTTGAAGAGAAAACATTTGTCACAATTTTCTAGGGATATCTTTCTAAGAATATTTCCGCCGACGAATAGTTTGTACGTTCAATTTTTAGCGTGGTTTATCAATTCCGTTGGAAGCTTTCATCGACAGATCGATAGATGTGAATAACTTGGTTGTTTATGTTGTTGCTAAACGATTTACACGAGCACCGCCATGTTGAAGATCATGTGATCAGTAGTTCAAAATGGAAGCCTCCTTTATACTGACGAGGTTAGATGTAGGTACGGAATCAACCGAGTTGTGACAAGTGGTGGTAATAATGGCTTCTGAATATCTACAGAAATATTCTCAGAGGTTTTATTTTCCCATTGATGATGTTGTTCTAATTCCGCTTGTTTCCTCCTTTTCACACAATGATTTCTGTCCTTCGTAAGCAAATTTCATCGTATAAGCCACATTTAAATCAAATGAGCCATGCTCTACCAAAAGGGGGCTTAATGCATCTCCGTGATCCATGATACCAAGCATGTCATCACATAATTATGGATCCATAAAGTCTATTTTGTCTAACAAGCGACTTAATCCTGATGTAGAGTGGTCCTTAGGTATGCAGAAAATTGACCGATAGCAAACGATTTCGACCCAGATTAGTCTGCGCGGACTGCGTAGGCTGACCTCGGTCGACACTTTTTTTTTCCAGATGCATTATATCACTTTTCGCAGTGCATGGCTTAAATATTTGTTTACCTTTAGCCTGCAAAGCGAGACTCAAAGCGCTATTGCAGACTATGCATATAAAGATCATACGGTAAAGAACGTGCAGTCTGATCTTGGATCTACATTGTCCGATATGGTGAGAGTTTTCCGGCAAAAAGAACTCTGAAAATCTCACATATTTAGATATTGGTTTGATAATTCTGCTTAATTCATGTAGCCGTTTAACCCTTTACCAAAAGAGAAAATTTTAGATTTCTCCAAATTAATTGCATTTGCATACGAATGGAACTTATCTTTGATAGTATAGATCAAGTAGTAGTATAGAAAACATTTTGGGAAAAGGAGAAAATGCTGATAATCAGCATTTTCTCTTTTTTCCACAATGTTTTCAAAAGCCTTCTACCACTGGGTCGTTAATTATCGTGATTATTTTATAAAGAGTTGAAATATTCCCAATCCCCTCGAAATGGTAAATCCCTGTTTGCAAATGGTAAAATGTGACGATTAAAACATCCAGTGTTTTTAAATGGCCAAATAATCGTTTCAGCTTCCGAGTCGAAAACGGATGAAAAGTCCGAAACGCCGAAAAAGAAGACATATTGTGAATTAATTGTTTGTTTTTCGAGGTGAAACGGTTATACGACAGGAATAGAGTTTCTCCCTAGAAACATTTGCAAGGGCGGTTTAACTCTTTACCAAATGACAAAATTTTAGACTAGTCCAAACTGAAGGCATCTGCAGACGACAAATCAAATCTTGTTGAAAAACTGAAATTTCTTTTGGGAAGGGTGGAAAACATTGTGGAAAAAGGAGAAAATGCTGATTACCAGCATTTTCTCCTTTTCCCACAATGTTTGCAAAAGGCTTCTTTTTCAGGGTCGTTAAAAGTCGGGATTATGTGGTAAAGAGCTGTAATACAACAGAACCTACTGGACTTGACGAATGATCAGCAGTTCTTAAAGTGACGCCATTTTGTTTCATCTTTTTTTCTTTGCAAGACGACCCAATTTTAAAGGCCCAATAGCGGCCAAAACAAAACAATTTACGTGTTAAAATGCATTTGAATTTAGATCATACTGTTTTTAAAGTCTGGAAATTGCTGAGAAGATGGCAATCTGTTATCGTGTGGATGATTCAAGTGTTAGAAGCAGGCAGAAAAATGAATTTTAAAAAGTGAAGAAAGATAAAGCATTCTAGCAACCTTTGACCCAGTTTCAAAATTCATTTTTTCTGCCAGCGACTAACAGTGAACCGACAGTGCAACAGATTGTTATCTTCACAATGAATGACCCAGGTCATCTCTCTCTCTCTCTCTCTCTCTCTCTCTCTCTCAAATTAATTGTATCATGAAGAGGAGGAAAGATGGAGACAGACAGACAGATAGACAGACAGACAGACAGATAAATAGATAGATAGATAGATAGATAGATAGATAGATAGATAGATAGATATGGATCGGTGGGTCGGTTGGTGGCTTGGTGGACGGACGGACGAACAGACAGACAGACAGACGGAAGGACAGACACACAGACACACCAAATATAACAGAGCATATAGAACATGACATTTAGAACAACTTTAAACGCACAGATTTCTCGTTTTCTATCCTATGATGTTTTACTTTTGTCGAGTAACATTTAGGTTGAACTAAAACCTTTATCAAAGACCTGTAGGAATTAGCAGGCATACGGGCTTATCAGCGTATTTGGAAATCGTTCAAAAATGCGCTTTTTTTACATTTCACTTTCTTGTACATCCATGCATTTACTGATAAAGAGCCACTTGCAAAGATTAGAGGCGAGTCTACCCATTCAGTGCAATATATAACATAGAATATGACATGAATATGATACGAGCTGTGATCTGGCAAAAGGGGAGTTAATGCATCTCCGTGCTGCATCATACCAAGCAAGTCGTCACATAATTGAGCCATGCTCTGTGAAAAGGGCGCTTAATGCATCTCCGTAATGCATGATACCAAGCAAGCAATCACATAATTTATCGATCAATAATAGCCATTTTTTTCCACAACCAACTGGATGATGAGGTAGAAAGGTCCTTTGCCAGGTAGAAAACTGACCAATAGCGAAAAGTTTCGACCCAGGTCAGCCTGCGCGGACTACGCAGGCTGACCTGGGTCGATACTTTTCGCTGACGCACTAAGCCCCCTTTTCACAGAGCATGGTTCAATCATAATTATCGATTTATATAATCCATTTTGTCTAACAACCGACTGATTCGTTAGGTAATATGGTCCTTGGACACAATTATAGAAAATTGATCGATAGCAAAAAACTAGGACTCATGTCAGCCTGCGCAGTCCGCGCAGGCTGACATGGGTCGATACTTTTCGCAGATGCATTAAGCCCCCTTTTCACAGAACATGGCTCATCAATATCCATATATATATATAATCCATTCACACGACTTGTGGTTTTTCCCATCATAATCGAAAATAGCATACTTGTGTAATTGTTGTTTTTTTTTTCTTAATTCATACGTACTATGTGCAATATTTTTGGGGGATTCGCGAAAAACTGAGATAGTTTATGTTACGGTGAGCTCGGTACAAGGTTCGAGCCTCGCCTTAGACAAAAAAAAATTCGTAGCAGTGTTCTTGGGCAGGATGCTTCAGACCCCCAGCTTAGTGCGGGTGTATCTCAGGACAAAAGCGGCGTTAAATCAACAATCAGTAAGTCTATACTGTCAGCTATACCCTGTGTGAAAATCTGTGACAGAGTGGCGCAGTCGGACAGAGAAAGACACGCACAGAGAGCGACAGAGAGACAGATAGACAGAGAAAGAGACACAACAAGTATGACATTGCACTAGAAACACGGTCAGCTCATAGATTTCTCGTTTTCTATTCTATAATGTTTTCATTTTCTCGAGCCCAGTCTATACTGTCATTTATATCCTGTGTGAATTCTGAGGAAGAATTGCAGAGCGACAGAGAAACACGCACAAACACAAAGCTACAGAGAGAGAGAGAGAGAGAGACAGCCAGCCAGACAGACAGATGAAGAAACAGACAGACAGAGACAAACAGAGACAGACGGACAGACAGACACACAGACAGACACACAGACAGACGGAGAGAGGGAGAAACAGGGACAGAATGAGAGAGACTTAAACCTTTTTTTGAATGTTAAGACAACAGGGCATTCTCATAAATTACTTGTCAGTGGTTTATATTAGAACCTACGTCAAAGATTGAAAACTGTTTGAAATTTAAAATGGGATGCTACAAAAAAAAAAAAACACGTGATTGATTATTGGCTGTTTCTTATTCAGTCCAATTCAACCCTTTCCCAAACAAGCCCTGGTTTTCACGTGTCTGCAGTACAAGTCTTTTGAAAACACTGTGGGAAAAGGAGAAATTGCTCGCAACGAGCAATTTCTCCTTTTCCCACAGTATTTTCTACCCTTTTTGAGACCTTTCTGCCATTTTCATCAAATTTAAAATTGTCGTCTGCAAACTCTTTCAATTTGGACCAGTCCAAAATTTGTCGTTTGGGAGAGGGTTAAAGTTTCATTTTAGTATAAACAAAGTTAACATAACCGGGAGACACCAAGTCCAAGGAATTTGAATTTATAATAGAGGGAACTGTAATCAATAAGGATCTTTTCAAAATATGTTTATTGATAAACTCTGTGAAATGTAGACTGAACCCATTACTAGAGAATTCCATGTTTTGACGACCCTGTAGAAGAAGACCTTTTGAAAACATTGTAGGAAAAGGAGAAAATTCTGGTGACCAATATTTCCTCCATTTTCCACAATGTTTTTTACCCCATCAGAGAACTTCAGATCATTTTTTTTTTACCAGTTTCGAAGCTGGCTTTATGCAGATTCTTACGCAGATGAAAGTTCTTAGGAGAAGTCATCATATTTGACGACGGAAAGCTTTATTAGGCAAGAAGTCTATTAATTAGACAACAAATGGCTCAAAGGCCAAAAATGGGCAGACAACAAATGGCTCAATGGCCAATAACGGGCAGACAACAAATGGCTCAATGGCCAATAACGGGCAGACAACAAATGGCTCAAAGGCCAATCCCGGACGAGCCCCATCTTACGAACATGAAAGTTCGCAACAAATGCATAGCTCAAATATAAACCGCTCCGGCTGGGATTCGAACCCGTGCGGCTAATATCCCCGTTCATCGAGGTTTACAAGACCAATACACTAACCCCTGAGCTAAAGAGAATTCTCCCTAACGCAGTTGTCAGGTACTGATTTTATACGGGAAGAAGCTATGCCGTAAGGAAGGAGAGATCGCCCGTAACAAGATTCCACTTTCGTGTAAAACTTGTTATTTTGGACAGTGTTAACCCATTTACAATACATTTACGACATTTTACATCCCCTGTCATTCGACACTTTTGTGAAAGAAAAGGGGGAGAGGAGCAATTACAGGCAAATGCTCAATTTTCCAGCAACGTTTTCGATTTTCTCTGGGAATGGTATTCCCTTTCCTTCATATGTTTGGTTTACTTGGATATTCAAATAACAGTCAGCAAGACAGTATTGCATTTACTAAAAAGTGTTGACCCTTTAACTGGTCACTGATAGAGCTGGGACGAGTGCAAGAATACCCGGGTATCGGGTAGGGTACCGCCGATACCCGGGTACTAAATCATTACCCGGGTACCCGATAATTATATAGCGACTTATTAAGTAAAGCTATAATTTTGAAGTTCCAATGAAATAATTTGATCTTAATTTAAATACAAGCAAAAACATGTTACCCACTCCCGTACATGAACCGGAAGTAGATAATCGAAATAGCTTGAAATAAGGCTGTACCGCTTATACGATATCCCCTGCAACGCATAATCCGTCAGTAATGGGTAAATATTGTTATATATTTGCCCATTCAACATTTTAGGTTTATTTGACAAAGACAATGGTAATTTGAATTAAAAGCAAAAAATGCGTCCGTATTTTGTGAATTATTTATAACAGCTCAAATCATCAGGGAAAACTCAACACGATCAAAGGCCGTTGTCTCATCAGCTACTCCATTTTGTCTTCTGTTTGTCTTGCAGAAGACTAAAGAACTGCCAAACTTCGCTTTTTGACAAAGCTTGGCTATTTGAAGCCATGTTTAGTTGTGCAAGTACCAGGATGCATAAAGATAGACAACTATTGGTGTTTTTAATCGGAAGTAATAACATCGGGTACCCGAGTACCCGCGGGTAATACGGCCACGGGTACCCGGGTACAAAATTTCTATCCGTCCCAGCTCTAGTCACTGAATGAAATGAAAATTCCCAACCAGTAGTATCAGACCCAAATTTTGCGATTCTGAAGTTATCTTTACCCTTAGAATATTAAATGCATCGGACGGTGTAGATCCCATATCAGACTGCATCTTCTGTGCTGTTTGATATGATCTTCAGTGTCCGAAAGGGCGCACTGAGTTAACCCTTTCCCAAACAAGCCCTGGTTTTCACGTGTCTGCAGTACAAGTCTTTTGAAAACACTGTGGGAAAAGGAGAAATTGCTCGTAACGAGCAATTTTTCCTTTTCCCAAAGTGTTTTCTACCCTTTTTGAGACCTTTCTGCCATTTTCATCAAATTTAGAATTGTCGTATGCAAACTCTTCCAATTTGGACTAGTCCAAAAGTTGTCGTTTGGGAAAGGGTTAAACTTGGCACTCTAAAGGTTTACACTCGCACGTCTAAATAAGTGAAGGGCTTCTATGTAAAAGTAAAGGGATCTTGCGTAAAAGTGAAAGGATTCTATCTAAAAGTGAAAGGATTCTATACTATTCTATTGGGAAAGCGCCAAATATTGCAATATCTTACAAAATACCGGACAGTGTAGATTCAAGATCAGACCGCACGTTCTGTGCTTGGATCTGAACGTTCTGTGCTCTGATCTTGGATCTACACTGTCCTCAAAAGGTATCCACATTTCGGTTTTGCATGTTAAGAGTAAACCGTCTGTCGATGAAAAAACAGTGAGAGACATACAGACAAAATGGCGGGCTTATTACAGAAAGTAAGTAAATATTGTGATAAGCAGCCGCTAAAATAGTTTTGTATTGACAGTGGGCCATTGTTCAGTATGTTGAAACTAATAATTTAAAGTCGGCAAAAGTAATTATGGCTTAAAACCAGTAAATAAATTTGTCTTTTAGATTTATATAGATCTAAGTTTTTTTTTTTTTCAGATATATTGGCAAAATTATAAATCAGAAGAACACAGAAAGCATTTATCGAAGGAAAAAACAACAATATCAATTCAATAATCATATACATCATTGCATTTCTATTTTCAGACAAAGTTTCAATCGGCGATTGTATTCAACCGGAAACGTAGACCTCATTACCGTCACAAATGCATTGCCACCGAAAAAAGATAGATCTCTTGCATTTCTCCATTTCGCGCAATAATGTCCGCCCTTTAAAAGAATTTAATGGCTTGTGTCACATTTAATTTGTGGTCTGCAAATGCTTTCAGTTTGGATCACTCTAAAATTCTGTTAGCCGGTAAATAGCTAAACTATGCATCGTTATCAGTAAATCATATAAACATGCACGTAGTATACTCGTATTGCAAGAGAGAGACAGATCGTCTATAACTCTGCATGGGATCCTTTATTGAACGTTGTTCGGTTCGTGCAGGTTCGAGCCCCCGTCTTGAACTTATGGTCTACAGGGCTAAGGACAGACATGCTTAACTCATTACCAAACAACCCTAGCGAGGAAGAGGCCTTTTGAAAACATTGTGGGAAAAGGAGAAAATGCTGGTAACCAGCATTTTCTCCTTTTCCCACAATGTTTTCTCTCCTACCAATGGCAACTTCCATAATTTGAGTCAGATTTATGTATTGTCTGCAAATACTTTGGGTGTATACACGACTAAAATATAATTGCGTGGGAAAAGGATGAGGGAACTGTCGCCGTAATTGGCTGTAACTTACCAATTTAGTTCTGTGCCAGACAACGAAATTTTGAACCTATCCAATTTCAGTGCAGTTGCTGACAACAAATTGAATGTGGCTCAAAAAAAAACTGATAGATAGATAGATTTTATTGACTTATACAAGTACATGTATCTCGTCATATACAATAGCAATGATAAACATGAACAACTGATAATAAACCAAGGGCAATAACTGTTACATGTATATATTATAAACATGAAGAATCTACTCTGTATGTGAAGCGGTCAATTTCGTATAATTTTTTTTTTATGTGATATTTCCGTCTCAATGTTTACAAAACACCTTTTATAGATATGTTTTCCTTTGTCTTTTTCGTATAATTTTGAACCAACTGTAGAGAGTGAATATGAATATTATTATTATCTCCTAAACTGCTATAAAGAAGAAGAGAGAGAAAATAAATGTTTTCATCCAATATAAAAATAAAAAAACAAATAATGGATATTATCTTGGGAAGGGTAGAACAGGTTGGAAAAAGGAGAAAATGCTAGTTACTAGACTGTTCTTCTTTTCCAACAATATAGTCTAAAGCTTTCTTCCCCACGGTTGTTTAACCCTTTCCCAAACGACAAATTTTGGACTGCTCCAAATTGAAAGAGTTTGCAGACGACAATTTTAAATTTGATGAAAATGGCAGAAAGTTCTCAAAAAGGGTAGAAAACACTGTGGGAAAAGGAGAAATTGCTCGTTACGAGCAATTTCTCCTTTTCCCACAGTGTTTTCAAAAGACTTGTACTGCAGACACGTGAAAACCAGGGCTTGTTTGGGAAAGGGTTAAACTCGGTTTTGTTTGCTAAAGAGTAAAAACAAACTAACATCATTAAATTAACTTCTTTTTTGTTGTATGGAAATTGTTTCTCTGTATTTTGGCCATGTCACTATTAAAGAATGCTCATTTATGTGAAATGTAAATCAAAGGTTTCTTGTAAAAAAAACAGGTCGCAATGAAAGTACACGCACACACATTCTGTTAAGGGAAATAACTCGCACAACATTTATGTAGATGAATCGTCATTATTTCCCTTTAATCATCAAAGGTATGTGTCCGTCAAATCTCTTTGTTTGTATGGTGTTTAATGCCGTTTTCAACATTATTTCAGCTATATCGCGGCTAACAGCGCACCTGTCCATGCTTTCATAGAGTTTCTTTTACCATTACTTCGCACAATATTCTTCCAAAGCCACTGCCAGCCTTCCCACATAACCATCGGCGATATTATAATCAGGGGAGAGACAGAAATGAATCCTGTCCCATGACTCTTATCAGTCCCCGGAAACAGCCACTCCTGGTTTCAAGTCCTGTCCGCTACCGACTGCCCCACCGGGCTCAGTGTGTCCCTCGAATCCTATAGATATTCTAATGACAAATGAGCTACAACGCCTTCTAATGTTTTTCCTATTCTTTTAACCCTTTCCCAAACAAGCCCTGGTTTTCATGTGTCTGCAGTACAAGTCTTTTGAAAACACTGTGGGAAAAGGAAAAATTGCTCGTAACGAGCAATTTCTCCTTTTCCCACTGTGTTTTCTACCCTTTTTGAGAACTTTCTGCCATTTTCATCAAATTTAAAATTGTCGTCTAGAAACTCTTTCAATTTGGACCAGTCTAAAATTTATCGTTTGGGAAAGGGTTAAAAACATTTTTGTATTTCTTTCATTAAATATTATTCATTGAAAAAAAACGATATTCAACTCCAGTAAAAGGCTGACTTGAGATTCAGAAAAAAAGTCAAACTTACTTAACTGAGAAATAGATAAGCTCTTGTTAAATTGCATTTTTCATGGATGATTTTTTAAAGGGCAACCATTGCAATTTCCCAGAGTTTCTTCCACCAGTCCTTCGCAGAATATTTTTTGCAAGCCACTAGGCATATACGCATGGTCGAAGCGACTATCAGTGGTGAGAAAGGAATAAATTCTGTCACAGTAACTATCATCAGTTCTCTAAAAGAAGTTGGCGAGCTGGGGATTCGAATTAGCGACCCCCTGGCCTCAAGTCCTATACATTACCGACTGCGCTACCAGGCCCTGCGCCGCATGAAAGTGTTAACAGGCATTTACAATTTAATTTCGGTTAATCCCGGTTTCTATCGACCCTGAGTAGAGGGCTTTTGAAAGCATTGTAGGAAAAGAGGAAAATGCTGGCAACAAGCATTTTCTTCTTTTTTTAACCCTTAAGCTGCTAATCGCGACCCACTGACCTTTTGCGGACAGTGTAGATCAAGATCAGACTGCACAGAACGTGCAGTCTGATCTTTGATCTACACTGTCCGATACGGTATTTTTTTCCTGTGAAATCAACTTCGAAACCGCAATGTTTGGCCTTTCAGTATTGAGTAGAAATTTGCGTTTCATTTATTCAGCAGCTTAAGTGTTAATCTTGTTTTTGCCCGTTCATGGAAAAATCCAATCATGGGCTACTTTTATATTGTCGACTGCAAATGCATTCAGTTTGAACAAGTACAAACTGTGAAAAAAAGGGTCTTCTGTCGATGGCAATGGGTCAGGGAAATAATTTTGATAATTTTAAGAAAGTAGATCGCCATTTCTGTGTATGCTGAAATATCATAGCGGTATGTCATCATTCGACCTGAAGACAAGAGAAGGGAATCCTTGTTGAAAAGTTCTATGAAGTATGAGTTACTTCCCTTACTACACTGTCGGACTGCTTTTGTCTCCGGGTGATATGAGCTTAGCCCTCTATCATACAGTTCCGTGTTTTCACGACCCGAGGGAGAAGGCTCTTGAAAACATTGTTGGAAAAGGAGAAAATGCTGATACATGTATCTCCAAATTGAAGAGTAAACTAACCTTAATTCTAAGGCTGCTAAACTCGACTCTTTTGCTATAGCAGACAGTGTATAGATCTAAGATCATACTTCACAGAATGTGCACTCTGATTCTGAATCTACACTGTCCGAAAGAGTGAGATTTTTCCGAAGAAAAGAGTTTTGGAATCGCAATATTTGAGCGTTCATTACTGGCTTTTTTTAACTTAAAATTTAAGCAGCACTTTAGGTGACAAACTATATTTTTCGTCGCAGAGTGCGGATTTAACACAAAACATAAAGTACAAGTTTACAATGACTGATAACTTTAATTCAACAAGATCACTTCCAAATTCAAGTATGTAAGCGTAGTTTGCACTGAAATACTTTCTTTATCGGCGAATCAAGTACACTTCCTTAACTCTTTACCAGACGACATAATTTTAGCCTTGTCCAAATTGAAATCATTTGCAGACGACAAATTCAGTGTGGTTCAAATGGTGCAATTTGCTCTGGATAGGGTAGAAGACGTTGTGGGAAAAGGAGAAAATGCTGGTTACCAGCATTTTCTCCTTTTCCCACAATGTTTTCAAAGGGCTTCTTTACCAGGGTCGTTAAAAGGCGGCATTGTTCGGTAAAGGGTTAAATTTGAACTCTTTCGCTGCTAAAGAAATCAACTGTTCGACTATTCTGACCACAATACAATTTCAGCCGCGCTCTGGCAAAATGGGAATTAACGCATCTCCGTAGTTACATTATAACAAGCAAGTAATCTCATAGTGATGGATCTGTACAATTCAAACAACTGAATTATGGGGTAAACTGGTCCTTTGAGCTGCAGAAAAGTTGACCGATAGCAAAAAAAGTTTTGACACAAGTCAGCCTGCGCGGACTGCAAAGGCTGACCTGAGTCGATACTTTTCGCCAATGCATAAAATCCCCTTTTTCACAGAGCGTGGCTCATTTACATTCTACATGGAAAGACATTTTGTTCAATACGATAAGTGTTATCTGATACATGGCCTAGCGTGGCTCAGTGGTAAAGTGTTGTTTTTGTAACCTGGTTGATTGATTGATTGTATGGTGTTTAACGCCGTTTTCAACATTATTTCAATTATATCACGGCGGCCAGTGCACCTATCCATTCTTTTCTGGAGTTTTCTTTATCAGTACTCTACACAATATTCTTTCCAAGTCACTGGCTGCTTTCCCACATAACCATCGTCGAAACAATGGTCAGCGATGAGAGAGGAATGAATCCTGTCGCGATGACCATCATCAATCCTCGGAAAGAAATTGGCCAAGCCAGGGATCGAACCAGCGACCTCCTGTTCTCAAGTCCTGTACGCTACCGACTGAGCTACGGGGGCTTGGCTCTTGTAACCTGGAGGCCCCGGGTTCGAACCTTTCTGAAAGTACTGGGGTTTGGGAGGTAGTGCCCTTGGGTAAGATATTTCAGAGCCCTAGTACTGGTAAAATGCGAGACTTTCATGAAGATATGATCTGTCGCCATGATGTGACTGAAATAATGTTAAAAGCGGCGTAAAACATCATTCAACACCTGCTTCAATGTAAAGAACCTACATTTGGCTATAATTCAATGCAAAACTGTCAGCATAAAGTGCTATATTAATGATCTGACTGTTATACTCATGGTGGTATTGTTATACAGAATAGACAACTCCTCAGTAAAAGGGAAAAAATGTGAGCCACGCTCTGGCAAAAAGGGGCTTAATGCATCCGCGTGATGTGTGATACCTATCAAGCCATCACAAAATTATGGATCTATAATAGCTACGTTTTTTAACAACCGACTTAATCATGAGGTAGACTGATCCTTTGACACACAGAAAATTGACCAATAGCGAAAAGCATCGACCCAGGTCAGCCTGCGCAGTCCGCGCAGGCTGACCTGGGTCGATGAATTTCGCAGATGCATTAAGCCCCCTTTTCACAGAGCATGGCTCATATATTTATGACTTCGATTGGTCTTTAGCTGAACCCTTTTACTTTTAACCATACAATCCTATGTTTTCACGTCCCTAAAGAGAAGACCTCTTAAAACATTGTTGGAAAATGGGAAAATGCTGGTTGCCAGCATTTTCTCCTTTTCCAACTATGTTTTCTACCCTTTCAAAGACAAATCCCGCTGTTTAAACAACATTCATCTCTGCAAATGCCTTCCAATACACTGTATAAATCCGAAATTCTGTCGATTGGTATAAAGATAAAATGCAGAGGCAGGGGGCAAACACTGTAGATGAAAAATTGCTAAAAAGCTAGCTAAAAAGTTCAATACATGCAAAAGTATTTCTGTTGAACTCTTTACCAAACGACAAAATTTTAGACCAGCCGAAATTGAAAGCTTTTGCAGACGACAAAATAAATGTTTCTCAAAAATTGAAATTTGTCTTGGAAAGAGTAAACAACATTGTGGAAAAAGGAGAAAATGCTGGTTACCAGCATTTTCTCCTTTTCCCACAATTTTTACAAAAGGCTTTTTCCTCAGGGTCATTAAAAGTCGAGATTGTATGGTAAAGAGTTAAATGGGACTTTCAACCAGGTTTCTTTAGAAAATCTTTAAAAAAAGACTGCTAGGCTTGATTCGCTTGCAAAGACGGCTCTAAAATTAAAAGAAAGAGATATTATGTAGAAGAAACAAGTAAAATTTCTATTCCATTAGTAACAGTATAGGCGTTATCGCACCACAAGGGATAAACACGATTGTGTGTATGCTGCCTTCCCTGCAGCCTGCATGGTAGGGTCGCTGATTATGGTTTTGAAGATCCTAGGGTCGAGTCCAAAATTAGGTTCCTTTATTTATTTTTTTTTTTTTTTTATTTTAACTCTTTACCACTCTGGGAAATTAAACTTTAGAAAACATCGTGGGAAAAGGAGAAAATGCCTGTAACCAGCATTTTCCCCTTTTTCCACGTTTTCTAACCTTTCAGAAACAAATCCACATTTAGTCCGTTGTCTGCAAATTCTTTCATTTTGGGCAACTTTAAATTAAAATTTTGTAGTCTGGTTAAAAGTTAACTAAGGATAAACATATCACACTGTTGACTGAAGCGAGAATGCAAGAAAGTGGGGTGG
Source organism: Tridacna gigas (assembly GCA_945859785.2). Taxonomy (NCBI): domain Eukaryota; kingdom Metazoa; phylum Mollusca; class Bivalvia; order Cardiida; family Cardiidae; genus Tridacna; species Tridacna gigas. The sequence continues at coordinate 8,846,479 of OX244034.2, read as the reverse complement.
GAGACGCTCATTTATTTTTCCATACAAGATAACAACCTTCTTTCCCTCCCCCTCCCCCCCCAAAAAAAAAATTGGGGATCAAACTCTAGTTTAATGCCCCTTTAACCCGTCACCACACACAATCCCGATCCATCGATCCTGACGAAGAAGCCCTTTGAAAACATTGTGGGAAAAGGAGAACATACTGGTAACCAGGATTTTATCCTTTTCCCACAATGTCTTTTACCATATCAAAGACAAATTCCATCATTTGAGCCACATTTAGATTGTCGTCTGCAAATGCTTTCAATTTGGACAAGGCTAAAAATTTTGCCATTTGGTCAAGACTTGAGCAGAAATAAAAGTGTCACTGCCCTTTAATTACCGAATATCGAGCCCACACTTTCCAAGTCTTTAGCGATTCAATAGAGAGTAGCATTTTTTTCCATCCTATTTTTGACTAGCGAAGCTAGTCTATAGGCATTAAGACTGACCTAGATTCAAAACCCCACAGTTGCCAAATACTGACACACAGAAAATACTTCTATCTGTTAGAAATCTTAATTCTGTTATACATGACAATTTAGACATAAACCACTAAATCTCTACCTCTCCGATTTGGACATGTCGTCTTGCAAAGTAATAAACTGAACAAGATGTCCTCCGAACGAAGTTTACTTCCTTTTTACTTAAGCCTCCGTCACACCAAAGTAGTTCTTAGAACGTCTTACCCCGTCCTAACAAAGTCGTAAAATGGGCTGCGGTCGGGGTAGAACGTGTAATTTTGGCTTAATAATGCCAATATTGCACCACGTCGTAACACGTCCCTAATAGGATCGAAGTACGGCAGTTCCGTTTGTAGTACGTCCCTCTCGTTTTAAGTACGTTGTCACTCCGTCAAATTACAGGACGGGATGGACGGGAAAAAATTTTGAGCAGGCTCAAAGTTCTGGAGCACCCTTCCCGTCCTAGCCCGTCCATGAAGTTCGTAAACAGATCGTAAAAGGTTGCTACTACGTCCGCTCCGTTCGAACACAGTTTGAGTCCGTTTGGCAACAATTTTCGGGAACGTAGTGAGAACGAGTTCGGTGTGACGGGGGTATTAACAAACACGTGTGTTGACTGCCTCGAGGAAGAAGGCTTTTGGAAACTTTGCCGGAAAAGTCAAAATTTTTCCTACAATGTTTTCTACCATCTACAATGTTTTCTACCATCTACAATGTTTTCTACCATCTACAATGTTTTCTACCAAATCGTCTGCAGACACTTTCAATTTGGGTGGGTCTACAATTTTGTAATCTGATAAAGAATTAAATGGTAAGATTTAATGTAAACAATGCAGGGATTATTTGCTTATATGTTAAGAAAGCCTAATATATGTCATGTGATAGTATAGTTTGTTTTTATAGCGTTTAACGCCGTTTCCAACATTTATTCAGTTACATCGCGGCCGCCAGTGCACCTTTCCATGCTTTCCTGGCGTTTCTTTACCCAGTACTTCGCACAATATTCTTTCCAGGCCACTGGCTGCTTTGTCATAAAACCATCGTCACAACCACAATGATCAACGATGTGAGAGGAATGAATCCTGTCGCGATGACTATCATCTATCCCCAAAAAGAAATTCGCCGAGCTGGAGATTCGAACCAGCGACAATCGGTACGCTACCGACAACGTTACAAGGCTCGGCGTGACAAGATCGACGGAACAAGAATTCGTTAGCTTGTCCAGGATGTCAAAGGAGAGCGGACAGTGTAGATCAAAGATCAGACTGCACGTTCTGTGCAGTCTGATCTTGATCTACAATGTCCGCAAAGGCAACTATAAGCTGTGAAAGGAACTTAGTAGGTTAGAGTAGAGAAGATTGATTTCGGAATAGGAAGAAAGGGTTCAACGGAAGTAAAGGATTGTTGTTTTGACCTTAAACTATGTCAATTGACTCAGAATTCAAAGAAGTAGATCATCGTCTGTCTGTCTGTCTGTCTATCTGTCTGTCTGTCCGTCCGTCTGCTTCTCTCTCTCTCTCTCTCTGCCTGCATTTTTCTATGTGTGTCTGTCTGTCCGTTCTTCTCTTTCTTTCTTTCTTTCTGTCTGTCTGTCTGTCTCTGTCTCTGTCTCCCTCTCTGTCTCTCAAAAGTCAACTGCATGATCACCTATCAGTACAGTAATAATATCCTTGAACGAAATTGCGGTTAACCGAGCTATGGCAAACCAGTATGACAAAGTTTCCCTGGAAAAATATCCCTGTAAACGGATTAAAGGGAGCAAGCCCCTTTTCTAACCTTTCCCATTTTACACGTCACAATTTTCGGCACGTAGTTGTCATACATATTTGTAAGACCTTTTGTCATTGGATTACTCCTGTACCAAATAATCACGTGTTTTAACGACCCTGAGGCTGTAAAGCTCTTTGAAAACATTGTGGGAAAGGAAAAGGAACTAGTAACCCAGCCTTCTCCCGTTCCCCCAATGTTTTCAACCCTTTTAAAGACAATACCTTCTTTTTTTTTAATCTGTTTTAATTTAACGTCTGCAAATGCCTTAGATACACATACTAACGTCCTGAAAATAAGATTGACAGCAGATTAATGTGAAACATCAATGTTAGCGGTCTGTTGCAAAGAGGAAAAAAAAGGACTATAAGGGGTAATAAGGTACAAAAGAACGCCCATTAAACTCGCAAAAAAAAAAATGTAAGAAAAACTGGGGGTCCATAAGAAGGATAGAAAGAGCGACCTCTCCTTTTGCTACAATGTTTTCCACAACAGTCTATTGCAAACCGAAAAACAGGACGGAGTCAGAAAGGGCCAGTTAAGAGGGAACGTGCATTAACCCTTTCCCAAACGACAAATTTTGGACTGGTCCAAATTGAAAGAGTTTGCAGACGACAATTTTAAATTTGATGAAAATGGCAGAAAGGTCTCAAAAAGGGTAGAAAACACTGTGGGAAAAGGAGAAATTGCTCGTTACGAGCAATTTCTCCTTTTCCCACAGTGTTTTCAAAAGACTTGTACTGCAGACACGTGAAAAAAAACAGGGCTTGTTTGGGAAAGGGTTAAACAAACAAAATTGTAAAAAGGGGCTCGTGAGAAGAATACATTAGACAATAAACAGCCTGTTTACCATATAAACGCATGTCTTTACGCTGCATTAACTCTTTCATTACTAACTCCGGAAATTCCACTTTTTTTCCGAGCTATAAAAATAGATTTCCACTTCTACTGAAAACGACTTTTGTCATAGTGTAAAAACAGAGTAGCGTACAGTGTAGATCATGATCAGACTGCACGTTCTGTGCAGTCTGATCTTGATCTACGCTGTCCGCAAAAGGTAATCAAGTCGTCATTAGTAATGAAAGAATCAATGATCAATCCTGTACGCTCATTATTTGCTTAATTCTTTTCCAAACGACAAAATGTTACCCTTTTCCAATTTGAAAGTATTTGCAGACGACAAATTAAATTTGACTGAAATGATGGAAATTATCTTCGAAAGGTTGGGGAAACATTCTGGGAATATGTGAGAATGCTTATCATGAGCATTTCCTCCTTTTCCCTCAATGTTTTCCATAAAGCTTCTTCCTAAAGGTGGTTGCATTATGCCATTGTTTGGTAAAGGGTTAACTCTTTTCCTACCGAATAAATAGAATTCAAAATATTTTTGAGATGTAAAAATTCCATTCCACCGCAAAATTAAGAAACTGTGTTGCAACAGTTTACAATCAAGAAGAGGAAAATGTAAATCAAAGATCAGACTGCACGTTCCGCGTGAGTTTTCTGAGGGGGAGAAGGGGGAGAGAGAGAGAAAGTAAACTCCTGTTATAAAAAGTCAGTACTCGTTATTATGAGAATGAGTTTAGTTTGATATTGAAAGTGCGGTCTCTTAACGTTCCTTTCACAGCTATTATTTGCTTTTGTGGTTAGCGTAGATAAAGATCAGGCTGCACAGAGCATGCATTCTAATCTTTGATCTATATTGTCCGCTTTCCTGAAACATACTGAACAAAAGCAACCGATTTTATTATTATTTCTAGACTGACATTTTTTGTCGAGTAAACTTGGTGCTCAAAGGGACGGTGGGTCCTTAAACCGGTACACTTTAGTTGTTCCTGGTTATAAAGGTCACCTGACGTAATGACGTCAGATATAGACTTTGTGACAGGTCAAAGATCAAGTATCAAGTACTTTTCTGGATTTCCAGGAAACGAAAGTGATAAACAATTTAAACGTATGTGTGTGGGGGGTGGGGTTGACTGTTTTCTGTATGTATTTAACCCTTTCAGCTTTTAAATGAATTAAACTGAAGATTTCCAGCAAATAGAGGAGGTCGCTGGCTCGATCCCCGGCTTGGCAAATTTCTTTCCGAGAATTGATGATAGTCATCGCGACAGGATTCATTCCTCTCTCACCGCTGACCAATGTTTCGACGATTCTTATGTGAGAAAGCACCAGTGGCTTGGAAACAATATTGTGCGGAGTACTGGTAAATGAAACTCCAGGAAAGCATGGATAGGTGCACTGGCCATCGAGATCTAACTGAAATAATGTTGAAAAAGGCGTTAAATACTATACAGTCTATCAATCCAGCCAAGAGCGAAAACTCTAAGTTTACGCTTTACAAATTTTGATCATCGTAGAAAACTCACCGTATCGGACTGTGTAGATCCAAAATCAGACTGCACATTCTGCGCAGTCTGATCTTGATTTACACTGTCCACAAAAGCCAATAAAGTCGCGCTTAGCAACCTAAGTGTTAACCATTTATCAAGCGATCCCGTGTTTTAACGACACTGCGGAAAAAGGGTTTTGAAAACATTATGGGAAAAGGAGAAAATGCTGATAACCAGCATTTTCTCCATTTTCCCACAATGTTTTATATTCATCAAAAGCCAGTTCTCATCATTTGAGCCATATTTAATTTGTCATCTGCAAATGTTTTCAATTTGAATGAATCCGAAGTTTTGTCGTATGTTAAATAGATAGTTAAATAATACTGTTGGTGTAGATTTTCTAAAACTTGTTTTGAATCGTCAATTTACACTTGATACCGTTCTCTTTTGTAACCTTTTTAATAGCAGACGACAACATTTTTTACTTGTCAATACCGTAAGAATTTGCAGACGGCAAGTTAAATTTGACTAAAATGATGGCATTTATCTATGTAAGCATGGTTGCTTAACGTTGTTGTAAAAGGTAAAGATGCTGGTTACAATAATTTTCTTCGTTTCCCACAATGTTTTCAAAAGCCTTCTTTAAATCTCAGAGTCGTGGGGAAAAAAAATGGGATCGTTTAGTAAACAGAAAACCGATCCTGGGTGAGGGAAGCTTGCCGCGCCTAAACTTCTCCTTAACCAATCACCATTAAGGACCTTATACACGGGTGGTAAACGGGGCAACTAGCTCCAAAAGGAGTCAATAGTATTTTGTTGCCTCGTAACATACGGGTATTTGCGTGCTAGTTGCATAGATAGAAAAATTGTCAACAAAGGCAGGTGTCGATTTCTTTAAACCTTGTTCATTTCCTTACCGGAGACCTTTTGAAAAATCCGGCAATGCTATGCGATATAAAAATGACTAAACTTTATTCACCGCTAGCATATGGCATATAAGTATGCAGCGCTTGGATAAAATCTTGGCAAAACTTTCGAACACAGTACTGCAAACCCGCCACTTTATGTAACACGGAGATTTGGAAGCACGGATTTTCTAGATGTTCGTCCAACATATGGCCATTACACTACCTGATGCACGTTTTCTGGTATTTTCAAGCCAATAAAAGACTAAAAGAACCCAAAAATTGGAAATTAAAGAATTTGTATGTGGAGAATACTGGCAATATTTTTGTGCGCGCCAGTTGCCTAGCACAAGGGGTAGTTGGATAGACAAGGAGGTAGTTGCCTCCTAATGTATGTACTTCAAATGATACACATGAGTCAGCTTTTATCTCAGATTGAGCTTAGTAATATTTATCGTCTGCCAGTGCTTATATTTTCGACCCTGTCTAAATTTGTCATTCGGTCATCGGATGACTAAGTAATACTTTATATAATATTTTCAAGTGGGCGTGTCCGAGACACAGACACTCGGTTTCCCGATGTTTGAACAACTCACAAATACTGAGATCAATAAAATACACAAGGCTCCGCAGCTGCCATTTTTTTCTAGCAACGGAATTTTATACTGACTCCACGTTGGGGCTGCGTTCATTTCTATAAAGGTTTCCGACATCCTTGGTACGCTTATTAGAAATTGGCACAGCCCAAACATGACGACAGTGTAAACTGAGAAAAAAGCAGCTGCAAAAACGTGTGTAGGCTACTTTATATACAGTCCTAAGAATTGGCAACTTGTTAAAAGATCGGAAAACCGAGTGCCTGTTGTTCTAATGAAAAACTGCAAGGGATGGGTGGTATCCTTATCATGCATGTAACTGATGCACCCCCTTAAAGTACTTTAATTTGTTAAATTTGACATACATCTTTATCATCTTTTCAGAAACTAGCAAAGATGTCAAAAATTCCAAATTCTTCACGGTACACATGTTCAGAGTGTCCAAAGAGCTTCTCAGCCAAATCAAGGCTAAAAGAACACTCGAAAAATGCTCACCAGGATCCATCATCGACTGTATGTCATATATGCCAAAGACATTTCAGCACAAAAACAACATTAAAAACTCATGTGGCTTATGCACATTTGGGTGTTCGCAAATATCAATGCGACTGCTGTGGAAAGCAAATAGCCACGAGAAAAAGCGTGTCAGACTCGAACCCGCGACCCTCGACACTTTTCAGGTCACGAGTCCGCCGCTATTCCTATTTCAAGTATAGCATAGTCATCCAATTACAAATGCCAAATTTTAGAAAGTGTCAAAAGCACTTGCATATTACAAATTTTACTAAGCTCAAAATTCTGAAATGAAAAGAATATATAACTCGTGTGTTCCAAAATATGTTCAGAATCCTAGCTAAGTAAAATTACTTGTTGAATTACCCTGTACGGAGCTGATTTGGGGCAAATAGGTTAACTGAATTTTAATTACTAGGCCACTACCTCCTTGTCTATTCAACTACCCCCCGGGCTAGGCAACTAGCCCGCACACAAATTCAGCTATTATTCTACATACACGACTTCTAAAATTTTCAATTTTTGTTATTTCGTAATTCCCTGGGCTTGAAATTAATAGGGAAGGTGCATCAGGTATTGTAGTGGCTATATATTGGACGTTCAATGAGGAAATCCGTAGTTTCAAATCTCCGATTTACAGTTTTACCGCTCGATGTTCGAAAGTTTGTCCAAGATTTTATCTAAGCGCTGCATACTTATATGCCATATGCTAGCGGTGAATAAAGTTTAGTCATTTTTATATCGCATAGCATTGCCGGATTTTTCAAAAGGTCTCCGCTATGGAAATAAACAAAGATTAAAGTAATCGACACCTACCTTTGTTGACAATTTTTCTATCTGTGCAACTAGCACGCAAATACCCGTATGTTACGAGGCAACAAAATACTATTGACTCCTTTTGGAGCTAGTTGCCCCGTTTACCACCCGTGTTATAGCTGCCAAATGTAAACAGTGTGGTCGTTAAAATGCATTTAAATTGAAATCATATTTAAAAGCATGTAAATTATTGTGAAGATGACAATCTGTTATTGTTCGGTTTGCCCATGTGTTGGCCGCTGGCAGAAAAATGAAATCCAAAACTAGGTTAAAAGTTGCCAGGTCACGGTCTTTTGTTTACTTTTTAACTGGTTTGAAAATTAATTTTTCCGCCAGTCATTAACACTTGGAGAGACCGTACAATAACAGATTTGGCAGCTATAGGGCTTTTAAGGGAAACCTTAGCAAATCATACGAACGATGTATATAAAGAAGAGGAAAAAGCACCACGGAAATATACGATGAAAATCGGTCATAAGATCGGTAGTGATCGATACATATGAGCCATTCTCTGGCAAAAGGGGGCTAAATGCATCTCCGTGATGCATTAAAACAAGCCAGTCATCTCATAATTATGGATCTACAATAGCCATTTTGTCTAACAACCGACTGTATTATGAGGTAGACTGGTCCTTTGACATACAGAAAATTGACCAATAGCGAAAAGTTTCGGCCCAGGTCAGCCTGCGCAGACTGCGCAGGCTGACCTGGATCGATACTTTTCGTAGATGCATTAAGCCCCCTTTTCACGGAGCACGGCTCATAAAAATTGAATCAGTAGATTTATCGAATCGGCAACTTTATTTCTAGTTTTTTCAATTCATTTCCCAAGCAGCGACTGGAACTTTGGCAGAAAGACCGTACTTCGACAGGTTGTTAGATGCATAAAAAATGGAATTTAACCCTTAGGCTGCTAAGCGGCGACTCAAGGACATTTTGCGGACAACGTAGATCAATATCAGACTGCACTGGACTTGCAGTCTGATCTTAAATCTACACTGTCCGATAAGGAGATATTTTTTCTCCAACAATACCTTTGAAGTAGCAACATTCGGCTTTTCACAATCGGCTTGAAGGTATCATTTAAGTTATTCAGCAGGATACGGGTTTAGACACCATCGCTTATATCCCCGTCACACTTTAAGTCCACAAAGACCGGACTTCGTTCCAAAAACCAGACAAACGCAGGAAGAAGGAGATGAAATGCAAGGCGGGGGGCGGGGAATGGCCAGGCTTTCAGGCCCTGCATTTGAGTCATTCTAATAAAGGTACACAACTATTGTACTCAGAAATATATGTTGTTACTTGGTCGTTACCCGACTGGGCCAATTTCTTTCCGAGGATTGATGATAGTCATTGCGACAGGATTCATTCCTCTCTCACCACTGACCATTGTTTCGTCGATGGTTATGTGGGAAAGCAGCCAGTGGCTTAGAAAGAATATTGTGCGGAGTACCTGTAACAGAAACTCCAGGAAAGCATGGATAGGCGCGCTGGCCGAAATAATGTTGAACACGACGTTAAACACCATACAGTCAATCAATACTTGGTCGTTATCTAAAATACAGGCAGACCATGAGAACATTATATGAGTGTATTTTGTTCTGCTGTTTTATTTTATGATTTTTTTTTAATGAAAATGCTCTATTTAGCAGACTGATACCAGTCTAGGGGGGAAACATAGTTTTGCAGTTGGTTTTATAACTTTACTTCTCCCTTGACAGGATGTCACTGCCTCTGAGATGTTCCAGCTAAGTTTTGTCACGCGCTTAATCAAGCTCGCACCATGCCTTTTGCTTTTGTAGCGGATTTGTAGAGCAAATCCACTTACTGTGATCGAGCTGGCCGGAACCAAATACATCATGCGTAACGACGCATGCGCGCTCACTTTTAGTTTTGAATAGCTGGTATCGGTTTGACCTGAACCAAATATACTGTCATACACGCTTGCGCCCTACTCATTCTACTTTCAATTTTAGCCAGAACACTACGACCCCATTTTTCTCACTACCAAAAAAAAAACAGACCTACACGTGTACATACAGTCTTAAATCTTATACCAGCAGAAAACCGGGTCAGATTAATGGATCAAATTGCTACGTCTAAATAAGTTCATGAAATAAAATAACATTCACTGCGCGTCCGGCTTGGCAGAACAACTTCGACTTTCCTTGCTCTTGCTAACTCCACTGACTAGTTACATACAAATGCATTACATGTAAAGCAAATTTAATTTTTCAGTACACCCTATCATAGCTTAATACAGTCCCACAAATCCGCTTTGCAGGACTTTGATTATTACGTTCATTCCAACACATTTCAGGGTTTGTATTCACCAGATATTCTTAAGAACATTCATAGTCTTATTCTCGAGAATCATCTAAGTTTGAAAATAACACAACCGTTTCAGTGTTACTTTCTATATCTAGAATAAGACTAAGAATGAAGCTATGAATGCATGGTTGGTGATAGCTGGGGTCCAGGCGGTAATAATCTTTTAACTCTTTACCACACGACAAAATTTTATACTCTCCAAATTGAGAGCATTTCCAGACGACAAAATAAACATGACTCAAAAATTGAAATTTGTTTTGGGATGGGTAGAAAACATTGTGGGAAAAGGAGAAAATGCTGGTTACCAGCATTTTCTCCTTTTCCCACAATGTTTTCCAAAGGCTTCTTCCTCAGGGTCGTTAAAAGTCGGGATTGTGTTGTAAAGGGTTAAACCTTATCCTGCAAAATAACTGAAATGAAATTTTCAAACCGATGCTAAAATCCCGAATAGTGCTATTTCAAAATTAACTCTAGGAAAAAAAGATCCCCTTATCGGACAGTGTAGATCCAAGATCAGACTGCACAGAGCGTGCAGTCTGATCTTGATTTACGCTGTCCGCAAAAGGTAAGTGATTCGCGCGTAGCAGCCTAAGGGTTAATGACTCCTTATCGCGGTCCCCTTTCACGGTCCATACAGATCTGTGGCAAAAATAGTTTATCGCCCCCAAAAAGTACCGTCCGAATATATAAAAGGAAAAAAATGATAGGGTTGGGACCCGGGCTAGGTTGGTAAATATGGGCCGTGGTTTTGTATTCACCGACCATTCTTAACACTTAAGCTGCTAAATAAATGAAATGCAAATTTCTATTCAATACTAAAAGCCCAGTGTAGATCAAAGATCAGACTGCACGTTCTGTGCAGTCTGATCTTGATCTACACTGTCCGCAAAAGGTCAGCGGGTCGCGATCAGCAGCTTAAGGGTTAAAAACAGTCTTAGTCTCTTTTTCCAAGATTTTCTAAATTTGAAAGTAACACAACTTCTGATTGTCTAAACCAAATGGTTAGCCAATCAGAAGTTGTGTTACTTTCAAATTTAGAAACTTCTGGAGAACAGGCCTAAGAATGTTCTTAAGTATAATTGGTGAATACGAGCCCTGATCGCGTTTACTACGTCATCACTGCGCCCTTCATTATCTTTTAAAGTCAGTCTACGAAATCTACGTTCTTTGTGGTTCTGAAAGTTTTCTTTGGAACGCGGTGCTCTCTTTCCCATCAGTACCAGAAATAGTAACTTGCTACGTCAATGAAGACCATATTAGGTTCATCCCCACTTAGGCATAATTAGGCCTACAATACACGTCCTACCCCGACCGCAACCCGTTTTACGATTTTGTTAGGACGGGGCAAGACGTTTTAATTTAACCCTTTACCACTCAGTCCCGAGTTTTAACGACCCTGAGGAGAAAGGCTTTTGAAAACATTGTGGGAAAAGGAGAAAATGCTGGTAACCAGCATTTTCTCCTTTTCCCACAATGTTTTCTACCCTATCCAAAACAGAAATCGTCTTTTACGCCACAGTTAGTTTGTCGTTTGCAAACCCTTTCAATTTGGACCAGTTTAAAATTTTGTCGTTTGGTAAAGAGTTAAGATTTAGTTTGGTGTGACGGAAGCTTTAGTAATAAGTCAATGCCGCTGCTCCCGCGTCCTTACTGAGTCCTTAAGTGCGTCCTGGGTTCGTATTCACCAACAATTCTTAAGAACATTCTTAGTGCCATTCCCCAGAATTTTCAACTTTTAAAAATTATGCTTCAGCGAATCAGAAGTTGTGTTGCTTTCAAACCCAGAAAATTCTTGAAAATAAAAATGTTCTTAGGAACAATTGGTGAATACGAGCCCTGAGATTCGATCACGTCCTCGCTACATTTTTTAACATTTTCAAAAAGTTATCAAGGTCAGTCAAGACCATAAAGTTTGCATCATGTCCTAATTGGTTTGTACTGCGTTCCTTCTACGTCGGCTAAGTTCGTACTGCGTCGAACCGGTTTTACATTTACGTAGTGGAAACTTGATCTAGAGTGAATGGGGTTTTACGACTACAGTAACCCCAAGAGTCGGCAAGCATCATGTCGCTTTATTTTACGAATCCGAAAATAAACAATCAAAGTTCACAGACTATGCAGATGTCTCATGTCATGTCGACTTCTAAATACTTATTGTAATTTCCTGCCATTGTCTTTTGTTAATATTGTTTGTAAACAAGAGTAGGAAGTTAGTAATAAGGACGCACATCTGGCCTTCAAAAGATAGCCTTCTCGTTCAAATCGTTGAGCCATGCTCTGTGAAAAGAGGTTTTTAATGCATCTGCAAGAAGTATCACCCATGTCAGCCTGCGCAGTCCGCCCAGGCTGACGTGGGTCGATACATTTTTTGCTATCTTTAAATTTTCTGCATGTCGAATGGCTATTTTATCTTATGATTCAATTAGTTGTTATACCAAAAATGATTGTGTATCTATAATTATGTGAAGATTTGCTTGGTATCTTGCATGGCATAGATGCATTAAACCCCGTTTTGCGATAGCATGGTTAATTTAGTTTCTGAATTACTTGTACTTTACTGAATCCTTTTTCTTTGAACTAGGCGACTAAAGTAGCCTGTGAGGAAGGTATAGATCAAGATTAGCCGTCACAGAAGGTGCAGTCTGATCTGTGACCTACGCCATTCGGTATTTAATTCTATGCTGTAACCATAGAGTTTCTACAATGGAATTTAACGTTGGGAAAAAAATGACCCAAAAAAAATCAGTTTTATATTCATTTGGCGACTACAAAGTTAAATATAGTTAAGGTATGCTCTGTGATGCACGATACCAAGCAAGACATCACATAATTAGGGATCAATAAAAATCATAATGTCTAACAACCGACTGATTCATAAGGTAGAATGGTCCTTTGACACACAGAAAATTGACAAATAGCGAAAAGTTTCGGCCCAGGTCAGCCTGCGCGGATTGCGCAGGCTGACCTGGGTCGATACTTTTCGCAGATGTATTAAGGCCCCTTTTCACAGAGTATGGCTCAGATATAATACGCTTCATTTACCCCTTTCATTAAACAAGCCTATGTTTTTAAGACCCTGGAGAAAAGGACTTTGAAAACATTGTGAGAAAAGGACAAATTTCTGATATCTAGAATTTTCTCCTTTTTCCCCAATTTTATCTACTTTTTTTTTTTAAATTCGTTCCTTGAAGCCACTTTTATATTATCATTTGCCAATTGCTTCCAATCTATTTCTTTAAATCACTTCTGTATTATCGTTGGCCGAATGCTTTCAATATTGAACTAGGCAAAAAAAGTTTCACCAGGTAAAGGGTTAACGCACGGTAGTAACCTACACATGCAGAGGAAAACGGGACTTTTCGACAAAGCATTTTTCTCGCGCTGAGACACGATCGCACAAATATTTAATCAGTTATACAATTTTGACAATATCGTTAAAAAGGACAACTATTGCAATTAGAAAAGAAAAATAATATTGTCTACATTTTGTTTCAACATGATGTTTGCTGCACAGCGGCTCGGAAATGCTGACGCATATCTTGTGAAGTCTGTAATTTACTGACGAATGACAGTTAAAATTGCGGAAGAAGCCTCTCTTTAAGTTCCCGTTTGATTTAATGCACCCTTGATTTCAACGCCAGGGGTCACATAGTAAGCGTCTGAGGACGGCGTTAATCAGGATCAGACTGTATGCACAGAGCGGGTAGTTTCATTGGTTGGTTGGTTGGTTGGTTGGTATTGCTCTACAAGGTCAGCGGAGGATTGGCAATTTGTAATCTCAAAATACGAATTCATTTGGCACAGAAAGACACAAAATTGATCTTAGACTGCTACGCGCAACTCCGTGCGCTTTTTCAGACAGTTTAAATCAAGCTCAGGCTGCACAGAACGTACAGTCTGATCTTGGAATCTACACTGTCCAGTACGATAGCATTTTTTCAGATGAAAAGCCATTTGAAAATCACAATATTTGGGTTTTCTCTATTCACCGGAATTGTTTTTCACTCAATCTGCTCCGCACTTTAACTCTTTACCACACGATATAAATTTTCAGACTTGTCCAAATCGAAAGTAACAGCAAACGAAAAGTTCAGTTTGCCGGCTAAAATGACGACATGTTTCTGTGAGAATGCAGAAAAACATTGTGGGAAAAGGAGAAAATGCTGATTACCAGCATTTTCTCCTTTTCCCACAATGTTTTCAAACTCATATCTACCTTAGAGTCGTTAAAAGTCGGGATTGTGTGGTAAGGAATTAAGGGTAAACAGAGAAGGTCAGGGGCACTTGTATCGTTAGGTACTGTTCAGTGACCTGGCTGTCATTCTTACAAGGTCAAAACTGAAGTACTTTTGATATAAGTCAGATGTTTAAAGTTGTTCGATAAAAAACAGGTTTCCCAGTTTTCTCTTCTTCTTCTATTGCTTCGACAATGGCTATGTGGGAAAGTAGCCAGTGGCTTGGAAAGAATATTGTGCGAAGTACTGGTAAAAGAAATTCCAGGAAAGCATGGATAGGTGCACTGGCCGCCGTGATATAACTGAAATAATGTTGAAAAACGGCGTTAAACACCATACAATCAATCAATCAATCTTCTTCCTCTTTCTTTTCTTCTTCTTCTCCTCCTCCTCCTTCTTCTTTTTCTTCTTCTTCTTCCTCTTCTTTTTCTTCTTCTTCTCCTTCTTCTTCTTCGTTATCCGTTTGTGCCTTTGAGTTGAAGAACCTCTCCACTCGATAGCGAAACATTGTGAGTTCAAAGCCCACCTGTTACATGCCAAGGACTATCCTTCAAACATTAGTAAAAGTAGTTTCATGTCTAGGGTTTTGGGAACAGCAATGAAAAAGATCTGTCGACATCAGGATCAATATGGCTGTCAAAATAATGGCTCGAAATAAAGCTGGGTTCGTATTCGCAACCATTCTTAACCCTTTACCAGACGACGAATTTTTAGCCTTGTCCAAATTGAAAGCATTTGCAGACGACAATTTCAATGTGGCTCAAATGGTACAACTTTTCTTTGATAGGGTAGAAAACATTGTGGGAAAAGGAGAAAATGCTGGTTACCAGCATTTTCTCCTTTTCCCACAATGTTTTCAGAAGGCTTCTTTCCCAGGGGCGTCAAAAGGCGTCATTGTGCAGTAAAGGGTTAAAGGCCCAGTGGCGGCCAGAATATGGGTATCAAAATGCATTTAAATTCAACCACACCCTTTAAAAGTATGGAAATTATTGTGAAGATGACAACCTGTCATTGTATACTTGCTCAAATCCATTCATCCTGTTTGGCTGTCTGCCCTCCTAACTAGCTGCCCGCCTGTTTGCCCGCACACCCATCCATCCGTCCGTCCGTCCGTCCACAAATCCATCCATCCTGTTTGTCTGTCTGCCCTCCTAACTGCCTGCCCGCCTGTCTGCCCGCACACCCATCCATCCGTCCGTCCGTCCGTCCACAAATCCATCCATCCTGTTTGTCTGTCTGCCCTCCTAACTGTCTGCCCGCCTGTCTGCCCGCACACCCAACCATCCGTCCGTCCGTCCGTCCACAAATCCATCCATCCTGTTTGTCTGTCTGCCCTCCTAACCGTCTGCCCGCCTGTCTGCCCGCACACCCAACCATCCGTCCGTCCACAAATCCATCCATCCATCCAGTTATCTGGTAAAATAGCACCAAGAACTCGTCAAAAGGTGCACTAGCCACCGGACAGAACTGAAATGTTCTTTAAAGAAGGCCCTAAAGACCAAGTAAGAAAGCCACAAAGTACAATGTGCACATATTCATAACAAATAACATAAAATGATTTAATACGAGTAAAACGCCCACAAAATTGTATGATCTCTTTCTTTGGCAATGGCTACTTAAAATAGTATTTTTACGGGATTTGTCGACAACAAATTATATGTGCCTCAAATGATTTGAATTATTTCTGAGACGGTAGAAAACATAGTGGGAAAAGGAGAAAATGCTGGTTATCAGCATTTTCTCCTTTTTCCACAATGTTTTCCAAAGTCGTCTTCTTATGGGTCGTTAAAATTTTGGTTCGTTTTTGTGAAGGGTAAATGAAGTTTAACGCTCAATTCTAGGAACCCATTTATGCTTTTTACCCATGCCCATATTAGGTTAGGTTGGGTTTTGGGTAGGGTTGAAGGAAATTTACACACGGTTCAATAAGTAGGAGGAACGCCGAAAGTTGTCATTTGCTATTCATTCAGAGGAAAAAAAAGATCATTTTCTTCCACATAAATTTAAACACGGTGTCAGTTTATTTCCATCCTCACTAAAGCGTATCTTACCTTTATACTGTTAAAGACTTAGAATTACTTCTTTCTTGAACAAATTTTGTATGTATGTATGTATGTATGTTGATTGATTGATTGATTGATTGATTGATTGTATGGTGTTTAACGCCGTTTTCCACATTATCTCAGTTATATCACGGCGGCCAGTGCACCTATCCATGCTTTCCTGGAGTTTCTTTTTACCAGTACTCCGCACAATATTCTTTCCAAGCCACTGGCTATTTTCCCACATGTATGTATGTATGTATGTTGTTTAACACCGTTTCCAACATTATTTCAGTTATATCGCGGCGGCCAGTGTACCTATCCATGCTTTCCTGGAGTTTCTTTGACCAGTATTCCTCATAACATTCTTTCCAAGCCACTGGCTGCTTCCCCACATAACCGTCGTTGAAACAATGGTCAGCGGTGAGAGAGGAATGAATCCTGTCGCAATGAGTATGATCAATCCTGGGAAAGAAATTGGCCGAGCCGGGGATCGAACCAGCGACCGACCTCCGGAACAACTCTAGTGCAGGCCAGTTTAAGGCATGTTAATAACACACGACAAAATTTGAGAGCATTTCTAGACGACAAAACATACGAGCCATGCTCTGTGAAAAGGGGGCTTAATGCATCTCTGTGTTGCATTATACCACGCAAGACATCATATAATTATGTATTCATAACCCTTTCCCAAACGACAAATTTTGGACTGGTCCAAATTGAAAGAGTTTGCAGACGACAAATTTAATGAAAATGACAGAAAGTTCTCCAAAAGGGTAGAAAACACTGTGGAAAAAGGAGAAATTGCTCGTTACGAGCAATTTCTCCTTTTTCCACAGTGTTTTCAAAAGACGTGTATTGCAGACACGTGAAAACCAGGGCTTGTTTGGGAAAGGGTTAACAACAGACTGAATCATGGGGTAGAATGGTCCTTGGCCATGCAGAAAGTTTACGAAAAACAAAAAGTTTCGACCCATGTCAGCCTGCGCGGACTTCGCAGGCTGACATGGGTCGATACTTTTTGCAGATGCATTATGCCCCCTTTTCACAGAGCATGGCTCAAATATATGTTTAAAATGATGGGGGACTGCGCAAGCTGACATAGATCGTTACACATTGCAGATGCATTAAGCCTCCTTTTCACTGAGGATGGCTCAAATATATTTTTAGAATGATGGGATTTGGAGGGTTGAAAAATATAGTGACTAGCATTGTCTCCTTTTCCCACAATATTTTCAGAAGTCGTTTAACCCTTTACCACGAGACCTCGAGTTTTTTAACGACCCTGCAAGAGAAGTCTTTTGAAACCATTCTGGGAAACCAGCATTTTCTCCTGTTACCACAATGTTTTCTAGTCTATCGTAGAAAAATCCAGTCATTTGAGCCAAATTCACACTGTCGTCTGCAAATGCTTTCAATTTTGACAAGTCTAAAATTTTATCGTTTGGTAAAGAGTTAAGAACGAGAATGCTTGATATAAGGTTTAGCTTGCCTTCAATTTGGGTTCTCGACGGGCTTCCGAAAGGAAAACCGACATTATTCGGCATGTCTTCGTAATATTCTTTAACCATGCCTTTCCTTTGCCGGAAACATTCTTGGTACTTCGGGCAAAATCGGCAGATCTATACAACTTCGATATCCCAGTTTTGAAGTGACGAAAAATATGACGCAAATGGTGTTATTCGGAAAGGAATTGGAGTCGAGAGATCTATTCAGGGACTAGTAGGTGTGCCTAAAAGAACTCATAGGATTGGGCGGGAACAGGTAAATATGAAAAGTAAAAGACTATGTTTAAAATTTAACCCTTTACACACACAATCCCGACTTTTATCGACCCTGAGAAAGAAGCCTTTAGAAAAAAATTGTGGGAAAAGGAGAAAATGCTGGTAACCAGCATTTTCTCCTTTTCCCACAATCTTTTCTACCCGTCCCATAGCAAATTTCAATTCTTAAGTCACATTTAATTTGACGTCTGCAAATGCTTTCAATTTGGACTAGTCTAAAATTTTTTCGTGTGGTAAAGAGTTAAACCCTTTACCAAACGACAAAATTTTAAGGCTTGCCTAAATTCAAGACATTTGCAGACGACAAAATGAATGCGACTCAAAGTTGTGATTTGTTTTTGGAAAGGTAGAAAACATCATCATCATCATCTTCTTCTTCTTCTTCTTCTTCTTTAGGTGCTAACATCTATTTTTCTAGAAGAAAAAAGAATCGCGCCTACATGGGACAGAACTATTTTATGTGACATTTTACACATGAGCAAGTAACTCAATACAATAAGAGAATAATAAAATAGTTTTATATAATACATGTATTACAAACGATTGCCACACTAGAATGAATGCGGTATTATCCACCCGTCCTAGATTTTAGCTTTCTCGTCCTTCACCTGTGTACAAAACCAGACAATTTAGGGCTCGTCCTCAAAAAAAAAATCAGCCATGCTCGCTCTTTTAAATTCATATGTACTTTAGTTGGAAAATAAACAGAAATTTCAAGTATTTGATTATAGTCTTACGAGATTTATTTATTAATGGTAATAAATGTTCAATCGTCATGTTTTTTTCAGTGGAAAAAAAAAATGTAAAAATATCTTGACTCAACATTTTATAAACCAATTCCATGTTGTGAAGACCTTACGTTTGAAAATGTAATTTTCTTTCTACTGACATAAAGTCGATGCTTTTCGCAGATTTTAGCTTTCCGCTTCTCGTCCTTCAACTGTGTACAAAACCACACAATTTAGGGCTCGTCCTCAAAGACAAAAAAAAAAAAAAAAAATCAGCCATGCTCTGGCAAAAGGGGGCTTAATACATCTCCGTAATGCATTATACCAAGCAAGTCATCACAAAACTATGGATCCATAAAAGTCACTTCCTTTAACACTTAAGCTGCTGAATAAATGAAACGCAAATTTCTATTCAATACTAAAAGTCCAAACATTGCGGTTTCAAAGTTGATTTCATCGGAAAGAAAATACCGTATCGGACGGTGTAGATCAAAGATCAGACTGCACGTTCTGTGCAGTCTGATCTTGATCTACACTGTCCGCCAAAGGTAAGTGGGTCGCGATTAGCAGCTTAAGGGCTAATAATCGACTTAATCATAAGGTAAACTTGGACATACAGAAAATTGACCAATAGCGAAAAGTTTCGGCCCAGGTCAGCCTGCCCGGACTGCGCAGGCTGACCTGAGTCGATGCTTTTCGCAGATGCTTTACGCCCCTTTTTTACAAAGCATGGCTCATTTATAGATTGATTGAATGGTGTTTTACGCCGCTTTCAATATTCTTTCAGTCATATCACGGCGACAGCTCACATATTCGTGTTTGTCCAGGGTTTCACCAGTACTAGGCAATGGCTCTGAAGTGTCCTGCCAAAGGACACTCCAATGAAAAACCTAGTGCTTCCAATGAAGCTCGAACCCAGGGTCTCAGGGTTACGAGTCCCACACTGAGCCACGCAGGGCCCCTGCTGGTTACCAAACCAGCATTTTGTTCTTTTTCCACGACAGATTAAAAAAAAAAAACTCTTCTCTTCAGGGTTTGTGAAAACAAGAAAATGCGTGAAAAAGGGTTAAGTCTACCTGATATTATTAAATTGCTGTTGCATTATTTCGTTACTGCTAGTTTTTTGTCGATTTTGGAATTCCCAACTTAAGGTATTGCCTATCCTTGTTAAAGGGGGCGAGTTAACCCTTTCCCAAACAAGCCCTGGTTTTCACGTGTCTGCAGTACAAGTCTTTTGAAAACACTGTGGGAAAAGGAGAAATTGCTCGTAACGAGCAATTTCTCCTTTTCCCACAGTGTTTTCTACCCTTTTGGAGAACTTTCTGCCATTTTTATCAAATTTGAAATTGTCTGCAAACTCTTTCAATTTGGACCAGTCCAAAATTTGTCGTTTGGGAAAGGGTTAACCTATTTAGCAGACAACAAATTTTAGACTTATCATTTTAGACTATTGAAAGTATCTGCAAACGACAAATTTAATGCAGCTCAAATGTTTTGTTTGAAGGAGGGGAGGGGGCAGAGGAAAACTATTGAGGAAAAATACTTTGTAAATGTAATTTAAAAGGAAGAAAAAAATAAATCTGTTGAAAAAAACATCTAAGAATAGAATTATTAGCGATATCTCAAATATTTTTTTTTTTTTTCGATAACGTGTTGACCCATCGGGACAGAAATCGTGACACATGTATATTTGTATATAGAATCGAATTCTTTATATATAACTATTTATAGAAACAATAGAAAATATTTACCTGACTAACAACTCTTTACCAGCCTATAAAATTTTGGAGGTTGTCCAAACTGAAAGAATTTTGAGACGAGATTGTGAATATAGCTCAAATGATAGGATTTTACTTTGGAATTGTAGAAAACGCTGTTGGAAAAGGAGAAAATACTGGTTACCGGCATTTTCTCCTTTTCCCACGGTGTTTTCAAATGCTTTCTTCATCTGTTCATTACAAATCAAAATTGATTGATAAATAGTTTAACTTCTAAACAGATATGATAAAAAATTCCGCCGATTGCAAAAGCCTAATAATTGAAATTTTAAGGTTATTTTTGTCAGAAAAATCTCCCGTATAGGACAGTGTAGATCCAAGATCAGACGTTCTGTGCAGTCGGTTTTGGGTTTACATTGTCCACAAAGGCCTTTTGAGTGGTGCTAAGGAGCAGTCACAGGATAAAAAGCGCCAAAGAATAGAATAAGTCATGTGACATGTAAAAAACAACTTGACGAACTAAAAATAGATTCTTTCAGAACTTTGGCATCTTATCGAGTATTTTAACTACGTCACAGCTTTAGAATAAAATCAGATTAATTCTTTACCAGAAAACCGAACTTTAAACATATCCAAATTGAAAGCATTTGCAGAGAACAATTGAAATATGGCCCGAACGATAAATTTTGTGTTTTAAAGGTAAGAGGAAATTGTGGAGAATGGAGAAAACGCCGGTGACCAGCATTTTCTCCTTTTTCCAGAATGTTTTCAATTATTTTCTTCCTCGGGATTGTTTGGTGAAGGGATATGAAAATACTTCCCTCTCACGACTTCTATAATCTCGCAACAAATAGCATTTAGAAACACTGTAGCAAAACGAACAATTTATCTTAACGAGAAGTCTCCTTTTATTACAATATTACATGTTTTTCATGGATCAAACATTTTTTTACAGTTATTCATAATTCAAAGGGATATTTTCGATCTCGTTCGCTGCATTTTTTGCATTTTTTTTAAACCCTTTAACTCACGCCACGGTGGCACAAGTTTAGCTGTTTGGACAGTGTAGATTAAGATCAATTCTGCACAGAACGGGGTTTGATTCCACGCTTTCCAGCAATATACCTATCTATATTGTGAAGAGTTTGTTTGTATTGTTGTTGTTTTTTTTTTTTAAGTATCTCTCAGGATGTTATAGATCTACCCTTTTCCTCGTGTTGGAAAATATGTATCCGTATTAAGTGCTCTAATTTTGTATTTTTTAAGTACCTCTTCAAAAACAATTAAGAACAATTTGAAACCTCTCCAACTTATATTTTAACCCCAAAGCTGCTAAGCGCGACTCAAAGACCTTTTGCGGACAGTGTAGATCAAGATCAGACTGCACAGAACGTGCAGTCTAATCTTCGATCTTCACTGTCCGATAAGGAGATATATATTTCGCCCAAAAATACCTTTACAATACCAATATTTGGATTTATACTATCGATTAAAAAGTTTCATTTCACTTATTTAGCGGGTTAAGGGTTTTACTATTAACGTCATTGATTACAGAGGCCTTGACCCTGCGACAAATGAATATTACCTTTTCAATCGTATTTCTTATTTATTCTTTTCTTTTTTTTTTTTTTTTTTCAGAAGATCTTTAAACCTTAATTTTGTAACTGCTCATTGTTGTATTTGTGTTCAGGCTTCATCATGATCAGCAGCAGCAGCAGTAGTAGTAGTACTATGAGTAGAAGTAATATAAGTAGCAGTATGACTTATTGTAGGTTTAGAAGAAGTAGAGAAAGGAGACGAAGAAGGAGACAGACAGACAGGGAGAGAGAGCGAGAGAGAGAGAGAGATAGAGAGAGAGAGAGAGACCTGGTTAACGACATATTTTTGTTTTACCATTACAGAGGCAGATTTTTTTTTAGAATTCGTGCAACAATTAAGTTTGAAATGCTTTCAGTTTTGACCAGTCTAAATTTGTAGCTAACACGTTTGGATTTGTATGAGAAAGTGTAGTAAACATTGTGAGAAAAGGAGGAAATGCTGATTTCGAGGAAGGAAATGGTTTTTGGACGAACATACTGCACTGTTTTATCCTTGAAAATGGGAGGACATGTCTTAAATGTATTTCTGGTGTAGATTTGATGATTTATGTGGAAACTGAATGCAAGTTTTTAATTTCTCGGGAACTACTGTAATTTGTGCCTGTGCCCTCATACAGGAAGATGGACTACCACACGAAAGAGTATTTTGTTTCTTTGCTTTTTCAATGGTATTTGTCTTTTGAGATGGAATAGCAAAAAAGCACTTGATTGAGGTGCCAATTAAGTTCATGTAACAATCAGCAAAGCTGTGGGTTTGCCAGTAAAATTAGAGCAGAGGGTCAAAGATAGTGATTTCACTCTATTTTCAATGTAGCGATAAACCAGTGATGTGAAACCTAAATTTAGGGACTATCTCCGAGACCAGCTCTGAGTTTCACATTTTCGTCAAAGACAGACCGAATGCTTCTTTTCATCAATCTTACACAATTCATAAATGTAATAACTACTTTTCTCATCAAAGTTGCCTTTAAAACTCACCTTTGTCCACTATTTCTAATTTTCACCATGGTCAGTTCGAAACAAACTGTTTATATACACATGAGTAGTATAGGGGTCACTTTGGTTGCAAACAAAGATGACGTAATCGGTGGCTATCTTGACCTACTTTCGGTCATGGTGTTACTATTTTTAGTAACTCATTTGCATATAAGGAGTTGTTGGTGTGTCATGGGTATTCGCGGTGGGTATGGGGAGTCCGCCATGTTGGATGACCTAATTTCTATGTTTAGATTAGCAGCCATTTTGGGTGACCTATTTTTTTTTTAAGACGACCATTAATTTAAATGTGCTTTGTGGCACAATATTGATTTTTTTTTTTTGGTGATAAATTTG
Organism: Tridacna gigas; assembly: GCA_945859785.2. Lineage (NCBI taxonomy): Eukaryota > Metazoa > Mollusca > Bivalvia > Cardiida > Cardiidae > Tridacna > Tridacna gigas. Next base: position 8,823,290 of record OX244034.2, on the reverse strand, counting down.
GAGAGAGAAATAGCTTTAAAAATGAGTCATATAAGCGAGTACCCTAACAGTATACAGAGCTGACTTGTATACTCTATCTAGTAATGATCGCGGGCATTGAGGGTCGGGCCCTTTTACGAGACGGAGATTTTCCCACTTAGACTCATCTTTAACGCCACACCAAGTCAAAGAGCCGATTCCTAACCGTACTACGACCCTCGGCCAAGTCTATACGGTTAAGTCGGTCTAACGACACATCCATGCTCTTTGAAGTATCTTACAAAAGTAAAAAACGATGGAAATAAATATAAAACGGTACCTTCGATGTGATCTCTTCAACGTCCTTCTGTCAAATGACCAAGATCGTAAAAGTATGCAACCACCAGTGTGTCTATTTTTAGATAGTCATGTTCAGACATGTACGGGGGAGTGATCAATAGTCCTTTGTTAAAGTCGCCACAATGTCTGGTTTTGTTTATTTTGTGACGGAAGTGAGAACAATGGTCTTTAGAAATGTCAAAGTTAATCCCCAAACAAAGAAACAGGTGGGGGAACAAGAGTCTTTTGTTAATGTCGCCATACTGTTGGTTTTGTTTATTTAGTGCAGGAAATACGAACAATGCCCCATTCAACTGTCAAAGTTAATCCCCTTACAAAGGACCAAAAGGCAGAACAATGGTCTTTTGTTAATGTAGCCATACTGCCTGGTTTTATCTGTTTTGTGACGGAAGTACGGACAATGGCCTATTCAGCTGTCAAAGTTAATCCCCTAACAAAGGATAAGTGACACAGAGCTGACTTGTATACCCCATTGAAGAAGTAGTCACAGACATTGAGGTCCAGATCTTCAGTCCTCGATAGAAAAAAAAAAGGTAACTATAAAGATAAAACGATAAAAAGGCGAAAAATGAAAAGAAAATAGGCTATCGGTAAAAATATAAAAGAACAGAGGGAAAAACAATGGAGTTAGCAAAAACAAAAAAGGTCTATGGTGAAAAAGGAGAAGTAGAAAAGTCAAACATAGTCTACGGGTAAACATGCTAAAAGTACAGATAAATTTCTAACGATATTAAAAGGGGAAAATAAAAAAAAAAAAGTAGAAAAATCAAAGTAAGAATAGTGAAAAATAAAATGGTACCTTTTTGTCCATGTTTTCTCCTCAAACCTCATGCTCCAAAAAATGAACTAGTTCAGCTGCTTGAACACGCTCTTCAACCAAGATGTCATCTTCAAGGATATATTCTAGCGAAACACTTACTTGACCAAACGTGGTGGTCCCAATACCAGAAAATATATAAAAATCCACTGAGTCCTGAACTTCAAGAATTACATTTATCATTGGAGCAATCAAAAACGTCGAAAAGAAATTAGTGATATCCATCAAAGTGAAAAATCCAAGTCGCCCCCTTTAAAGCAAGAGATTAAATGACTCTAACAAGATTGGACAAGACCCCCACTCCTTTAAGGTCCAGTACCCATTTATATGTATAGCATTGATTACGATGTAAAAGTGAAAAAATCAAGTCATCCCCCTTTAAAACAAGAGATAAAACGACTCCCACCCCTTTAAGGTCCAGTACCCATTTATATGTATATCATTGATTATGATGCAAAAGCGGAAAAATCAAGTCATCCCCCTTTAAAGCAAAAAGTTAAATGACTCTAACAAGATTGCACAAGACCCCAGCGCTCCTTTAAGGTCCAGTACCCATTTATATGTATAGCATTGATTACGATGTAAAAGTGAAAAAATCAAGTCATCCCCCTTTAAAACAAGAGATAAAACGACTTCCACCCCTTTAAGGTCCAGTACCCATTTATATGTATATCATTGATTATGATGCAAAAGCGGAAAAATCAAGTCATCCCCCTTTAAAGCAAAAAGTTAAATGACTCTAACAAGATTGCACAAGACCCCAGCGCCCCTTTAAGGTTCAGTACCCATTTATATGTATAGCATTGATTACGATGTAAAAGTGAAAAATCAAGTCATCCCCCTTTAAAACAAGAGATAAAACGACTTCCACCCCTTTAAGGTCCAGTACCCATTTATATGTATATCATTGATTATGATGCAAAAGCGGAAAAATCAAGTCGTCCCCCTTTAAAGCAAAAAGTTAAATGACTTGCACAAGACCCCGCGCCCCTTTAAGGTCCAGTACCCATTTATATGTATATCATTGATTATGATGCAAAAGTGAAAAAAATCAAGTCATCCCCCTTTAAAGCAAAAAATTAAATGACTCTAACTGGATTGCACAAGACCCTCACACCTTTAAGGTCCAGTACCCATTTATATGTATATCATTGATTATGATGCAAAAGCGGAAAAATCAAGTCGCCCCCTTTAAAGCAAGAAATTTATATGTATAGCATTGATTAAAATACAAAAATGAAAAAGCAAGTCGTTCCCCCTTCAAGGCAAAAGAGTAAATGACTCTAACAAGATTGGACAAGACCCCATCCCTTTAAGGCCCAGTACCCATGTATATGCCAATGTTTTTTGACTTGAGATCGGATTAAGATAACTTATAAAGGGAGCTCGCCAATGTTTACATAAAGATTTATGATAACCCTAGTAACGGATTAAATTGTGCAAAAATGTAAGATTTTAGTCGAAAATTATAGGAGTTGTTACTTTCAGCAATGAAATGATTTTTTAAACATTCTAACCTTCTAACAAGTAAAGCCATGTACTGATAAGCGTAATTCTAGGAAATGTATGCAATGTCACCAGTTCCAGGACAACTAAGGAATGAAACCAATGTTCGTCTTTTTCTTTCATTTTGTGACAGTTTCTAATGATAAAATTTGAGATAACCCTACCTAGTTTGTTTATCTCATCAATAGATTCAACCCTATTGATTTTGAAAAAAAAAAAAAAAAAATCCACCAAATAGTATGGGAAAAGTAGCCATTTCAAGTTGAAAATTTTTATTTCGTGTGTACGCGATAAAGTCTGCATTTGTTGTCAGATTTTCATGAAACTTGCAGAGTTTGTTTATCTCGCCAATAGCTTCAACCCTATAGATTTTGAAAACATTCCAACAAATAGTATGGGGAAAGTAGCCATTTCAAGTTGAAAATTTCTATTTCTTGTTTACGCGATAAAGTCTGCAGTTGTTGTCAGATTTTCAAGAAACTTGCAGAGGTTGTTTATCTCATCAATAGCTTTACCCCTATTGATTTTGAAAAAATCCAACAAATAGTATGGGAAAAGTAGCCATTTCAACTTGAAACAAAAATGACGCCATTTTCTATAAAAATTGCTGCAGAAGATCAGCACAAGACAAAAATAGTTTTGTACATGTAATTATACGTACTGGCACTAGCATTTCAAAAAACCTTACTGACGTTTGACAGGACGATATTGGGTATACCTTTTGAAATTACCCTCTTAGTTTTTGAGGAGAAGATGTTTGAAAATTGAGACAATGGGCAGGTACAGGCACGCACGCGCAATAGGTACAGGGCCATAACATAAGCTGGCTGACCTTTGGCCAGTGAAGCTAAAACTTACGTAGTGTAAATAAAAGGTTGAATATATTCTACAAGATACTATTAAACCAAACTGTTGCTACTACCATTAGATGAAATAAATAAAACTTACCTATATAATGCTCGCCTTCCCAACTCCATATCTAAACTCTTCTTATATTAGAAATATCCATAACAAACGTTAACAATGTTTCCAAAAAGTCGGCAATTTGCCCACAAATATAATCCATTATCATTGTTCTGATATAGAAAGTTGAGAATTGTAGGTATATATAATTATATGTCTTGTCTTGAGTGACCTGGACAAGTTGTGACAAGCTTCTACAAGTTCTCACATGAAGTCAATCCTCTCTTGGGTTCATTTGTTTTCTATTGTCAGTGTTTTTTGACTTGAGATCGGATTAAGATAGCTCATAAAGGGGGCTGGCTAATGTTTACATAAATATTTATAATAACCCTAGTAACGGATTAAATATTGCAAAAATTTAAGATTTTAGTCGAAAGTTATAGGAGTTGTTACCTTCAGAAATGAAATGATTCTTTTTGATCATCCTAACCTTCTGACAAGTAAAGCCGTGTACTGATAAGCCTAATTCTAGGAAATGTAAGCAATGACACCAAATTCTAGGGCAACCAAGCAACGAAACCGATTTTCGTCTTTTTCTTTCATTTTGTGACAGTTGCTATTCATGAAATTTGAGATAACCCTACCAAATGATACATGACGTTTTACTCTTTCACTTTGACTCCCCCATTATCGATTCAGTTTTCAGCCGTTTCAGGCCCAATACTCCTTTTCTTAAAAAATATCGACTTTTTTATTTGCAGTCAGATCGAATCAATACAGGTATCATTGGAATGAACTTCTCACACTGATCTAGAAAATGTATAGTTTTGTAGGTGTCACTTCAATGACAACGGAGATACAAGGATTAAAATTTTGAGAGATACACGCTTTTGGCATCCACTGGTACCAAAATGGCCCAAATCTTTATTTATTGACCGATCTTTACGTTCTTGGTGTCTATCCACGATAATATTTTCCCTGGGAATTCAAATTTGAAATCAAAATTTACCTAGAGATCATATTGAGATCGTAATGCCAGAAAGATTTTATATACGTTGTTATGAAAGATTTCAGATACGTTATTAATGCACTAACTTTAACAAAAAATGGCTAAAATCGTTGTTTATGAACCGATTTTCATGATCTTGGTGTCTAAGTGTATTACTTTTTTCTCAAGATTCCTTTTACGAGGGTTTCAATCAAGAAAAAAAAAAAAAAAAAAAAAAACGGAAATGACGTCATTTTTTCCTATAAATTGCAATAAAAATGGGACAAAAATAGTTTAGCGTGTGTCCTTACACGTTTCATCGGTTAATTGTAAAAGCTCTTTCATTGGATGATACATTATGAAGTCATTGATAAGTTCATATCTAAAAGACAAGTTTGGGACAATCATTTAAACTCCATCATGAAACTTGCGTTTACACTTTCGACCCATGCCGTCGAAAAGCACTTGGATGCATATAATTTGAGTGCCTCTGTGTTTTTTAGTGAGCGGGTTATGTACAGTGCTGTACAACAGTGTTTAAATAATACCAACACATAGAATCGGAATGGTAAATGTGGGAGGACTGTTTGCTCAATATATTAATACATTTTTGAAATTTAAACAAGAAGCAAGCGGTCCTCCCGATTGGATTAAATGTTACGATGATATGAATAAGTACATTGCACAATATATGGAAAAAGAAGGAGTTTTGTTGGATCGAGGAAATATTGAAAAGAACCCAGGGCTTAGAGCTTTGGCCAAACTGTGTCTTAATAGCTTTTTGGGGAAAGTTTGGTCAGAGACTTAATATGCGACAAATGGATTTTTTTCCACGAAAGTCAGGCCAACATGTTTTTTCAACTTTTTTCCGATCCATTGAAAAAGCCCATCGATTTTCATATATTGTCTAATGATACGATACAAGTCGAATGGCAGTATAAGGACGATTGTCAACCCGAAGATAACAAAACTAACATATATTTGGCAACATTCACTACATGTTGGGCCCGACTCAAACTTTACAGTGTACTCGAGGCATTAAACAGAAGAGTCTTGTATTACGATACGGACAGTGTGATATACGTGAATCGTTCTGATGAGTATTATCCTCCTCTAGGTGATTACTTGGGTGAACTGACGGATGAACTTCAGAATGGAGAGTACATTGTGAAGTTTGTATCTGGAGGGCCAAAAAATCATGCTTACAAAACGAATAAAAACAACGAAACTTGTAAAGTGAGGGGAATTACCCTAAATTATAAAAACAGTCAACTCATTAATTTTGATAGCGTGAAAGATATAGTCACAGACCCTCAAAGTAGTTCAAATATCACTGTGACCAATCCTAGTAAAATATGTAAGGACAAAAGAAAATTGTATAATAGAGAAGAACAGAAAAGTTATCAAATGGTTTATACAAAAAGACGAAAAGTAGACCAGTTTGATACAGAACCATATGGGTTTTGATAGTCGTCCTTATACTCTGTTACATTTGCTTCAACAATATTACGATATCTATGTATAAAACTGTTAGATATTTCTTCATTGTCGCTCATTTTTCAAAATGTGTCACACAGTTTTAAAAAAGTGTTACACAAATATCAAAAAGTGTTCACCAAATTTAAAAAAGTGTCACACAAATATCAAAAAGTGTTCACCAATTTTCAAAAAGTGTCACACATTTTCTTAAAAGTGTCACTCATTTTTCAAAAAGTGTCAATCATTTTCTTAAAAGTGTCACTCATTTTTACGTTTTTGTACTTTAACACGTAAAATCCCATAGAGTCCGTTTCAAAAAGTGTCACTCATTTTTCAAAAAGTGTCACTCATTTTCTTAAAAGTGTCACTCATTTTTCAAAAAGTGACACTCATTTTCTTAAAAGTGTCACTCATTTTCTTAAAAGTGTCACTCTTTTTTCAAAAAGTGTCACTCATTTTCTTATAAGTGTCAATCAAATTCTTAAAAATGTCATTCATTTTTACGTTTTTGTACTTTAACACGTAAAATCCCATAGGGTCCGTTTCAAAAAGTGCCACTCATTTTTTCAAAAAGTGTCACTCATTTTTCAAAAAAGTGTTACTCATTTTTCAAAAAGTGTCACTCATTTTCTTAAAAGTGTCACTCATTTTTCAAAAAGTGTTACTCATTTTCTTAAAAGTGTCACTCATTTTCTTAAAAGTGTCAATCATTTTCTTAAAAGTGTCACTCATTTTTACGTTTTTGTACTTTAACACGTAAAATCCCATGGGGTCCGTTTCAAAAAGTGTCACTCATTTTTCAAAAAGTGTCACACATTTTCTTAAAAGTGTCACTCATTTTTCAAAAAGTGTTACTCATTTTCTTAAAAGTGTCAATCATTTTCTTTAAAGTGTCACTCATTTTCTTTAAAGTGTCAATCATTTTCTTTAAAGTGTCACTCATTTTCTTTAAAGTGTCACTCATTTGTACGTTTTTGTACTTTAACACATAAATCCCATGATAAAAACGGGCAAATCTCTCTCTCCCTCTCATAGGTCAGATCTATTTTAAGAATTCAATTATTTTAGAATGATTCTACTTTTACTCTCCCGGAAGTATACGGAGCTGACTCGTATACTCGATCAAGGGGCTTGAATGGCGGACATTGAAGGCTAGGTCCTGGGGACTTAATTATAAAACATTCTACGTTTAGAAATATAGTAAATTATTTAGGTAAAAAAAAAAAACTTGAATAAAAGGCTTACGATGTGTCTCCCTCGACGTCCAGCGTTCAAATGACAGGCTACGTTTATGTTCTATTTTTAGTGACCGTATTTCACAATGACTACGGACTATTTCGTCATACGTCTGAACAATGGTCTATTGAAATGTCATAGTTAATCCCTTAAAAAGTCGCCACAAGGTCTGACGTCAGTGTACTGAGTACAGGAAATACGAACAATGGTCTATTGAAATGACAAAGTTAATCCCTTCAAAGTCGCCGTAATGTATAGCGTCTGTTCATTTTAAGACCGGATGGGTTAACAATGAGCATGGGATAACTCACGGATGAGCTGAGTGCAGGAGATCACATTGTAGAATTTGTGTCTCGGGGTCCAAAAGATTATGCTAACAGAACTAACAAAAAACAATGAAACATGTAAAGTAAGAGGGTTTACCCTCAATTATACGAATAGTCAACTCCTAAATTTCGAAGTAATGAAAGTCTTAGTAACAAATAAAGACAGTTGTAAAAATATTGTTATAACCAACCCTAGTAAAATATGTAGAGATAAAAGAAAAAAGAAAACTGTACAATAGAGAAGAGAAGAAAAGTTATCAGATGGTGTATACCAAGCGCAGACAATTGGACGATTATGATACATTACTCTACGGATATTAGAATGATTAACCTATGTATTTGTAAAATTGTGTTTACATTGGTAAAAAAGTGTTCTTGTTGTTTATAAAAGTGTCACTGTCTTTTCAACTTTTGTCACTGCCGTTTCAGTTGTTGTCACAATCGTTTCTATTTTTGTCACATGCATTTCAATTATCGTGTCTCGAGCAGACGATTATAGTCTACGGCAGTAATATTCGATTCGCCCCGCCGCCGCCGCCCCTAGTAGAAAGGAAGGGGTAGGAAAAAAAGAATAAGAGGGTAAAAAAAAGAGAAGGAGCGGCGGCGGCGGGAGCGAATCGAATATTACTGCCGTAGACTATAATCGTCTGCTCGAGACACGATAATTGAAACGCATGTGACAAAAATAGAAACGATTGTGACAACAACTGAAACGGCAGTGACAAAAGTTGAAAAGACAGTGACACTTTTATAAACAACAAGAACACTTTTTTACCAATGTAAACACAATTTTACAAATACATAGGTTAATCATTCTAATATCCGTAGAGTAATGTATCATAATCGTCCAATTGTCTGCGCTTGGTATACACCATCTGATAACTTTTCTTCTCTTCTCTATTGTACAGTTTTCTTTTTTCTTTTATCTCTACATATTTTACTAGGGTTGGTTATAACAATATTTTTACAACTGTCTTTATTTGTTACTAAGACTTTCATTACTTCGAAATTTAGGGGTTGACTATTCGTATAATTGAGGGTAAACCCTCTTACTTTACATGTTTCATTGTTTTTTGTTAGTTCTGTTAGCATAATCTTTTGGACCCCGAGACACAAATTCTACAATGTGATCTCCTGCACTCAGCTCATCCGTGAGTTATCCCATGCTCATTGTTAACCCATCCGGTCTTAAAATGAACAGACGCTATACATTACGGCGACTTTGAAGGGATTAACTTTGTCATTTCAATAGACCATTGTTCGTATTTCCTGTACTCAGTACACTGACGTCAGACCTTGTGGCGACTTTTTAAGGGATTAACTATGACATTTCAATAGACCATTGTTCAGACGTATGACGAAATAGTCCGTAGTCATTTTGAAATACGGTCACTAAAAATAGAACATAAACGTAGCCTGTCATTTGAACGCTGGACGTCGAGGGAGACACATCGTAAGCCTTTTATTCAAGTTTTTTTTTTTTACCTAAATAATTTACTATATTTCTAAACGTAGAATGTTTTATAATTAAGTCCCCAGGACCTAGCCTTCAATGTCCGCCATTCGAGCCCCTCGATCGAGTATACGAGTCAGCTCCGTATACTTCCGGGAGAGTAAAAGTAGAATCATTCTAAAATAATTGAATTCTTAAAATAGATCTGACCTATGAGAGGGAGAGAGAGATTTGCCCGTTTTTATCATGGGATTTTATGTTAAAGTACAAAAACGTACAAATGAGTGACACTTTAAAGAAAATGAGTGACACTTTAAAGAAAATGATTGACACTTTTAAGAAAATGAGTAACACTTTTTGAAAAATGAGTGACACTTTTAAGAAAATGTGTGACACTTTTTGAAAAATGAGTGACACTTTTTGAAACGGACCCCATGGGATTTCACGTGTTAAAGTACAAAAACGTAAAAATGAGTGACACTTTCAAGAAAATGATTGACACTTTTAAGAAAATGAGTGACACTTTTAAGAAAATGAGTAACACTTTTTGAAAAATGAGTGACACTTTTAAGAAAATGAGTGACACTTTTTGAAAAATGAGTAACACTTTTTTGAAAAATGAGTGACACTTTCTGAAAAAATGAGTGACACTTTTTGAAACGGACCCTATGGGATTTTACGTGTTAAAGTACAAAAACGTAAAAATGAATGACATTTTTAAGAATTTGATTGACACTTATAAGAAAATGAGTGACACTTTTTGAAAAAAGAGTGACACTTTTAAGAAAATGAGTGACACTTTTAAGAAAATGAGTGTCACTTTTTGAAAAATGAGTGACACTTTTAAGAAAATGAGTGACACTTTTTGAAAAATGAGTGACACTTTTTGAAACGGACTCTATGGGATTTTACGTGTTAAAGTACAAAAACGTTAAAATGAGTGACACTTTTAAGAAAATGATTGACACTTTTTGAAAAATGAGTGACACTTTTAAGAAAATGTGTGACACTTTTTGAAAATTGGTGAACACTTTTTGATATTTGTGTGACACTTTTTTAAATTTGGTGAACACTTTTTGATATTTGTGTAACACTTTTTTAAAATTGTGTGACACATTTTGAAAAATGAGCGACAATGAAGAAATATCTAACAGTTTTATACATAGATATCGTAATATTGTTGAAGCAAATGTAACAGAGTATAAGGACGACTATCAAAACCCATATGGTTCTGTATCAAACTGGTCTACTTTTCGTCTTTTTGTATAAACCATTTGATAACTTTTCTGTTCTTCTCTATTATACAATTTTCTTTTGTCCTTACATATTTTACTAGGATTGGTCACAGTGATATTTGAACTACTTTGAGGGTCTGTGACTATATCTTTCACGCTATCAAAATTAATGAGTTGACTGTTTTGATAATTTAGGGTAATTCCCCTCACTTTACAAGTTTCGTTGTTTTTATTCGTTTTGTAAGCATGATTTTTTGGCCCTCCAGACACAAACTTCACAATGTGCTCTCCATTCTGAAGTTCATCCGTCAGTTCACCCAAGTAATCACCTAGAGGAGGATAATACTCATCAGAACGATTCACGTATATCACACTGTCCGTATCGTAATACAAGACTCTTCTGTTTAATGCCTCGAGTACACTGTAAAGTTTGAGCCGGGCCCAACATGTAGTGAATGTTGCCAAATATATGTTAGTTTTGTTATCTTCGGGTTGACAATCGTCCTTATACTGCCATTCGACTTGTATCGTATCATTAGACAATATATGAAAATCGATGGGCTTTTTCAATGGATCGGAAAAAAGTTGAAAAAACATGTTGGCCTGACTTTCGTGGAAAAAAATCCATTTGTCGCATATTAAGTCTCTGACCAAACTTTCCCCAAAAAGCTATTAAGACACAGTTTGGCCAAAGCTCTAAGCCCTGGGTTCTTTTCAATATTTCCTCGATCCAACAAAACTCCTTCTTTTTCCATATATTGTGCAATGTACTTATTCATATCATCGTAACATTTAATCCAATCGGGAGGACCGCTTGCTTCTTGTTTAAATTTCAAAAATGTATTAATATATTGAGCAAACAGTCCTCCCACATTTACCATTCCGATTCTATGTGTTGGTATTATTTAAACACTGTTGTACAGCACTGTACATAACCCGCTCACTAAAAAACACAGAGGCACTCAAATTATATGCATCCAAGTGCTTTTCGACGGCATGGGTCGAAAGTGTAAACGCAAGTTTCATGATGGAGTTTAAATGATTGTCCCAAACTTGTCTTTTAGATATGAACTTATCAATGACTTCATAATGTATCATCCAATGAAAGAGCTTTTACAATTAACCGATGAAACGTGTAAGGACACACGCTAAACTATTTTTGTCCCATTTTTATTGCAATTTATAGGAAAAAATGACGTCATTTCCGTTTTTTTTTTTTTTTTTTTTTTTTTTTTCTTGATTGAAACCCTCGTAAAAGGAATCTTGAGAAAAAAGTAATACACTTAGACACCAAGATCATGAAAATCGGTTCATAAACAACGATTTTAGCCATTTTTTGTTAAAGTTAGTGCATTAATAACGTATCTGAAATCTTTCATAACAACGTATATAAAATCTTTCTGGCATTACGATCTCAATATGATCTCTAGGTAAATTTTGATTTCAAATTTGAATTCCCAGGGAAAATATTATCGTGGATAGACACCAAGAACGTAAAGATCGGTCAATAAATAAAGATTTGGGTCATTTTGGTACCAGTGGATGCCAAAAGCATGTATCTCTCAAAATTTTAATCCTTGTATCTCCGTTGTCATTGAAGTGACACCTACAAAACTATACATTTTCTAGATCAGTGTGAGAAGTTCATTCCAATGATACCTGTATTGATTCGATCTGACTGCAAATAAAAAAGTCGATATTTTTTAAGAAAAGGAGTATTGGGCCTGAAACGGCTGAAAACTGAATCGATAATGGGGGAGTCAAAGTGAAAGAGTAAAACGTCATGTATCATTTGGTAGGGTTATCTCAAATTTCATGAATAGCAACTGTCACAAAATGAAAGAAAAAGACGAAAATCGGTTTCGTTGCTTGGTTGCCCTAGAATTTGGTGTCATTGCTTACATTTCCTAGAATTAGGCTTATCAGTACACGGCTTTACTTGTCAGAAGGTTAGGATGATCAAAAAGAATCATTTCATTTCTGAAGGTAACAACTCCTATAACTTTCGACTAAAATCTTAAATTTTTGCAATATTTAATCCGTTACTAGGGTTATTATAAATATTTATGTAAACATTAGCCAGCCCCCTTTATGAGCTATCTTAATCCGATCTCAAGTCAAAAAACACTGACAATAGAAAACAAATGAACCCAAGAGAGGATTGACTTCATGTGAGAACTTGTAGAAGCTTGTCACAACTTGTCCAGGTCACTCAAGACAAGACATATAATTATATATACCTACAATTCTCAACTTTCTATATCAGAACAATGATAATGGATTATATTTGTGGGCAAATTGCCGACTTTTTGGAAACATTGTTAACGTTTGTTATGGATATTTCTAATATAAGAAGAGTTTAGATATGGAGTTGGGAAGGCGAGCATTATATAGGTAAGTTTTATTCATTTCATCTAATGGTAGTAGCAACAGTTTGGTTTAATAGTATCTTGTAGAATATATTCAACCTTTTATTTACACTACGTAAGTTTTAGCTTCACTGGCCAAAGGTCAGCCAGCTTATGTTATGGCCCTGTACCTATTGCGCGTGCGTGCCTGTACCTGCCCATTGTCTCAATTTTCAAACATCTTCTCCTCAAAAACTAAGAGGGTAATTTCAAAAGGTATACCCAATATCGTCCTGTCAAACGTCAGTAAGGTTTTTTGAAATGCTAGTGCCAGTACGTATAATTACATGTACAAAACTATTTTTGTCTTGTGCTGATCTTCTGTAGCAATTTTATAGAAAATGGCGTCATTTTTGTTTCAAGTTGAAATGGCTACTTTTCCCATACTATTTGTTGGATTTTTTCAAAATCAATAGGGGTAAAGCTATTGATGAGATAAACAACCTCTGCAAGTTTCTTGAAAATCTGACAACAACTGCAGACTTTATCGCGTAAACAAGAAATAGAAATTTTCAACTTGAAATGGCTACTTTCCCCATACTATTTGTTGGAATGTTTTCAAAATCTATAGGGTTGAAGCTATTGGCGAGATAAACAAACTCTGCAAGTTTCATGAAAATCTGACAACAAATGCAGACTTTATCGCGTACACACGAAATAAAAATTTTCAACTTGAAATGGCTACTTTTCCCATACTATTTGGTGGATTTTTTTTTTTTTTTTTTTTTTTTTCAAAATCAATAGGGTTGAATCTATTGATGAGATAAACAAACTAGGTAGGGTTATCTCAAATTTTATCATTAGAAACTGTCACAAAATGAAAGAAAAAGACGAACATTGGTTTCATTCCTTAGTTGTCCTGGAACTGGTGACATTGCATACATTTCCTAGAATTACGCTTATCAGTACATGGCTTTACTTGTTAGAAGGTTAGAATGTTTAAAAAATCATTTCATTGCTGAAAGTAACAACTCCTATAATTTTCGACTAAAATCTTACATTTTTGCACAATTTAATCCGTTACTAGGGTTATCATAAATCTTTATGTAAACATTGGCCAGCTCCCTTTATAAGTTATCTTAATCCGATCTCAAGTCAAAAAACATTGGCATATACATGGGTACTGGGCCTTAAAGGGATGGGGTCTTGTCCAATCTTGTTAGAGTCATTTACTCTTTTGCCTTGAAGGGGGAACGACTTGCTTTTTCATTTTTGTATTTTAATCAATGCTATACATATAAATTTCTTGCTTTAAAGGGGGCGACTTGATTTTTCCGCTTTTGCATCATAATCAATGATATACATATAAATGGGTACTGGACCTTAAAGGTGTGAGGGTCTTGTGCAATCCAGTTAGAGTCATTTAATTTTTTGCTTTAAAGGGGGATGACTTGATTTTTTTCACTTTTGCATCATAATCAATGATATACATATAAATGGGTACTGGACCTTAAAGGGGCGCGGGGTCTTGTGCAAGTCATTTAACTTTTTGCTTTAAAGGGGGACGACTTGATTTTTCCGCTTTTGCATCATAATCAATGATATACATATAAATGGGTACTGGACCTTAAAGGGGTGGAAGTCGTTTTATCTCTTGTTTTAAAGGGGGATGACTTGATTTTTCACTTTTACATCGTAATCAATGCTATACATATAAATGGGTACTGAACCTTAAAGGGGCGCTGGGGTCTTGTGCAATCTTGTTAGAGTCATTTAACTTTTTGCTTTAAAGGGGGATGACTTGATTTTTCCGCTTTTGCATCATAATCAATGATATACATATAAATGGGTACTGGACCTCCCCATACCCGCTGCGAATACCCATAACACACCAACAACTCCTTATATGCAAATGAGTTACTAAAAATAGTAACACCATAACCGAAATTAGGTCAAGATAGCCACCGATTACGTCATCTTTGTTTGCAACCAAAGTGACCCCTATACTACTCACATGCTGCCCAACCACAGAAATTTTACTTTCACAATGTGTAAGATCGATTTAATTTCAATAGTGTGTTTCCTCATGTTTCATTTCACATGTAGAGGTCCCCTCCCACCCCTATAAAAAAATCTGCCAATCACTGATAACGGCTGGAAGGGGAAGGGATCGTCACATCAAGGCACTCGGCTTTGGAAGAGGAGAGGCTTTGCTAGCCTCCGCCCTTATTTCCGGCAAGTTTTTCTACACTATAAAATTTTGCTTTAACTCTTTACCAGTCAAAAAATATTTAAGACCGTTCCCAATTGAAAGCGTTTGCTGACGACAAATTAAACATTGCTCATTTGGTGAGATTTGTCTTTGATTAGATAGAAAACATTGTGGGAACAGGCGATAATGATGGTTACCAGCATTCTCTCCTTTTCACGCTATGTTCTCAAAAGCCTTGATGTGAAACGATACGGTTTTCCACGATCCCTTCCCCTTCCAGCCATTATCAGTCATCGGCAGATTTTTTTTTTTTTATCGGGGTGGGGGGGGGGGGGACCTCCACATGTGAAATGAAACATGAGGAAACACACTATTGAAATTAAATCGATCTTAAACATTGTGAAAGTAAACTTTCCGTGGTTGGGCAGCATGTGTATGTAAACAGTTTGTTTCGAACTGGCCATGGTGAAAATTAGAAATAGTGGAGAAAGGTGAGTTTTAAAGGCAACTTTGATGAGAAAAGTAGTTACTACATCCATGAATTGTGTAAGATTGTTGAAAAGAAGCATTCGGTCTGTCTTTAACAAAAATGTGAAAATCAGAGCTGGTCTCGGAGATAGTCCCTAAATTTAAGTTTCGCACAACTGTTTTATCGCTACATTGAAAATAGAGTTAAATCACTATCTTTGACCCTCTGCTCTACTTTTACTGGCAAATCCACAGCTTTGATGATTGTTACAAGAACTTAATTGGCACCTCAATCAAGTGCTTTTTTGCTATTCCATCTCAAAAGACAAATACCATTGAAAAACCATAGAAATAAAATACTCTTTCGGGTGGTAGACCATCTTCCTGTATGAGGGCACAGGCACAAATTACAGTAGTTCCCGAGAAATTAAAAACTTGCATTCAGTTTCCACATAAATCATCAAATCTACACCAGAAATACATTTAAGACATGTCCTCCCATTTTCAAGGATAAAACAGTGCAGTATGTTCGTCCAAAAACTATTTCCTTCCTCGAAATCAGCATTTCCTCCTTTTCTCACAATGTTTACTACACTTTTTCACACAAATCCAAACGTGTAAGCTACGTTAAATTTGTCGTCCGCAAATTTTCATTAATTTGGACGAGTGTAAAATTTTGCCGTTTGGTAAGTTGATGTTTAACCCTTTACCAAACAATCCGAGTTTTAACGCCCCAAAAGAAAGGGGCTTTAGAAAACATTGTGGGAAAAGGAGAAAATCCTGGATGGATACCAGACTTTCTTTCTCGCGGACTAGCATTCGACAAACTCCGGGTGATCCTTGTTACGGAATTCGCCGAGTTGTGACGAATGATTGGCCAGGGAGGCCTCCGCCCCAAAACCCGTATGGCTTGTTCATATTCTAAATCCAAAACTGATCTTCTGGTTGGGTGAGGAGTTTTTTTCCTAGTCAACCAGATGAGTAGCCTTTGAAGTTAGAGTTCTATTCGAATTTGGAACGATCGAAGAGTACAGGCCCGGATCTTGGACTTTGTAATAACACATTCTGGACCTAATTTAGATAAAAGGATAAAATTTTGGACTCGACCAAATTGAAAGCATTTGCAGACTACACATTGAATCTAGCTCAAATGCTGATTCCTGCCTTTGATAGGATAGAAATCTTTGTGGCAATGGGAGAAAATGTTGGTAATCAGCATTTTCTCATTTTCCCACCAAGTTTTCAAAGTCCTTCTCTTCTGGGTCGAGAAAACTCGGGATTGTGAGGAAGAGGATTAAATCTTACAGTGCAGGTTGCACAGAAAAAAGTTTTACTCAATGAAGACATATTCCAGAATTGCATGTTTTTCTTATTAATATTTCAATATATCCACGCACGGCGTGGGAGATCGGGCCCCTGCCGCCATGGCCGTATTTTTTATTTTTTTCAACCGAACGATTGATTACATTGTTGTTAACGCCGCTTTCAAAATTTAATTAAGCATATCACGGTGCATTTGCAAGCTTATCTTGGTTCACAAAAAATCAGTGTTCCCATATATGGTCTCTCTCTCTCTCTCTCTCTCTCGCCTCTGTCTCTTCCCCCTCTCTCTCCATCGATCTGTATTTATCTCTCTCTCTGTCTCTCTCTCTGAAAGAGTAAATAAATAAAAGATAAGCATTTTGTACCCCAAGGCTATTGTACAACCCTGAACTGATATCGGGTGCGAAATGACGATTACAACTCTATATATAGCTATGGGAACCTATGTTTTTACCACATTATTAGAGAAGGTAAGTGTTTTAAAAGAAAAAAATAAATCTAAGTGCACCAGTAAACAATTCTCTCTGCGTAATCATTTTGTTACGAGCGGTAGGGATGAGCAATAACAATCAGGAAGATTTGATATAAATGAAAATTGTAACAATATCGAAAAACCCTCCCCATGTTTTACAATGGAAAAACCCGTACGTGGATATAAGCCCCATGGCTCACAACCCTGTACATCAACGATGAGCTGAGCTCCTACATCAGGGTGCTCCTCTTCTTTCAGCCCCCATTTCCCTCCCAAGAGGTAAGTTGTGTCCCGAAAAGAGAGCAAGAAGGAGAGAGAGGTGTACCATTATCATGCCTACTATTGAAACAGTCTTACAATCTAGTTTTTAACACGAGTAAACTAAAGGTAGGGCGACCTGGCAACTTTTTAACTTAGTTTTAGAATTTATTTTATCTACAAGAGACAAACATTTAGATCGACCGTACTGTAACAATTTGTCGTCCTCACAATAATTTCCATACTTGCAAATGGTATGTTTAAATAAAAATGAGCCATGTTCTGGCAAAAGGGTTATTAATGCATCTCCGTGATGCATCATACAAATCAAGCAATCACATAATTATGTATCTATAATAGCCATTTTTTTTTTTACAAATTGACTTAATCATGAGGTAGACTGGTCCTTGGACAAACAGAAAATTGACCAATAGCGAAAAGTTTTGGCCCAGGTCAGCCTGCGCGGACTGCGCAGGCTGGCCTGGGTCGATACTTTTCGCAAATGCATTAAGCCCCCTTTTCACTGAGCATAGCCCAAATGCATGTCCACACCCATAATTTTTTTTTTATATTTAGCTGCTGTTGGGCCTTCAATATCTTAAAATTTGTGTTAATACTGTCAATTTGATAGAGCAGCCATTTATTGAGGAAAATAAAAAAAAAAAGATATTAACCACCGACCCTTTAAGATTGGTTGGTTGTATAGTGTTTAGCGCCGTTTTCAACATTATTTCAGTTATATCGCGACGGCCTGTGCACCTACATGCATCCTTGCTTTCCTGGAGTTTCTCTGACTAGTACCTTACACAAAATTCTTCCGAAGCACTAGCTGCTTTCCCACATAAACATCGTCGAAACATCGATCAGCTTTGAGAGAGGAATGAATCTTACGGCAATGGCTATCGTCAATCCTCGAAAAGAAATTGGCTGAGCTTGGGATTCGAACCAGCGACCCCCTGTTCGTAAGTCCTGTACGCTAAGAAATTGCCAAGAAAGTAAACAGGTGACCTTGACACTTGGAAATTTATTACATACTTACCTCTTGAAACAACTTTGCAGTGACCTTGAAAATCGTCATGTCAAATATAGGTACATAACAGAACGATGAATTGCTCAATCATAAACTCGTATGAAAATACTGTGGCAAAGAAAAGTGTTGCTCGTTACGACCAATTTATTGTTTCATCACAGTTTTCAAAATCGTTCTCCTTCAAGATTAAACGAGTCATGTGCAGGGGTTAACGTATTTATACGAATCTAAAAACAAATAAACAAATAACAAGACGGTGAAGTGTTCTTGAGAACGAAAAGAGAAAAGGTTTTTCCCCTCCGCGGTTTATATCTGATTAACTCTTTCATGAACGACAAAATTGTCAAACTGGTCCATATTCGAAACATATGCAGATGACAAAATAAAATGCGGTTCAAAAGATGGATTTTAGCTTTAAAACGATAGAAAACATCGTGGGAGAAGGAGAAAATGAGTATTTTCTCATTTTTCCACAGTGTTTTTGAAAAGCTTTCTTTCTCAGAATCGTTAAAGCTCGGGATTGCATCGTAAAAGGTAAACACTTTGCTAAATAAATAAAGTGAACATTTCCAGCAGAAAGTGAAAATATCAAATGTTACATTTTTTTAGAACTTTCCGATGGTGGAAATCTCAGAGTGTCGAACTGTGTAGATACAAGATCAGACTGCACGCTCTGTGCAGTCTGATCTTGATCTACACTGTCTGAATAAGCGCCTTGAGTCGCACCAAGAGGCCGAAGGGACCATAAAGTTAATTGAAGCATGCAAATAAGTAATAAATGATTATCATCATCAACGGGAAGGTTACTGTGTGGTACATGAAAATTACCTAATTCACAAATTATAGTTTAGTCATGTTCTGCGAAAAGGGGGTTTAATGCATCTGCAAAAAAGTTTCGACTCGGGTCAGCCTGCGCAGACTGCGCAGGCTGACCTGAGTCGAAATTTTTAGGCATTAAAGATACGTCCTTACAGCCAGAGAGAGAGAAAAGAACTGTTAAAATTTGATAATGTGTAGAATGGCTTAGAATTTAGTCGGCGGTTTAAACATATATAATTTACTAATATACATGGTGTAAGGGACAGCTAGAAGCGCAAGGGGTTTGTCCCTATTTACAAGCGGAAACAACAACAGTGATTTCTTTGAGGGCCTCCAGAAAATGAAATGCATTTTCTATCCGACGTCATCTGTACAACCATGCAACCGTCAGGGGCAACATTTGGCATGAAGATACAGGAATGATTATAGGTTCATAAAGTGAAGATGAATGGGTTAACAATTACCTGAAAACGGGTATAGATGTATCTTTAATTAATTTTCTGGATGTCAAGAGACCGGTCTACCTTACGATTCTGTGGCATGTTATACAAAATTGATTTTATGGATCCATAGTTACTGTATGTGATTACTTTACTGGTATACTGCATCTCGGAGATGCATTAAACCCTATTTTGCCAGAGCACGGCTCTTTTCTATTCATCAACGCTTTTTGCGAGTCCTCAGCCGAACTCGGTCTGAAACCCACAGTGCTTAAAAGCAGAAGGTCGCGCGTTCGATCACTCAACACGGCAAAATTCTTTACGACGAATGATTATAATCATTGCGACATATTTCATTCCTCTCTCACCCTTGTACATTGTTTCGACAATGCCTGTGTGGGAAAGCAGCCAAAGGCTTGGAAAGTAAGTTGTGCGAAGTAATGGTTAAATGAACACCAGAAAAGTATGGGTTGGTGCATAGGCCGCCCTGATCTAAGCGTAATAATGAAGAAAACGACGTTAAACACCAGACAAAAAAATCTTCCGTTTTTACACATATTATCTTATACGAGTAGATAATATTGTGGAAATCTTTTTAACCCTTTCCCAAATGGCAAATTTTGGACAGGTCCAAATTGAAAGAGTTTGCAGACGACAATTTTAAATTTGATGAAAATGGCAGAAAGTTATCAAAAAGGGTAGAAAACACTGTGGGAAAAGGAGAAATTGCTCGTTACGAGCAATTCCTCCTTTTCCCACAGTGTTTTCAAAAGACCTGTACTGCACACACGTGAAAACCAGGGCTTGTATGGGAAAGGGTTAAATCGTAACGCCATGGGTAAAACAGGGACTTTTTCGGACGACATAGATGAAGATCGTGCACAGAACGTGCAATCTGATCATGAATCTACACTATCTGCTTGTTTAGTCAAGCCTAACAGATAAAAACCTTCCTGTGTTCTAAGATACTACATTTTCAGCTGTCGAAAGGGATCAAATGAGTCATGCTCTGTGAAAAGGGGGGCTTAATACATCCGCAAAAATTATCAACCCAGGTCAGCCTGCGCTGCACGCGCAAGCTGACCTGGGCTAGACAAAATGGACTTTATGGATCCTTAATCATGTGATGAATTGCTCGGTAGAATGCGTCACGAAGATGCATTAGGCCCCCTTTTGCCGGAGCATGACTCATATACATTTTTGTATTTGGATCTGAAAGGTTTATAAGTACAGTAATTCAATATTTTGAAAAAAGCTGCGAATTACCCAAACTGTTCAAGAAATGCTTACTTTTTACAATGTTTATTTCGCCCTATCGCAATAAGGCGCTATGTTATAAACATTGCCTCTGCAGTCGACGTTTTTTGTCTTACAGCAAAACGATTTTGAAAAGCTGTCGTGGCAAAATAAAAAATTTTTCCGGCACCAGCCACCATATTTTTACATGCATCCACGCATAGATTCACGTTGATTATATTGCCTCGATAAATGAATGGACCAATAATCAATCAATGGTATTTTACGCCGTTTCCAACATTGTTCCAGGCATATCACGTTGACAACTCGCTTATTCATCTATGTCCTGGGTTTCAGCAGTGCCAGGCTAGGGCTCTGAAGTGTCTTGCTCAAGGACACGCCCACGAAATGCCAAGTGCTTCCATCGAAACTCAAACCCCGGCGCCTTCAGATTTCAAGTCCTATACTTTACAACTGAGCCATGCAGGATCCTTGTGTTGATTGGAAAATTTCTGCTCAACTCTTTCACTTTTAACTCTGCACCAAACGATAAATTGTTAAACTTGCCCAAACTGAAAGTATTAGCAGACAACAAAATAGATGTAAGTCAAAAACTGAAATATCTTTGTGGTTAGGGCTGAAAACATTGTGGGAAAAGGGGAAAATGCTGGTTACCAGCATTTTCCCCTATTCCCACTTTGGTTTTCAAAATCCTTCTTCTGTAGAGTCGTTAAAAACCTGACACTGTCTGGTAAAAGGTTAAATAAATTGATTGCAGCTTTTCAATGTCTACTAAAACAGGTCCGCCAAAGGCTGAATAGAGTTATGTCATAATCTAGAACAAAGCAGTTGATAGTGTAGATCAAGGATCAGACTGCGCACAATCTGTGCAGTCTGATCTTAATCTACACCGTCCGCAAGATCAGTATAACCCATTACACACAACTCCGAGTTTTAACGACCTTGGTAGGAAGGTTCTGGAAACCAGCATTTTCTCCTTTTTCCCACAATTTTTTCTGTCCTCTTAAAGGCACACTTTAGTACCTTTTCAGATATGTTTAATTTGTCGTCTGTAAATGCTTTCAATTTCGATGAATCCGATTTTTTGTCGTTTGGTAAAGAGTTAAGTCGCTTCTTTAAAAGAGTTTAAAACATCTGCTGCAAATTTCTTTAAGGATGTAAACATTTTAGGACTTGCGACTGTTTTTTTTCATTTAGCCTATTTCATCGAAATGGTTCAAATGGAATGGAAATTATTTAAGATCAAAACAAATTTAATTGATGCAACAAAAAAAAAAAACATTGAATCATCCTGCCCCAAAGATTGGGAAAATTCCCCTTCACTATGGTTGCCACGATACACCAGCCGCATCCGGAGAAAAAACCTTGACTTGTTTTTATAATTGAAGCTTTTTACAGGGTCCGTCTGCACCAAATATTGATTCATCCTGCTCTACAGGATGGTAAAATTCCCCCTCATTATGGTTGCCACGATTCAACAGCCATACCTGGTGAAACATTTGACTCGTCGGGGGGGGTTTTTTTATGTATCGAAGCTTCCAGGGTCTGTATATATGCACCAAACATTTATAAATAGCTAGTCCAGTTCTAAATTTAGAACACCAACACTGTTTCTGATTGGCTAAACCGTTCGGATTAGCCAATCGGAGATTGTGTAACTTCAAACCTTAAAACAAAAATGCTGGAGAAAATTTAGCAGGGCCCTTGGTAAAAGCAATTTGTGTTAAATTCTACCAGTATTCTGCTCACGAATCAATTTTGCGATGTCCCGTCGCTCAACTTGTAAAGTACACCACTCTTTATCCATGAGTTGTAGGCTAAAAACCTTGATCGGCCGGGGTTTTTCTAACGACGATATGTTAATATTACATAACCCTTTACCACACAATTCCGAGTTCTAACGACCCTTGAAAACAAAGCTTTTGAAAACATCGTGAGAAAAGGAGGAAATGCTGGTAACCAGCATTTTCTCCTTTTTCCACAATATTTTCTATCCTATTGAAGACAAACTTCATATTTTGGGCGATATTTGAGATGTCATCTGCAAATGCTTTCTGTTTGGACCGATCTAAAATTTTATCGTTTAGTAAAAGAGTTAAAGGGCAGGGTTTCAATTAGATTCGTTCATGCGAAAGCAGCCAGTGGCTCACAAAGAATATTGCTCGTATTGTACTTGTTATACAAAAAAAAGACACATTGAATACATGGATAGGTTCACTGGACTCCCTAAAATGAATGGAGTAATGCGGAAATGGCTGAAATCTTATATTGCCAGGTGCGAATTGATTTTTAACCCTTTACCACACAATCCCGACTTTTAACGACCCTCAGAAGGAAAGCTTTTGAAAACATTGTTGGAAAAGGAGAAAAACATTCTCCTCTATTCCCATGACATTTTTTTGTACCCTCCAAAACATAAATTTTAATTTTTAGTCACAATTATTGTGTTGTCTGTTTATGATTTCAGTTTGGCCATGTCTAAAATTTTGTCGTTTGGTAAACAACTTTTGAAGACGGCGTACATCGATATACATAAAATGCACTCTGATCTTAGAGCCACATCGTCCGCGACTTGATGTTACACAGTGATCAAAAACTTTTTTGAATTAATTCTCCTTTTTTTCTTTCTTTTTATCTCGAAGTGAGTATTGTTTACTTATTCGGAAGTGACACAGATAAACAACAAAACAAAGACCATGAAGGACACAAGATACTCACCAAACGATAAATTCAAGACTGACTTCCAAATTGAAATCCTCTGCAAATGACAAATTTGAAAGTGATGTCAATGAACTTAAGATCTTAAAAGGGTAGAAAACATTATGGGAAAAGGAGAAAATGCTGGTTACCAGCATTTTCTCCTTTTCCCATCATGTTTTCAAGAGGCTTCTCCTGCCAGGGTCGTTAAAACTCGGGATTGTTTGGTAATAGTTTGTTTCGTTAATTATGTCATAAAAAATGTCAAAATAACAAAGCAAAATAACCAAAGTACAAAGCTACTTGATAAGTACAAATTGCTGACCTTATTTCAACACGGAAGAAGGATTACTTTGCACGAAAAGAAGAACTTGTTGCTTATAAGCATTTTCTCCTTTTAAATCAATGTTTTCTACCCATCTTAAAATAGCTTTCAATGTTTGAGTCACATTTATTTTGTCGTCTGCAGATGCTTCCAATTTGGACGAACCTAAAATTTTGTCGTCTGGTAAAGAGTTAAACTATAGAACAGAGAAAACAAATCGTCAGCATAACAATTAGATATGTAAATTCCTTACGTCCTCAAACGTTTGGCATTAATTAACTCTTTACCAAACAATCCCGGGTTTTCACGAAGAAGCCTTTTTTTTTAAAAGAAGAGGCCTTTTGAAAACATTGTGGAAAAAGAACCAGCATTTTCTCCTTTTCCCACAATGTTTTTCAACCATCCCAAAACAAATTTTAACTTTTGAGTGGCAATAATTCTGTCGTCTGCAAATGCTTTCAGTTTGGACAAGTCTAAAATTTTGTCGTTTGGTAAAGAGTTAATTATTAAGCAATTAAAATGTTAAATTACAGATATAATGGATCAAGATCAGACTAAACAGAAGATGCAGCCTGATTCTGAATCTATACTGTCCGTTATTTTTAGAGAAGTTTTCAGTTTTGCAATTCGTTGAAATTGCAACATTTATCTGTACCTTGAAACTTACAAAAAAAACCGTGTTATACTTGTATTATTCAATGTACAGGTTATAAAGAAAATGCGCTATTCTGTGTGAAAACGGGGTTTTATGCATCTGCAAAAAGTATCGACTCAGGTCAGACATTTTGCTATTTGTTAAATCTCCTGCACGTCCAACGACCATTCTACCCCATGATTCAGACGGCTGTTAACCCTTAGAGCGCTGAATTTATGAAATAAACCTTTTAAGTGGAGAAAAACATCCAAAATATTGTTATTTCAAGGTTGTTTTTAGCCAGAAGGTGTATTGAAGTAGCTGACAGTGTAGATCAAAGATCAGACTGCACGTTCTGTGCAGTCTGATCTTGATCTACACTGTCAGCAAAAACAAGTTAAGTTGGCTCCAGCGCTTTAAGGGTTAAACAAAATGGATTTTAGGGATCCACAAATATATGTTGACTTGCTTGGTATGATGCATTACGGAGATGCATTAAACCCCCTCTTACCAGAGAATGGCTCAATTAGATCATGTTGACGTCTGCTTCATTATGGACGAGCGTAAACGTCCGCAACCCTTTCCCGACACACAGTCGTCGAGTTTTTTAAAAACCTTCGTTGACCAGTAGGTAAAAATGCTTTTCATGATCAAATGCCCAGTCCGATAGGTCAGTCGGTAAAACGGTGCTCTGAACCAGGGTTCATTGGTTCGATTCCCAGCTCGACCATTTTCTTTCCGAGAGTTGATGATAGTCATTGCAACAGGCTTCAGTCCCTCACAATGTTAAATGTTTGTTTTTGATATGTTTATAAAGCCAGTGGCGTAGGAAGAATATTGGGCGAAGAACTGGTAATCTGAGAATCTCAAGGAAGGAAAGGATAGATGCACTGGCCGCCGCGATATAACTGAAATAATGTAGAAAACAGCGTTTACCATAAAGCAAACGAAGAAGTCCCCCAGAAGCGAATATTCCATCTTGATGACAAAAAAGCGAAACTGCTAGCCATCGGCAAAATATCCGTTTA
Organism: Tridacna gigas; assembly: GCA_945859785.2. Classification (NCBI taxonomy): domain Eukaryota; kingdom Metazoa; phylum Mollusca; class Bivalvia; order Cardiida; family Cardiidae; genus Tridacna; species Tridacna gigas. Next base: position 8,797,718 of record OX244034.2, on the reverse strand, counting down.
GCACTGTGTCCAAACCTGTTTACTTAGCATTTCAAATGCTTGAAAATTTTTGCAAAAGTTTAAAAAAATATATATAAATTTACTTGATTGAACGTAGAAAAAAGCATGTGATAATGTGCTTAGCTTTTAAATTAAATACAGTAAAAACTGCATTCAAAGACCCAAAATAAAATGAATTTCATCGTCATCTTTCAGCGGTCTGAAATGAAAATTACATAGCGATTAAAAAGATGTTTCAGCTAAAATCTAGAATAAAGTGGCGGACGGTGAAGATCAAAGATCAGACTGCACGTTCTGTGCAGTCTGATCTTGATCTTTGTCGTCCGCAAAAGATACTTGGGTCGCTTCCTGCGATGCAAAAGGTATAAAAAAAAAAAACATTGAGTCATGCTCTGGCAAAAGGGGGCTTAATGCATCTCCGTGACGCATGATACCAAGCAAGTCATCACATAATTATGGATCCTTAAAATCTATTTTGTATAACAACCGACCGAATTGTAAGGTACAATGGTCCTTTGAGCCACGAGAAAATTGACCATAATCAAAAAGTTTCGGCCCAGGTCAGCCTGCGCGGACTGCGCAGGCTGACCTGAGTCGATACTTTTTCCATAGGCATTAAGCCCCCTTTTCACAGAGCATGACTCAATTAAAATAATGCTGACGTCTAGGTCACAACAACCTGCATCCTGCAGTTTGACGTTTTCACTCTATTGTTTGTTAGTTAAATGTCTAACTCTTTACCGAACAACCCCGAGTTTTTCGTAAACATTGTGGGAAAAGGAGAAAATCTTGGCAACCAGCATTTTCTCCTTTTCCTACAATGTTTTTCTGCTATTTCATAAACAAATCCCATCATTTTAGCCATTCTATTTTTGTCGTCTGCAAGTGCTTTGAATTTGGACAAGACCTAAATTTTGTGGGTCAGAAAAGTGTTAAATTGCCTTTTACAACAACGATTGTTTTGTTTTTTTTTTCGACCGGAGTAAATCAAGATCAGAATGTCACGTTTTTGGATCTAACTTGTTAACTTTGTTGACACAGTTTTGCCACAAGCAGCATTTAGCCATTATTCTCTCTTTCTTCCAAAAATGTCTTTTATTCTTTCGAAAACAAATCCAAGCATTTTAGCATCAACTAATATGTGGTCTGCAAATGCTTTGAATTTGGTCGAGTCCAATTTTCTTTTGGCCTGGTTAGAGTTAACTTGTCAGGCCTTAACTTGTCATTCGGTAATGTACAGGGCTTGAAATCGGGGGGGGGGGGGGGGTTTGCTGGTTCGATACCCAGCTAAGCCAATTTCTTTCTGAGGATTGATGATTGCCATTGCAACAGGATTTATTCCTCTCTCACCGCTTGACAGCCCGGTAGCCTGCACAGGCATACCTGGACCGAATCTGCCCCTCCCCCTTAATTTTTCTCTATCTCTTTTTTTTTTATATGTGTTCTAGACTTCTTCTTTATATCGTACTTTATGCATGCAATAACCGGAAATTGGAGAGGAACTCTATTAGCTTTGCTTTCGTTCCAATCCATTTCTACAGGATAATATTTGTATTGTATTGTATTGTATTGTATTGTATTGTATTGTATTGTATTGTATTGTTTATGTACATTGTACTTCTGAAGAATAAAATGTTTAAATTTAAATTTGGACCGAAACGTTTTGCTATCGGTAAATGTTTCTGCTTATCAAAGGATTACTATACGGCATGATTCAGCCGACTTTTGGCCGACCTAGGTCCAGATTAATTGTGCAACGACTAATTTGGTATACTGCGTTTCGAAGATGAACTAAACCACCCTTTCACAGAGCGCCGACCGTTTGGTTTTGTCATATTGTAAATGGAATTTGAGTTACATAATTAGTTCAGCCACGCTCAGGCAAACGGGGGCTTAATGAACCTGAAAAAAAAAAAAAGTATCGACCCAGGCTGACCTGGGCCGAAACCTTTTGCTTTTGGTCGATTTTCTGCAAGTCAAAGGACCAGTGTACCTCATCATTCAGTCGACTGTGGATTTTATGGATCCACAAAATGGATTTTATGGATCCATAATTATATGATGACTTACTCTGTATCATTCATCGCTGAGTTGACTGAAACCATATTCACTAACCGTTCTAAAAAAAACATTCTAAATCTTACTCTCAAAGAATTTTCTAAATTTCAAAAGAACACAAAAATGGTTTAGCCAGTCAGAAATTGTGTTATTTTCTAAATTTAGAATGACACTAAAAACGGTATCTAGAATGGTTGATGGCTATCGGTCATAAATCCTGATACATTTTTTAGAAGATTGAATGATCGGTCAGAAAGGAAGACAGATGAGTAGTTTTCTAACCATTTACCACACAATTCCACGCTTTTGCAACCCTGAGAACAGAAGCCTTTTGAAAACATTCCGGAAAAAGCAGAAAATACTGGTAACCAGCATTTTCTCCTTTTCCCAAAATGTTTCTTTCCAGCAGATGTTTTACACTCTTTTAAAGAAGCAACTTAACTCTTCAAAGACAAATGCCCCGGTATAAGCCTAGCATGGTGGGGACGGGTTTTGTTGTTGTTGTTGCTGATATCTGGAAAAACTCTGCGCAAAAACCGGTTTTCTCTAAATCTATATCTAGAAACTATATATACAAAGATAAGCGGTAAACAATGATTTTTTAGCTATTTTTCCCCGTTTCAAATTATTATATTTTTAAGATATCTGGAGCGAAAAACAGGCTTGATATCTCCCTAGACGTTTATTTATAGCCATTTCCCTCTTGCTACTTTTAAGCGGAAGAGTTTGAGTTATGTGCACCGCGCATTAATATTTTTCCCGTACGGGATAGTGATGCGTCATAGCAGACAGGTCAATTTTCGAAGAATATGAAATGCGCAGACAACGAGCAAATAGGTCAGTCTTCGAATACGAAGAATATGACATGCACAGACAGCGACGACACGAACGATTTAACTATGCACCCAGCATTCTATTTTGCAAATATCCTATTTAAGCTGGAAAAAAAACCATTAACAGTTTAAACTGCAACATATTTAATGGAAATTTCCAGCCAATGGTGAAAACCCAAATACTACTACTGCGCTATAAAAATTCCTTTTGCAGTTATCTGATAAGTAAGGGATAGAAAACGAGTGTCGTGGTATATGGGAAATATACACGAGCGTTAGCGAGTGTATATTTCCCATATATCACGGCACGAGATTTTCTATCTCACTTAGACCACGTGACTATTCGTGCTTTTTATGTCATAATCCAGGAACATGTGCTTATGAGACAAAAGTTTTTTTCTTTTACAAAATGGAAGCATCATTTGATTTGGATTTGAATGAGCTATTTAAAGATGATCCTGAAGTTACAGTAACTCAACTTGACAAGTTTCAATTTTTGAGTCACGTTTATTTTGTCGTCTGCAAATGCTTTGAATTTGGACAAGTCTGAAATTTTGTCGTTTGGTAAAGAGTTAAAAAATTATTTCATTGACATGATTTACTAGATGGTACCCTTGACCTTCACGGATTATATTTTTTGTACCCCCTGAGGGGAATTTAATCAGTGTTTGTCAAAATAAAAGGAAAAATTGAGAACTTTAAAATGTTTTGTAATTGTCAAATGAAGTACTGTACCTAATCTCAAAATTGTTTAATTGTTTACCAAACCGTTGTCTGCGCATGTCATACTCTTCGAAGATTCGACCTGTCTTATATGACGCATCACTAGCCCCGAAAGCGCGCAGACTGTTTTAGCAAACGACAAAATAAATGTGACTGAAAAATCCAAATTTCATTTGGGAAGGGTAGAAAACATTGTAGGAAAAGGAGAAAATGCTGGCTAACAGCATTTTCTCCTTTTCCTACAACGTTTTCAAAAGGCTTGTAACTAAGGGTCGTCAAAAGTCGTCATTTTCTGATAAAGGGTTTACCGTGAAGGCTACATTTTGTCTCGACTCGATATTGCAAACAGAAGTCTGAATTCACGTGCAGGATATACTAGCATAGTATATCCAGATACACAACTGCGGGAGTTGTATCTTCGATATATACTATGACAATACTGAACGCTGATTGGTCAGCTCGCTACATACGTGGTCTAATATCTATTTCAGTAGTCAACATCTTTTTACATTTCTTTCAGGGTGAATTTCGGGGTAATTTTCTTTGGAGACGACAGTGATATTGTATTGACGGTCGAGGACTTTTAACATGACCCAGTCACGTTTCAGTTTGAAAGGATGTCTAGTCTTCGATACTTATACAATACTTAAAGTACTTAAGGCTCTTGTAATAAAACTCTTAACAAAACAAACCTGGGTTGAACGACCCCAGAGATGAAGTCTTTAGAAAACATTGTTGAAAAAGGAGAAAATGCTGGTAACCAGCATTTTCTCCTTTTCCCACAATATTTTCTACCCCATTAGAAACAACTCCCCTCCTTTGAGTCATTTCATTTTGTCATCTGCAAAAGCTTCCAAAATGGATTTAATCCGCTAAATAAATGAAGTAAAACTTTCAAGCCGTAAAAACCTAAATTTTGCTGAGGTAATTTTCGAGCGAAAATATCTTCTTATCAGGCAGTGTAGATTCAAGATCAATCTACATGTTCTGTGCAGTCTGATCTTGACCTATACAGTCCGCGAAAGGTCCTTGATTCGCGCTGAGCAGCCTAAGGATTAACTCTTCACCACACAATGCGGACTTTTACCGACCATGAAAAAGGAAGCTTTTGAAAACATTGTTGGAAAAGGAGAAAATGCTGGTAACCAGCATTTTCTGGTAACCAGCATTTTCTCCTTTTCCAACATTGTTTTCTACCCTATCAAGGACACTTTACGTCATTTGGACCACCTTTAATTTGTTGTCTGCAAATTCTTCCAATTTGGACTAGTCTGAAATTTTGTCGTCTGGTAAAGGATTAATGGAGATTAAAAAAAAAAAATGAATAAAGCAAAGTTTTAAAACAAGTGGGTGCGCATTTTTCTGCAATGATTATAATTTTCCGCAAGACATGGAGTTGGTTTTGCTGTTATCAATAATATTCATACATTCGAAATCTTTATATTTAAATCTAGGATATAAGAAAGAGTTTTAGGATATAAACTTTCAATCGATATGCGGACGTGACAGGTTTTCGAATAAAGTAAGTTTCATTTTACCGAAAAAAAAATAGAAAGAGATGTGCATATAAATAAGTTTGTAAACAAAATGAACATCAAAGCATGAATTTTATCGCCAAATATATCGAAACAAACAAAAAAATGAATTTCAAAGAATGAATAACTGTTTTCGTGCAGTGGTTTCTATACCAGGAGCTACGTTTATATACGAATCTAATTTACATTCTCATTCTAAACATGAAGAAGTTTTTTTTAAAGCAGTTGGTTTTGCCACCGAGAGTTACCTTCTAAAAAGAAAATTAAACTAAATGGGCATTTACACTAAACGGAATTGACCCACTGTACGCCAGCGTACGCAGATGTTTTGCATTCGCTTTCTTACCTAAAACTTCTGAATTCGACTTTTGTCGAAATCTTAAAGTATACTTTCCTTGCATTTGACGCTAGTTTTAGTCAGAGATTAGCATCAAGTAGCAGATAGTGTAGATCAAGATCAGACTGTTTTCTGCAGTCAGATCTTGATCTACGCCGTCCTCTACGGCTATCTATGGCGAAATTGGCAGAATTAAGATCGTCGTTCTAAGTACGTTCGCGTATGTAGTTGTTCCTTCGGTGCGTCGAAAATTTAGTATATGCACAAAATTCTTCGATGTTTGTTGGCGAGCAACCCATGCGCAGCGGGTTCGTTCGATGAACGCAATTTCGGCATTTGTTCGTCCGCAATAGGACGGCTCGGTACCTCTACGGGTAACATTCGTCTAACCTTTCCTAAAGTTCTGTGTAGGAACTGATTCCGACCCTGCGCTGCGAGCACGCACAAGTTACATGTACGTTAGGATATCGTTGACATTCATTGACACTATAGTTTTGCATTTCGTTACTCATACGTTACGAACTTGTTCTAGTGTCATTTCAAATTCGTTTGAGACCCATTATTAAATCTTTTCCCCCACCCACCTCCATTCGATGAACAAATTCGGTGGGGGTTTTGTGCGTATTTCTGCGCACATCGAGCTATTCTGCTCGTTAACAGTAGGTTACGTTCCCTCAATTCGTAGCCAAGCCCCCCCCCCCCCCCCCGTCCCCCCCTAGCTAAGTCGGAAGCGAACAGGACTTGAGAGCAAGAGGTCGCGGGTTCGATCCCCGGCTAAGCCAATTTCTTTCCGAAGATTGATGATAGTCATTGCGACAGGATTCATTCCTTTCTCAACGCTGACCATTGTTTCGACGATGGTTATGTGGGAAAGCAGCCAGTGGCTTGGAGAGAATATTGTGTGGAGTACTAGTAAAGAAAACTCCAGGAAAGCATGGATAGGTGCACTGGCCGCCGCGATATAACAGAAATAATGTTGAAAACGGCGTTAAACACCATACAATCAACCAGTCCCTCCATTCGTTATGCTGTAAACACACCTTACGTAATTAAGCGCGCTATTTCGAGTGGGTGGTGCACGCAAACCGAGTCTATATAGTAACGCCTTAGTTTTTTGTGCTCTATCTTGTACCATCTTGCAAAACAACCTTTTAGTCTTTTAGCAGATCACATTTGTAAACATTGTGGTAAAAAGCGAAATTTCTTAAATCCAGTGTTTTGTTTTTTTTTTCTTTCGTTTGTCCCCCTTTTTTTTAACTCTTTTATCAAACGACAAAAATTTACACTTGTCCAAGTTGAAAGCAAAAGCAGACGAGAGATAAATTGTGGTTAAAAATTTATAAAAAAAAAAAAATTGTTTGTAATAGTTGAGAAAACAATATGGGAAAAGGGGAAAATGCTGACTACCAGCATTTTTTCCTTTTCCCACAATGTTTTCTATCCTATCAAAGACAAATTCCATCATATGAGCCACATTAAAATTGTTGTCTGCAAATGCTTTCAAGTTGAACAAGCCTAAGATTTTGTCGTTTGGTATAAAGTTAACTGTAGTTGCGACATATCGATCTCGACTGGAGTTCTTCTGCTTCAAAGCCCTCGATGCCAGCTCTCTTACCTCAAGTGAGAGAGAGTGTTTTTACTTCTAGGAGGACAGTTTTCTTAATTCTTTACCAAACAGTCCCGGGTTTTAACGACCCTGAGAAAGAAGCCTTTTGAAAACATTGGGGGAAAAGAAGAAAATGCTGGTAACCAGCATTTTCTCCTTTCCCCACAATGTTTCCTACCCTTCCCAAAACAAAATCAGTTTTTAGTCACATTTATGTTGTCGTCTGCAAATGCTTTCAATTTGGACGAGTCTAAAATTTTGTCGTTTGGTAAAGGGTTAAAGCTGACGATTCCATCTTTCTTCCTTCAAAGCTTTCGAGGAGAGTTTTCTGACTTCAAAGCTCTCGAGGCGACCTACCTATCTAATTTCAAAACTCCCGAGACAACCGCCCTAACTCCAAAGCTCTTGATACGAGCTTTCTTACTGAAATGTGCTTGAGGCGTGGTCTATAACTTCACAGCCGAGCGCAGTAGCTCAGTCGGTAGCGTACATGACTTGTGAACAGGAGGTCGCTGGTTCGATCCCCGGCTAGGCCAATTTCTTTCCGAGGATTGATGATAGTCATTGAGACAGGACTCATTCCTCTCTCACCGCTGACCATTGTTTCGACAATGGCTATGTGGGAAAGCAGCCCGTGGTTTGGAAAGAATATTGTGCGAAGTACTGGCAAAAAAGAAACTCCAGGAAAGCATGGATAGGTGCACTGGCCGCCGCGTTATAACTGAAATAATGTTGAAAACGGCGTTAAACACCATACAATCAGTCAATCAACTATAACTTCACAGCTCTCGAGACAAGCGTCATCTAGGGAGGAGGTCTTTACCTTCAAAACTGTCGATGGAAGCTCTCTTATTTAAAAGCTCTCGAGACGAGCTCTCTTACTTAAAAGTTCTCCAGACCATCTCTCTAGCTTCAAAGCTACCCCTCTGAATCCAAAGCTCTCGATCCGACCTCCCTAACCTAAAAGCTCTCGAGGCGACCTCTCTAAATTCAAGACTATGTTTTTGTTTTATTGTCTGTGTCCCTTCATCAAACGACAAAATTTTAGACAAGGTATTGACAAACGAAAGATAAAAAAATTTGGCTTAAATTTGAACGCAGCACAGTTTCTGATTGGCTCAATTTAAGTTGCGTACTCACAGACAAAGAAAACAAAAGATATTAAAATTTGATAGATTGTAGAATGGTTCAAAATTTGGTTACCTGTATAAACAGATAAATTTACAATATATGGTGAAACGGATGAATGCATGTATCGAAAAATCTTCGATTTAAAACCGGAAACGTCACAACAGTGATTTCTTTGATGGCCTCCAGAAATTAAATGCATTTTCTATCGGTCGTAATCTATGCAACCTTGCAACCGTCAGGGGCAACATTTGGCATGAAGATACAAGAATAATTATAGTTTGATAAAATAAAGATGAAATGGGTTAAACACTGGGTGAAAAGGAGTAGGTATATAGATGAATCTTTAAATGATTGGTTTAGCCAAATAAAAAAAAAATTGCGTTACTTAAATTAAAAACTAGAAGCAACAAAAAAAGCCTTGGTATGCAATTTAAAATGTTTTATTGAATAAACGACCGCAGGAGACGTACGAGAAATGCTAACGCTGCAGACGTAGATGAGCCATGCTCTGTGAAAAGGGGGCTTAATGCATCTCCTTAATGCATCATACCAAGCAAGACATCACATAATTAGGGCTCCATAAAATTCATTATGTCTAACAACCGACTATATCCTTAGGTAGACTGGTCCTTTAACATACAGAAAATTGACCAATAGCGAAAAGTTTCGGCCCAGGTCAGCCTGACCTGGGTCGATACTTTTTCGCAGAAACATTAACCCCCCTTTTCGCAGAGCATGGCTCAGATGGTTTTAATCGATAGAATCATCATGACAGATCCGGGAACGGTCCGGTAATTCCCCTTGTAACTTCCCCATTTTTTTTTCACGTTTTTACCGTCTTTCACAACTTTAGTGGCCTTTGCTGCGAACAGTGTGGATCAAAGATCAGACTGCACAAAACGTGCAAAACGTGCAGTCTGATCTTTGGTCTACACTGTTCGCTTTGCTGAAGCATTATGGACAAAAGCAACTAAATTTCAGTCATTTGGGTCTTCCATAAGAAATCGAAATAAATCTGTTGGTTATTCAGAATTCTAAGGATTAACTCTTTACCAAACAACAAAATTTTAGACCGGTCCAAATTGAAAGCATTTGCAGACGAAAAAATAAATGTCGTCCAAATACCGAAATTTTTCCTTGACAGGGTAGAAAACAATGTGGGAAAAGGAGAAAATGCTGGTTACCAGCATTTTCTCCTTTTCCCACAATGTTTTCAAAAGCCTTTCTTCCTCGGGATCATTAAAAGTCGGGATCGTGTTGTAAAGGGTTAGTGGCAACATAGAAAAAGTCGGTGAAGCCTTTTGTGTCTATTGGAGCATTCACAGCCTGGTGCACTGATGAGCGAGCGATAAACTTGTAAACTTCGATAAATGGTAGTGCGGTGTTTTTGTGTGTCGAGATTTTCCTGTAATATGTCATTTGAATTTTCTCAACAGTTTAGCTAGTTTTTTTTTTCGTCTGTGTTCCGTTTTCAGCAGGTTTCAGTTATATTAAGTCGGTCACTACATCATCATCCATGTCGCGACCCGCCTGGGTAGCTCAGTGGTTAGCGTATCTGACTCGTGACCTGGTGGTTGCGAGTTCGATACCCGGTTGCGGCAAACTTTCTTTCCGGCGATTTTTCGCCTCTCACCTCACCTACTCTACATCAAGGTAGCTTTTAACCCTTTACCACACAATCTCGACTTTTAACGACCCTGAGGAAGAAGCCTTTCGAAAACATTGTGGGAAAAGGAGAAAATGCTGGTAACCAGCATTTTCTCCTTTTCCCGCAATGTTTTCTACTCTATCAAGGACAAATTTTGTCATTTGAGCCAATTTGTCGTCTGCAACTGCTTTCAATTTGGACCAGTCTAAATTATTGTCGTTTGGTAAAGGGTTAACCATTTACCAAACGACAAAATTTTGTGACTTGTCCAAATTGAAAGTATTTGTAGACGACAGATTTAACGTGGCTCAAAAGAAAGATTTTGTCTTTGAAAGGGTAGAAATTATTATGGAAAAAGCAGAAAATGCTGGTAACTAGCATTTTCTGCTTTTTCCACGATGTTTTCAAAAGCTTCCACCTAAGGGTCAAGGGATAAAACTCGAAACTGTGTGGTAACGGGTTAACATTGTATACTCAGCAGAAAAGGGGGTGGGGGGGCTATGAGTCTTCACGTTAGGTATGGGGGGGGGAGGCTTTTAGACCTTTTCCAGTAAGCATCAGCAATAATAATAGAGGCAGGTTCGATCCTCGCTCGCGCCAATTGCTGCCTGTTGATACCTTTGGGCAAGGCATTGCACAGCCACAGCCTAGTACGCGTACATATTCACGCACTATTGAAAAACAGGAAACGGGTACATAAGAAAGTTATCCCTGTGATGTAACTGAAATACTGTGGACGGCGGTCTCAAACACGAATAAACATTATTAAAGGCCCAGAGGTTGCCAAAAGTAAACAATGCTGGTGTTAAAGTACATTTAAATCTAATTCATTTAAAAGAATGGAAATTATTGTGAAGTTGGCAATCTGTTGTTATATAATCGTTCCAAGTGTTCATCGCTGGCAGAAAAATGAATTTTAAAACTAGGTATAAAGTAAACAATAGATAGAGCAACAAGACAAATTTTTACCTAGTTTTAAATTTATTTTTCTGCCACCGACTAACAGCTGCGCCCACCGAGCAGTAACAGATTGTCATTTTCATAACAATTTCAATACTTTTATCAAGTGGTAGATGATTTAAATTTAAATGTATTTTAATACCCACATTGTTTATCATTTAGCCGCCACTGGGCCTTTAAGTAGGATTTCTTCCACAATAGATGTAAATCTATTAATTTCATAACAATTCGTATAATATTACACTACAAAATAAATCATTTAACCCTTACAGTGCTGAATTTATGAAATGGACCTTTTCATTGAAGAAAAACACCCAAAATATTGTCATTTCATGGTTGTTTTAGCCAGAAAATGTAATGAAGTAGCTGACACTGTAGATCAAAGATCAGACTGCACGTTCTGTGCAGTCTGATCTTGATCTACACTGTCAGCAAAAACAAGTTAAGTTGGTTCCAGCACTTTAAGGGTTAAGCCTTTACCGCACAATGACGACTTTTGACGCCCCTGGGAAAAAAGCCTTTTGGTAACCAGCATTTTCTCCTTTTTCCACAATGTTTTCTACCCTATCAAAGAAAAATTGCACCATTTTAGCCAAATTAAAATTGTCGTCTGCAAATGCTTTCAATTTGGAGAAGGCTAAAATTTTGTCGTCTGGTAAAGGGTTAAAAAGGCATGCATTACATAAATAACAATACTATTTTAACCATATCTAGGTTTCTGGATGCAGTGTTGCGTGGTAAAAGTTTTCGTTATCAAGTAGCTAATTTTCTCTCAAAATATTACGCTATTTCGGTTCACACGAACCTGGGTGTTTATTCAGATGCACTGAACTTTTTAAAAAGTCCCTGTAAACCTCTATGTTTATACGAGGGTACATCAAAAAGTTTAGAGCCTCACGCGTTCTTCCAATTCAGAGAGGTACAACTATTCACACTGTCAATGAATGTGTTAGCTACTGTTTGCATGCCTGAGCATACTGCTGGTTCAACAAGTTGTTGATAGGACAGACCCCTGCTGAGTTGTAACAGGAAATATCTTTTTAAAAAAATAAAAACGAGATAGACGGCGTAAGTGATGCTGAAATATGAATAATGAAACTCTTTTGTGGCTGAATATGAAGTAAAATGATAAAAAGTAACCTCACGGGCAATTGCCTCTTTTCCCTCACTGTTTTTTATTTTGTTGAAAAGTAGTATTGGGTTATTGGGTAACGCTTTTGAAAATATTAAATTTCCAAACAGCACAAGGAAAGAATCATTCTCTACTACATTATTTAGCCATGGTATAAATCAAGGCTCCAGGGTTTCAATTAGTAGTAGCAATGCTTGTTAATAGTGGTTTCATTAATGTGTGAGCAAATATGCCAGTAGGGACCCGCCGAATAAATATGTGCACATTTTTGACCAATCGCAAATTACCATCCATTCATTCTTTATCGGTACCAAGAAGTAGGTCAAAAGCAAGCGCATTTAGGTAAACCTACGCCGAAAATAACGACACTGAATACAGAGCGGTATTAACCCTTAGGCTACTAAGCGCGACTCACTGACCTTTTGCGGACAGCGTAGATCCAGATCAGACTGCACAGAACGTGCAGTCTGATCTTGGATCTACACTGTCCGACAAGGAGTTACCTTTCCCCAAAAAATACCTTTGAAATAGGAAAATATGGGTTTTACCATCGGTTTTGAAAATTTCATTTCTTTTATTTAGCAGGATAAGGGTTAAAACTTTTTGACCCTGGAAAGTCAGTCTGCCATACAGATTGAAGAATGATTGACTGCAGTATATGGGGGTTCTGTTCCTTCTATCAAACGCTGGGTAACGGAGTTACAGCGTGGCACTGAGAGCTTAGAATATGACCCAAATTCATGATGATGATGATGATGATGATGATGATGGTGGTGGTGGTGGTGGTGATGGTGATGATTGTGACGATGATGATGATAGTAATGATGATGAGGAGGAGGAGGAGGAAGAGGAGGAGGAGGAGGATCAGTTGACTGCTGCTGTGGACAACTGGTTACTGAACCAGTGTGTAGACTTTTACACGTCGGGTATCAGGAACTAGCAGACACGATGGAACAAGCGTGTGGAGTTAGCAATACAGATCACTTTGAAACTGAAAGTCTTGCTTTTTGTACACGAGGCTCAAAACCTTTTTTATATCCCCTCGTATCATAACATGACAGCTACTTTGAATCTGCACCGAAATATCTGTGTTGACGCTTTTGCTATCTGTAGACCACATGTTTCCGTCACACAGTAGACCACTTTTTAAAACATTGTAATAAAAGGAGAAAAATGTTCGTAACAAGAAATTTCTCCTTTTGTCAAAATGTTTTCATGATAAAATATAATTTTTTGCTGAATATTCATATTTTACATGCGACAGTAGTATATGTAGCTAGACTGGGTCAGTTGACCCAGTCTAGCTACCCTGAGGGAGATTTTGACCCAGGGTAACTACCCTCGGGTAGTTACCCTGGGTCAATTCCGGTCGATTTGTGAAATTTTTGGTCGATTTGGGTAAAAAATGGCATTTTTTGGCATTTTTGCTTCCCCCCCTCCAACCCAGTCTAGCTACCCTGAGGGAGATTTTGACCCAGGGTAACTACCCTCAGGGTAGTTACTCTAGGTTGCTTTCAATGGATCAGAAGTCATTGACAATTTGAAGAAAAAAGATAGATCTTTCATGGTAGATGGTTAGCCCTGAAAAGGGCTGTTTTGTTTGGAGATTGTGTTTTTATGCACAACCTCCAACTTTCCCACAGACCGGACAGCTGCTTGCCGCTCGCCTTTTGAGTCTTCTCATTTGACTTTCGTCTAAGTCGAACTTCAATGAGAACGGCGCCTCGTCATCATCATCCCAACATTCTGTTGTTGGAATGACGAACTCCTTCTTCTCTCTAGTCATCGCCGCCAATTGCCTATCCATCTTTTCTAATTTCAGATGAAGGGTCTCTGTCACTCTTATAAGGTTCTTCACACTCCTCCTGAGATCTTCCATCGTGAAATGAAAATGATGAAATAGAGTCGGCTTTTATAGCTTTTCAGGAGGATTGACCTACTTGTCTCATGACGTCATTTTCTCCTATATTTTCCCGCTTCAGCGTTTCATGTTTTTTTGACTCCGAATTAACGTTGACCAATCCATAGCTTTGTTACAATTTCTTGTTCGGGGCAGAAAAACAAGAGTTTGACTATCTTGTGTTTTTTCTGACTATGACTTTTTTGTTTTTTTGACAAGTTGAAAAAGTTCTTTTCTTGGTACATGGTTAGCCCTGAAAAGGGCTGTTTTTTGTGTAAAATACACTTTTTTAACCTCTCTTTTCTCTATCCATATTTTTCGCTGGATATGGGATCTGTATCAGATGCTCCACTTCATATCTGATACATCTGATACGTTCTCTTTCTTCTAACCAGTATAGGAATGCGAGGATAATTGTCAATCCAAACATTGCGAATATCGTCTTATCTCTACGATAGTTGAATAGTAAATGGGAGTTTTTAGTGTTTACATTTGATAAATGTTTATTGTTGACCAATGCATAATTTTGTTACATTTTCTTTAGTGTTTTGAGTTTAAGTTGACAATTTTGAAAGAAAGATCTTTTCATGCTAAATGGTTAGCCCTGAAAAGGGCTTTTTTAGAAAGATTTAATGAATCGTCAAGACCTACAATTCTTCTGGACGAATTATTGGGATGATTTCACATCCGCAGAATTCACAGCAAACTGTAGATCCCTCATCATCATCAAAAAATCCTTCATCTGGGTCTGGGCAATTATGCTTCTGACCAAGATAGTTCAGGAGTGCAAAGCATTTTCCACACTCTATCTGACATCTGTTTGCACAGTGAGGGCAGAGAAGAATCTGAACCATACTGAAGCATTTATGTTTTGTGAGAAAAAACATCGCCCTTATATAGTTCACAACATGGATTGACCTACTTGTCTCATGTTTTTTAACTCCGAATTAACGTTGACCAATCCATAGCTTTGTTACAATTTCTTGTTCGAGGCAGAAGAACTAGAGTTTGACTATCTTGTGTTTTTTCTGACTATGGCTTTTTTTGTTTTTTGACAATTTGAAAAGAAAGTTCTTTTCTTGGTAAATGGTTAGCCCTGAAAAGGGCTGTTTTGTTTTTTGGAGGTTGTGATTTTTTCAACTTCTAATGACAACAACCGAAATTCGCCTGGCATACGGGGCATACTCCAACTCTTTTTGTGATTGTCATTACTCCGTTATTGAAAGTTATCTTTCTCCCAAATTTGACATCAACTAAAATAATATCAGGTGTTGTCTTTAAGAATAGCTGAACTAATCTTTCACCGAGATCTTTGTACGGTTGTGATATACGAGCTGAGTGTTTAGTAGCAATATCTGCTGCCCGACATCTAGATAGTCTTTGAGAGTCTCACGCAGTTGATGGTTGATTTCCTCCATATTGTTCTGCTCCATATTGATTTTTTAACTCCCCGAACTGTTCGAGAGCTGAGAGTCGAATGATGAATGTATTGGGAAATATCGGGCTTTCTTTATACGATAGCAGGAGGATTGAAAAAATAAGAGCGCGGACCTGGTGGAAAGCATATACATTTTTTCCCCAACTACGTTTTCATACTAATATAGTAAAAAAGTTATGACTCGTAGCATGGGGAAAAAATGTAAGCAGATCGGAGTCTTTTTGGAAAAAAACAGAATGAAAAAACTCGAGTGTTTTTGAACTTTTTTATTGAACAGAACTGAAACAATGAACATATTTACAACAAAACTGTAAAAAAGACAAAAATGAACATAATATCAATAAACTGTTAACAATAAAAAATCATTTTTGAAAATGTTTTTTCACTGTTTGTGGGGAGAAGTCTCTGAATTTTTCTTGTATAGAATTCCATAGTGTTGATTAAACCACAATGATACATTTCGATCGTTTCGATGGTGTTCCGTTGAGAGAAATTTCTGTTGAAGATATTTCTGTATATTATATCCTCTAGCAACAGCATCCAATGCGAAGATACAGTAAATTCCGCAAACTTTACCCTGTAGACTCTGAAGAGTTTGTCGGTTGTATCTCCACGAATAAGAATGATTGTCTAAAAAGTTAATGATTTCTGGCTCAAGTGGTGGTAGGCCGTAGGGATCAAAGTATAGTACATCGCCATTATTGTTGAATATCACGGCTACCCAGTGTTCTCCTGAACCGGTTGATTTCTCGGTGTTCACAATGTAGGCTTTCACATGTTTGGGTTTTTGTCGAGGTAATTGATCTTTTGCACAGACTTTTGCCTGTAGATTTTTTATCCATGTTCCATGATCCAATATGTATTGAATTTCAGAAGTATACATTTTCTAATCACTTTTCCAGGCTTGTTTTACTTTGTCACACCAATATTTTAAGAACGACTCCGTGATATCAGATAGAATGTTTTGTTTTATATTTCGCCAAAATCTGTAGGCTAGCACATAGTCACTTTTATCGAGTTTCATTTCTATGAGTTCAGGATACCATTTTTTCATGATTCTGTATGGATTTAATTCCTTCATAGCTTGTTCTATGAACATATCTGTATGTTCTTGTCTATCCTTGAATAAACATAGTTCATGCTGTACTTGACTGGGATGATCCACTTGACATCCGTAACACTCGTTGTGAACTTCACTGACTATTAGATTTTGTAGTTCTTTAATCATATGTTTTTCAAAGCTGTTGTGAATGTCATTTTTCCGAGTAGAAAGACACTCTGAGGTGGAATATTTCACTTTTTCTGCTTCTTTTCTCAGTGAAATAGCAAATCTGACTCCCAACATTGTTTATTAGTCCTGAAAAGGACTGTTTTTTCTGATATATCTTTCAAAAGTTAATTAGTCCTGAAAAGGACTGTTTTTTCGAAATTATATTCTTTAGTCCTGATAAGGACTGTTTTTTGTGAAAGCTATCTTTTTTTTTGATCAGAGAGTTTCTGTTGATTTTTTCAGGATTAATAATCTGTGATGATTTCTCTCAAACTGTTGATTTCAATCTGATTGTCAAATTCAGCAAAGACAATAACATTGATCACTGTTGGCAAGGCTTGCGCGAATTGAAGCTCTATGCGAAGACTTCCAGTTTTTATAGGATGAAGTTGTCCTTCTTCACTGCCTTGATCAGGTGTCAAATCGTACCCCCACAAACAGTATCCACCAACATAGTCTTCTTTGGCAATATCAAATGATTTATTGAGTCCTAAGGCTGAGACAGCCTGATACATAGACAAATATGATTTCAAATACAACCCATTTTCAAAGTCAGGCTCAAAGGGTCTGTTATGAATACTGTGTCCATTACATGATACATCTATTTTTGACAGATTAAAGTGTTGAAAGAAAAATGGATTGTTAGCATAACCCCCATTATAAGCAGCATTTGTTACCATTGCAATGAAAACACGTTTTGGAAGCTGGCCTTGAAACAAATGATCTTCAATTTCAGACTGAAGTCCATTACCGATAGTAAACGTCTTTACTTCTACCCTACGGATAGGAATTTTCATGTTTTGCTGAGCAATGAGATGATTTAGATCATTTGCAACAACAGGCAACAATTCAATATTTCGTACATGAAGACTGACTGTTTCCATTACAATTTTTGCATCTGGTGCAGCAGTACCTCCTGTAAGACAAAAGTTTGATGAGGATCTGTTTAATCTAAGTCTGATTTCAACCCCATTAGGTAAATACTTTTCTTGCTGAAATAGATCAAGATGCAATCGTCCGAAAAGCTCTGCAGTTCTGCTTAGTCCGATTACACCGATTCTGTTTACTAGTCCAGTATTTCCCGCATCATGGTTGAGTGTTTCAAATTGCCCACTGGTGTCTTCAATCCAAAGTGCACCAGCTTTCAAAAACGTAGACTTGCTGTCAGCATTATAGGACAAAAGATTTTCGATATATGCTCTGTACGGATAGGTATCTGAATTACTGCTGATTAGTTTATTATTTAGATACAAATCGACACTGCTAAACATACTATGCAGGAAATTGTTTACAGGTGCCACATTTGAACCGACGTCTAAATTAGTACCGTCGGCTTTAACGATTTTGAATTTGATATACAAATACGATTGTGACAAATCTGTCCAATGTTCGGTTTGAGGCGGTATGATGAATTCTATCGGTGAATTGCTTGTCAAAGATGCTATTGGAAAATGTTCAACCCATTGACTTTCTTGCATCGTTGTCATTGTAGGTGGTACAGAAAGAACATTGAGTTCTGATTTACTGCATTCACAAGACCCGTTTTGCATCATTTTTTTTCGATTTTCAATCAAATATATCGAGAGTCCTTGATCTACTGTAATGATTTCTTTGTCTTTTATTAATGATCTTGCCCTTGCGAGATCGAGAAGATGAATGACGTGTCTTTTGTGATTTTCTTTTATTTATCCCCGGTATTAACTGTTGTGCTAGATCATGAATGGCTTGTTTTCCCCTTGAAATTACAACTTTTTGGGGGTTTTCGCCACGTAAAAGGATATCTCTTGCTGCACCTAATCCTTATCTGATTCCTTCTTTTTTTACAGCATTCAACCCGGATTTGACCAAGGGTTTAAGCAATGGAGTCACTGTTTTAAGTGCTGATCTAAATAGGGAACCTAGACCGTAGCCATACTGATGTTTTTCGCCGCGATAAACTGGTAGCATTTTTTTGATCAAAATATTTATTTAAATATTTATTTGTCAAATATTTTTATTTTTCTGTCTGAAATGTAACTTGACGATTGTCTTACCAATAATAAAATGAAACGGTATACCAGAATCCCCTGTTATTTGAATGTGAATAGTATCGAAATCAGATTTCGAAACGGGGACGTAATGCGGTAATGTAATTTCATGGTTGATATGTTGGGCTTCATAATTATTTTCACCTGATATGCTTGATTTGAACGGGAGAACACGAAGTATGGGAGCCAATGTATCACCCACTATAGTGTATTCAGCAACATCTGAATAAACAAACAGATGATTGTACCCAGCATCAATGTTAGGACTGTATTTAAATACCTCTAAAATATTTCTACTCGAATAAATTATCTCATTTTTGAATTCTGGTGATCCTCCCAGTTTTAAAAACAGCTGTGGATGAAATTTAAATCCGGTTCTTGTTATATTTGTGAATCCCAATTTCGGTCGTTTGCTTGAGGTTGAATAGCTAATAGACACCCCGATTGAATGCTTCTGAAAGATTTCACTTAGGTTATTTTGAATCAAATCTTCCATTACCTCTATAACATGTTTTGGTGAAGTGTAACTACCCGGTGGAAAATTAAATCCAATTGACCATTTTACTGCTTCACCTTTTGCATTTCGTTTTAATGGAATTATCTTCATATTATCTCTTCTTTTATCTACCGCTGCTGCCGCATTGTATAAATTAAGATCTGCAGTTATAATTTCGAACTTCGCTTCTTCTTCAGTTATGTTTAAAAACTGAGAGGGGGTAATAAGATGAACTAATGCAACTTCCCATTTTTCCCTGTCAATATGAATTGTTTTTGGTAAATGAACTTTAAAACAGCACTGTGTGTTGTTTGGATAAAGTTTTATGGAACTATCGCTAGGTAGAGTAAGATAAAACGAATTCATTTTTTAAAATATTTTTTGATTTAGTATTTTTTACTGTCAACGAAATCAACCCCACTAGTTGTTTTTTGTCCAGACTTTGTGAATTTTAGCCCTGGAGATGGAAGAATATACCCGAGTGAACTGCTTAACAGTATCAACCACAATTCACGATCTTGACTTTGAATACTTAAATGTACTATCGAGGTTGCAATAATTGCGTAAATGACTAATATCTGTGAAATATACGTAAACTGATTCTTTGGAACACGATTTCCACAGCAGTTGTAATTTTTAGTACTAACACTATCGACACTTTCTGTCCCAGTCTCAATGTTTGACTGCGAATTTATCATAATTGTATTGTCTTTTTATTTATAAAAATCTTGTAGATAAGACTTTTTTTCCAATCAAGATATCAAATGGGATTCTGGTATCCAACTTTGAAATTTTTTTGGATAACCTTTCCAATTGACTTTTATTTCTTTGATTATTTTTTTACCCTCACGTCTTGTACGTCTATCAAGAACTGAATCAATTTCATAAATTTCATCATCTTTTATCAATTGAAGTTCGTATTCATAATAAGTCCCCAAAATTTGTTCACCCTCTAAATCTTTTATTTTATAGGTGATAGGTGAAAATGTCTTGTTAACATGAGTGATTTCAAATATTTCTTGAGTCCAATTTGGTAAATAACCCTTATCAAATGTACGTTTTGTTTTATTGATACGAACACGATCTCCAATTTTGAATTTTGGCTTTTTTGTCATTGCAATTGTCGATAAACGAGGATACAGATTTTTCGAAATTTCTGCCTCATTTGATTTTGTTACCATTACAGGAGATGTTTTGATACTTCTGTGAAAAGTATGATTGTAATTCTTAACTAAAGAATTCAATACGTCAATGTAACGTCTTGTTTTCTTGTACGTAAAGTATTTCCACATTCTCGATTTTAAAGTTCGTTGAAATCTTTCAACAATACTTGCTTTCGTCTCTGGATTTTCAGTGGTAAAGAAATGAATCTGATTCTTTTTCAAGTATTGCTGAAACAGTCTGTTTTTGAATTCTGAACCTTTATCTGTTTGAAGTGACAAAGGTTTTCGATTTGATTTCTGAACAATAGATTGAAATGCTCGAATCAAAGTTTTTCCCATCTTATTTGGAATAGGGATAACCCATGAAAATCTTTAAAACACGTCAATTATACAAAGTAAATATTTCTTGTTATCATTTTGTCTTGCTAAATGTTGCATGTTAGCCAAATCAGCCTGCCATTGATAGTCTATACCACTTACAATAGTTTTTCGTCTTTTGAAACGACGACGAATTGGTTTATGTAAGGTATAGGTGGATTCACCTCGTAACCACTCTTGGACATCTTTGTATCTTATTCCTTTCAAAACAGATTTTGCAGCGTGATACAATTGCTTTATTCCAGTAAATGCGACAGTACTTTTGGGATCATAAAACAATTTTCTTAACACGTAATCAAGTTTGTAATCAAGTTTAGGCTTTACCAGGATTCCCATGACTGAAGCGTTTTACGGCTAGGGGTCTTTTTTATAGATTTTGGTGGAGTTAACAACTCTTTAGTATAGAATTGCCTCAGTCTTTCTCTTTCTTCAGGTTTCATGTATGGAGATGATTCTTTTATTCTTTTTGCAGATTTTTTAACACTTCTTGTAAGCGATTTCCTTGCACTTTTTTGTACGCTTTTTGGCGTGTGAAATAAGTGATCGGATCCGCCGTAGGATTCTTCATCTTCGCTCACTGATTTACTCAGTGATTTATCTTGAGCTTTTTGCATCCATCTCCATCTATTTGAGTTACCAATAACTTCTCGCGGTATATTGCTTTCGTGTAATGCCTTTGAAAAAGTTTTCCATCCTCTGGGTTCGGTACCTTTTCTCTGACGAAATGTATCATTGATAAGATCGATGATATTGGAACCATGAATGCGTACACCTTTGTATGACACAACTCCTTGTTCGTCCCAAGTTAAATTATTGTTATCTTTTATCATACTCAAAAGTAACTCAGCTTTTCTTTTCATAGTTTTTGGTACGCTTTGCAAAATTTGATCATGCAAGGTAACAGATGCTGATTTCTGTATACTATCATCACTTTTTGTCGTTGGAAGTGAGTTGAACAAAGTTGGTCTTGCTTTTTGAAGCGAATTTTGTAACTTAAACAAAGTTTCACCATACCTTTGAGCCTTTTCTGTTTCTGACAAATCAGTGCTTTGTAAAATATGACCCATATCCTGCCGAAGATGTGCTGCATCCACAACTTGCGGATTGGGTGGTAAACGAGGTTTATGATATTGCTCGTCTTTCCAACGATTCATATTTTCTAAAACCTGATAAGGCACGATAACCATTTTTTTAACAGACATGATGCGATTTTTATTACAAGATTTTTTATCTACAAGATTTTTTATCTATAAGGCTTTAAGAGCCCCTCCTATTCCTCCGATAACGGCTTTTCCTAACAATGGCAATAATACAGGTGCAAGTAATGAAAGAAATCCACCTTTTTGATTTAATATTTGTTTTTTATTTTTTACAGAACCCGATTTCGAAGCTAAACGTCTGATATGTTGTCGGCTTGAATACAATTTCTTCTTCTGAGCTGATGATAAATGTACATTGCCTTTTAAAACGTTATGACAACATTCCGATATACATCTTATCACTTCTGGTGATGAATCTTTTACAAGTTTTTTACGTATTTTTGGTGTAGCCTGCATCATGGCCATAACCATTGAACCATGTTTTTTTATCAGAGGCGTTTTCCTTTTCATGTTGACTTTAACTCGATATCAGATTAAATGATAATACAACGTCCATGTCGCTATCATTTATACCTGATGTTTTTAACATACTGTCTTTTTACAAAAGAAAACTTTTTAACATACTGTCTTTTACAGTCAGAATTACTTTTTTAAGAAAACTGTGAATAGAGAGCATCAACCAATGTATCAGCGCTAGCCATGGACGAATCCACGGGAACGGATCTTCCTTTCCCAAGGTCAAGCACCTGATTTTTTTCGTCAAGTTTATATCTTCCTGTGCCGATGTTATATCGCAGCATATCTTCTATCATCCGTCTATATTTTCTTAATCCTTTTTTATGTTTGGTCAATGTATTTTGAGACCAAGCGACGGATGGAATTCTTTGAAACGCTAATTTTTTGCCTGGTAATATAAATCTTGAATACTTTCTTTGGTAATTCCGCATTCTTTCACCAAGTATTTCCTCTCTAGATTTTGGATATTGTTGATGTTCTGAAATGGTACTTGCTACAGGGGTTCGTTTTCGGGTAGTAACAAATCTTTCATCAATCGTAATTGGAGCATGCTTCTTTGGTGGAGCACGCTTTTTCGGAGATTTTTTCTTTTGAGATTTTTTCTTTGGAGATTTTTTCTTTGGAGACTTCTTTTGCGGAGCACGCTTTCTTGGAGATTTTTTCTTTTTTGGAGATTTTTTCTTTTGCGGTGCACGTTTTCGTGGAACACGTTTTCGAGTTTGTCTTTCAACTCCAAATTTTCTGATGGTTTTTACTCCATCCCATCTCAGTAAGCTTCTGATAATAACACCACCTAGAAACCCTCCCCCTCCAGGTTTTAAAATGATTTTACGTTTACTTTCCTCGTCTATGGATGGATCTGCTAACCGTTCAATATCTGTTCTATGTTTTGTCATGTACATTGTGGTTTGTTTTGGTAATCTGATTTTATTTTCAATGATGTTTTGCGCAGCCAACGTAAACCATTTTAAAATTTCTTTTAATCCTGCTTTTAACACAGCTTCTCTTTCATGTCTATTGGTTTGTTGACTTAAATTTCGCAAAGCAGCTAAAACTGAACTCGGTGTGGATGGTAAAGCCATGTTTACTCACGGGTGTGAATCATAAAAATGATTTATGTTCAAAATGTGATTCTCTTTTAAACAAGAGTTTTGCATAAAGTTTTTTAAGCAGGAGAATAAATAATGGGTCCTCTTTCATCTCCTTGTGTACGCCAACGATGAAATATATCTGCTCGTAGTCTTAATTCTTTATTTGTTTGTGAATGAAAATCTATGACTAAATAACCATGATCCGTCGATGTAGCATCTTCATAAGCAGGTAACAAATGTGGGGCTTGCATTTGGTGAGCTAGTGTTTTAATCTGATTCTTATCTCGTTCATTTCGAAATAAAATCATATATCTGGAATTAAGACTAATGGTTCGACTCGATTTCGATTGCTGAAACATATTTTGCGTGATGTAAATCACACTTGCATTACGATGGTGTCCTTTTCTTGTAAACCAAAGTTTAATATTTTCCTCATCTTTCTCACCCAACATATCATCAAAGACAATTAAATGTGGAATAGATACATCACTGACAATTTCGTTTTCATCGTCAGGAATTCCCTCCACGAATTTTATCAATTTGAACTGTGAATTGAACTTTTCTTGCATAAGATTGTAAGCATGCTGCCATTCTTTGTAACACCAAACAACTCTTTCAGGAACGATGTTGAACAAGTCTTCTCGATAGTCAATTAATTTATGAACGAACTCTGTTTTTCCGCATCCACTCGGTCCTGTGATGAAAATATTACAAGGGTGTTGAAACAATATGGATTGTACATCCATATTTTTTACTTTTCTCGTTAAAGGCTATTGATAAAATGACAATATCAATGAAAATAAAAGCATTTTTATTGAACATTTTTTATTGAACAGAGGTGAACAATAAAAAACATTTTTTTACAATGAAACATTTCTTACAGTATAGCATATAACATTTTTTACAATGCAAATTCACAAATACCGCGATTTTTCCACTTGTCTTCATGTTCCACAATAACTTTGTGCAATTGTTCATTATCCAAAGACAATGGATATACGCTATCCATTTCACTATAGTCACGTACTCCACTAGATGGAAAAACATGTTTAAAAACGTTTTTTGTTGAAAGAGATGAATATACGTTTTCTTTTGTGACATCTCTATCAAATAGGAGATACCCTTCCAGAGTATCCACTGTCTCCTCACTGTCTTGAATGGATCCTCTTTTGTAGCGTAAGTAAAAGTCAAACAGAACTGATTTCATTTTCAGGACGTTCAGAAAACTTTCTTCTGTTCTTCCTATGATAATGAATACCCATCGACTTGTGGCTTGCATTTGATTACTGAAATTATACATCTGTTTAGCAGTATTGAGATCTTTCCACCACCAACCTACTAAAAAAGCTTCGAGGATGGGATCTGAACCTGAGTCGTGCACCAACATCATAATAAAACTGTGTATGGCATACAGTTTGCAGGATGTTTCTCCTTTTACAGCTCCCTTATTCAATCTATCTATCCAAAGTTTCAAACAGTTGAATTTAATATCAGACTGTACTTGTTCATCGAGCGTGTGTTGTCGAACAAATTCTCCATAAACTTTTTCACGTAGCTCTATTGGTAACGGTAACACGCTTGCCATTTTTCACCAAACGTCTAATATTTTTTCCGTCTTACTTTATCTGTTTACCGCAAAACAATGTGATATAGAAATTTATTTTCTCAGACTTTTATAACCATAGGGCACAGTGTCAGTAGCATTTACAATAACTCTTTTGGTGTATACAGAGCGAAACGTTTTTGTCTGCGGTTCGCTGGTCACTGTTCTATCTCTATGTCTTTTAATTTTACAATCATACTGAATTTTGATTTCTATCGTACGATCCAAAGCACATTTTGAATAGGTATCGAAATTCACCACCTGCTTGGTATTGTAATCCAAAGTAATTCCCTTCACTTTACATTTACTTATCTCTTCTCCATCTTTTGTTTTCATTTTGTAAGCATAATTTTTAGGTCCAAGTCCTCTGAATTGGGTAATTTTACAGTCAGGCTCTTCATCAGTCCATTTTCCTAACCTACTGTTAATAATGGGAGGATTCCATAATTCAGGATCATGAATGTACATACAACTATCTGTATCGAAATACAGAACTCTATCTTTTAACTTTTCAAGAACGGCGTACAATTCCAATCTTGCATAAGCTGTTACGTAAGACCCTACTACCACGTTGGCTGTAGCGTGGGTATCAATATGTTCCAATTTTGATTCATAGTTAACCAAGATGAATGGACAGTCCTCGTCAAAGATTTCTACATGCTTTACAATGAAATTGGGATTGGTGACTAATTCGAAATATTTAGACGGATCACTGATGTATTCCGTCTGAGTCATTTTTTCACGCTGGGCTAATTTTCCCCAAAGACAGTTCAACATAATCTTAGCAAACGATCTTCTCCCAGGGTTTTTTTGAATACAACTTGGATCAAGACGAACCCCTTCTGACTTCTCATATTCACAAACGAATTGATCTTTTTCCGAGTCTGATTGACACCAATTTGGGTAACCACTGGCTTCTTGCTTAATTTTCAAGAAATTATCCACATAGCCTTTAAAGAACTGGTCCGAAACAGAATTGAAATGCCAGATTTCATACACTTGTATTAGTCGATAACCACAGTCAAGAGCTTTGAACAGTTCAAAGCTAACCCAAGTTCCAACCAAAGTCCTCTCTTCTTCACCGTGGATACAAATGTTTGAACTTTCTTCTGCACATTTCATACAGAGTGGAAACATCATTTTATTGTTACAGTGAACTGGAAGAACGGGGTGAAACAAATCAGTTGGAGGTAAAACTTTGCATTTGATTAAGCCCTCATACTGACGAATATTGCTCATGTCAATATTCTCACTAGTCAAAATTTCTGGCTGACCCACAGGATAGGACTTATGTTTACAAACATAAGGGTACAGAGAACAGATATCAATGTACTTGATCTCCTTCTTGCTTTTTTCATCAACATCGTAGCTAATTTTTATTGCATTACATCTTCCCCCAGACAATCCCTCCCTCGGATCGATGGGGTCCAAATGTGGATATAACTTTTCAATGAGTTTTTTGTACTCTTTATCCTTCATCTTAGCATCGAATTCATGCTCCCAAATATACACCACATTATACCCCATTTCTTTGATATCTGCTATACGTTTAAAAGTATGTTCGTACAATTCAGACATGGGTCTCCCATTGATGGGGTTGATCTGTTTTCGATCTGTATAACATACAGGACAACCATGATACAAATCCCCAAGGAATTCATAGACAGTGTTTGATTGACGGTGAAAACCATCTACAGTATATCTTCCGATTTGAACTTCCCCACCATTTTTGGCATGACGAATATGAATACCTTTTTCCCGAGCTACGCTTTGAATCCAGCGTATCGCTTTCATAGAAAAACGACGTCTGGACGAATCTTTACTTGAAATGATAGCAATTTGATTTCCTGGCAAATATTTGCTTCGCCAGACTTTGTTACAGGCATCGGCGATGGTAATTGCCTCTAAAAATGGACAAATACCACCCTGTTCGATAAACAGCTTTCTGAATTCAGCACATCCTCGTCTTAGGATATCGACATCTGACCTACAGTACGATTCCATCTCTTTTTGAAAATTGAATTCCTCACCCTTTTGAACTTTGTCATTATACCAGACTATGAATTTCGACCTACCCTCTTCAGACATTGAGTTGGGTTTGTAATAAGACATATCCAAGTATGGTCCAATATAACTCCAAAATTCATCTGTATTTGCCCAGTGAGGAAAGTAACCTTTTTTCATTTCTTGAAGACCAAATGTGGCTGGAAATTTCGCCAGCCCAAAGTTCATGAAATTAAAGGAGTCGATCAGACGCACGCCATTCAATTCTAACTTCATAATATTGTTTCCATTCATGATCAGTTTTGGAAGTTTTAACCCAACTTTGACAATATAGTTAAGAATGAACTGGCCATCATAACCTTTTAAATTATGGGCCATAGCCGTGACTCCTTTGTGATGTTTTGAAAAGAGCCAGTTGCAAAATTGACTCAAAGTTTCTTCTCCTTGAAAAATAATTTCCCTACCCTCTTCAAATTCACTGCATGTAGAACAATGAAAATCAAGTGGTTTATCGATACAATCATCACATACTCTATGTGCTATACAATAATTCGGGATGTGTACCCCTGTGTCTTGTTTGCATTCAAAATCAAAGAAAATGAACTGTGGTTTTTTGACTACAGAAAAACTCGTCTCATCATTGCTGTTATGATTCGTCTTACTTTGGTAAGGTTGAATATAACATCGATGAGAAAAGTCAACTATTTTCTTGCAGAGGTGACACCGTTTCTTTCCAATGCAGATATGATTTCCCTTTCTGGTAAGATACTGTGCACCACATTTTGAACAGAGTTTCACTAATTCACAAATGGATTTCTTTTCTTTACCTTGAACATTTCTGTGATTTTCAAAGCATAAAACACTAAAAAATCGCCTATGACACTTGGAACAGACATACTCTTTGGATTCTGATGGACATTTTCCTTCACGATAACAACCTTTGCAGATTTTTGAGCAAGCATGATTTTCCCGCTGAGAGTAACCCACATCGCAGAACTCACAATAATATGTACAACAAAAAAAACCTTTGATGGATTTAATGTAGTCATAATGGCTTTGATGGAAGTATAAATGTATGATCTTACTATTGTCTTTCACTTCTGGATGTTCAAATATTTTCCTCGTTTTGGAATGCTGGTCGTGAACTTTAATGACATAGTCTTTTTCATACAAAAACAATTGAATTTTTTTGAATTCATCAATTCCTACAGACTGTGTTGGTAAAACTCCAGCTTCATTCATCAATTTCTCGGCTTCAGTCTTTTGAAGAGCGTGGTCTGAACGACGAATATTATTCCATCTCCTATTCCATGCCTCGTTGTTTTCACGTTCATTGTAGCAAATTCCCACAACAACGGCTCTTGCAAAACATAATTGATCACGGTTGTTAATTTGAATAATCGATTATTTCTTCTTGGCAAAAACCTTTGAATCCAATTCCGACGATTTCACTTTTCCGTTACCACATGGAGGTATTGTATGTGTAATGTCAAATGTCATGGATCCATCGTTCAAGACGAAATCTGTATTCGACTGTAAA
The DNA here is from genome assembly GCA_945859785.2 of Tridacna gigas. Taxonomy (NCBI): domain Eukaryota; kingdom Metazoa; phylum Mollusca; class Bivalvia; order Cardiida; family Cardiidae; genus Tridacna; species Tridacna gigas. The sequence continues at coordinate 8,769,229 of OX244034.2, read as the reverse complement.
ACTCGTTCAATTTCATTCAATATAGTTTCACCTTGCAGCTGATCTGTAGCTAAAAAGGGAATATGAATCCCCATCTCCAATGAAGGATGATCGATGCTAATTCTAATCATATCTGTCGGGTTTGCATTTAACTTTCGAATGATTTCATGGGTAACATCGTCAAATAATCCAAGCAGCCTCTGGGGTGATAATTCTTCAAATTTCTTAAAACTCACTGACAAAACATGTGATTCTGTTCTAAATTTTCTTGACTTCTTTTTTCCCCTTTCTATTAAGTCATATAGACTTTTCATATCCAAAGTAGAACTGCTGTTTTCTTCTTTTTTATCCACGAACATATTTGGTGAAAAGATATCATCTTCACTGTCACTTTCTTCTTTCAATGGTACAGTTTTTTTCTTTTTTGCTAGTGGAAATGACTCGTCATCACTATCACTTTCTTCTTTCAACGGTAAAGATTTTTTCTTTTTTGGTGGAAATGACTCATCGTCACTTTCACTGTCTGAATAATCTACTATTCTTTTTCTTTTAGCCATCGTTTCACCTCTAGCTGAGAAGACAAAATGAAGGAAGCGAGAAAAAAACCTAACAATTTATTGAGTCTTTCCTTACAGTAGTGTATAAATAGAGACATCGACTGTGAAAATCTCATTATTCCTCTGACCAATCTCAGACAGTACAGTTGATAAAAGAAAATGAGCGAGTTCAAGCTGCAAAATACATCACCGCTTAGAAAGAGGATGGCATTGTATGTTAATCCATACACCCACGATTATGAGATTAGCAATATTCCGTCAAAGTATCAAGTTAAACATAACGGCGTCTACGTGGGATCATTTTTATCCCAACAACTTTTAGCAGAAAAAGATGTTTACCGCATGACCAGCTACAGAGTTTTGGATCAAACAACGATCGACAAACGATATGGGATGGATGGCGTGAGAACAAATATTTGTTTTACGTGCAACAAAACAGGGCATTGGGCCAGACAATGTCCAGAAAAAGAAAAGCAGACAGGAGAAAATGTTTTTGTCTATGTGGACCCGCTCAGCCATGACATCAAAATTTCACCAACAGCTGTCAAACTCCAACATATGAAATACGTCGGGGTAGTAAATTCATTCTGCAAATCATTCTGCAATGAAAATACATGGAAAAAAAGTTCACCACAGGATACATCATCCGTTGAAACTCAGACCGTAGACATGCAGACTGACAACACGGGTATCAAGGATTCAGAGATCTGCAAAATAGCAGATAAATTAGAGACTTTACGGAAAAATCTGGACAAACAAAATCTCATAGATTCCACAAAAAACGAATTTTCTGCAGAGTCGGATTGTTCGAACGGGAAGGAAGAACCAAAAGATTTAGTGTTGATAGAAAAAAGACCAGAGGAAAAACGTCAAAATAACGAAAAGAAGAAAAAACGACAAAACAACAAAAACAACTGTTTCTTTTGCAAATCGACAAAACACGGGAATGAAATGTGTCCAGATATGGTATTAAAAAACAATGAAAGGGGAAAAAAACGTAAGAGTAAATGTGAATCTGACATTCCGAAGAAAAAAAGAAAAACAGTCTAAGTGAAAAAAAGTTTTTTCATTCATTTTGTCTTTTTACAGTTCAAAGTTCTATGACATTCCGAAGAAAAAAGAAAAACATGCTATGTGAAAAAAGTTTTTTCATTCATTTTGTCTTTTTTTACAGTTCAAAGTTTCATTGTAATGAATATTGTACAAAATGTTCTAAAATAAAAAGTTTTAGATAAACATATAGGGCTTGACTTTTTTGTTTTTGACAATTTGAAAAAGTTCTTTTCTTGGTATTGGGTAGCCCTGAAAAGGGCTGTTTTAAAATTAAAGAGAACGTATTCTTTACCATTTCAATGAAGGATACATTCTCATTAATTTATTTTGCCAACCGCGATGTTCTGTTGGCGGTATCAACTCTGACAGGTCTGGGTAAATATTACCCATCTTAACGATTGGGGTACGAGTATAAAACTCATACCCTCGTCTTGCAAAGAACTCCCGAAGGGCTTTATGCTTTAGTCTCTTCCTTTCTTCTGCCTCGTCTTCTTTCTTTTCCATGGCCTCTTGCTCCCATTTCTCTTTCATTTCTTTCTTATTCTTCTTGCCACCAAACAGCCCACAGCAAAATTTCGATAACTTCATCGTGAAATGAGTTAATAAAAGAATAAAAAATGCTGTCTCTTTTATAGCTTGACAGGGGGACTGACCTACTTTGCGTTAGAAATAAAAGTGCGAACGTGGGCGAGAACATGTAGATAGAACATAACGTACTATATGATCTATCTACAACGTCTAAGAGTATCAAATCCAAAAAAATGTAACGAAACTAACGATTGGTTAACGTTAATTCCAAGTCAAAATAGGTCAATCCTCCTGTCAAGCTATAAAAACACCGATTTTTCCCATACATTCATCATTTTGACTCATAGCTCTCGAACATTTCGGAAGTTAAAAATCAATATGGAATACAACTTAAACGATTTCAACTTAGATGCTTTCCTTCCAGTGGAAAACAATGGAGACATTCTTTCATCGGCTATGAATTCAGCAAACATCAATCCGACGCCTGTATTGGATAACATTTACGAAGAGGTGAAACAGTTAAATTCGAAACAAGATTCTATGCTGTCTCGGATCTTAAAAGAACTGGAAACATTCAACAAACATTTGGAGGAGATTAAAAGTTTAAACACAAACACCGAACGGTTGTGGAAAAGCATTGAGACACTACGCTATCAAAGTCAGAGCATTTCACCAGTTCCAGTAAAGATTCCTGTGGAGTTTGACTTCGATAAGACAAATCTTCACAAGCTAGTGGACTCTATCGTAGCTGTTGTGAAGAAAGAAAAACAACCAAAAGAAAATCAACCAAGAAGAACAACAAAACGAAAATCAGAGGAAAACGATAGCCATCTCCACAAGCGGCAAGTTGACCAAAAGAGAGCTTCACCGACACTGACAGGTCAGGGTAAATACGGGAAAAACATTGATAATTTCGATGACTTCAAAATCCCAAAAATCCCAAGAAAAACGAAGAAAAGCTGTCAGTAGAGAGAAAAAACACAATCTCCAAACAAAACAGCCCTTTTCAGGGCTAACCATCTACCATGAAAAATCTATCTTTTTTCTTCAAATTGTCAATGACTTCTGATCCATTGAAAGCAACCTAGAGTAACTACCCTGAGGGTAGTTACCCTGGGTCAAAATCTCCCTCAGGGTAGCTAGACTGGGTTGGAGGGGGGGAAGCAAAAATGCCAAAAAATGCCATTTTTTACCCAAATCGACCAAAAATTTCACAAATCGACCGGAATTGACCCAGGGTAACTACCCGAGGGTAGTTACCCTGGGTCAAAATCTCCCTCAGGGTAGCTAGACTGGGTCAACTGACCCAGTCTAGCTACATATACTACTTGCGACTTTCTTTTCTCGAAGCAGACCTTTTAAAGTGTTAGTTGCTCGCAAGGTAATGAATTTCAAAACTAGGTAAAAAGTAAACAGAAAAAAGAGCGACCTGCCAACTTTTGACCTAGTTGTAAAATTCATTTTTCTCCCGACGAGTTACTCTTGGACAGACTACAAATATTCTGGTTCGATTTCGTACAGTATGGATTCAAGATTAGATTATAGATTCTGTCTTGTCTGATCTTCATACTGTCATGTTATGGTGAACTTAGGTATACTGACTGGCTGACTGTTTAACACTGCTTTAACATATTTCAGTCATGCCATGGCGACAGCTCGCTTATTTATATATGTACTGGGTCCGTATTCACCAACCATTCTTAAGAACGTTCTTTGTCTTATTCTCCAAGATTTTCTACATTTGAAAGTAACACGACTTCTGATTGGCTAAACCATTTGGTTTAGCCAATCAGAAGTTGTGTTACTTTCAAATTTTCTAAATCTTGAAGAATAAGACTAAGAATATTCTTAAGAATGGTTGGTGAATACGGATCCTGGGTTTCACCACTAGGCATATGTTGGATTACAAAATGTGAACCAAAATTGTTGAGTGTATCGTCTATGACATGAACATTTTGGTTACTTCGCTACCCCGGTATTAAAACGATCTTTGTAAACCTTTTGACTGCTTGAGAATTAGGGTGGATATTTGTATTTTGTAGCAATCATAGGACTGAAATACCTGATAAACAGATTTATGATAGTTTGTTTGTGTGTTTGTTCATTCGTTTGTTTGTTTGTTGACTTTTGTCTCGTTGGTTGGTAGGTTGTTCGTTCGATTGTTCGATTGTTTGAATGATTGACTGGCTTGTCGCTTGGTTGTTTGGTCGGTCGGTCGCTCGCTCGGTCGGTCTCGGTCTCGGTCGGTCGGTCTTTTCGTATGTCATTCGGTCGTTCATTCGGTTGGTCATTTGATCGGTCATTCGGTCGGACGTTCGTTCGGTCGTTCGTTCGTTTACTTGTTTGTTGTTTTCAACATATACTATTATCAGTTATATCGGGAAGGCCAGTGCACCTATCCATGCTTTCCTGGAAGTTTCCGGAGTTACCGGTACTTCGTACAGTGTTCTTTCAAAGTTACTGGGTCCGTATTCCTCAACCATTCTTAAGAATATTCTTGGTCTTGTTCTCCAAAATTTTCCAAATTTGAAAGTAACACACCTTCTGATTGGCTAAACCATTTGGTCTGTCAGACTTGGAAAATCTTGAAGAATAAATCTAAGAACGTTCTTAAGAAGAGTTGGTGAATACAGGCCCTGGCTGCTTTCCCACATAACCAGTGTGCTTGATTATGGATGGCGCCGGATGTAGCCATGTTATGGGGGGATTAGAAATAAGTTATTTATGTTATTTTATACACTTGCACACATGTGCCCCAACATTTCACCAACCCTGTCTTGTTTGCATTCAATTAAGGGGGGAATTTTGCTTCCCATTGCAACAGTCATTACGGTGTCAGCAGCACTGGACAGAGAAATTATCCCTTTACCACCATTGTTTACAAAGTTAATGACAACAAAAAAGGAGCCATGCCCTGTGAAAATAGTGTTTAATGCATTTGCAAAAAGTATCTACCCAAGTAATCCCGTACAGGCTAGCCTGGGTTCTAGTCCAATCATTTTTTACTTTTATTTATTCGGACGTTAATTTGTCAAAAATGAACAGTCGTGTGAAAGGAGACCGTGATAAAGTGTGATTAAAGATTTATTATCACCTGGACCCAGGCTAAGGGCAAGCTGACGTGGGCCAAAACAGTTTGCCTTTTGTAAAGTCTCTGCATGTCCAAGGACCATTCTATCTCCAGATTCAGTCAGTTGTTAGATAAAATGAATTTCATGGATCCATAATTATGTGATGCCGGAGCATCCTTTACCGCACAATGACGCTTTTTGACGCCCCTGGGAAAGAAGCCTTTTGAAAACATTGTGGGAAAAGGAGAAAATGCTGGTAACCAGCATTTTCTCCTTTTCCCACAATGTTTTCTACCCCATCAAAGCAAAGTTGCACCATTTGAGCCACATTGAAATTCTCGTCTGCAAATGCTTTCAATTTGGACAAGGCTAAAGTTTTGTCGTCTGGTAAAGGGTTAAATATAAGAACCACATTGAATATATAAATACCTTTATAACAGTACTTTAACAGGAAAACATGCAGTTACTGAAGGCAGTTAATGTATCAAATTATTAAATTCACAGAGCTTCTAGACACTGTTCATTTTCACCATGTGTTTTGTAAAATTTACATGTGTACATTTGTGGCAAGTGATAGTATTATATTGTATTGATTAGCCAATGGGGAAAATTGATTGAGCCAGTATCCCATCTCGGAACCCCTAGATTACTGGTCCCGCGCGTTCCCGACTGAGCCGAAGCATTACTCTCTGTCCCCTCTCTTTCCCCCTACCCCACCCCAACATACACACATTAACCCCGAGTTCGTCAGAACTTTAAATGAGATTTAAAAAGAAAATAATCAAAGACAGACTTTCAGTCATTCGAAAAATGATTTCATTGCTATATTTATCTAATTTGTCCTTAACCAACACTTTCCAACACAATTCCGGGTTTTATCGATCCTGAGGAAGAAGCCTTTTGAAAACATTGTGTGAAAAGGCGAAAATGCTGGTAACCAGCATTTTCTCCTTTCCCTATAATGTTATCTACCCTTTCAATGCCAGTTTCCATCTTTTAATCCACATTAAACATGTCGTCTGCAAATTCTTTGAATTTGGAAAAGTCTTTACAAAATGTCGTTTGGTAAAGAGTTAACCAGATTACTGTTTCTTTCCTTAAACCGCAAGTCCTCATTTCCTGATTTGAACTTGAACCTCGAGTATCTAAGTGCCCCTTACAGTAGATTTACGTCAATAGCGCAAGTACCAGTGCACATTCTTCACGTATGCGACTTAGCACCGATGTCGTAAAAGAGGGGGGCACTCATGGCTATGCACTTAACACTTTCATTGCGCATGCGCACCATCGGGCCTTTCTTCTTCAACCTCTTACCAAATAATCGAGGATTTTAACGAAAGGGTTTAGAAAACATCGCTAGAAAAGGAGAAAATGCTTGTAACCAGCATTTTCTCGTCTTCCAATAGTGTTTTTTTCCAAATTATAGAAAAATAACCCATTTTACCCCCTTTCAGATTGTCGTCTGCAAATGCTTTCAGTTTCGACAAGTCTAAAAGTTTGGTGTCTGGTAGAGTTAAGTGTAAATAGTAAATGTCCCCATTATACATGTATCGAAGCTGATAGCGAGATTCGCGTTTGAGAACGGCATAGATCAAAATCAGACTACACAAACATGGAAGAGAAATGGATGAAGATTTACGAGACAGTTGTGTATAGATATTGTAGTGACCCCAAGGTCCTGCGTGGCTCAATGCTAAGCTGCTCGATGCGTAACCTGGAGGCTCCGTGTTTGATCCTTACTCGAAGAACTTGGCTTTTCGTAGGAGTGCCCTTGGGCAAGGTACTGCAAATCCTTAGCCTACTGGTGAACCCAGAACATACATGAATAAGTGAGCTGGCGCCGTGATATGATGAAGATGATAATGGTGGTGGTGGTGATGGTGATGATGATGATTGTGATGGTGATGATGATAATGATGATGATAAATAATGTTGAAAACGGCGTAAAACGCCATTCAATCAATCAATCATGAAGTAGTCCCCCTTTCTGGTGCCAGCAATCTTCCTGCTGTTTTAGTGCAAAAACATCATAAAATCTTGTTTATATAAAGGGCATAAATGAGGGTCATTCTTCGGTTACTTCCCTTGATTCCTCTCCCGTACTACATTGGTCCTGATTAAGCGGTTACTTGGTTTTTATCCTCGATTTTCTTGCACTACACAGATATGTTTTTGAGATAATATCTCAACTAAATCTTGTCAGATTGTTTTACAAATTGTTTCAACGCTTTTCTCTGATGATTGGAGACAAAATTTGCTTTAAATTTACATGAAGTCCTTACATATATATCATAAGTCATATTGCATTTATTGCAACATCCCCAAGGCAATCAAGGATAAAAACAAAGGAATACAGGTAAGAGGACCAATCTGTTATTTGGTTACCTTTAGTCTTTATCCGGCAAGGGAGATAATTTGACTCACAGGAATGCTCCCCCCCCCATTAGGATATAATGTAGATCTCGGTCATTTTTAGGTATTTTGTGAAAACGGGCACGTTATGTAAGAACAGTGTAGCGGAAGGTCTGGCTGCTACACTGTTTTTGTGGAAGATTTATAATACATTTGAGCCATGCCCTGGCAAAAGGGTGTTTAATGCATCTAAGCAAGTCATTACATACTTATTGATCAATATAATCTAGGGTCCGTATTCACCAACCATTCTTAAGAATATTCTTTGTCTTATTCTCCAAAATTGTCAACATTTGAAAGTAACACAACTCCTGATTGGCTAAACCAAATGGTTTAGCCAATCAGGAGTTGTGTTACTTTCAAATGTAGAAAATTCTGGAGAACAAGACAAAGAACGTTCTCAAGAACGGTTGGTGAATACGGACCCTATTTTGTCTGAAAACCGACTAAATCAGAAGGTAGACTGCTCCTTTGATCTGCATAACATTGACCAATAACGCAAGGTTTCGATCCAGATCAGCCTGGGCGGACAGGGCATGCGGATCTTGGTCGATACTTTTTGCAGATGCTTTAAACACAAACAATCCCGAGTTTTAACGACCCTGAGGAAGAAGCCTTTTGAAAACATTGTGGGAAAAGGAGAAAATGCTGTTAACCAGCATTTTCTCCTTTTCCCATAATGTTTTCTACCAAATAAAAGACAGAAACCATCATTTGAGCTACATTTGATTTGTCGTCTGCAGATGCTTTCAGTTTGGTCTAGTCAAAAAATTTTGCCGTTTGGTAAAAGCGTTAAACCCCCATTTCACCCATTTCGCATGACTCATTTCTAACTTAGTTAAGACTTGAATCTTCATTTATTTCTTGAGGGCGAAACAAGCACTTACAAAGATGGCTTCTTCCTGGAAACTTAACACTACTTAACACCGTGACGTGGGCAGGTCTAAAGGTTGACTCCCCCGCCCCGCCCTCGCAGCACGTGATTCGAAACCGGAATCGTTAACCTTTACCACACTTTCCCGAGTTTTAACGACCCCAATAACCGAGAAAGCTTTTGAAAACAGTGTGGAAAAAGGAGAAAATGCTGGTACCCAGCATTTTCTCCTTTTCTAACAATGTTTTCTACCCTATCAAAGAAAGATGTCATCATTTGAAGTACAACAATATGTCGTCTGCAGATGCTTTGAATTTGGTAGAGTCCAGAATTTTATCGTTCGGTAAAGGCTTAATGTAAGAGGTGGGTCCCTATAAACTTAGAAGCGGAACCGAGACGAAAGGAAACGAAAGGCAACGAAACGGAACGAAACGCAACAAAACGGAACGAAGCAAAATAGAACCCAAACCAACGATACGAAACGCGATAGAACGAAACGAAATAGAACGTAATCTTGCAAAGTGATTTTTATTCCATTATTTTTTCTCTCAATTTATCATATTTCTTTCGTATCATTCTTCTCGCTTTATCCCTCGTTTTATGTGGAGAGCACACAGAAATAATTGCTGAAATTTCGCGTCATCTCATGCGTGGTTTGCAGGTTTGAAAATCTAGTTAGAATCAGAATTATTTGATCTAAACAACAATCCGTTAGCAGGACCTGTGTTTGGGAAAGTTGCACAAACTCCAACATATTTGATGCAAGGCCACTTTGTATCCCTATACAACTGTTTGTCACACAAACTTCTAAATTAGGCAACTGTGCCCTGTTTCATGACACAACTCCGGTCTCTTATTTTGCTCAAGAGCTCTGACCGACTCAGTTTCTGACTTAAGCTGAGTTGGCCATTTGAGACACTTTTTCACTTACATTAACAGACTTAAATCATGTTTTCAAATCCTGAGCTGACACAATGTCTCAGACTCAACACAGCAAAATAAACGGATTTAACTCAGTTAACAAAATTAAGTCCTTTATCTTCTTTGCTGAGTTGAGTCTGAAATGTTGGGTCAACTCTGGATTTGGGAACGTTACTAAAGTCTGTTAATCTTCGCGAAATACGAATCAAATAACAAAGTCAACCTTGTAAGACAAATAAGTCAGCGGATTTGAGTAAAAATGAAAGACTTGAGTTTTTTCGTAAAACCGGGCCCTGGGCCCGTATTCACCAACCATTCTTAAGAACGTTCTTAGTCTTGTTCTTCCAGATTTTCTACATTTGAAATTAACACAGCTTCTGATTGGCTAAACCATTTGGTTTAGCCAATCAGAAGTTGTGTTACTTTCAGATGTAGAAAATCTTGGAGAACAAGACTAAGAATATTCTTCAGAATGGTTGGTGAATACGGACCCTGTATATAAATTTTGCAAGTGTGAATTATTGAAATATTCCTTACTATTCTACTATGATATGACGAATTGTCAGTAATTCTACTGTATTCTAAAGAGAGTTGCTATACCACCAACGGCTTAATCGCCATTGCTATGTTATAGACTGGGTTCGGACGTAGACAGTCATGAATTGAGTGCACAATAATCCTTTACAAAACGAAGAAATGTTAAACATGGCAAGTTAAATGTGGCTTGAATTGTGGGGTAGCCGACGGCTACAGTGTTGCTGTTATAGGCAGTGGGTACGAACCCAATCAGTCATGTAATGAGTACATGTATATGTATCATAACTGAGTCATGCTCAGTGAAAAGGGGACTTAATGCATCTGCGAAAAGTATCGACCCAGGTCAGCCTGCGCAATCCGCGCAGGCTGACCTGGGCCGAAACTTTTCGCTATTGGTCAATTTTCTGTATGTCAAAGGATCAGTCTACCTCATGATTGAGTCGGTTGTTTATAAAAAAAAGTGGATATCATAGATCCATAAGTATGTGATGGCTCTCCCGGTGCCATGGATCACGGAGATGCATTAAGCCCTCTTTTGCCAGAGCATGGCTCAATTATTTACATTTCGGTCGCCATAAGTCGTTATACGCCGACGACTAAAGTGTTGTTGTCGTTTATAGAGGCAAGGTATGAGCGTTGGCAGTTTATGGTAACTATGTACATTTCGGCCGCCTTAAGTCGCTATACAATGTTTGATGGCTACATCACTCTTGCCACCTACGAGCAATACATGTGAGCCGTGCTCTGACAAAAGGGGGCTTAGTGCATCCCCGTTATCCATTATGCCAAGCGAGTCATTACCTAATCATGGATCTATAAAACCCATTTTGTCAAACAACCGACTGAATCATGGGGTACACTGTTCCTTGGGCACAAAGAAAATCAACCAATAGCGAAAAGTTTCGGCCCTGGTCAGCCTGCGAGGACTGCGCAGGCTGACCCGGTCGATACTTTTTACTTTTTGGCTCATGTATAGGTACAGACGCTGGGTACTATTGTGGGCAGCTATGTACTGAGTAAGCATGTACTATATGTATTATAACCAATTATATTTCGGTCGTGATAAGTCCCTGTACCACCGACGGCCAAATCACTGTAATAGTCAGAGGGCATGGAGTCATGTACTGAGTATAACTGAATTACACTTACTTACATTTCGGTCATCATAAGTCGCTATACCGTCGACCGCTTGGGGTCTATTGCTATATTCACATAATCAGTGAGTTGCTATACCGCTGAAGACTACGTGTGCCACTATTGTTATATATTTACACTTGCTGTAATTGTATTTAGTTATGTACTTAGTAAACATGTAGAATAATTATTTACATTTTGGTCGTCATCGGTCACTATACCACCGACGGCTAATTAAGTATTGCTTTATGAAAATTATGATGCGGGGTACTACTGTAGTCAATCATGTACTAAGTATAGATGTTTGCGTAACTGAGTAGTTACATTTCTGTCGACAATTCCCGCTAAACCGCCGAAAGCTTAGCCATGATTGATATGAGCCGTGGTCTGTACAAAGGGGTCTTAATGCATATGCAAAAGATATCGACACATGACAGGCTGACATGGGTCGAAACTTTTTGCTATTTGTAACTTTTCTCTATGTCCAAGGACCACTTTTCCTCAAGTTTCAGTCAATCGACAGATTAACCCTTTCAAGCGCCATAGGCGAAAACAGGGACTTTTGCGGAGGGCATAGATCAAGATCAGATTGCACAGGACGTGCAGTCTGATCTTTGATCTATGCCCTCCGCTTGTTTTGTCAAACCTATATGATAAAAATCTTCCGAAGACTCAGTGGATTGTATTTGCAGCCATCAAAAGAGGCCGAATTAGTTTATTTGGCGTCGAAAGAGTTAAATGGATTTTAAGGATCGCTAATTATGTGAATGACTTGTTTGGTATATTGGATCACGGAGATGCATCTAACTCCCTTTTGGCAGAGCATGGCTCATATAGACTGGACTCTAAATGTGAGAGAATTAGTATCACATGTACTGGGTATACATGTATTATGATTGTTTACACTTTGGTCTCTATCTTTGGTGATAAACGTATGAGCTCGTATTTGATAAGGGGAGGTCATTACGTCTCTTTTTTTTTTATCTCAAGCAGTTTTAAAAGAAAGTCAATTTATTGATACGAATAGTACAATCCCGTTGAACTTAAACAACAAGGCCATTCAACTCATGTCCAGGACCCACCCAGTTGTTTTAACCTAGCTTAACACTTACCCTGCTAAATAAATTGAATAAAACTTTCAATCAAATTGTAAAAACACCCGAGTAATGTTCTACAAACTTTTTTTCTTGGAGAAAAAAAATCTCCTTATCGGACAAGGTAGATTCAAGATCAGACTGCACGTTCTGTGCAGTCTGATCTTGATCTACATTGTCCACAAAAGGTCAGTGAGTCGCGCTTAGCTGCAGCTAAAGAGTCAAAAGAAAGTGTTAACCTTTACCAAACGATGGCAGCTTGTTTTAACGACCCCGAGAGGGTAGGCTTTTGAAAACATAATCGAAAAAGGAGAGAATCCTGTTATTAACCAGCATTTTGTTCTTTTTCCTCTGTGTTTTCTACCCTTGCAAGATAAATTTCATCATTTGAACCCTATATGATCAGCCAAGTTGTCATTTGCATGTATTGAATATGAATAAGTCTACAATTTTGTAGTTTGATAAAGATTTGAATGTGTAATTGGTTAGAGAAGAAAGCAGACGAAGATAAGACTGTGCCGAAGAGAGGGCAGATCTTTTTTATTCTCTTTTAAGTCAGAAAGAGAGAATACGACGGACAGACGGACGGACGGACGGACAGACAGACAGACAGACGGACCGAACTTAAGTTTGTTTGTTTGCATTGGAGTTTAACGCCGTTTTAACAGCTAAGGCGGTCAACGCACCCACCCATGTGTTTCCTTGCCCGGACTTGTTCGTCCCACAAGATTGCACCTTTCTCTATCGGATTTTGCATGACTATATAGTAGGTTGACTTTCAAGCGAACATTTTGAAACCATTTCTGTTGCTTATTTTTCAAATTATTAATTCCACACAATAGCTCCCTTGACAAATGCCACACCAGTGTTTTCAGCGCTTTGACTATTTTACGAAACTATAACCACTTTTGTATCTTCATGCCAAATATTGCCCCTGACGGTTGCAAGGTTGCACAGATTACGACGGATAGAAAATGCATTTCTTTTTCTGGAGGCCACCACAGAAATCACCATTGTCGTTTCCGGTTTTGAATCAAAGACAAACCCTTTGAGCTTCTTTATCCCTTACACCATATATATTGGAAATTTCTCCATGTTTACATAGCTGACCAAATTTTGAGCCATTCTACACACTTTCAAGTTGTCACAGCGTTTTTTTCTCTCTGGCAGTAAGGGTGTATCTTTAAAATTATACAGTAGGCATTCGGACTTTAACCTGTCCATAATTTGAAGGTTTTTGCCTCTGTCAGGTCAAACACAGTCAAGTTATAGGGGCATTTCAGAAACGGAACTGAATTTTTTGTTGCGCAATTAGAGCATTTTTTGTACTCATTTCCGTACCAGGTTGTTTTGGGATACTGAACAAACCAGTATTTGTGCAAAAAGTAGAAATACAAGTATTTAATTGAAAGGAAAAGCAAATTTCGGCAGCTCTAGAAGTAAATTGCAAAAGTTAGGGGGAAAAGTGAAACTGCTGGTGACAAGCGATTGCTTATTTTTTCGCAACGTTTTCCAACCTTTCTACGTAAGGACTGTCAAAAGAAGCCAATGCATTTTGTAGAGTAGGCTTAGCAGGTTGAAGAATATGAGTCATGCTCTGTGAAAAGGGGGCCTGATGCATCTGCGAAAAGGATCGACCCAGGTCAGCCTGCGCAGTCCGCGCAGGCTGACCTAGGCCGACACTTTTCGCAATTCTTCAATTTTGTGTATTTCCAATGACCATTCTACCTAAGGAGTATGTCGGTTTGACAAAAAAAGCGGTTATCAACGATCCATAATTTTGTAATGGCTTGATAGGTATAATGCACCACGGAGATGCGTTAAACCCCCTTTTGCCAGAGTATGGCTCGTATCAATTTTTGTGCGGGTATATGGAATTTTCCTTCTGTGGGAAATTTACGAGTATTAATTTAGTTTTTGGTGCAACAGAGTTGTAATTTGCCTACAAAAATCTCAAAGTGGTCATATTCCAAATTATGGACCCGTGGCGTTTTATCTACACACGGTGTTAGTTTTACTGATTTTCAACTGTACATGTATCTTGTGAATGCGCCGCGCTCTGTGAAAAGGGGGCTTAATGCATATGCGGAAAAGTATCGACCCAGGCCAGCCTGCGCAGTCCGCGCAGGCTGACCTGGGCCGAAACTTTTCGCTATCGGTCAGTTTTTCTGTATGTCAAAGGACCAGTGTAACTCATGAATCAGTCGGTCGTTATACAAAATGGATTTTATTGATCCATAAATATGTGTTGACTTGTTCGGCATCATGGATTATGGAGATGCATTAAGCCCCCTTTTGCCAGAGCAGGGCTCAAATTATTTGAGGGGCGCGCTGGGAAAGGGGAGTTAAATGTATCTCCGTGATCCAGTATATCCAGCATATGATCACATAACTCTTGATCAATAAAATCACTTCTTTTCTAACAACCAGCTGAACCATGAGGTCGACATGCCGGAAACTGACCAATAGCAAAAAGCCGCGACTCCGCTTAGACTGTGCGGACTGCGCAGGGTGACCTCGGTCGATATATGCTACAGATACATTAAACCCCCTTTTATTTTTTTATTTATTTATTTATTTATTTATTTATTTATTTATTTATTTATTTATTCATTTATTTATTTATTTATTTATTTATTTATTTATTTATTTATCTATCTATCTATCTATTCATTCATTCATTCATTCATTCATCTATCTATCTATCTATCTATCTATCTATCTATCTATCTATCTATCTATTTATTTATCTATTTATTTATTTATCTATTCATTCATTCATTCATTCATTCATTCATTCATTCATTTATTTATTTATTTATTTATTTATTTTACTTATTTATTTGTCTATTTATTTAGCTATCCATTTTTCTATCTTTTTTTTTTTCTTATCAACTTATATACTGAAGTATTCAGGAGGAGGGAAGAAAGGACAAACAAACGAAAGAACGAAGAGATACAGGAACGAATAAACAGAGGAACGGACCGCAGACGAGTAAACATCGTCCCTCCCAATAGTTGATTTCACCGGTTAAAAAATACCGCATCGGACAATGTAGACCAAAGATCTGACTGCACGTTTTGTGCAGTCTGATCTTGATCTACACTGTCCGCAAAAACTGCCCAAGGATTAAGTAAAGGCGTTTAAAACAAAAACCATAAAGATTATAAAAGAATAACGATGAATATAATTATTTCAGTACGCACACGTATTATTTTTTACCCTTTACCACACAATCCGGTGTTTAATCTTTACCAAACGCTAAAATTTTAGACCAGTCCAAACTGAGAGCATTTGCAGAGACAAATATGGTTCAAATGGGCAAAGTTGTCTTTAAATGGGTAAAAAAAAAATATTTTTGGGAATAGGAGAAAATACTGTTTACATTTTCTCCTTGTGCCACAATGTTTTCAAAAGTCTATTTCCCTGGGTCATTAAAATTCGAGATTATGCAGTAAAGGGCTAACGACCCTGAGGAAGAAATCTTTTGAAAACATTACTGGAAAAGAACAAAATTCTTGTAACCAGCATTTTTTTTCCCCTTTTCACAATGTCTTTGCCCCATCAAATAAAAATTCCTCGATTTCAGCTTTATTTTAATACAGTCATGTATGTCGTTTCCAGATGCTTCAAGTCTACTGTAACATTTTGTCGTCTGATGAATGGGTTACTCTTTACCAAACGACAAAACATGTCCAAAATGAAAGCATTTGCAGACAACAATTTGAATATGGCTGAAATGATAGAATTTGTCTTTGGAAGTGTAGAAATCATTGTGGGAATAGGAGAAAATGCTGGTTACCAGCATTTTCTCCTTTTCCCACATTTTTTTTCAAGAGGCTTCTTTCCCAGGGTCGTTAAAACCCAAGATTGTTTGGTAAAGGGTCAAGGGAGGCAATAAGAGGTTCTGCGTCGCATTTAATCTTTTTTTTTTCAAACAGCATAATTTTGGACTGATTCATATTTACAGCATTCGCCGACGACATATTAAATGTCTAAAAAAGTGGAATTCTGAAAGTAGAAAACATTTTGGAAAAAAAAGTAGGAAATGCTGCCATGGTTACCAGCATTTTCCCCTTTTTTCCACAATGGTTTCATTTTTTTTTATGGTCGTTTAAACTCGAGATTGTTTGGCAAAGGGTAAAATGAGTCAAAACCTTTTTCGAAGAACTGATCGTAAAAGTTTATCAGGGATGGGCTGCATTCGGAAAAATATACCTAACCCCAATCCCCTACGTACGGTGGCACTGAGGTGACATGTGCATTTTTTTGTATTTATCTCGTGGGAACGAGATAATGATTTGTTTTCTCGAGTTTGTTTTTTTTTTTATAAAAAATTATGCAAAAAAACAAAATTCTTTCTCTCGAGATTTTTATATATATATATAAAAAATTATGCAAAAAACAAAATTCGTTTTCTTGAGTTTTTTTTTTTTTTATAAGAAATTATGCAAAAAACAAAAATCGTTTTCTCGAGTTTTGAAACAATCCTGGATGCAAACTACCATGTTGAATGAAACTATGAAGAACATGGACTCCGTGTAAAAATAAGAATTAGTAGGAGGAATCTGATTGGATGATTATGTCATGAGCACGACTTATTATCTCGTATGAACGACATAATGGATGACTTGGATTGGCTGATTATCTCGTTCGAACGGATAGTATTTCGTTTTTTTTCATAATTTTCTATATGAAAATAAATCGAGAAAATGAAAGTTGGGTTTTTTTGCAAAATTGTTTCTATAAAAAAAAAACTGGAGAAAGCTAATTTCGTTTTTTGCATAATTTTTTATTTAAAAAAAAAAAAACTCGAGAAAAACTAATTTTGTTTTTTTGCATAATTTTTTATAAAAAAAAAAAAAAACTCGAGAAAACAAATTATTATCTCGTGGGAACCAGATAAATACAAAAAAATGCACATGTCACCTCAGTGCCACCGTAATCCCCTGACTGCGAAATAAAAAGAGTATTTATATATATATGGGCGTCGCTCAGGAAAAAGGGGGTTAAATGCACCTCCGTGACGAATGATACAAAGCAAGTCATCATAAAATCATGGGTCCATAAAACCCATTTCGTCTAACAACCGACTGAATTATTTGGAAGACTGATCCTTTGAGATGCAGAAAATTTACTATCAGCAAAAAGCTACGACCCGGGGCAGCCTGTGCGGACTTGCACAGGCTGACCTGAGTCGATACTTTTTGTAGATGCATTAAACTCCTTTTTCACAGAGCATATCTCATATAAAAAGTTATGGTTGTAATTTCCAGGGTCGTTTTAGTCAGATACAGCGCTTTAGATATCAGAAAATGTATATAATACCAGATAGTACGCCCGGTGTAGTCTGATACTGTGTCTACACTTGTTAGTAAAACATATATGCATCTAAAGTGGTCTTCATTATCCTACGCCGATCCTGGTAGCTCAGTCGGTAACGACCAGGGTTTGAAACCAGCATGTCGCTGGTTCAAATTCTCAGCTCGGCCGTTTCCTTTCCGAGAATTGACAATAGTCAGTGCGACAGGATTCATTTCTCTCTCCAGACGCAGGTAATTAATTTAATTGTTTCGACGATGGATATGTGGGAAAGCAGTCAGCGGCTTGGACAAAACATTGCGCGAAGTACTGGTTAAAAGAAACTCCAGGAAAGCCACGGGTGGCTGCACTGGCTGCAGCGATATAGCTGAAATAATGATTGATAACGACCTTAAACACCATACAAACAAACAATCAACATCCTACGGGTAAACTGTTATCGATGAACCCTTTACCACAGAGTTTTAACGACCCTTACAGAGAAGGCTTTTGATGACAATGTGGGAAAAGAAGAAAATGCTGGCTACCAGCATTTTCTTCTTTCCCACAATGTTTTCTACCCTTTCACAGATAACGCCCAAGATGTGAGCTACATTTAAATCTGTTCTCTGTAAGTTCCTTTGAATTCAAACGAGTCTACAAATATTGCCAACCGGTAAGAGTTTAACTTAAATTTAGTATACCTTCACTTATGATCCAGTTACTGGGTACATTGTGAAGGCAGAACGGCACAGTTGATTGAATGGTGTTTTACACCGCTTTAAATATTTACCATAAAGCGTTTGCAGGCGACAAGCTCTACATTTTGTTAAAACGATGGAATTGAGCTTCAAAAAGGTAGTAAACATCGTGGGAAAAGGAGAAAATGCTGGTGACCAGTTATGTTGCCGCCTCTTTTGCAAAATTATGATAATACCGATGAATCAAATCAACAAATTGTTATGAGATAAATCTCTCTATTTATTTTATTACCTATTTACAGTTTCAGAAATAATCTGGTAGTATAACCTAACTTTTCAATGTTGTTTGAGCAAGTACTGAGAAATAATGTTTTATAAAGTGGCGGTTTACAAGTTTTGTTGCCTTTATCGGCTGTATGGTGTTTAACGCCGTTTTAGTATTATTTCAGTTATATCGCGGCGGCCAGCGCACCTATCCATGCTTTCCTGGACTTTGTTACCAGTACTTCGCATATATTCTCCCCAAGCCGCTAAGTACTTTCTCACATAACCATCGGCGAAACAGTGATCGGCAGTAAGAGAGGAATGAATCCTGTCGAAATGACCATCATCAGTCCTTGGAAAGAAATCGGCCGAGTTAGGGATTCGAACGTTTTGTGGTACAGAGTTACGTTACAAAAAAACGATAGTATTAATTTTGTCTATTATAAGGTAGGAAACATTGTGTGAATTTTCGAAGGAAAAAAAGTGGAGGGGACAAATGCAGATAATACTAATATTTCATGTTGTTTGCCGATCGTTCGGCGTCTCATCCGAATTTACACTGTTTTACTTGTGTTACCCATAAAGTTAACAGTGGCATGTCGTGTTGTGCAGTGCTTGACTGATGCTGCAAGAGGACATTTGTACCAAAATATCCTGAATAGTGACGAAGATCTTAAACATCTAGGTTTCTTCAATTTATTATCGAAATATGAGTAAATATATCACGAGTGTTGTGATACATCACGGTCATGTGACACCAAAAAAATTCAGTCACTCACCTTGACGGAACTACTTTCAGTCATGACACCTCCTCCCGATGTCACGTATGCATACCTTAGTAGTAAAATGTCTATAATTAGCTTTCCATTGATAAAATCATTGTACATACCGTATATATGAAAATGCAGGGGATTTTTCGTGCTATTCTGTTTATCTATCCAAGGTCAAACCTTTCAAAATACCTACCTGTGTGAACGAAGCTTCAAGTCTGAGTGTACTGAATAAGTGAAAATGAGCATTTGCAATTTGAAAACAGGACAAAAATATTGCATATTGAAGACAATTTTGGATAGAATATAAAGAGAACATTGGTCAGTGTAGAAAAAGGATTTGACATTGTGTGTTGTCTGATCTTGATATCTGCATTGAGGGAAAATGACCTTAGTTGTTCACAATATTTGATAAAACTTTTAAAAAATTATGATGGTCGCGACTTCCTGTTTGCGTCCCCTTCCCCCAATCGCAGTTTCTTGGTCAATAGTTGGAGATACAGAAACAGACGCACATTTGTGGGATTGCACTTATTGGCCAGAGGAAGGGATGGGTTGGTGCAGGTATTGGCTGATTTCCAGATATCACACGAATTAAACCTTATCCAGCTAAATAACTTAAATGAAACTTTCAAGCCGATGGCAGAAACCAGAATGTTGGTATTTCAAAGCTATGGGGGTTGGGGAAATATCTCCTTATCGGACAGTGTAGATCTAAGATCAGACTGCACGTTCTGTGCAGTCTGATCTTGATCTACACTGTTCGCAAAAGGTCAGTGAGTCGCGCTTAGCAACCTAAGGGTTAAATTTGCTATTTTCTTTGGTGTATAACATGGCGTTATCAGATGCCAGTATTGCTTATCTAAGTAAAATGTAGAAAGGTATTTGTAATGAAAACCTAAACTTGATTGACTTTTTACCGCAAAAAAGCAATTAACTACATTTGTAGATATTACTGAAGTATGCTTATTACAACGGAAAAGGAATACTTAAGTACCAAACCACATTATTGAATTTACTCGATGCTGTTTTTTCCAAAGTAAATTCCGCAATGTGCATCGGATTTAGACTATTCAACTGAAATTGTCAAATTACGCTGACCTACTTTTGACTTGCTGATGCAATAATCCACTCGTCACAACTCGACCGATTCCGTGCCTACATTCAACCTCGCTATTAATCACATGATCTTTAATATGGTGGCGCCTTTGTAAATTGCTTAGCAACAACGACATGAACAACCACAGTTTTAGTTTAAACATATTTTATTGCCAAAATAAAATACAGGTACTTCATGATACAAACAAACAAAAACAACAACAAAACAACCACAGTGAAGTTATTCACATCTAACGGAATTGATAAACCACGCTAAAAATTGAATGTACAAAGTGTTTGCCGACGGAAATATTCGTAGGAAGATATCGATAGAAAAATGTGACTCATGTTTTCTTTTTTAAGAGGAGTCTAACAATTTCAATAACGGTATTTTTTGTGTATTTTGTAGTATTCGTCTGTGTTTTATTTCAAAATATAGACAGCAGCAAAAAAAAAATCTTAAAAGGCCTCCTTAAGAAATTGAGTTTATGTCCAGCTATATTTGGAAACACTCTACACTATACCATAACAACGTTCTATATTGAAGCACCGATCTCTTACTCTTTGAGCCGAAGCACTGGTAATATTCTGTCAATAAAAGAAAAATAACTGGATTTTTAATTTCAAAATTTTATGGTAGAAGAAGGCGAGTTCTGTGCAGTCTGATCTTGATCTACACTGTCCGCAAAGGGCAATTCAGATGTCAACTACTCCCCAAAGAATCGATGACATTCATTTACGTCTGTGTTAATTGCAATCAACGATCGGTTCTCGAAAAGTAAACCAATGGACATATTGATACTTTTAGACGAACATTTAGTTGACATTAATTATTTGTAAAAGCATTAAAGGCCCAATAGCAGCCAAAAGTAAACAGAGGGGGGTGGTAAATTGCGTGTAAAATTAACCCTTTACCGCACAATGCCGCCTTTTGACGACCCTGAGAAAGAAGCCTTTTGAAAACATTGTGGGAAAAGGAGAAAAATGGTGGTAACCAGCATTTCCTCCTTATCCCACAACGTTCTTCACCCTATCAGAGAAAAATTGTACCATTCGACCCACATTGAAACTGTTGTCTGCAAATGCTTTCAGTTTGGACGAAGCTGAAATTTTGTCGTCTGGTAAAGGTTTAAATCATACCGATTAATAGCATAGAAATTAATGTGAAGATCAAAATCTGTTATTGCACGGTTGGTCCAAGTGTTAGTAGTCTCTGGCAGAGAAAATGATTCAAAACTAGGTTAACAGTTGCCAGGTCACTCTATCTTTTGTTTACTTTTTGCCTGATTTTAAAATTTATTTTTCTGTCGGCGATTAACATTTGGACCGACCACACAATAACAAACTGTCATCTATACAAAATTTTCCATACTTTTAAATGGTGTGATTTAAATTTGAATGCATTTTAACACCTGCACTGATTTTTTCCGCTATTGGGCCTTTAAGCTGTTAATGTCTTTTTAACCTTTTATATAGCACACAGTTTTTTTTTTTTCCTAGATTTTTCGAAAATCTTTTTATCAGTACATAAAGGACAAATGTTAGAAGTAAATAAAATAATGGTCTTTCAATAGTATGGATAATATTTGTGGGGAAAAAAAAGAGCAGTTGCTTGTTACAAACAATTACTCCTTTTGTCACAATGTTTTTCCGAAAATCTCGACTTCATAGGCCATGAAAAGTCGTGTTGCTTCAGTAATGGGTTAAACTCAAGTGAACTCTTGTCGAACAATAGACTAATTATAGTGGTACTTTGATTTATTCTGAACGGATCAAACAGTTTGCAACTATGAGACAGTTGAAATTAGAAATAAACAATGAAATTCGTATTAACCCCAAGCTAAGCGCGACTCTCGCACCTTTTGCGGACAGTGTAGATCAAGATCAGACTGCACAGAATGTGCAGTCTGATCTTGGATCTATACTGTCCGATAAGGAGATATTTCATCCCTCCCCCAACAACTTTTAAATAGCAACATTTAGATTTTTACTATGAACTTGAAAGTGTCATTAAACTTACTTACAAGGTTAAGGGTTAAGTAAACTCGAAATAATGCAAATACAGTCTTTAAACTTGAAATATTGGCAGAAAAGGAAATGCCTTTTTATAAATGTGTAGCAGCACCGAGTACTGACTGATCATGTATTCTCCTATTTTGTCGAGTCAGTCATAAGATTGTGGCATGTACATGTCAAGCCAGGCACAATCATTGTGGCCTGTACTTGTCCGGAAAGGCTCAATCATTGTGGCCTGCATTTGTCGAGTCAGGCACAATCACTGTGGCCCGTACTTGTAAAGCCAGGCACAATCATTGAGGCCTGTACTTGTCGAGCCAGACACAATCATTGTGGCCGGTACTTGTCAAGCCAGGCATAATCATTGTGGCCTGCACTTGTCGAGCCAGGCACAATCATTGTGGCCGATACTTGTCAAGCCAGGCACAATCATTGTGGCATGCACTTGTCGAGTCAGGCACAATTAGGCACAATCATTATGGCCTGCACTTGTCGAGCAAGGCATAAGCATTGTGGCTTTCACTTGTCGGACCAGGCTTACCCATCGAGACATGTACTTGTATAGCCAGGCATAATCATTTAGGCATGTACTTATCGGGCCAGGTACAATCATTGTGGCCTGTGCTTGTCGAGCCAGGTACAGTTATTGTGGCCTGTACTTGTAGAGCCAGGCACAAGCATTGTGGCCTGTACTTTTCGAGCCAGTCATAATCCTTGTGGCATGTACTTGTCGAGACAGGCACAACCATTGTTGCCTATACTTGTCAAGCCAGGCATAATTATTGTGGCATGTATTGTCGAGACAGGAATAATCGCCGTGGCATGTATTTATCGATCCAGGCACAATCATTTCGGCAGGTACCTGTCGAGCCCGGTCCAGTCATGTGGCCTGTACTTGTAGAGCCCCGTAACTCAGTCGCTGAGATACAGGGCTTATCATCAAGGGATCGTACGTTCGATTCGCAGCTTGGCCAGACTCTTTTCCAGGACTTATAATTGTTATTACGACAGGATTCATTCATCTCTCACAGAGAGAGATAGAACTTTATTTCAACGATGGTTTTGATGGGAAGCAGTCAGTGGATTGGAAAAAGTGTTGCACGAGGTACTGGTAAAGGAAAGTACAGGACCGAATGGATAGTTACACTGTCGTCCGTGATATTACTGAAACGATTTTAAAAGGGTGTTTACTACCCAATAAAACATATTCTGTACAGTCTCACGCTGGATATCCCTACGTAGGAATGCTTAATCCTTTACCACACAATCCCGACTTTCAACGACCTTGAGAAAAAACTTTTGAAAGCATTGTGGGTAACCAGCATTTGCTCCATTTCTAACAATGTTTTCTACCCTATGAAAGACATATTTCACGTTTTGAGTAACATTTGATTTGTCGTATGTAAATGCTTTCAATCTGGACAAATCTAAAATTTTGAATTTTGGTAAAGATTCAAGCGACTCCCTCCCCCCATGAAGATATTAAAACATTTTTACGAAGCTTTTGAAGACATTTCGGGATTAAAAAATAATTTTTATAGCTGCCCTTTTCACATGTTTTCCCGTGTAATAAAAGACACTTCATTTCATAGAAACAACTCTTTGTTCCTCTTCCACTATAGTTGGTGGATGATTAAATGATTGATTGAATAGTGTTTTTCGTTGTTTTCCAACATTACTTCAGTCGTATCACAACAATAGCTCATTCTTTTTCAAGTGTGTCCAGAACTAGGGTAGGGCTCTGAAGTGTTTTGCCCATGGACATACTACGAAAAGACTAGTGCCTCGAGTATCAAACTCAGGATGTCCAGGTTTTGAATCCTATCACTTCACCATTGAGGCACGCAGGACCCGCATAGACAGAGGTATACGTCAAAAATATAGTGCCGAGCTTGGTAGTGAAGACGGTAGCCTAAAGGACTTGAGACCTGGGGGTTGCTGGTTCGAATCCCCAGCTCGGCTAATTCCTGTTCGAGGATTGATAATAGTCATTGCGACAGGATTCATTCCTCTCTCACAGTTGTTCATTGTTTCGACGATTGTTATGTGGGAAATCAGCCAGTGGCTTTTGAAGGATACTGGTATTGCGCGAAGTACTGGTAAAACGAAACTCCAGGGAAGCAAGGATAGGTGCACTGGCCGCCGCGATATAAATTGAAATAATGTTGACAATACCATACAATCAATCTAAAAATATAGTGATAATAAATGGCTGAGTGCTTTTAGGGTTAGTTGCGTTTGTTATGAAACGATCTAGGCTGGTTAGAACACTGACGGCTTGTTTCATTGGTGTGTCTTTGAACAAGGCACTCCAGTGCCCTAGCCTAGTACTAATAAAACCATGGAATCAACAAAAGATTACCGAGGTATTACAGAAAAACTGTTGAAAACCATTTAATTCTTTACCATATCTTCAGATAGAGGGAGTGATTTTGATTTCAAAATTGAAAATATTAATCACTCCCGACTAAACCCTATGTTATGGGTACTCATTAGAATCGTCTCATTGAGACGATTCTAATGAGTACCCACAACATAGGGTATGGAAGAGAAATAATGGATTTAGTATACTATCACTCCCTCTTATCTGGAGGTCTGTTTACCAAACGACAAAATTTTAGACTTGCCCAAGTTGAAAGCATTTACAAACTACAAAATAATTGTGACTCAAAAATTGAAATGTATTTACAGAAGGGTAGGAAACAGTGGGAGCAAAGGAGAAAAATGTTGGTTCTCAGCATTTTCTCCTTTTCCCATGCATTGTTTTCCAATGCCTTCTTCATCAGGGTCGTTAGAACTCGGGATTGTTTGGGAAATAGTTTAACCACTGAAACAAACGTCGAAAATATGTTATTCAGTAATGGGTTAACCGTTTTCTGAGTATTGTTAACGAACATTGCGGATTTTCCACTCTGATTTAGACAGGCCATGACGCACGTACGCACCGTGTTAACCCTTTACAACATAGTCCCGAGTTTTACAGACCCTCTGCCTAGTTTGATGGAGAAGGCTTTATGAAACATTGTGTGAAAAGGAGAAAATGCTGTCAGACTGAATTTCGTATGCAAATGCTTTTATTATGTATGACTCTAAATTTCTTTCGTCTTGTATAGAGATAATCATGTGACTTTGCGAAACATTGTGAGAAATGAAGAATTTGAGAAAATGTGTCGGTTATCATGCACTCTTCAGTTTGAAAGCTAGATGATATTCAGACAAGATAATGAATCTAACATTACAGAACTTTTCCAATTTGAAAAACGCCATATAACGTAATCTTAATATCATCGGTTAGGAAACTCCCAGGAGAATCTATTTATAGCAACAACTGACAGAAACTCTAGTTGGAAATGTTTATTTCCATTAATGGCGGACAAATTCCCAATCGTCATAAATAGCAGTGGTAACTTTTATGACATGTGCGGCTCATCGCGTTGTATAATAACGTGACCGACTTTCATGCCTCGTTTTCTTGAATTCAACCCTTTACCATACAACCCAGTGTTTTAACAATTCTGGGGAAGAAGGCCTATATAACGTTGTGGAAAAAGGAAAAAATGTTGGTAACCAGCATTTTCTCCTTTTACTACAACGTTTATAATACTTCTAAAATCAAATGCCACACTAGATTCCTCGCCTGCCAGAGCTTTCGATAGTCTAAAATATTGTCGGGGGTAAAAAGTTGAGAGATTCTCCGGGAAAAACAAGACTTATTTTCCAAGGAATCTTCATTGGTCCTACAGTAAACTCTTATCCTGCTAAATAACTTAAATGAAACTTTCAAGCCGGTGGTAAAAACTAAAATGTTGGTACATGTGTATTTCAAAGGTATGGGGGTTTGCGGAAATATCTCCTTATCGGACAGTGTAGATCCAAGATCAGACTGCACGTTCTGTGCAGTCTGATCTTGATCTACACTGTCCGCAAAAGGTCAGTGAGTCGCGCCTAGCAGCCTAAGAGTTAAGGTTTGTTTATCGCTGTTGTTATTTAATGCCTTTTTCAGTACTACTCCAGTTTTATATCTCAGCGGCCATTGCACTTATCCATCCTTTCCTGAATCTTCGCACAATATTCTTTCCAAGCCATTGGCTGCTTTCCCATATGAATATCGTCGACACAATGTGCGGTGGTGACAGAGGATTGGATCCTATTCTCAAGGAATACTAACAAAAATCCTAGGAATGTATTTGGCTGAGCTGGAATTCTAACCAGGGACCTCTGGGATTCAAGACCCAAATGAGCCGGAATCGGCTCAGTAGTGAAGGCGTAGGAATTGTAATTGGGAAATCTTAGTTCGATCCCGGCTCGCTGCACTAGCCACGTGGGCGTGTCCATTGGCAAGACACTGCATCTAGTACACATGAAATCCTGGGAAAAATTGCATAACGGAGCCGCAACCGTTCCAATACCGTTCAAAGCAGTATAAGATTGTAATTTCCATAATTTTCTCCTTTTTCTACAATGTTTTCTAAAACCCTTTTTTCCTCGGGGCCGTTAAAATACGAAATTGTTCGGTAGAGGTTTAACTCTTTACCAAACGACAAATTTGTAGACTTTATCTAATTGAAAACATTTGAAGACCACAAGTTAAATGTAGCTCAAAAATGGAATTTGTCTTTTATAGGATAGAAAACATTATGGGAAAAGGAGAAATATTGGTTGATAGTATTTCCTCCTATTTCCAAAATAATTTCCAAAGCCTTCTCCCTCAGGATCGTGAAAATACGGGATTGTAGGAAAGGGTAAATTCACAGCGCTTAGAGGTGAGTAAGAGTACAAAGTCACTATAATTTGCAATCAATTACAACCGGAAGTTGATACGACGCAGTAACGTACATGAAATAGCAACAAGTTCCGACAATTATCATTATGTCGCAAACAGCGGACGGATCTTTAGACTCGCCTTAATGGCATGCATTTGAAGAACGATAAAATTAAACTAAGTTCAAACGATGAATACTATCATAGAAAGGCTAAAAGATAGTTTGGGAGAAGGAAAAAAATGATGAATACTAATAATTTCTCCCTTTCGCACAAAGCCTACTAACCCGGTGTCGTAAAAACACAGCATTAGTTAAGGTAGGTATATAAAGTGTGCGGATTGATACAAGAAAACGGGATGGGAATATTTATCACGAGCATGTGTCACAAGATTTCTTATTTTTATTCTTTAAATGATAATACAAAAGGCGTGGCTGTATAATGGGAAATCCTGTTTCCCGCCATCAACTTTTTGACTACACCCTTTTCTAAACAACCCAAAGTTTTAACAACCCCGAGAAAGAAACCTTTTGAAAACTTTGTGGATAATAGGAGAAAATGGTGATTACCAGCATTTTCTCCTTTTCCCACAATGTTTTCTACCCGTTAAAAAACAAATCGCGTCATTTGAGCCAAATTCAATTGTCGGCTGCAAATGCCTTGAATTTGGACTAGTCCTACATTTTGCCATCTGATAAAAAGTTTGGTGAGGCATGGGTGATGGAGGACAGCTATGTCCGCGTACCTGTTCCATTAAAAAATTGATATTATCAAATTTGAAACAATTGAACCACGCTCTGTGTAAAAGGGGGCTTACTACATCTGCAAAAAGTGTCGACTCAGGTCAGACTGCGCAGTCCGCGCAGCCTGACCTGGTCGAAACCTTAAGCTTTTGAACATTTTTCTGCATGTCAAAGGACCAGCGTACCTCATTATTCAGTCAGTCGCTATAAAAAATTGATTTTATGGATCCATAATTATGTGATGATTTGCTTGGTATCATGCATCATTATATTTCAAACATAAAAACTTACAAATCTACATAGGAATAATAAGATAAAATGAATTTTTAAGCAATATATCAGTTGAAATTAAACAAAAATAATATCATATTACTCTATTTCTGTTTATTAATTCAATCTTTTATTTTTTCCGTAATCGTGCCAGAACTGTTACACATCTGTACTAAAACCGGAAGTAGATTATTACCTATCAGGTACCCTAATTTTGATTTTCTAGGAAAACGTTTTTCCAATAAAAAGTGGAAGTTTTCATCCCGAAAATGTAAAAAACAACTCGATTTTTTTCTGGCCTGAATTTACATTTTTTAAGTCGACATTTGGTGCCTAAATTCTAGTTTTCTCCTTCCGCCTCGGTCGGAAAGTCGATGGCCGGAACGAGCTTCCATGGAATAACTATATATTATTGTGTCGCTCTATGATAAATGCATGTATTTTCAATTTTACCAAGCCGTTTGGCCTTATGGTGTTGTACACCGTTTTCCACATCATCTCAGTTATAACGTGGTTGCCAGTGCACCTATCTGTTCATTCCTCCAGTTTCTTTCCACAAGCATTTCTCAAAACATTCTTTTCGGGCAATTGGCTGCTTTTCCACATAAAAATGGTCGAAACAATGCTTAGTGGTCAGAGAGGAATGGATATTGTCCACATGACTGTCACAATTCGTCAGAAAGAATTTCGCCGAGCTGAGAGTCGAACAAGTCACTCAATGGTTTCAAGTCGTGTAGTTACCGACTGAGCCACAGAACTCGCCTGGCTTATTGTTGTACCAAAAGCAGATGCTATTATTATTATTATTATTATTATTATAATTATCATCATCATCATCATCATCATCATCATCATCATCATTATTATTATTATTATTATTCAGTTCATTCCTATTATTATGTAAACTTGTATATATTTCGGAAACAACTCCACAAAACATAAACTTGTTTGACGAAAATCAATAACTTCCAGCATTGCCCAATGGAATTCGTTCAAAAGGTCACGTGTGACGTCACATATAAATGGTATATTAAATATTTACACTGGTAATCAAACAAAGTCTACATGAGCCATGTTCTGTGAAAAGGGGGTTTAATACATCCGCAAAAAGTTATGGACCCAGGTCAGCCTGCGCAGTCCGCGCAGGCTGACCTGGGTCGAAACTTTTTGCTATATTGGTAATTTTTTCTGCAAAGACTAAGGACCATCCTATCTCTTAATTCTGTTGGTTGTTGGACATAGTGGATTTTATGGATCCATACTTATGTGATGATTTCTCGGTATATTGTAGACCGGAGATGCATTTAATCCCCCTTTTCCCAGAGCATGGCTCATATGTATTCATAATCGTTTAGCGAAAACTGTTAAATCAATATCATTTCGTGATATTTAGGAGAATAAGTTTGCTGGTGATAACAAAATGTGAACGTTAAAAGCCGAGCGCTGGTAGCTTCACTCTACCAGACGAAAATAAAAAAATTAAACTTTTCCAAATTGAAAGCGTTTGTTGACGACGAATGTAATGCGACTCATATGATTGGGCTTGCCTAAGAATAGGTGAAAAACATTGTGGGAAAAGGAGAAAATGCTGGTTACCTCGCAAAAATATGGTATTGTGTGGTAAAGGATTCAATCTATTAGCGCCAAATGATTACGTAAACCCGACCTCTTTAGACGGCTGAAAATATAATCCGCAGTATCTCATTTTTGTTATACGGGAGCCGTGCTCTGTGAAAACGGGGTTTAATGCATACGCAAAAAGTATCGGCCCAGGTCAGCCTGGGCAGAAACGTTTTGCTATTGATCAGTTTTCTGCAAGTCAAAGGACCAGTCTACCTAATGATACAGTCGTTTTATGGATCTATAAAGATGACTTGCTTAGTATATTGCGTCATGGAGATGTATTAATCCCCCTTTTGCTAGAGTATGGCTGGCTCTCTCTCTCTCTTTCTCTCTCTCTCTCTCTGCACACACACACACACACACAATAGTAGTAACCGTAATGTTTCTGGTGTGCTACTTATTTGTTGGAAAAAAAAATGTAGCGGGCTCTTGTAATATACAACACATGGTCTTCATTATATAAAATGTAGTACAAGGACCAGTCTACCTAATGATACAGTCGTTTGTTAGACAAAATGGTTTTATGGCTCTATAAAGATGACTTGCTTGGTATATTGCGTCATGGAGGTGTATTAAGCCCCCTTTTGCTAAGGTATGGTTGGCTCTCTCTCTCTCTCTCTCTCTCTCTCTCTCTCTCTCTGCACACACACACACACACATATATATGGACGTGAGCCACGCTCTGTCAAAAGGGGCCTTAATGCATTTCCGTGATGCATGTCATTTTGTCTAACAACTGACAGAATCATGCAGTAAACTGGTCCTTGGACAGGTAGAAAATTGACCAATAAATGCGAAAAGATTCGCTGATAGGGTAGAAAACATTGCGGGAAAAGATAAAAATGCTGGTTACCAGTATTTTTTCCTTCTGCCCCAATGTTTTCAAAAGCCCTCTCCCACGGGTTCGTTAAAACCCGGGATTGTATGGTAAAGAGTTAAAGTAAGGTCATTGCAACGGTATTTATTCATGTTTCGCTGTTGGATATGTTATCAATATTGTGTGGGAAAGCAGCATGTGGCTTTTTAAAGAATGCTGTGCGTGACTTTCTTGTGATACAATAACGGGAACGTATGGATAAACCCCCAAACAATGGCATTTTTCCTTTTTCCAGAATGCTTTCAAGAGCCCTTTTCCAAAAGGTGTCGACCCATTTCTAAACGACCAGACTGTTAACTTGTCAAACTTGAGTGCATAATTATGCAGACAACAGTTTAAATGTGGCTGAAATGATGGACTTCGTCTGTGATAAGGTAGAAAAAATTGTGGGAAAAGAAGAAAATGCTGGTTACCAGCATTTTCTCCTTTTCCCACAACTTTTTCAAAAGCTCTCTTTCTGAGGGTCGTCAAAACTCAGGATTGTATGGTAAAGATTTTTTTTTTTTTGTCCGATACCCTCGCAACTTCTCCTTTTGCCATGCTATTAAATTTTTATTCAAGAATGGTTAAGAGGATGAAAGAAACATCGCGTTTGTCTTTCCAATATTTTAAGCCCTTTACAAACCATTCAAGAGTTTCAGCGATTCTGAGGAAAATGGCTGAAAACATAGTGGGAAAAGGAGAAAATGTTGGTTACCAAAATTTTCGCCCTGTTTTTCACAAAATTCTCTACCCTTTCAGAGAGGAGGCATTTAGATAAATGACTGATTGACGTCGACCAACAAGAACATTATCAACAACAACCATGACAATAAGAATGATTCTTTACTACCAGTACAAGGCCACAGGCCAAAATAAAAAACATCAGCATCCAAGTTCGTGACGTCTTTTCTTTATTTAGCGAAAAAAAAAAATTACCAAAAGTCGAAATTTTAGACTCGTCCAAGTTGGAAGTACTGCAGATGACATAAAATGAGGTTCAAGAGGATCTGTCTTTGACCTGTCTTTGATATGGTAGGGGAAAAAATGGAAAAAAAGAGAAAATTCTTTCAATGACCCTTTTCTCAGGCCCTTTTCTTTTCTCAGGGTCGTTAAAACTCGATTTTGTTTGTAAAAAGGGTAGCAAACAGCTGAGTAATATTGTACTACATTTTATACATGTGGTATGGAGACAGCGTGTTGTATATTACGATAGCCCGATACATTTTTTTTTTCCAACAAATAATTAGCACACCAGAAACATTACGGTTACTACTGTTAACCATACTCTAGCAAAAAGGGGCTTAATACATCTCCATGACGCAATATACCAAGCAAGTCATCTTTATAGATCCATAAAACCATTTTGTCTAACAAACGACTGTATCATTAGGTAGACTGGTCCTTGTACTACATTTTATATATGTAGTATGGAGACAGCGTGTTGTATATTACAATAGCCCGCTACATTTTTTTTTTTTTCCAACAAATAATTAGCACATCAGAAACATTACAGTTATTATTATTAACCTTTGTAGTGCTAAATAAATGAGTTATGCTCTGTGAAAAAAGGGGTTTAATGCATCTGCAACAGGTATCGACCCAGGTCAGCCTGCGCAGTCCCTGCAGGCTGACCTGGGTCGATACTTTTTGCCAGTGGTCAATTTTCTGTATGTTAAAGGAACAACCTTTCTCATGATTCAGCCCGTTTTCAGGCAAAAATTGATCTTATGGATCAAAAAATATGTAATGACTTGGTTGGAATAATCCACCACAGAGATGCATTAATCCCCTTTTACTAGAGCATGGTTCAAATAAAAAGGACCCTTCTCAGTCAGCACTAAAGCTGCAGATACATTTATTTGCAATTTCAAGGCTGTTTTTTGTCAGAATATATTGCAAAGAAGCGGACAGTGTACATCAAATATCAGACTGCACGTTCTATGCAGCCTGATCTTGATCTACACCGTCCGCATAAATAGTTAAAACTAGGGATAGACCTACAAGGATTAACACTGATCAGGGAATTCCAACAATGTGCCAAACCCTACTTTATATAGATACTCAGATTACCACATTTGGAAGTCAGTCGAAAAAAAATATACGATAAAAAAAAAATGAAGCTATCCTTATCTGAAATGGTTTACCCTTTGCAACACAATCCCCTAGTTCTAACCACCCTGAGAAAACAGGCTTTGGAAAACACTGTGAGAAAAGGAGACAATGCTTTTTACAAGCAAATTTTCCTTTTCCCACAAGATCCAACAGGTCGTAAAACGTAAAAACTCAGGATTGTTGGATAAAGGGTATATCTAAAGGTTAACTCTTTTCTAGCCCCTTTGTTGTTATATAGCGTAACTAGGACTTTTTTAACTGTATCCCTACTTTACCTTTATTGCATTAACCCTTTCCCAAACGACAAATTTTGGACTGGTCCAAATTCAAAGAGTTTGCAGACGACAATTTTAAATTTGATGAAAATGGCAGAAAGTTATCAAAAAGGGTAGAAAACACTGTGGGAAAAGGAGAAATTGCTCGTTACGAGCAATTTCTCCTTTTCTCACAGTGTTTTCAAAAGACTTGTACTGCAGACACGTGAAAATCAGGGATTGTTTATGAAAGGGTTAAAACATACATGTTTTGCCGAGCCCCGTAGCTCAGTCGGTAGCGTACAGGACTTGAAAACAGGAGATCGCTGGTTCGATCCCCGGCTCGGCCAATTTCTTTCCGAGGATTGATGATTGTCATTGCGACAGGATTCATTCCTCTCCCACCGCTGACCATTGTTTCGACAATGGCTATGTGGGAAAGCAGCCCGTGGCTTGGAAAGAATATTGTGCGGAGTACTGGTAAAAGACATTCCAGGAAAGCATGGATAGATGCACTGGCCGTCGCGATATAACTGAAATAATGTTGAAAACGGCGTTAAACACCATACAATCAATCAATCAATCAACAAACATGTTTTATAGCAATTACAAAACCTTAAATGATAGAAGCATTTCATAACGAAAGTGACTTACATTGCTTAACTAAATAGCACATGATGTTATATGACAGGAAATATAGACAGTGATTAATTTCTCAGCAGGTTACTATAAGAGATAAATTTTGACAAATTGTATAACTTTTTTGGCGATTTTACAGACAAAAGATTAGTAAATTTCTGTATTGTTGGCCAAGTAAAATAGTATTTTTTTTTAAGAAGTTTTGACCCGAGTTCCGAATAGTACATGTCAATAAAAAAGTGATATTCATTTTCAATATTTCTCGAAGTACAATTTCTAAAATCCGTTCTCTTAGATCTTTAATTCCTTGACGCCCTTTTTCAGTTTCTAAATCATGAGAAGATATTCGGAGTCTTGTATCCATGACATGAAAAGTCATTTCAATATTCCAGATCATTTTTCGTCCTGTCGTTTTTTTTTGCCTATAATTATGTAGTGTGATACCAGACCTCCAGAGGGAGTGATAGTATTCTAAATCCATTATTTCTCTTCCAAACCCTATGTTGTGGGTACTCATTAGAATCGTCTCCGTGAGACTATTTCTATTGAGTACCCACAACATTGGGTTTTGTGGAGAGTGATTAATATTTGTCTTTTTCAGTTTGTCTGTTGTCTGAACGTTTCTATGACGTTAAAGTGTATCCATGATGATAATGGTATAATTTCTAAGTTACTGAAACATTCAACGTTCTTATTTGTTGACCCTTGTCATGCTAAGAACGATAGATATTTTGTTTGTTTGGTGTTCGAATGGTAAGCTAGCTGTATCACGACTGACAGATCAGCTGTTCATGCACTCCTGCAGTTTCTTCACCAGTACGATGCATAAAGTTCTGTCCAGGCCATGTTCTGCTTTCAGAGACACACAGTTGAGAGAGTGTATAGTAAAGAAGATAGACAGACAAACAGAAAGAAGGGAGAATGGAGAGAAGAGAGAGAGGAGGAGGAGGGAAGGAAATGGAGTGAAAGAGAGAGAGAGAAAGAGAGAAGAGGATAGAGAGAAGGGGGAAAGGAGAGAGAGATGGAGAAGATGGGGAGTAGAGAGAGAGGGAGAGGGATGAGTGAAACTCGTATTCATTGCGTTGGTCCGACAGAGCTATCGTCTAAATATGAAACATGTTTTGGTACACTAAAGATGTTTTCTTATATCTGTATTCTCGGTCTTTTTTTTTTTCACGCATATGGACATGTAGGCATTTTGCCTCGTGTACGTTGTAAGGTATAAACATGCATGTGCTATTTTAATTCTGAATAAAATGTTGTCATGTCAAAATATGATATGTTTTCATGTTTTATATTATTGAGTGTTGAAAAACTTTAAGTCTATAGAGAAATTAATAATTGAGCATCGCTGTTGTATTTTTATTCTAGAACAAAACGTTTTCTCTCAGTTGCATTGATAAGAAATCATCCCATGTTCAAATGACGCCATGAACTTTGCAGAGAAAGGGTCTTACGTCACATCGCTACGATTGTTTAAAACCCTACGCACTTTGAACAGCGTTTTTACGCGCTAATAAAAAAAAGGGGGGCTTTTGAAAACATTATGGGAAAAGGAGAAAATGCTGGTAACCAGCATTTTCTCCTTTTCCCAGAAAGTTTTCTTACTTTTACAGGACAAATTCGATCGTTTGACCTACGTCGATTTTTTTTCTCCTGACAGTCGTTTGAATTTGGACTATCTAAAATATTTGTGTAAGCTAAGGAATTAACTCTTTACCAAAAGACAAAATTTTAGACTTATCCAAATTGAAAGCATTTGCAGACGACAAAATAAATGTGACTCAAAAATTGAAATTTGTTTTGGGAAGGGTAGAAAACGTTGTTGGAAAAGGAGAAAATGCTGGTTACCAGCATTTTCTCCTTTTCCCACAATGTTTTCAAAAGGCTTCTTCACCAGGGTCGTTAAAACCTGTGATTGTGTGGTAAACAGTTAAGAAGGACGTTGTTCGGATGATGACGTCATAAAGAATCATATGACCGAGTTTACTTCCCGTTTGTCAATAGTCTCTGTTCCACTTAATCTCTTACCACACAGTCCCGTGTTTTACCGAGCCTGAAAAAGAGGCCTTTTGAAAACATTGTGGGAAAATTAGAAAATGCTGATAACCAGCATTTTCTCCTTTTCCCACGATGTTTTCTGTCCTTTCCAGAACAAATTTCAATTTTTCAGTCACGTTTATTTTGTCGTCTGCAAATGGTTCGAATTTGGATCCGTCTACAATTTTGTCCCGTGTTTAAATGACCCTGAAAAAGAGGCCTTTTGAAAACATTGTGGGAAAAGGAGAAAATGCTGGTAATCAGCATTAAAACATTGTGGGAAAAGGAGAAAATGCTAGTAACCAGGATTTTCTCCTTTTCCCACGATGTTTTCTATCCTTTCCAAAACAAATTTCAATTTTTAAGTCACATTTATTTTTCGTCTGCAAATGCTTTCAATTTGGACTAGTCCAAAATTTTGTCGTTTGGTAAAGAGTTAACTCATTACCAGACGACAAAAATTTAGACACTTCCAAATTCGTAGCATTTGCAGACGAAAAATAAATGTGACGTTCTATCACAGTTGGTCTTCAAATAGTGGGATTTGTCTGTAAAGGAACAGAAAACATTGTTGGAAAAGGAAAACTGCTGTTTCCTGGCATTTTCCCTTTTTTCCCGCAATGTTTTCAAAAGCTTCCTTTGAAAGGATCGTAATGTATTCACGGAGGGCATTTTAAGGGTTTTTATCTGAACTGTGTCACAGAAGGATGCTAAGTAAAATGCTTCACAGGTTCTGACGACGATTTGAGATAAAACATGCCATTGGCATACCAGCGGGATGGTTGCAGGCTGGTCTTCTAAATACTCTATGATAAATAAACACCATATTTCTCAACACACCCCCCCCCCCTTTTTGCCTTCATAAGAGAAAAACTATATGATCCATGCTCTGAGGAAAGGGGGCTTATTGCATCTGCAAAAAGTATCGACTCAGGTCAGCCTGCGCAGTCCGCGCAGGCTGACCTGAGTCGGAATTTTTTGCTTTTGGTAAATTCTCACCATGTCAAAGGCTTATTTTACCACAAGATTCAGCCGGTCGTTAGACAAAATGGATTTTATGGATCCATAATCATAGGATGACTTTCTTGGTATGTTGCATCACGGAGATGCATTCAACCCCCTTTTCACAGAGCATGGCTAAAACAAAAGACAAATTTCCATCTTGGAAAAGACTAAACTAACTGCCATGTCAAAGTTGCTCAGAACAGTAGACAGTGTAGACTTTAGAACAGACTGCACGTTTTGTGCAGGCTGATCTTAATTCCACACCGGCCGAACAGCCCACCTGTTGTCGTGAAAAGGCACTTTAAGGATTCGTGACATCCAAATTCTCGAAACAGTATTACAGAAAGATAATTGGTAAAATTCTCCACGGATTCTGACGACGATAACTTCCAAATTCTCGAAACAGTATTACAGAAAGATAATTGGTAAAATTCTCCACGGGTTCTGACGACGATTTGAGATAAAACATATCGTCATGCGCATGCCAGAGGGATGGTTGTGGGCTTGTCTACTAAACATTCTATAATAAATAATACATGTATTTATCACCATTTTCCTCCTGTTTCCACTCCAACCCCCGCCGTCATAAAAGAAAAACTATACAAAAGGGCCATGATGGCCCTGTATCGCTCCACTGGCTTATAAATATAAACCATAAAGAGAAGTCTTCACTATATAAGCCCTTATAAAACTTTGACCGCAGGGCTACAGTCGGACTAAATGGGGAATATGTGTATTAGAAGAATAACATGCCAAATTTGGGAGTTCTTGGCCTTATGGCTAGTAACATAACGGTTTCTGAAGTTTTCACTCCATAAACCCATGTAAAACTTGTGACCCCTGGTGCAGGGCCAAACTTGATCCTAGGGCTGTAACTTGGGCCCTCTTTGTAGTTGTCCAATAGATAATGCTATAACTATGTAAAATTTGGTAGCCCTAAGCCTTATGGCTATGTACACCAAGATTTAAAAGTTTTACCTATATAATATATAAGCCCATGTAAATCTTGTGAAAGTGCCCCCCCCCCCACAGCATGAGGCCAAATTGACCCCAGGACTGTAATTTGGGCACTTTTGGTAGACCCCCACTAGATCAAGCTAAATGCAAAATTTGGTAGCTCTAGGCCTTATGGCTAGGTACAGGAAGATTTTTAAAGTTTTCTCTATATAAGCCTATGTAAAACTTGTGACCCCTGGGACAGAGCCAATTTTGACCCCAGGGCTATAATTTGAAGAAACATGATAGAGGTCTACTACATAAAGCTACATGCCAAATTTGGTAGCCCTATGCCTTATGGTTTCAGACAAGAAGATTTTTAAAGATTTCCAATATTTTTCAGTTTCGTTGCCATGGCAACCAGAGTTTTTTAAGGAATCAAATTCTTTCAAGAAATTCTGAAGAGGACCATGGCAGGATCATTTCTGTGAAGTTTCATGAAAATTGGATGGGTAGTTTCAGAGAAGAAGATGTTTGAAATAAAAGTTAACGCACGGACGGACGGACGACGCACGGACAGACGGACGGACGCACGACGGACACCAGGCCATGACATAAGCCCGCTGGCCTTTGGCCAGTGGAGCTAATAACCCATGCGCAGGCTGATCTGAGTCGGAACTTTTTGCTTTGGGTAAATTTTCAGCATGCCAAAGGCTCATTTTACCACAAGATTCAGCCAGTCGTTAGACAAAATGGATTTTATGGATCCATAATTATGTGATGACTTACTTGGTATAATGAGTAACGGAGATGCATTAACCCTTTCCCAAACGACAAAATTTGGACTGGTCCAAATTGAAAGAGTTTGCAGACGACAATATTAAATTTGATGAAAATGGCGGAAAGTTCTCCAAAAGGGTAGAAAACACTGTGGGAAAAGGAGAAATTGCTCGTCATGAGCAATTTCTCCTTTTCCCACAGTGTTTTCAAAAGACTTGAACTGCAGACACGTGAAAACCAGGGCTTGTTTGGGAAAGGGTTAAAGCTCCTTTTCACAGAGCAGAAAAGAAGAGAAACTTCCATCTGGGGAAAGACCAAACTAACTGCCATGTCAAGTTTTTTTTGGGGGGGGATGGAATGTCTCAGCATAGCGGACAGTGTATATTTCAGATCAGAGTGCACACTCTGTGCAGTCTGATCTTAATCCTCACTGGCTGCAAAAGGTCACATGTAGTCGCGAAAGGCACTTTAACGGTTCGTGACGTCTGAACTCTCTAAAACAGTATCACAGAAGGAAATAAAAGTATTGATAAAATACTCCACGGGTTCTGTTAACGATTTAAGATTAAAAATACTATTTCTCATGCGCATGCCAGCGGGATTGTTGCGGGCTCGTCTACTAAATATAAACAAACACCATATTCCTCTATTTCCATCCCTCCACCCCACCCTCCTCTGCCGTCATAAGAGAAAAAATGTATAAGCCCTTCACTGTGAAAAGGGGATCAAATGCATTTGCAAAACGAAGTATCGATCCAGGTCAGCCTGAGCAGTCCGCGCAGGCTGACCTGGGTCGAAACTTCTTTTTGTTGCTATTTGTAAATTTTCTGTATGTCCAAGGACCATTCTACCTCCTGATTCAGTCGGTTTTTAGCCAAAATAGATTTTATGGATCCATGATAATTTGATGATTTGGTTGGTATACTGCATCAAAGAGACGGATTGCAACCCCTTTTCACAGGGCATGGCTCAAATAGAAAACATATCTCTATCCGGGAAAACACCCAAGTAACTGTAATGTCAGAGTTGCTTTTTGGACAGAATGTCTCAGCAAAGCGGACGGGGTAAATTTAAGATCAGACTGACCGTTTTGTGCTGTTCTGTGCAGTTTGATATGGTTCCACACTGGCCTCAGTGCCGACCTGTAGTCGTGAAAGGCACTTTAACCCTTATTCTGCTAAATAAAAGAAATGAAATTTTCAAACCGATAGTATAAATCCAAATTTTCCTTTTTTAAAAGGTAATTTTGGAGGAAAGATATCTCCTAATCGGACAGTGCAGATCCAAGATCAACCTGTGCCTTCTATGCAGTCTTATCTTGATCTACGCTGTCTGCAATAGGTCAGCGAGTCGCACTTAGCAGCCTAAGGGTTAAGGGTTCGTGACTTCAAAACTCTCTATTTCCGAAGATGGTGGTGTCCGTGGTCGTGAGGAAGAACGTCGGTGTCGTAACCATAAGGTTCCGAGTTCGATAGCCGGGAGGAGCTGTCAACTTTCGGACTGTTCATTGGCCCACACATTGGGCACGAGTACTGGTGTAGTTTCCAGGAAGCAGAATCGAGGGAGATTA
This sequence comes from Tridacna gigas, assembly GCA_945859785.2. Classification (NCBI taxonomy): domain Eukaryota; kingdom Metazoa; phylum Mollusca; class Bivalvia; order Cardiida; family Cardiidae; genus Tridacna; species Tridacna gigas. Next base: position 8,729,326 of record OX244034.2, on the reverse strand, counting down.
GTATAAGTTGCAAGAACTTGTTAACTTTCTGCCGAGCCCAGTAGCTCAGTCGGTAGCGTACAAGACTTGAGAACAGGAGGTCGCTGGTTCGATCCCCGGCTGGGCCAATTTCTTTCCGAGGATTGATGATAATCATTGCGACAGGATTCATTCCTCTCTCACCGCTGACCATTGTTTCGACGATGGTTATGTGGGAAAGCAGCAAGTGGCTTGGAAAGAATATTGTGCGGAGTACTGGTAACAGACTCCAGGAAAGCATGGATAGGTGCACTGGCCGCCGCGATATAACTGAAATAATGTTGAAAACGGCGTTAAACACCATACAATCAATCAATCAATTGTTAACTTTCTCAATCGATGTAAAATAAATATGTTTAAACTAAAACTCTCTAAAACAGTATCACAGAAGGAAACTTGATAAAATACTCCACAGGTTCTGACGACAAAATGGGATAAAACATATCGTCATTGGCATGCCGGCGGCATGATTACGGGCTAGTCTACTAAATATTCTACGATAAATAAACACCATCTTCCTCAATCCCCCCCCTCCCCCGCCGCCATCTGCCGCCGGAGGAGAAAAGCTGTATGGGCCATGTTCTGTGAAAAGAGTGCTTAATTAATGCATCTGCAAAAAGTATGGATTCAGATCAGCCTGCAGGCTTACCTGAATCGGAACTTTTTTTGCTATCGGTCAATTTTCTGCATGTTAAAGGACCATTCTACCTCATGATTCAATCGGTTGTCAGAAAAGATGGATTTTATGGATCCATAATTATGTGATGAATTCCTTGGTATAATGCATTAAACCCTCCTTCGCTAGAGCATGACACATATGAGCCACGCTCTGTGAAAAGGGGGCTTCATGCATCTGCGAAAAGTATCGACCCAGGTCAGCCTGCGCAGTCCGCGCAGGCTGACCTGGGCCGAAACTTTTCGCTATCGGTCAATGTTCTGCGTGACAAAGGACCAGTCTACCTCATGATTCAGTCAGTTGTTGGACGAAATGGATTTCATGGTTACATAATTATGTGATGACTTGCTTGGCTTCATGGATCACAGAGATACATTAAGCCCCCATTTGCCAGAGCAGGACACATATATTTTACCCCTTCTAAAATTGATATTAAAAGCTTGTAAGCGTGCGTATGATTCATTTTTCTTTAACATAATTCATATGATTTCAGTTAGATTTGCATGTCAGACTTGATAAAGATCAGACTTGACAAAATATGTAGCCTGATCTTGGACCTACACTCCGATCTTTTTCAATGAGATATCGTGTCAAAATAGGGTCTCCACACAGCGTAGAATTTATTTACACTCAAAATGCTGCAAACTACGCACGTTATTTTAGCAAGCGGGGTAGATGAAGATCAGACTGCACATAATGTCTGCCAAGTCAGAGTTTGGACCTATGCTGTCTGATCTTTTTTATTCGATATGTCATGTCAAAAATCGGATCACCAAACCGTGTGAACAATTCCCTCTGCCGAGGTTCAGGGCTGATCTTTTTCCGAATTTGATACAGATAGTAAGGTGGGTATTGAAGATTTATGTAAATTAAATAGTAACATGATACCCTTGTGACAGGACACTTTTTGAACGAGCGAAGAAATCTACACAGTTTACGTGACATTGTACTCTATTGTTCGAGGTATTTTTAGAACAAGCCAAAAAGGATAGGTAGATGCAATACAAATGTGCCAGCTTTTTACTTACCTGTATAGATCTTGTCAAATATTGACTTAAGGTGCCTTTGCGACCAGTGAAGATCAACATCAGGCTGCACAAAAACTGAAGTCTGATCTTGGATCTAAACTAACCGATAGGTTGTTAGACAATCCGGCGTGGGACTGAAAATTCTAGGGGATTTTATTTTGGCTCACCTGGGCTGACATTCACTAAATTGAGTACGCGCGAAATTTGGGTACGCAGTTTAGGTAAGCAAGCATAAAGTCTGAAAACAAGTCTCGCTAAACTGCATAACTTTACAATTTGATTAAATATTTGCATATCTTTACGCCAGCTCATACCTATGGGTTGATTGATTGATTGTATGGTGTTTAACGCCATTTTCAACATTATTTCAGTTACATCGCGGCGGCCAGTGCACCCATCCATGCTTTCCTGGAGTTTCTTTCACTAGTACTACGCACAATATTCTTTCCAAGCCAATGGCTGCTTTCCCACATAACCATCGTCGATACAATGGTCAACGGTGAGAGAGGAATGAATCCTGTCGCAATGACTATCATCAATTCTCGGAAAGAAATTGGCCAAGACGGGGGATCGAACCAGCGACCTCCTGTTCTCAAGTCCTGTACGCTACCGACTGAGCTACGGGGGCTCGGCTCATACCTATGGTTAAAGCAGGGATCGCACGTGTGTTTATGCAATCCCAAATGATTTGCGTAAATCTACGCAGTTTAGTGAAAGGCAGCAAAGGGCACTGAAATGCTCAAGGTGAGCTCTTGTGAACGTCCTGTGTTTGTCACCCATCAAGGTTTACCTTGTGTAAAAGGTCGCATTTTTGGTCTAATTACAAACGTAGCTTCCAGTACGCACAAAACGCAAGTGCGTAATGTAAAACAAATTGGAACAAGCAAAACATTCATATCACTTTATAGAACAATTCCATCTTCATAATTAAACCTAGAACTGCTAAAACAATGAAAACATCGAGTTGATAATAAAAAAACCAAATATTGCTGTTTCATTCTATTTCTTTTCGGTGGGAAATCTCACTGTTATGGACAGTGTTGATCAAGATCAGACTGATCTTGATTTACACTGTCCGCATAAGCGGACTGCGTCCCGCTTAGCAGCTTAATTAAAGGATGAGTGCGTAATGTTTCCGAACCCCTGGTTACGCCTCTATCAGTGGTAAGTCAAAATGTTTACTTTGATGATATTCTCGCACGAGCTTAAAAAGAAGTTACTTCCAGCCAAAAAAAGGAGGCCACAATGACATATCTTCGAAAAACCTTGTGTGCACCATAGCGGCCAGTGCACATGAAACTTTGACGGTGATTTTGTGGATAATTATCTCGAATCAGCTTGAAAGTGGGTCACCACAGGTCAAAACTAGGTCAGGTCAAATCTTTCAAAAGCGTTATGTGCCATCTATAGGTCCAATATTCAGTTCACTGCTCAGAAAGTTTTTCAAAATATTATTGGTGTCAATACATGTATTTCGAACATCATTGAAAATGGCTCACCTCAGATCAAAAAGTAGGTCACTAGGTCAAATCCTAGAAATATCTGGTGTTGACTCTAGAGGCCAATAGTTCAGTCAAACGAGCATAAAGCTCAGTAATTTTTTTTTTTTTTTAATCGGTTAAATCTCCAACTAAAGGTAACCTCAGGTCAAAAGATAGGTCATGAGGTCAAACATTACAAAAATGTTGTATGCAAAGGCCATACTTCGTTTAGTAATCATAACACTTGTTCAGAATAGTGTCCAGATGAGCTTGAAAATCGATCATATCTGGTCAAAAAAAGAGTAACTAGATCAAATTGTAGAAAAACCTTGTAAGCATATACAAATATATTTTCCTTCCAATGCGCATGGCATTCGGTCAGATATTTTTCGCAGTATTTCAAAAGTAGGTCATCTTGACTCAAACAATAGGCCAAATCCTAAATACATCATCGTGTGCTGTGTGCACTAACCGGGCATTAATTCCTGTCTAAAGATTCTGAAATTTGATCCGAATGTTTGTTTAGCCAAAGTTGGAAATGGGTCACATTTTATCAAGTGTTAGTCGCTGGCATAAAAATGAATTTTAAAACTATGTAAAAAGTTGCCAGGTCGCTCTGTTGTTTGTTTACTTTTTACCTGGTTTTAAAATTCAAACGATTCAAACCTGGATAGATTGTCATCTTTTCTATAATCCCCATACTTTTTTGAATAGCATGTTTTAAAAGTAATTGAGCCATGCTCTGTGAAAAGGGGGCTTAATGCATCTCCGAAAAGTATCGACCCAGGTCAGCCTGCGCATTTGGTCAGTTTTCTGTATGTCCAAGGACCAGTCTACCTCATGATTCAGTCGGTTGTTAAAAAAAAGTGGCTATTATGGATCCATTATTATGTGATAGCTTGATAGGTATAATTCATCACGGAGATGTATCGACACTTAAGCTGCTGAATAAATGAAACGCAAATTTCTATTCAATACTAAAAGCCCAAACACTGCGGTTTCAAAGTTGATTTCACCGGAAAGAAAATCCCGTGTCGGACAGTGTAGATCATCGATCAGACTGCACGTTCTGTGCAGTCTGATCTTGATCTACACTGTCCGCAAAAGGTCAGTGGGTCGCGATTAGCAGCTTAAGGGTTAAGGCCCCTTTTGCCAGAGCACGGCTCAATTGAATTTGAACACCCGCACTGTTTATTTTTGGCCGCCTCTGAGCACTTGATTGATTGATTGTATGGTGTTTAACGCCATTTTCAACATTATTTCAGTTATATCGCGGCAACCAGTGCACCTATCCATGCTTTCCTGGAGTTTCTTTTACCAGTACTCCGCACAATATTCTTTCCAAGCCACTGGCTGCTTTCCCACATAACCATCGTCGAAACAATGGTCAGCGGTGAGAGAGGAATGAATCCTGTCGCAATGACTATCATCAATCCTCGGAAAGAAATTGGCCAAGCCCGGGGATCGAACCAGCGATCTCCTGTTCTCAAATCCTGTACTCTACCGACTGAGCTACGGGGCTTGGCTTCTGAGCACTTGAGGACGAGGCAATTTCATGGGCACACAAACCTTATACATGTGTACATGTATATGAGCCTTGCTCTGTGAATCGGGGGCTTAATGCATCTCCATGATACATCAGTATACCAAGCAAGACATCACCTCATTATGGATACATGACATCCATTATGTCAAACAACCGACTGAATCATGAGGTAAAATTATCCCTTGGCTCGCAAAAAAAATCAAAGATAGCGAAAAGTGTCGGCCCATGTCAGCTTGCGAGGACTGCGCAGGCTGACATGGGTCGATACTTTTCGCAAATGCATTAAGCCACCTTTCCACAGAGCATGGCTCATATAGAAATACCATGGAGAATGTGACAAGTATTAATCCATTAATGTGAAGGAAAAAAAAAAGCTTCGCACAAAGTAAACACTTCTGCACATGACAGCTTTAGAAATCATTCTGGGAAAAGCAGCAGTTGCTTGTAACAAGCATTTGCTCCATTTCCCACAATAGTTTCCATATCGTTATAGAAATCTGTTTTATTTTACTGAAATTAAAATTTCACGTCATTTATATTGGTTTATAGTCTGTCTAAAATTTGCTTATACAGTGATGGGTCAAATGATCGATGACTCTATTTGTTTGATTATTTGAACATGAAAGACGATACAGAATTTACAACAATATGTGATGTTTGCCGGGGTTTTAATCCATTTTCAACTAAACACGGTTATCATGAGGCTTCCAGGCTCGCAGTGCGGCATTTTGAAAATAGTGCAATGGAAAGTAGCATTTTCTTGATGACAATAATAGTTATTGTTTTGTTTCGAAACCATCGAATCGATTCAAAATTCTAAAAATTTGACCTTAATTCTTTGAAATCAGAAGAGTATAAACTGTCTTTTTCCTGGGAAGAATACCAAAGTCAATTTACAGACCTTTTTCGCCCATGGTTTAGGTCGACTTTTATCGTGTATGTCAATATTTGGTCAAAAGCCTGATAACATTCAACAAGTATAATCCTGTCACCTCAAAGATCTAGGTCAAGTTGTTGGGGGTTTAAATCTCTTTAAGTCGAAATCCTGTCTGACTTGTGTAGTTCAGTTAAGTTCACATATATTTTAGCCATGCTCTGTGAAAAGGGAATTTAATGCATCCGCAAAAAGTATTGACTCAGGTCAGGCTGCGCTGTCAGCGCAGCCTGACCTGAGTCGACACTTTTTGCTATGGGTCAATTTTTTCATGTCAAAGGGCCATTCTACCTCAGGAGTCATTTGGTTGTAAGACGAAATGAGCCACGCTCTGGCAAAAGGGGGCTTAATGCATCTCCGTGATCCATGATACCAATCAAGCCATCACATAATTATGGATCCATAACAGCCACTTTTTTTTTTTAAACAACCGACTTACTAATGAGGTAGACTGGTCAGTGGACAAACAGAAAATTGACCAGTAGCGAAAAGTTTGGGCCCAGGTCAGCCTGCGCATTCCGCGCAGGCTGACCTGGGTCGATACTTTTCGCAGATGCATTAAGCCCCCTTTTAACAGAGCATGGATCTAATTTATTGTATAGATGAAGAATAATGTGACGACTTGCTTGGTATATAATGGATCATGAGGATACATTAAATCCCCTTTTCCCAGAGCATGGCTTATTTATTTATATCGACTGTGTAATAAGTTCTTACGTCTTATATTAATTACTCCGGATGATTGCTTCCTGGAAACTTATACCAGAACTCGCGACCTGGTTCGATACCTTTTGTAGATGCATTAAACCCCCTTTTTTCAGGGCACGGCTCTCCTTGTGGTGTCCGTTGTTGTGAGGTAGAGCGTCCAGGCCTCGTAACCATGAGGTCAACTTTGGAACTGTTCAATGGCCCACACATTCGGCACGAGTACTGATTTAGTTTCCAGGAAGCAGAATCGAGAGAGATCAGTATTAGTTGAAAGAACTTCTTTCTCAATCGAAGTAAATTAAACATATGTAAACTGAAACTGAATTTCAAAACGAGGTAAAAAGTTGCCAAACCACCCTTTTTTTTTTTGCCTTTTTCCTGGTTTTAAAATTCATTTTCATGCCAGAAAATAACACTTGGACCGACCGTAGAATAACAGATTTTCAGTTTTCACAATAATTTCCATACTATTAAATGACATTAAATGCGTTTAAATAACAACATTTGGCCGCCACTGGGTCCTTAGGGGTATGCAGTTTATAACAATTTTCATTGGGTTATGTTAATGCGACCCGAGTGCCTCTCTCTATGTACCACTAGTGCTCATATCATCCATTGAAAGTCACTGGCTGACTTTCCTGTACGGTTTAAGTCGAATACTATTACATGAGATTGGGGAGGAATGACCTGCTACAATGAATTTCATCCGCTGAATCCTATTCCCATTCGTGTGGGCGTCCTTTGGGCAAGACACTTCAAAGCCCTAGCCTGGTACCGGTGAAACCCATGAAATACATAACCCTGTCACCGTGATATGACTGAAACAATGTTGAAAGCTACACATGACATCATTCAGTCAATCCTTTTCCCACAATGTTTTTAGAAGCATTTTAGTGAGGTTGTTAAAACACGGAAGTGCGTGGATTAGAGTTTGCAGTTTATAGCAGTTTCCAATCAGAGTCTGTATACACCAACCATTCTTAAGAACGTTCTTTGTCTTGTTTTTCAAAGTTTTCTACATTTGAAAGTAACACAACTCCTGATTGGCTAAACCATTTGGTTTAGCCAATCAGGAATTGTGTTGCTTTCAAATATAGAAAATCTTGGAGAATAAGACAAAGAATATTCTTACCAATGGTTGGTGAATACGGATCCTGTTATACTTGTGCAACCCAAGTGCTTCTCTCCATGATGTCTTTTTACCAGTTCTGCGCAAAACACCCGTTCAAAGTCACTGGCGGCTTTCCAACACGGGCATATTATTACATAGTCAAAATTATTTTGTGATTGGAGTGGAATGGCAGTTCTATGGTTATTATTTTATGGCATTTGTCGATGACAATGCCACTATGAGTTCAATACGGTACATGTATTTTGAAAATCATGTATCGTAGTTTGTGCAAAACCGAAGGAAGTAAACCCAATTAAACTCAATTTCTCTAAGACAAATAAGTGGTTCGATAGCACTCAGATATATAATTAACAATGGCGTATTAAAATAAACTGGATTAGGCCATAGATCATGTGAATATTTCTTTTTTTATTGAAAATATCCATACCCACTATGACCTTCTATTGGCGCAATGATACACACAACTTTTGTCTCCTGACCGTGTTCGTCCCAAAACTTGTTCGTCCCTGGGCTTGTTCGTCCCACATTATTTTTTGTTGTTTTTTTTTTTTCAAATTATTCATTCCACACAATGGCTTCCTTGACAAATGCCACACCAGTGTTTTCACCGCTTTGATTATTCCCTGAATCCATTTCCCACGGTATTTTGGAAAACCTCATTCTCAGGGTCGTATATAATTACGGGGCTGTTTTGTATAGTTGGACGGCGATACCGTGTCACCTGTTAAGGCTTGTGCAAAAGGTTTTTTTTTTCAATTGAAATGAGTCGAATAAAACTAGAATAAATTTTATAAACATTAAGCCATATTCCTGCATAGATATGAGTCATGCTCTGTGAAGAGGGGACTTAATGCATCTGCGAAATGTTGTATCGGTCTAGGTCGGCCTGCGCAATTCGCGCAGGCTGACCTGAGCCGACACTTTTCGCTATTGGTCAAATTTCTGAGTGTTACAGGACCAGACTACCTCTTGATTTAGTCGGCTGTTAGACAAAGTGGATTCTATGGATCCCTAATTACGTGATATCTTTCCTAGTATACCTATTATGCAATACGGAGATGCATTGAGTCCCCTTTTGCCAGAGCGTGGCTCATACGGAATCATTCCATAATTCATCATAACTGTTCTGTGTTGTTGTTTGGATTTTGTCTGTGCGTGTACACGAGTGTCATAATATCGACGTTTAAGTATAAAGAGTTGAAATCAGCCTGTTATTGCTACGGTCGATGTAAACAGAGATAATAATTATGTATGTACGAACTGGGCATTTCTGATTCGTCATTATTGTATCCTTGAACTCTTTACCAAACGACAAAATGTTGGACTGGTCCAAATTGAAAGCATTTGCAGACGACAAAATAAATGTGACTCAAAAACTAAAATTTGTTTTGTGAAAGAGTAGAAAACATTGTTGGAAAAGGAGAAAATGCTGGTAACTAGCATTTACTCCTTTTACCACAATGTTTTCAAATGTCTTCTTCAGTATCGTTAAAGGTCGGCATTGTGCGGTACAGGGTTAATCGCTGGGGAAAAAAAAGCCAAAGTATTACGATTTCAAAGCTCTTTTCGCCAAAAGAAAATCTCAAGTATAAAGTGAATTTTATGGATCCCTAATTACTTGATATCTTGCCTGGTATACCTATTATGCAATAATACAACGGACAGTGTAGATCTAAGATCAGACTGCACGTTCTGTTCAGTCTGATCTTGATCCAAATTGTCCGCATAAGCGCCATGAGTCGTGCCAGGTAATCTAAGGGGGGACATGTTCTGAAATGAATTCACCCATCCAAAAATACAATTGAAGACGTCAATAAAATAGGTCAGGTATTATTCGGTTTCAAATGACAAATATTTTACAGTCACTTTACTGTGATGTTTAGATATCATTTACACATTTCGACACAATTTTCAACTCACCTCTACCTTACAGCAGGCACTTAGGGTTTTTAAATAAATTTCGCTGTCTCATTTTCTAGCAACTAAATATAAACTTTTTATCTTATTTTCTCCACTAGAGCACGATTATTATACATGTATTTTGTAATTCTTATTTTTACATTCTTAGTCATGCTCTGTCAAAGCGGGGTTTAATGCATTTGCAAAAAGTATCGACACAGGTCAGCCTGCGCGTACTGCGGATGGTTCATGCGGAAATATAATCCATTTTTATGTTACCATATCGCGGTTGTCTTATCTAAAATTTGGTACAAAGATCGGGCAGTGTAGCCGTAGATCAAAGATCAAGATCGGATTTGACAGAACGTGCCATCTGATCTTGGACCAGATTGTCCTTCAGAGCACCTTGGAATTGTCATGTTATAAGTTAAATCAGTAGCTTACAAGTTAGTTTTGATTCTTTATTAATGACTCGGAAAACAACAGGCAGTGTGGATGAATTTTATTCACAGCTGAGTTTCAATTTCCAACAGTTACTGCTTTTTCTACGATATTTACTTCGTCTCTATCAAACTTCTAGGCTAAGCGACAGAGTTATGGGTACCAGGTCCCGTATTCACCAACCATTCTTAAGAACGTTCTTAGTCTTGTTCTCCAGAATTTTTCTATATTTGAAAGTGACACAACTTCTGATTGGCTAAACCGAATGGTTTAGCCAATCAGAAGTTGTGTTACTTTCAAATGTAGAAAATCTTGGAGAATAAGACTAAGAATATTCTCAAGAATGGTTGGTGAATACGGACCCAGGTGTGACGATAACAGGTATGTTTAAATACATGTCCTTATGGGTTATAAATAAATACCCACATTCCGAAGTAGCCACCTGACTATTATTAAGTATAAATACACAACAATAACTTGCCAGTTTATGTCGAGGTTCTGTGCTTATAAAAGAATTGGTGGATTGAATAGTGTTTAACGCCGCTTTAACTCTTTACCAAACGACAAAATTTTAGATCAGTCCAAATTGGAAGCATTTGCAGACGACAAAATAAACGTGACTCAAAAATTGAAATTTGTTTTTGGAAGGACAGAAAACATTTTGGGAAAAGGAGAAAATTCTGGTTACCAGCATTTTCTCCTTTTTCCCACAATGTTTTCAAAAGGTCTCTTTCTCAGGGTCGTTAAAACTCGGGATTGTGTGGTAAACGGTTAAACGTTCTTTCACGTGTATGTCCTAGGTATCACATATGCTAGGCTAGGAGCACTTCCACGAAAACCCATTGCTTCTAGTGGTGCTCGAACCTGGGGGGGGCGGGGGGCTCCAGATTACGAGTACTACACTTTACCACTGAAGCACGTAGGACCTCGCTAATAACAGAAAGTGAATTGTAATAAAAAATTTGGGTCCTGCTTTGTGAATAGATGGTTTAACCTTTTACCAGACGACAGAAATTTAGTCTTGTCTAAAGTGAAAGCATTTGCAGATGAGAATTTCAATGTGTCTCAAATGGTGCAATTTTTCTTTGATAGGGTAGAAAACATTATGGGGAAAAAGGAGAAAATGCTGATCACCAGCATTTTCTCCTTTCCCCACAATGTTTTCAAAAGGCTTCTTTGCCAGGGTCGTTAAAAGGCGGCATTGTGCGGTAAAGGTAAATGCATCTGCAAAATATATCGACCCAGGTCAGACTGCGCAGTCCGGCCAGGCTGACATGGGTCGAAAGATTTTGCTATTTGAACATTTCCTGCCTGTCAAAGGCCCAGTCTACCTCTTGATTCGGTTGGCTGTTAGACAAAATGGATTTCATGGATCCATAATTATGTGATGACGTGTTTGGTGTCACACATCACGGAAATATATACTCCAGTTTGCCATAGCTTTGCCTGATAAACAAATTCACTTTTTGCATGAAAATTACTTTTTTTTTTTTTCTACTTTTCGGGATAATGAATACCTAGATCGGACTGATATTTGAAAAGCAATTGCTTCTTTAGAGAGAGGAAAAAAATCCTCAATATTGTAAATTTTCTGGTCTTATAAAATAAATGAAGACGTTCGTTTCCTGTAGATAATAGTCCAAGGGTTCAGAAATTAATGCATATCCAATCCCTACACATTGTTGCACAGGAGATTTACCATTAATATTTCATTTTCTCTCGGGACTAAAAGGCATATGGCTCTATTTACGGCTACATGTTTAAAACTCTTTACCAAACGACAAAATTTTAGACTTGTCCAAATTGAAAGCATTTGCAGACGACAAAATAAATGTGACTGAAAAAATGAAATGTGTTTTGGGAAGGGTAGAAAACATTGTGGGAAAAGGAGAAAATGCTGGTTACCAGCATTTTCTCCTTTTCCCACAATGTTTTCAAAAGGCTTCTTTCTTAGGGTCTTTAAAAGTCGGGATTGTGTGGTAAAGAGTTGACTCTATCAGCGTTAAATAAGTAAACGTGACCTCTTTCAACGGCCAGAAATACGATCAACTGAAACTCAGGCATTTTTGTTTGTCCCATAAGCTTGACTAAACAATCAGAGAGTATACAGATCCAAGATCAGACTACACGTTCTCTTCAGTCTGATCTTGATCTATGCTGTCTGCAAAATTTCTGTTTCTGCCTACTGCGCTTATAAGGGGTAAGGAAAAACAAGAATAATCAAGTCTGCACTTAGCGATGCATTTTCCGGTAACTCTGAACAAAGTCGGGAGGGGAGTTTCGACGTTGGATCTCAAACTTCACACTGAACTTGAAAAGATGTATTGTCACTTTATCTTGGTTGTATTATACAGGATTTGACACTAGTACTTGAAAGCAATACGCTTTTATATTTCTTTTTGTGGGTATATCAGAAGCAGGTTTGTGTTAGATCCGTCCTACTTACTGTTTGCGGGTGAGCTTAACACGTTCATTGTCATACATGACAAAACTAGCTAATGCAGAATGTATGGATCACGATCAGACTGAACAGAATAGACAGGATGTGTAGATCAAAATCAAACAGTACAGAGCAGACACTGTAAACTCGTATCTACACTGTCTGCTACTTGGATCTTAGGTACGGCAAAAAGGTTTCCATCTTGTATTTGAAATTTTTAGACTTCGAAGAAAAAACAAAACGATTCACTAAAGCCTTTACCGCACAATGCCCACTTTTAACGATCCTGAGCAAGAAGGCTTTAGAAAATATTGCGGGAAAAGAAAAAATGCTGGTAACCAGCATTTTCTCCTTTTCCCACAATGTTTTCTAGAAAGCATTGCAGGAAAAGAAGAAAAGGCTGGTAACCAGCATGTTCTCCTTTCCCCACAATGTTTTCTACCCCATGAAAGACAAATTTTATGTTTTGATTAACGTTTGAGCTATGCTCTGTGAAAAGGGGGCTTGATGCATCTCCGAAAAGTATCGACCAGGTCAGCCTGCGCGGACTGCGCAGGCTGACTTGGGCCGAGGCTTTTCGCTATTGATCAATTTTCTGTATGTCAAAAGACCAGTGTACCTAATGATTCAGTCGATTGTTAGACAAAATGGACTTTATGGATGGATCCCTGATCATGTGATCACCTACTTGGTAACATGCATCACGGAGAAGCATTAAGCCCCCTTTTGCCAGGGCATGGCTCATTTAATTTGTCGTCTGCGAATGCTTTCAATTTGGACAAGGCTAAAATTTTGTCGTCTGGTAAAGAGTTAACTAATCAGTCCATAACCACACGTTGCCATATTTTAATGACTCTGATGACGAAGGTTTTTGAAAACATTGTAGGAAAAGAAAAATAGTTATGCTGGTAACCAGCATTTTCTCCTACTTCCTCGATGTTTCTACCTTTCCAAACTGAAAACCCTTCATTTGAGCCATACTTAATTTGTCGTCTGCAAATGCTTTCGATTTTGGACAAGTTTAAAAATTCTGTCGTCTGGAAAAGGATTAACCGCGAAATGGTTGAAAATATCTGAGTATTACTCTTAATGCGTCTGCAAAAAGGTTCGACCAGGTCAGCCTGCGCAGTCCGCGCAGGCTGACCAGGGTCGATACTTTTTGCGAATGGTCGAATTACTATATGTCTAAGGACCATTCTACCTCATGCTTCAGTCGGTTGTTAGAGAAAATGGATTTTATGGATCCATAATTATGTGATGGCTTGATTGGTATAATGCATTACGGAGATACATTCATTAAACCCCCTTTTGTCAGAGCATGGCTCACATATATTTTGCGACAAAAGACTTTACCCTTTGAGTATTTGAATGAATGGACTAGACATTTAATCTGAAGTCTGGAAAAAAATAACTCAACAGTTGAAATTTCACATTTTTACGTTGGGTTTTTTTTTTTTTATCATAACATTTCCCAAAATAGCGGACAGAGTAGATCCAAGATTAGGCTACGCGTTCTCTGCAGTCTGATCTTGATCTACACTGTCCGCAATACCAATAAAAAAATTATGATAAATGCTCAGAGGGTTCAGGTATAAATAAAGAAAATCTTATCTAAATTGCCTTGAGTACACCCCTATGCAATCAAGTCTAAGTCAATAAATAACAATCCCAAAATTTTAACCCTTTGGCTGCTAAGCGCGACTCAAAGACCTTTTGCGGACAGTGCAGATCAAGATCAGCCTCCACAGAAAGCAGTCTGATCTGCGATCTACACTGTCCGACAAGGGGATATTTTGTTTCCCTTCCCCCCTTCCCCCCCCCCCCCCATAAAAAAAAATAACTTTCGAATTTGAGTTTTTAGTATCGGCCTGAAAGTTCATTTCACTTATTTAGCAAGTAAAGGATGGATGGTGCCGCGACAGACAACCCATTTACCCGACACAATTTTACGAGCAATTTCTCCTTTTCCCACAGTGTTTTCAAAAGACTTGTACTGCAGACACGTGAAATCCAGGGCTTGTTTGGGAAAGGGTTAAAGATCGGACAGCACGTTTTGTTGTGTCTCATCTTGATCTACTTCATATTCACAAAAGTAACAATAAATATGAGTCACTGTCTGTGAAAAGGGGACTTAATGCATCTGCAAAAAAATGTATCGACTCAGGTCAGCCTTTAAATGCATTTTTTACACCCACGTTGTTTCCTGTTGGCCGCGACTGGACCTTTGAAGATATCCAGCTTCTTTGTCCTGCAGCAGATTACCTTTTCAAGCATTGTGACAAAAAGAAGAGAGCACTCATAACAAACATTCTTCACTGACCACAATATTTTTCACATGATGTTAATTTATCACTCCACAATTCGTGTAAATTTTCCATAGTTTACGAAGGATGTCTGTCAAAGTCGCGAGCTATAACTTCTTTTCAGGAGGTTATGACCTCATATTTTCTTAACTATGTCAGGTGACTGACACGCCCATTTAACTCTTAGCATACTTAGGTATTTTTGCGGCCAGTATAGATCTAAGATCAGACTGCACAAAATGTGCAGTTTGATCTTAGATCTACACTGTCCGCTTTGTCAGGGTATTCTTGGCAAAAACTAGTACCTGAGTGAATTTTTTCACACTGAACACTGTAGCATACAATGCTGAGTATTAACGACCATGATAAAACTTTTCGGAAAACATTGTGGGAAAAGGAGAAAATGCTGGAAACCAGCATTTCCTTTTTTCCCACAATGTTTACTTCCCCAAATTTCATAATTTGTGCAACATTTAATTTGTCGTCTGCAAAATGCTTCCAATTTGGACCAGTCTAAAATTTTGTCGTCTGCTAAAGAATTAGATATTTTTTTCAGTTCAGTCAGGTAAGTATGATGTAATTTAGAAATGGGAGTCTGCTGCTTTTTAACCCTTAACCCTCTAAATAAGTAAAACGAAACTTTCAAGCCGATAGTAAAAACTCAAATATTGCTGGTTCAAAGTTATTTTGGGGGAGAAAGTGTCTCCTTATCGGACAGTGTAGATCCAAGATCAGACTGCACGTTCTGTGCAGTCTGATCTTGATCTAAACTGTCTGCATAAGGTCCCGTCAGAGTCGCGCTCAGCAGCCTAGGGTTAATATAGGTCCTCAGGAATGAGGTGTATTCTTCAGTTTGGCCATCCCTAAAATAATTGTGTATAAAAAAAAAAAAACTTTCTTTTTCTTTGTCTCAGGCTTGCGAAACAATGTTCAGCTGCGATCGCGGGAGGAATGAATCCTGTCGCAATGGTTGTCATCAATCTTCGAAAAGAAATTGTCCGAGCTGAAGATTCGAACGAGCAACCCCACCCGGCCTGGTTTCAAGCCCTGGACGTTACCGATCGCGACTGAGCTTTCGGACTCGGCCTTTATGAAAATACATTCTCCTTTTCTCACAATGTTACCTATCCTTTCAAAGATTATTATATTTTGTTATCATTTAATCATCGTCTGCAAATGCTTTTACTATGGATAAATCCAAAATTTTGTCTTCTAGTGAAGAGTTAAAGAGGGCTACTTGCTTTTCAATCCGTAAATCAAAATTTCTTGTCAAAACACCGGTAAAATCAACTACTCGTAGATGTGCTACCATTGTAATGTTGGAACGACCCCTCCTGCATCATATTTCACTATCAACAGCAAATGTACCCTTCAAATGTAATAAAATATGACCGTGCAATGAGTTACATGAACTGCCACATACTTGTATATTTTAGCCGAGGAAGATGTAGTCTGGATTACCTATCCCTACCAATACGTTATAGGGTCAGGCAAAGCGCAATAATGGCGGCTTCCATGGCGACCTCAAGCTTAGCCCTACGTCCTATCCTGTTTTTCTCAATTTCATGTGATCAAGTTTGATCACTGAATAAAATGAGAACAATTTTTAACAAAATATGCATTGTGCTGTTGGGGTATGGTTTAAATATAAATATGACTATGAGTTATTTTAAAAGTATCCCTATTTTTTGACGTTATATCGGTCCATTGACATTTCGGATACTTAAAGAATTTCTGACATGTAGTTTTTCTCGCTAAATAAGAATGACAAATTTAAAAAAAAAAATAACTTTCATTACTTTTTTTCAATCGATCTGTTTTCAATTCAGTTTTTAGTCGGATTTGATCAAGTGAAATAACAATAATCCGTTACTTCTGCATATTACCAAGGAGGGGGCGCCATTATTGCGCTTTGCCTGACGTACTTTTGAAGTATGGCGGGGTATTAGACTAAGGAAGATATCGCGACGGGAACAAGAAACTGTACGGTTACATTAAGCATAAAGGTTCAATTTTGGGCGTTTAGATAAAAGGATGGTCGTCTTGAAATCGCTTACTCCGTCTATTTTTTATCACATCAGATATGACGTCATCATACTTATTTGAATACGAATCGTCGTAATCGACGCGTATTATGGATCAACACTCGTCAGAACTCGGCCGATGCCGTGCATGTCTACATCTAACTTGATCACCGGATCAGCTGAGGTTTGCCGAATGATAGAACAAATGACATTCCCACAAGTCTTTGCGAAACTCAGGCGCGAAATCTTAAAGTAGCGTAAGAAACTACGTAGCCATTAAGGAAATACCACAGGAAAAGTATTTTTCTTGCTTTTCCTTATTTAATTGGGTAATAAATGATTTTTTTAAAGCTTGCTGAGGTAAAAAAAAAATCTGGATAGGTATAGGTTCCCTTTGAATAAAGAACAATTTTTTTGTAAATGCAAACCAGCCTACAACCATATGTCACGAAAGTGCATTAACCCCTAAGCTGCTAATCGCGACCCACTGACCTTTTGCGGACAGTGTAGATCAAGATCAGACTGCACAGAACGTGCAGTCTGATCTTCGATCTACACTGTCCGATACGGTATTTTCTTTCCGGTGAAATCCACTTTGAAACAGCAATATTTGGGCTTTTTACTGTTGAGTAGAAATTTGGGTTTCATGTATTCAGCAGCTTAAGGGTTAAGAATCTACTCATCTACTCGGCAAATGGCATTTCGAAAGGTTCACAGCACTGGGGAATTTCCTTATATTCCTGGGTTGCTAAATGCAACTAAAACCGCTTTTGTGGATAGTATAGATCAAGATCAGACTGTACACAATTTGAAGGCTGATCTTGGATCTATACACCGTCCGATACGGTGGGGCTTGTTCGGCGAAAAGAAGTTTGAAATCGCAATTCTGAAAAACTTGTCCTGGTGGTCCCCACTAATGAACAAGTAACCTGTATTAACCCTTAGCCTGCTAAATAAGTGAAATGAAACCCTCAAACCAATTGTAAAAACCATAATTGTGCCATTTCAAGGCTGCTCTTAGGGTAAATTTATCTCCTTATCGGACAGTGTAGATCCAAGATCAGACTGCACGTTCTGTGCAGTCTGATCTTGATCTATACTGTCCGCAAAAGGTCCTTGAGTCGCACTTAGCATCCTAGGGATTAAGCAAATATTCACCCAGTTTCTTTGTTTGCATGGTGTTTAACGGCCTTGTCGACATTATTTCAGTTACATCGCGGCGGACAGAGCCCCTATTCATGCTTTCCTGGAGCTTCTTATACCATTACTTCGCACAATATTCATGCCAAATCACTAGCTGCTTTCCCTCATGACTTTCGTCAAAACATTTATCAGCATGCAGTGAGAGAGGGAACGAATCTGTCATAATGGCAATCATCAATGCTCCTAAATAAGTTGGCCAAACTGGGGATTCTAATCAGGGACACCCACCCCCCTACCCCCTTCCGGTCTCGAATCCTATAGGCCACCGACTGCGACAGCGGGCTCTGCCCGGGAGGAGGCAAATACGTTACTTGTTCTACGCCAGCACCTGTGTAACGCAAGCACTTTTTTTAGTTTCCCACAGTTCCTTGCCAAATTCTTTACCAAACGACAAAATTGTAGTCTGGACCAAATTGAAAGACTTTGCAGACGACAAATTCAATGTAGCTCCAAAAATGATTTCTGTAATCGAAATGGTTGCAAAAACATTGTGGGAAAAGGAGAAATGTTTCAGGTCCTTACTAAATTTTTTACCAAACGGCAAAATTGTAGTCTCGACCAAATTGAAAGAATTTGCAGACGACACTTCAGTGCAGCTCCAAAGATGATATCTGACATTGAGATGGTAGAAAACATTGTGGGAACGGACAAAATGCTGGCAACCAGCATTTTCTCCTTTAACCACGATTTTTCTAGCCTTTTTCGTCGGTTTCGTTAAAACTAAAAGCGGACTGTTCGAGAAATGGTTCATACAGATTTAACAGCATTTGGGTATTTACTAGCCTGGGTTCCAGTCTGATCATTTTTTTTTTTTTTTTTTTTTTTTTTTTTCTTACGGGAGCCATGCTCTGTGAAAAGGGGGCTTAATGCATCAGCGAAAAAGTTTCGACCCAGGTCAGCCTGCGCAGTCCGCGCAGGCTGACCTGGACCGAAACTTTTAGCCATTGGTCAATTTATCAGCATGGCAAAGGACCAATGTACCTCCAAATATTCAGTCGGTTGTTGGACAAAATTGGCTTTATAGATCCATAATTAGGAGATGACTTGCTTGGTATAATGCAAAAATGGAGATGCAGGAAGTCACCATTTGCCAGAGCGCCGCTCATATATTTTGACGTTCATGTTTCAAAAGTGACTAATAATTACGTAACAGATTAACGGTATATTACCACAGAACTATATATTGACCGTGATACAGAGACTGCAATACGGAAGTGAATAAGAAATTATTTGCGCCTGGACCCAGGTGGGTCTTTTACCATTGGCTTACTGAAAACGTCTGATTATGTCCCATTTTAACCCTTTACCACACGTTCCCTTGCTCTAAACGATCTTGGAAGAAGCATTTTGAAGAAAAAGTAAGAAATAGAGAAAATGCTGGTAACCAGTATCCCCCCACCCTTTTACCACAACCTTTTCTGTCACTTCCAGGACAAATTCCATCATTTGATTCACATTTAGAGTGCCTTCTATAAATGGTTTTCATAGTGGACAAGTCTAGAATTTTGTTGTCCTGTAAAAACTTAATGGGTTTATGTTTTTGTCGGTTTCACTGGAATATTTTACGTGGAAATATACAAGTTAGTCCGCATGCACGTATACCCTGACTAATTATTGGAAATTTACTTGGCTCTTATAACTGCATTATTTATAAATTTTAGGGAATTCCCTTCAACAACACAAAGTACATAATAAATATGTAGATATTTTTTTGCAGAATGTTGCGTGTACTTTTCCTCTACTTCTTCTGATTAGGCAATAATTATTTCTCCTTAAAAATACAACGTAAAAGCAAAAGATATTAGTCATGCAGCATGAAAAAAGTGGTTAAATGCATCTGCAAAAAGTATCGATTCATGTCAGCCTGCGCAGTCCGTGCACGCTGACATGGGTCGAAACTGCTTTTTGTAACTTTTCTGCTTTGTCCAAGAACCGTTCTACCTCATAATTCAGGTGCTTGCAAGAAAAAATGGATATTTTATGGATCCATACTTATTTGATGACTTACTTGCCACGGAGATGCATTAAACACCCTTTTGCCACAGCATGACTCATAGAATTTAAATCCCACAAGTGATAGAAAAGTTTTTGCTATTTCTGTACGGAGAAAGATGAATTGAATGGTGTTTTACGCCGCTTTCAATATTATAATCATTATTATACTCAGAGTACGTCCGAGGTTTCACCCGTGCCGAACTAAGGTTCTGAGTTGCCTTGCCAAAGGACACTCAGACTCGAGTGGGGATCAAACCTGGCACCTCCAAGTTGAGCATCCCTCATCTACACCACTCAGCTACACAGAACGTGCAGTCTGATCTTTGATCTATACCGTCCACTTGTTTAGTTAAGCCTATAACTCTTTGCCAAAGTGGTTAACCCTTATCTCGCTATATAACTAAATTAAAACTTCCAAGCCGATAGTATAAACTCAAATACTGCTTTTTCAAAGTTCTTTTTTTTTTTTTTTTGGGGGGGGGGGGGTGTCTCCCTATCGGACAGTGTAGATCAAAGATCAGACTGCACGTTTTGTGCAGTCTGATCTTGATCTACACTGTCCGCAATAGGTCAGTGAGTCGCGCGTAGCAGCCTAAGGGTTAAACGACACCGAGAAAAAAGGCTTTTAAAAAAACATTGTGGGTGAAAAAGAGAAAACCAGCATATTCCCCTTTCCCCACTATGTATGGTAGGGATCAAGATCACACTGCACAGAAAATGCAGACTGATCTTTGATCTGCACTGTCGATTAGGGTGAGGTTTTTTACGGTGCAGACAGCTTTGAAATTAACTTATTGTGAGTTCTACGAATGGTTGAAAACTAACATATGAACCATGCTCTGGCAAAAAGGGGCTTAATGCATCTCCGTGATGCATTATACCAAGCAAGACATCACATAATTATGGATCCATAATAGCCTTTTTTTTTTAACCCTTTCCCAAACAAGCCCTGGTTTTCACGTGTCTGCAGTACAAGTCTTTTGAAAACACTGTGGGAAAAGGAGAAATTGCTCGTAACGAGCAATTTCTCCTTTTCCCACAGTGTTTTCTACCCTTTTGGAGAACTTTCTGCCATTTTCATCAAATTTAGAATTGTCGTCTGCAAACTCTTTCAATTTGGACCAGTCCAAAATTTGTCGTTTGGGAAAGGGATAACGGCCGACTCGATCATTAGGTAGACTGGTCCTTTGACATACATACACAAACTGACTTATGGCGAAAAGTTTCGGCCCAGGTCAGCCTGCGCGGACTGCGCAGGCTGACCTGGGTCGATACTTTTCGCAGATGCATTAAGCTTCTTTTTCACAGAGCATGGCTCATATACGTGTACATGTAATGGATTCCGAGGCATAAAAGTCGAAACCTCACTTCATAATCGTGTGTATTAAAGACACTGAGAAATAAAAAAAGGAAATGCATTTGTAAACATTGTGGGAAAAGGAGAAACTGCTTGTAACTAGCCTTTTCTTTTTCCACAATGTTTTCTTCCCTATCAAAGACAAATTTCCTCATTAGACCCACATTTTTAATTGCCGTCTGCAAATTCTTTCAATTTGGACAAGTTTAAACTTTTGTCGTCTGGTACAGGTGAAGATTTAATATTTACACGAAGTGATTTAAACACGGGCATTTCCTTTAGGGACAAGTGTTTGATAAACTGAACAACTGCTAAACCGAGCCTAGCCGATGTCAATCCTTAATCTGTTCTGCGCGACTCGCTGACCTTTTGCGGGCAGTGTAGATCAAGATCAGACTGCACAGAACGTGCAGTCTGATCTTGGATCTACACTGTCCGATAAGGAGATATTTTTCTCCAAATGGTTAAGTTTGAAATAATATTATTCGGGATTTTACTATCGGCTTGAAAGTTTAAGTTATTTAGCAGTTTGAGGGTTAACATAATGTTTTATTGGTTTAGTTATGTCGGGTAGATCAATTTAAATGTGAACTCTTGTGACGCTGTACGCGGAAAATTACTTTTGCGGACAATGTAGGTCAGGACTAGACTGTGCACACAGAACATGCAGTCTGACTTGGATCTACACTGTCCGATTCTTTCTTTAGATATTCTAAAAAAAGGGGGGTTGGAATTGCATTATCTATATCTGTAAAATGCTGATTGAGAGGGTTTATTTTGTTTATTTATCACAGAAGTTAATTTTCTTGATTTTTCCATTACCTTTCGCGTAAATATTTCATACCCCAAAAAATTAAGCAGGGGACATTGTAGATCAAAGATCAGACGGCACTTTCTGTGCAGTCTGATCTTGATCTATACCATCCGCAACAGCACAGCAAGTCACGCTAAGAAAATTTTGTGGGAAGAGAAGGAAAATGCTGGTAACCAGTATTTCCTCCTTTTCCCACAATGTTTTCGACCCTTTCAAAGACAGGGTCACCGTTTGAGCCATATTCAGTTGGTCTGAATATGAACTAGTTGTGTTTCCTGGTAAGGTGTTTTCAATCGTATTTATTTGAGCCATGCTCTGTGATAAGGGGATTTAATGCATCTGCAAAAAAAAAAAAGTATCGACCCAGGTCAGCCTGCGCAATCCGCGCAGTTGAAATTATTTGCTATTCGTAAATTTTCTGCATGTCTAAGGACCATTCTACCTCGTACATTCAGTCGGTTGTTAGACAAAATGGATTTTATAGAGCCATAATTATGTGATAACTTGCTTGGTACAGTGCATCACGCAGATGCATTAAGCCCCCTTTTCCCAGAGCATGTCTCAAGTATACGTTAGATAGTACGTTCGTTTCCTTGGTTTTTCCTCGAGTCAATTTGGCTGATAAGACATAGGCTACTTGCTAGAGTATATCAACCCCTTATCCTGCTAAATTAGAGAAATGATACTTCCAAGCCGACTGTGAACAAGTAACCCTTTCCCAAACGACAAATTTTGGACTGGTCCAAATTCAAAGAGTTTGCAGACGACAATTTTAAATTTTATGAAAATGGCAGAAAGTTCTCAAAAAGGGTAGAAAACACTGTGGGAAAAGGAGAAATTGCTCGTTACGAGCAATTTCTCCTTTTCCCACAGTGTTTTCAAAAGACTTGTACTGCAGACACGTGAAAACCAGGGCTTGTTTGGGAAAGGGTTAAGCTGCTGAATAAATGGAACACAAATCCCTACTCGATACTAAAAGCCCAATCATTGAGGTTTCCAAGTTGATTTTACCGGAAAGAAAATACTGTATCGGACAGTGTAGATCAAGGATCAGACTGCACGTTCTGTGCAGTCTGATCTTGATCTACACTGTCCGCAAAAGGTCAGCGGGTCGCGATTAGCAGCTTAAGGGTTAAAATCCAAATTCTGCTATTTCAAAGGTCTCTTTTGGGGGAAAGATATCTCCTAATCGGACAGTGTAGATCAAGATCAGACTGCACGTTCTGTGCAGTCTGATCTTGATCTACACTGTCTGCAAAAGGTCCTTTGAGTATCGCTTAGCAGCCTTACGATAACGCAATATCCCACCCTTTCTCTTTTTTCCTGGACGTGTTCCCAAAATCATGAACGTATTTAGCCTAGTGAGGTATTTAGAAGATAAAGGGTAATTAGCTAGGTTACGGTGGAGCCTGGGGTAATCTGACCTCCATTAGTTCTAGGTCAGTCTTCTCCCCTCTCTAGACTGACCTGATTTCGTTATCTACAGCAGTAGATAGACAGAGAGAGAGAGAAAAAAAGAGTGAGAGAGAAAGAGAGAGGAGAGAGAGAGACCGAGAGAGAAATAGTGGGGGCTCGACACAGACAGACAGACGGGTGAACAGACAGACAGGTGAATAGACAGAGGCATCTGAGTAAACACACATATCTAATGCCCATATTTCATCGCTTTTTTATTCCGTTAAAATCTCATCTTTCTGTTGAAAAGCAACCTCAACTTGAAGATTCGTTTGCTAAATACCGGAAACTCTAGGAAAACATAGGCAGCTGTACTTTTCGCCGTAACGAAACTGAAGCGATTGTTATAAACGATGGCATAAAAGCAAACCTAGATCTACAGTAAACTCAACAATAACCCTTTACTTTATGTCCGCAGGATGAATGATGCAATGACATTCGAGATTTCACTATTGATTTCCACGACACTCGTCACAACTCGGCCGATTCCGTACCTACATCTAACCTCGTCCATATAAAGGCGGCTTCCATTTTGAACTACCCATCACATGATCTTAAAGATGGCGGCGCCCCTGTAAATCGCTTAGCAACGACATGAACAACCACGATGGAGTTATTCACATCTATCGATCTGTCGATGAAAGCTCCCAATGGAAATTGATAAACCACACTAAAAATTGAATGTACAAACTGTTTGCCGACTGAAATATTCTTGGAAAGATAACAATAGAAAATTGACTCATGTTTTCTTTTTAAGAGGAGCCTTACAATTTCAATGACGGTAAAACGGTGTGCTTCCGGACTCGTGCGAAATGTACCGTGTAGGTGCATATCAAGCTACGTGATACAGCAGAGGGATTTGATCACCGGATCACCCGAGATACGAGGGACACTTTTTAAGTTCGTAGAGTAGGGCGGTCTTTTTAAAACCGCTTGAAATATCAAAATTTTATTTATCTAAGACCTTCGAAATATGCCTCGTCTGCCTCCACACACATTTTACACCGATCTACCCATTTCCGGAACGCCGCCCGGTAGTCCTCTTTAGGTATATGTTGCAGACACTGGTAGACCGCACTGCCTATACCACAACGGGATTCAAAACGGTGCCCTGCCAGCATTTCCTTTAGTCTTGGGAACAATCAAAAGTCACAGGGGGACAGGTCAGGGCTGTATGGGGGATGATCTAAGACATCGAGCCCAGATTCTTTCAGATATTCCTGTACCGTAGCGGATTTATGGGCCGGTGCGTTATCATGGAGTAATTTGATGCCGCGGACACCGGTGCGCGGTCTGCGTTTCTGATAGAAATCAACAAGTTGAGTAAGAACAATTTCTCTGTAAAACCTTCCAGTGACAGAACTACCTTTCGGGACTGGAATTTGAAGGACTGGACCTTTCGAATCAAAGACTATCGCATACAACATGCGATTTGATGTTTTGCAACGGCGCGCAATGACAGGTCTGTCGCCCTCAGATGAAACCCAAACCTTAATTTTAGCCTTAGAATCGGGTTGAAAATGATAGATCCAGGTTTCATCACCTGTAACTATCTCTTCAAAACGACGTGGGTCACATTTATCATATTTTTCTATAACTTGCGATGCAAGTCTAACCCGACTTTGTTTCTGCTCGTCAGTGGGCAAATGGGGCACCCAGCGCGCGCAGATCTTACGTAGCCCAAGTCGTTCACGTAAGATCTTCAAAACACTTGACGAATGAATGCCACTTAATTCTTCTATCTCTTGCACGGTGTAACGTGCGTCTTCCTCAATTAACGTTTTCACAGTAGCAACGTTCTTTTCCGTCAAAACGGAAACCGGCCTACCCACCCGAGGGTCATTTTCAACTGACTCCCGACCATCATTAAAACGACGTACCCACTTGCAAACTGTAGCATATTTTAAAGCACCATTCCCATAAAACTTTTGCAAATCAGCATGAATTTCTGTTGGCGGAAACCCGAGCTGTGCTCGAATCTTACAATATACCCTCTGTTAAGAGATTTTTCCATCCATATTGAACGCTATATTTTACTATAGTGTATAAAACCACGTGTTGAAAATACCCAGCGCAGCGCGCACGTGGACCTCGTGCGCCGCATACCGTGACACCGTTCGAGAGAGGAATGATTACGCAAGTTCTGTGTAAAAAATCGTGCAACTTCATAATCGCGTTAAAAAGTTATAGGCTTACTCTACGAACTTAAAAAGTGTCCCTCGTATGCCGAATGATTTCCACGAATGACAAGGTTATTTGAAAATGTTCATTGACAAAAATTGTTTCGTTGTATGGTGTTTAACCCTTAAAGCGCCTTTCACGACTACAGTTGCTTTTGCGGCCAGTGTAGATCAAGATCAGGCTGCACAAAACGTGCAGCCTGATCTTTGATCTACACTGTCTGCTTTGCTGAATCACTGTACACAAAAGCAACCATGAAATTGCAGTCATTTTGGGATGTAGGCCTATTTCTAGGACGAGAATGCCCCATGGGTTTATTCGGCGCTCTAAGGGTTAACGCCGCTTTTTGCATTATTTCAGATATATCTCGTCGTCCAGTGCACACATCCATGCACTCCTGGAGTTTCTATTACCAGAGCTTTGCACAATATTTGTCACAAGCCACTGGCTGCTTTCCCATATACCCGGTAACCGATGTCTGAACATTGATCAGCGGTGAGAGAGGAATGAATCCTGACGCAATGACGTATCTTGATCTACACTGCCCGCAAAATCTCTGATCTTGATCTACACTGATTGCGAAAGCAACTATTGTTGTGAATGGCGCTTTACAGGTTAAGTTACCTCTGCAGCCATTGTAGATCAAGATCAGACTGTACAAAATGTGCAGTCTGATCTGTGATCTACACTGTCTGCTTTGCGAAGACATTGTGAACAAAAGCAACCTTGCCATAGCAATTATTTGGGTTTTTATTTTAACTCTTTACTATTACAGTTCCAAGTTTAAACGACCATGAAAAAGAAAGCTTTCGAAAATATTGTGGGAAAAGGAGAAAATGCTGGTTACCACCAGCATTTTCTCCTTTTCCCACAATATTTTCTACCCTACGAAAGACATGAATCATCATTTGATCTACATTTACTTAGTCGTCTGCAAATGGTCCGGTGCAAAATTTTATCGTTCGCTAAAAAGTTAATACAGAAAATTTTAGGTTTATTCGGTGCTCTGGAAAGTGACAACACAATCTTCTGACACAGATAACGGGAAAAAAAATAAAGACAGTAAAAGCAAATTGTTTTTTTGTTTTGTCATGCGGTTTTTGTATTTTTTTCATATTCATAGACAATTTTTTACAACTAGTATCAAAATGTAAGAGAATTTCATATGGAAAGCATCTAAATGTATTTTTGTAAGTGCCATTCCTAGAATGATATGAACAGTTACAATAACTATGGATTTCTTTCAATGCAGTGTCCCTTCCCTTGAATGTAGCCGAGTTTGAACTCTGACTAGGTGCTCTAAGGAAACCTTGTTGAAAACAGCACCATTGCTGTTTACAAGCCATGGGTTCTTTCTCACCAAGCTTTTCCCTTTTCCAACATGTTGACAGTTTTGATTTATCCACAGATGTGAGATTTGGGATCTGTGCACCGGTTTCTGGCAAGCCTGAATTGTATAGATCAAGGGAAAGTTTGACTTTAGAATAAAAATCAATAGGTTGATCTAATGCTGTACTATAATGAGTTGATTTAGTTGAATCATTTGATGATACTAAATGCCTACTTGAAGATAGATCATTATGTTTAATACACAATACACAATCAGATATATGGCAGAGTTTTAATGAGGAAAGTATACACATGTGTATACTTGTGTCTATGGGTTTAGAATAATCTAGATGATATGGACATAAACTGGTTAAATGATTCACATTAAAGCCCTTATAGAAACTGTAAACACCACACACAACTATATGGTTAAAACAATCCCAAAGCACATTGTGACAGTTCGTAATGAGAAAGCGATTATGTTTACAATGATCCAATGTCAGTGATTCGTCATCTGCTAAGAATTTCCTCAAAATTGTCAGGTATCGATGCACCAGCATTAATGAACAAGCTTTTAAGCACAGTGAGTTCTTTTGTAAGTAAGTCAACTTTGCGCTGTAATCGTTCGTTTTCAGCGACGAGGTCATTCACTCTACTTTCAGTTTCCCCTTGTCTAAGTCTGGCCTTTTCTCTGCTTTTCCTTACAGCAATGTTATTTCTGGCCCTTTTTTCGTAATATTCAGGGGTATTCTTTGGTGGTTCTTTCTTTCTGGGGCGAATAGGGCCCCCAGCAGATGGCTTACGGCCTGGTTTTCTGCACTCGTACACAACAGGTGCTTTGTCAGGAGTGGATGACCTAGAGCTTCCAGACTCCGAATATGTATCTGCTGGCCTCGTAAAGTTTGTGGGACGAGAAGCTCTGCTTCCTTGGCAGGCGGTGAGATCAAGGTCTTCAGACTTGATCGTCACGATCTGCCTGCCCTCGGTCCCTGTAGCTGGTGCTAAAACCTCGTCAGCGTTAGTCATACAGACTAGTTGGGCTGTTTCAGGAACAAACTGTAAAACATAACAAAAAAAGCTGTAAGACAGTGTGTCTTTTACATACATTGTTACTGGGTCTCCAAATTTTTACACTTTATCACACGATCCTAGGTTTTAACAACCTTATAGCACCGTTTTGAAAATAATGTGGAAAAGTGAAGAAAATGGCGACAACCAATATTTTCTCCTTTTCCCACATTGTTTTCTTCCCTTCAAAAGACAAATTTCATTTTTTGAGTCAAGCTCACTTTGCTGTCTACATAATTATGCTTTCAATTTGGACTAGTCTAAAATTTTGTCGTTTGGTGAAGACCGGAGTAAAAGGTAAAGTACTGATAAAACTAGCTTTATCTACTTAACCCTTTCCCAAACAAGCCCTGGTTTATACGTGTCTGCAGTACAAGTCTTTTGAAAACACTGTGGGAAAAGGAGAAATTGCTCGTAACGAGCAATTTCTCCTTTTCCCACAGTGTTTTCTACCCTTTTGGAGAACTTTCTGCAATTTTCATCAAATTTGAAATTGTCGTCTGCAAACTCTTTCAATTTGGACCAGTCTAAAATTTGTCGTTTGGGAAAGGGTTAAGTAGATTAACCCTTGGAGCGCTTAACTCTTTACCAATAATCCCGAAGAAGAACCCTTTTGATAACATTGTGGGAAATGGAGAAAATGCTGTGGTCAGCATTTTCTCCTTTTGCCACCATGTTTTCTGCCTAATCAAAGACAATTTCTCCTTTTGCCACCATGTTTTCTACCCATTCAACGACAATTTCTCCTTATGCCACCATGTTTTATACCCAATCAAAGACAAATATATCATATGAACCACATTTAAATTGTCATCTACAAATGCTTTCAATTTGGACAAGACTACATTTTTTTGAGGTTTTAAAAGGTTGTTGTAATGAGTTAACACAAGTGGTAAAGTTTTTTTTTGCGGGTAATGCACATCAAGATCGGACGGCAGAACGCGCAGTCTGATCTTTGATCTACAATGTCTGCTATTTTGCACAATATTCTGGGAAAAACAACATTGGCATTGCGATACATGTTCTGGACTTCAAAAGTCGTTTTGATACATACCGGGCTAGAAAGGTGAAGGGACTTTTCAGGTGTACTAGAAATTGTCCTAGGGTCATGTGATAGATCGACTTACATTTTTACATCAGATTTTCGATCTGGCCAAACCCGAGTTTTCAATTTCAGCTGTTCAAATCTAGTAAAACTATCAAAAATGTGTTTATATATCTTTTATCACAATCGATAAAATCTAAAGATATTTACCTTTGAAATATCGGTATTATTCCCACTGGGGGTGTGGTTAGTTTCCACAAGGTCGAGGTCGCTGGCAGGAAAGATTGTGTCGATAGTCAGCGGACCTCCTTCGACTTCCAAGGCAGGCAAGGTGTTGTTGATAAGTTCCTGCAAGTCGATTACGTTCTCCAATGTTGGATCTAAAGTGTTCAAACCCTGGTCACACTGGTTATTGAATGAAAACACAGATTTGTTGAAGTCTTTAAACGTGAGATCCGGAGCCCCCTCTTCATACATTCGCGGAGATTCCATCGGCGGAGACACAGACGGTGATGTCAAGCTTCCTTGGCATGATGAGTCTATAAGATTGTCAGCGAAAATAAAATTTAAATTCTCCAGACCTGCGGCTTCCGGGAAACTGTTAAATGAACACAGCGTGACACCTGAATAGTGTCACAATTCACAATACGAATTAGAGTATGTCGCTACGATGTAAACAGCTTTGCCAGTTATTTCGCAATGCTAACGTAGTGATCGCAAACAAGTTTATATAGACTTAAGCCTCTTCACATACCTTTAAAGATATTCATCCGCAAGGAAATTATCAGTGAATGAAAAATTAAGCAGTTTCAATCTGTAAAATATTCAACTATTGGAAACAGGTTTTGATATAGAAATTGTTCATGAAAATATAACCATATTATTAAATACATCTTCAAAATTACTTTTTATCGGCTGTTTTCCATGCACTATTTTATCTAAAGAAAAGTAAATGACGTCAATATGCATAATATATTTCTAAAATTAGAAAATGTCGTAATGGTAATCTTCCATCTGTTACTATTTTTATCCATTAGTAATATACATGTGTTACTACGTCAGGGGTTTGTGACGTCAATAGGAGACCCCATACAAAGTGAAATCTAGGGCAGTATTCAAACTCTGACAGATTTTGACCATCTTAAAAGCATCACGTGACTCTAAAACATGGTTCCATTTATCTTCTAACCTGGGAAGAGAATGCACTGGTCGTTTTATTCGAAAGGTAAGGCAAAATGTAAGCCCAAATGAAATAAGTCGCTGCGAAATATTCCAATGCCCATAGAGGTTACAAACTAGTACACACAACAGTCTTGTTATGGTTATTATCTATAACGATACAGTCTGTCTAAATCCTTGCAAGGGACACAGGCGATAACAGAGGCTTTTGAAAGCGGAATAGATCAAGATCAGATAGCACATAACGCACAGTCTGATCTTTGAACCATATCGCTCGCTTCGGTTTGTTCAAGCCCATAAGATCCGCCGCTCAATTCTGTGTCATGGTTCGTCTTGAAAATTGTACTTTTCATCGTGTCGCCTGAGAGAGAGAGAGAGAGAGAGTTAGAGTTGTAGCAGCATTCAATGGTGGTAATGGTAGTAATAATAGGTCTAATCAAACCTGAAATATAACATACGTGGTGAATAACGGAAGGCATGAATGAATTGTGATTTCATTAGAGTATTTTTCTTCGCATTGTTTTCAATCTTTGAAGGTCAATCTTTTACCAAAACAATCCCGTGGACTACGACCCTGAGATATAATGCTGTTATATAACACTGTGGGAAAAGCAGGAGATGCTGGTTACCGGCATTTTCTATCTATTGAAAGACAAGTCACATTTAATTTGTCGTCTGCAAATGCTTTCAATATGGAAGAGTCTAAATTTTGTCGTCTTAATCATACAAATGTCCCGCTTGACATACTTTTTTTTTTTTTAATGTTCTGTCCAAGAATTTACGAAGCGCCATTTCCGTGCAAAATTTTTAAGAAATCTATCCACTGATTTTTTTTTTTAAGAAAATTGATCAGAAAATAAGTTTTTAGACTATTCTAATTGCTACCGTCATCTCTCTAGTGCCTGAATTCTTTCGTTTAAAAACATGAAACCTCGGGCAAGTTTTATTTGATTTGGTTGTACGTATCAGAAATCCGGTAAAATCTGCCAACGTGACCACCTCCAGCCAACAAGCAACCTGTACCAGACGACAAAAATGTACACTTGTCCAAATTGGAAGCATTTTGCAACGACTATTCAAATGAGGCTCAAATGATGGAATTTGTCTTTGATAGGGTTGTAAACTTTGTAGGGAAAGGAGAAAATGCTGGTAATCAGCATCTTCTCCTCTTCCCACAATGTTTTCAAAAGGCTTCATTCAAGATTGGTGTCGTAAAAACTCGGTACTGTGTGGTCAGGGGTTAAGCAAGCAAATTTTGCATTCCTAGAAGAGGCAATTATTTTAAATATTTACCTGTAGTAAGCAAGCATCCGTCTTAAGCAAGCACACTGTCGTTAAAACACTGCGCGGTCACAGTACTCAGAATAAGTGGTATTTTCTAATTAAAGGCTGTTGCAAGCGTATTTCATAACTTAACCCTTTACCACACAATCCCGACTTTTAACGACCCTGAAGAAGAAGGCTTCTGAAAACATTGTGGGAAAAGGAGAAAATGCTGTTAACCAGCATTTTCTCCTTTTCCCACAATGTTTTCTACTCTTCCAAAAACAAATTTCAATTTTTGATTCACCTTTTTTTTGTCGTCTGCAAAAGCTTTCAATTTAGACTGGTCTAAAATTTTGTCGTTTGGTAAAGAGTTAATTAAAGCACCCATGGGTGCTGGCTTTACCCTTTACCACATAACATATTTCAACGAATCAAAAAGAGGAAGACTTTCGAAAAAATGCAGGAAAAGGAGAAAAAGCTGGTATACAGCATTTTTTACTTTTGCCTTAATGTTTTCTACCCTTGAAAGGACTTTTCCCTCTATTTGAGTAATATCAATTTCTCATCTACAAACGCACTGATTTTGGACAAGTCTAAAATTTTATCGTTTGGTGAAGAGTTAAAACAAACTGGACTGTACTACTCCGTATTTCATTGATGGAATTATACAAATTTCTTTTCTAGAGGATTAACTCTTTCAGAGCCAAATGTTAGTAATTATACCATTATACCAACCTGACTTCTTTCCAGACTGAAAATAGACTATACTCAGACAGATTTTTCTTACCTTAAAAGCTCGGTTAAACAAGGGTAAGGTAAGAATCCAGATCAGAATACACGTTCTGTGCAGTCTGATCTAGATCTATGCCGTCCGCAAGAGCCCTTCTTTCCCTTTTGGTGCTGTAGGGGTTAAACATTTTGTCTTCTCTTCAAAAACTTATCTTGGACTCCAGAAAGGGAATATGATTGACACTGCAAAATATGATAATTAATGACTGCGACGAATAAATAATGCATTTGAAAAACAGTAAACGCTCATAGAGAAACTATGAATTAGTTGGGACAGAATCTTATTTTTTAGTAACTCAGTACAAGGGAAATAACCGCCACAACTCTTTAATATGAACACCTAAAATCTAGCGCAGTTATTTCCCTTATCAAACTTCTCCGTCGTGGAAAAGTTTTTTTTTTTTAACCCGCTCATTTTCTTGCGCGTCAATATCTGGTGAGAGTTAGCCTGGGTTTCTAGTCTGATCTTTTTTATTTCCTTATGTTTCTTCATCAAAATTTACAATATGGACGGAAGATATTAAATCTTTCAAGATCAATGACAAAATTCTGGACTAGTCGCAATTCAAAGCATTTGCAGACGACAATTTAAATGAGTTTCAAATAATGAAATTTGTTTTTGATAGGGTAGGAAGCATGTTGGGAGAAGCAGGAAATGCTTGTTACTAGCAGTTTCTCCCTTTCCTACCATGTTTTCAAAAGCCTTCTTTGTTAAGGTCTCTAAAACATGGGATTGTGTAGTAAATATTATTATTGCAGACAATCTATGCAGATCGCGATATGGAGATATTGACTAAAAAAATATCGGCGCCTGGACGCAGGCTAATTAACCATTTACCACACAAACCCGACTTTAAATGACCCTGTGGAGGGGAAATTTTGAAAGCATTATGGGAAAAGAAAAAAATGCTGGTAACCAGTATTTCCTCATTTTCCCACAATGTTTTCTAATCTTCCTCATTTTCCCACAATGTTTTCTGATCTTTCAAATGTGAATTCCAGTTTTTGAGTCACATTTATATATTGTCATCTGCAAAAAATTACAAGCTGGAAAAGTCTTAAATTTTGTCATTCGGTGAAGAGTTAAGCGGATAACAGACAGGAAGAGGAAACAATTGAGCCCTGCTCTGGCAAAAAGGGGCTTAATGAATCTCCGTGATGCATTATACCTATCAAGCCATCACATAATTATGGATCCATAATAGCCACTTTTTTTTTTTTTTTAAACAACCGACTGAATCATGAGGTAGACTGGTCCTTGGACATACAGAAAATTAAGCAATAGCGTAAAGTTTCGGCCTAGGTCTGCCTGCGTGGACTGCGCAGGCTGACCTGAGTCGATACTTTTCGCAGATGCATTAAACATCCTTTTCACGGAACATGGCTCAAATATATAATACTTTGAACAGGGATCTTATATCCCTGTTTTGAACGATAAGGAAAACATTGTGACTGGTGAGGAAGGTACCAATCTCTTGCAGATCTAAACAATAGTCTCTCCAATCTCCAAAATATAAATCAAAATACAATACTCTCTCTCTCTCTCTCTCTCTCTCTCTCTCTCATGGCTCTAGAAACTCTCTCTTCTTGTCACTCTAGATCTTTCTGGTGACACTCTTAAAAGGACAGTTAAATCTATTATTCTAAAAAAAAAAAAAAAAAAATGAGCCCACTTTTTCCTTTGACACTGAGAAAAATGAAGAAAACGGTGAGTGACATTGCTTTCTTTGTACATTTAAAATTAGTTCTTTTATTTTGTTTTGAACTACTAAAGCGAAACTGAACATTGCTACGAGTACACAAACTACTCACTACTATACAAGGTACTCGTTCATGGCCTGAATATTTCCGATCTTGCCATTGGTTGATCTCTACAAATTGCGTCAGGGAACTATTTTCATTAAACAGAAAACTGGGGAGAAAAAACTGCAGGTCGCTTTGACATTTGCAAGTCGAAATCTTCTTTAGTAGAAAAATATACGAAAGGTTAGTACTGAATATGTTTCTTTGATTATCTGAGAAGATACTTTGCATGTTGGTAGTCCTAAACTATCATCCAATTTTATGGAAATAACGATTTCGTTTGTAAGATAAACCGATATTTTATGAACGAGTCGGCCATTGTACGATATTAGTAAACTACACTATATTCTTTTACCGGCAATTTTGTCACCTTTTTCTCGTCTCCTTCACTCCATTCGTGTTCTGTAATAAGGTAACACTGTATTTGTGGAAGCAAATTCGTATATGCTTTGCAATTTATGTACGCAAAGCTCTTCTACGTTTCTGTTTCGCATATATTGCGCAATCCGAAATGAGAGGATATTTTGGGAATTTCGAAAATAATTGCATCAGCGATTGAAATAAGTTTAGTCTTCCTATGAGCTAGATACACTACTTGTACAACGGAAATATGAAAGAAAGGACGTCGAAGTAAAGTGCTTAGAATACGACAAAACAGGAGGTTTTAATTATTTTCAAAAGGTATATTTTATGAATGACAATAGGTTTACATTTTCATTTTTCTAGACAAGTTAACATGAAATTTTCACGTATATTCCAGAAACTCTGTCTCCAGACTTTTTTATGGTTTCATAATCAAATTATTTGCATAAGTATGAGAAAATATAGAAATAAACAAACAATACAGTTTGTGCTGTAGATAGTGCCCCATAACCTTAGATGTCAAAATAGACAATATTTGTAACCTTGATTCTCATTATATTTTCAGGTAGATGTCTCACAGCGCATAGCATTAGCTTTAAACCCTGATAAAGTCACTTAAGATGCCAATGAAGAAATCCTTACCAAACGGTGAAAGCTCTGACGATTCGGATGCTTTCTCTCCAAAAGAAAAACGCACCAAACTGGACAAAGGTTCAGATGACTATCAGATACGCAGGGAACGAAACAACATAGCTGTAAGGAAAAGCAGAGAAAAGAGTCGAGCAAAGGCCAAGGAGACCGTTGCACAAGTTGAGCGTTTGAGGCGTGAAAATGAAATGCTTGAACAAAAGGTCACCATCTTGTCCAAAGAGCTGAGCGTTTTGAAGGATTTGTTCTTGGCACATGCTGGTACAGTCGCCGGGGACAACTGCCAGACTCCACCCCCGACAACTGTAACCGTGCAGGTGACTGCGTCATCTACTGACCATCAGTACTCCGCACTGAGGCCAGAGAATTGACTCAGGGACTCTCTGAATTCATTCAGCATCATGTATATCGTGTCAGACAGAGATTTTATTTTAATTGTGTTTTTTGTGTATATAGTAATCATGGTTCATCATTCAGAAAGTTTTGAAGTTTATAATCAAGGTTATTCCTGACATAGGCTTGTCATGCTGCTCCATTTGATGTTATTTTTCCAGAGTGCTTGAGTTAAATTTAAGGGCTAAATTGATAAGCAGGGATTAACTTAACCCTCTACCACACAATTCTGACTTTAAACTGCCCTGAGGAAGAAGCCTTTCGAAAACATTGTGAGAAATGGAGAAAATGCTGGTAACCAGCATTTTCTCCTTTTCCCACAATGTTTACTACCCTAACAAAGAAAAATCACATTATTTGAGCCACATTGAAATTGTCATCTGCAAATGCTTTCAATTTGGACAGGTCTAAAATTTTGTCGTCTGATAAAGGGTTGAACAGTAGCCACCAATCCCAAGTACATCAAAATTTAGAAGCAACACCTGAGATTCAGCACTTTAAGGAAACAAGGTTTAATAAATATGGGGAACAGTATTTTACACTCATCCAGATTGAAAAGCATTTATAGATGATGCATTGCATGTGTATCAAATGAAGAGATTTGTTACTGAAAGGGTAGACAATATTCTTTGAAATGGAGAAAAGGCTGATTACTGGCATTTCCCACAATGTTGTCTAAAGCCATCTTTTTTAGGGTCAAAAGAGCATGGGATTGTTTGGTAAAGGGTGAAATGATCTCTCCAAACAGTTAGTGTCTGAGTTAGGAATTGCAAAATTATGAAAGTCTCTACAAAAAAAAGACAAACACGAACAGAAAAATGAGATGGGAAAAATTTCTTGCTATTTAGTGCTACCAGGGATTAGTTTTTATTCTAAGTAGATCTATCTCCACATCTTGCATTGAAAGTTCTACACATCATGGAATTGTTTAAGGAAAGATGTGTAATAATAAAATTGTATCAAATTTTAAAACTTATATGCCAAGATCTCTATCTGCCTGGTTGTAGGATATTGTTATATTTGAGCCTATGTTAACATTGTAACAGATGACAAGATGTCATAGACTTGTCTGAATTGAAAACATTGGCAAATGACTAATTAAATTTGTCTTAACCTTTTACCAGACGACAAAATTTCAGTTTTGCCCAAATTGAAAGCATTTGCAGACGGCAATTTCAGTGTGGCTCAACTGGTGCAAGTTTCTCTTCATAAGGTGGAAAACATTGTGGGAAAATAAGAAAATGCTGGTTACCAGCATTTTCTCTTTTACCCACGTTTTCAAAAGGCTTCTTTTGCAGGGTTGTTAAAAGGCGGCATTGTGCAGTAAGGGGTTAAATGATGGGATTTGTATAGTAAAGAAAGCATTGTGAGAAAGGGAGAAAATGCTGCTTATCCCACAATGTTTTCAGAGGTATCGCTCTCAGGGTAGTAAAAACATGGGATTGTTTTGTAAAAGGTTCATCAGCTATAACCTTGATTATTCTCTTCATTAGGTTGAGAAGTCTCACAGATTTGTGAATTAAGAATTCAAAGTTTCTATTGTTATTGTACTTTTGTGAAATATTGATGACAAATGTTCATTAAATGATGGTTAAAAATTGTTCATTGTTCCTTATCTTTGTTCTACGATGTTAAACCATTTTGAACATTATTAGCTAGACTGTTTCAAAGAAAAAGTCAAGTTACTGTCATAGCCTTGCTGTCATCTGCATCATGCTAAAACTTCGACTTTTTAAAGTACCCCTAACTACTGAAAATATTTACTTCAAACTTGGACAAGTTGGCAACTATAAAAAGGGGAACATATGCAAAAAGGGTAGTAACCATCAAACTATTTTTTGATAGTTATGCCCCTTTTTTCACTTCAGAATTTTCACTAAAAATCGAGCAACTACAGCCAAGCATTGGCAACCGGATGCAGTACTCTTGTTTTTATTGTATAGCAGCTGCCAGTACACCTATTCATGCTCTCCTAGAGTTCCTTTTAGTTTTACCTGTGCTTCTTCCCAGGCTACCAGCTGCTTTTCCATAAAGCTACCATGATCTCTGAAACAATGATCAGCAAGGAGAGAGAAATGAATCCAGTCACCATGGCTGTCACCAATTCTTAGAAAAAAAAATGACTGAGCTGGAAATTCAAACCTGCTACTCTCTGGTTTGAAGTCTTGTACACTACTGTCAGAGCTACCAGATTGAGCTGTTCCTCATCAGGAATCTGGCAATGGATTTATTGAAAGATATACGAGGAAGCTTTCACAATTATATCGGTCATGTCACAGCGTCAGCTTGCGTATTCATGTGTTTCCTGAAATTTCACGAGTACTGGGTGGGGACTCTGAAGTGGGTTTACAGTCACTTTTAACAAAAAACAATACTTTGGTTTAGACTGTAACCTAGGATCCTTTGATTAACCCTTTCCCAAACAAGCCCTGGTTTTCACGTGTCTGCAGTACAAGTCTTTTGAAAACACCGTGGGAAAAGGAGAAATTGCTCGTAACGAGCATTTTCTCCTTTTCCCAGTGTTTTCTACCCTTTTTGAGACCTTTCTGCCATTTCCATCAAATTTAAAATTGTCATCTGCAAACTCTTTCAATTTGGACCAGTCCAAAACTTGTTGTTTGGGAAATGGTTAAGGATCCTACACCTGAAAGTCCCAGTAGCAGCCAAAAGTAAACAATGGGATGTTAAAATGCATCTGAATTTAAATAATTACATTCTAAAGTATGGAAATTATTTTGAGAATGACAATCTGTTATTGTGCAGTCATTACAAGTCCAAGTGTTAGTTGCTGGCAGGAAAATGAATTTAAAAACCTGGTAAAAAGTATACAGAAGGTAGAGTGACCAGGCAACTTTTGACCTAGTTTTAACCCTTTCCCAAACGACAAATTTTGGACTGGTCCAAATTGAAAGTTTGCAGATGACAATTTTAAATTTCATGAAAATGGCTGAAAGTTATCAAAAAAGGTAGAAAATACTGTGGGAAAAGGAGAAATTGCTCGTAATGAGCAATTTCTCCTTTTCCCACAGTGTGTTCAAAAGACTTGTACTGCAGACACGTGAAAACCACGGCTTGTTTGGGAAAGGGTTAAAGAATGGAAATTATTTTGAGAATGACAATCTGTTATTGTGCAGTCGTTACAAGTCCAAGTGTTAGTCGCTGGCAGGAAAATGAATTTAAAAACCTGGTAAAAAGTATACAGGGTACGTATTCACCAACCATTCTTAAGAACTTTCTTAGTCTTAATCTCCAAATTTTTCTACATTTGAAAGTAACATAACTTCTGATTGGCTATACCATTTGGTTTAGCCAATCAGAAGTTGTGTTACTTTCAAATGTAGAAAATCTTCTAGAACAAGACAAAGAATATTCTTAAGAATGATTGGTAAATACAGACCCAGAAGATAGAATGACCAGGCAACTTTTGACCTAGTTTTAACCCTTTCCCAAACAACAAATTTTGGACTGGTCCAAATTGAAAGAGTTTGCAGACAACAATTTTAAATTTGATGAAAATGGCAGAAAGGTCTCAAAACGGGTAGAAAACACTGTGGGAAAAGGAGAAATTGCTCGTTATGAGCAATTTCTCCTTTTCCCACAGTGTTTTCAAAAGACTTGTACTGCAGACACGTGAAAACCAGGGCTTGTTTGGGAAAGGGTTAAAATCAATTTTCCTGTGACTAACACTTGGACCAACCACACAATAACAGATAGTCCTTTTCACATTAATTTCTATACTTTTAAATGTTATGATTTAAATCTAAATGCATTTTGCCACCTCCTTTGTTTACTTTTGGTTGTCATTGGGCCTTTAATCACTGAATCATGAATGACTCCTAATCATTATACCTCAACCATTGAGCCATGCAGGACCCCTCTTGATACTTAATCCTTTACCACACAATCCCCAAGTTTTAAATACCCTTCCAAAAATGGCATTTGAAAACAATGTGGGAAAAGGAGAAAATGCTAGTAAGCAGCAAAAATTTCCCAATTTTTTTTTATATCTAAAATTGTATAATTTTAGCTACATTTAATTTGTCATCTGCAAATGCTTTCAGTTTGTCTTTTGGTGAAGAGTTAAGGTGTCTGAGGTTCTGAGGCACGAAAAGTTGTCAGAGGCTTTGAAAGAAAGGTGTGTCAGTGCGGGCGTGAGAAAGCCAGGAAACACATACATAGGTGCAGTGACCACCTTGATATGACTTAAGCTGTTAGAATGGTGTCAAACTCTAATACAAACAAACTTAAAACCCTTGTCGGATTTTTAAAGTATTTCACATTATGTTCACCTTGATCAGACAACATGCAGATTGGATGTCTACTAAACCATGATCGAGGTCACAGCAAGGGTCAAAGGTCACATGTTCTTTAGTCATGTCAGCTCCATCTGATGAACCCATAGTCTAATTTTGGAAATGTTTCATAAATGTGGGCAGTTTGATGAGACTGACATGCAGAGCAAAGGTTTCACGTCTAAAGGTCAAAGGAGGAGGTGTATGGTCATGGTCTTGGTAACTACCTTCAGACATTTATTTTCCCAAATTTTTTGGAGCTCTTGTTTTCCCTCTGTCAAATTTGACACCAATGGTTGTATGCTGAATAGCTGCTTGTTTACTGTTTGTAGCTCACCTGAGCACAAAGTGCTCTAGGTGAGTTTTGTAATTGTGCTGTGTCTGGGGCATGTCACTTGCCATGCTTCATCAATGTTTACCCTGTGTACACTCTAGGGGCCATACTTCAGTCCAACACTCAACTTGGACAGAATGTTTGTCTTAATAATATCTTGTGAAAGTTTGAAAATAAGTCATGTCTGGTCAAACAGTAGGTCACCAGGTGAAATCTTTGAAAAACCTTGTGCATGCTCTGGAGGCAACATTTTCAGTCCAATACTTATGACATTTAGAATGTGAAATAATTGTCTTCATATCTCGGACTACCATATTCAGAAACGGGTCACATAGGGTCAAAAACTAGGTCAATTGGTGAAATCTTAATAAAACCTTGTGTACACTAGAAGCCACATTTTCAGTCCAAAACTCATGAATGTTTTTATATCTCGGACCTGTTTGAAAGTGGGTCACATTGGGTCAAAAACTAGGTCACTAGGTAAAATCATTAATACCTTGTGTACACTGTACAGGCCAAAATTTCAATCCAAAAGTCATGAAAACTTATAAGAATGTTTGTGTTGATATCTCGGATGATTTGGGAATGAGTATTTTAGGGTCTAAACTGATCTCCAGGTCACATCTTTAAAAAATCTGTGTACTTTCTAGAGGCCACATTTTCTGCCCAAAACTCATGAAAGTTGGTCAGAATATTTGTCTCGATGATATCTGAGGAGTTTGAAAATGTTCATGTCGAGTCATCGGGTCAAATCCTTGAAAAAACTTGTGTACCTCTACACTCTTGAGGCAACATTTTTAGGCCAGTACTCATGAAAGTTGGTCAGAATGTTGGTGTTGATATTATCTCAGACAAGTTAAAAAATGGGTCGTAGTTCACCCGGTCAAATCTTTAAAAAACCTTGTACATATATACTATAGAGGCAACATTTTCATGGAAGTTTGTCAGAATGTTTTGTCTTCATGATATTTAGGATATGCTTGAAAATGAGTCACATCAGGTAAAAAAGTAGGTAACTAAAACAATCTTTGTAAAAGCTTGCATACTCTTGCACATTTTTAGTTGATACTTATAAGAATTAGAACGTTTGTCTTGAGAATATCATGATATTTAGGATGTGTTTGAAA
Organism: Tridacna gigas; assembly: GCA_945859785.2. Classification (NCBI taxonomy): domain Eukaryota; kingdom Metazoa; phylum Mollusca; class Bivalvia; order Cardiida; family Cardiidae; genus Tridacna; species Tridacna gigas. The sequence goes on along the minus strand of OX244034.2, from coordinate 8,688,055 downwards.
ATCAGGTCAAAGAGAACGTCACTGGGCCAAATCCCAGGAAAACCTTGTGTACACTCTAGAGGCCACATTTCAGTCCAAAGCACAGGGACTTGATCCAGTAATTTTTTGGGGTATCTTGTACGTAAATATACACTATATATACGTACAAGATACCCCAAAAAATTACTGGATCGAGTCCCTGTGGTCCAAAGCCCATGAAAGGTGGTCAGAATGCTCATGATATCTACAACAGGTTTGAAAATGGGTCATGGAAAAAGTAAACAAAACAACCTGGCAACCTTTTACCTAGTTTTAAAGTAGTTTATTTTCCTGTCAGCAATTAACACTTGGACTGACCATACAATTTAACAGTTTGTCATCTTCACAATAGTTTCCATACATGTACTTTGAGAAGGTATAATTTAACCCTTTAAAACACAATCCTGACTTTTAACAACCCTGATGTTGAAGCCTTTTGAAAACACTGTGGGAAACGGAGAAAATTCTAGTAACCAGCTTTTCTCACAATGTTTTCTACAATATCAAAGACAAATCACACCATTTGAGTCACAATTGTCGTCTGCTAATTCTTTCAATTTTGACAGGTCTAAAATTTTGTGGTGTGGTAAGAGTTAAATGCATTTTAAAACCCGCATTATTTTTTCAAGCCACCAAGGCCTTGAAGTCATGTGTTACTAGTATTTGTCATTGGCAAAAGTGTTTTGATATGGAAAAGTCTAAAATTGCCTGATAAATAATTAATTGACCCTTTACTAGCCTCTTCTCCTTTTCCAACAATGTTTTCAAGAGCCTTCTTTGTAAAGGTCACTCAAACTCATGATTGATTGATTGATTGTATGGTGTTTAACACCCTTTTCAATATTATTTCAGTTATATCATGGCGGCCAGTGCACCTATCCATGCTTTCCTGGAGTTTCTTTTACAATTACTTGGCACAATATTCTTTCCAAGCCACTGGCTGCTTTCCCACATAACCATCATAGAAACAGTGGTCAGTGGTGAGAAAGGAATGAATCCTGTCGCGATGACTATCATCAATCCTCAGAAAGAAACTGGCCAAGCCAGGGAGTGAACCAGTGACCTCCTGTTCTCAAGTCCTGTATGCTACCGACTGAGCTACGGTGGCTTGATGCGCTCAAACTCAGGAGAGTGGATAGTTTAGTAAAGGGTAAAGGAAAACAGGTGAAGAGGGTCTCACACAAGAAACAATTTCCACAAATACTTTGAATTCCAGAGATATGAGAAACACAAAGCTCCTCGGTACATTTCCTTATCAGTAAGGGCAGTAGAACTAAAACCATACAAATCATACTGTACAACTTTTTATGCCCATTTAGGAGAAGTTTATTGAACATGTGGGAAATATACTCACAAAGCTGTCAAGAGTATGTCACCTTTGATACCCTGCTGTGACCTTCACCTTCGAGCCTGGTTTCAGTAACCATGGCTTTGCAAGCCACCTATTTGAGCGAACACTTGTCTGAATTATTTTCAAAATGATACCAGGTATCAAGAGTTATGGTAGATAGGATTTAAGAATGTGACCTTTGACTCCTTGTTGTGGCCTTACATTTTGAGTATGGTGTCTAAAACCTCTGCTCTGCACATTGTCTCTTCAAGGTGCACACATGTGAGAAATATTGTATTTGAAATTAAGATCAGGATATGAAGACACATGATATGTAGATACAAAAGGCATGTGACCATTGACCCCCTTCTGTGACCCTGACCTTTGATCCTGGCATCTGAAACCTTACTCTGCTCATCATGATGCACACCTATCTGAAATATTTTCAATTTAACTCTTTACCACAAGGAAAAATTTTAGACATATCCAAATTGAAAGCATTTCCAGATGACAAACTAAATGTGACTCAATGTGGAAATTGTTAAAACCATCGTGAGAAAAGGAGAAAGTGCTGGTTCCCACAATGTTTTCAAAAGTTGTTAAAAGTTGGGATTGTGTGGTAAAGGGTTAAGGGGTTAACCCTTTACCACACAATCCCGACTTTAAACGACCCTGAGAAAGAAGCCTTTTAGAAAACATTGTGGGAAAAGGAGAAAATGCTGGTAACCAGCATTTTCTCCTTTTCCCACAATGTTTTCTACCGGTCCCATAGCAAATTTCAATTCTTAAGTCACATTTAATTTGTCGTCTGCAAATGCTTTCAATTTGGACTAGTCTAAAATTTTTGCGTGTGGTAAAGAGTTAAGAGAAATGGAGAGGACATGCTGATAACTAATGTTCACCTATTGTGATCTTGACCAAGAGACTTGGAGTCTGAAACATGGGCTTTGCATGCTCAAAGTGCTTTCTCACACCAGCACTGACAGGTTTGTGACACATTGTTAATTCTAAGCACCAAATAAACACATCTGACATTTTAGAATTAAAAGGAAGACCCAAATAATTGCAATTTCAAGGTTGCTTTTGACTGGAATGTTTCAGAAAAACAGACAATGTACATCAACGATCAGACAACATGTTCTGTGCAGTCTGATCTTGATCCAGCACTTTCTGGGTTAAAATCTAGCGAAGTGCTCAGAGGATACAGAGCAGAAACGACACTGCTGACAGACAGCATCAGACACCTAGGTTGGATCTACTTACTGACTCATCAAGGTACACTCATCAGTAAAATATTTTCAAAATCAGCAGAGTCGGTATTCACCAACCATTCTTAAGAACATTCTTAGCCTTATTTCAATTTTCTGATAGGAAAGTAGCACAACTTCTTATTGGCTACAGCAAATGGTTTTAGCCTATCTGAATTTGTGTTACTTTCAAGTTTAGAAAATTCTGGAGAGTAAGATTAATTTATTGTAAGGTGTTTGGCACCATTTTCAACCTTATTTCAGTTATATCTTGGTGGCCAGTACACCTATCTATACTTTCTTGGAATTTCTCTTACCACTACTCTGCACAATATTCTCTCCAAGCCACTGGCTGCTTTACCACATAACTATCACCAAAAGAGTGGTCAGCGGTGAAAGAGGAATGAATCCTGTCCCAATGAGTATCATCAATCCTCAGAAAGAAATTGGCCAAGTCGGGGATTGAACCAGTGACCTCCTGTTCTCAAGTCCTGTACTTACCGACTGAGCTACCAGGACTCAGCTCTGGAGAATAAGACTAAGAACGCTCTTAAGAATAGCTGATGAATACAGGCCCTGTAGCTAGGGTTCAAGAGATATGAAGCAGCCACAAGTTAAGAACATGTGACCTTTGACCCCTTCCCTCACCTTGACCTTTAAGACCAGCATTTGAAATCTTAGTTCTGCACATTGTCTCATAAGTAGGTACAGATGTGAGGAAGACATGTATTTTCCAAATCAGACAAGGGGAGACAAGGAGAGGCAGACGGACAGAATGACATAGAGATGACCAAGGATATTTGTGTGGAAGCCTCAAGTGGCATGGAAAGGACATTGTTCAAAGTAAGCGTACAGGTAAAAGAAACTCCTCCAGCAAGTCACAGATAGATGCACTCGACTGCACTAGATGCAATACAATTTAACAAGAGGCCCATGATGGCCCTGTATCACTCCACTGCCTTTTAAACATACTACGAACTAAACTGGCATTAACAGAGACATAAACCATGTGGTTTGGTTTATATTGGAGTTTAAAGCCATTTTAACAGCTTAGGTCATATCATGGCGGTCAGCGACACACCTATGTGCTTCCTGGCTTTCTCACATCAGTACTGACATAACTTTCTTTCCAAAGCCACTGACTACTTTTCTCACATGCATCAGAGGTGAGAGGTGAAAAATCGCCGGAAAAAAAGTTTACCTCAACCGTGTATCGAACTCGCAACCACCAGGTCACGAGTCCGACATGCTAACCACTGAGCTACCCGGGCGGGCACATAAACTGTAAAAAGTCTGTATGGCAATAAACTTTCATAGAAAGAATAGCGTAGCACTCCCCGCAAAGATTATGTCAATGAATACAAACATGTTTAATCAAGTGTCATTCACACCAAATATCAATAAACTATAATTAACAATGCTTTTACAAGAAGATTTCCAAATCTTAGATGCAGAAAACATAATTTTAATCGCAACAATGGTAAAGCTTTGGAACAAAAAACTGAATGATAGAAACCCTACTTTATTTTTAATATTAAACTCATCTAGGCATAACTATTAACATAAAAATAAATCACTCTCAGTGAATACTGAACTTTTCATTCCCAAAAACTTGAATACCCAACACCAACCATGTATTGTGCAGTTTGATAATCAAGGGAGGTAAACTATAACTACCTATCTGTAAAAAAAGGAGTTATTTACCTTGATCAGTATTATAAGCTTAAGTCATAATGACTTCATGCACTAAAAGATTTTTTAAAGCTTTCACTATTCAAGCCTTTCTGAAATGTGTTAACTCCATGGCTATAGTTTTAAAAATCTTGATACAGGATTAACATGCAAAATTTGTTTGTTTTAGTATTACGTCAACACTATCACTGCTTCAAGACTGCCCATCCATTTGTTGGGGTGAAATTCTGTTACCAGTATTCACAACTTTCTCTCCAAGCAACTGGCTGCTTTTTCACATAACCGTCAACAAAACAATGGCTCTGCATGTTACAAACTGAGCTAATTGGTTTGGCTGAGTTTAACCCTTTACCAAACAATTCCATGTTTTACCTACCTGAGGCAGAAAGCCTTTGAAAACATTGTTGGAGGAGGAGAAAATGCTGGTAACCAGCATTTTCTCCTTTTTCCACATTTTCTACCTTTAATGTAAATTGCATCATTTAAGCCACATTTTACAGGGTTGTATTTTTTCCACCTTTCAGAGGATCAATCACACCCCTGATTCACTTGTCGTCTAGATATGCTCTTTCATCTCAAACCAGTCTAAAAACTTTTTCTCTACAATAGATTTCATTTTTTGATAAGTAAAATAAGACAAAAGTTGTGATCATACACTCAATTTATTCATGACAATGTCAGACAATTTTATGAAAAAGGCAACCATCAACAACAAAGTTACCCACTAATCGTCCAAGTCTTTCCAGTATGATTTACGTAATCTTTTTTCAATTAATCTTAATTTAATCCATGAAGGGGTTGAATTTGGTATTTTAACAGAATTTGGGTATTTCATTGGAGGATCACGAGGTTTGAATGGATGTGCAGTCTTTAGTTTTTCCAACAACACTTCTTCATTTATATCCTTTACGTCTCTATACCGATCCAAGTATCTGAAAAAGAACAGAAAAAATGTTAACCATTTACCACACAACAAAATTTTAGACTTGCCCTAACTGAAAGCTTTTGCGGGTCATAAATCAATTGTAACTGGTTACCAGCATTTTCTTCTTTTCCCACAATGTTTTCAAACACTATTTTCTGTAATTTCTAAACTTTTAATATACATGTAAACAGGAAACATTTCAAGAAAAAGAGACAATGCTAGTCACCAGCAAATTCTCCCTTTCAACAGAATTTCTAAATGCCTTCTCTATAAGAATCATTGGAGATGGGGTTGTTTGGTAAAGGGATAAAATGAATATTTATATGAGCCACCCTCTGGCTAAAGGGGGCTTAATGCATCTCCGTGATGCCTTATACCAAGCAAGACATTATATGATCAGGGATCCATAAAATCCATTTTGAATCATGAGGTAAACTGGTCCTTGGACATGAAGAAAATTGACCAATAGCGAAAAGTTTCGGCCCAGGTCAGGCTGTGCGGACTGCGCAGGCTGAATTAGGTCAATACTTTTCGCAGATGCATTAAAGTCCCCTTTTCACACAGCATGGCTCATATATAAATTTACTGAATACCAAGAAGTCATGATAAGAAACAGAAATTATATGAGCCATGCTATTTGAATAGTGGGCTTAATGCTTCTGCGAAAAGTATCAATTCAGGTCAGCCTGCACAGTCCGCGCAGGCTGACCTGGGCCAAAACTTTTTGCAAATGGGGTCAATTTTCTGTATGTCTAGGGACCAGTCTACCTCATGACTCAGTCGGTTGTGTAAGAAAAACTGGCTATTCTTGATCCCTAATTAATAGTAATTATGTGATAGCTTGACTGGCACAATGCAAAACGGAGATGCATTTAGCCCCCTTTTGCCAGAGCATGGCTCACATGTTCTGAGCTATCTGTGTATCAGATTTTGTTAACATTTTTCCCAAGCCTTCTGTTCTCAAAGACACCAAAATAATACAACAGGTGATACAGAAATTTCATGGGAGACAGTGGTGTAGGGATACAGCCAGGTAGAGCATTGGCTTCTTATCTGTAAGGCCCTATGTTCGAATCCTGTGATGGGCTCTTACATGGAAGGCTCCATGTTGAAATCCCATAATGAGTGGACTCAATCTTTGAAACAACGAACAGCATAAGTACTGGTTAAGGTTTCCAGGGAGCAATCACTGAGGGTGATTAATAGATTTTGTAAGAGCTTGTTCACAATTGAGTTAAGTGTGCCATGCTCTGGGAAAAGGGGATTTAATGCATCTCTGTTATGCATGATACCAAGCAAGACATTACATAAGTATGGATCCATAAAATCCATTTTGTCCGACAATCGGCGGAATCATGAGGTAGACTGGTCCTTTGATAAGCAGAAAATTGACCAAAGGCAAAAGGTTTCGGCCCAAGTCAGCCTGCGCAGACTGCGCAGGCTGCCTTGGGTCGATACTTTTTTGCAGATGCATTTAGCCACCTTTTCACAGAGCAAAGCTCAAAATATCTTCAACCCTTCACCAATCAATCCAGAGTTATAAAGACCCTGAGGAATAAGCCTTTTGAAAACATTGTGGGAAAAGGAAAAAATGCTGGTAACCAGCATTTTCTCCTTTTCCCACAAAGTTTTACATTAAAAATTCAGAAATTACAGAAAATTGACTTGTAAAACATTGTGAGTAAAGAAGAAAATACTTGTAACCAACATTTTGTCTATTCTCACAATGTTTTTTCACATTTCAAAGAAAACTCTCATTATATCAAAGGCAAAGATTATCATTTCCTCACATTTCTTTTGTTGTCTGTGAATGCTTTCAATTGGGACAATTCTAAAATTTAGTTGTGTGGTAAAGGTTTTTAAAGTATAGAATATCAGACTTCCCACTTACACATTGAACGGTTCTCTAACCGGCCATTTCTTCTGCCTTGGTACATATTTTAATGGAGGGTAGAATTCGTATCTTGGTTCATTCATATCTGGAAATCATAAAGACAATTACAATGCAAAGTGCTACACAAAGCAATCATTATCAATTACAACCGATCTTAAAATGGCTATTCAGAAATTTATAATCAAACATTTGAGCCACAATTAATTTGTTGTCTGCGAATGCTTTCAATTGGGGCCAGTCTAAAAGTTTGTCGTGTGGTAAAGAGTAAACCCTTTACCACACAATCCCGACTTTTAACGACCCTAAGAGAAATGGGTATTCAGAAATTTATAATCAAACATTTGAGCCACACTTACTTTGTTGTCTGCGAATGCTTTCAATTGGGGCCAGTCTAAAAGTTTGTCGTGTGGTAAAGAGTAAACCCTTTACCACACAATCCCGACTTTTAACGACCCTAAGAGAAATGGCTTTTGAAAACATTGTGGGAAAAGGACAAAATGCAAGTAACCAGCATTTTCTCCTTTTCCCACAATGTTTTCTATCCTACTGAAGAGAGAAATAATAATTTCAGCAACATCTAATTAGTCGTCTGCAAATGCTTTCAATTTGGTCCAGTCCAAAATTTTGTCGTGTGGTAAAAAGTTAATAAGCCACACATCCTAGACATACATAACAGACTTACTTAGAATATCATGAAAGGTACTTCTCACTGTTTCATCATATTCTGCCTGGAAAAATGCTAACCCAACAGGAGTCATGTCATCTTGGTACTTTCTGAGAAATTCAAATGTCTCAAAGGTCCTTTTTCTGAGAGATGTACTGAAAATATGAACGTTTTCTTCCATCAATTTTAAAATTAGAAAAAAGACATGTGAGAGGACAAGAAAATAAGGCTTATCCGACCTGCTACCTGCTGAACAATCCCTTGTGTTTACAATACTAAGTAAAAACAAAAACTTTTGAAAACACTGAGGAAAAAGAAGAAAATATTGGTAACTAGAACATTGTTAGAAACTTTTGTTCTAATTTCACACTACACTTTTCTGCCAGCTACAGTAACTTTGATAGATTTCACTGTAACAAAATTTTGGACCAGACCAAATTGAAAGCATTTGCAGACGACAAATTAACTGTAACTTACATGATTATTTCTGTCTTCATTAAGGTAGTAAAACACTGTGGGAAAAGGAGAAAATACTAGTTATCAGCATTTTCTCCTTTTCCCACAATGATTTCTACAGGCTTTTTTCCACAGCTTTGTTAAAAGGCAGCATTGTGCAGTACAGGGTTAAATATGAATTAGATTAGCCTGCAATTTGACGTCTGAACTGTTGACATTTTGAAGCTAGTGGACCTTATAGCAATCAAAGGGTCATTTGCTATTCCAAGTGTCAAGGTATTTTCAAAAATTAAGACTATACATGCAGGTTCAGTGCAGTCTGATCTTGATCTACACTGGCCACAAAAGCACCTTGAGTTTGAAAAGTTTTTGTACCATTTTTCAGGTCTTTTTTCCTCTGAGAAATCTATCTGTCTGTCTTGCTGGTAGAGAACAAAGACGTATCTGTGTAAACCTGTCCCTAGTACAGGAAATGGTAGTAAATAATCACATAGCACTTCTCCATTCATTACTTCATTTCCTGGTATGTTACCTCTGAAACAAAAGCATAACGTCTGATAATGCATTGCAAAACTAATTTGTACAACTTTAAGGACAAAGTTTGGTGCCCTTGCTTTATACTGTTTGCTCTACACCAAAAGAAAAAAATTTGGAATTTATATAACCAAATTGAAAGTATTTGCAGATGACAAATATAAATGTATGTAGCTTAAATGATGACATATGTCTTTGATAGGGTGAAACATTGTGGGAAAAGGAGAAAATGCTGATTATCAGCATTTCTCCTTTTCCCACAATGTTTTCAAAAATCTTCTTCAGCGTCGTTAAAACTTGGAAATGTGTTAAAAACTGTAGAAAGTCATGAGTTACAGAGTAGTTGTTGTGATATCAATTACATGCTACTGAAAATCACCTAAATCCTTCAGCCTGTTTTAACAACCCTGAAGAAGGCTTTTGAAAACATTGTGGGAAAAGGAAAAAGCAATTTCTCTTTTTCCCATAATACCATCTATACCTTCTACCCATTCAAAGACAAATCCAATTGCTAATACAGTACATGTATATGAAACATACTCAAATGGAAATTATTCTCTCCAGTTATCTTGCCTTCTGCAAATGCTTTCAATTTGCAAAGGTCTGAAATTTGTTGTCTAGTCAAGGTTTAATAGGATTTAGAATAAATGATATCAGTTATTTTTAAACTATTTTGGCTATGATGACTTAAAGATGGGGCTTTTTATATGTACTGAAACAGATTTCATTTACTTAGCAAGAAACATGTGTAACTCTTTACCATATGACACAATTCTAAACTTGTCAAAATGCGGACGACAACATCCAGGTGGTTCAAATAGTTGAACTTGCCATTACGTCGGTAGGAAACATTCTGGGGAAAGGAAAAACTGCTGGTTACCAGCATTTTCTCCTTTTCTCACAATGTTTTCAAAAGCTTTCTCTCTCTGGAATTTCTTAAAGCAACACTCAAACCTTTACCACACGACAAAATTTTTGGGTGGCCAATATTGAAAGCATTAATTTTGCAGATGACAGACTAAATGTGGCTCAAATGATTTGATTAATCTCTAAAAGGGTAGAAAACATTGTAAGAAAAGGAAAAAATGCTGGTTACCAGCATTTTTTCCTTTTCCCACAATGTTTTCAAAAGCCTTTGTCTTCAGGGTCGTTAAAACTCGGAACTGTGTGGTAAACCCTTAAAAAACAAACTGTATATTTGCCTTACACAAGCCAGTGTAGATACTCTTTGTTCCTTTCCTGAAGGTGACTGTCTGGTGCTGTCATACACAATGTGTAGAGTTTGCCTTCTTCCGCAGTGTAATTGATCTGAGGTTGTTTTTTTACCTTCAAATAATAAACAAACAATTTTGTTGAGTCATCAACCCTGTACTAGATGGCAAAATTTTAAACTCATCCAAATTTACCTCTTTACCACAAAATTGTAGATCTGTCCAAAATGAAAGCATTTGTAGATGACAATTAAGACAAAATTCAAATGATGGAATTGTCTTTGACAGGGTGGAAAATATTGTGGGAAAAGGAGAAAATGCTGGTTACCAAAATTTTCTACTTTTTTCACGATGTTTTCAAAAGGCTTCTTTCTCAGGGTCGTTAAAACTCGAGATTGTGAGGTAAAGGATAAAATCACTTGCAGATGACAGTTTACAGATGTCTCAACTGTTAGTATCTGTCTTTGTTAGGAACTGATAGAAAACATTTTTGGAAAAGGAGAAAATGCCGATTACCAGCATTTTCCACTTTTCCCACATTTTTTAAAAAAGCCTTAACCTTTTACCACACAATCCCAACTTTTAACGACCCTGAGAAAGAAGCCTTTTGAAAACATTGTGGGAAAAGGAGAAAATGCTGGTGACAATGTTTTTTACCCTTTCCAGAACAAATTTCAATTTTTCAGCCACATTTATTTTGTCATCTGCAAATGCTCTCAATTTGGACCTGTCTAAACTTCTGTCATTTGGTAAAGAGTTAATAGATAGGGTTGTTCTAACTCCAGATCGTTTGGTAAAGGATTAACTCTTAAAATGCCAGGCACAACTTCAGATCTTCTTGTTGACATGCATAGATCAACATCAAATTGCACAAAACGAAGATGTCTAAATTTGGATCTACACTCAACATTTCATATTTCGAAATTTAATGACAAAACAGCCTTATGATTGCAACGCCTCAGTTCTTTTAACCTTTTCCCAAACAAGCCCTGGTTTTCACGTGTCTGCAGTACAAGTCTTTTGAAAACAAGGTGGGAACAGGAGAAATTGCTCGTAACGAGCAATTTCTCCTTTTCCCACAGTGTTTTCTATCCTTTTTGATAACTTTCTGCCATTTTCATCAAATTTAAAATTGTCGTCTGCAAACTCTTTCAATTTGGACCAGTCCAAAATTTGTCGTTTGGGAAAGAGTTAACTGCCTGAGAGTTACCCTGCATCTTCTAAGTCAATAAATGTGCACATATATACAATATACAAATTAACTTTGTTTTGTAATCAGATACACATATGTATGGCCATTTATCTTTGGTAGACAGTTTTATGGATCCGTAATTATGTGATGACTTGCTTGGCATATTAACTCTTTACCACACAGTCCCGACTTTTAACGACCCTAAAAAGGAAGCCTTTTGAAAACATTGTAGGAAAAGGAGAAAATGCTGGTAACCAGCATTTTCTCCTTTTCCCACAATGTTTTCTACCCGTCCCATAGCAAATTTCAATTCTTAAGTCACATTTTATTTGTTGTCTGCAAATGCTTTCAATTTGGACTAGTCTAAAATTTTGTCGTTTGGTAAAGAGTTAAATGATGGAGATGCATTACCGTAAACCCCCCTTTTGCCAGAGCATGGCTCATCTGTAGGGTAATATCTCCAAGTTTTTTCAGATGAATCACATGTGTGTAATTAAAGCTGCCAGCATTATGTCTCTCCAACTTTTCACTCAATGTCTTGCCATTTGAAAATTTAACTTGCTAATTGCCACCAATGCTTCAGCTGTATTGGCATGTAATTAAGAAGAATTATTCACACAAACAGAACACAAAACAATTTTGCTTAAAAAAAATAATGGTAACTGTGTTTCTGCTAACATTCGAAATTAAGAGGCATTTTGATGGGTAGGAAAAACATTTTTCAGTTTTTTCTCATGGTAGATCTAATACTGGTTTTATGAAAATTGGCTCAGCTGGCCAAAATAAATTAACCCTTTCCCAAACGACAAATTTTAGGCCCTCCCAAATTGAAAGCATCTGCAGACGACAAATTTGAAAGTGGTAAAAATGAATTCAAGGTTTTTTGACAGGGTAGAAAACATTGTGGGAAAAGGAGAAAATGCTGGTTACCAGCATTTTCTCCTTTTCCCATAATGTTTTCAAAAGGCTTCCTTTTTAAGGTCGTTAAAAGTCAGGGTGATAAAAACTCGAGATTGTGTGGTTAAAGGTTAAGAAATCATTTGGCAATTTATTTTTTGTTTATCGATTCATTTTAGGTCAGAAAAAGTAGCAGAGAGGATGAGAGATAGGGTCAGTCCAGTTGACAGAAACATAGATATTCCTTTTTATTTCTTGCAACTCTGTTCTCCTCATTGAAGATACCAGAGCTAACTGATATGTTGTGAGCCTCATATCATGTAAAGGTTTGACTTTTGGCGGACACATTGCATTATTTTTTAACATAATCCCGTTCAGTATCTATACGCCTTTGTCAGCGATGTTTAAAGGCCTCAATGCCACTTTTAAAGAAGTCCTTTTCTTGACCTTTCAGAAAGTCCTCCACTGCATGTACAATGTAATAATCTGACTAAAAGTAAGTACTGGAAATGGCTATTATCAATTTTGGAAATACATGAAAGCCTGATGGTGCAAGATCAGGGTCCGTATTCACCAATCATTCTTAAGAACATTCTTTGTCTTGTTCTCCAGAATTTTCTACATTTGAAAGTAATACAACTCCTCGTTGGCTAAATCAAATGGTTTAGCCAATCAGGAGTTGTGTTACTTTCAAATGTAGAAAATCTTGGAGAATAAGACTAAGAATATTCTTAAGAATGGTTGGTGAATACGGACCCAGGTAAATAAGGCTTATGTTATGACTTGATCACTTCAAAGCCACAATAATAAATGGCAGCCATGGCAATGACAGACTTTTGTACTGGGACACTGTCCTGCTGGTACAACACACCTTTACTGAGTCACTTACCTTGTTTACTTGAGAGTGCTATGCCTTCAACATAAACTGGCCAAATGCCACCAGTCTTCAAGTAGACAGCCTTAACCCTTTACCAAACGACAAATTTTGGACTGGTCCAAATTGAAAGAGTTTGCAGACGACAATTTTAAATTTGATGAAAATGGCAGAAAGGTCTCAAAAAGGGTAGAAAACACTGTGGGAAAAGGAGAAATTGCTTGTTATGAGCAATTTCTCCTTTTCCCACAGTGTTTTCAAAAGACTTGTACTGCGGACACGCGAAAACCAGGGCTTGTTTGGGAAAGGGTTAACCCTTTACCAAACGACAACTTTTTAGACTAGTCCAAATTGAAAGCATTTTCAGTCGACAAAATAAATGTGAATGAAAAATTGAAATTTGTTGTAGAAAGGGTAGAAAACATTGTGGGAAAAGGAGAAAATGCTGGTTACCAGCATTTTCTCCTTTTCCCACAATGTTTTCAAAAGGCATCTTACTAAGGATCGTTCAAAGCCAGGATGGTGTGTGAAAGGATTAAACACTCAAAGAATGGTGGGCTGAAAAACGACATCACTTCATAACTCCTTCAATACAAGGCTAACAACTTATCAATCAGCCCTCGTATATTACCTCAGATGGGGGTAGAATATTTCCAAAATATACTGGGTTTAACACTTCTGGGTCCTTCTCACTCTCGTACAAAACGTCCAGCTGGACTTGTGGGTAGAAATAAGCATTGTTATAGAGATCTCTGTATATTCCATAGTGATCTGCCACATCTTTCACAACATGCTGCTTGTCTGTTTTGAAAGTAGCATCTGTACATTCATCTACTGGGATTTCCACTTTGTAAAAATAAAAAACATGCTAGATGATACCTAGAAGAACCAGGGTTAGTATTCACCAACCATTAAAACCGTAACCTGCTAAATAAATCAAATGAAACTTTCTAGCCAATACTAGTAATTTAAATGTTGCTATTTTAGTTATTTGTTGGGGGAAATATCACTTTATTAGACAGTGTTGATCCAGGATCAAACTGCTGTTTTGTGCAGTCTGATCTTGATATACAAAGTCCGCAAAAGATTCTTGAGTTGTGTTAAGCAGCCTAAGGGCTAAGAACATTATTTGTCTGATTACAGATTTTGAAAGTAACAAAATTTCTGAACGGCTGAACAGTTTGGTTCAGCCATTCAGAAGTTGTGTTACTTTCAAATTTAGAAAATCTTGAGAATAAGACTAAGAATTGTTCTTAAGAATGTTTGGTGAATATGGACCCAGATGTCCAGATAAGTTGTAGTTCATACAGGTCGAAAAATACTACCTCTTCACTTAACTCTCTACCAAACAACAACATTGGTAGCATGACCATACTGAAAGCATTTGCCAAAGACAAATGTGACTCAAAATTTGAAACTTGTTTTGCATAGGATAGAAAACATGGTGGGAAAAGGAGAAAAAGCTGGTAACCAGCATTTTTTCCTTTTCTGACCATATATTCTACCATATCATAGACAAAAACCCTTTCTTTGACACATATTTGTTGTCTGTGAATGCATTCAATTTTGACAAGTCTAAAATTTTGTCGTTTGATAAGGAGTTAAACTGCAAAATTGCTCCCTCTCACTGAATGTAACCCCATAGTTTGTTTACAGCTTCATAGAAAAATACATCCATAGTATTTCTCAGTGTTTTACAGGAAATTTTGATTCAACAAAAAAAATATCTATAGATACCCCTTTTACATCCAAAATATACTCTCCTTATCTTCATGCAAGTCATAAAACTCCTCAATTTAGCTCTTTAACAAATGACAAAATTTTCGACTAGACCAAATTAGAAACATTTGCAGACAACAAATTAAAAGTGGGCCAGATGATGAAATTTCCGATTGAAAGGGTAGGAAACATTGTGGGAAAAGGAGAAAATACTGGTAAGCAGCATTTTCTCCTTTTCCCACAAGTCTTCTTCTACAAGGTCGTTAAGTCACAATTGTATGGTAAAGGGTAAAAGGTGCATTTAGACCTACTTCTCTTTACCAGATGACAACATACTAGAATTGTCGAGAGAATTTGCAGACAACAATTTACATTTGATTCAAATAATGGAACTTTTCTCTGAGGAGGTTGAGAACATTGTCGAACAACAGAAAATGTTGATTACCAGCATTTTCTCCTTTTCCCACAATGTTTTTAAAAGGCTTCTTTCTCTGGATCTAGATTAATTGTAAATATTTAACTCTATACCACAAAACCCCGAGTTTTAACAACCCTGGGGAAGAAGACCTTTTCAAAACATTGTGGGAAAAGGAGAAAACGCTGGTAACCTCTATCAAAGACAAATTCCATCATTTAAACCACATTTAAAATGTCTGCAAATGCTTTAAATTCTTTTAAGTCTACAATTTTGTTGTGTGGTAAAGAGTTAAAAGATTTGTTTTTACCACATAACCTAGCTCCCATGTTTTCAGTTTAATATACCCATTACAGGTACATATTTTCTTATCTTATACACGTTTGATATCACAATTCTGTGTCGTCATTTTTGACATCATTTTGTATGTAATTCATAGAAGTTAATGGGTTTTTTATGGACATTACTACGTGTGCATCTATAGACAGTTTTGCATCTTCTGATCTATCATTTGTGAAATATCATTATGTGATAAAAAAAATCTGACATATGTTGGCGTTTGAGATAAAATTTTATTGAACTCCTCAAGACAAAATGTTATTAAGTTTGCCAAAGGCTTGTTTAAAAAAATGCTATCTCAAACGACAACTCATGTCAGATCCTATATGGAATAGGAAGAGAATCTTCATTGACTTATACATAGGTACATTGTCATCTAACCAACTATTTTTACAAATGCCATGGTACTTAATAGAGTCTCTCTCTCTCTCTCTCTCTCTCTCTCTCTCTCTCTCTCTCTCTCTCTCTGCTATCTCTCTTTCTGCTATCCCCTCTCTCTCTCTCTCTCTCTCTCTCTCTCTCTCATGCAGATCTATATACAGGCAAATCTACCAACTTTTAAGAGTAAAAAAATACCTATTTATATGTCTCACATGTTATATCTGATCACTTACATTCTCTTCTCCATGCTTTTTTCTCTAGCTCTGTCATGTCTTTCTCTTCTTTCATTTTTCTAAATGCTTGCATATCTATTACTTTTATAGGTGTCTGTGGAAAACCAATGTTTACTCTTGCTGCGGCTACCTCCTCATGTCTTTCAATTTCTAACAAGTGTAAAGGAAACATTTCTGCATGAGCCATGCTCTGTGAAAAGGAGCTTTAATGAATCTACAAACAGTATCAACCATGGTCAGCCTGTGCAGACCTGGGTCAAAACCTTTTGCTTTAGGTTAATTTTCTGCATGTCAAAGGACCACCCAACCTCAGCATTCTGGCAGTTGTTAGACAAAACAGATTTTTTTAGATCCATAATCACATGATGACTTGCTTGGTATAATACATCAAAGAAATGCATTAAAGCCCCTTTTGCCAAAGCATGGCTGATATATACATATCATAATCTTTTCACTATAAATTTGATTTTTATCCTCCTCCTTTTTTTCATGGTTCAACATGTACAAAATATTGTGATAAGAGCAGAAATTATTTGTAACAATCAGCTATTTTTCTTCTTTGTATTTCTCTTCTTCTAGTGTAAATGATGATGGATTGAGATGACTGTACTATAGAATGGTGTTTATCACACCTTTATCTGGCTTTCATAGCCAACATCTGTCCCCATACATCCCGCATAATTAAGAACAACTTTAATGATGTCAATACTAATTAAAAAGTTTGAAAAAAAAAAATTGAAACATTTAAATTGGAACAATAAAAAAGTAAGAGCACTGCATGGGGGTGCTGACACTTGGCTGTGGATGCTTGATTTTCAGTGAAAATCATAAGTAGAAAAAAAGGCATAACTCTGTCAAAAAAAGTTTGATGGTTACCTGCTCTTTTTGTGTAGGTTCCCCTTTTGATAATTAACAACTTGTCCAACTTTGAAGCAAATATCTTCAGTAATAAGCGATATATTATAAAATGTCAAAGTTTTCGCACATCAACGCAGATGATGACAAGAACACAGGCAATGCCAGGGCTACAGCAATACTGCGATGTTTTCTTCAAAAACAGCCAAGCTGAAAATGGTCTGCAGCATCAAACATACATGCTATTTTTATGGTTATGTAACTTTTTGTTTTATTGAAACCTTCCATTCATTTAACATTCTGCCTGAATCTTCTCAAAAGTGGGATAAAGGTATCACAACTTAAGCCAATAATAAATGGTGATAATAGAAGTAATTAGAACACACTAACGATCATTATGTTCTCCAAAACTTCTACAAAAAAAAAAATATTGATTACCGTAGCATTTTAAAAACTAATTTTATTTGTGTAGATAATTCACTAGTATTGCAATAAAACAAAGTGAGCCGAATCTTCTCAACCTCTGGGGCCGAATCTTCTCAACTTTAGGGTCGAATCTTCTCGAAATTCGCTGGTCGTGGTTGGGCCTGAAGTAAATCTGAGGAGAACTGTGTGCCCGACAAGGGTCTTGAACCCACAACCCCCAGAACACTAGTACCCCAGCTCTACCAACTGACCTAGCCGGGCAACTGGTCGTGAGTCTACCGAACACTGATTACAACACTCCTCCCCCTCCTGACTTCTTGGGAGTCAACAACTCCCCCTCCGGTCCCCATGGACCGCCGGTGCCACATACCCGTGCTCACCAATTGACCTCGTCACCAATGAAGTAAATCAGAGGAGAAAAGTGTGCCCGACGTGGGACTTGAACCTACAACCCCAGGAACACTAGTACCGCAGCTCTACCAACTGAGCTAGTCGGGCAACTGGTCGTGAGTATACCCAACACCGATTACAACAGGCTGAATCTTCTTTGGTCCGAATCTTCTGATATCCGGACCTTATTGTTAGCTGACAAAGAAAAGACTGACTCATACAGCTATTTGAAACGATGCCGACATTTTCATTTTTCAACCCGGAATGGCCGTAAGAATGGCTGCTGCGTGGGTTAGCGGAGATACAATCACTAAAATAACATCGAAGCTCGCTTCTGAATATTGGGGTGCGTGAAGGTCAGACTAAGTGAATTCCATCTGTATTTAAATGGTACCTCGAACACTTTCGATCCATGATTTCGCAAGATGTGGTGGTTTTCCACGTCTTCCTTTAAATAACTTCGTTCTCGTTTGTTGAAAGTTAACAGCAACTTCTGACAAGCTAAATGTTTTGAATGCATACTTTGAGTTTTGCAGAAGAGTCGCCATCTTACATTAAGAACGCTAACTCTGCTTGGTAGGGAGCTGTTGTTTTCGATAAAATTTTCAGCTAAAAAAAAAAAAAAAAAACAGTAGGGAAATACATTACAAACAATAAAATAAATAATAATTATATATTTCATTATAAATTGATTATTTCTTGGTAGCTGGCACCATGTTATCTTAAGCGCAAAATAATCTACAAAAGACAAATGACTCGTCCCCAATTGCCCCCCAAGGTCTTTTCAACCACACTTTTTTCAGTAACCTAGGTCAAACAGATTTCGTACAGTATTTTCCAGTGAATTCATTAATTTGAATATTCAGGAGGCTGATCATGTGCATGAACCAACTTTTGTAAATTTCGATTAGAATTCTTAATTTGAAACTAGACATTGGATTGACTGGGGAGCTCTGAGATGCAGAATATGAAAAATAATTATGAAACTAGTGAATAGGCCTACAACCCTACTCCTTAGTCCACACTGTCCAACATGTAGCCTAGTCTGATATATCTTTGAACATGAGAAAACATCTTGCTCAAAGGAGGAAATGATGGTTTCGCGTTTGCGGGTCCCGAATGCCCGTGTAACGTTTTCCAAAGACTCTTTCTTTAGAGTCGTAATAACAATGGACCATTTTGTTAAGGGCTAATTCGCAATATTAAGGTCTGTTTTTACCAGGGGTCGTATACAGATAAAATTATACGACAATATACAAACCATGAATATATTAGCGGAGGATCTGCGTGTTCATTTTCTCTATTTAGCAGTGTAAGGAGTAAGAGTTAAGTAGTCTACGTGGGCTTGCTTCTTGTAAGCTTAAAGCGTATGTTGATTTAAAAAGAAAAAAAAAAGTGTATAGAGTGTAGTTGAATGGGCGAAATCAAATGTTATTATTCAGGCAGGCTACTCTCAGCCTTTTTCCGTAAATACAGTCATCAGTAAGTTTTCATATGATTCTTACTACATGATCGTCACGAATATATTAGTTAATTTGTACGAGTATAATCGTACATCTAGTTCACCGAGCTTTAGGTCTAATGGTTGGGACAATTACTCAATGCCGTTACAGTAACCATACAAAATTACTTATAAATGCGGAACGTGAGCTACGCCCCAACATGGACCCTATAGAATTATGGGGAGGGCTAAGATTTTAAAACGTTATTCCTTTGGGTCGTTAAAACTCGAGAGTGTTGGTGGAAAGTTAAGAACTTTTTCAAGATATAAAAGTGGTCATATCTGATTTTAACCCTATAACACACAATCACGAGTTCTGCCAACCCTGACAAAAGAAGGCTTTTGAAAACAATGTGGAAAGGAGAAAATGCTGATAACCAGCACTTTCTCCATTTCCCACAATGTCTCTTTCCTATCAAAGACAGAAATCATTAAAATAATCATGGGAGCTACATTTTTTTTTTTTTTTTTTTTGTCGTCTGCACATGCGTTCAATTTGGTGCTAGGCTAACCTGTAAACGCTATTGCGGGCAGTGTTGATTAAGTTCAGACTGCACAAACCATGCATCATAATATCAGAGACATGCAATACACAAATCTATGTCTCTGATAATATACATGTACATACAGATCGCCATTTTGTGGTATTTTACGCATTAGGGTGCATGCTAAGCGCTTTTAAATGCCCTTTTAACCCTTAAACTGCTAAACGCGACTCACTGACCTTTTGAGGACAGTGCAGATCAAGATCAGACTTCACAGAACGTGCTGTGCTGATCTTGGATCTACACTGTCCGATAAGAAGACAATTTTCTCAAAATTAAAAAATAATAGGAAGAAAAAAATAAAAAATAAAATAATAATAATAATTAGTTTGAAATAGCATTATTCGGATTTTAACTATAGGCCTGACAGTTTCATTTTACCCTTTTCCACACAGTCCCGACTTTTAACGACCCTGAGGAAGAAGCCTTTTGAAAACATTGTGGGAAAAGGAGAAAAAGCTTGTAACCAGCATTTTCTCCTTTTCCCAAATTATTTTCTACCCTATCCAATGCATAAATGACCATTTAAGCTACACTTGCTTAATTTGTCGTCTGCAAATGCTTTCAATTTGGTCCAGTCTAAAATTTTGCCGTTTAGTAAAGAGTTAACCGATTTAGCAGGATGAGGGTTAATTGAAAGAAAAGTGGCCGTATTTTAGTTCGATGAATGGCATGCTAGGCCCACTTTGCACACGTCCTGTGCAGTCTGATTTTGATATACATCTATACTGTCCGTTCAAGATTTGATGTTGGATACGAACTGTACAAAACGGTCGTTTTTAGCAGCCTATGGGTTAGGAATAAATGTCGTGTTCGTCAGAGCGTAAATCCAAAAGCTATTTCACCAGGGTATCAAATTTTTACCTCATAAACATACTAATGTAAGTATTTGTAGACCAAATATCAAATGAGACTCAAATTGTGATTTTTTCCTTTCAAATGTCAGAAAACATTCTTGAAGAGGGAGAGAGAAAAGGAAAAGTTACCAGCATTTTCTCCTTTTTCCCAGGATGTTTACAAAAGTATTCTACCTCAGAGTCGTGAAAATTAGTGGATCGTTTTATAAAGTGTTAAACAAGGAAAAGTTAGATTACCCAGTTAGTCAATTCATGTGCCGTGCTATAAATGGGTATTATAGTAAATTGTGTAACTATTCTACATCAGTGAGGACATTCGTTATTTCGCGACCTATAGTGATCGGACATTGTATTAACGCTTTGCCAAAAGGCAAACTATTAAACTTATTCAAACTGAAAGCATTAGCAGAGGGCAAATTAGGCATGTCTCAAATGATGGAAGTTGTCTTTGAAAGAATAGTAAACAAGATTACCAGCATTTTCTCCGTTTTCCACCATGTTTTCAAAAGCTTTCTTGCCCAAGATCGTTATTTTAAAGCACGGGATGCAGTAATTGCTCGTTACTAGAAAGTTCTCCTGTTGCCGCAAAGTTTTCAGACGTTTTCGTGGATTAAATTTTCAGGAATTCATGTCTAATACAGGAATGGTAACGGATTAACCCTGTTCGAGCCATGGGCAAAAATTGGGGCTCATAGCAGACGCCACGGATCACTGATTCAGTTCAGTCTGAACTGAACGTGCAATCTGATCTTGTATCTATACTGCCAGTTTGTTAAGTAAAGCTTGATAAATAAAAACCTTTTCTGGGTTTTTAGTGAATTGTATTTTAACCCTTAGACTTCTACGACGTGCAGTCTGATCTTGGATCTACATTGTCCGATAAGGAGATATCTTCCCTCGTAAAATACCTTTGAAATAGGAAAATTTGTGTTTTTTGCTATGGGCTTTAAAGTTATTCTAACAATAATCTTTGTCATGCTTTATACCCGTATGGTCGTATTCAAGGTAGATCCAGGAAGTATAGAGTTAACCCTTATCCCGCTAAATAAGTGAAATGAAATTTTCAAATTGATAGTAAAAACCCGAATGATGCAATTTCAAACTTATTTTCAGGAAGAAAAATATCTCATTATCGGACAATGTGGATCCAAGATCAGACTGCACGTTTCGTGCAGTCCGATCTTGATCTACACTATCCGCAAAAGGTCAGTGAGTCACGCCTAGCAGCCTAAGGGTTAATGTAGACATGTTGTAAACTAATTTAACTCTTTGCCAGACGACAAAATTTCAAAAAACATTGTGGAAAGAGGAGAAAATGCTGGTAACCTGCATTTTCTACTTTTTCCACAATGTTTTGGAAAGGCTTTCTTTCTGCGGCGGTTAAATTTCGGGATTGTCTCATAGAAGGTTAAACTTTTTTTCAGCGCAAGATACATATTAACCCTTAGGCTGCTAAGCTCGACTCACTGACCTTTTGCGGACACCGTAGATCAAGACCAGACTGCACAGAACGTGCAGTCTGATCTTGGATCTACTCTGTCCAATAAGGAGATATCTCTCCTCCAAAAATACCTTTGAAGTAGGATCTTTTTTTTTTTTAGTATCGCCTTAAAAGTTTCATTACTTTTATTAGCAAGAAAAGAGTTGACTCTACCTCGTTCGACGGCCGACAATACAGTCTACAAGGGGACAACAGTCTGATCTTGATCTTGATCTGTGCCGTTCACAATAGAACCTAGTTTTGCGTATGGAGCTAAAAGGATTAGCGGGAATTAAATGTAAGCAGAGCTCCAGATAGAGGGAGTGATTTTGATTTCAAAATTGAAAATATTAATAACTCTCCACTAAACCCTATGTTATGGGTACTCATTAGAATCGTCTCATCGAGACGATTCTAATGAGTACCCACAACATAGGATCTGGAAGAGTAATAATGGATTTAAAATGCCATCACTCCCTCTTATCTGGAGCACCGTGTAGGCATACATGCTTTTTTGTGGGTTTTAAATAAAGAGTTTGAAAGTAAAACTGACGCGTCATTGAAAACTTCGCTGTGATTTGATGGGTGCCATGCAAGATCTACCAAAGCGGTTGCATAACAGGGGTGACAAGTTTCTTCTTGTACTGTTTATATTCAGTGTTACAGTGTATATTCTTGTGACAAAGTGGGGCTTTATGAGCAAAAGCGAGGAGCAAGTCCGAGATGTGCGAGTTTTCGTTAATCGCAGCAGAACTATTCCAAAGATCGTTCATTTCATCTGGAACAATGAGACTTTGCCGAGTGAATATGTGTCGAATATTGAGAGCTTTTTAAAAAATAACCCACATCCGAACTGGCAGTATTATTTTTGGACAAAAGAGTCGGGGCTTAAGTTTATTAAGGACAAGTACCCTTTTCTCTACCCGAGAATTTCCAACGATAAAGGTAGGTTTATCTCGTTTGGAGTCTGGGAAAGTATTTTCCGTTTCTGTTGCTGCTGGGTCCACACTCAGAAATGAGCCATGCTCTAGCAAAAGGGGTCTTAATGCATCTCCGTGATGTATTTTACAAAGCAAGTAATCACATAATAAAAGCCACTTTTTTAAAAACCGACTGAATAAGGTAGACCAGACAGACTGGTCGTTGGACATACAGAAGATTGAACAATAGCGAAAAGTTTCGGACCAGGTCTGCCTGCGCGATACTTTTCGCAGGTGCATGGCTAAAATATTTAGTTAACAATATACCTTACGACAAAAATTTAGAGGTGTCCAAATTGAAAACATTTGCAGACGACAATTTGATGTTGCTTAAATGATGGAATTTGTATTTCTGATAAACATGTTTGGAAAAGGAGAAAGTGCTGGTTACGTTGTTTTCAATAGGCTTCTTTCTCAGGGGCGTAAAAACTCAGGATTGTGTGGTAAAGGACAACCAGTGTTTGATTTTTAGTCTAATTATCTCTTTTAGCATCAGATAAGTGTAAACACGACCTCTTCCAACCACTAACAGTACGATCCATTAAAAGTCAGAAAGACTTACCATCTTAGAGTCTTGACTAAACAAGCCCCTCACTTAATAGGTCCACAGTCAGACTGCATGTTCTGTGCAGTCTGATTTTAGTCTATATGCAGTCCGCGAAAAACCACTGTTTATGCCTATGGCACTGGTTGGGTTAAGGAAAAAAGTGTCAATGTCAAAGAAATATATGAATATAAATAGAGAGGCTCAGAGAGAGAGAGAGAGAACTGGAGTGGGATAGGGGCAGACAGGCAGGCGGACAGGCATTGTGAAAGTTGAAGTGGAAGAAGGAACCTCAGAAAATGTTAAAAGCTGTATGATGTACATGTAGTACTTCCTTAGAACAAAATGACAAACAGAAAAAGGATGCTGTCCAGAATTTTATCCTTTTTGCACAATGTTTTCAAAGCCTTCTACCTAATGGTCTTTCAAACTCAAGAGTTTGGTTAAGAGTCAAGATAAAGTGACAGAGTACTTTAATTTTTACTTCATTTTGCAGCTACATATAAAACATTAAAAATCAAATTCACAGCATGTATGAAATCATTATCCAAATTATACAAGGATAGTGTACAGGAAGCCAGAGGAAACATTTTTTCAAGAGATTTTTTTTTTTATTATTATTTGAGCTGTGGTTTGTGAAAAGGAGGTTTAATGCATCTGGGAGAAGTATTGACCCATGTCAGCCTGCGCGTACTGCAAGGCTGACATGGGTTGAAGCCTTTTGCTATTTGTAAATTTTCTGCATGTCTAAGGACCAGTCTACCTCATAATTCAGCCTGTTGTTAGACAAAATGGATTTTATGGATCCATAGTTATGTGATAATTTGCTTGGTATAATGCATCACGGAGGTGCATCAAACCCCCTTTTGCCAGAATGCAACTCATTTACAAGTTTGATGAATTACATGTACATGGGTTTCACTTTCATGTCTCTCTATTTTCAGTGACGTCCAATTTTTACCGTGCCGACACGTTACGTTATCTTACATTACACGAATATGGAGGGGTATATTTTGACCTAGACACCGTCAGCGTAAAACCGCTGGATCCCTACGTCAACACCCACGAATGCTCTCTGGCGCTGGAACCAGGGGAACACTACTTCCAGTGGAACATGGACCTTTTGATAACCAATGGCGCCCTTCTGTGTGTACCACAGCATCCTTTCTTTAAACTTATAGTACTCACAATCTGGGAGCATACAGACGATTGTCGAAACGCGTTCCAGTGCACTGGGCCAGATTTTATCACTAATTTGTACAGAAAGGTTAATAAAACGTCAGGAATAGTCAGTCCTTTGCCCGATTTGCAATCGTCTGAAATTTTTCAAGATGTATATGACTCAAAAATAAACGATGGTATATTGCGCGACAAATGTTCCAATAAAGCTAAACTGCAACCCGATAAAATTGCTATATGTGAGAACTGGAAGGCAAGAGGAATGAACAAGAGGAATTTAAGTGAAAAAGCTTTGACTTACCACACTTGGTATCACACCAGTCTCTATAAATTGACCTACTCTGATGAAAATCTCATTTCAAAAATTATTCCGCATGTTAAAATATATGGACGAAATTTATAGTGATACATCAAAATGCCAAAATGTACAGAAAGGTTAATAAAACGTCAGGAATAGTCAGTCCTTTGCCCGATTTGCAATCGTCTGAAATTTTTCAAGATGTATATGACTCAAAAATAAACAATGGTATATTGCGCGACAAATGTTCCGATACAGCTAAACTGCAACCCGATAAAATTGCTATATGTGAGAACTGGAAGGCAAGAGGAATGAACAAGAGGAATTTAAGTGAAAAAGCTTTGACTTACCACACTTGGTATCACACCAGTCTCTATAAATTGACCTACTCTGATGAAAATCTCATTTCAAAAATTATTCCACATGTTAAAATATATGGACGAAATTTATAGTGATACATCAAAATGCCTCAACACGGTCTTTCTCTTACAGATACGAGATAGGAAGGCTTCAAGTTATGTTGGCCACAATTACGCGATTTTTGGTGGATTAAGTACATGTACATGTATATAAGCCGTGCTAGATGTGAAAAAGGGATTTAATGCATCTGCAGAACGTATCAACCCAGGTCAGCCTGTGCAGTCTGCACAGGCTGACCTGTGTCGGAACTTTTTGCCATCGGTCAATTTTCTGCGTTTCAAAGGACAAATCTACCATATGATTCAGTCGGTTGTAGGACAAAATGGATTTTATGGATCTATAATTATGCGATGACTTGCTTGGTACACGTATAATGTATCAGGGAGATGCTTTAAATCTCATTTTTGCCAGAGCATCGGATTCACCAGTGATTCTGGACACTGTTCTCGGATTCACCAGTGATTCTAGACACTCTTTTTTATGTCTTAAATGCCAAGTCAGGGCATTTGATTGGCTGAGACATTCTATCTCAGTCAATCAGGTTGTTAGACTTGAAATTAAGAAGTAGGAATGGCTGCCGTCTTGCTCGAACAATGTTGTTCAGGGTTCCCCCTGGCCATTTTCTTTCTTGTGCCACCACTTTCGCCAAATGAGAAAAGTTTGCGCCACATTAAAATTATTGGAGCCAGTTGGTGCCATTTTTAAAATGAAAGTATATGTACATGGGGGTCGGCCAGGATAAAAAATTGGTTAATAAAATATCTTTTCTTTGTTTGTATCATGAGCAATGAAATAAATGAGAAAACATTTTTCCATTTGATTAGTTTTTTAACCCATATCTATATTCATTGCATGAATATAGTTCAGCAGCAGGTGCTTGATTTTCAGGGAAAATCCCAAGGTGAAAAACAGGCATAGCTGTGCTTCAAAATGCTTTGATTGTTACCTGCTTGTTGTATAGGTTCCCCTTTTGATAGTTACCAACTTGCCCATGTTTTAAGTAAATATCCTAACTCTTTCCCAAAAGACAAAATTTTAGATCGGTTGAAATTGAAAGCACTTGCAGATGAAAAAACAAATGTGACTTAAGATTGAAATTTGTTTTGGGATGGGTAGAAAACATTGTGGGTAAAAGAGAGAATGCTGGTAACCAGCATTTTCTCCTTTTCCAGCAATGTTTTCAAAAGGCTCCTTTCTCAGGGTCGTTAAAAGTCAGGATTGTATGGTAAAGAGTTAAGAAATAACAGAGGTATCAAAAAATTTCAAACTTGTTGCACGACGACGACAGGGCTACGGCAATATAACTCGACGCTGTATTCTTCAAAAACAGCCGAGCTAAAAATGTTGACTTGTCCGTAATGAAAGCTCTGGCAGACAAAAAAATTACTGAGTAATTCATAGATCAAGTGATAAATCTTGTCTTTTGAAAGGTAGAAAACATTAATGGGCAATAAGATCATAATCGTAATCTACCGATCACTGTTTACATAAAAAAAAAATAGCGACCAACTTCTTTAACTGAGAAAGGAATAATCAGTCGCGAAAATTGCAGTTTGTAAACATAAGTGGCGAGCCGATAAATCAGTTATCTTGAGATCCAATCTTCTTTCATTGATGTTTTAATTACCGAATTTAATCCACCTAAAAATGGTGTGGTTGTCGCTAAATACGAACCATAATGCCCCGCATGTATCATGCATATAACACAGAATCAAGGCGTGGCTTTAGAAATTATGGGCGGCGACTAAATCTCGTATGTGATTCCTGATTGGTTCGCAGTGCTTCACGTTGTGTAAAAATTCTGTTTTCACACCCTTGGATGCAGATGGGGCGTGGCGACATTGATATTTGATTGATTATTAGAATTGCATGGTGTATATGCGTGTATTGTGTGTAACTAGTCAAATCCCATGTAATATACAGACTGTTATTTAGATCACCTGCCGTGACGGGGTGTATTGGCGACAATTTAAAAACTGCTTATCGATTTTTCGGTCATAGATATACGCTTTCACACATTGAGGTGACGGGGACCAGTATCAAATGTACGGCACCCCGATGTGAAAAATATCGGCGCCAGTCATTTTCGCCATTTGGCTTTTTCTTGCGCCACATTACAAAATCTATCGCAAATGGCGCCAAATGCGAAGCCCAGCGGGAACCCTGGTTGTTGAAAGTCCACAGAAAGTTTTATTCAGCCTGAGCCTAGAGCCGAGCCCAAATCGGCTGTTTATGATCTAGCGTGCTTCTGATAATCCAGGATGCAAAATTAATTCTTTACCACAAAATGTCATGTTTGAACGACCCTACAAAAGAAGAAAATATATTGCTGGTAACCAGCATTTCTCCTTTTACCACAACTTTTCCTATCCCATCAAAAACAAATTCCATCATTTTAGACACATCTAAATTGTTGTCTGCAAATAAGCCATGCTCCATAAAAAGGGGGCTTAAAGCATCTGCGAAAAGTATTGACTCTGAATCGACTCGGGTCAGCCTGCGCAGGCTGATCTGGGCCAAAACTTTCCGTTATTGGTCAATTTTCTGTATGTCAAAAGACCAGTCTACCTTATGATACAGTTGGTTGTTAGCCATTATGAATTTTATGTATCCCTAATTCTGTAGTGTCTCGCTTGTCTTACAAACATGAAAGTTTGCAACAAATGCATCGCTCACATATAAACTTTGCCACTCCGGCTTGGATTCGAACCCGTGCGGCAAAGTTCCTCGTTTATCGAGGTTTACAAGACCAGTACACTAACCCCTTACCTAAAGAGAATTCTCCTAAACACGGTTGTCAGGTATTGATTTTATATGGGAAGAAGCTATGCTGTAAGGAAGGAGTGATCTCTCGTAACACTTGGTATGATGCATCACGGAGATGCATTAAGCCCCCTTTTGCCAGAGCATGGCTAAAATGCTTTGCATTTGGACTAGTCCAAAATTTCGTTGTTTGGTAAAAAGTTCAGCAGGGTCAAAACTTTTTCTGAGGATCAATGGAAGTCAGCGTGACGGGATCCATTCCTCTCTTTACGCATATCCTAGTTTCACTTTTGTCTCTGCGGAAATAATAATTATTGGGTCATGCTCTGGCAAAAGGGAATTTAATATATCTTCGCGGTGCATTATACCAAGCAAGTCATCACATAACGAAAGTTTCAACTTTATTACTTTCTTAACACATACATTTGTTCTGCTCTATTTACCAGATCGAAAACAAATTACCGCATTGGTCTACACGATAAATTAATAGTGACAAATTCATTCCAATTTAAAAACAAGTGAATAATTTGACAAATGACTTGGGCACTGTGGACGGGTAATTTACAGAAGGCACATGGTCTTAAATAATAGTTTATTCAAGACGAAGTTTATCAATCAAGTGCCTTTGGTCCATGCACATAGAACTTGGAACCATGCTCAGACTTAAGTTTCATTAACTCTTGGGCTGCCAAGCACACCTCAATGCACTAAATTCAGACAGTGTAGATCAAGATCAGAACATGCAGTCTGATCGTGAATCTACACTCTCAAATACGGTGCGATATTTACTTTTATTTAAAAACTTTCCTACACAAAATTTTGCCGTCCAACGGTCAATGACTCTGGGGAGCATGAAAAAAAAATGTTTTATGAGCATTTGCGCTAGTTGTTCAAAGTACATATGGAGATATCAAATGTCAAGGACTATGCAACTTTTTGTTCACTGTTCTACTTTTACCCCACTTTGGTCCCGCACTGAGAGGCAGATATGGTCATTTGTTCTCACATATGAGCCATGCTCTGCCAAAAGCGGGCTTAACCCTTTACCACACAATCCCGACTTTTAACGACCCTGAAGAAAAAGCCTTTTGAAAACAGTATGGGAAAAGGAGAAAATGCTGGTTACCAATGTTTTTACCCTTCCCAAAACAAACCTCAATTTTTGAACCACGTTTAGTTTGTCGTCTGCAGATGCTTGGACCAGTCCAAAATTTTGTCGTCTAGTAAAGGGTTAATTTATCTGCGTGATGCATGACACCAAGCATCGTGGATCCATAAAATCCACTTTGTCAAACCACTGACTGAATCATGCAGTAAACCGATCTTTGGAGATGCAGAAAATTGACAAATAGCAAATAGTGTCGACCCATGTCCGCGCAGGCTGATCTGAGTCGATACTGTTTGCAGATGCATTAAGCCCCCTTTTCACAGAACACGGCTCTTCTTTTTTTTTTTTTTTTTTTTTTTTTTTTTTAAACGACGTTTTATGTTTATGCAGCTTTTGAAAAATAATACATCTCAAGTTATTTTTGCCCCGAATTTCCGAATTCTGTGACCGGTAAGGTTGTGTCTCTGTACACGGTGCTTTCTCAGGGGACACTATCACATGACCAGTGCCCCCCGTCCACCCCACACCTCTCGGAATCAACCTTTTGAATCAACTTGAATACATTTAAAAAATGGCAGCCACACATGATACTGAGTTTGCATCGAGCTTTCACTGAATAAATATTATTTGAAAATATTTCTTTTCATTTCTTCAGTTCTTCACATAACGTTTTGACCCAGACAACTTTCCTCCTTTAGTAAAAACCGGTTGTTTCGCTGTATATCTATACCAATTTTTCGATAGTGAGTAAAGATTACCTCCATCTCTTTGGGACTAGAAAATTATTTGCACCAAATTATTACTGAAATGGAACATCCGACATCATACATGGAGTAAAATTTTCATTTTTGTTGAGTACGTAAAGGATTATAATTACATGTAATCCTTATTTATTAGTCGATCCTATCAATTAGGCCTTATGAGAATCTAGGTCTGTATTCACCAACCATTCTTAAATTTATTCTTAGTCTTATTCTAGATTAAAAAAGTAACACAACTTCTGATTGGCAAAACCAAATGGTTTAACAAATCAGAAGTTGTGTTACTTGGAAATTTAGAAATTTCTGGAGAATTAGACTAGAAATATCATTAAGAATGGTTGGTGAATACGGAACCAGTTCATCCATGTGATATGGTTGTCCCGGAGCAAATCCATCGAAGTGTTTATACAGAATTTTCAAAAGGTCATTTTGCAGTTCATAGAACGGAAAAAATGCCCGATATGGTTTTAAGACCAGGCACACGAACAAAACAATACAATTTCAAAGGCAATGGAAGAGCCAGGTGCATAGCCATGAATGTAGTAAAGTTAGTTTAGTTTAAACATACATGTATTTTATTTCATGAGATGGTTGGACCACAAGTTCTATCAACTTAAAATCGGCCCTTCCTCTACAATACAATTTCAAAAACTCTTGTTTAACAATGGCAATTGCGATGATTTGTTATTCTAAATATATACATAACATGATGAGAGAAATGAGGAAGAGTATTGTTTGAAAGGGGAAAGATTGATGAAAGGAAATCTGATGGTGCTCTCTGTTGGGCACTTGGGCACCCTGTAAATTCAGCACTGTTACAATAAATGTCGATTTACTTAAAATGCCTTGCCTCTTTGATATATACATGTATGTGAACTGCTCAAATACTACACAATTTTGATTTAAGTTTAAGTCGGCACCGCCAAATAGTAATCTATCAATATTTAAAGGGTGAAATTCCCGTGTTGCCCGAAGTGGTGAGATTGGTATATCTGAATGACGATAGCATTTAAAGAAATAATGTTCAACATTTTCAACACTATTATTACAGTCACACATGGGATCCATCTTAAATGATTCATGTAAAGGTCTTTTTTTAAGTGACTGCAATTGTTTCTTAAGTGTGCATGAAGAATTGACATATGTATATCTATTTCCGATACAGGAAATATTTTAAATTTTGACAGGCCTCGTCTTATTATTTAGTTTGGATCTAAACGAACTGTATGTTGCACTACTTCTTATTTCATGTTCAAGATTGTTCCAAAAAGTAAAGTTGAAGCCCAATTTATTCTAAATTTTCCCCTCTCTCTCTCTCTCTCTCGCAAAATATATGGTAGTACCCTAACGAGCCAAGCACACCTAAGTCTTTTTTTAGACAATGTCAAACTGTATTTTGCAGACAATGTAGATTAAGATCAGACTGCACAGAATAAGCAAAGGCATCTGTACATGAACTTTAAATGATTTTCAGAAGGCCTTTCACAGTATACACAAGGGAAGCGTATGGTGTTTACTGCTATGCTATGGTAGTCTTACAATACTGGTATATTATAATCGGGAGCTTTTTATCAGAATTTCACATGTTAAGTTAAAAACAGTGGTATTAGTTTTGTGGTGAAACAGGCGTATTACAAGGACGCGTAATGGTGACACTTCTCTTCAACATTGTCACCGACTGGGTAAAGAGACAAGAAAAGGGACACCTTTCTCCATGCTAGAGGACAGCTGGACTTTGCAGATGATCTGGTAGACCCTTCTAATATCCGTGCACATATACAGGAAAAGTCCGACAGGCTGAGTTCAGAAGGAAAGTAGGTGGGCTCGACTATCAGCCACAAAATGACAGAGGATACTCAGCCCCCAGGTATGACCTCCCTTGTTCTTTACGGTTTACCTAACTGGGAAGCGCTGTAAAGAATGGTAGATAGGCAGATGATGAAATCCAAAGCTGGTTAGCAAAAGCAAGAAATGCATCTAGGATGCTGAAGAATGTTTGGCAGTCAAGTATATGTGGTGTGCAAAACTCAAACTCTACAAGGCGTGTGTCCTGTCCACCCTGCTCTACGGATCAGAGTCCTGGAGGATGGCTGAAAGTGCTCTAGTCAAACTGCTGATCTTTCACACTAAGAGCCTGAGGAGAATTCTTCTTATCTTCTGGTCGCAAACAAACATCTATTGCAGTTTTTTTATGTAAAGGCTATAGGCTACTTATTCTTACAATTCGCTCCAGACCTTTCATTATTTCAAAACATTTAAACTGAATTGTGAGTAATAATTTCAGTATACCTTTCGCAAATCTTCAATTTTCCTACACGGATTTACAAATTGGACATGTTGATAGTTGCGAGGGAAAATGTTTTCAGCGGAAAATTTTCTCGCTGTTACCGGATTATACTGGTCATTATGACCAAGTAGATACCGGCATATTTTAGCCCTGAAGCAACTTCCGTTCAACATGGCAGCCTCCATGGACCAGAACGTTTCGGGAGTGATAGATTTCGTTAAACAAGGGGCAGAGGCAAAGCTTTACAAAACTAAATTTTACGGAAAAGACTGTATGGTGAAGGAAAGATTTTCGAAGAAGTACAGGCACCCGGCACTTGACAAATCCTTGACATTGCAGCGGCTCAAATCGGAAGTGCGAGCAGTAAACAAATGCAGAAATCTTGGTAAAGTGTTAA
Organism: Tridacna gigas; assembly: GCA_945859785.2. NCBI lineage: Eukaryota > Metazoa > Mollusca > Bivalvia > Cardiida > Cardiidae > Tridacna > Tridacna gigas. The sequence continues at coordinate 8,655,243 of OX244034.2, read as the reverse complement.
TCCAAATATTTAGACGTTGACATGCCTGTTGTCCCATTAACGTATACATGTTTGTTTACTCTTAGAGTGACAAATAAACCTGAAAAGATTCATTCTACGATTGAGGAGGCAAATAAATTGAGATTTTAAGATTGCTCTTGTCGAACATGTCTCATGACTAGAAACAAGAGGTACAAGGGGTACCGAGGTACAAGCATATGCAAAAGCCCCCCTGAAAACATTGTGGGAAAAGGAGAAAATGCTTGTAACAGGCATTTCTTCCTTTTCCCACAATGTGTTCTACCCTTCAAAGAATGACTTTTAACTTTTGAGTCATGTTTACTTCGTTGTCTGTAAATGCTTTGAATTTGGTCAGATCTTGGTAAAAAGTTACGGGTTAACCTTAACTCTGATGAAAAAATAAATCAGAACCAAACATGATCTTTTTAGTCTTTACCAAAAGAACAATTTTTTAGATTTGTTCAAAGTAAAAGTTTTTGCAGACGACAAATTAAACATTGCTCAAGTGGTTAGACTTTGATAAGTAGACAACATTGTGGGAAAAGTAGAAAATGCTGGTTACCAAGTAACCAATGTTACACAATGTTTTCAAAAGCCTTATACAGAAAGGTGATAAAACACAGGATTGTTTGATAAAGGGTTAAAATGGGTTTATAAAAGCTGAATCCTGTAATTGGGTGCCAAAGAGTGTGGTTTAGATCAGACTGCACAGAATGAGATCAGGCTGATCTTTGCCTATAGTCTCTGTAAAAGGCATCAAAGAATAAGATAATCCAGAATGATGCCTACTTACCAATATATAGATGAAATTGTGAAACATTATTGAAATTGTTAACTCTTTCCCCATACAGTTCCCAAACAACAAAATTTTAGACTGGTCCAAATTGAAAGCATATGCAGACGCCAAACTAAAGTTGAGTCAAAAATTGAAATTTGTTTTTGGAAGGATAGAAAACATTGTGGGTAAAGGAGAAAATGCTGGTTACCAGCATTTTCCCCTTTTCCCTCAATGTTTCCAGAAGGTCTCTTTCTCAGGGTCATTAAAACTCAGAATTATGTGGTAAAGGGTCAAACTGCTCTATAGCTCCAAATAATTAAGGATTTTACTTTGGTTTTTATCAACTAATTTTTATTCAGTAAATCTTAGTGCCACGCGAATGATCCTTTCCTCCTAGCCAATTCTTCAGCTTTCTTACATGATTGTGGAAAACATTTGACTAAAGTACTGCCACAGTATGTAACACTGTACCAGACAACAAAATTGAAAGCAATTGCAGACAACAGTCAGTATGATTCAAATGGTGGTTTTAATTTTGTTTCTGAATGGTTTTTGAATGGTTAGAAAACATTGTAGGAAATGGAGAAAATACCGGTAACCAGCATTATCTCCTTTTCCCACTATATTTTTCAAATGCATTCTTTCTCAAGGTCATTAAAACTGGAGATTGTGTGGTAAAGGATTAAACCATGCCTGTATGGGCTAGATCAAGACAAACTATAAACTGCTACAGGTGTCCCAAAGGATAAACAGCTCAAAGAACATAAAAGAAACTTCTGTGAATTATTTAGAAAACATTCTTAGAAAAAAATAATTCATATAATACTGAAATACTCTGAACTTTTTACCAAACAATCCTGAAATTTAACGATCGTGATGACCAAAAAAAAAAAAAACGGAGATGCTATTTAACTCTTTACCACACAATACCGACTTTTAACAGCCCAGAGAAAGAAGCCTTTTGAAAACATTGTGGGAAAAGAAGAAAATGCTGGTAACCAGCAATTTCTTCTTTTCCTACAATGTTTTCTACCCTTTAAGAGACAAATGTTATTTTTTGAGCTACATTTAAAATGTTGTCTGCAAATGCTTTCCATTTGGACAAGTTTACATTTTTGTCGAGTGGTAAAGAGTTAAATGGAGAAACAAATTAAAGCCAGGTATTTTGGTGTAAAATTTTGCATGGTGCATGAATATGGCAAAATTACGTAGTTACGTAATTTCTGATCAGTTTACTGTATAAGTCCAAGTTACCAAACTTGTCTGTTACCGAAACATGTGCCACCTCAGAGCTCCAGATAGAGGGAGTGATTCTGATTTCAAAATTGAAAATATTAATAACTGTCCACTAAATGCTATCTTATGGGTACTCATTAGAATCGTCTCATCGAGACGATTCTAATGAGTACCCACAACATAGGGTTTGGAAGAGAAATAATGGATTTAGAATGCCATCACTCCCTCTTATCTGGAGCTCTGCCACCTGTTTTCATGCTAGGTGCAAAAAAAAACAGAGAAGTAATATGAAATGTCTGACAGATGAATGTTAAAGGATCAGACAACAGATGAACTTTAGGCATAGATACTTCCAGAGATGAGCCTGATCACAACCACAATCAAGGAAAGCAAATTTCATGAAGAGACCAAATGTCCTGAGGTGTCAAAATAAGCATCATTTTTGAACATTTGGTGAAAATCAGTGTATGTTTTGAAAGGCCCTAGCTGCCGTTATTGTTCAGTGTTACCTAACATACTGTGCATGATAAAAAAACTTTAATTCTTAAATTTATTAAATAGTATAAATTTTATTATTTTACCTTTGTCTATAAACATACCTTTGGAAAGTGTAACATATTATGAAACACCTTGTAAATGGTATAAATTTTATTTTTTTTTTACCTTTATTTATAAACAATATACCTTAGGCATGTGACATAGACAGTATTATGAAACACCCTGTACTGGTATAATATGGCATGCAACACATGAAAAGGGGCCTTCGGACATATGCGTAAAAGTGTGTTGTCCAAGATCAGCCCCTGCAGTCTGTGACTAATCCAAGACAACACTACCCGTTTTTATGCGATTTTCTGTGTCACGAAAGTCTACTGTATGAAAAAATCTTATGTAGTTGTAAAGTGTTGTCTTGGATTAGCCCGCGGAGACTGCGCAGGCTAATCCAAGACAACACTATGCAAATGTCCGAAGGTCCCTTTTCATGTGTTGCACGCCATATACTGAATATTATTGTTTATTACAGGTATTGCTGTTCCTGTATTGTACTTTGTTGATTCCACCACCAACTTATTTTACATGGAAGACATTGTGAACTCTGTGACATTGAGGGATCATATCTTCAACACACAACAGACATCACCAGATTCTGCAATAGAAAAATTATCTCCACTTGCAGAAAAAATTGGACAAATTATTGGAAGGATGCATGCTGGAAAACTGATTCATGGAGATTTAACAACATCGAACATGTTGGTACGGGGAAATCCAGATGACCTTGACATTGTACTGATTGACTTTGGTCTGAGTTTTTCCGAGGGTCTGGCAGAAGACAAGGGTGTAGACCTGTACGTGTTTGAGAGAGCATTACTTAGTACTCATCCAAATACTGAACAGTTATTTGAGTTGGTGCTCTCTTCATATAAGAAATTCAGTCCGAAAGAATCTGATGAAGTTATAAGTAAATATGAGGAAGTAAAGATGAGGGGGAGGAAGAGGACCATGGTGGGTTAAGTCTTTAACAAACGGCTAAATTTTGGACAGGTCCAAATCCAAAGAATTTGCAGACGATAAAATAAACCCAACTCAAAAATTGACATTTGTTTTTTTAAAGGATAGAAAAACTTGTGGGAAAAGGAGAAAATGCCGGTTACCACCATTTTCTCCATTTCCTTCAATGTTTCCAAAAGCCTCTTTCCGCAGGCTTGTTAAAACTGTTTATTGTGTGGTAAAGGGCTGACAAATTACCACCTGTAGAGAACTCTTTTGTCAGACCATGTGAAAAAATAATGGTAAAAGGAGAAATTTTTCATAGTGGGCTGAGTGGGTACATGCCATTGGCATGTAAAAAAAGTGTATGCAAAACAAGCTGATTAGATCACAAGTAAATATGAGGAAGACAGTGAAGATGATGGGGAGGAAGAGGGCCATGGTGGGTTAATGAATTACAGCCTGCACAGGTCATGAAAACATGGTAAAAGAAGAAGTTGCTCATAATGAGCTGAGTGAGCCCATGCTATCGGCATGAAAAAATTGTATGCAGAAGAAGCTGATTGGGTTATAAGTAAATATGAGGAAGTGAAGATGAGCGGGTGGGGGAGATGGCCATGGTGGGTCAACCCTTTACCACACAATCCTGAGTTTTAATGACCCTGAGGAAGAAGGCTTTTGAAAACATTGTGGGGAAAAAGAGAAAATGCTGGTAACCAGCATTTTCTCCTTTTCCCACAATGTTTTCTTGCCTATCAAAGCCAGATGTCACCTTTTGAGCTACATTTAGTTTGTCGTCCGCAAATACTTCTAATTCGTTGAGTCAAAAATTTTGTGGGCTGGTAAAGAGGCAAGTAATTACCACCTGAAGAGATTTTTTTCCCAACTCAACAGACTACATGAAAACATTATGGTAAAAGCAGAAATTGCTCATAATGAGTTGAGTTAGCCCAAACTATCTGCATGTAAAAAGTTCTATGCAAAACAAGTTGAAAATGCTTGTTACCAGCATTTTCCTCTTTTTCCACAAGATTTTCAAACGGCTGTTCCCTCAGGGTCATTAAAACTCAAAATGGTGTGGTAAAGACTTAAGTTCAGTTAGCCCACCATGGCCTAAAAGACCCCAAGATAAAAGGCTTTTGAAAACATAGTGAGAAAATGCTGGAAACCAGCATTTCTTCCTTTTCACACCACATTTTCTACCCGATCCTAGACGAAGATCATTATTTGACACACATTTAATCTGTGGTCTGCAAATGCTGTCAGATTGGGCAAATCCAAAAATTTTTTGTTAGCGGGGCTGTTTTGGAAGAAAAGACCAAGGTATTGCCATAGCCCTGTAGTGGGCGTTGTTGTTGTGCGAAGACCTAAATGTTTTGTAATATGTCTCTTATTACTGAAGATATTTTGCTTCAAACATGGACATGTTGTTATCAAAAGAGAAACCTATACAGCAAAGGCAGGTAACCATCAAAGTATTTTTTACACAATTGTGCCCCTTTTTCAGCTTGAAATTTTCACTGAAAGTCAAGCAAGAGCAGCAGAGCGTTGGCACCCACATGCAGTGCTCTTGTTTGGTAAAGCGTTAAATCTTTGCTGAAATTTGTTTTAAGCTTGTTTTGTTTTTATACCCCCTACCTATGAAGTAGAGAGGGGTATACTGGTCTCACCATGTCTGTCTGTCCATTCATTTGTCCGTCCATCAATCCATTCCCATTTTTGTCTCCGTGCTCTTATTAAAAGCCGATTGACCTTGGTCTCTGAAACTTTGTATAACTTGCTAATGACCCGAGGAGATGCCATGTTGTTTCTGGGCCACATGGGTCAAAGGTCAAGGTCACAGATGAAGTTTGCGTGATCTAACTCAATAGCTGTTTGACCTAGGACCCTGAAACTTTATACAAGTGTTGTTTATGACCTGAGGAGGTATCCTATTGTTTTTGGGTCACATGGATGAAAGGTCAAGGTCACAGGTGAACTTTGTTTTGAAAATCATTTCTGTTCTCTAATTGTGCTGCTTCAGTGACTAGGTGCTGGTGGGGGGTATTTGTCCGCTTTGCAACAGTTCTAGTTAGCTCCACTGGCCGAAGGCCAGCGGGCTTATGTCATGGCCCGTCCGTCCGTGCATTAACTTTTATTTCAAACATCTTCTTCTCTGAAACTACCTATCCGATTTTCACGAAACTTCACAGAAATGATCCTGCAATGGTCCTCTTCAGAATTTCTTGAAAGAATTTGATTCCTTCAAAAACTCTGGTTGCCATGGCAACAAAACTGAAAAATATTGGAAATCTTTAAAAATCTTCTTGTCTGAAACCATAAGGCATAGGGCTACCAAATTTGGCATGTAGCTTTATGTAGTAGACCTCTATCAAGTTTCTTCAAATTATAGCCCTGGGGTCAAAATTGGCTCTGCCCCAGGGGTCACAAGTTTTACATAGGCTTATATAGAGAAAACTTTAAAAATCTTCCTGTACCTAGCCATTAGGCCTAGAGCTACCAAATTTTGCATGTTGCTATCTCTAGCCCTGGGGTCAAAATTGGCCCTGCCGCAGGGGTCACAAGTTTTACATGGGCTTACATAGTAACAACTTAAGAAATCTTCCTGTTTTGATTTTTGTTTTTTTAGCTCCACTGGCCGAAGGCCAGCAGGCTTATGTCATGGCCCGGTGTCCGTCGTGCGTCCATGTGTCCGTCGGTCCGTGCGTGCGTCCGTCCGTGCGTTAACTATTATTTCAAACATCTTCTTCTCTGAAACTACCCATCCAATTTTTATGAAACTTCACAGAAATGATCCTGCCATGGTCCTCTTCAGAATTTCTTGAAAGAATTTGATTCCTTCAAAAACTCTGGTTGCCATGGCAACAAAACTGAAAAATATTGGAAGTCTTTAAAAATCTTCTTGTCTGAAACCATAAGGCATAGGGCTACCAAATTTGGCATGTAGCTTTATGTGGTAGACCTCTATCAAGTTTCTTCAAATTATAGCCCTGGGGTCAAAATTGGCTCTGCCCCAGGGGTCACAAGTTTTACATAGGCATATATAGAGAAAACTTTAAAAATCTTCCTGTACCTAGCCATAAGGCCTAGAGCTACCAAATTTTGCATGTAGCTATATGTAGTGGGCCTCTACCAAGTGGGCCAAAACTTTAGCCCTGGGGTCAAAATTGGCACCGCTGCAGGGGTCACAAGTTTTACATGGGCTTACATAGTGACAACTTAAGAAATCTTCCCGTTTTGATTTTTTTTTTGAAATTAGCCTTGCATCAGGGGTCTTATGTTTTACAGAGGCTTCATATGGACAAAACTTGAAAATCACTTTATTTACAGCATAGACTTGTATTATTTTGGCATGTGGCTTTATCTTGTGGACCTCTACCAAGGTTCAACTAATTATAGCTCTGGGATCAAAAATGGCTTTGCCCAGCGGGTCTCAACTTTTACATGGGCTTTTACAGAGAAAACGTAAGTCTTTATTTTGAAATCATTTGGCTCAGAATTGAAATGTTTACTATTTATGGTTTGTATTTATAAGCCAGTGGAGCGATACAGGGCCATCATGGCCCTCTTGTTTTGAAATTACCTTTTATCAGGGGTCTTATGTTTTACAGAGGCTTCATATGGACAAAACTTGAAAATCACCTTATTTATAACCATACAGCATAGACTTGTATTATTTTGGCATGTGGCTTTATCTTGTGGACCTCTACCAGGGTTCAAGTAATTATAGCTCTGGGATCAAAAATGGCTTTGCCTTGCGGGTCTCAACTTTCACATGGGCTTTTACAGAGAAAGCTTTGTAAGTCTTCATTTTGAAACCATTTGGCTCAGAATTGAAATGTTTAGTATTTATGGTTTATATTTATAAGCCAGTGGAGTGATACAGGGCCATCATGGCCCTCTTGTTTTATTGTTGTTGCACCAATACCTTGTCCCCTACTTTTACCTCACTCAATTTTGCTCCTTTTTTCATATCTGCATAATCTTTTTCATTTTTCTTCACTCTTCACATCTCCATATCCCTATCTCTGACTTCAATATCATCCACACAATGCTGATTTATACTGGTGCATTTTCAACAAAACAATCTCCACATTGAACTTTTGCATTAACCCTTTACCATACATTGCCAACTTTTAACGACCCAGAGAAGGTAGACTTTTGAAAACACTGCGGGAAAAGGAGAAAATGCTGGTAACCAGCATTTTCTCCTTTTCCTACAATGTTTTCTAATCTATGAAAGACAAATTTCATGTTTTGAGTAACATTTAATTTGTTGTCTGGAAATGCTTTCAATTTGGACTAGGCTAAAATTTTGTCATCTGGTAAAGGGTTAAATCGGCCAATTGTCAGAACTGGTTTTTCTGTACCAAAGAGTTGTTTATGTTCTTTTTGTGATTCACAAATCACACCCTTATCCTTCAGTTTTGTCTATGTTTTTTTCACTCTACATTACAGTTTTCCCCCAAGTCAATGATCCCCTCTGTTCTGACTCCCCCTGTGCTGATCTCCATCTTGTTGTCAATTTCACCAGGGTCTGTATTCACCAACTGTTCTTAAGAACATTCTTTTTTTTTTTTTTTTATTTTTTATTTCCGTAATTCAACATGTCATCATAAGAATCTGTACATCCAAATATTATTTTAAACAAATAAAGTGGTATGAAAACCAGTACTAATTGTGTTTATTATATCTTCCATTTTAACCAATCCCGACACAGAATATAAAGCATCAGCTTCGGTATTTCATTGCCCTGTGCCCTCATTTCAGATCTCTAGATTTAAAATTTTTAGTCTCGTCTCTTCAAGAAAGAAAAAACAGTTAAGTGTCCTTTTTTCTTTCATTCTTAGTCTTCTTCTCAAGAATTTTCTGAATTGGAGAGTAACACAACTTCTGATTGACTAAATGAAACTAACAGTGGTAGGTGAATAGGGGCCCTGTTATCAAGGCAAACATAGTTTTTCATCACTTGTCTCAGCATCCATTTGTCTCTCACTGGTGACTGTTTCTTGGATTTGCACTATATTTCGAAGTAACCCTTCTTATGGCATCTTCTGCATTCTCTCACAGGGGCTGGATAGTTTTGATCTTGTGAAAGGTGACTCACTTTCCCACAACTGTAGCGAGTGACAATTTTGTTTGACTGTTTGCCCTTTTGGTCCCATTTTGTCCAATGCTGCCTTTGATCAGGCCTGCAACTCTGAACCTTGTTGACTGACATGTTTTCTATGTGCCTGAATTTCAGAGCTTTGGAATGGATGGGCAATGTCTCTTTGTTGTGTTGGATTCAGTTCTCTCCCTTGTTGTAGTAATTTGCACCTTAAATTAGAGTTGTAACATTTCTCAATAGTCTGGTCCCTAATAGTGCCCTCAGCCCGATCACCAAACTTACAAGTTTTGACCAGCTGCCTTAGCCCTGATGAATTGTTCAGTCATTTCCTTAACCCTTCCCCAAACGACAAATTTTGGACTGGTCCAAATTGAAAGACTTTGCAGACGACAATTTTAAATTTGATGAAAATGGCAGAAAGTTATCAAAAAGGGTAGAAAACACTGTGGGAAAAGGAGAAATTGCTCGTTACGAGCAATTTCTCCTTTTCCCACAGTGTTTTCAAAAGACTTGTACTGCAGACACATGAAAACCAGGGCTTGTTTGGGAAAGGATTAAATACATTTGAAAGTTTGTAAGCTGACAACCATGTGGGTTGTGTTAACTCTTTCCCAAACGACAAAATTTTAGTCCAGTCCAAATTGAGAGCTTTTGCAGGCGACAAAATACATGTGAATCAAAAATTGGAATTTGTTTTTGGAAGAGTAGAAAATATTGTGGGAAAAGGAGAAAATGATGGTTACCAGCCTTTTCTCCTTTTCCCACAATGTTTTCAAAAGGCTTCTTACGTAGGGTCGTTAAAAGTCAGGATTGTGTGGTAAAGGGTTAAATGATGACTTTACAGATAATCGCCTCGGCCGTTGTAACCTGTTTTATTATTGACTCAGTTTGATTGTTTATTGTCTTTCCAAGCATCAGTGTCACTGTCCTTTGGTTAGTATTTTGAGCAGCAATACTACCCATATAAAGGCATATGAGTCTGAGAAGTCAATGCTACAAATTTCACATCTAACATAATATTATTCTCCCTTTCCGGACAAATGCAGAAATTGCCACATTCCGTGATACGAGGTTTTATACCACTGCTCCACTGCCTGTTTTTAGCCTTGCCTAAAATCGTCAGTTTCATGGATTTTCCTTTTTGACTCTGACATGTTTTGTTTTTTTTTTCAATACACACATGTGACTGGTACCAGTCTCAGATAAAAATCAAACATATAATAAATGAATGCACAGAAAACCATATCCATGTATACACACATACAAATCTCAAATAGAGGCTAATGACAGCAATAGTTTGGATGGGGATGCAGTCAAAATGCATCCAAACCATAAGGTACCTGTACCCAAAATTAAGGCAAAATGTACTCGAAAAGAAAGTCAAAATGTACCCAGAAGAAGTCAAAATATACCCAAAGTAAAAATTAATTTGCACCATTTTTTATATAAAGAAAAAGTACCGTAAATTAAATACTAGATAAGTGTAAAAAATGGTTAATATATTTACCTTTAACTTTTTACCAAATGACAAAATTGTAGACTGGCCTTAAATGATAGCATTTGCAGAAGACAGATCAAAAGTGGATCAAATTATATGATTTGTCTTTAAAAGATACAAAAACATAGTGGGAAAAGGGGAAAATGCTAGTTACATTTTATTGTCATTATGTTCCCCTTACTCAATCATTCACATTTTTCTCAAGGTTTGTATTTCCCTTTTTGTTGTGATTGTTTTTGTCTTTCAGTATCTGTACAAGTTTTTGTGCACGTATGTCATCTGTTTCACTTTCTTTTTTGTATACGAAACCCAATAAACAGGAATCACTCACTGTTTTCATTCTCCATTGTTCTTTGTCCACTGCCAGCCATTTTGTCCTTTGCCACTGGTTGATTTCTCAAATCCATTCTTCTGGCACTTCTAGGACTACCACTTCTATCAGTGCGTTGTTTACTTTTCACTATGCTAGTCCAATAGTATACATTCTGAGATGGCAGTAGTAGCAAAGTTCAAAAGTCTTAAAATACTGGGAAAAAACAGTGCAAAAAACATGTGTAAATCATCCACCCAAAACAAGGCTAATTCGAGGCTAACAATCTCGTTTTAATGACCCATAACCCTTTAACTCTTTACCAAATGACAAAATTTTAGACCAGTCCAAATTGAAAGCTTTAGCAGACGACAAAATAAATGTTTCTCAAAAATTGAAAATTGTTTTAAGAAGAGTCGAAAACATTGTGGGAAAAGGAGAAAATGCTGGTAACCAGCATTTTCTCCTTTTCCCATGATGTTTTCTGGTTACCAGCATTTTCTCCTTTTCCCATGATCTTTTCAAAAGGCTTTTTCCTCAGGGTCGTTTAAAGTCGGGATTGTGTGGTAAAGGGTTAACACACAATCCAAACCCTGAACGAGATGGCTTTTGAAAACATGGTGGGGAAAAAGGAAACAAGAGCGCCGTATGCAGGTGCCAACACTTGGCTGCAAGTGCTTGATTTTCAGTGAAAATTATATTACGATAAGAGGCAAAACTGTGTAAAAAATACTTCGATGGTCATCTGCCCCTGTTGTACCAGTGCCCCCTTTTGGTAGTTAACAACTTGTCCAAGTTTGAAGTAAATATCTTCAGTAATAACAGATGCATTTGTATCACTTTCAAGTTTGTTTGCATAAGCTTTCAATTTGGAAGAGTCTAGAAAGTGTCATTTGGTAAAGAGTTAAGAAAAAGGCTTTTGAAAACATTGTGGGAAAAGGAGAAAATACTAATAGCCAGCATTTTCCTCTTTCTCCACAATGTTTTCCACCCTTTTAAAGATATATGTAGGTAAATACATGTGTCAAAAAATTGCTGATTACAGACATTTTGTGTACAGAAATGTTTGCGAATTCAAGACACTCGTTATTTGTTGGCATACAATATAAAAGTTTGTTAATTTTTCAAATTTGCAAAATCGCAAAAAAATCCACTTATACTGTATCTAATCATAAGAGCTCTATTTATAATGTCTTCTGCAAATGTCTTCAATATTAAGAGTTCTGAAATTTTGTCATCTGTTTAATCCTTTACCACACAATCACAAGTTTTTGGAAAAGAGTTTTTGGAAACAGTGTGGGACAGGGAAAAAATGCTGGTAACCAGCATTATTTCCTTTTCCCACATTTTCTACTCTATTTAAGGCAAGCTCTATCACTTGTGCCACTTTAACCCTTTACCAGACAATCCCGAGTTTTAACGACCCTGAGAAAGAAACCTTTTGAAAAAATAGTGGGAAAAGGAGAAAATGCTGGTAACCAGCATTTTCTCCTTTTTCCACAATGTTTTCTTCTTTTCTAAAAGCAAATTTCAATTTTTAGTCACCTTTATTTTGTTGTCTGCAAAGGCTGTAAGTTTGAAATAGTTTAAAATATTTGTCGTTTGGTAAAAGGTTAAATTTGTCGTCAGCAAAATTAATGCTCTGAACTTTGACGAGTCAAAAATTGTGTCCTTTGGTACAGAATTAAGAATTGAATAAGACATTAAACATTGTAATAAATGGAAAGTACCGGTACCTCATGTTTTGTTCATCACTTTCTTGTTTCATTTTGATTTCGATGAGAGTCTGCATTAGGAATTTGGAAATGATAGATAAATAAAACTGTACATGATAAAATCAAGTTTAATCAGAAATTGCACAAGAAAACATCTTTGGCAAAGTTTTATTTGTGAAATTAATTATCAAAGTCCCAAAAGCTGTTTATTGCTGACTTTGTAAGTTTTAAATATAGTGAACAAATAACAACAAGAGGGCCATGATGGCCCTGTATCGCTCCACTGTCTCATAAATACAAACCATACATACCAAACTTTATGCTTATAGGCCAAATTGTTGGATTGAGAAGATTTCCAAAGTTTTCTCCATAAAAGTCCATGCGAAAGTTGTGACCCCTCCAGGGTTAAGGCCATTTTTTACAACAGGGCTATAATTACTTGAATCGTGGTAGAGGTCCACAAGATAAAGTGACACACTAAATAATAAAAGTCTAGGCCGTATGGTTACAAACAAAAAGATTTTCAAAGTTTCTTCGATATGAAGGCCCTGTATGAGATGCCCAGGGCAGGACTAATTTCAATCCCAGGGCTAAAGTTGGAACAAAATTAGAAGTGATCCACTAGATGAAGCTATCAAGTTACCAATAAATTATGTCGAGGTCCACTACATAAATACACATGAAAATTTGGTAGCCTTTGGTCTTAGGGTTAGGAAAGAGATTGAAGATCTTTAAAGTTTTTGCTATGTAAGCCCATGTAAAAATTGGGAATCCCTGGGTGGAGCCAATTTTGACCCCAGGGCAATAATTTGAGCAACCTTGCTAGAGGTCCATTAGATGAAGCTTCATACCAAATTTGGTAGCCCTAGCCCTTATGGTTTGAAACAAAAAGCGTTTTTAAGTTTTCACTAAATAAGCCCATGTACAATTTTTGATCCCTAGGGTAGGGCAAAAATTATCCAAAGGCAAACCCTATACAACAAGGGCAGGTAACAAAGCATTTTTGGCAGAGTTATGTCCCTTTTTCAACTTATAATTTTCACTGAAAAGCAAGTATCTGTAGCCAAGCATTGGCATCTGCATGTGGTGCTCTTATTTGGTGATTCTTCAAACATAACACCTGGTGAAGAAATGAAACTTTTTAAGAATCACATACCTCTTCGACCAATATTTATGGTATTGATAGTTATTATGGCACATTTTCTCGACCTGAATGGATTGCCAACCTTTGAGGCTAGGTTTGTATGTCTTGGTCAATCTTAGGAGATGTCTGAGGAGTTTCGAGTTATTTGCGATCAGTAAAGGCGTAACTAATGATGGACAAAAGAAAGCCTTATTGTTATATTGTACTGGGCAAGATGTTTTACTATACATTACCAGACCAGGAACTAGCAGAGGGACAAAGGGCTTACAATAAAGCTACAGAAGTCTTGACAACACATTATAAGGGGAAGGTAAACATACCCTATGAACTTTATTGTTTCAGAAGCATGACCCAAATGGATGAGTCAGTTGAACAGTATGTGATTAGACTTAAACAACATGAATGAATGAATGTATGGTGTTTAACGCCGTTTTAAAAATTATTTCAGTTATATCGCGGCGGCCAGTGCACCAATCCATGCTTTCCGGGAGTTTCTTTTACCAGTACTCCGCACAATATTCTTTCCAAGCCACTGGCTGCTTTCCCACATAACCATCGTCGAAACAATGGTCAGGGGTGAGAGAGGAATGAATCCTGTCGCAATGACTATCATCAATCCTCGGAAAGAAATTGGCCAAGCCAAGGATCGAACCAGCGACCTCCTGTTCTCAAGTCCTGTACACTACCGACTGAGCTACAGGGGCTTGGCACTTAAACAACTGGCCAAATTGTGTGAATTTGTCAATGAAGATGAACAGAATAAGAGATCAAGTCATTGAAAAATGTAAGTCATACAAACTTAGAACAAGACTCTTAGAAAGAAGCCCCGATTTGATAACTCGCCAATTGAAAACTATAGCTCAAGCTTTGGAAAGCTCTGAAAATCAGGCCAAAAGTATGGAAAACCCAAATGGACCATTGAAAAGTGTGTCAGAAACTGTTAATGTTGTTTAAAAATCCAAGGCAACTTGCTATCTGGTAAGTTGGGACACATCAGCACGGATAAGACGTGTGGTGCGTGACAAAGAAAGCAATGATTCTGGATGTATTGGACATTTTGCATCGAGATGCAGAACAAAGAATAAGGTAAGGTGTAAAACTGAGTTGACATCCAAGAGACAGTATACATATTGGGCAAGTGAGTCACTGAATCTTCTTGGAAAATTTACAAAGATGGTTTCAACTACAGGCAGTGTCACTGCACCAAATACTGAAGTGTATGTATTTGATGGTAAAGGTCCAGCCTTATTGGGGAGAGATAAACTGCTACTAAGTTAGGTCTATTGACAGTACACCCCAAAATAGATGCTATTCAAGGTACGAGTGACCGTTATGTTGATACTGGTAAACTAAAAGACTACAAATCAAAGCTTCATTGATAAAAGTGTACCATCAGTTACTCAAAGCATGTATTGGGTTCCATGCAGTCTTCGGGAAAAAGTCGCAAACAATGTTGACAAGCTAGAGAGTGGACATTATTGAAAAAGTGGTTAGTGCAACAGAATGGGTAAGCCCTGTCATCGTGGTACCTAAACTGGGTGGAGTATTTGACTCTGTGTTGACATGAGGACAGCCGATAAGGCTCTAATTCACAAAAAGACACCATACCAACGGCGGATGAAGTTCTTCATAATTTGAATGGTAGTGCTGTTTTTAGTAATTTAGATCTTAGATATAAGTATCATCAGATCAACTTAGATGATGATTCTAGATACATTACCACATTTCTCTCGCATAAAGGTGTTTACCAGTATAAACATCTTAAATTTGGGATCTGCTGTGTGCCCGAACAGAACCAACATGTGATTTCACAGGTGTTCAGTGATTTGCAGCATGTCAAAAACTTCCTTGACGACATCATCATTCATGGTGCATCACTTGAAGAAAATAGTTCTGAATAGAATTAATGAAAAGGGGCTGAGATTAAACAAGAACAAGTGTCACTTTCAGTTGTCTGAAATAAAACTTAGGGTCACATGGGTTCGCACCAAGGTATCCGACCAACCAAAGAGGGTGTGAAAGCACTCATGAATATTGCCAATTTGTCTACTTCATATGAGCCCTTCAGGTGATTGACAAAAAAGGAGTAAAATTTGAATGAGGTTTTGAACAAGAGCAATGCTTTTCTAAATTGACAGAATGATTGGAAAAAAGTAGCACTAAAGGTCACTTTAAAGCAAGATGCAAAGAAAATATTGTTGGTAACAGATGCATCCAATGCAGGACTGGGTTCCGTCATGATTCAGCAAGTCGGTAAGAGTAATGTCAAATTATTTGCTCTGCCAGTAGACCATTAACAGACATAGAGAAAAGGTGCTCTGTTCAGGAAATGTGAAGAGGCCTTGGCAGTAGTTTGGGGTTGTGAGAAGTTTAGATTGTATTTGTTAAGGGTTGAATTTGAGTTAATTAATGACCACAAACCATTAGAAGTCAAATATGGCCCTTGGTCTAAACCAAACACCAGAATTAAACATTGGGTTACAACATATGACTTATGCAACATAAGTTCAAAGTGCTCTATCAGCCAGGCAATATTAACATTGCAGATGCTATTTCCAGACTTGTTCCAAGCCAAAATGCTTCTCAGAGTAAACATGAGAAAATGGCAGAAGATTACATAGATTTTGCGGCAAAAGAAGCAATTCCAGTTGCTTTAAAACCAAGAGAGGTTGAACAAGTATCTAGACTCAACAGTGAGTTGATTTTAGTAAGAAATGCTTAGAGTCCTCAAAATGAGATGGATTTTTAGATTGTATGGCTTATTATTCTATTAGAAATGAGTTATGTACTTCAGGATATTTCGTGCAAAGGGGTACTTGAATGTCAATACCAAAACCATTTAGACAAAAGTGTCTATTGTTAGGTCATTAAGGTCATTTAGGTATTGTAGGCACCAAACAACAGTTGTGGTCAAAACTTTTGTGGCCCCCATATGGACCAGGATGTAGAGAAGTAATGTAAAAAGCTGCCATGGTTGCATCCTGGTTACTCTGTCTGTGCATCCTGAGCTGTTACAACAGAAAGCATTACCAAATGGTTGGTTGGTTGTATTGGGGTTTAACGCCACTTTAACAGCTAAGGTCATATCATGGCGGTCAGTGACGCACATGTGTTTCCTGGCTTTCTCACACCAGTACTAACACAACTTTCTTTCCAAAGCCACCGACTACTTTTCTCACATGCTTCAGCAGAGGTGAGAGGCGAAAATACGCCGGAAAGAAAGTTCGCCTCAACCGGGTATCGAACTCACAACCACCAGGTCATGAGTCCGACACACTCACCACTGAGCCACCCAGGCGGGCATTACCAAATGGACCATGGGAGAATTTGCAATAGATTTATTGGGTCCTTTGCTGCCTGGACAGTATGTTTTTGTAAGCACTGATTACCATAGTCATTATTATGAAACTGATAGTTATGAAGAACATTACGAGTATTAACCCTTTACCAAACAAGCCCGAGTTTTAACGACCCTGAGAAAATGATCCTTTGAAAACACTGTGGGAAAAGGAGAAAATGCTGGTAACCAGCATTTTCTCCTTTTCCCACAATGTTTTCTGGCCTATTATTTCGTCCTTTGAGCCATCTATAATTTGTTGTCTGTAAATGCTTTCAATTTGGACTAGTCTAAAATTTTGCCATTTGGTAAAGAGTTAAAGAAAGTTTAGAAAATATGTTTACTAGGCATGGTTTACCAGTTACTATTACTTCAGATAATGGACCACAGTTTCGATCAGCTGAGTTTAAGCAATACTTCGATGAAAATGGCATAATTCAGCTGCAAACGACTCCGTTAAATCTGTCAGCAAATGGTGTGGTAGAGCGTCAAAACTGTTCGTTAAATAAAATTTGTTTTTCTGTCAAGTGTTTTGGCCATCAAACATAAAAAAGTACATTTGATAAAGCTTCATGACAACTGTGGTAGCCTTAGCCCTTATGCTTAACCCTTTCCCAAACAAGCCCCGGTTTTCATGTGTCTGAAGTACAAGTCTTTTGAAAACACTGTAAGAAATGGAGAAATTGCTCATAGCGAGCAATTTCTCCTTTTCCCACAGTGTTTTCTACCCTTTTTGATAACTTTCTGCCATTTTCATCAAATTTAAAATTGTCGTCTGCAAACTCTTTCAATTTGGACCAGTCCAAAATTTGTCGTTTGGGAAAAGGTTAAGAACGAGAAGATTTTCAAAATTTTCACACTGTAAGCCCATGTAAAACTTGTGACCCCTGAGGCCGGGCCAACTTTGAATTCAAGGCTATAGCCTGAAGAATTGTGATAGAGGGCCATTAGGTGAAGCTTCATGCCTTATTTGGTAGCCCTAGCCCTTATGGTTGCAGACAAGAAGATTTTCAAAGATTTTCAGTATATTTCAGTTTTGTTGCCATGGCAACCAGAGTTTTAACAGGAATTAATTTCTTTCAACAAATTCTGTGGAGGACCATACCTGGATCATTTCTTCGAATTTTTGTCAAAACTGGATGGGTGGTTTCAGAGATGTTTGAAATAAAAGTTAATGCACAGATGCACCCAAACACACACAGACCCATGGACGCCAGACACAGGACCATGACATAAGCTTGCTTGCCTTTGGCCAGTGCAGCTAAAAACAGCTTCTTAACACTTTACCACACAATCCCAACTTTTAATGACCCTGAGAAAGAAGCCTTTTGAAAACATTGTGGGAAAAGGAGAAAATGCTGGTGACCAGCATTTTCTCCTTTTCCCACAATGTTTTCGACCTTTCCCAAAACAAATTTCAAGTTTTGAGTCACATTTAATTTGTTGTCTGCAATTGCTTTCAATTTGGACCAGTCTAAAATTTTGTCATTTGGTAAAGAGTTAAATATACCCTAACAAAAACATATTGACAATAAAATGTTAATTCTTGAATAATGTTAGCTCATGAATACAATCATGAACCTATAAATGATTTGAAATACTTATTTCCCTCCCAAAGTATGACTTCCACCTTTCCCAAAGAAGGCTTTGGAAAACATTGTGGGGAAAGGAGAAAATGCTGGTAACCAGCATTTTCTCCTTTTCCCATAAAGTTTTCCTTCTTGTCAAGGACAAATTTTGTCATTTGGGGCACCTTTAATATGTCGTCTGCAAATGCTTTCAATTTGGACTTGTCTACCTTTTTGTAATCTGGGAAAGAGTTAAACAGTTTGGCACATCTACCTGACAAAGCAATTGAAAACATGAAAAAAATGGAGGAATTGCCAAAAATTAGCCACCTCTACTGTTTTCTTTGCTTTATGAAGTTTTAACCCTTTACCACATTATGCTGCCTTTTAATGACTATGGGAAAGAAGCCTTTTGAAAACAATGTAGGCAAAGGAGCAAATGCTGGTAACCAGCATTTTCTCCTTTTTCCAAAGTGTTTTCTACCCTATCAAGAGAGAAGTGCACCATTTGAGCCACACTGAAATTGTTGTCTGCCAATGCTTTCATTTTGGACAAGGCTAAAATTTTGTTGCAACCGGTCAAATTTCAAACTCAACCAAATTGAAAGCATTTGCAGACGACAAAAGTAGTTCAAAAGATGACGTGTTTCACAGAGTAGAAAACACTTTCGGAAAAGCAGAAAATTCTGGTGCCAGCATTGGCAGCATTTTCTCCTCTTCCCCCAATGTTTTTAAAAGCCTTCTTCAGGGTCATAAAGGGTTAGAAGTGGGATTGTTTAGTGAGGGGTTAATTTGAAATATTTGCTGGAACCAACAAACATCTAGAAAAAAGTTTAGAATACATGTATTTAGTTAGACCTGCTGCTATACTATATACAACAAGTAACACAAGAGCACCTCATGCCAGTGCCAATGTTTGGATGCAATTGCTTGATTTTCAATGAAAATTTTAAGTAGAAAAAGGGGCATAACTGTGTCAAAAATATTTTGATTATCTGCCCCTGTTGTATGGGTTCCCATTTTGAAAGTTAACCCTTATCTTGCTAAATAAAAGAAATGAAATTTCAGGCTGATAGTAAAACCCAAAATTTTTCTATTTCAAAGGTATTTTTAGAGGACAGAAATCTTTTTATCGGACAGTGTAGGTCAAAGATCAGGCTGCACATTCTGTGCAGTCTGATCTTGATCAATACTATCCTCAAAAGGTCTTTTAGTTGCGGCTGGCAGCCTAAGTCCAAGTTTGAAATAAAAATCTTTGGTTTTGATAGAAATATTATAAAATGTCAAAGTTTTTGAAAATATTAAAGTTTTTGCACAACGATGACAAAGACGATGATGACGCAGATGTCAACTCCAGGGCTATGACAATACCTCGACATCTTCTTTGAAACAGCCAAGCTAATTATGAAAGTATATGATAAATATTTTCAAGAACATAATTGTTAATGCTTTTCCTATAGGACAAATTTTGGAATCTTCCGAACTGAAAGCATCTGCAAGTGACAACTCCAAATGTAGAAAAAATGAACTTGTTCTTTGACAGGGTAGTAAATACTGGGGGAAATGGAGAAAATACTGATTTGTCCAAAGTGAAAGCATTATGCAGACAAAAAATTTGAAAGGGTAGAAAACATTGTGGAAAAAGAAGAAAAAGCTGGTAACCAGCATTTTCTTCTTTTCCCACAATGTTTTCAAATAAGTTTTTTCTCTGGGACATTAAAACATAGGACAAATTTTTAAACTAGTCCAAATTAAAGGCATTTGCAGACGACAAAACTAATGTAACTCAAAAATTGAAATTTGCTTTGGGAAGGCTAGAAAACATTGTGGGAAAAGGAAAAAATGCAGGTAACCAACATTTCCTACTTTTCCCACAATGTTTTCAAGTAAGTTTTTACTCAGTGTCATTAAAACTTAGTATTGTGTGGTAAAGAGTTAAGGATTTGTTAAAAGTTCAATATAACACAAAAAGATCAATTTCATTCATTAACCCTTTCCCAAACGATAAATTTTAGACTGGTCCAAATTGAAAGAGTTTGCAGACGACAATTTTGAATTTGATGAAAATGACAGAAAGTTCTCCAGAACGGTAGAAAACACTGTGGGAAAAGGAGAAATTGCTCGTTACGAGCAATTTCTCCTTTTCCCACAGTGTTTTCAAAAGACTTGTACTGCAGACACGTGAAAACCAGGGCTTGTTTGGGAAAGGGTTAAGAATACATACATTGTGTATATTCATATGTTATATATAATACCATGAGTATTGAGCAAATTTCAAAAAATGAAAAACTAGAGCCCCCTCGGGGCCTGAATTGCTCTACTGGCAGTGATTTTTGTTATTTTCTAGCATACATCATTAAGACATGATGCAAAACAGAAAAAGACAAACATACAAAAAAAATGGGAGAGAGTGGGGTTGTTGCAACTGGGCTTGAACCAACTAAGAAGGCATAAGTATGCATGGTGAATTGAACTAAAAGTGGTAAAATTGATGTACAGTTTCTCTAAAAAAAAATTGTTTGGAATCCAACCAAATTTGATAGGGTTTCAGCATTCATTGTACGAACCTTTCAATGCACAATCCCAACTTTTAATGACCCTGAAATAGAAGGCTTTTAAAAACATTGTGGGAAAAGGAGAAAATGCTGGTACCAGTATTTTTCCACAATGTTTTCTATCCTGTCACAGACAGAAATCATCATTTTAGCAACATTTATTTTGTTGTCTGCAAATGTCTTAAATTTGGTTGAGACCAAAATTTTGTCATTCGGTTACACAATCCCTGCAAATTTAAAAGAAATGTGACTAATAATGTGGACCTTGTTGAGTAAACAAGACTAGTCACCATATGGTTGCTTTTCCTTAAATGACTGATGGATTCTTTGAGGGGGTTCAATACCTTGATGAGACAAATGATCTGTGCAAGTTTCAAAAGAACACTTTACCACTGAGCCAGACAGGACCCCAGAATTGGATCAAACATG
Organism: Tridacna gigas; assembly: GCA_945859785.2. NCBI lineage: Eukaryota > Metazoa > Mollusca > Bivalvia > Cardiida > Cardiidae > Tridacna > Tridacna gigas. Next base: position 8,634,075 of record OX244034.2, on the reverse strand, counting down.
GAGACTCGTTGCATAAACAAGAAATGTAAATTTTCAACTTTAAATGGCTACTTTTCCTATGCATATTTTGGGATATTTTTCAAAATCGATAGGGTTGAAGCTATTGATGATAAAAAGCAACTGTGCAAATTTCATGAAAATCCAACCACCAACCACAAATGCCGACTTTATCACCTAAACAAGATTTTCAACTTTAAATGGCTATTTTTCCCTTACTGACTGTCAGATTTTTTTCAAAAATCAATAAGGTTCAAACTACTGACGAGATTAACAAAATATCCAAGTTTCATGAAAATCCAACCACAAATGCAAACTTAACTGCTTAACCCTTTCCCGTACAATGATGCCTTTTAACGCCCCTGGGAAAGAAGCCTTTTAAAAACATTTTGGGAAAAGGAGAAAATGCTGGTAACCAGCATTTTCTCCTTTTCCCACAATGTTTTCTACCCTATCAAAGAAAACTAGCACCATTTGAGCCAAACTGAAATTGTCGTCTGCAAATGCTTTAAATTTGGACTACGCTAAAAATTCGTCATCTGGTAAAGGGTTAAACAAAGAAAAGACTATCAGACAGACAAACAGATGCAAAACATGCCATGCCATAAGCTCTGCTGGCTTTCTGCCAGTAGAGCTAATAAAATGAAGGAAGATAAAACAACAGAATACAGTACATTGTGTTTTTTTCATGTCCATTCTCGCAATCCTTTCACTCTGGTTTAGTTAGATATAAATGTTAGATAGGTATAAATATTATTTTGTAAATGAGTCACATTCTGTGAAAAGGTGGTTAAATGCATCTGCAAAAGGAATCGTCCCATGTTGGCCTGCACAGTCCTAGCAGGCTGACCTGGTCCAAAACTTTTTGCTATCGGTAAATTTTTCTGCACATCATTAGACCATTCTACCTCATGGGATCAATTGCATTCATTTAGAATACATATATGTTACATCTGAAAATTTGAGATGTGCAAATATTGTGTTTGTGTCATATATAATATGGCGTGCAACACACGAAAAGGGATCTTCGGACATGTGCGTAAAAGTGTGCCCTCCGAGATCAGCCAGTGCAGTCTGTGACTAATCTAAGACGACACTCCCGTTTTTTTTTTGCAATTTTCTGTTTCACGAAAGTCTACTGTATAAAAAATCTTATGTAGTCGTACAGTGCTGTCTCAGATTAGCCTGCACGGACTGGGCAGGCTAATCCGGGACGAAATTTTACACAAATGTTCGAAGGTCTCATGTCGTAGGTTGCAGGCCATATGTATTGAGCACATTATTTAGTCATGCCCTGTGAAAAGGTGGTTTAATGCATCTGCAAAAGTATAGACATATGTAAGCCTGTGCAGGCTCAACTGGGCCAGAACCTTTTGCTATCGTTAATTTTTTCTGCATGTCATAGGACCATTCTACCTCATGGTTCAGCCCACTTCAGGCGAACTAATCCATACTAAGTGACAAGTTACTTGGGAAATGCATATTAACCCTTTCCCAAACGACAAATTCTGGACTGGTCCAAAATGAAAGAGATTGCAGACCACAATTTTTAATTTGATAAAAATGGCAGAAAGGTCTCAAAAAGGGTGGAAAACACTGTGGGAAAAGGAGAAATTGCTCGTTACGAGCAATTTCTCCTTTTCCCACAGTGTTTTCAAAAGACTTGTACTGCAGTCACGTGAAAACCAGGGCTTGTTTGGGAAAGGGTTAAAAGGGTCAAATACCCTTTTCCCACAGCTCCACTGAAATACAACTACAATAAGGAACAAAAACAGTTCATACATTATCACCAGAAGAATACTGTTAACCCTTTCCCAAACGACAAAATTTTAGACTGGTCCAAATTGAAAGAGTTTGCAGACAACAATTTTAAATTTGATGAAAATGACAGAATGTTCTCCAAAAGGGTAGAAAACACTGTGGGGAAAGGAGAAATTGTTCGTAACAAGCAATTTCTCCTTTTCCCACAGTGTTTTCAAAAGACTTGTACTGCAGACACGTGAAAACCAGGGTTTTGTTTGGGAAAGGGTTAACACTTTACCACACGACAAAGTTTCAGACTGGTCCAAATTGATAGCATTTGCAGACGACAAATTAAACATGACCCAAATGGTGAGATTTGTCCTTGATAGGGTAGAAAACATTGTGGGAAAAGGAGAAAATGCTGGTTACCAGCATTTTCTCCTTTTCCCACAATGTTTTCAAAAGGCTTCTTGCTCAGGGTTGTTAAAATTTGGGATTGTGTGGTAAAGGGTTAAACAACTGACAAATATCTATTTACCTGGAATGTTTACAAATCTACCCTGTGATGACATACCTAGGGCAAGTAACAGCATTCTCGCTCAAAGAGTAAATTAAGATCCGACTGCACAGAAAATGCTGTGTGCTATTCTGTGAGAGAGTATGGCCTAAAAAGCTTTTGAGCCATGCCCTAGCAAAAGGGGGTTTAATGTATGCCCATAATGCATTGTACCAGGCAAGTCATCAGGCAATTATAGATTCATGAAATTCATTTTGTCTATCAACCTACTCAGCCATGAGGTAGACGGGTCCTTCGATATGCAGAAAATTGACCAATAGCAAGAAGTTTCGACCCAGGTCAGCCTATGCGGGCTGACCAGCGTCGATAAGGCTTGCAGATGCATTACACCCCCTTTTCACAGAGAATGGCTCATTTTCTTCTTTCCAAAATCAGCAAGTACTGGATATACAGGACAGACGTGACATTTCATCTACTCAGCAGTTTTGTACAAACTTAATGCTTAATTTTTTACCACACGACAAAGTTTTAAACTAGTCCAATTTCAAAGCATTTGAAGACAACAAATTGAATGTTGCTCAAATCACTGAATGTGTCTGTGAAAGGTTAGAAAACGTTGCAGGAAAAAGAGAAAATGCTAGTTACCAACATCAGCCAAAATTCCCCTCCAGTCAGGGTCGTTAAAATTTTGTATTGTGTGGTAAAGGGTTAACCTGAAGACAGAATTTTAGACTCACCCATATTTTCTACCCTTTCCGAGACAAATCCCAGCATTTTCTCCCTTTCCCAAAATGTTTTCTTTCACTGCAAAGACAGAAATTGTCTTGCGAAAAATCTCTTCTTCTAAATGGCCTGCAACATGCGAAATGAGACCTTCAGACATTTGCGTAAAGTGTCATCCCGGATTAGCCTGTGCAGTCCGCACAGGCTAATCCGAGACTGCACTTTACAACTACATAAGATTTTTTCATACAGTAGACTTTCTTGAAACAGAAAATCGCACAAAAACGGGAAGTGTCGTCTCAGGTTAGTCACAGACTGCACAGGCTGATCTGAGACGATACACTTTTACGCATATGTTTGAAGACCCCTTTTCGTGTGTTGCACGCCTAACCATAAATTATTTAACCTTTTACTGCACAATGCCGCCTTTTAACGACAGTGGGAAAGAAACCTTTTGAAAACTCTGTGGGAAAAAGAGAAAATGCTGGTAACCAAGATTGTGTGGTAAATAATCAGCATTTGCATTTCCCACACTGTCTTCTACTCTGTTGGAGAACTGAAGCTCATTTGCACTTATTTCAAGATTGTCATCTGCAGATGTTTTGAAACTGGAATAGGCTTAACTCTTTACCAAACGACAAAATTTTAGACTTGTCCAAATTGGAAGCATTTGCAGACAACAAAATGAATGTGATTAAAAAACTGAAATTTGTGTTGGGAGGGGTAGAAAACCTTGTGGGAAAAGGAGAAAATGCTGGTTGCCAGCATTTTCTCCTTTTCCCACACTGTTTTCAAAAGGCCTCTTTCTCAGGGTCATTAAAAGTCGGGATTGTGTGGTAAAGGGTTAAATTTGTCATTTGGGAACTAAGGTTCCTAGGGTTAAGGTATTTACCCAAAAACATCAACTGGACCAGCCAACCAGATGGTGTATATATTTGTTTTGACAGAAAAATACTGATTACTGACAGACAAATGTAACAGGAATGTACATGTCATAAATGTACAGATAAAGGAATGAATCGAAAAGAAACATCAGTTTGGTGAATACGGACCCAGGGTACCAGGTAGTTGTAGTGATAGCTGTTACAGTTAGGGTGATAGATGACCCCATTTACATGACATTTTATGTCTTTCTTCTATTTACATGACATTTTATGTCTTTCTATCACTATCCACTGGATGATTCTTGCAGTCAATGAACCATAAACAAGAGGGCCATGATGGCCCTGGATCGCTCACCTGAGTCATTAGGCGAAATTCCACTCCAGGGTCATAATGACCCAATTTAAAACTTATCTGAGATATTATTAAGACAAACATTCTGACCAACTGTCAGGTCAATTGAGCTGAAAATGTGGCCCCTGGAGTGTCCAAAATGTCTTTCTTCAATTTGACCTAGTGACCTAGTTTATGACCCTATGTGACCATATTTCAAACTCATCCGAGACATCAAAACAAACTTGTTGACCAAGGTTCAGGTGAATTAGGCAAGAACTGTCACCTCTAGAGTGCCCACAAGGTATTTCTGTAATTTTACCTAGTGACCTAGATTATGACCCTATGTGACCCAATTTCAAATCCATTTAAGATATCATCAAGTCAAACATGCTGACAAATTTTCAGATGAGTTGAGCAAAAACTGTGGCCTCTACAGTGCCCACAATACATTTCTTTAATTTGACCCAGTGACCTAGTTTATGATCCTATGAGACCCAATTTCTAATTGATCCGAGATATCAATTCAAACAGGTAGACCAATTTTCAGGTCAATTTAGCTAGAATTGTGGCCTCTAGAGTGCCCACAAGGTATTTCTTCAATGTGACCCAGTGACATTGTTTATGACCCTATGTGACCCAATTTTGAACTCCTCTGAGATATCATCAAGACAAAAAATGTGGCCTTTAGAGTGCCCACAAGGTATTTCTTAAATTTGACCTAGTGACCTACTTTATGACCCCAGATGACCCAATTTCAATCTCATCCAAGATTTAATTAAGGCAAACATTCTGATAAATTTTCAAGTCAATTGAGCAAAAAATGTGGCCTCTAGAATGCCCACAAGGTATTGCTTTGATTTGACCCCAGTCACCAGAGCCATGTTTCTTGACGGATCAAAATTTCGCGAACAATTTTTGAAAAGGGTCACCCAAGGAACATCTCTGTGAAATCATATTAAAATCCGATAAGCCATTTCAGAGAAGAAGAATTTTTAAGAATTTCTTCATATCCGTATAGTGCAAGTAGCCCCCAGTCACCAGAGCCATGTTTCTTGACGAATCAAAATTTCGCGAACAGTTTTTAAAAAGGGTCACCCAAGGAACATTCCTGTGAAATTATTTCACAATCTGACCAGCAGTTCCAGAGAAGAAGAATTTTTAAGAATTTCTTCATGGCCGTATAGTGCAAGTAGCCCCCAGTCACCAGAGCCATGTTTCTTGATGGATCAAAATTTCGCGAACAATTTTTGAAAAGGGTCACCCAAGGAACATCTCTGTGAAATTATTTCAAAATCTGACCAGCGGTTTCAGAGAAGAAGAATTTTTAAGAATTTCTTCATTTCCGTATAGTGCAAGTAGCCCCCATTCACCAGAGCCATGTTTCGTAACGGATCAACAATTTCGCAAACAATTTTTGAAAAGGGTCACCAAAGAAATATCTCTGTGAAATTATTTTAAAATCTGACCAGCGGTTTCAGAGAAGAAGAATTTTTAAGAATTTCTTCATATCCATATAGTGCAAGTAGCCCCCATTCACCAGAGCCATGTTTTTCAACATATCAAAATTTCGCAAACACTTTTTAAAATGGGTCACCCTAGGAACATTCCTGTAAAATTATTTCATTGGGTTTCAGAGGAGAATATTTTTAAAGAATTTCTTAGAAAATTCCATTTCATTGCCATGGCAACCAGAGTTTTTGATGGAATCAAATTTTGTGAACAAGAGGACCTCCCATTGAACATTCCTGCCAAGTTTGGTCCAAATTGGCCCAGTGGTTTAGGAGGAGATGATGTTTAAAGAATTGTTGACGACGAATGGCGCACGACGCACAGACGCACGACACACGATGGACACCGGGTGATCCTAAAAGCTCCCCTTGAGCATGTTGTGCTCAGATGAGCTAAAAACATTCATTTATACAAAGAAGGGAATGGTTCGCAAGTAAACATTGCCACTCCAGGCAGCTCTAGTGACAGTTGTTACAGTTTGGGTGGCAAATGACCCCATTTACACGACACTTGCAGCCCCCAGAAATATCACCACTGCCCTGAAAAAAGATTAAGAGGGCAAAAACTTTAGAATATGAAATGTAACTTTACTACGGTAGTTAACCATTTACCACACAATCCCGACTTTTAACAACCCTGAGAAAGAAAGCTTCTGAAAACATTGTGGGGAAAGGAGAAAATGTTGGTAACCAGCATTTTCTCCTTTTCCTACGACGTTTTCTACCCTTCCCGGATCAAAGTTCAATTTTAGAATCACACTTATTTTGTAGTCTGCAAATGCTTTCAATTTGGACTAGTCTACAGTTTTGTCGTTTGGTAAAGTGTTAATGTTCTTTTCTGGACAGTGCAGATCATGACCAGACTGCAAGTTCTGTCTCATATTTTGTGAGAAAACCTGGTCTAAACTGCCTTGAAATAGTAATAAGTGGTTTTTCCATACATAAAGTACTGACAGTGTCATTTAACTTTTTACCATATGACAAAATCTTAGACTTGTCCAAATTGAAAGAATTTGCAGACGACAATTTCAATAAGGCTCATATGATGGAATTTGTCTTTGACAGGGTAGAAAACATTGTGGGAAAAGGAAAAAATGCTCATTACCAGCATTTTCTCCTTTTCTCACAATGTTTTCAAAAGAGATCAATCTCAGGGTCATTAAAACTCGGTGTTGTGTGGTAAAGAGTTAACATCATCAAAAATGTGTTGTCTCCCAGTGTTAGAAATTAACATATTTTGCAGCTAGCAAGTACTTGCTAACCAGCTTAACCCTTTCCCAAACGACAAATTTTGGACTCGTCCAAATTGAAAGAGTTTGCAGACGACAATTTTAAATTTGATGAAAATGGCAGAAAGTTATCAAAAAGGGTAGAAAACACTGTGGGAAAAGGAGAAATTGCTCGTAACGAGCAATTTCTTCATTTCCAACAGTGTTTTCAAAAGACCTGTACTGCAGACACGTGAAAACCAGGGCTTGTTTGGGAAAGGGTTAAGATATGGTAGCAAAAGGAACATTCCTGGTAGCAAGCTGGGGCAGTCAAATAATGGCACTCCCTCCCACCCATAGAATGATGCTTGGATTAATGCCTTTGCCCATGAATTGATTGGCAGAAGTAAAGTAGCAGGTTGCAACCTTTTGCTACTGCTTTTGTGCCCATGTAGCAAAATTTGTTTTTCAGGTAGCAAATTTGCTACTTGCTACTGCTAATTTCGAACCCTGGTCTCCTCCCTGTCCCACAGCGAAGCTGAATTTATAATCTCACAAAACTTCAAAAATGATTCATCAACAATTTCAGTATGGGAACAGCTGGAATACTATCAGTAAAGAAGAAGAACAAATGTAAGAAAAACACTTTTGGATGATATGTCCTCAAAAGGCTTCAAAACCTCTTGGGGTACCTTTAGATTTCACAACAGAATTTTTCAAAGGATTGTGGGAATGTCATGTGATCAATAACACACAGCCATTATGTGAGATGCTATTCAAATCTCACATTCAAATGATGACATCATATTATCATAAAAATACATGTAGACTGAGTTACAGACTACAAGGCCATTAACCCATTATTTGAACTCCAAATTTGCAAAAATTTTACTGCATCTAACTGTCCAGTTTCTTTATGTTTGGAGAAAAAAGTATATTTTGTGGTATTTATCAGTGTTTAATTAACAAAAAAATCTTGTAAGCAAAAAAGTCTAAAAAGGTCCCAGTAACTTAACCCTTTACCACACAATCCCGACTTTTAACAACCCTGATGGAGAAGCCATTTGAAAACATTGTGGGAAAAGGAGAAAATGCTGGTAACCAGCATTTTCTCCTTTTCCCACAATGTTTTCTACTCTTCCCATAACAAATTTCAAATTTTGAGTCAAATTTATTTTGTCGTCTGCGAAGCTTTCAATTTGGAGTGGTGTAAAATTTTGTCGTTTGGTAAAGAGTTAATAAAGTGTTCTAAAGTTTTATTGAAATAACAACTCTACATAAAATCTACATACCATGGGCCCCCATCTTGGTCCCTTTGTGACCCAGCAGATTTCTGTTTTACAGATAGAACATTGTATCCAATCACAGCCCTCCTTTTTCATCACAATCACCTGCAAACATAACAAAATGTCATTTGTTACTTTTGGGAAATTTTGTTTGAATTTTATTGATCCTGATAAAAATGTTCTATGAATTATATCGACCCTTTACCACAAAATCCTGACTTTTAACAATCCTGAGAAACAAAGCTTTTGTGTCTATTTTGGAAAATGTAAATAACTTGAGTAAAAGACGAATTAAACTGGTTTTTTTTTTTTTTTTTTTCTATGTTTAGCATTTAAATTGAAAATATTTGTATTTGAAACAAAGGATTGTTGAATACGCAAGCAACAGGTTATGTTCAAGTTCTAGTTTTGTTGATTTATGACAATTCTGAGAGTTTAAACAAGCGCACAAGATTTGTGTGGAGATTTCAACCATTTTTTTTTTTTGCGATAGTCTCTGTACTCTGATGCAATTCAGCTAAAACTAAAACTGTATATGATGATAATTATCTGTAAATCTACCCTGAGAAACAAAGGTTTTGTGTCTATTTTGGAAAACGTAAATAACTTGAGTAAAAGATGAATTAAACTGTTTTTTGTTTTTTTTTTCTTATGTTTAGCATTTAAATTGAAAATACTTGTATTTGAAACAAAGGATTGCTGAATATGCAAGCAACAGGTTATGTTCAGGTTCTAGTTCTGTCGATTTATGACAAAAATTCTGAGAGTTTAAAGAGCGCACAAGATTTGCTTGGAGATTTCAACCATTTTTTTTGCAATCATCTCTGCACTCTTTCAAGTTCTAGTTCTGTTGATTTGTGACTATTCTGAGAGTTTAAACGAGTGCACAAGATTTGTGTGGAGATTTCAACCTTTTTTTGTCTTTGCAATGGTCTCTGTACTCTGATGTGATTTGGCAAAAACTAAAACTATTTGATGATAATTATCTGTAAATGTACTACGTCCAACATGGTGCAGTGATGAAGGTGTAGGATTTGGAACCTGAAGGTCCTGGGTTTGATCCTCACTTGAGACGCAATGTTTTTCGTGGGAATGTCCTTGAGCTAGACACTTCGGAGCCCAAGCCTAGTACTTATAAAACCCAAGATACACATGAATAAATACTAGTAAGCCGTTCCCCTGACATGACTGAAATGTTGTTAAAAGTGGTATAACACACCATTTTACTCTTTACCACACAATCCCAATTTTTAACGACCCTGAGGAAAAAAACTTTTGAAAACATTGAGGGAAAAGGAGAAAATGCTGGTAACCAGCATTTTCTCCTTTTCCCACAATGTTTTCTACTCTTCACAAAACAAATTTAAATTTTTGAGTAACATTTATTTTGTCGTCTGCAAAAGCTTTCAGTTTGGACTGGTCTAAAATTTTGTTGTTTGGTAAAGAGTTAATTAGAAATGGTGATGAGCATCAATTAGAAATGGTGATTAGCATTTTAATTTTTTTCTACAATGTTCTCTCTCTCCTGTCAAAAATAAGTCAAAGACAAGTGTTCTTTGTTTGAGTCACTTTTAATTTATCCTCTGCAAATGCTTTCAATATGGCTGGTTCTAAAATTACTTGCATGGTAAAGAGTTCACCATTTGTGTTACATGTTTTCGATAACGAGACAGTGTTCTATAATTAACTAAATTCTGTTTTGCTCATACTAATATTGTGCTCAAAGGGCTATATCATAAATGATGGAAAAACGCTACAGAATTCCACCAAACCCCAACAATACATGTACAAGAGAGACAGACCTGACACTGTGGACATGGCATCGCATCTCCATCATCAACCATTTTCTTTATCATGATCTGTGTGTCTCTTGCTGCCCCATCATTCTGCGCACGGATCTTCAAATCTTCTTGATACTGCTTACAGTTCATTCCTGAAAATATGAATCTTGTACGTGAGCAATGCTCTGGGGAAAAAGGGTGTAGTGTATCTCACTGTTGTATTTTACCAAGCACGTCATCATATAATTATGGATCCATCAAATCAATTCTGTTTAACCCTTTACCAGACAACAAAATTTTAGCCTTGTCCAAACTGAAAGCATTTGCAGACGACAATTTCACTGTTGCTCAAATGGTGCAGTTTTCTCTTGATAGGGTAGAAAACATTGTGGGAAAAGAAGAAAATGCTGGTAACCAGCATTTTCTCCTTTTCCCACAATGTTTTCAAAAGGCTTCTTTCCCAGGGGTGTTAAAAGGCGGTATTGTACGGTAAAGGGTTAACAACCAAATGAATTATAAGTAGGATGGTCCTTAGACATGCAGAAAATTGAGTGAAGGCAAAAAGTATCAACCCATATCAGCCTACGTGGAATGCGCAGGCTGGTACAGGATACTAATTTTTGCAGATGCATTATGCCCCCATTTCACATAGCATGGTGCACTTGTTTTAACCATTTATCAAACAATCCCAGGTTTTAGGGATTTTCATGACAATGGTAACCAGCATTTTCTTCCTTTTTAACACTTGAATGACAAAATTCTTGACTAGTCCAAACAAATGTGGATCAAATAGTGAAAAACTGTCTTTGAAAGGGAAGAAAATAATGAAGGATTGTGGGAAAAGGAGAAAATGCTGGTTACCAGATTTACATGAAAAAAAATAAGGAAGAAGCTATACAATGTTAAGGTTATTACCCGAATGAATCGCTTTACATGTAAGGCAGTTCTCCTGATGACAGACTGGGCACATGAAAAAGTTCACATGGTCCTCGTAAACACACCAGCCCGCGCAATCTGCTGTCTTACAGTGAAAACTATTGGCTGCCTGGCTCTCGGCTGTTGTCAAACTGCGAACAAGATACTTCTCGTAAATCGATTTGGGTACCAGCTGTAACAGAAAACACTGCACATTACAATAGGGTTTTTTAGCTTTTCACCGATAGAGCAGTTTTACACTAGTCAGTGGTGAAATTTTTTGCAGACAGACTATTAGATGTGGCTCAAAGGATTTTTTTTACCTGAGGATAGAAAACATTGTAGGAAAAGGAGAAAATGCTTGTGTCCAGCATTTTCTCCTTTTTCCACAATGTTTTCAAACGCATCCTTCCTGTGGAACATAAAAAAAACAAAGTTGTTTGTTAAAGGGTTAACCCTTTACCACACAGTTCTGACTTTCAACTACCCTGAGGAAGAAGGCTTTTGAAATCATGGCGGAAAAAGGAGAAAATATTGGTAACCAACATATTCTCCTTTTCCCACAACGTATTCTATTCTTTTAGGGTCAGGTTTCATCAACTGAGCTACATTTAATTTGTTGTCTGCAACAGCTTTGAATTTGGACAAGTGTAAAATTTTATTGTTTGGTAAAGAGTTAAATGCTGGTGGGATAAGGGCAACATCAGATGCTTTTGCAAAATTGTAGATTTAGATTAAACTGCACAGAACTTACAGTATAATCTTTGATCTACACCTTGTAAAATATCTATATTCTCCCCTCCTCAGGTCCCCCCTCCTCAGGTCCCCCCTCATCTTTCCCCCTACCCCAAACTCTTTACCACATGACAAAAATGTAGACATATCCAAATTGAAAGCATTTACAGACGACAATTTAAACGTGGCTCAAATGATAGAATTTGTCTTTGATACCAGCATTTTCTCCTTTTCCCAAAATGTTTTCAAAAGGCTTTTTTCTCAAGGTTGTTAAAAGTCGGGATTGTGTGGTAAAGGGTTTTTTGAAAAAAAAAAAAAAAAAACAGCTTCAAATGAGCAAATGTTTGAAGTCTTTCCTATCCAGGAAAATGCTTATTTTATCTACAAGTATTTGGGTCAATTCTTTACCAGACAACAAAACTGTAGACTTACCCAAATCAAAAGCATTTGCAGATGACAAAGGTGGTCCAAAGGATGATATTTGTCCTTGAAAGGGTAGAAAACATTGTGAGAAAATGACAGTTACTGGCATTTCTCTTTTTTCCATAATTTTTCAAGACTCTTTTTGTTCATAGTTGTTCAAACACATGATTGCTTTCCCAAGGGTTACAGAAAGAGAGGTTGGTAAATGTAGGTGAGTTTACTTTGCAATTTCTCCTTTTGCGACAATGTTTTTTATTATATTATCAATCCAAACTTGTTTTTTCTGACTTACAGCTTTAATTTCCCTGTCTTGTATCACTCCATTACAAATGTACTCGTTATCTTGATAGGGACACTTTACGACTGCATCTTCACTGTACTTGATATGATCACACAAACATTCTCTGAAATTATAGTTATCATGCACTAGTAGCAGTTTTATCAGTCATGCTCTGTTTAAAATGGGGATTTAACCCTTTACCACACAATCCTTTCCACCCATGCCAAAACAAATTTCAGCTTCTGAGTCACATTTATTTTGTCATCTGCAAATGCTTTCAATTTGGAAAAGTCCAACATTTTGTGGTTTGGTAAAGAGTTAACTCTTTACCAAACGACAAAATTTTAGACAAGACCAAATTCAAAGGATCTGCAGAGGACAAAATAAACTTGACTCAAAAATTGAAATTCGTTTTAGGAAAGGCAGAAAACATTGTGGGAAAAGGAGAAAATGCTGGTAACCAGTATTTTCTCCTTTTCCCACAATGTTTTCAAATGGCTTCTTTCTCCGGGTCGTTAAAAGTTGGGATTGTGTGGTAAAGGGTTAATGCAACTGCGAAATGTATTGACCCATGTCAGCCTGCGCAGTCCGCGCAGGCTAACATGGGTCAAAACTTTTTGCTATTCGTAATTTTTCTTCTTCCTCCAAGGTCCATTATACCTCATGATTTAGTTGGTTGTTAGACAAAATGGGTTTTACAGATCAGCAATCATGTGATGACTTGCCTGGGATTATGCATCATAGAGATGCATTAAACTCCCTTTTGCCAGAGCATGGTTCATATGTGTAACATGCAAGTTTTTCATTTTCATTTACCCAAATATGCCACTTATTAACCCTTTCCCAAACAAGCCCTGGTTTTCACATGTCTGCAGTACAAGTCTTTTGAAAACACTGCGGGAAAAGGAGAAATTGCTCGTAATGAGCAATTTCTCCTTTTCCCGCAGTGTTTTCTACCCTTTATGAGAACTTTCTGCCATTTTCGTCAAATTAAGAATTGTCGTCTGCAAACTCTTTCAATTTGGACCAGTCTAAAATTTATCGTTTGGGAAAGGGTTAAGTATGCCCCAGTAATCCACAGCTTTGAAAAGCATCAAGGGAAAATGGGTAATTGCTTATTAACAAGCAGCTGCCCCTTTTCCCCCAGTGTTTTCCATACAGCTCAGAAAACATTTTTTCCTTCCCTTAACTCTTAACCAAATGACAAAATTTTCGGCTTGTCCATATTGAGAGAATTTGCAGACAACAAAAGAAATGTGACTGAAAAATTGACTTGTCTTTGGAAAAGTATAAAACATTGAGGGAAATGGGGAAAATCCTGAAAACATTCTGGGAGAAAATGCTGGTTATCAATATTTTCTCCTTTTCCCTGTATGTTTAAACAAGAGGGCCAATGGCCCTAATGCGCTCACCTGAGTAAGGTCATCTAGGATTCATAAAGCTGAAAAGATCCTGATCTTGATGATGCAAAACACATGAGTGTAAGTCACCTACTTTTTGACCGACTAGACTTTTTTTTTTTTTTTTAATTTCGAATCTGGCTGAAAATGTGACTTCTACAGTGCAGTCAGGGTTTTTCTAAGATTTGGACCAGTGACCTACTTTTTGACCTGTCATGACTCAATATCAAATTTGTTCGAAATATCATCTGCAGAAATATTCTGACCAAGTTTCATGAGTATCAGACAGCAAAATGTGGCCTTTAGACTGCACTTAAGGTTTGATTAAGATTTGGCCAAGTGACCTACTTTTTCAACTGACATGACCAAATTTTAAAGTTGTCTGTGATATAATCAAGACAAACATTCTGACCAAGTTTCATGAGTATCAGGCTAAAAATGTGGCCTCTAGAGTGCATACAGGATTTTTCTAAGATTTGGCCCAATGACCTACTTTTTTACCCAACGTGACCCTATTTCCAACTTGTCTAAGATTTCATCCAGACAAACATTCTGACCACGTTTCACGTGGATCTGGCTGAAAATGTGGCCTTTTTTGTGCACACAAGGTTTTTCTAAAATTGGCCCAGTGACCTACATTTTGACCCAATGTGACCCAATTTCAAAATTTTCTGAGATTTTTACCCAGACAAACTGTCTGACCAAGTTTCATGAGGATCTGGCAGACAATATGGCTTCTAGAGTGCACACAAGGTTTTCCTTAAGTTTGAACTGTGATCTACTTTCTGACCCGACATGACCCAATTTCGAACTTGTCCAAGATTTCATCCAGAGAATTATTCTGACTAAGTTTCTTGAGTATCAGGCCAAAAATGAGGCCTCCAGAATGCACACAAGGTTTTTCTATGATTTGGCCAAGTGACCTACTTTTTGACCCAACTTGACCCATTTTCGAACTTGTCCAAGATTTTATAAAGACAAACATTTTAAGTTTCATGAGTATCAGGCTGAAAATGAGGCCTCTGGAGTGCATGCAAGGTTTTTCTAAGATTTGGCCCATTGACCTACTTTTTGACCCAACATGACCCAATTTCAAACTTGTTCAAGATTTCATCCAGACAAATATTCTGACTAAGCTTCATGAGTATCAGGCTGAAAATGTGGCCTCTAGAGTGCACACAAGGTTTTTTAAAGATTTAGCGCAGTGACCTACTTTTTGACCCAACATGACCCAATTTTGAACTTGCCCAAGATTTCATTTAGACAAATATTCTAAGCTTCATTAGTACGAGGGACACTTTTTAAGTTCGTAGAGTAAGCCTATAACTTTTTAACGCGATTATGAAGTTGCACGATTTTTTACACAGAACTTGCGTAATCAATCCTCTCTCAAACGGTGTCACGGTATGCGGTGCACGAGGTCCACGTGCGCGCTGCGCTGGGTATTTTCAACACGTGGTTTTATACACTATAGTAAAATATAGCGTTCAATATGGATGGAAAAATCTCTGAACAGAGGGTATATTGTAAGATTCGAGCACAGCTCGGGTTTCCGCCAACAGAAATTCATGCTGATTTGCAAAAAGTTTATGGGAATGGTGCCTTAAAATATGCTACAGTTTGCAAGTGGGCACGTCGTTTTAATGATGGTCGGGAGTCAATTGAAAATGACCCTCGGGTGGGTAGGCCGGTTTCCGTTTTGACGGAAAAGAACGTTGCTACTGTGAAAACGTTAATTGAGGAAGACGCACGTTATACCGTGCAAGAGATAGAAGAATTAAGTGGCATTCATTCGTCAAGTGTTTTGAAGATCTTACGTGAACGACTTGGGCTACGTAAGATCTGCGCGCGCTGGGTGCCCCATTTGCTCACTGACGAGCAGAAACAAAGTCGGGTTAGACTTGCATTGCAAGTTATAGAAAAATATGATAAATGTGACCCACGTCGTTTGGAAGAGATAGTTACAGGTGATGAAACCTGGATCTATCATTTTCAACCCGATTCTAAGGCTAAAAAATAAGGTTTGGGTTTCATCTGAGGGCGACAGACCTGTCATTGCGCGCCGTTGCAAAACATCAAATCGCATGTTGTATGCGATATTCTTTGATTCGAAAGGTCCAGTCCTTCAAATTCCAGTCCCGAAAGGTAGTTCTGTCACTGGAAAGTTTTACAGAGAAAGTGTTCTTACTCAACTTGTTGATTTCTATCAGAAACGCAGACCGCGCATCGGTGTCCGCGGCATCAAATTACTCCATGATAACGCACCGGCCCATAAATCCGCTACGGTACAGGAATATCTGAAAGAATCTGGGCTCGATGTCTTAGATCATCCCCCATACAGCCCTGACCTGTCCCCCTGTGACTTTTGGATGTTCCCAAGACTAAAGGAAATGCTGGCAGGGCACCGTTTTGAATCCCGTTGTGGTATAGGCAGTGCGGTCTACCAGTGTCTGCAACATATACCTAAAGAGGACTACCGGGCGGCGTTCCGGAAATGGGTAGATCGGTGTAAAATGTGTGTGGAGGCAGACGGGGCATATTTCGAAGGTCTTAGATAAATAAAATTTTGATATTTCAAGCGGTTTTAAAAAGACCGCCCTACTCTACGAACTTAAAAAGTGTCCCTCGTATAAGGCTGAAAATGTGGCCTCTAGAGTAAACCCAAGGTTTTTTAAGATTTAGCGCAGTGACCTACTTTTTGACCCAACATGACCCAATTTTAATCTTGTCCAAGATTTTATCTAGACAAACATTTTCACAAAGTTTCAGGTGGAACTGGCTGAAAATAGGGCCTCTAGAGTGCACACAAGGTAAATGTTGAAGACCGCAGCATGGACAATGCATGCCGGATGCCGGACACAGCACAATAACAAAAGCTCACCTTGAGCACTTTGTGCTCAGGTGAGCTAAAAAGGATTCTTTCTCTGGGTCGTTTAAAGTCAGGATTGTGGAAAAGGGTTAATCCTTTACCTCACAATCCCGAGTTTTAACTACCCTTGGGAAGAAGCCTTTTGAACAATTTTAGGAAAAGGAGAAATGCTGGTAACCAGCAATTTCTCCTTTTCCCTCAAGTGTTTTCAACTCTTCTATGAGACAATTATTTTTCCTGAATTTGATTTATCAAGGGAACATTTTCAGTTTGGTCAAGCCTGACATGTTGTTGTTTTGTGACTGTTAGCTCTCTACTGTATGGGAAAATTTTAGGCTTGTCCAAATTAAAAACATTTGCAGATGACAGTTTAAACACAAGTATGGCTGAAATAATTATTTGTATGAATAAATGTAGAAAACATTGAGAGAAAAGGAGAAAATGCTGGTTCCCAGCATTTTCTCCTTTTCCCACAATGTTTTCAAGGTCCCATTTTCCATTGGGTTGTTAAAACTCTGGGTTGTGTGGTAAAGAGTGAAAAGTGCTTGAATCAAATACAAGCACTAGTAAAGTTACTATAACATAATTTTCTGTATGTATCTATCAGTGTTTTATAAGAAATTTGGATTTGGGGTAAAAAAAAAAATCTAAATGAGTCATGATCTGTGAAAAGGGGGATTTATGCATCTGCAAAAAGTATCGACCCAGGTCAGCCTGCGCAGTCTGCACAGGCTGACCTGGGCCGAAACTTTTTGCTATTGGTCAATTTTCTGTATGTCCAAGGACCAGTCTACCTCATGATCAAGTCGATAACTTAAAAAAGGTGGCTTTTATGGATCCATCATTATGTGATGACTTGCTCGGTATAATACATTACGGAGATGCATTAAGCCCCCTTTTGCCAGAACATAGCTCAAACCTAAATAGGTTCCTTTACTAGACAATCTGGCATTTTAATGGCCCCGAGGAAATTGATTGTATGGTTTTTAACGCCGTCTTCAACATCATATCAGTTGTATCGAAGCATCTACTGCATCTATCCATGCTTTCCTGGAGTTCTTTCACCAGTACCATGCACAATATTCTTTCCAAGCAACTGGCTGCTTTCCCACATAACCATCATGGAAACAATGGTCAGAGGTGAGAGAGGAATGAATCCTGTTGCAATGACTATCATTAATGCTTGGAAGGAAATTGGCCAAGCTGGGGATCAAACCAGCCACCACCTGTTCTCAAGTCCTGTTTGCTACCAACTAAGCTACTGGGGCTCAGCAACCCAGGGAATCAAAGGACTCAAAGTCCTGGAAAGTGGATTTATGGAGTAGCATAAAGCTGTATTATGTTGTAGTAAAAAAAAAATAACATCACATGTAACACATGTGCAATCATTTTGAAATGGGAGTTAGCAAGGGCAGGGAAAGTAACAGTTGTTCTGCCAAGTGGTAGTTTGATCCGTCATCCGATGCAGTTATTCGATGGTATTAGATTTCGGAATAAATATGTATACACGTGTAGGACAGTATATACGGCAGCATCTTTGCAAGCCAAGGATACTAACTCCACTTTGTTCGTTCCGTACCCTTGGCCGCTCACCTCTTTAAAAATCGAAACTCCCGCTGCACCACCTATCGAATATCACGAGTTGCGTAACCTTTGCTGATGTTATTTCTGACCAATCAAAATGCTCGTAATAAAATTTGTTAGGCTATGCATCAAATATGGCTGCGCTTTCGGATTCATCACAATTTTCTGAAATTAATCAGACATACGATGATTCGCAATCATTTGGCCGCGGAACCCGTCCTAATATTTCACATTATTGATCTTGAACTATAAAAAACTCATTAAATATCGATCGTCTACTCTTTTTTGGCAAATTTTCATCACAAACACGACAACTTTCGTTTTTGACGAGTGCCGCCATTATTGTTTTCTGTTTCACGGAAGATTTCTTGTTACGGATGGTTTGATTGGACGTGATGGGTTTTGATCGCATCCAATGAAATGGCGCAGCAGGAGTTTCAATTTTTAAAGAGGCGAGCGGCCAAGGGTACTACCTTAGTATCCTTGGCTTGCGAAGATGATACGGTAGTGACAAAAGCGAAGGTGATGTATATTAGCTAAAACTGAAGGTTGAATGGGCACAAGCGTGAATGACAGTATATTTGGTTCAAGTCAAACTGATATCATAGTTCAGTGTGAGCGTGCATGCATCGTTACGCATGATGTATTTGGTTCCAGTCAGAATGATCACAGTAAGCGGATTTGCTATATAAATCCGCTAAAAAGGCTTTTGAAAGCATTATGGGAAAATAAGAAAATGCTGGTTCTCATTTTCCCACCATATTTCAAACTGCTCTGTGACAAATCCCATCCTTTGAGACAAATCTAATTTTCACCAGAAATGCTTTCTATGTATGAGACAATGCTTCAGCAAAAAGGGGGCTTAATGCATCTACTTGATGTATTATACCAATCAAGTCACCACATTATCATGGATCCATTAACCCTTTTCCAAATGACAAATTTTGGACTGGTCCAAATTGAAAGAGTTTGCAGACGACAATTTTAAATTTGATGAAATGGCAGACAGTTATCAAAAAGGGTAAAAAACACTGTGGGAAAAGGAGAAATTGCTCGTTATGAGCAATTTCTCCTATTCCCACAGTGTCTTCAAACGAATTCTACTGCAGACACGTGAAAACCTGGGCTTGTTTGGGAAAGGGTTAAATCAATTTTGTTTTATAACTGTCTGACTTATGAGGTAGGCTGGTCCTTTGACATACAGAAAATTGACAAACAACAAAAACTTTTGGCCCAGGTCAGCCTGCGCGGACTGTGCAAGCTGACCTGGGTCAATACTATATGCAGATGCATTAAGCCCCCTTTTCACAGAGCATGAGTCAGTCACACACACACACACACACACACACACACACACACACACACGCGCGCGCGCGCGTGCGTGCGTGCGTGCGTGCGTGCGTGCGTGCGTGCGTGCGTGCGTGCGTGTGTGTGTGTGTGTAATCTCTCTCTCTCTCTAAAAATTTATTGCTTGGCAAAAGGTTCCAAGAGAACAAGTTTACCCTGATTTGAACTGAGACTCACCGGCAAAAGCAATGCAAACACTCTCTCAGAACAACCCCTTCACCAGGCTCAAAAGTCTCAAAACAAATCGGACACTCAAACGCGTCTGTGTTGGGTATGATGTCCTGCTCATCCGCTTCTAGAAGGCACGCAAAGTTATGTCGACTCTCCTGCTCCCGTTCGATTCTCTGTTTCTCTTCAGCCTGTTCACAAGTTGAAATATAGATAAATAACATCTGTAAGAACACAAGGCTCCATTGGTCTATCACGGAAAACTAAAATTTTCCTTGGTTGATCATCGAACACTTGCAAATTGCTGCATTGCCTGTATATCATGGAATACTCAATTTTTCATTTACACCATTAATATAAATAGCACATTGGTGACTGCCTCTATATTGTATGTAATAAGACTTATTATATACAATACAGATGCAGTTGCTAATGTGCTATTTATAGCAATGGTGTCCGCGAAGGAAAATTTCGTCATCCCATAACAGACCAATGGAGTTTCAGATGCCTATGATAAGTATGACATTTTGCTATTATCTGGTTTTTTGTTTCCTTGTATGAACCTTTTGAAGTAAGCGCTGCAGAGAAAAACATGCCCTACCTCTATACCAAATGACAGCGTTTTGGACTTGTCCAAGTTGAAAACACAATCCCCACTTTTAATGACTCTGATAAAGAAAGCTTTTGAAAACATTGTGGGAAAAGGAGAAAATGCTGGTAACCAGCATTTTCTCCTTTTCCCAAAATGTTTTTGATTCTATCAAGGATAAATTTTGTCATTAAGGCTACCTTTGTCATCTGCAAATACTTTCAATCTGGACAAGGCTAAAATTTTTTCATCTGGATCCACTTTGTTTAACAGTAACTGAATCTGAAGGTTACACGGTCCTTTCACATGTAGAAAATTTAACAAGGACAAAAAGGTGCTGACCAAGTGCACAGGCTGACCTGGATCTATACTTTTTGCAGACGAATTAAACCCCTTTTTCACTAACCATGGCTCATTTGCAGATGAAATTAAATACAGTTCAAATGACAGAATTTGGCTTTGAAAGGATAGAAAGCGTTTCCTCCTTTTCCCATGCTTTAAAAGCTTTCTTTCTCAGGGTTGTTAAAACCAGCATTTTCTCCTTTTCCCACAATGTTTTCAAAAGGCTTCTTTCCCAGGGGCGTCAAAAGGCGGCATTGTGCGGTAAAGGGTTAACAAGCCATTTCCTCCTCTTTAGCAGCAATGTTTTCATTGGTATTCATGAATCAAACCTAAAATTTTACCTTGATTATAAACAGTGTACAAGGATGTTTTTGAGGTTATCTGCTGTGAATAAACTGTTTTGACAAATGTTGATTTGAGAAAGCAGCCCGTTTCTTTGATAGAATGTTGTGTGAAGTGATGCTCAAAACAGGTTAACCCTTTACCACACAATCCCAAGTTGTGACGACCCTGAAAAGAGAAGGCTTTTGAAAATTGTGGAAATGGGAGAAGATGCTGGTTGCCAGCATTTTCTCTTTTCCCGACAATGTTTTCTACCCTATCAAAGACAGAAATCATCATTTGAACTTTATTCAATTTGTCTTCTGTAAATGCTTTTGATTTGGTTTAGTCCAAAATTATATCGTCAGGTAAATGATTAACCCTTACCACACAATCCCGGCTTTTAACGACCCTGAGAAAGAAACCTTTTGAAAACCTTGTGGGAAAAGGAGAAATTGCTGGCAACCAGCAATTTCTCCTTTTCCCACAATGTTTTCTACCCTTTCCAACAACTTTCAATTTTTCAGCCACATTTTTTTTGTCTTCTGCAAATGCCTTCAGTTTGGACTAGCCTAAAATTCTGTCGTTTGGTAAAGAGTTAACTCTTTACCACAAGGTAAAATTTCAGACTTGTCCAAATTGAAAGCATTTGTAGATGAAAAAGTAAATGTGACCCAATTGATGGAATTTGTCTGTGTTAGGGTAGAAAACACTGTGGGAAAAGGAGAAAATGTTGGTTACCAATATTTTCTCCTTTTCCCAGAATGTTTTCCAAAGGCCTCTTTCTCAGGGTCGTTAAAAGTCGGGATTGTGTGGTAAAGAGAAAAGACACACAAGGATAACAATGATGATATCGGGTAGATCCATTATCATATCTTCACCACCAGATGGAAAAATTTTAGACTGGTCCATATTGCAAGGATTTGCAGACTACAAACCAAATGTGGATAAACTGATTGACTGAATGGTGCTTTTTGCCTCTTTCAACATTATTTCAGTCATATTAAGGCAACAGCTTATTTATTTGTGTAATTCCTTGGTTTCACATGTACTTGGCTGGGGCTCTAAAGTGTCTAGCCCAAGGACACTCTAAAAACTCAAGAAACCCAGTGTATCAAACAAGGCTCAACCTGGGGCCTCCAAGTTACCTATAAGTCCTACACTTTCCCACTGAGCCACACAGGACCCCAAATGTGATTAAAATATTGGAAATCTATCGCTTTCTTCTCGTCAGGTCTCTTGGACAATAATGCTAAGAAATGCCATCTGCATCAGTATTGCCACAATTAACGGCAAGATATCTAAAATCGTTATATTTGGATGTTCCACCATGATCTCCATTTGGCATATTTACAAATTATAAGGTTCTGTGAGTGTAGAAAACAAAGATGTTTAGCCTAACACAATGTTTTCATGTAACCCCCCAGTCTCACAGAGTCCGAATCCTCCAATAAGTTGTAGTACTTTGGGAGACAGTGTTTTTCCCAAATCACCAGGAAAGTGAGTCATTAACCCTTTCCCAAACAACAAATTTTGGACTGGTCCAAATTGAAAGAGTTTGCAGACAACAATTTTAAATTTGATGAAAATGGCAGAAGGGTCTCAAAAAGGATAGAAAACACTGTGGGAAAAGGAGAAATTGCTCGTTATGAGCAATTTCTCCTTTTCCCACAGTGTTTTCAAAAGACTTGTACTGCAGACACGTGAAAACCAGGGCTTGTTTGGGAAAGGGTTAAATAGATCTTTAGGGCATATTTCCCAAAGTACAACAATTTTTTTCCAGACATGCTATGACGTAATATAATTTATCGAACGCTTTTACACGGATTTTCAACTGAAGTACACCAAATTTTGGAGCCCAGGTACTATGAAGCATCCCAATCCAAACTGACTGTCCCAATTTCTACGTACGAAGGACTACGATGTACAACGAACTACAACAAACTACACAGAAATTTGACTTGACCTTTGAATTCGGTAAAAAAAATTGCACATGTTGAAAATTTTCTCACGAAGCATTTTTGAGCCCAAATTGATGCCAGTTTGATTCAAGAAGCCCTACAAATCTCCCGAAACTTTCAAATTCAGGATCGATTCTGGGTCTGTGAGCCGGAGGCATAACCAGAAGTTGTTTAGGTGTTCATACTATCAGGGGCTTGCTAATTGGATAATCGATTTACACACATGTGCTTACAAATGCATTAAAATGATTTATATAAATAACCGGATTAGGGAAAGTGTCGACAAAATATCATCATTAATGAGAAAATGAAAAGAAAGAAAAAATCTGGGCTGGAGCTGCACTTTAAAATGGTAGAAAAACATTGTGGGGAAACAAGAAAATGCTGGTCCCCACATTTTTACCTTCTCAAAACAATATTTTTTAAAAGCATTTCACCCCTAGGGTCATTAAAACATATCAATGTTTGGTAAAGGGTAAACAAACTTGTAGAAATGTTTTAATACTTGTATTTCGTGAGGCATCTATAAACACTAACAAACTCAGTATAGTAGGTCTGCTGGTAGGATACAAATTTACCTTTCCATTTTCTATCCAGTTCCTCAAACATTCATCATTTCAAATTTTCACCCTCTGAATGTTTTGTTGTAAACACACATACACCTTTGCATAATGCTTTAAACAAAGACATAATTGCTATGTGGGAGTCATCTTTACCAACATAAATAATCACCACTGCACAAAGTTTTCCAAATCCCGTGACAGTTATGGTGATGGGGGGGGGGGGGTTAGCTTAGCGCTGAAGGCATTGAATTTGTAGTTCCCTCCCCATTTGAGTCATTATACTCATATGAGAATGTCCTTGGGCAAGGTGCTGCAAGGCCCAAGTAAAGTATTGGTGAAACCCAGGAAAGACATTTATAAGTGAGCTATTGCTGTGATGATTAAATGCTCATTAACCCATTACCATACAATCCTGACTTTTAACAATGCTGGTAACCAGCATTTTCTCCTTTTCCCACAATATTTTCTATGCTTCCACAATCAAGTTTCAACTTTTGAGTTGTTATGTCGTCTTCAAATGTTTTCAATGTTGACAAGTCTAACATTTGTTGTTTGATGAAGGGTTAAAGTGGCAAAACACGTAATTTAAAACAAAAGAACCCCCATGCAGATGCCAACACTCATCTGCAGTTTCCTTTGACAATTCTAAGTCAAAAAAGGGGCATAACTGTGCAAAAAATTTTTGGAGGCTTAGCTGCCTTAACTCTTTCACTACTAATGATGACTAAAGTGGCATTTGCGGATGGTGTAGATCAAGATCAGACTGTACTGTGTGTGCAGCCTGATCTTGATCTACACCATCCGTCACCCGATGCTAGACTATGACGCAATTCATCTTAAATAGTAGTGGGAATCTCCTTTTAGACCTCGAAAAAAAGTGGAATTTCTTGAGTTAGTAGTGAAAGAGTTAACAGTATGATTTTCCCTTTTGATAGTTAACAAATAGCCAAATTTGAAGTAAATATCCTCCACAATGACAGAGATAACCAAAAATGTCAACACGACAACACAGACCTAGACAACAACAGGTCTATGCCAATACCTTGACCTTTCCTTGAAAACAGTCAAACTAAAAACAAACCATAATGATTATGACAAAAGAGCAACAAAAGCCAAAGGCATCCAGTTTTTGTCTAATTTCATTGTATTTCTTCCTTAGATAATCAATAAGGTGACAATAAGATTTAAAACTTTTCAAAATTTCAGAGATTCAGCCAAACAGACTGCTTTTGAAAGCATTGTGAGAAAAGTAGTGACTAATATTCATTATCACCAGTATGATAGCATTATCTCTCTTTAACTCTTTACCAAACGACAAAATTTTAGACTGGACTAAACAGAAAGCATTAGCAGACGACATAGTAAGTGTTACTTAAATGATGATTTATGTATTGGATAGGGTAGAAAACATTGTGGGAAATGGAGAAAATGCTGGTTACCAGCATTTTCTCCTTTTCCCACAATGTTTTCAGAAGGTTTCTTTCTAAGGGTTGTTAACAGTCAGGATTGTGTGGTAAAGGGTTAAGCACAATTGTGCATACAAGTATTCGGTAAGAAAATGAACAAGTCTCGCGAAACAGCCTGATATTATTAGGAAAGTTACGGGGCCAAAGCATAGAGAAAACATTACCGAACCAATAATGTGAATAACAAATGAGAAAAAAAAGCCTAAATATACTTACTAGACACTGCATCACAACACTAGTTGCATTTTATTATATTTCGTATATGCTGCCATTAATTTTTGTAAGCCCACAGTCCAGGTATTAGGTCTAAACACGCCTTTAACTTTTTACCAAATGACAAAATTTTAGACTGATACAAATTCAAAGCACTTGCAGATGACATATTAGATGAGACTCAAATGATGGGATCTTCATCAGAAAGGGAAGAAAACATTGCGGGAAAAGAAGAAAATGCTGGTTACCAGCATTTTCTTCTATTCCCACAATGTTTTCAAAGCCTTCTTTCTCAGGGTCGTTAAAACTCAGGATTGTGTGGAAAAGGGTTAACTCTTTACCACACAATCCCAACTTTTAACAACCCTGAGAAAGAAGCCTTTTGAAAACAATGTTGGAAAAGGAGAAAATGCTGGTAACCAGCATTTTCTCCTTTTCCCACAATGTTTTCTACCCTTTCCAAAACAAATTTCAATTCTTGAGTTGCATTTAATTTGTCGTCTGCCAATGCTTTCAATTTGGACAAGGCTACAATTTTGTCATCTGGTAAAGAGTTAACTTGAAGGGTTCCGCTAATGGAAATAAGAAGTATTGCAAGTCATTGCTCACATTTCATGTTTTCCATGATTACCATTCACAACTTAAAACAAGAGGGCCATGATGGCCCTGGGTCGCTCACCTTAGTAGAGTGCCTTAAAGGTTTTTCTTTAATTTGACCATGTGACCTAGGTTTTGACCGCAGGTGACCCAATTTCAAACTCATATTTCATGAAGACAAATATTCCGACCAATTTTCAAGTCAATTGAGCAAAAGATGTGGCCTCGTGTGCTCTAAAGATATTTCTTTAATTTGACCTAGTGACCTAGATTATGACCCCCAGGTGACCCAAATTTGAACTGGTCTTTGACTATATCAAAAGAAACATTTTAACCAATTTTCAAATCAAATGAACAATAAATGTGGCCTCTAGAGTGCCCACTAGCTATTTCTTTAATTTGACCAAGTGACCTAGTTTATGACCCCAGTTGACCCAAATTCTGACTCATGTGAGATTTTACAAAGACAAACATTCTGACCAATTTTCAAGGCAATTAAGCAAAGAATGTGGCCTCTAGAGTGCCCAAAAGGTATTTCTTTATTTTGACCTAGTGACCTAGTTTATGGTTCCAGGTGACCCAAATCCAAACTCATCTGGTATTTCATCAAGACAAACATTCTGGCCAAATTTCAGGTCATTTGAGCAATAAATGTGGCCTCCAGAGTGCAAACAAGGTATTTCTTTAATTTGACCCAGTGAACTAGTTTATGACCCAAGTTGACCCAAATTAATCTTATGTGAGACTTTTTAAGACAAACTTTCTAACTAATTTTCAAGGCAATTGAGCAAATAATGTGGCCTCGAGAGTGCCAACAAGGTATTTTTTTAATTTGACCTAGTGACCTAGTTTATGACCCAAGATGACCCAATTTTGAACTCAATGAACTTGTTGCGCTTAGATGGGCAAACAAACTTAGAAGGGAATCACTACATACCAAATATCAAAGCTCTACGCCTTCCAGTTTTAAAGAAGAATTTTAAAGTTTTCCTTCTTTGTTCCTATGTTCGAACTTGTGACCCCAGGGGCTGGGCCAGTTTTGACCCAGGGGCATCATATGAACAAACTTGGTAGAGGTCCACTAGGAAATGCTACATACCAAATATCAAAGCTCTACACCTTCCCGTTTAAGAGAAAAAGAAATTTAAAGTTTTCCTTCTTTGTTCCTATCTTCGAACTTGTGACCCCAGGGGCGGGGCCAGTTTTGACCGAGGGGCATCATATGAACAAACTTGGTAGAGGTCCACTCTGAGATGCAACATACCAAATATCAAAGCTCCACACCTTTCGGTTTCAGAAAAGAAGAATTTTAAAGTTTTCCTTCTTTGTTCCTATGTTCGAACTTGTGACCCCAGGGGCTGGGCCAGTTTTGACCCAAGCAGCATCCTTGGAACAAACTTGGTAGAAGTCCACTAGGAGATGCTACATACCAAATATCAAAGCTCTATGCCTTCCCATTTAAGAGAAAAAACAAATTAAAGTCTTCCTTCTTTGTTCCTATCTTTGAACTTGTGACCCCCGGGGCGGGGCCAATTTCGACCCCAAGGGCATCATATGAACAAACTTAGTAGAGGTCTACTAGGCGATGCTACATTCCAAATATCAAAGCTCTAGGCCTTCCACTTTCAGAGAAGATGATTCTTAAAGTTTTCCTTCTCTGTTCCTATGTTCGAACTTGTGACCCCCGGGGCAGGGCCAACTTTTGCCCCAAGGGCATCATATGAACAAACTTGGTAGAGATCCACTGGAAGATGCTACATACCAAATATCAAAGCTCCATGCCTTCCTGTTTCAGAGAAGAAGATTTTTAAAATTTTCCTTCTTTGTTCCTATGTTGGAAATTGTGACCCCCCGAGCGGGGCCAGTTTTGACCCCAGGGGCATCATATGAACAAACTTGGTAGAGGTCCACTAGGCAATGCTACTTACCAAATATCAAAGCTCTACGCCTTCCAGTTTCAGAGAAGATGATTTTTAAAGTTTTACCTCTTTGTTCCTATGTTCGAACTTGTGACCCGCGGGGCAGGGCCAGTTTTGACCCCAAGGGCATCATATGAACAAATTTGGTAGAGGTCCACTAGGAGATGCTTCATGCCAAATATCAAAGCTCTATGGCTTCTAGTTTTAGAGAAGATGATTCTTAAAGTTTTCCTTCTTTGTTCCTATGTTGGAAATTGTGACCCTCGGGGGGGCCAGTTTTGACCCCAGGGGCATCATATGAACAAACGTGGTAGAGGTCCACTAGGCAATGCTACATACCAAATATCAAAGCTCTACGCCTTCCAGTTTCAGAGAAGATGATTTTTAAAGTTTCCCCTCTTTGTTCCTATGTTCGAACTTGTGACCCTCAGGGCAGGGCCAGTTTTGACCCCAAGGGCATCATATGAACAAATTTGGTAGAGGTCCACTAGGAGATGCTTCATGCCAAATATCAAAGCTCTATGCTTTCTAGTTTTACAGAAGAAGATTTTTAAAGTTTTCCTTCTTTGTTCCTATGTTGGAAATTGTGACCCCTGGGGCGGAGCCAGTTTTGACCCCAGGGGCATCATATGAACAAACTTGGTAGAGGTCCACTAGGAGATGCTACATGCCAAATATCAAAGCTCTACGCCTTCCAGTTTCAGAGAAGAAGATTTTTAAAGTTTTCCTTCTTTGTGACTATGCTCAAACTTGTGACCCCCGGGGTGAGGCCAGTTTTGACCCCAGGGGCATCATATGAACAAACTTGGTAGAGGTCCACTAGGCAATGCTACATACCAAATATCAAAGCTCTACGCCTTCCAGTTTCAGAGAAGATGATTTTTAAAATTTCCCCTCTTTGTTCCTATGTTCGAACTTGTGACCCTCGGGGCAGGGCCAGTTTTGACCCCAGGGGCATCATATGAACAAACCTGGTAGAGGTCCACTAGGAGATGCTTCATGCCAAATATCAAAGCTCTATGCCTTCTAGTTTTACAGAAGAAGATTTTTAAAGTTTTCCTTCTTTGTTCCTATGTTGGAAATTGTGACCCCCGGGGCGGGGCCAGTTTTGACCCCAGGGGCATCATATGAACAAACTTGGTAGAGGTCCACTAGGAGATGCTACATGCCAAATATCAAAGCTCTACACCTTCAAGTTTTAGAGAAGAAGATTTTTAAAGTTTTCCTTCTTTGTGACTATGCTCAAACCTGTGTCCCCTGGGGCGGGGCCAGTTTTGACCCCAGGGGCATCAAATGAACAAACTTGATAGAGGTCCACTAGGAGATGCTACATACCAAATATCAAAGCTCTGCGCCTCCTAGTTTCAGAGAAGAAGATTTTCAAAGATTTTGCTTTTTTTTCCTTTTTGTTGCCATGGCAACCAGAGTTGTGGGTGGAATTCAATTCTTTGAACAATTTTGGTAGAGCTTCACCCAAGGAACATCCCTGCCAAGTTTCATCAAGATTGGCCCAGTGGTTTAGGAGAAGAAGATGTTTAAAGAAATTGTTGACGGACGACGGACGCCGGACATAGGGCGATCACAATAGCTCACCTTTAGCACGTTGTGCTAAGGTGAGCTAAAAAAAGACTGTTTCCTATCCTTTGCATATGTTTCTATAGGTCATTTTTATCATTCAGTAGCATGTTATAACATAATTCATAGAGTAATGGGTGTGCCTATAACTGTACAAATATAACTTTTTATGCCTCTGCAGTTGACAACTTTTGAAAACAATGCAAGAAAAAGATCAATTGCTTGTTGATCCCTTTCAGCAATGTTTTCCAAATTGTCCCTTCAGTTCAATAATTTTCTTTACTGTTATCTTCCAAACTTCTTTGCCTGTTATCAAATAACTGCACAAAAAAGGGTTAAGCTGTTCGGCTATTCAGAAAACAAGGACTTGATTGATACAAATGAAAGTTGGGTTTGAGAGGGATAAATCACAAAAAACATTGAAACAATTAAAGCTCTGTCTGAGCAATTTCTCCATTTTTCGAAACATTTTCAAGACCATTTTATACTTCAGAAAACTAAGACACTTACACTAGGATTATATAATAAGCACAACCTTTGTTTAGTCTCTAAGGCTTCTTGCACAACTTAAGTTGCCTTGCTGCCCTTATAGATCAAGATCAGACTGCACAAAACTTGCAGTCTGATCCTTAGTCTTCAATGATGGCACATATGAAACACCATAGACAAAAGTAACCTTGACAGTGTACTTTTATGGGTCTTGTCTTATTTTTAGCCAGAAAACCTGTTGTGTTTATTCCATGCTCTAAAGATTCATTTTAGAAAGTTTTGAAGAGTTGGTTATGATATGTTTTTTTTTTTTTTTCATTTGCACTGTATGGAAATGCACAAAAATGCCTTCTTGAAGCATGTAGTGGTATTGCACAATGCATGTATTATCTACTCAGTGAGCTTCAAAATCTCTCTCTCTCTCTTTCAGTCTCTCCCCTCTTTCTCACACACACACACACATAGACACACACTGTCCCCCTCCCCACCTCTCTTTCATATTGACTCCTTTATTCCTTTCAAGGATGTATTCGATACATTTTCTGCGTACAAATATCAATGAGCCGTGCTCTGGCAAAGGGGGGCTTAATGCACCTCCGTGACCCATTGATATCCATCAAGCCATCACAAAATTATGGATCCATAATAGCTACTTTTTATAACAACCGACTGAATCATGAGATAGACCGGTCCTTGGATATACACAAAACTGACCAATAGCAAAAAGTTTCGGCCCAGGTCAGCCTGCGCAGACTGCGATATATTAAGCACATCTGCAATATAGCTTTTGCAGACATTGTAATTGTGAATACATGCATATTCTTCTTTTTTCACCGTGTTCTCAAATGCCTTCCTTTTAGGTTTGTTAAAACATTTGTTGCTGCCAGTAAAGTAAATGCATTTTCAGCTTTCAGTCTCTTCTTCATTATTCTGCTTCAACAAATAAGCTCGATGTTGTAACTGTTGAAATTGGGAAGTACAAACACTGTGTCCAAATAGAAATAGAGGATCTTACATTTGTGTTTATGTATTATCAGTTTTATCAAACGAGTTGACTAAAAGTGTATGACGCCAGCCTTGGCGAGCATCAAATACATTTTAGTCAACAAGTTTGATAAAAATGATAATACATAAACACAAATGTGAGATTCTATTTATCACATAAAATGAATGACAAACAAATAATTATCCTGCATTATAAATTTAACCTATATGTCGTTCTCGGGTCTATGTTTACAGATGTAGTTCATTTTGAAATGTGTACATACACAAGAAGATAGTTCTGTGAATTTACTGTGAAAGTGGAATAAAACAGTTCATAAAAAGAGTAAATCAAAATATTTTTATGATTTTATTTACTTTAAATAACTTACACTGCATTTCTTGTTGTTATTAAACATGAAAATCATATTTTCCGCATGTATATGTCTTAGCAACAACGACATCATTTTCTCACGAAATGGTGAAGAAATACAAATTCTGGCACGTGCTGTGGTTAGTTTCACCTACCTATCCCGCTAATAAAAAAATACGCAGAAACAGGACCCAAAAACCAATAATGCACTAGTGTATTATCAAAAATAAGCAATGGGTTTAATACACTGCTGGAGGAGGTTCTATGTGATAAATAAAACTTTAATATGCTTTAGCAGAACTGTTGTAGCTTTTGGAATTGTTAAAACACTTGTTTGCTGGTGAAGTAAATACATATATATTTTCAGTTTTCAGTCTCCTCTTCACTATTCTCATTTACTTCAACAGGGGATCGTTGACCCTGACCTGCCCTTAGGCTGATTTCTTGAACGGGGTACTGATGATCATAGGGCTGTTGTCGGGTTCTATTTATAGTATCCTGTAGAGCCTCATGAAATTTCAAGAGATTATCCAAGTCCCTCTCAGTGTTATAATTGTACTCTCTCTCCCCAGCTTGCACCTGAAAGATAGGAGAGACAATACGATTAACACTGTCCACTTCATGACTTAGTTTGACTGCGCCACTTTGAACATTCAAACTTGTGTTGAGTGGTTCAATGGAAGAACATTTCAAAGTACACCTGTTGAAATAGGTGGGAGATTGAATGCAAGAAAATGTTAGTCAAACAATAAGGAATGAGAGCTTTTAACAGTGGTCTGAAAACAGGCTCTTGCATAATTCATTAAAGTGGTCTAAAAAACTGAAATCAAAATTGCGAGTTTAAGGGCTG
Organism: Tridacna gigas; assembly: GCA_945859785.2. Lineage (NCBI taxonomy): Eukaryota > Metazoa > Mollusca > Bivalvia > Cardiida > Cardiidae > Tridacna > Tridacna gigas. Next base: position 8,602,134 of record OX244034.2, on the reverse strand, counting down.
GCTATAAATGAGATAGCAAGAAATTATTTAAAAAAAAAAAAACCAGAAACCCAGACTGGTGCAATGATTTCTTTAATCCTTTACCAACAATCAAGAGTTGTAACGACCTTGAGGAAGCTTTCTGAAAACATTGTCGGAAAAGGAGAAAATGCTGGTAACCAGCATTTTCTCCTTTTCCCACAACGTTTTTTACCCTATCAAAGACAAATTCCATCATTTATGCAACATTTAAATTGTCATCTGCAAATGCTTTCAATTTAAATAAATCTCCTTTTTTTCTTGTGTGATAAAGAGCTATTTTCTTTACTTTTCAACCCTAATGTAACAAAATAACAATTTGTGGAGGAAAAGGTTAAAGAAAGGAAAGCTAACAAGAATAAAGGACAACACATTCTGGTGCTGACTCTCAGCTGCAGGTGCTTTTCAGGAAAAACTCCGAGAAAAAAAAGATGGCATAACTGTGTCAATAATATTTTGAGGGCCTTTCTGGTATAAGTTTGGCTTTTAATAGTAACCAATTACCCCAATTCTGAAGTATATTTTTTTAGTAATAACAGAGATATGAGAAAAAGTCAACGTTTTTGAACAATGATGACTGCACAAACGATGATGACGGGGTTATGACAATATCTCAATATTTTCTTTGAAGAAAGCCAAGCTAAAATCATTTACCACAAATGTTACCAAATATCAATCAAAAAACCAATCATAGCGACAAAATTTACCTCAACCACATTCTCTACTTCAAGGGGCACAACTCTGCAGATAATTTTCATGTTTTACTTCCCTTTATTTCCTCCCTTGTACCCAATCATAGTGAGAGAATTTACCTCAACCAATATATATACTTCAAGGGGCATAACTCTGCAGGTAATTTCATGTCTTACCTCCCTTGTTTTCCTCTCTTGCTCCTCCTCTTTTCTTATCCTCTCTTTTTCCTCTTGAGTCAACACATAATCTTCTGGAATTACATAGTCAGCTGGTCGTGGGGTTCCACACATCTCACAACCTGGGCGAGTGGGCATATTGGTGAAAGTACATGCCCCACAAGACCATCCAATCTACGAGTAGTTAAAGTAAGGAGATAGCAAATACACGAAAGCAATGTTAACTCTTTAACTCTTTACCAAACGACAAAATTTTAGACTCGTCCAAATTGACAGAATTTGCAGACGACAAAATAAATGTGACTCAAAAATAGGAATTTGTCTTGGGAAGGGTAGAAAACATTGTGGGAAAAGGAGAAAATGCTGGTTACCAGCATTTTCTCCTTTTCCCACAATGTTTTTAAAAGGCTTCTTTCTCAGGGTCATGAAAACCCGAGACAAAACATGAACTACACTGTCGGCTTTGTTAAAGACTACAGACAAAAACCACCATGATGTTGTAATTATTTGGGTCTTATTTCTAAAATGAAAATATTTGTTGGGTTTATCTGGCGCTCTACAGGTTAATAATCTGGGTGCCAAGTACATGTTTACTTGCTTAATATGCTGACAGTATATATCAAGATCAGACTGCACATTATCATGTCTGATCTGGAATCTTGACCACATGATAGTTTGTAACATGTTCTGACCCAAACAGCCACTGAATCATATTTCAATGCCCAACACCACATGTGTATACCAATGCTCAGCTGTGGGTATTTTTCCAGTTAGATTCTCCTCATTTCCCCCTGACTTATTCTTCCCTTTGACAGACATATTCCATTATTTGGGCAAAGCTGGGCGCTGACTTTTTCAGTGACAATTGTAAGTCTAAAACGGGGCACAATTGTGCCAAAAATATGTTGACGGTTACTTGCCCTTCTGGTATATCTCTATAAATATCCCATAATTTTACAACACTAGGTAAGAAGGCTTTGAAAAACAATTTCCTTTGTAAGAGAAAATATGCTGATATGCTGTATTTTCATCTTTTCCCATGATGTTTTCAACTTTAACTAGGAAAAGTGTCATCATCTGAGCCATTTGTAACTTAATCTAAATTTAAATTCACATTTAACCCTTTACCGCACAATGGTGCCTTTTAACGAACCTGGGAATAAAGCCCTTTGGAAACATTGTGGGTAAAGGAGAAAATGCTGGTGAACAGCATTTTCTCCTTTTCCCACAATGTTTTCTACCCTATCAAAGAAAAATTGCACCATTTGAGCACCAATGAAATTGTCGTCTGCAAATGCTTTCGATTTGGACAAAGCTAAAATTTTTTTGTCTGGTAAAGGGTTAAACTGTCATTTGCAAATACTTTGGATTTGGACCAGTTTTAAAATTTCTTGTTTGGTAAAGAGTTAAGAGTCAATAAATTTTAACTCTTACAGTAGGCTTCTCTGGTTCCTCAGGATGCATTACTGGTACCCGACTATGCCCTGGAGGGATACCAGCCGACACAGCCTCTCTTTCAATGTTAGGTTTGATCTTATGTAATATATGCATTATCTGTTGCGCTGTCTGTTGCCGCCCTGGAGGATTGTCTTCTAAAATGGGCTGTCTACCTTGACCTTCATTTTGTGACTTTGGACTTGTGCCTTGACCTTGCTTGGTCAATGTTGTGTTTTTCCCTTGTAACTTCTGTGGGGTATGCTTCACTGCATATTTTTCAAGCAGATTGTCTTCCTGTACCTTAGTATCCTATAAAGATAGAGAGCAAGGTATGAATAATACATGTACATGTATCTTGACAAATGAATGAAATTTTCTAAACTTGACAAACTGTCAAGAACATCTAAGCCAAATGTGGTTATTTCACGAGTCAAAACACAATAGTATGAGATTATTTAACATGCTTGGGCACCAGTGTTCCCATTCACATACATACGTACGTGAATCAAGAACACATTGACTAACCCTTTACCACACAAGCTCGACTTTTAATGACCCCGTGAAAGAATTTTTTTAAAAACAGTGCGGGAAAAGGAGAAAATGCTGGTAACCAGCATTTTCCCCTTTTTCCACAATGTTTTCTACACTACCCAAAACAAATTTCAATTATTGAGCCACATTTATTTTGTCGTCTGCAAATGCTTTCAATTTGGACTGGTGTAGAATAATGTCGTTTGGGAAAGAGTTAAAACAGTAAAAAGTATAAAACAAAGTATGCTTGAAAAATCACCTTTTTATTTGATTTGTTGTCTGTAAATGCTTTGGGTTTGGGCAAAGTCAAAATTTTTGTCGAGAGGTAAAAGGTTATCTCCACATAAAACAACAAAATTTTACACTGGTCCAAATTGATCAGCATTTGTAGATGACAAATATGTAGCACAAACGATGGGGGTTCACCATAATGACAGCATAGAAAACTTTGTGGGACAACACAAACTCTTTTCCCACAATGTTTTAAAAAGCCTTCTTATTCGGAGTCATTAAAACTTTGCATTGTGTGGTAAAGGCTTAACCCTTTCCCAAACGACAAATTTTGGACTGGTCCAAATTGAAAGAGTTTCCAGACGACAATTTTAAATTTGATTAAAATGGCAGAAAGTTATCAAAAAGGGTAGAAAACACTGTGGGAAAAGGAGAAATTGCTCGTTATGAGCAATTTCTCCTTTTCCCACAGTGTTTTCAAAAGACTTGTACTGGAGACACATGAAAACCAGGGCTTGTTTGGGAAAGGGTTAAGTGGCAATGAGTTCTAACTCCCATCAGATGATAAAATCCATCACTTTCATACCTGCTTTGGTTTCTTTTGCGGTTTTTTCTCTTGCTTTTTCTCTGCAGTGGGTATGTTTTGGGGAATAGGGTATGGATCTTGAGCAACATGAAACTGTTCCATCGCCATGTAATCTGAAATAGAATCCTTTTAACTCTTTACCAAATGACAAATTTTAGACTGGTCCAAACTGAAGGCATTTGCAGACGACAAAATAAGGGTGACTCAAAAACTAAAATTTGATTTGGAAAGGGTAGAAAACAGTGTGGGAAAAGGAGAAAATGCTGGTTACCAGCATTTTCTCCTTTTCCCACAATGTTTTCAAAAGGCTTCTTACTCAGGGTTGTTAAAAGTCGGGATTGTGTGGTAAAGAGTTAAACTTAACTCTTTACGACACGACAATTTTTAGACCAATCCAAATTGAAAGCTATTGCAGACGACAAATTAAATGTGAATCAAAGATTGGAATTTGTTTTTGGAAGAGTAGAAAACATCGTGAGAAAAGGAGAAAAGGCTGGTTACCAGCATTTTCTCCTTTTCCGACAATGTTTTCAAAAGGCTTCTTAGTCAGGGTCGTTAAAAGTCGGGATTGTGTGGTAAAGGGTTAATTCTTTACTGCATGTCAAAAATGTAGACTTGTCCAAATTGAAGGCATTTGCAGACGACAATTCAAATGTGGCTTACATGATGAAATGTGTACAGGCTAGAAAACAATGTGGAAAAAGAAGAAAATGCTGGTTCTCAGAGTCCTTCAAAAACTCAGGAATGTGTGACAAAGGGTTAATCAAACAATAGCACGTTTTTACAAACCCTAGGAGCGCTTTCTAAAAACAAGGTGGAGAAGTGAGAAAATGCTGATAATCAGCACTTTCTCCCATTCCCACAATGTCTTCTACCCTTTCAGTGGAAAGTCCTATCATTTGAGCTTCAATGAATTTGTCTTCTGCAGATGGATTTAACTCTTTACCAAACGACAAAATTTTACTCTAGTCCAAACTGAAAGCATTTGCAGACGACAAAATTAATGTGGCTGAAAAATTGAAAACTGTTGTGGGAAGGGTAGCAAACATTGTGGGAAAAGGAGAAAATGCTGGTTACCAGCAGTTTCTCCTTTTCCCACAATGTTTTCAAAAGGCTTCTTTGTCAGGGTCGTTAAAAGTTGGGATTGTGTTGTAAAGGGTTAATATGGTCAAGTCTAAAATTTTGTTGTGTTGTAAAGACTATACAAACACGCTGAATTACAATCTACACAAAGTGACTACAAGTGACATATTGGACACACTCTTAACCACAGAATTACATGTTTAACCCTTTCCCAGATGACAAATTTTGGACTGGTCCAAATTGAAAGAGTTTCCAGACGACAATTTTAAATTTGATGAAAATGGCAGGAAGTTCTCAAAAAGGGTAGAAAACACTGTGGGAAAAGGAGAAATTGCTCATTACGAGCAATTTCTCCTTTTCCCACAGTGTTTTCAAAAGACTTGTACTGCAGACACATGAAAACCAGGGCTTGTTTGGGAAAGGGTTAAACGGCCCTTCCAAAGATGCCTTTTAAAAACATTATGGTAACCAGCATTTCCTCCTTTTCCCACAATGTTTTCTACACTTTTAGAGTCAGGTTTCATCAATTGAGCCACAGGTTTCATTAAGCGAGCCACATTTAATTTGTCTTTTTATTGTCATCTGCAAGAGCTCAGAAATTTGGACAAGTGTAAAATTTTGTCATTTGGTAGAGCATTAATGATAAAAAAAAAATGTTCCTTTTCCATGTGCTGCAGATAACATTGTAAAAAGTGAAGCAACATCATGTGACACAACTACTGCTCCCTATCACACAATGTTTTTGGCAGAGATGTAGGCAACTATGTTTGTGTCAAAGATTATGATTTGTGACAAATCCTGATGTACATGTTTGTGCAGTCAAGGTTTTTATTAAGCCTTTACCACATTCTTGAAAACATTGTGGGGAAAAGGACCAGCATTCTCTCCTTTTCCTAACATGTTTTCTACCCAATCCATGACAGAAGTCATCTTACTGAGCTACATTCAGTTCATTGTCTGCTACAACTTTCAATTTGGTCAAGTCTAAAATTTTGTTGTGTGGTAAAGAGTAGACCCTTAGAGCACTGAATAAGCCCCAAAGACATTTTCAATCTAAAGATAAAAACTAATTAATTATAACTGTGACCGTGGCAAACCAAATAAAAGTCTGTTGTGTCTACCACAAAGTATGAACCTGTGGAGATCAAAATGAACGAAGAAATAATGGATGCTGCTGTACAAGAACCAGGAAAGACGAGTTTGCTGTTCATTGGGCCAAACAGCGGTCTGTAAACTCAAAAAATGGGTCAGACTTTTCGGATCGATCAAGATGAATTCAGATCTGATACAAATTCAGGTGGTCAGAATATCCTTCACTTGGCTGCTATCCTTGTCGGGGAGCTATTTTGTGACCGGGGCAAACCAAATAAAAGTCAGTTGTGGTCAAATCCAGTACTTTTGTTCAAGGAATAAAAGATAATATTACAACCAGCCAAGGAGGAAAGGATAGTTCTATAAATCTTTTGCAGGATTACATATAGATTCTACGCTTCATGCTGCAGTGCTCACAAAAAGCACAAACGAATTTAAACACCAGCAACTGTCCGTCATATTCCTAACTATCTCCATATAAAAAAAATATGAAGCGCAGCATACAAAAAGTAAACCTGCTTTACATAATTTTGTAGTTGCTTTTGTCCAGAAGTCTCAGAGAAGCAGATGGTGTAGATAAAAGATGAGACTATACTATCTGTGCATTCTGATATAAATCTACTCTGGCTACCAAGGCAACCAAAATTTTTGAAAGGCAGTTCAATGGCTAAAAGCATACATGTATACCTATATCTAACAATATAATATAGAAAACATTTTGCGAAAAGGACAAAATAATTGTTTCCAGCACTTTCTCCTTTTCCTGCAAAATTTTTGGACCCATCATTTGAGCCATATTTTTCAAATACTTTCAATTTGGACAAGTCTAAAATTAAGTCTTCTGATAGAAAGGTAAAGACAATGGCTCTTCAGGAACATATGGAATATTACAACAGTTTGCATTTCTATGTGGTCGGATCATGTCAAGCTGCGTGTGTAAAAAGATGTGTATTGGATGAGACCGAAGGTTACACACGCAACGAGTCATGATCCGACCACACAGTAATGCAGACTGTTGTAATACATGGATCCGTGGAAATCGATATTTGACCAATCAGGTCGTCGCATTTTTTCTGCCCGATGCTTCGCGTTACTATCCGCCATTTTGGCTCACAAACAAACAACAGTTTACGTGTGAGACATTCGGTAGTTCAGATTTATTTTGTCTATAAAAGGCTCGTAATTCAGAAAATGGTTAAAAGATGTGCATGGGAAAGGGTTAAATGCAGCATCTGGTTAGGAGGACAGTAACTGTACATTGCCCTATAACAGTCATCTCGATATAATTGTGCAGAGAAAGATCGTATAGTAAATGTACAAAGTGTATAATGCTAAGAGAGTTTTAGCAACGCTATTCAAACAACGTATCCATGCTAGTTAAACCTAGCCATATAGATATGTTTAATACATGGGGTGAGTGGTGGAAAAAGGGTTAAAAGAAATTAATGACAGACTTATTAATTAATTAATTAATTAATTAACCGACATCTAAATTTAGACAAAAAGTAAATTTAAACAAACCCAAATATTAAAAGGTGTTGTTGATTTCTTTCATCTGACTCAGTTGAAGGGATCTTTTTTTTTTTTTTTTTTTGGAAAGGGTAGAAAATATTGTGTAAAAAGGAGGAATGCAGGCTATCAAAGTTTTCTTACGTTCCTACACTGGATTCGAAAATCTTTATTCTCAGGTCGCTAAATACAGGATTTTTTGGTAATGGGTTTTAATGAAGTATATTCATATCTAATGCGGTTTAATAACCTCTGCACAAACTATTCATCATCAAATTACTAAGTTCTGGTTGGATCTTATGTCGCAGTTAGTGAAGAAACAAAATGCTGAATGTCTACATAAAGATCAAACTTCAGAGGACAAGCATTTTGACCGTGTGTCTACACTGTCTCCTACTTAAATTTCATCTTGACACAGAAAGTGTAACCGCAAAATTTATAGATCTATGTAAGTTTACTTGTTATCCTCTCTAAGTATGTTAATGTAAATTGTGAAACGGACTAAGACTAAGGGAAGATTCTGTTCAAAAGACAAATTAATTAAATCAAACTTTGATTTGGCGAGACTTAATAGGATTACCGAATCTTAATTTCAAAGGGTTTGTCGGCGGTTTGCCAGCGAACTGTTATTTAGTAGGTCGCGTGTGTAACTGTAAACCGATGTGCCCGCTTGTCACACCCGACCACCCCTTATCAAGATTAAACAAACAACCATCTACCGACAAATTTGTTAATTGGCAGCACATTAAAATCATAAAACGTCGGGTTTTCCCTTAACCCGAAAACGAATCTGAACAACTGCCAAGCGACAGAATTTTGGACATTCTCCAAAAGCAGTTGCAGACTGTTACCTATTATCATAAAATATGGTTCAAATATTGGGGTAACATGTCTTTTTTGACAGGCTGGAAGTTCTTCTGTGAAAAGGAGAAAATACACGTAACCAGCATTTACCCCTTTCGCCATTTTGCTTCCAAACGCACTGTTTGTCAGTGTCGTAAAAACCTAAGACTGTTTGGTTAAGAGTTATGAAGACTAAAAATCCTTCCGTCTCTGTTGACTTAGACAATGCATAAAATGTATCGCATTACTCATATTCCACTGAAATAAAATTCAAAGACAACTTATCCAGCCTTACAAGAGCAAAAAGCATCGTTGATTGCACCATTTTTTACGCCAAACTGAAGTTTATGAGGCGTTTCATTCTTTCTCATCGAACGCCAGCACTTGGCAGAAACAAGTATTTCGTCGTCTGTAGCTTCTGAAATTCGCACGTCATGCACATATCCTTGCGTATAATAGTTTAGTCCTCTCTCTAAATTCCTTCCCGAGACTTTAACATCGGCAGGCAAGTATGATAAAGCAAAATTTTCCGGAATTTTGTCAACAGAATCCGTCATGACGGCACCGCGTAACTAGTCTTTCCGTTATACTGTATACATGTAAACTGCGAAAGCTTGGGAGCCTATAGCAACAGTAACCAATGGAGACGGTTTATCTTATCTCCACGGATCCATGTATATTCCTTTTATTATACACCTCACCACTATAACTGTAAAGAACCTCACAAAATCAATATGATAAAAAAAAAATCTGAGAACTACTTTTTTTTTTACTTATATGTACAATATTTATGAATGGCGGATGAATATACATAGATAATGGTAAGTCTGCATAGATCGGAATGCAATTAAAAAATGGTGGTTGCTGTTCGAGCCGCTACAAGAAAATAAACAACAACAGTGCCTTTAAAACTATTTCATAAACACTGAAAAGGTAGTTAGTGGTTGTTATTCACTGTCACTGTCAAGAACAATTCAGTTTTTTTCGTTTCAACTGTGGATGCAAGTCAAGCTTCTGATCATTAATCGCAATGCTGAAATCATGAGTGTACTGTTCCATGGAATTTTGAAATACCCTTACGAAACAACACATGTTTATGTAATGGGCATTGATATCGGACAAAATCAAGTTCTGCATAAAAACGATTTTTGACAAAAGTATATAACAAACAACAGTTGAAATATCTATAAATAAAGTAATAAATGGGGTTTTCATGCTTTGTCATGTTAGCTTAACGTAAATGGTTGAAAGTCCTGAACATTATTCCACAGAAGTGATCCGTGTACACGATTATGCTGTACACACAGTACTAGGCTGATACGGAAAAATTTTCCGTCGAGTTGTATTGTGAAGTTAGATAACGCCCGTATTTTACTCAGATCATTTATAGGTATATAATAAATATTGATATATTAAGCCTGTTAAAAATACAAGACTGTATCCTCATTGTTTGATATTAATTTGAGATTGGTTCAATTTGAAAACATTTGCAGACGATGTGGCTCAAATGTTGAGATTTCTTTTCAAAAGGTTGGAAAACATTGTGGGTTAAGGAGAAAATGTTGGTAACCAGCATTTTCTCCTTTTCCTCACAATGTTTTCAAAAGCTTTTTTCTTCAGGGTCTTTAAAACTCACGATAAAGTGGTAAAGGGTTAATCCTTTACCATGAAGATCTTGTGTTGTTGCATCTTGAGGTACAAGGTTTTTGACAAATTATGTAAATATAAGAAAATGCTAGCCAACCAGTATTTTCTACTTTTCCCACAATTTTCCACCCTCTCAAAGGCAGATCCCATCATTTTTTTACGCAATATTTAACAAATTAACGGTTTACCTTACAACAAAATTGTAGACTTGTTCAAATTAAAGTATTTGCAGACAACAAATAAAAAATTTGACTCAAAAACTGAAATTTGTATTTGGAAGGGTAACAACATTGTGAGGAAAGCAGAAAATCCTGGTTAACAGAAATTTCTCGTTTTTCCTTAACTCTTTACCACACAATCCCAAATTTTAACGACCCCGACAAAGAAGCCTTCTGAAAACATTGTGGGAAAAGGAGAAAATGCTGGTAACCAGCATTTTCTCCTTTTCCCACAATGTTTTCTACCCTTCCCAAAACAAATTTCTATTTTTCAATCACATTTGTTTTGTCTTCTGCAAATGCTTTCAGTTTGGACCAGTCTAAATTTTTGGCGTTTGGTAAAGAGTTAATGTTTTCAGAAGGCCTCTTCATTGTTTAAGAAAGGGTTAATTAGTAATCATGTTTTCAAATGGGACAAGTCTAAAATTTTGTCGTCTAAAAGACTTCTAAAAATATGGCTATATTTCATGATCTCTCTTGTACTTCAAGTAAATAAATAGAGGATATTTTGGTTTTTTTTGGTGAAAGATCGAAATTTATTTTATCTTGAGAGTACATCATTGGTAACATTTTCATGAGTGGCACAGCCACAAGTGAAAATATTACTGATGATGTTCACGAGATGAAATTAATTTCAATCTTTTACCGAAAAAAAAAAAAAAAATCTTTTTCTTTCATGCTTCTAACCCCCTTTTTAGTTGGAACTTTCATCAAAATCCAGTACAGTTGTTTTCAGTAATTCCCTGTGGCATACCACCCTCACATAGCAACGCATTACAATATTACGTAAAGTGCGAGAGATATAGCGTAAATTAAGTCATATTTCCCTCCATTTGAATGGCTGATTACTTAGGAAACTAGTGCACGGGAAGCACTGTTTCTGCTTTCAATTGAAGAGTTAGAAAATAGTAAATCGGTATTTTCACTGGTCCTAACCATGAAATATCAAACCATAATCCACTATTATTTCTCGATAAACTACAGAAAAGCACGAAATAAACTTGCCTACAATATTACAAAGGCTGAAAAAGTTCCTCTTTTTAGGTACAAACCTAGATTTTGGTCCTGCATATTTGCCATGTTTTGTCTTTGCATAAATTCTTCTTTCGTTAAATTCACAGACTTAGCCGACACTAAATACAGGTATACGGAATGTCCTTCACATCTGACCTTGCACTGACCCAAGGTCTCATGGTCTGGTGGAATTCTCTGACCTATGATCCAGCACTGGACCTCCACAGGAAACATGTGCTTCATCAACATCTAAAATACAAGATAAAAGAAGTACATATTAACTCTTTACCAAACGACAGAATTTTAGACTTTACCAAATTCAACGCATTTGCAGACAACAGAGTAAATGTGACTCAAAAACAGAAATTTATTTTGGGAAGGATAGAAAACATTGTGGGAAAAGGAGAAAATGCTGGTAATCAGCATTTTCTCCTTTGCCACAATATTTTCAAAAGGCCTCTATCTCAGGGTCGTTAAAAGTCGTGATTGTATGGTAAGGGGTTAAATACAGTCAAACTTGTGGAAAGCAGCCACCAAAGCAAGGGATAAAGATGGTTTCTTTCGAGAAGTTGTTCTTAGAGACAGGTTGTTCTTCAACACAAGTCTTTGAAATTCAAAGCTTAAGGGAGTAAAATTGGCACAAGCACGGCAAATTCAAAGCATTTCATGGCCAAAATGTATCAACACAGCCAACAAGGGATTAAGATACCGGTAAGCATGAAATTGGTAAAGTCTGATCTTAAACTAAAGTGCCTTCAAAGTGTTTGCATTTGGTCCTCTAATGATCAATTTTCTTTCACAATTATCTTGAATCTTTCCAAAATGATAAAATTTTAGATTTGTTCAAACTGAAAGCATTTTGCAGACAACAAATTTAAAGTAGCTTAAATGATGGGAATTGTTTGTAAAAGTGTAGAAAACATAGGAGAACATGCCATGTGTTTGAAAGCCTTTTGGGTCTTTGAAACTTAACTGAGAGCACTAGTAACTTTCTCTGTAAAACAAAGGACTTGTTTCAAGCCTAGCCCATCTGTTTCACCCAGCCAAAGAAATGGCTCGACCAGGACCTTAGGATAAGAACTAAATAAGAAGGGTCTATGAACATGGCCCACAGAGCAATGCATTGAACAGGTGCACTTTTTGACTTTTGACTGAAATATACTTGAAAATAACACAAAACACCCTTAACTCTTAACCAAACAACAAAATTTTGGACTTGCCCAAATTGAAAGAATTTGCAGACAACAAAATAGTAGTGACTCAAAATAAAAAATTTGTGTTGGGAAGGGTAGAAAACATAGTGGGAAAAAAGGAGAAAATGCTGGCTACCAGCATTTTCTCCTTATCCCACACTGTTTTCAAAAGCTTTCTTTCTCTGGGTCATCACAATTCTGGATTGTGTGGTGAAAGGTTAATAACAACATCCAGACCTACCCTGTATTTGAGATCCCTGATCGTGTCTGAAGCTCTAACTTTTAACATTATATTTCCCCCTGAGCACTCTCTGTCTTCTAAATAAACTTTCAAGCTGCAATAAAAATAGAATAGAACATTCTATATAGTCAATGGCAATAAATATTCCATCAAAGTCTGACTCCCCATTGCAGGGTTTTCCCTGGACTGTTTGGTGTGGGGGTCATTTGACCTTCTTCAAATGAATAACAGAAGGCAGACATACAAATTTTGGGGGTAGTTTACAAAATTTGGGGGTCCAAATTTAACAAAACATGGGGTCAGGAAAAACCATGCCATTGACCTATATTGTATTTCCATCCTTACTCTTTATTGTGGCTTAAAAAATGAAGTTATAGTTATGAAACTTACATGAAAATAAAGCAAAATAAATTTTACAATAAAAGGTGTATTTTCAGACTAGATACAGTGTAACATGATGTAAACGCAGCAGTTTAGAAAGAAGTCCGTATTTTCAAAAAACGACTTTTTATATGAATCGCAACATCGCCAAAATTTAGCGAGAAAATAACACCACTGAGTTTAAGAGAGCTACAACTTATATAACATGCGAAGAACACAATGACATATTCTTGCAAATGGCTAGAATAGCCTTGCTTTCTACCAGTATAGTTTTCCTCATGATAGAATGATCAGAAGCAGCTTAATTAATTTCCTTAACCCTTTCCCAAACGACAAATTTTGGACAGGTCCAAATTGAAAGAGTTTGCAGACGACAATTTTAAATTTGATGAAAATGGCAGAAAGTTCTCAAAATGGGTAGAAAACACTGTGGGAAAAGGAGAAATTGCTTGTTATGAGCAATTTCTCCTTTTCCCACAGTGTTTTCAAAAGACTTGTACTGCAGACACGTGAAAACCAGGGCTTGTTTGGGAAAGGGTTAACTAAAACGCATTGAACTCTTTACCAAACGACAAAATTCTAGACTGGTCCTAATTCAAACCATTTGCAGACGACAAAATAAACTCGACTGAAAGTTTGAAATTTGTTTTGGAAAGGGTGGAAAACATTGTTGGTTAAGGAGAAAATGCTAGTTACCAGCATTTTCTCCTTTTCCCACAATATTTTCAAAAGGCTTCTTTCACACGGTTGTTAAAAGTCGGGATTGCGTTGCAAAGAGTTAAGTCAATGGGAATTAGAAAGTTGATGAAATATTAAATTCTACTGCCACTAAGTGTATAATTGAATAACCTGTATTTGTAAAATACAGATAGAGTTTCAATTTAACCCTTTACAAAACAATTTTTTCCTTTTTCCACAATGTTTTCAAAAGTTTTCTTTTTCTGCCGGAAGTATGATGTCTAACTGCATCTTACAGGGGATCGTCAATGATCTGTTTGTTTGTATGGTATAAAACACCATTTCTAACATTATCTAGTTATACTGCACCGGAAAGTGTACCGATCCATGCTTTTCTGGAGATTTATTATTATTCTTCCCAAGCCACTGGTTGCTTTCCCACATCACCATTGTTGAAAGAATGATCAGCAGTGAGAAAGTAATGAATGCTGTCGCAATGACTGTCATCAATCCTTGGAAAGAAATTGGCCAAGCTGGGGATTCAAACCAGCGACCCTGTAGTTTCAAGTCCTGTATTTTACTGACTATGGCATAGGGCTCAGCAGGTCGTCAATGAAAACCCTGACTTGAAATCATAAAGTTAGGGGTGTGTCTTATAACTGAAGGCACCTCATAGTGGAGTATATAAGGCGCTATACATACTTGAACTCCTTATCTAAATCCTCACTGGCCCCGCCTTTCAAATCCACATTGACCTTGACCTTCACAGCAATATCCCTTGCAAGCTGCATGGCATATTCCCCAGCATGCACATGGTCTTTTTCGTTGATGGCTGATGCCAACAGTTCAGCTAGATCTTTAGCATTTTTCAGTTTTGGATTATCTTTACTCTCTTTTGCCATCTCTTCCTTGATACCTGCACCCATTGGCAAATACCTTTCCTCTGTGGGAATGTTTTCTGATAGTATATTTGGATTGGTGACACTTTCAAACTTTTTATGCTTTATATGATTTTCAGAATCTTTGATTTTCTTTAAAGAACTCTCGGAATCTTCGACAGTATCAAATTCTTTAAGAGTGTCTATTGACTTTGGATCAAAGTTTGTATAGTCAAGTTCACTACTCTGTGCTCTTATAGACTTCAGTAGAGATTCTAATGTCTGCGGAAGTTCATTTGGATGTATATGTAAACTATCACACTGTGCACTAATATCTTTCAATAAAGTCGTAACAGGGTCGAGCGATTTACTATCCTGTCTAGAAATCTCAGAACTAAATTTTTTCAGTACGCGTACAGTATTTGTAAATGCAGTTTCGAATGGTGCCGGGTCAAATGGAGGTTCCATTGAAATCGGGTCAGGATTTTGATTTGCATCTTCGTCTGATTGCTCACTTCCGCTATTACAAACTCTGTCCTCTGAAGCGACACTACTATCACTGTATCTTGGTGGCCCCTTGTTTCCTTCGAGTGTAATTGGCCTTAGATCAGCTGGTTTCTGTAATTTGTCTTTCTCTTCTTGCACAGCAACCAGAAGGTAGGCTGACAACATAAGCGGATTCATACTAACAACATAAACAGGATTCATAAGAGCAATAATGCACCCTTATTTTTTCCTTTAACTCTTTACCAAACGACAAATTTTTAGACATGCCCAAATTGGAAGGATTTGCAGACGACATAATAAATGCTACCAAATAATGAAAGTTTGTTTTGGGAAGGGCAGAAAACATTGTGGGAAAAGGAGAAAATGCTGGTTACCAGCGTTTTCTCCTTTTCCCACAATGTTTTCAAAAGACTTCTTTCTTAGGGTCGTTAAAAGTCGGGATTGTGTGGTAAAGTGTTAATTGTTTACCACAACACAAAATTTTATACTCATGCAAACTGAAAGTGTTTGCAGACGACAAATTAAATGTGACTCAAATGATGAATTTGTCATTGATAGGTAAGAAAACATCGTGGGGAAAGGAGAAAATGCTGGTTACCATCATTTTCTCCTTTTCCCACAATGTTTTCAAAAGGCCTATTTCTCAGGGTCATTAAAAGTCAGGATTGTGTGGTAAAGGATTAATTGTTTACCACAACACAAAATTTTAAACTCATCCAAATTGAAAGTGCTTGCAGACGACAAATTAAATGTGACTCAAATGATGAAATTATCTTTGGATGGGGGAAAAAACAATGTGGGAAAAGGAGAAAATGCTGGTTACCAGCATTTTCCCCGTTTCACACAATGTTTTTTAAAGGCTCTCGTCATTAACCCTTTACCGCATAATGCCGCCTTTTGATGCCCCTGGGAAAGAAGCCTTTTGAAAACATTGTGGGAAAAGGAGAAAATGTTGGTAACCAGCATTTTCTCCTTTTCCCACAATGTTTTCTACCCTATCAAAGAAAAATTGCACCATTTGAGCCACACTGAAATTGTCGTCTGCAAATGCTTTCAATTTGGACAAGGCTAAAATTTTGTCGTCTGGTAAAGGGTTAAAAACTGAGACTGTACGGTAAAGGGTTATGCTGTATTATTGCAGATGACTATTAACCCTTTAGCACACAATCCGAAGTTTTAATGACCCTGAGGAAGAGGCCTTTTGAAAACAGCGTCGGAAAAGAACATTGGTAACCAGCATTTTCTCCTTTTCCCACAATATTTTGTACCCTTCCCAAAAGAAATTCAAATTTTTAAATCATATTTTATATTGTCTCCTATAAAACGCTTTCAATTTGGACAAGTGTAATATTTTGTCATTTGGTAAAGCATTAAAAGCACTGCTACAAACAAAAGGCCTTTTGGGGCCTGAATCACTTTACTTACTGGCACTTACTAGCCTGAGGGAAACCAGCTAAAACTATCATGAAAAAAAAAAAAATTTTCCCATGTAACATCTGCACTAATCCAAATACAAGTAGCCCGCCTGGGTGGCTCAGTGGTGAGCGTGTCGGACTCATGACCTGGTGGTTGTGAGTTCGATACCCAGTTGAGGCGAACTTTCTTTCCGGCGTATTTTCGCCTCTCACCTCTGCTGAAGCATGTGAGAAAAGTAGTCGGTGGCTTTGGAAAGAAAGTTGTGTTAGTACTGGTGTGAGAAAGCCAGGAAACACATGTGCGTCACCGACCGCCATGATATGACCTTAGCTGTTAAAGTGGCGTTAAACCCTAATACAACCAACCAACCAAATACAAGTAATTTTTTTCCTACTGGAGCTCAAACAGTCAACTCTCCAGTATAGTATTTTATGTGCATATAAGTATAATAGACTTGGTACATTCCGCCTTAAAAAACTTTACAAAAAGAATGATAGTAACTTTTCAAACAAAATTTCTGGATTTTTTTTTTTAATTATTTTTCTAACATCTTTCATACACTTTGATATAGTTTGAATCCATGGCCCTCAGGATGATATCAGAATGAACAAGCTGTAGAAATGCAGACTTTAATTTTTGTAAAACAAGAGGGCCATGATGGCCATGAATCGCTCACCTGAGATTATGTACTTAGAGAATATAATACAAAGTATAGTCAATGTTTTCTCACTGACATGACCTGATGACCTAGTTATCTACCAGGCTGACCATTATTCAAAGCAAATGCTTTGAATTTGGTCACATCTAAGATTTTGTCATGTGGTAAAGAGTTAAGCCCATGACTAAAGCCTGGGCTGAGATTCCTGTTTTCAATTATAATTTCATTTTCCCCATTTTTTCTTTCCAAAAAGGGTTCTTAAAAAGCTTGATCAATGTTAATGCCAGCGCTTCAAGGAATGAGCCTAGCTACTTGCCAGATACTTTATCAAGAAAAAAGGCACCACATGCAGGTGCCACACTCAGCTCAGCTGCTTTTAGAAACAGACTGATTTTCAGAGAAATTTATAAGTAAAAGAAGGGGCATAACTGTGTGATAAATATTTTGATGGTTACCTGCCCTTGTTTGTATGGGTTCCCCTTTTGATAGTTAACAACTTGTCTGAGTTTGTAAATATCTGAGAAATGACAGAGATATTATAAAATGTCAAAGTTTTTGCACCATGACGACGACACTGACAATGACAGGGATATGACACTACCTTAACCCTTTCCCAAACAAGCCCTGGTTTTCATGTGTCTGCAGTACAAGTCTTTTGAAAACACTGTGGGAAAAGGAGAAATTGCTCGTAATGAGCAATTTCTCCTTTTCCCACAGTGTTTTCCACCCTTTTTGAGACCTTTCTGCCATTTTCATCAAATTTAAAATTGTCGTCTGCAAACTCTTTCAGTTTGGACCAGTCCAAAATTTGTCGTTTGGGAAAGGGTTAACACTGTTTTTGAAAACAGCCAAACTAAAAATGATATGTCCTCACTTTGCTTGGTTCCTACAGAAGATTCGACAACTTTTAATACTGTATTTAGTTTGGTGTGAAACTCTTCATACTCTGGACAGCTTTCTTCAAACTTCAGAACAAATGTCCGCCACTTAGTTCCAAGTTTCTGTCTGCATTCATGCCAAATTTCATCTCTCACTAGGTACACCAAGTCTCCTTTCCTCTGTTTATTAAGAGTTACATTCAGACAAATCTGAAATTAACAAAAAGTATCCTATTATAGTGTAACTCAATTCATTTCTCAAAAGAAATACCTTATTGTGGATAAATGCCAGTTAACAGCATTCAGACCTCCAGATAAACAGGAGTGATAGTATTCTAAATCCATTATTCCTCTTCCATAACCTATGTTGTGGGTACCCATTAGAATCGTCTTGATGATTCTAATGAGTACCCATAACATACGGTTTAGTGCAGAGTGATTAATATTTTCAATTTTGAAATCAAAATCACTCCATCTATCTGGAGCTCTGTATCATAGTTTAAGTCAATTTATTTCCCAGAAAAAATAGTGTGGAGAATTGCCAGTTCACTCTTTATCACACGACAAAAATGTAGACTTGTCCAAATTCAAAGCATTAGCAGATGACAATTCGATGTGGCTCATGTGATGAAATTTGTCTCTGATAGGTTAGAAAACATTGTAAGAAAAGGAGAAAATGCTGGTTACCAACATTTTCTTTTTTTCCTACAATGTTTTCAAAAGGCTTCTTCCTCAGGGTTGTTAAAACTTGTGATTGTGTGGTAAAGTGTTAACAGCATTTTTTTATTTTTCACTGAGGCCCGATTGCATAACAGAAGTCCAATTTAGCCCAGGGTTAAGCCTAACACAGGGGTACGTAGCCTCGAGTTTAAATCTGGTTTGCATAATAGATGTTAAACTGGAGGCTTGCTAGCCCAAGACTAGCTGCCCCTGTGTTAACTAACCCTGAGGTTAAGACTGGGGTAATAAAACTCACAGGACAATATCCTGATTAGCACCGGTAGTTGTCATGACAATGTCTCAGATGTCATCTGAATTTGACACTGGAAAGAGGCAGCTCTTGATAACATTGTAGAGTAAGGTGAAATTGCTCCTAACAAGGTATTTCATTTTATCCCCCAATGTTTTTTTTTCTATATTTTTGTTTTTTTAAATTCCCATTTAAACCCTTTTTAATTGGTCATGTGTAGATGGGCTTTTTATGCACCTGGAATGAGTGATCAGGGGTTTGTTGTTTTACTGTATGTTTGTGCATCTGTCTGCAAGACTCAAGATTGCACATTACATGTACCTCCAAAGTACCAGACTTACAATACTCACATTTAGCATGCAAGTAGCTGACATGATTGCTAATCAGATAATGATTTTCTTTCAAGTTGATGGTATTGTGATCAAGGTCTAGGTGACTGTGTCTAAAAAAGGCGCTTCAGGGGCATAGAATTTCAGAAACAGCTTGTTAGCTGTTTTCGATTGAATGCTCTTCGCCTCTGTCCACATTATTTCAGTCATATCATGGCGACAGCTTACATATTAATGTATTTCCTGTGTTTCACCAGAACTTAGCTAGGGCTCTGAAGTGTCTTACCCAAGGACAGCCTGTTTTCAAAGAAAACGTTGAGGTATAGTCGTAGCCCTTTTGCCCTCCTCGTCGTGCAAAAACTTTAATAGCACTTTGTAATATCTCTGTTATTAGTGACGAGGTTTACTTTGAACTTAGTTGATTGCATGGTGTTTAACGCCGTTTTCAACATTATTTCAGTTATATCATGGTGACCAGTACACCTATCTATGCCTTCCCAAGTTTCTTTTACCTATACTCAGCACAACATTCTTTCCAAGCCACTAGCTGCTTTCCCACATAACCATCATCAAAACAATGGTCAGCAGTGAGAGAGGAATGAATCCTGTTTCAATGACTACCATCAATCCTCAGAAAGAAAATGGCCAAGCTGGGGATCGAACCCGCGATCCCTATTCTCAAGTCCTGCATGCTACCGACTGAGCTACCCAAGCTCTGCCCCTAAAACTTGGACAAATTGTCAACTATCATGCAGTTAAGCAATACAAAGGCAGGTAACCATCAAAGTATTTTAGACACAGTTATGACCCTTTTTCGACTTAGAATTTTCACCAAAAATTGAGTACCGGTAAATGTAGCCGAGCATTGGCATCCAGTGTTCTTTTTTGATTTTGGTGCAGTCTAAAAAGGGTGTACCAGGGAACAGGTTAGATGTAAGTATATATGTTGTACTTTACACACTTCTGTATTTGATTTAAAAAGATTCAGTTGCTAAAATGCTGCTGTATCACATGGTATCTGTATACATTCCCTTGCCCTCCATGTATGCAAACAAGATCATCTTCACTAGAATCTTTGTCATATCAGTATCATCATCATCATCCAAGTCAATTGATTTCTCTAAATAATTACACTGTGCAGAAGAAACACTGCCACTATGACTGATAGTGATGTTTCAAGTTTTGCTCGAAGGGAAGTGTGTAGATTCAGAATAGGGGTTAACAAGAATCTAATGCGTGTAAAACCATTATCGCCAAGCAGCTGTGGAAGGGCTTGCAAATGACTAGAAATGGCACCGCCAAATCTCATCCCATACCATTTCCATGGGTTCCATTGCTTTATCCTTCCTAAACCTGAATCTTTGGCGAAATTTGACTCTATCATATTCTATCTACATACCTTTCCCCTTGCAGGTTATTTCTCATCCTATTTTAATCAATGTATTGAAGTATATGTGCTGCTATTTTGAATGATCACACTAAAATAGCAGCCTAACACCGGCCTTAAACTACCCCCCTAGCAGGTTTAATTTTTCACTGGGTTCAGGGTTAAGTAAAACTGAGCTGTTGCCATGATTTGACAGAAATAATGTTGAAAGAGGCGAAAAACAGCATTCAATTGAAAACAGGTACATGAGGTACATGTAATGTGCAATCTTAAGTCTTGCACACAGATGCACAAACAGACAGACAGGTGCAAGACAACAAATGCCCAATCACTCATTTCAGGCGCAGAAAAAGCCTACAGATGACCAACTAAAAAAAAGGTTTAAATGAGAATTTAAAATACTAATACGGTAGAAAACATTGTGGGACAAGATGAAATACCTCGTTAGGAGCAATTTCACCTTAGCCTACAATATTATCAAAAGCTGCCTCTTTCCAGTGTCAAATTCAGATGACATCTGAGACGTTGTCATGACAACTACCGGAGCTAATCAGGATATTGTCCTGTGAGTTTTATTGCCTCAGTGCTAAGTTATCTTAACCTCAAGGTTAGTTAACACTGGGGTAGCTAGTCTTGGGCTAGCAAGCCCCGAGTTGAACATCTATTATGCAAACCAGATTTAAACTCGAGGCTACGTACCCCTGTGTTAGGCTTAACCCTGGGCTAAATTAGACTTCTGTTATGCAATCGGACCTTTAAGTTTTTCCTCAATTGAGCAAAATCAGGATTCTATAGTATAGGGCTGTTTGAATTTTTAACCTTTCTTTCACCTCTCCTTAAATAACCTGCATGCAAAGTTAATGGGCTTACATGTTTTCTTTCTCTTAGTTGGCAGATTAAGTCAGATTCATTTTTAAATTCCTTATCATTGATCATAAAATTTTGAAATAGCTGTCAAGGATTTTGAAAGAAGTTTCAAATCAGACAAAACCTCGGTAAAACTTCCTGCTTTGCCCTTCAGTTGCCCTGATGGGTTATTCTTGTGTCTCTTTTATGGACAGCATAAATCAAGATCAGACTGGTAACCAGCATTTTCTCCTTTTACCACTATTTTTTCTACCCTTCCTAAAACAAATTTTAATTTTTCAGTCATATTTATTTTGTCGTCTGCAAATGCTTTCAATTTGGACGAGTCTAAAATTTTGTCGTTTGGTAAAGAGTTAAATAACCTGCACGCAAAGTTTATGGGCTTTCATGTTTTCTTTCTCTTAGTTGGCGGATTATGTCTGATTCATTGTTATATTCCTCATCATTGATCATGAAATATTGAAATAGCTGTCAAGTCTTTTGAAAGAACTTTCAAATCAGACAAAACCCCGGTAAAACTTCCTGCTTTGTCCTTCAGTTTCCCTGATGGGTTATTCTTGTGTCTCTTTTATGGACAGCATAAATCAAGATCAGACTGGTAACCAGCATTTTCTCCTTTTCCCACAATGTTTTCTACCCTATCAAAGAAAATTGCACCATTTGAGCCACATTGAAATTGTCGTCTGGAAATGCTTTCAATTTGGAAAAGGCTAAAACTTTGTTGTTGGGTAAAAAGTTAAAAAATAAATCTCAACATTTGAGCATCATGTAATTTGTCAACTGCAAATGCTTTCAAAATGGTCCAGTCTAAAACTTTGCTGTCTGGTTAACTCTTTACCACAAGACAAAATATGACTTGTCCAAATTGAAAGCATTTGCAGACCACAAATTAAAGATGGCTCAAATGGAGGAATCATCTTTGATAGAGCAGAAAATATTGTGGGAAAAGGAGAAAATGCTGGTCACCAGCATTTTCTCCTTTTCCCACAATGTTTTCAAAAGGCTTCTTACCAAGGGTTGTAAAAACCAGGGATTCTTTGATAAAGGGTTAAAGAGTACGAGTTTTCAATAGTTCACATTGAAGCAGGAAGTTTTATGACGTTGAAAATACTTGACAGTAAACTTTTCCAAGATTTCTTTTGCTACTGAAAAGAAAAACAATATCAGTTAGCATCTAACCTCCAACAAATGACTGTTTTCTTGATCTTGACTGTAAGGAATTAAAATTTGAAAAACTTTGTGTGAAAAGAATACAAAGCTGAAAACATACCTTACTTGTTATCTGAAAATTAATGCTCTCAATATTAACAAGTCAAAAATTTTGTCATTAAAATAAAGAATTTTTTGGGGGTATCAGCAAATACTTTCAATCTAAACAAGTCTAACATTTTGATATATGGCAAAGAGTAAATTGGTAATCATAAGAACAAATATTTTTATGCCTTTCTTCTATCATCATGTACAAATACATGTACAACTTTGACATGGGGTTTTGTCAAAATGGCCCACTTACATAGGTACTAAAACGGCCCATTTGTTTTTTTAACCCTTTACCAGACGCCAAAATTTTAGGCATGTCCAAATTGAAAGCATTTGCAGACAACAATTTCAATGTGGCTGGAATGGTGCAATTTTTCTTTGAAAGGGTAGGAAACATTGTGGGAAAAGGAGAAAATGCTGGTTACCAGCATTTCTCCTTTTCCCACAATGTTATCAAAAGGCTTCTTTCCCAAGGTCGTTAAAAGGTGGCAATGTGCAATAAAGGATTAACCCTTTCCCAAACAAGCCCTGGTTTTCATGTGTCTGCAGTACAAGTCTTTTGAAAACACTGTGGGAAATGGAGAAATTGCTCGTAACGAGCAATTTCTCCTTTTCCCACAGTGTTTTCTCCCTTTTTTCAGAACTTTCTGCCATTTTCATCAAATTTAAAATTGTCGTCTGCAAACTCTTTCAATTTGGACCAGTCTAAAATTTGTCGTTTGGGAAAGGGTTAAACTGAGCCATTTTGACTCCAATCCCTTTTAAATCATACAACAATAATAATTGTACACATTATTTTCATCATGGCCAAGTAAACTTCCTGTTCAGGAGGAAAAAAAAGGGATAAAGACTTAGGAGTAACTCTTTTCAGTGAAAAAAAACTTCTTTATTCCTGCTGAAAAATACCCCAAATTTCATTACAAAATATCTGTATTTGAGTATTGAGTTTCATATCATACTTTTTTAACAGAGCTAGGAAAAAGCAAAAATCTCACCGAGAGCACAATATTGGAGTGCCAATCTGGCTGCAGTTGCTTTTTCAGTCAAAAAAAAAGGGACATTACTTGATCAAAAATATTTCTAGGGTTATCTTCCCTTCTGGAATGGCTTCCCCTTTTGACAGGTAACTCTCTCCTCACCATAGACAACACAAGAAGTTTTCGAGGAAAGTTAAGATCAAGACCAGACTACACAAAACATGCAGTTTGATCCCTGACCTATACTGCCCACTACTTTGTTCTAGAATACAATCAAACGGTCTCTTCATCTTTTTACCCTTTACCAAATGACAAAATGTTAGGCTGTTCCAAATTAAAAGCATTTGCACACGACAATTTCCGTATGGCTTAAATATTGAAAATTGTGTGTAAAAGGGTAGAAACATTGTGGGAAAAGGAGAAAATGCTGGTTACCAGCATTTTCTCCTTTTCCACAATGTTTTCAAAAGGCATCTGTCTTGGGGTCGCTATAAGTCGTTATTGTGTGATAAAGAGTTAATCTATTACCAGACAATTATATACGTTTTAACAATCCTGGGAAATTAGACTTTTGAAAACATTGTGTGAAAAGAAGAAAATGCTGGTAACCACTAATCAGCATTTTCTTCTTTTCCCAAAATGTTTTCTAACCTTTCAGAAAAAAATCCAATCATTTGAGCCACATTTAATTTGTCGTCTGCACATGCTTGGAATTTGGGTCAGTCCAAAAAATATTGTCATGTGGTAAAGAGGTCAAGGTTGAGAAAATTGCAGTTTTTTATTTGCTTGTGAAAGTGTTAACACCTAGCCCTACTTTAATTCTTTACCAAACGACAAAATTTTAGACTACTTCAAATTGAAAGCATTTGCAGCCGAAAAAAGAAATGTGACTGAAAAATTGAAATTTGTTTTGGGAAAGGTAGAAAACATTGTGGGAAAAGGAGAAAATGCTGGTAACCAGCATTTTCTCCTTTCCCCACTATGTTTTCAAAAGGCTTTTTCCTTGCAGACGATAAAAGAAATGTGACTGAAAAATTGAAATTTGTTTTGGGAAAGGTAGAAAACATTGTGGGAAAAGGAGAAAATGCTGGTAACCAGCATTTTCTCCTTTTCCCACAATGCTTTCAAAAGGCTTTTTCCTAAGGGTCGTTAAAAGTCGGGATTGTGTGGTAAATGTTTCAAGAAGATATCTACAGTAATGACTGTGCGAGATATGACAAAAGATACAACTTTTCCCGTGACAGCCACGATGCAGACAACCATCGAGTTATGACGATGTTTTCTTCAAAAACAGCCAAGCTAAGCACCTATCTGTTGACAAAACGTGATCAGTTAAAAAAACAAGAGGGCCATGATGGCCCTGTATCGCTCCACTGGCTTATAAATATAAACCACGAAGAAAAGTCTTCACTATATAAGCCCTTATAAAACTTTGACCTCATGGCTACAGTCTGACTAAATGGGGAATATTGTATTAGAAGAATAACATGCCAAATGTGGGAGTTCTTGGCCTTATGGCTGGTAACAAGATGGTTTCTGAACTTTTCACTCCATAAACCCATGTAAAACTTGTGATCCCTGGTGCAGGGCCAAACTTGATCCTAGAGCTGTAACTTGGGCCCTCTTTGTAACTGTCCACTAAATAATGCTATAATTATATGCAAAATTTGGTAGCCTAAGCCTTATGGCTATGTACACCAAGATTTAAAAGTTTTCCCTATGTAAGCCTATGTAAATCTTGTGAAACCCCCCCCCCCCTCCAAGTATGAGGCCAAATTGACCCCAGGACTATACTTTGGGCACTTTTGGTAGACTCCAACTAGATCAAGCTAAATGCCAAATTTGGTAGCTCTAGGCCTTATGGTTTCAGACAAGAAGATATTTAAAGTTTTCTCTATATAAGCCTATGTATAAAACTTGTGACCCCTGGGGAAGAGCCAATTTTGACCCCAGGGCTATAATTTCAAGAAACATGATAGAGGTCTACTACATAAAGCTACATGCCAAATTTGGTAGCCCTATGCCTTATGGTTTCAGACAAGAAGATTTTTAAAGTTTTCTCTATATAAGCCTATGTAAAACTTGTGACCCCTGGGGAAGAGCCAATTTTGACCCCAGGGCTATAATTTCAAGAAACATGATAGAGGTCTACTACATAAAGCTACATGCCAAATTTGGTAGCCCTATGCCTTATGGTTTCAGACAAGAAGATTTTTAAAGTTTTCTCTATATAAGCCTATGTAAAACTTGTGACCCCTGGGGCAGAGCCAATTTTGACCCCAGGGCTATAATTTGAAGAAACTTGATAGAGGTCTACTACATAAAGCTACATGCCAAATTTGGTAGCCCTATGCCTTATGGTTTCAGACAAGAAGATTTTTAAAGATTTCCAATATTTTTCAGTTTTATTGCCATGGCAACCAGAGTTTTTGAAGGAATCAAATTCTTTCAAGAAATTCTGAAGAGGACCATGTCAGGATCATTTCTGTGAAGTTTCGTGAAAATCGGATGGGTAGTTTCAGAGAAGAAGATGTTTGAAATAAAAGTTAACGCACGGA
This sequence comes from Tridacna gigas, assembly GCA_945859785.2. Lineage (NCBI taxonomy): Eukaryota > Metazoa > Mollusca > Bivalvia > Cardiida > Cardiidae > Tridacna > Tridacna gigas. Next base: position 8,575,878 of record OX244034.2, on the reverse strand, counting down.
CGGACCGGACGGACGGACGGACGCACGGACGGACGCACGACGGACACCGGGCCATGACATAAGCCCGCTGGCCTTTGGCCAGTGGAGCTAAAAACGACTTTTCAAGCATCTACTGGGAACAACTTCTGAAGAAATTGTCTTTTTGAAAAAGACAAAAAGTTTGGTACAAAAAATTGCCACTTTCCATGCAAGTCATTCAAAAGAAATTTTATTTTTCTTCACCTTGTGATCTACGCTTAACCCTTTCCCAAACAACAAATATTTGACTCTTTCAAATTCAAAACATCTGCAGACGACAAATTCAAAATTGGTACAAATGAGCTTAAGGTCTCTGACAGGGTAGAAAACATTTTGGGAAAAGGAGAAAATGCTGCTTACCAGCATTTTCTTCTTTTCCCACAATGTTTTCAAAAGCTTTCTTTCCCAGGGTAGTAAAAACCTGGGATTGTTTGGTAAAGGGTTAATTTGTGCTCTACAGATGCATTCGATTTGGACAAGTCCAAAATTTAGTCCTTTGGCCAAGAGTTGAAAGACACAATTTGTCTTTGAATGGGTGAAAAACATTGAGGGAAAAGCAGAAAATGCTGGTTACCATCATCTTCTCCTTTTCCATTGAAGTTTTCCTCGGCATAAAGCAACAAAATGTAAAGAAAAGGAAATTAAATTTCTTTTGAACTGTGCTTTCAATTTGGACAATTGCCTGAAATTTTCATGTCTGCTAAAAGGTAAAATAATCAATAACGGCAGCAAGTTCGAATATAGCCAGAAATATTCTTCATAAATCTGCTGATTGAATATAAATGTCGAGGATCTTCTTACATTTTTTTTTTTGTAGCAACAAGGAAGTTTTATTTACAGAGATCTGTCCGGACCAATCAAAAAAAAATTCAACAATACACTCTTCACCCTTTACCACATGATCCCGACTTTTATCGACCCTGAAAAAGAAAGCTTTGGAAAACATTGTGGGAAAAGGAGAAAATGCTGGTAACCAGCATTTTCTCCTTTTCCCACAATGTTTTCTACCCTTCCCAAAACATATTTCAATTTTTGTGTCACATTTATTTTGTCGTCTGCAAATGCATTCAATTTGGACTAGTTTTAAATTTTGTCATTTGGTAAAGAGTTAACCTAACAAAAAACGGTTCGACCAAATGGCTGCAATGTGAAGAACAGTTTTAGAACCCTATCAGCAGTATTACAGTGACATTTTGGCGAGAAACGACGTCAAAGCGTCAAAAACCATCAGAGTACTAATGACGTCATGTCATCAATGACAACGTCATCTCAGTTTGTAAATAATGGTGGTGTGAAAATTGTCACAAAATGTAGAAGGCATTATTTTCATGTTGAATTTCTTGATAAAGGCATAAGCCAAAATACTGAAAAAAGAGTAAACATTTTAAAAGTGTGTATAATTCATTCCCTTTGGAATACAAGTGAATTTGACAACAAATAAAAGGTGGTTAAAATGATAGTATTTGTGTTTTGTACGCTAGAAAACATTGTGGGAAATGTGAAAATGTTGGTAATCAGCATTTTCTCCATTTCCCACATTATTTTCTACCCTTTTCCGCAAAAAAATTCCTTCATCTGAGCCACACTTAATTTGTCTTCTGCAAATGCTTTCAATTCGGAAGAATCTAAGATTCTGATGTTCATTTACAATTAGTTAACTCTAGCAGACAACAAAATTTTTACATTGAATAAACTTGCAGACAAAAAAACAACTCTCACTCAAATAATGTTATGAACGGGATGTAAACAATGTGGGAAATGGAGAAATTGCTGGTTACCAGCTTATTTCTCTGAGGGTCATAAAAACTCTGGATTGTGAGGTATAGGGCTAAGAAAGCAATGGAACCAAAAAACTGAAGATAAAACACACCTCAAAATCTTCACCAATGGCCTCTAAAGATATGGGATGGTTTGGATTATAGAAATCCGGCAGTTCACAAAGATGTACGGTGCAGTGTTTACTCCATAAAAAGTTTTCTACGTCCCCCGACATACATATCTCCTTCACGGCTCCGAAATCATCATACTTAAATGAGGGTTCCGGCACATACAGTTCACACATACAATGCCCTTTTGAATGCTCCCTTATGAAATCATCCACAAACAGAGATCGACGTTTTTTGTCCTTTTTCTTTCGATTGAACATTTTCATATCAACGACTATAACAATGGATCTAAATTTCTTGTGGTATTTTGTGTACTGTCTAATTGATCTGTCCTTGTTTTATGCCTCCTTGTATTTCAAGTATTTCAAACCTGCTTCGAGATATCCATTATTTTTAAGTTGGTAACTTAACCCTTTCCCAAATATTACTATGTTTTCATGAGCCTGAGGAAGCTGTCTTCTGAAAACATTGTGGGAAAAGGAGAAAATGCTGTTACCAGCATTTTCTCCTTTTCCCACAATATTTTCTACCCTGTCAAAGAATGTCAGTTCAGTTGCTCGACTTTCAGATCTGCTGCCTGCAGATGCTCTCAGTTTGGAAGAGTCTAAAATTTGTCAAAAACCCTTTACCACACAATCCCGACTTTTAACTACCCTGAGGAAGAAGCCCTTTGAAAACATTGTGGGAAAAGGAGAAAATGCTGGTAACCAGCATTTTCTCCTTTTCCCACTATGTTTTCTACTCTATTAAGGACAAATTTTGTCATTTGAGCCACCTTTGTCGTCTGCAAATGCTTTCAATTTGGACCAGTCTAAATTTTTGTTGTTTGGTAAAGAAGTGTAGCTCATGATTACATTCACCTATATTGCCAAATTATATCCACTATTATTGTTCATAATCAGGTGTACTGTACAGCCTATATTATCATCACCAACCTTTACACACAATGACATCAAGCACTCAATTATCTTTCTATCTATATTACTTCATGAAAACTCAAAGTCAAGCATAATTTCCCCTTCATACTTCTGTGTATCTTTCTTTACAAACTCCACATAATAACTAACTAAACAACCAACCAGACAAAACAGTAGCTAAACTCCCACAAATTACTACATGTATCTAACTACATGTATATCTTTTGACAGCAAATCTGTCAAAAACTGGGTCAAGTCATGAATACGCCCACTTCACAAACCTAAAAACACTCCTGTCAAACGTAACAAGCAAAAACATCCACATAAAACTATCAGTTTCTTTGCATATCCATAAACCATGTATCTGCCAGGCAAGAATTTTTATTTCTGTCAAAAGTTTATAAGCAGATCTTTGCTTAAAAATTTACAAATTAAAACTAAAATTGTGAATTACAGGTATTTAAATGAAAAAAAGTTCTGTATTAGTTGACACTCCTTTTCAAGCTGGAAAAAAATCAACTGAATAGAATTGATATGTAATACAAGATCTCTGATATCAATACTGACAGTAAAAAATATCTAGATCTACAGTACACTATACACTGCTTAAAAGAAAAAAACATGGAAAAACCCAAGGGAAATACCTAAGCTATAAATAGTAACAATCTTATAATTCTGTCTACATTTACAAATGAATAAGATCTTGACTAAGATCTACATTGAATCTAATCAGCATGACACTGCTATACCTTATTTTCATTTCACAATTTAGACCTTTACCACACAATCCCAACTTTTCACGTCCCTGAAAAACAAGGCCTTTTGAAAACATAGTGGGAAAAGGAGAAAATGTTGGTAAGCAGCATTTTCTCTTTCTTCCGCACTGCTTTCTACCCTCCCTAAAACAAATTCAGTTTTAAAATTGCATTTATTTTGCCCTCTGCAAATGCTTTCAATTCCAACCAGTCTTTAATTTTGTCGTTTGTTAAAGGGTTAAAGGAAATAACATCAGTATTTCCTTCATTCACAGTTTAACTCACCCCACATTACAGTTCCCTATTTATCAGCTAGAGACCATCTGAATTGCCAACATGAGCAATTTATCCATTATTCCCAATGTTTTGGTACAATCTTGGCAAAGTAATTTTTTTTTTTTCATTTTAAATAAAGTGATTTGTGTTGCTCTCTACATACCTGTAAATAATCTTGAATGATCGACATTTGTGGTTAAAACCAGGAAAAGAAAGACCTAATGGTGTATGAGTCACAGAATGAAAATTTCCTCATGAATAAACAAATTCTTCATGTATTCCTTACAAAACAATGCCTTTTGAAATCATTCCGGAAAAAAGGAGAAAATGCTAGTAACCTGTGATTTCTCCTTTTCCCAAAATGTTTTCTACCCTTCTGAAAACAAATATTATGATTCAAGCCATGTTTATAATTTTGTTGTAAATGCTTTGCCTAACAAAACAATGACCCTAGGAAAGAATGCCTTTTGAAATTATTGTGGAAAAAGGAGAAAATGCTAGTAATCAGCATTTTTTCCTTTTTTCAAAATGTTTTCTACCCTTCTGAAGACAAATGTTATGATTTAAGCCATGTTTATAATTTGTTGCAAATGCTTCACCTAGGACATTTTAAAATTTTGTTTTCTGGTAAAGAGTGAATTTATTTCTTCCTACAAGAATCGACAGCACACTTTTACACCTCCTTGTTCCCTATGGAGAATTAAGCCCTCCCCAAACAATAAATTTTAGACTGGTCCAAATTGAAAGAGTTTGCAGACGACAATTTTAAATTTGATGAAAATGACAGAAAGTTCTCCAAAAGGGTAGAAAACACTGTGGAAAAAGGAGAAATTGCTCGTTATGAGTAATTTCTCCTTTTCCCACGGTGTTTTCAAAAGACTTGTACTACAGACACGTGAAAACCAGGGCTTGTTTGGGAAAGGGTTAAGAATTTAAGTTTTATGCAGGAATGAAAGCAGAGAAATGGCTCGTTACAAGTAATCTCTCCATTTGACACTATGTTTTCAAATGGAGTCTGAGACAAAAAACATCTTCACGAGGCAGTGTATTAATCTTTTAACTCTTTACCAAACGACCAAATTTTAGACGGTCAAAATTGAAAGGATTTGCAGATGACAACTTAAATGTTGCTCAAATGAAGATTTCTGTTGTGGATAGGGTAGAAAACGTGGGAAAAGGAGAAAATGCTGGTTACAAGCATTTTCTTTGTTTCCAACAATATTTTCCAAAGCCTTCTCTTACAGTATCGTTAAAACTCAGGATTGTGTGGCAACGGGTAAAAGGGATCTATTCAGATTTTTATAATCTCACCAACCTTAACTCTTTACCAAACGACAAAATTTTAGACTGGTCCAAAGTGAAAGCATTTGCAGACGACATAATAAATGTGACTGAAAATTTGAAATGTGTATTGGGAAAGGTAGAAAACATTGCGGGAAAAGGAGAAAATGCTGGTTAACAGCATTTTCTCCTTTTCCCACAATGTTTTCAAAAGGCTTCTTTTTCTGGGTCATTAAAAGTCAGGATTGTGTGGTAAAGGGTTAAACAATTTATCACTGAACTAATTAAGACAACAGCTTGTAAATCATCAGTAATGAAGGGAGATGAAAGTAAGAAAAAACTTTTTTCCAGGGGTATTTCCTTAACTCTTTACCAAATGACAAAATTTTAGACTAGTCCAAATTGAAAGCTTTTGCAGACAACAAAATAAATGTGGCTGAAAAATTGAAATTTGTTTTGGGAAGGGTAGAAAACATTGTGGGAAAAGGAGAAAATGCTGGTTACCAGCATCTTCTCCTTTTCCCACAATGTTTTTAAAAGGCTTTTTCTTCAGGGTAGTTTAAAGTCGGGATTGTGTGGTAAAGGGTTAACTCTTTACCAAACAACAAAATTTTTGCCTCGACTATAATGAAAGCACCTGTTGAGGAGAAACTACATATGTGTATGGTTCAAATGATGAGGTTTGTTTCTGAAAGGGTAGAAAACATTTTGGGAAAAGGACAAAATGCTGGTTACCAGCATTTTCTCCTTTTCCCAAGACACTTTCAAAAGCGTCCTTCCTCAAGATCGTTAAAAGTAGGGATTGTGTGGTAATGGGTTAATGGGCTATGTAGCCTCTTAACCCTTCACCGCACAACGACGCCTTTTAACGACCCTCAGAAAGAAGCCCTGTGAAAACATTGTGGGGAAAAAAGAGAAAATGCTGGTAACCAGCATTTTCTACTTTTCCTACAATGTTTTCTAGGTATCAAAGAAAAATTGCACCAGTTGAGCCACATTAAAATTGTCGTCTGCCAATACTTTCAATTTGGACAAGGCCATAATTTTGTCGTCTGGTAAAGGGTTAAGGAATTTTTAGAGTTCAGGCCAGAGTTTTGCAAAGACTTAAGGAATGTCACATGATCAATGATGAGTCGCTTGGCCCTTTACCACAAAATCCCGACTTTTTACTACCCTGTGAAAGAAGCCTTTTGAAAACATTGTGAGAAAAGAAGAAAATGCTGGTAACCAGCATTTTCTCCTTTTCCCACAATGTTTTCTACACTTCCAAAGAGAAATTCCAGTTTTTGAGTCGAGTTTATTTTGTCATCTGCAAATGCTTTCAATTTGGACAAGGCTAAAATTTTGTCGTCTGGTAATGAGTTAAAGGATTCATATTCAAATCAGTATTATGATCTAATAATAATCTGATGTCATCAAAAAAGACGGATTTACCAATTATAAAACAACTATCCCTTTATTTAACCCTTTACCACATAATCCCGACCTTTAATGACCTTGAGAAAGAAGCCATTGAAAAAAACTGTAACCAGCATTTTCTCCTTTTCCCACAATGTTTTCTCCCCTATCAAAGACAAATTCCATCATTTGAGTCATATTTAAGTGTCATCTGCAAATGCTTTCAATTTGGACAAGTCTACATTTTTGTTGTGTGGTAGAGAGTTAAGGGCCCAAAGGTGCATATTTTTTACTAAATGTAAATATATGGTTTATATGATTGCAAAGAAAAATATATCTTGTTGTCTTTATTGCTATTTTACACAAAATTGTGATTTAACTCTTTACCAAATGACAGTTTCTGAGACTAGTCCAAACTGAAAGCATTTGCAGACGAAAAATCAAATGTGGCTCAAAATTTGAAATTTGTTTTGGGAAGGGTAGAAAACATTGTGGGAAAAGGAGAAAATGCTGGTTACTAGCATTTTCTCCTTTTCCCACAATGTTTTCAAAAGGCTTCTTTCTCAAGGTTGTTAAAAGTAGGGATTGTGTGGTAAAGGGTTAAGGAAAAAAAACTAAATAAGCCACTTTCACTTTTTACAAAAAACCCCAAAATTTCACTCTTGGAAGCATTTGCAGATGACAAAATGAAATGTAGTTCAAAATGGTTGGATTTGTGTTTAAAGAAGAAGAAAACATTGTGGGAAAAGGAGAATACGCTGGTCACCAGCATTTCCTCCTTTTCCCACAATCTTCTTAAAAGCCAATCTACCTAAGGGTTGTTTAATCTTGAGACTGTTTGGTAAAGGGTTTTGGCTTTGTCAAACAACCTTGGCTTTATGACCCTAGGATGGGCGGCCTCTGCAACAACGGTTTCCTGCATTTTTTTCTTTTTCAGCAATGTTTTCTAAAATTCTAAACATCTGAGCCATGCTAAATTTTGTTGGCTGCAAATGCTGACACCATGGAAATAGCTAATTTTTTGGTTTTTAAAAGTGTTAATGCATTACGACAGAAACAATTTCACTCCACATGACTAGGAAAACATGCTTGCATGCACACCAGCTGAAAAACAGTTGCAACCAAAAATACTAATTACAATTAATTTCCCTCTCGGTCACAATGTTTTCAAATAAGAGTCTGCGACAGATCATCTTGAGGAAGTAATGTATACATCATTCTGTTCATTTGATCACTAGTTTCACTTTTGTTTTCCATGGTAAAGATTACTTTGTTCTTGTATATTGTCAATTAACCTTTTACCACACAATCCCGAGTTTTAACGACCCTGGGATAAAAGGCATTTGAAAATATTGTGGAAAGAGGAGAAAATGCTGGTAACAAGCATTTTCTCCCTTTCCAAAAATGTTTTCTACCCTTTCTTACACAAATCCCATCATTTGAGTATCATTTTACATGTCATCTGCAATCGCTTTCAATTTGGACCAGTCTAAAATTGTCGTATGGTAAAGAGCTAACCCTTTGCTGAACAATCCCAAGGGAAGAAGGCTTTTAGAAACATTGTGGGAAAAGATAAACCCCTTGATAAACACTTGTCATCTCAAAATGCTTTCAATATTGACAAGTTTAAAATTTTGCCTTTTTGTAAAGATTTAAACACTTAAACATTTCCGCAAGTTTTACATTTGTATTAACTCTTTACCAAACATCAAAATTTTGGAATTCTCCAAATTGAAAGCATTTGCAGATGACCAAATATAATTATGTGAGTCAGGAATTGAAATTTATTTTAGAAAGGGTAGAAAACATTGTGGGAAAAGTACAAAATGCTGGTGACCAGCATTTTCTCCTTTTCTCTGAATGTTTTTAAAAGACTTCTTCTTTTGGGTCATTGAAAGTCAGGATTGTGTGGTAAAGGGTTAACTGATCTCAAGGGTTACTTCCTGGTAACCTTAGCCCTTTACCATACAAACCTGAGTTTTGAAGACCTCTGGTACAAAAACTTATTAAAACATTGTAGGAAAAGGAGAAAATGCTGTTTACCAGCATTTTCCCTTTTTTTTCCCACCATGTTTTCTAACCTATTAACCCTTCACCACACAATCCCAACTTTTAACGACCCTGAAAAAGAAGCCTTCTGAAAACACTGTCGGAAAAGGAGAAAATGCTGGTAACCAGCATTTTCTCCTTTTCCCACAAGGTTTTCTAGCCTCCCCAAAACAAATTTCAATTTTTGAGTTACATTTATTTTGTCCTCTGCAAATGCTTTAGATTTGGACTAGTCTAAAAATTTGTCGTTTGGTAAAGAGTTAAAGACAATTTCTACTATCTGAGCTTCATTTATTTGTCTGCAAATGCTTTGGATTTGGAGGAGACCAAAATTATGTTTTTTCGTAAAAAATTAACAAGTACTTACAGCAAGACTGTGTGAATGTGCAGTCTGATTACTGCAAATCTTCTAAGCGTATTTTGTGAAAAAATTAGGTAAAAAAACCTTTTCATTACAATACTTTAGTCTGCTTCCCGGTTGAGAAAGTCTATTTCCCTTTACCAAACGACAACATTTTGTACTCTGCCAAAATGAAAGCACTTGCAGACAAGAAACTGAATGTAGCTGAAATGATAATTTCTGTCTTTGACAGGGTAGAAAACATTGTGAGAAAAGGGGAAAATGCTGGTTACCAGCATTTTCTCCTTTTCGCACAGTGTTTTCAAGAGCCTTATTCTTCAGGGTCATTAAAAACTTGGGATAGTGTGGTAAAGGGTTCAGGGCTTCAAACATGAAAATACGAAAAAGCAGGGTATTCACTATTTTGGCAAAAAGTGTCTACATTGTGGGAAAAGGAGAAAATGCTGGTAACCAGCATTTTCTCCTTTTCCCACAATGTTTTCTATGTTATCAAAGACAAATTTAAACATTTGAGTCCAAAATTTTGTCATTTGGTAAAGAGTTAATGTGACTATATTTTGGGATCAACTTTATAAAATTACAAGCTCTTTTATTTTCAAAATAACTACAGAATCACACAATATCCATTCAAAATGGTTATCTGTTGGTTATTAACCCTTTCCCACATAATCCCACTTTTTCATGGCCCTGCGAAAGAAGGCTTTTTAAAACGTTGTGGGAAATAAAAAAGAGAAATTGCAGGTAACCAGCATTTTTTTTTTTTTTCCTTTTCAACACTGTTTCCACCCTTTCAAAGGAAGCTCTTATCTTTTTAGCCACAACTGTCATCTGCAAATTGGTACTGTTTAAAATTTTGTCATATGGTAAAGAGTTCAGGTCATGGTAGGTTTTCTGTCAAACACCCATGATGAAATGAAGTATTTTCTCAACACTAAATATAGATGTCACGTTAAAAACAATCTTATCACTTTGTACACTCATTGTTGATCAATGATTTGTTTTTTCTCATTTTACAACTACAATTGCAAAAATACATATATAAGTCACCATCTTACTTCTTTGCCATACAACAAAATTTTAGACTGGTCTAAATTCAAAGCTTTGCAGACGACAAATAAAATGTGGCATAAATTATATCATTTGTATCAGATAAGGTAGAAAACATTGTAGGAAAAGGAGAAATTGCTGGTTACCAGGATTTTCTCCTTTTCCCTCAATGTTTTTAAAGGCCTTCTACCTCAGGGTTGTTTTTAGAAATCCAGGTTGTGTGGTAAAGGATTAAAGCAATATTTGCCCTTAACTATTAATCAAGTGGTAAAATTCTAAACTTTCCTAAACGAAAAGCACTAACAGATGACAAATGTAGCTGAAAAGACGGAAATTGTGAAAGTATAGAAAACCTTGTGGGAAAAGGAGAAAATGCTGGTTACCAGCATTTTCTCCTTTTCCCACAGGGTTTTCAAAAGGCTATAACCTGAAGGTGGTTAAAAATAGGGAATGTGTGGTATAGAGTCAAAACACCTTCCACAAATATAGTTACTTTGAGGCCAATGTAGGTCAAGATCAGACTGCACAAAGCATGCAGTTTGATCTTTGATTCACACAGTCCACTTTGCTGGAACATTCTGGGCAGTTGCAAGCTTGACATTACTCTTAACTCTTTACCACACAATCGCGAGTTTTAACGACCCTGAGAAAGAAGCCTTTTGAAAACATTGAGGGAAAAGGAGAAAATGCTGGTACCCTATCAAAGACAAATTCCTTCATTTGAACAACATTAAAATTATCGTCTGCAAATGCTTTCAATTTGGACAAGTCTATAATTTTGTTGTGTGGTAAAGAGTTAACAGGGTCTTTATCCAATGGCATTATTTGGCGAACTATGGGTTGCATGGAATCAAAGGTCAATCTGGTTTCATTTTGACCAACAGCAGACCACTCTTTGGACTTTGGAATTACAGGAAATGGCTGTGACTAGATTATTATCAAATACAATATTAGATGTTACTGATTTTATCGTGATTGTAGAATTTGTATTCATCTTCTTTATAGTTTATAACACTTTTTTTCCGCTTCTTAATTCTTTTATTACGAAGTATTTTGACATAACTTTTGCGCCAAGTGTTTTAACAACACAAAATAAATCATTATGTTGAAATTTTCTCCATTTCAACTTACCTTCGCTTTGGCTCATTTTGATTTGTACTGTAGAATTATTTTCCCTTTTTAGATTACGAAGTATTTCTGCATAATTTTTGTGCCAAGTGTTTGAACAAAACAAAATACATGCATTACGTTGAAATTTTCCCCATTTCAACAACCCTACCTTCGGCTGAACGAAGAGTTATTGGTAAAAATTTTCCCTTCCAAGTTATTCTGAGTCATATACGTGTGGACTTTGAAAATCGCGAAAAACGATGACGAAATTTAGGTTAATTAGAGAATTGTTTATTTTGCGGACTCTCGCGATCTCATTGCGGAGATTATTTGTATTGGATTGGTTTGGGCTCCATTTTAACAGCTCAGGTTACATCATGGCGGTCAGTGATGCATCTGTGTGTTTCCAGGCTTTCTCACATGAGTACTGATATAGAGGATCTTACATGAGTGTTTATGTATTATCATTTTTATCAAACGAGTTGACTAAAAATGTATGACGCGAGTCTTGGCGAGCGTCAAATACATTTTAGTCAACGAGTTTGATAAAAATGATACTACTTAAATATGAGTAGGAGATTCTTTTTGTCACATAAAACAGTGGAAGGCAAAAAAATATACTGCATCATCAGCTTTAGCCTGTACATCATTCACGTCAATGTTTAAAGTTGTGGTTCGGTTTCAAATGTGTATATACACAAGTAGATAGATCTTTGACATTAACTCTCAAATAGAATGAAACAATTTCTAGAGGGGGTAAGTCTACCTATTTCCGCGCTTTTGTTGTTTTAAAAGACTTTTGCCGCATTTTTTGGTTTTTATTAGACATGAAAATCAAACACTTTCCACGCGTATACGTCTTAGCAACAATGACGTCATTTTTCCACGAAACGGCATAGTCGTAAAAATTTCGGCACATGCTGTGGTTGGTTTCTCTGGCTTCACAAGCTCATGACTAAAAACTGATTAGAACCGAGACCCAAACAACAATAATACACTAGTGTATTATCAAAAATAAGTCATGGGTTTAATAAACTGCTGGAGGAGGTTTTATGTGATAAACAAATTTATTTCCAAAGCCACCGACTACTTTTCTCACATGCATCAGAGGTGAGAGGTAAAAAATTGCCAGAAAGAAAGTATGATAAGTATGTATATCAATCCAGGGTCACTTTTATTATGGTGTCAAAAAATGACACAAGAACAAACTGGAGTGAACCAACAACATTGGAAAGATCATAGAAAGATTATTTATACTAATTTTTAGCTCTGCTGGCTGTAAGCCAGCAGAGCTTATGTCATGGCATGGTTTCCGTCGCCTGTCCGTCCATCCGTCTGTCCATCCGTTATTCTTGTTTACGCGATAAAGTCTGCATTTATGGTTGGACTTTCGTAAAACTTGCACAGTTTGTTTATCTCATCAATAGCTTGAACCCTATTGATTTTGAAAAAAAAATCTGACAATCAGTGTGGGAAAAGTAAGCATTTAAAGTTCAAAATTTCAATTTCTTGTTTAAGTAATAAAGTCTGCATTTATAGTCAGATTTTGTGAAAGTTGCAGTTTGTTTATCTCCTCAGTAGCTTGAACCCTATTGGTTTTGAAAAAAATCTGACAATCAGTGTGGGAAAAGTAGCCATTTAAATTTCAAAATTTCAATTTCTTGTTTACATGATAAAGTCTGCATTTGTTGTCAGATTTTCGTGAAACTTGCAGTTTGTTTATCTCATCAATAGCTTGAATCCTACTGATTTTGAAAAAATATCTGACAATCGGTGTGGGAAAAGTAGCCATTTAAATTTCAAAATTTCAATTTCTTGTTTACGTGATAAAGTCTGCATTTGTAGTCAGATTTTCGTGAAACTTGCACAGTTTGTTTATCTCATCAATAGCTTGAATCATATCGATTTTGAAAAAAATCAGAAAAACTGTGTGGGAAAAGTAGGCATTTAAATTTCAATTTCTTGTTTACACAATAAAGTCTGCTTTTGTAGTCAGATATTTGTGAAACTTGCACAGTTTGTTTATCTCATCAATAGCTTGTGATCTTTTTGAAATTTCAATTTCTTGTTTGCGCAATAAAGTCTGCATTTGTAGCCTAATTTATGTGAAACTTGCACCATTTGTTTATCTCATTGATAGCTTGTACCCTATTGATTTTGAAAAAAATCTGACAATCAATTTGGGAAAAGTAGCTACTCAAAAATCAAAATTTCCTTTTCTTGTTTACACAATAAAGTCTGTATTTATGGTCCGATTTTCATGAAACTTGCACAGTTGCTTTGTATCATCAACAGCTTGAATCTTATTGATTTTGAAAAAAAAATCGACAATTAGTATGGGAAAAGTAGCTATTTAAATTTGAAAATTTACAATTCTAGTTTACACGATAGTGTCGGCATTTGTGGTTGAATTTTCATGAAACTTGCGTATTTGCTTTATATTATCAACAGCTTAAACCCCATGGATTTTTGAAAAAAAAAAAAAACCCAAAACATTTGAAAATCAGTATGGGAAAAGTGCCATTTAAAGTTGAAAATTTTTATTTCTTGTTTATGCAATTAAGTCACATTTTTGATTCAATCTTTTGAAACTTGCAAAGATTATTTGTATAATCAAGGGATTAAACTCTATTAAGAATGAAGAAAATCTAGAAATCAGTTTAGGAAAAGCAGCCATTTGATGACTTAGTACTGTTTACTCAACAAAGTCCGCAATTTTGGTCATATTCTTTGAAACTTGCAGGGATTGTTTAAAACAGTAAGTACTGAAACCGTATCAAATTTGACTGGATTCCAAACAGTTGGTTTTGAGAAATTGTACTTCAGGGGTTTTTTTTTTTTCACTATTAATTTTGTTCATTTTGCCATGCCTACTTTTGCTATCTTAGTAGGTTCAAGCCCAATTGCAACAACCCTTTCCCCCATTTTTTTTGTGTGATTGCTTTTTTCCCTTTTTGCATCATGAATTCATAGTGTATGCTATAAAAAAACAGCACAATCATACCAGTGGAGCGATTCAGGCCCTCAAGGGCCTCTAGTTAAATGTGTTGGCAGTGGCCATCTGTCCCTCCATCAGTCTGTCTGTGTGTCTGTCTATCTGCCTGCCTGCCTGTCTGTATGTCTGTATGTCTGTCTCCTCCCTCCATCTGATTTCTTTTGACAGGGGATATATCTGTTCAATACAGTAACTTATCATCATTAAAATTCTCTCCACCTTCACCATTCACTGCACTCCTCTAAACTGTCCCTCTCCTTTCAACACCTGTTCCCCTCCTCAAACTTTCTTCCTTCCTTCCTCCCCCATTTCTTGTTCCTTATAAGAGGTTCTTGCGTGGTAATTTGTCCTTTGTGTAGATTTTCCATTAATAAAGAGCTCTGAGTACAGATGCATAGCCAGGAATGCCTACAGGAAATATAAAGCCCAGTTTATTCTAAATTTTCTTCTCTTTCTTTCTTTTGTCATTTTTTTCTCTTGCAAAATATATGTTGGCACCTTAAGTAGAAAAACAAATCACAACTTTGTTAATTTCTAGACAATGTAAATTGAGATCAGACAGTACTTTGCAACAATGTTTTAAAACACATGTGCAGCCAACTGATTCGGGGATCTTATAAGATCCCTGGCTGAATTTTTATCTGATTTTTCAGTTTTTATTCGTTTTTATTTTATTTCTTGGATTTCTATGCCCATTTTATTAGAAAAAAAAAAAAAAAAACCCAAGGGAGGAGGGGATTTAGGAAACATGAGGCTTTAAATGTTGTACAGGCTACACGTACACGCCCGATACTTTCAGTGCCTTGATAGTCGACCTAAAACTGCAAAGAGTTTACAAGCGAATAGTTACCTGATGGCAAAGAGTGTTCAAGGATGGCGACGAATCCGGACAAAATAATTGAAGTTCGGCCTAACAGTGAAAATATAATCTCTTCAAAAAGAAACACCATGTGTACGGTCGAGGGGTGTAGTAAAACGTTTCCACATGAAGGGATGCTGAAAATGCATCTGGTAAAATCTCACCGGCTGATAAAGGTAACGTAATGATCGTCGGAAAGGTAGTTCGACGAAACCTATTTCCGGAAGCTTTCATTTTGATTGGATACAATGAAGGAAAAAAGGCAAGAGAAAGGACAGAATCACAGTGGATAGATTAAGACCCAAACTTTGCTTAGCTGAATTATCTCTACGTATTCTATTCATAGCTTTCATAGAACATACAAGCTTAAACCTTAGATAAACTTAAAAAGAGGATAATCTTTTAAAAGAAAACAAACCAAAACATTGTACAAGAGCAGTCTTGATTTGGCTTGTGTGCAGTCAGCACTGCCTCAACATTTTTTTCTATCAGGACATGTCAAACTATACTTTGAAAGACCCTATTTGAAACTAATATTCTTATATGGCCAAATATTTAGCAATTTCAAGGTTACCCTTGTCGAGAATGTCAGATTAAATTGGACAGTGCAACATAAATGAAGGATCAGACATTACTTGTGGTGTAATCTGATCGTTATCTATACTGGCTGCCTAGTGGTAAAAGGCACTGTAAACTCTTTACCAGCAGACTAAATTTTAGACTTGGCGGAATTGAAAGCATTTGAAAAAGACAAGGGTGGCCCTGATGATGGATCTTGTCTTTCATTTTAGGTTAAGAAACAATGTGGTAAAAGAAGAAAAAACTGATTACCAACAATGTTTTCGAAAGCCTTCTTCTTCAGGGTCTTTAACCCTTTACCAAACAATCTGGGGTTTTCACGACCCTGAGAAAGAAGCCTTTTTAAAACATTGTGGGAAAAGGAGAAAATGCTGCTTAACCAGCATTTTCTCCTTTTCCCACAATGTTTTCTTCCCTCCCCCCCCAGAAATTTCAATTTTGAGTCACATTTATTTTGTCGTCTGCAATGCTTTCAATTTGGACGAGTTTAAAATTCTGTCGCTTGGTAAAGAGTTAAAACTCGGGATCATGTGGTAAATGGTTAACCCTTTACCAAATGACAAAATTTTAGACTGGTCCAAATTGAAAGCCTTTGCAGACAGCAAAATAAATGTGACTGAAAAATTGAAATTTGTTTTAGGAAGGGGAGAAAACATAGTGGGAAATGGAGAAAATGCTGGTTACAAGCATTTTCTCGTTTTCCCACAATGTTTTCAAAAGCCTTCTTCCTCAGGGTTGTCAAAAGTCGGGATTGTATGGTAAAGGGTTAAGGATTGACATGTACTATTCATAGTTATTTTTCTGTACATCTTTATAAATGTTTTCCTTTAAGTGCCAAGCCCAAGTGGCTCAGTTGGTTAACCCCTAACCACACAATGCAGATGTTAATGACCCTGTCAAAGAAGCCTTTTGAAAACATTGTGGGAAAAGGAGAATATGCTGGTAACCCGCATTTTCACCTTTTCCCACAATATTTTCTACCTTATCAAAGACTTATTTCATCATTTGAATTGTCATCTGCAATTTTTTTTTTTTTCAATTTGGACAACTCTAATTTGAGTCACATTTGAATTGTCATCTGCATTTTTTTTTTTTTTTTCAATTTGGACAACTCTACATTTTTCTCATGTGGTAAAGAGTTAACCCTTTCCCAAACGACAAATTTTGGACTGGACCAAATTGAAAGAGTTTGCAGACGACAATTTCAAATTTGATGAAAATGGCAGAAAGGTCTAAAAAAGGGTAGAAAACATTGTAGGAAAAGGAGAAATTGCTTGTTACGAGCAATTTCTCCTTTTCCCACAGTGTTTTCAAAAGACTTGTACTGCAGACACGTGAAAACCAGGGCTTGTTTGGGAAAGAGTTAAACCAATGTGTAGCTGGTCCAAATCCCCAGCTTACGCATTCCACCAGAGTATCTATAGTAGTCATTGCTTCAGGACTCATTCTGTCTCACAGCTGATCATTGTTTCCAAGATGGTTATGTGGGGCAGTTGCCAGTGGCTAGGGAAGAAATTTGTGCAAAGTACTGGTAAAAGAAACTCCAGGAAGGCATGGAAAGGTGCACTAGCCATCATGATATCAATGAAATGATATCGAAAAATGGCATTAATCTTTTACAACACAGTCCCATGTTTTAATGACTAGGACAAAGAAAGCTTTGGAAAATATTGTTGAAAAAGGATAAAACGCTGGGCACTAGGATTTTCACCTTTTCCCATAATATTTTCTACTCTTTTATAGCCAAATCCAGTCACATATAATTCCAGTCATATTTAGATTTTTCATCTACAAATGATTTTAATTTAGATGGCTCACAATTTTTGTCATATGGTCAGGAATTAATGACTGTACAAACAAACACTATTTCCTTTCAGTCTGAGAGTGATGAACGCCTGTACAGTAAGGTCCAGAAGAAGATGACAGGTTTTACTTATGTATTTTTTTGTCCAGAGCAAGACTGCAAATACAGGCATGGACAAAAACATTTTACCTCGTTCCATCTTCTAAAACAGGTTTGTTGCAATGTTTTATTGATATTAACCCTTTCCCAAATGACAAATTTTGGATTGGTCCAAATTGAAAGAGTTTGCAGACGACAATTTTAAATTTGATGAAAATGGCAGAAAGTTATCAAAAAGGGTAGAAAACACTGTGGGAAAAGGAGAAATTGCTCTTTACGAGCAATTTCTCCTTTTCCCACAGTGTTTTCAAAAGACTTGTACTGCAGACACGTGAAAAACCAGGGCTTGTTTGGGAAAGGGTTAAAGAATGTGAATTCATATTATCCTTTTAAAACTTTTTACCAAACAATAAAATTTTGGACTCAACCAGATTAAAAGCATTTGCATACGACAAATTGAATGTAGCTCAAATGGTGATTTCTGTCATTAATGGGGTAGAAAACATTGTGGGAAAGGGAGAAAATGCTGGTTACCAGCATTTTCTCCTTTTTGCCGCAAAGTTTTCACACGTCATCTCTTTCAGGGTCGTTAAAACTTAAGATTGTGTGGTAAAATGTTAACTCTTTACCAGACAACAAAATTTTAGATGTATCCACGTTGAAAGCAACTGCAGACAACATATCAAATGTTCAGAAATGAGTTGATAGGATTTGTCTTTGAATTTGCAGAAAACATTGTGGAAATGGGAGAAAATGCTGGTTACCATCTCCTTTTCCCACAAAGTTTTTGAAAGCCCTCATTTCTTAATGTCGTTAAACTCTGGATTGTGTGGTAAAGGGTGAAGCTTCTGTACATTCCACTGATTATGTTGTATGATTGATTGATTTATTGAACTAGAGTTTAACACAGTTTTAAGAGCTTATGGTAGGTCATATCAGGGCAGCCAGTGTACCTATGTGTGTTTCCCAACTTTCTCACACCAGTACTGACACAATTCTCTTTCCAAGTCACTGGCTACTTTTATCACATGCATCAGAGGTGAGAGGAGAAAAAATCACCGTAAAGAAAGTTTACCTCATCCGGGTATAGCACTCACAGTGTAGATCTCAGATCAGACTGCACGTTCTGTGCAGTCTGATCTTGATCTACACTGTCCGCAAAAGCGACTTCAGATGGTTCCAGTGCTTTAAGGATTAAAGAGTTAATTTTTTCACACATATTGGAATGTTCTAGCACAGAGAAAAATTCGGTTTCTGCATGGCTCAGTTGTTGGGATGTTGGTTCCTAGTATAGATCCAGGGTTTGATCCTCACCCTAAGCACAGTGCTTTGTTTGAGAGTTTCTTTGGACAAGGCACTTCAGAATCTCAGCCCTGTCTTGATGAAACCAGGGGACTCCTTAGCCCCTAACTAAACAGTCCTGTGTTTTAACGACCCTAAGTAAGGAAGCTTTTGAAAACGTTGTAGAAAAAGGAGAAATTGCTGGTACAAGTTTTTTGTTCCTTTTACTACAATGTTTTCTACCTGGTTTAAGACATATCACATCATTGAAGTCATGTTGAATTTGTCGTCTGCAAAATGGTTTCAGTTTGGGCAAGTCTAAAATACTGTCATCTGGTAAAGATTTGATAAGTGAGCCCTTTCAGTGATACGACTTAAGTAGTATTGACAGTAATGTAAAACACCATTTAACCCTGTACCAAATGACAAAATTTTAGACTGGTCCAAAATTTAAAGCATTTGCAGACGACAAATTGAATGTGGTTAAAAAATTGAAATTTGTTTTGGGAAGGTTAGAAAACATTTTGGGAAAAGGAGAAAATGCTGTTACCAGCATTTTCTCCTTTTCCTACAATGTTTTCAAAAGGCCTTTTCTTCAGGGCCATTAAAAGTTGGGATTGTATGGTAAAGGGTTAAACACTTAAACCTTTACCACACAATCCCAAGTTTTAATGACCCGAGAAAGAAAGCTTTTGAAAACAAACTGGGAATAGGAGAAAATGCTGGTGACTTAACCCTTTACCGTACAATGCCGTCTTTTAACGCCCCTGGGAAAGAAGCCTTTTGAAAACATTGTGGGAAAAGGAGAAAATGCTGGTAACCAGCATTTTCTCCTTTCCCCACAGTGTTTTCTACTCTATCAAAGAAAAATTGCACCATTTGAGCCACACTGAAATTGTCGTCTGCAAATGCTTTCAATTTGAACAAGGCTAAAATTTTGTCGTCTGGCAAAGGGTTAAATAGTATTGATAGCGATGTTAAACACAATATATTACATAACTTTTTACCACACCATCCGGAGTTTTAACAACCCTGACAGAGTTTTTGAAAACAGTGTGAGGAAAGGAGAAAATGCTGGTGACCAGCATTTTCTCCTTTTCCCACAGTGTTTTCAACCCTTTCCCAGCAAAGTCTAATAATTCCAGCCACATTTGAATTGTCGTCTGCAAATCCTTTCAAGTTAGATGATTGCAAGGTTTTGTCCTTTGGTACTGAGTGAAACAAAAGAAAAGTAACTTATCCAGTATTGAAATCGAAGATGGATTGTTATAATATTGAGCTGTGCTTTTGCAAAAGGGAGCTTAACCCTTTCCCAAACGACAAATTTTGGACTGGTCCAAATTGAAAGAGTTTGCAGACGACAATTTTAAATTTGATGAAATTGGCAGGAAGTTCTCAAAAAGGGTAGAAAACACTGTGGGAGAAGGAGAAATTGCTCGTTACGAGCAATTTCTCCTTTTCCCACAGTGTTTTCAAAAGACTGGTACTGCAGACACATGAAAATCAGGGCTTGTTTGGGAAAGGGTTAATGCATCTCTGTGAGGCACAATACCAAGCAGT
The DNA here is from genome assembly GCA_945859785.2 of Tridacna gigas. Lineage (NCBI taxonomy): Eukaryota > Metazoa > Mollusca > Bivalvia > Cardiida > Cardiidae > Tridacna > Tridacna gigas. The sequence continues at coordinate 8,555,603 of OX244034.2, read as the reverse complement.
TCATCATTATAATATGGATCTATAAAATCAATTTTGTATAACAACCAACTGAGTCATGAGGTACACTGGTCCTTTGACATGCAGAAAATTGACCAATAGCAAAAGGTTTCAACCCAGGTTGGCCTGCGTGGACTGCACAGGCTGACCTTGGTCGAAAGTCTTTGCAGATGCATGAAGTGCCCTTTTCACAGAGCATGACTCAAATTGATTTATATTGCTTCCTATTTCAGCATTACATGAAAATCCATGCAGAGAGGAAATACTTCTGTACAAAGTGTAAGAAAGGGTTCAGTGAACAGCGCTTTATGAGGCAGCACGAGGAACAATGTGGGAACCTCTATACGTGCGGTACCTGTCCTGTGTACTACACTACGAGGGAAGCTTTGCAGACTCACTGTAAAAGAAAGGAACATACGTACCCTGAAGAATATAGAAAAAAAGATATAGAAAAAGAAGAGAAAAAGTATGTCTGACATTTTCCAAGGTTTTTCTGTTTATTGTTTTTCAGTCATATACCAAAGTGTGTAATCGTATACAATATCATATATACCACGATTGCAAGTTAAAGTTACTCAAGTATTCATTTTCAGTCAGTACTTCTTATTTCCATCATCGAAACTCTTCAAATTAAAGGCACGTTTAGACCTAGTACCGGGACCATACATAAACAAAAATCAATGGCAACATTTAGAAAATACAAGCAATTGTGACTATCTAAACTAAAGGTCCCATTTCATTGGGATGCAGTGTCCAGTAGTATATCAAAGATTTTATTTCTCATTTCTCTATTCTTGTTATGGGTTTGATGGTGTTTTGTCTTTGTTATGGGCACCATATCTGACCTAATAATATAGCACTGACTTGCGAGATTTGTCTATTTTCTTTCCAAATATCGAAATATGCAGAAGAGTGCTCAAAGAGCATTCCACATAACATAATTTTGGACTTGTCCAAATTCAAAGTATTTTAGATGACAATTTAAATTTGGCCAAAATGATGAAGCTAGCCTTTAATAGAATAGAAAACATTATAGGAAAAAAAAGAAAATGCTGTCCTTTATCCCACAATGTTTTCTGTTCTTCTTAAGAGAAATCTGATCATTTGAGACACCTCTTATTTATCGTCTGCAAATCTCTTCAATTTGGACTAGTCTGAAAGTTTGTTGGTAAGTGCACACTTAATGCTTTACCAAACGACAAAATTTTACACTTGTCCAAATTGAAAGCATTTGCAGAATGGTTCAAATGACAGAATTTGACTTTAAAAATGGAGAAAACATTGTGGGAAAAGCAGAAAATGCTGGTTACCAGTATTTCTGCTTTTCCTGCAATGTTTTCAACAGTCCTCCACTTCAGGGTCGTTAAACCTCTGGATTGTATGGTAAAGGGTAAACTTTTGACCAGCCTACAAAATTTTAAACTTGTCAAAATCAAAAGCATTAGCAGATAACAAAATAAGGATGGTTTAAAGGATGGGATTTGCTTTGAAAATGGAGAAAACTTTGTGGGAAAAGGAGAAATGCTGGTAGCCAGCATTTTCTACTTTTCCCACAATGTTTTAAAAAAGCCTTCTTCAGGGTTATTAAAATTTGGGATTGTTTGATAAAGGGTTAAGGATTGATGTTCCTCATATCATAAATGGCAATTCAAAATGGTTTCCCAATTGAAATGACAAAGAAATGAAACCAAGCTATCATGCCATGATTTATAATCATGCTAAATAAGTTTCTTTTTTTTCTTCATTTCTTTTTTTTTTTCCATTTCTGCAGAAAAGCGCGGAAGGAGAAAGCCAAAAAGGCCAACTCGTCTGTCCTTGCCGCAGTGATCCCTGTTTTTTTAGTTCCTGTACAAAAACAGGACCCAGTGCCATCTCCAGTACTTCCTAAAATTCTTCCCAAACCAAATAGTGCTGCAAAACTAGTAAATCTTAGCAACAAGAAACAAAGTGATGATAAAAAAGTAACAGAACTGGCTTACAACAGAGAAACATTTGTAAAGGAGGTCAACAACAGACAAGAGGTTATGATACAAACTGATATTTATGGTATAGACAGTCTATCAGTCAGTGGGACGAATAAGGGCAACTTCCCTTCAGCTGACGGCAGACAAGCTACAGACTTTGCTTATAACAACTTTGGAACAAATTCAAATAACCCTCTGGGACAGGTAGAGGATGGAATGCAGGTTGATAGAGCTTTCATGCCACATTCATCTCCTAAAGGCAGACGGAAAAGTTTTAAACGAAGATCCAGTTACTCTAGGCCAGCCTCTCCAAGAAGAAAGCGGTGTAAAATATCAACAGGTATGCAGACTTCATTGAGTCTTACACAGAGAAAAGGTAAACAGATTGTCAGTGCTACCCAAACTACAGGAGATCTCATTTTGAAAAAAGCTATGGCAGAAGCAGATATTCCTATAGCTACGAGAACTGTTGGATCACAGGTCACTCCCCAGAAACCAAGGAATAAATTTAGTACTTCTAATGTAGGAACAGATACGTTCTTTGAGCTATCTGACAATTTCATGAAAACATCAAGGCCAATTCAGAGGAACACTTTCAGCCAAGTAAACACTCTGACTAAACCCTTACTGGTTGATTCCTTCAGTCAAGTAAGACACAACAATATCTTGGCTGAAACTTCAAAGAACTTAGCGGAGAGTCAGACAATGACTGACCTGCCTGAGTCCATCTCAACACAAACATTTCAATCTTATCTTGTCAACTTACATGGTTCCCAAGGTAACAAAATGGAAAATGTGTGTACAGCCAGTGTTGGAACACAGTCCAAGGATGCCACTGATGAAAGATATTTGTCTGAAGTTATGTACACAAAACCTGTTCAGACTTCAAAGAGAAAGAGCAAAGAAACTATTGTGCAGATTTACAATGACAGATTAGAAGAACCTGTTACAATGCTTGTTCCTGTCGAGGACTCAAATACCTACAATAGTAGAGAGAAAGATCCAAAACAAACTGAGGACCTCCTCAAAAAAGATGTGCCAAACAGAGAAAAGATGATCCTTGATAATGGGCATACCAATGTCAGTTCAGTGAGCCGAAGTTTTGAGGAAGGAAATAGTAACATGGTAGAAAGCAATTTAGTAGGACCTGTGACTCTATTATGTTTACCATCTAATTCAAATGCGAATGTTCCACAAAACCATTCACACAACATTCAGAATACTGTTCAGTATCAGCAAGCTGAAGGTTTAACGGCAGACACAGAAGCACAAACCATGTCAGCTCAAGAGTTTCAGAAATTACTGCTATCAAGTGGTATAGATCTTGAGGCTGCAGCTTCAAGTCACAATTGGGCAGCAACTGCAAGTGCTACAGAAATGTTTGGTCAGAAGGATAAACAGTTTGAATCCAATTTTGACTTTTTCAATACACATACCGACACTGACACAATAGACATGAATACACAAACTGTTTCTGACCTAGATTTGTTTGAAAGTATAGGAGCTATTGATATGAACACGCAAACCAGTGGACCTGCTGTTGACTTCCTGGATCTAGTGATGAACAATATGGAAACACAAACTCTAAATGAAGAGGATGATCTCTCTCATCTTCGATTATCCAATGCTGATAATAACCTTAAAGATATGGCCTCTGGAGTTCACAGCCTGCATGTGCATACAAGAGACTTGAATATGAGATCTAAAGCAACCAGTCCAAGAATAAAAACAGATGATGCATGTAGTTATGGCCTTCCTCTCCATTATGAATCTGAAACTCATAGTTTAGGAATTGGTACTAGTGATTTTGACTTTGACACAGAATTTAGTGCAAATGGTGTGATATTTCAAGGTCTGGTAGATGACAGAGAGCAGAGGAATTTAGGAGATGTTCTGTGTAGCACAGAACCAAAGACTGGTACACAGACTATTGGATGTCTAATGGGTAAAGCAACAGTTCAGACTGAGACACAGACTACAGGAAATGAAGCTGGAGACCATCTTGTTCAGACAGAAATGCAGACACAAGTAGATTCAAATGATATTGACTTTGAGGTTACAAATATGCAAACACAAACTACTTTTGATGATTTTTACAATTGGTTAATTTAACCCTTTAGCAAACGATAAGATTTCTTTAGACTTGTCCAAATTGGAAGCATTTGCAGATGACAAAGCTAATGTGAATCAAAAATTGATATTCGAATTAGGAAGGATAGAAAACGTTGTGGGAGAAGGAAAGAATGCTGGTAACCAGCATTTTCACCTTTTTCCACGATGTTTTCAAAAGCTTTCTATTTCAGTGTTTTAAAGTCAGGATTGTGTGATAAAGAGTAAATCAAAAGAAGTCTTTGATGGCTCATTGAGTAACCTTTTTATTAGCTCACCTGAGCACAAAGTGCTCATGGTGAGCTATTGTGATCGTGCTGTGTCCGTCGTCTGTCGTGCGTCGTCCGTCGTCCGTTGTCAACTTTTTACCTTGTGTACGCTCTAGAGGCCACATTTTCAGTCCAATCCTCATGAAACTTAGTCAGAATGTTTGTCTTGATAAAATCTCAGAAGAGTTCGAAATTGGGTGATGTGGGGTCAAAAACTAGGTCACTAGGTAAAATCTTAGAAAAACCTTGTGTACGCTCTAGAGGCCACATTTTCAGTCCGATCGATCCTCATGAAATTTGGTCAGAATGTTTGTCTTGATAAAATCTCAGACGAGTTCGATATTGGGTCATGTGGGGTCAAAAACTAGGTCACTAGGTCAAATCTTAGAAAAACCTTGTGTACGCTCTAGAGGCCACATTTTCAGTCAGATACTTGTGAAATTTGGTCAGAATGTTTGTCTAGATAAAATCTCGGACGAGCTTGAAATTGGGTCATGTGGGGTCAAAAACTAGGTCACTAGGTCAAATCTTAGAAAAAACCTTGTGTATGCTCTAGAGGCCACATTTTTAGTCCAATACTCTTGAAAAATGGTCAGAATGTTTTTCTTGATTATATCTTGAAATAGTACGAAAATGTGCCATGTTGGGCCAAAAACTAGGTCACCAGGTCACATCTGAGAAAAATGTTGTGTATGCTCCAGAGGCCATATTTTCTGTCCAGTACTCTTGAAAGTTGGTCAGAATGTTTGCCTTGATAATATGTCTGACTAGTGTGAAAATGGGTCATGTCGGGTGAAAAACTAGGTCACTAGGTCAAATCTTAGAAAAACCTTGTGTAAGCTCCAGAAGCCACATTTTCTGTCTGATACTCTTGAAAGTTGGTCAGAATGTTTGTCTCGATGATATCTCGGTTGAATTTGTAAATGGGTCATGTCAGGTTAAAAACTAGGTCACCTGGTCAAATCTTAGAAAAACCATGTGTACACTGTTGTGGCCACACTTTTTGTTTAATACTCTTTTAAAGTTGCTCAGAATGTTTGCCTTGGTAATATCTTGGATGAGTTTGAAAATGGGTGATGTTGGGTCAAAATCTAGGTCACTAGGTCAGATCTTAGAAAAACCTTGTGTACGCTGTAGAGGCCACATTTTCAGTCCAATACTCTTGAAATTTGGTAAGAATGTTTGTCCTGATGATATTTTGGACCAGTTTGAAAATGTGTCATGTTGGCTGAAAAACTAGGTCACTAGGTCAAATCTTAGAAAAACTTAGTGTACGAATGACGCTCAGAAAGAAGCCTTTTGAAAACACTGTTTGAAAATGAGAAAATACCCCTTTGAGAGACCAATCCCACAGCTTGATCCACATATTATTTGTTTCATGCAGAAGGTTCAGACTGATGAGCTTAAAATTTTATTGTTTGGTAATACATATATCTCACAAGATGTTGGAAATTGGTTGTGCTTGGTCAAAAGGCTCAGATGAGCGACTCCAGGGCCATCGTGGCCCTCTTGTTGCCATAGGTGACACAATAAGCCTCCCCAAAAGAACTGATCAATATTAATCCTGACACCCTAATAAAGGATTTGTCAAAATTGGAATCATTTAAACATAACAAATAGAATTTGGTTCAACTTAATGGAACTTCTTTCTGAAACAGTATAAATAATTGTTAGCAAAGAAGAAAATGCCGGTTCCCAGCATTTTCTGTATTTCTCATAATGTTTTTGAAAGCCTTCTTCCTAGGTCTTGTTAAATCGTAGGATTATTTTGTGCAGAAAAAATAGTTGTTTGTTTCTACAATTAAAGGGGGTTTTGTAAACATTGAGAGATAAAGAGCGATACATGTATTATGTAACAGGCAGTTGCTCCTTTTATTAAAACATTTTCCATGATTGTATCTGAATGCATAACCAAATAATTCTAAGTTTTGATAGCCCGGAGGGAAAACACATTTGAAAACAGTGTGGGAAAGGTGAAAATGTTAGTAAGCAGCATTTTCTCCTTTTTCCACAATGTTTTCTAACATTCAAAAACAGAAATAATGTTTTGAGCAACATTGAATTTTTCATCTGCAAATTGTTTCCTGGCAACTTTTAACCTAGTTTTGAAATTAATTTTTGGACATTTGGACCGATCATACAATTGTCATCTTCACAATAATTTCTTCCTTCTACCCTCAATAAGGTCTTCTTCCTCTGGGTCGTTAAACTCTGGATTGTATGGTAAAGGAACAATGATTGCTAAAATTTTTTTTTCTCATCACTTATTGGCATATAGAGGAAACAAGATCTAAAACTTTCAGTTATTCTAACTAAAATAGAGTCTATCACTTAACCCTTTACTGCACAATCCCGAATTTTAACGACCCTGAGAAAGAGGCCTTTTGAAAACATTCTGGGAAAAGGAGAAAATGCTGGTAACCAGCATTTTCTCCTTTTCCCACAATGTTTTCTATCCTTCCCAAAACAAATTCAATTTTTGGGTGACATTTATTTTGTCGTCTGCAAATGCTTTCAATTTGGACAAGGCTAAAATTTTGTCGTTTGGTAAAGACTTAATTTGAAGCATTGGGTGGAACGAAAATAGTTTTCAGTAATAGTTGATGGCAATTTCGATTGATCATGAAAGTTAGCAGAACTGCTGCTGAGATTAGAGTCTATCACATAATTTGAAGCATCGGCTGGAACAACAAAGGATTTTAGTAATAGATGGCAGCAATTTTGCTTGCTTATGAGAGCAAACAGAACTGCTGCTGAAGGAGTTTAACTGTTTACCAAATGACAAAATTTTAGACTGGTCAAAATTGAAAGCATTTGCAGACGACAATATAAAACTGACTCAAAAATTGCAGTTTGATTTTGGAAAGGCAGAAAACATTATGGGAACAGGAGAAAATGCTGGTTACCAGCATTTTCTCCTTTTCCCACAATGTTTTCAAAAGGATTCTACCTTTTGGTCATTAAAACTCTTGATTATGTGGTAAAGAATTAAAGGTAACAAATTTCTTATATCACATAGTAATAAATAATTTCTCATAATTATCATATGGTAATAAATAATTTCTCATATCACATAGTAATATATCATTTCTCATATCACATAGTAATACATAATTTAGCCTAATCATGTATGTGCATTGGGCTTTACACCCTTTCAGGACATAGGCAAAAATAGGCGCTAATGCCTTTGGCATAGATCAGGATCAGACTGCACAGAAGCTACAGCCTGATCTTGGGTCTATATTGTCCACTTGTTTAATCAAGCATATAGGATGAAAATATGTCTCAGTTTCAGTGGATTGTATTTTCAACCATGGAAAGTTGTTGAGTTTATGAGTTTGTTGCTGAAGTAGTATGTCATTACCTCCTGATATTAATTCTTTACCAAGCAACAAAATTTTAGAATTGTCAATTCTTTACCATACAATCCTTAGTTTTAACAACCTTGAGGAAAAGGGCCTTTGAAAATATTGTGGGGGAAGGAGAAAATGCTTGTTACGGCATTTTCTTTTATCCCCACAATTTTTTTTACCCTTCCAAAGGCAAGTTCCCGTTTTTTGAGTCACAGTCAATTTGTTGTCTGCAACTGCTTTCAATTTGGACCAGTCTAAAATTTTGTAGTTTGGTAAAGAGTTAAATGATTAGAATTTAGTTGTCTTGTAATGAGTTATGTAAGTATTGGATCACCAAAATACATGCCAGGGCTTTGCTTTGACTTATGAAGCTTCAAAACTATTTATTGTTAGAATTTATTTTTTGTTATGTTTGTTATCATTTATTTATTATTAAAATTGGCTTCATTGACATACTGTCTTATTGAGTTCATTACCGCCATGTCAAGTTGTTTGTATATTTTGGATCATACTGTACAATCTTGGCAGTCTGATCTTGATCTACACACTGATCAAGCGCCAAAAGTGTCCTCATCTTGCTGATGTTAGATGAATATCAGACTGTACAGAACCTGCAGTCTGATTTGGATCCACACTGTTCACTTCTTTGACAGCTTTTGCGACAAAAAGAGCAGTTGACATTGCAATATCTACACCTATAGTGCTGAGTATTATGTACATTATATTTCAAATATATAGTACTATATTGATTAACTCTTTACCACACAATCACAAGTTTTAACGACCCTTGGGAAAAAAACCTTTGAAAATAGTAAGGGAAAAGGAGACAGTGCTGGTTACTAGCATGTTCTTTTTCAACAGTGTTTTCTACCCTGTCAAAGACAAACTCCATCATTCAAATTACATCTGTGGTAAAGGATTAAACTGGTCCTCGTTGTAAATAAACATATTAACTCTTTACCATATAATTCTGAATTTAATGACCCCATGGAAAAGGACTTTTGAAAACATTGTAGAAAAACGAGAAAATGATGACAACTAGCATCATCTTTTCCAACCATGTTTTCTACTCTTTCAAAGACAGATTTCATAATTTTGAAACATTAAAATTTTGTTGATTGGAAAAGAGGTAACTGCACACATAGCTGAATTGGGGGAGGTAACAGGTCTTATCTATCTGTTGTGCAAATTACTACAGAAATTTGGTAGAATCATAGGCCACTGAAACTCTATATGGCATGCAACACACGAAAAAGGGCCTTCAGACATATGCATAAAAGTGTGTCGTCCAAGATCAGCCTGTGTGTGACTAATCCAAGATGACACTTCCCGTTTTTGTGCGATTTTCTGTGTCACGAAAGTCTACTGTATGAAAAAATCTTATGTAGTCGTAAAGTGTTGTCCCGGATTAGCCTGTGCAGACTGCGCAGGCTAATCCGGGACAACATTTTATGCAAATGTCCAAAGGTCCCTTTTCGTGTGTTGCACACCATATGTCTATCACAGAATATCGAAATTTTCATTGCTCAATCATCAGACACTGTTACTAAAAATAGCATACATTCGCAGATCACTTCTATTTTGTATATTTTTACTCATTTCTAATCCTATCTACACCAATGTCAAGGTTTCCCTTTCCATTTTTGGTTAAATATTCACATTCAAATGGGACAGGGACAGTTGCACACCTTGAGTTCTTTGCAAGGTCCATGTATGGTGTATCAGCATTAACTCTTTACCAAAGGACAAAATTGTACACTCATCCAAATTCAAAGCTGTTATAGACGAAATTGAATGGGGCTTGCTTGATGAAACCTGACTCTAAAAGGATGGAAAACATTGTGGGAAAAGAAGGAAATGCAGGTTACCAGCATTTTCTCCTTTTCCCACAATGTTTTCAAAAGGTGTCTCCTTCAGGGCCGTTAAAAGTCTGTATTGCGTGGTAAAGAGTTTACAAGACTTAGAACTATGCTTTTTCCAAGCTGTTGCTTTTTCTGTTGAAGGCTTTTGAAAACATTGTGAAGAAAAGAGAAATTGTTCATTATTTAACCCTTTACCAGACGACAAAATTTTAGCTTTGTCCAAATTGAAAGCATTTACAGACAACAATTTCAATGTGGCTCAAATGGTGCAATTTTTCTTTGATAGGGTAGAAAACATTGTGGGAAAAGGAGAAAATGCTGGTTACCAGCATTTTCTCCTTTTCTCACAATGTTTTCAAAAGGCTTCTTTCCCAGGGGCGTCAAAAGGCGACATTGTGCGGTAAAGGGTTAAGTCATTTTATGGTTGCCAGTTTACCTAACAGTACATGGCTTGAATTTGTTTTACATGAGCTTTGCACAACTCCCTTGACAAGCTACTGGCTGCTCTCCCATTAAACACTGTGGAAACAGTATTTATCTGTTGGAGAGGAATGAATCCTATCAGAATGATTTGCATCAGTCCAAACAAAGTTATGGTAAACAGCTACATTATCTATTTGCAACAAGAAAGAATGTTCACAGAAGTAGTCAGTCATGGTTAGAATGTTGGCCTGCACTATGAAAGGACACGGATCCAAGTCCAAGAATGACATGAAAACTGGTAGTAATTATATCTTTATCTGGGCATGTACCTTTACTATGAAATATTTCTAACAGAAAAAGACAAGCTTGAGACACACAAAAGATTCTTAATCAGGAGAGATATTTTTACACATTAAAAACAAAACAAAAGTTGAAAAGCTCTCTCTCTCTTTCTCCACTTGTGGATATATGTGTCTGCGTGCCTTTGTCTGTCTATCAGTCCCTCCATCCATCAATTTATGTGTTCATCCATCCATCCCTCACCATCCATCTGTCCAACTATCCATCTATCCATCTGCCTGGCTTTCTGTCTTTAGTCTCTGTCTGTCTGTCTGTCTGTCCTACATGCAAGTATGTATCCATCAACCCATCCATCCATCTGTCAATCTGCCTGCCTTTATGCCTTTAGTCTGTCTGTCTGTCCTACATGCAAGTATCCATCCATCCATCCATCCACCCATCCATCCATTCATTTTCATAACAACAACACACTAGTGTTTTATAAAGTATAAACAATTTGATTAGATCGACGCCGTTAATTTCAGCGTAGCAAATCCATGAAATGATACGTGTGTTCTAAAGTAAACCGAAATACTTAAAATTATAACTTTTACACAAGAGGTTGTATTTAGTTTTATGTCGATAGAAAATCGATCATCAATTTATCTGATGACTTTTTTTCATTTGCTAAAGGGACGCAAGTCGGACGATTTCTGTGTCTATTAAGTCCATATTTTTGCCCTACCTATAACAATGGCGGCCTCCTTGACGGGAGTTTTAGAAGAAAAGCTCCGTGAAAAAGTTGCTTCCTCTAAGGTTCTGGTGGTTGGCGCAGGTGGAATTGGATGTGAACTGTTAAAGAATTTAGTATTGACTGGGTTTGTCAATATTGAAACGGTAAGCTATGTTTAAATATCTTTGTTCAACATATCTTGCTTACTGTATCTTTCAGTTTCATCCATCGGCGTTTTTTGTGTTGCACAGAATGCACTCATTATTAAAAGTGTCATTTTACCCATAGTTCTCAGGTCAAACAACAGCACTTATTTTGTTTTACTTAAGACATTTGTAATGTAGATTTGAAATTTTATTTCTATGCACATGTTCCAACCGTAAATATTCTTAATTGATCTTTATAGAATAAAACTTTGGCAGTGCAGGGCTTGAAAACACTTTCAATCCCAGCTCGTCCCATGAAGCAAGTGAATTAAAGAGTTTACTTGTCCTTTATTTGGGTCTACTTGGCCTACAGGAAAAAGCAGTTGACAGTTTTGTCACTATTTACAGCGATTTCATTTGGACAGAAAAAATACTGAAGATTTGGAAAGCCAAACATTGTATCTGAAAGTTTTGGACAGCTGAAGTAAATCAGAGGAGAAAAGTGTGCCCGATGTGGGACGCGAACCCACGACCCCTGGAACACTAGTACCGCAGCTCTACCAACTGAGCTAGCCGGGCAACTGGTCTTGTAGTCTACCCAATGCTGATTACAACACTCCTCCCCCTCCTGATTTCTTGGGAGTCAACAACTTCCCCTCCGGTCCCCATGGACCACTGGTGCTGCATACCCGCGCTTACCAATTGACCTCGTCGCCAATGAAGTAAATCAGAGGAGAAAAGTGTGCCTGACACGGGACTCAAACCTACAACCCTCGGAACACTAATACCGCAGCTCTACCGAGTTAGCAGGGCAACTTGTCATGTGTCTACCCATTGCTTGATAGACAGACAAAGGCATGCAGTCCAAAATTTTGTCATTTGGTAATTTAGACTCGACCAAATTGAAAGCATTTGCAGACGAAAAATTCAGTGTAACTCATATTGTGGACTTTTGTCTTTAATGGGGTAGAAAACCAGCATTTTTTCATTTTCCCTTGATTGGGATGTTGAAAGTCACCATTATGTGGTAAAGGGATAATGGAAATCATCCCCAGAATGATAACATGGTACTAGTGTTTCTTCTGTGGGTTTTTCCAGAACACAGCTACCACATTCTATGGAGCAGCATATATTTGATAGAAATACACCAATCACAGTGATCACAAATTTTCTGTTAGAATACATGTTGTGACTATAATGTTTAACTCTCATTTGTCCACTCACATTTCAGATTGACTTAGATACCATAGATGTCAGCAATCTCAACCGACAGTTTTTATTCAGAAAAGAACATGTTGGCAAATCCAAGGCTCAGGTATGTAACCTCTGTCCGTAACCCTTCACCACACAATTGCGACTTTTAATGGCCTAAAGAAAAAGGACTTCTGAAAACATTGTGGGAAAAAGAGAAAATGCTGATAACCATCGTTTTCTCCTTTTCCCACAAAGTTTTCTACCCTTTCAAAGACAAATTTCATAATTCTTGCAACGTTCGATTTGTCATCTGCAAATGTTTTTACCTTGGACCAGTCTTAAATTTTATCATTTGGTAAAGAGTTAATTCTCACACTCAAGCCTTTTTGTGCCCAAAGCTTTGAAAGTCTGTTACAACTTAAGTTGCTTTTGCAGACACTAAAATCAGCATTCCACTTAAACCTTTACCGAATGACAAATTTTCAGACTTGTCCAAAATGAAAGCATAAGCAGACAACAAAATAAATGTTACTCAGAAACTGAAATTTGTTTTTGTAAGGAGAGAAAACATTGTTGGAAAGGGAGAAAATGCTGGTTACCAGCATTTTCTCCTTTTCCCACAATGTTTTCAAAAGCCTTCTTTCTAAGGGTCGTTAAAAGTCAGGATACTATTGTAAAGGGTTAAGAGAAAGACACCCAAGTATACTACATGTAAGTAGGGTATGATAATAGATCATGTTGGAGAAAAAGTAAATGATATAGGAACATGTGTATGTATATCAATTTATAAATTCCAACAGCATGGATTGATGATCTAAGGATAAGTATACCCCATAACTCTAGAGAAGGGAAAAAAAAAAACAACATGCACTTTCAGCCTGGATTTAAGATCCAAACAGTTGCAAGTTCAATGTTACAGCTTACTCTTGTCTAGAATGTCTCCGCAAAGTGGACAGTGTTCAGATCAAAGATCAGATGGCCCACTTTTTATATTCTGATCTTGATCTATACTGTCTGCCAAGTCAACATAAGCTTTGAAAGGTAATTTAGGAGTTGATTTGTAAAAAGTGTTCAGGTTTTAGATAGAAGCTTAACCTTTTCCCAAACAAGCCCTGGTTTTCACGTGTCTGCAGTACAAGTCTTTTGAAAACACTGTGGGAAAAGGAGAAATTGCTCGTAAAGAGCAATTTCTCCTTTTCCCACAGTGTTTTCTACCCTTTTTGATAACTTTCTGCCATTTTCATCAAATTTAAAATTGTCGTCTGCAAACTCTTTCAATTTGGACCAGTCCAAAATTTGTCATTTGGGAAAGGGTTAATGGATTGATACATGTTTCTCCTTCCAGGTTGCAAAAGAGAGCGCACTGAAGTTCAATCCAGATGCTAAAATAATAGCCTACCATGATAGCATCATGAGGTATGCATTGGTGAACTCTTTACCACACGAGAAAAAATTAGACTATTCCAAATTTAGAGCATTTGCAGACGACAATTCAAATTTGGCTGTAATGATGGAGTTTGTCTTTGATAGGGTAGAAAACATTGTGGGAAAAGGAGAAAATGCTGGTTACGATCATTTTCTCCTTTTCCCACAATGTTTTCAAAAGGCTTCAAATTTGGCTGTAATGATGGGATAGGGTAGAAAACATTGTGGGAAAAGGAGAAAATGCCGGTTACCAGCATTTTCTCCTTTTCCCACAATGTTTTCAAAAGGCTTCCATCTCAGAGTCGTTAAAACTTGGGATTGTGTGGTAAAGTATTAAATACATTACCAACTGCAAATAAATTACCTTTATTTTCCAGCAGTGGGCTGTAAGAAAAGCATGCCAAAGGGACAGTTTCTCCTTTGCCAAAATGTTTTCATGTGTTTGTGTAATGATTAACCCTTTCCCAAACGATAAATTTTAGACTGGTCCAGATTGAAAGAGTTTGCAGATGACAATTTTAAATTTGATGAAAATGGCAGAAAGTTCTGAAAAAGGGTAGAAAACACTGTGAGAAAAGGAGAAATTGCTCGTTACGAGCAATTTCTCCTTTTCCCGCAGCGGCTTCAAAAGACTTGTACTGCAGACACGTGAAAACCAGGGCTTGTTTGGGAAAGGGTTAATAAACCTTCATTCATACTAATTATCCATATTTCAGAAGACAAAAACTCTTGGAAAGCATTGGATAGGTGCACTGACTGCCTGCTGCAGTATAACTGAAATCATTTTGAAAATGGTATTACACACCATACACACGAACAAACAAAGTTTTCAGCCATAATGATTTGTTTTCATGCTTTTGGTAATTTAAATGCTAAGCCCCGTTAGCTCAGTCAGTAGCGCACAGGACTTGAGAATAGGGGTCGCTGGTTTGATCCCCAGCTCGGCCAATTTCTTTCGGACGATTGATGATGGGCATTCTGACAGGAATCATTCCTCTCTCACAGCTGACCATTGTCTCTATGATCATTATGTGGGCTTGGGAAGAATTTTGTGCATGGTACTCCTAAAAGAAGCTCCAGGAAAGCATGGATAGGTACACTGGCCGCCTCGATATAACTGAAATAATGTTGAAAACGGTTTTAAACACCATAAAATGAATAAATAAATAAATTGGTTTATATCGAAAAGTGTTCAGTGTGACTCAAATGATGTTATTTGTTTCTGAAAAGGTAGAAAACAGTGTGAGAAAAAAGCTTTGTTCATCAGAGTTGTTGAAACATGGAATTGTTTAGTGAAAGGTTAAATACAAAATTGGAATGTTTCAATCCTTTTTTTTTTTTTTTTCAGTCCTGACTATGATGCTACATTTTTCCAAAAATTTGATGTTGTAATGAATGCCTTAGATAACAGAGGTAAGACAGGATCTTACATAGGTTAGCATTCGAGGTAAAGTTACAGGTCCAGGAAATTTGTTATTTAGTAAGCCGTTGGTGTGCTTAACCCTTTCCCAAACAAGCCCTGATTTTCACGTGTCTGCAGTACAAGTCTTTTAAAAACACTGTGGGAAAAGGAGAAATTGCTCGTAACGAGCAATTTCTCCTTTTCCCACAGTGTTTTCTACCCTTTTTGAGACCTTTCTGCCATTTTCATCAAATTTAAAATTGTCGTCTGCAAACTCTTTCAATTTGGACCAGTCCAAAATTTATCGTTTGGGAAAGGGTTAATAAAATTTTTTCTTGACGATTTTAATAAAATTTTATCGTAAAACTCGAACAAAAATGTGAGATTCAATTCATCATATAACTTTATCTCTTGAAAGAACTACCTGAAAAATCATTCGATCTCTATGAGAAACCTGCGTAATCATGAAATTAATATCATACACAACCAGTTGATTGTACTGTTTATTATACACCTTATCCATGCTTTGTCTTCTTATGATTCTCTCCATCTCTTTCTTCCTTCCATTGTTGATAATCAAGTAATTATTTGTCAGCTTCTTTGAAACTATTTTGTCCGTTCACAGTACGACAAAATTCTAGACTGGTCCCAAATTAAATGAGGCTAAAATGATCATTTCTGCATTGATATGGTAGAAAACATTGTGGGAAAAGGAGAAAATGCTGGTAACCAGCATTTTCTCCTTTTCCCACAGTAGGAAGAGATGGAGAGATTCAGAGAAGAAGGGAGAAATCCAAGAAATTGACACACCCACCCCACTCTCTACTGCGTAGGAATACATGTTTGTAGCACAATTTTTAAAATTGGCATAGTGTTTTTCTCTCAGCTGAAGTGAGCTACTTCATGTGATTTTTTTTTTTCCACAACACACAGCAATTGAAAGTTAATGGTTAGTGAGCAGTTGACCTACTGGAAATTAGTGGATGTATATTTTCAGAAAAATACTCTCTTCTTTTGTTACAATGATTGTTGACATTTCTAAGTCTGTCATTCTGTGATAATCAAGATTTTCTTTACTGTAACACCTGCTTGGGGTGCAGAAAGTAGTTCCTGAGTTCTGGCAAAATATTTATCTTCATTTCTGTAAAGATATTAATTTTAGCGGTTACAAAATTTATCTACCTGATAAATCTCAGTATACCACATGTTAGTTATATAATAAATCCATTTAGTTTGTTTATTTGTCGCCAAATTCATGAAGAAAATGACTTGTCCTGTAACACTTTTCCACCTACAAATTTTGTCCCTGGAAGGCCATTTTTGGAATCAAGAAATTCTTTGTAACATATATACAACCAGTTTCTCTTTACCTGTGTGTTAACCTTTCTTTTTTAAGTGTAGAAAACATTGTGGGAAAAGGAGAAAATACTCCTTTTCCAACAATATTTTCAAAAGCCTTCTCTTTAGGATCATTAAAACTTTAGATTGTGTGGTAAAAAGTTAAAAGGTTCAACTGTGCTTTATTTTCCTAGCTGCTAGAAATCATGTGAATCGTATGTGTCTGGCTGCAGACAGACCTCTAATAGAGAGTGGTACAGCAGGATATTTGGGACAAGTTACAGTAATCAAAAAGGTAAGAGATCTTAATATACAGCAGCTGCATAGGCAACAGTGGTTTTGAAAGGATCTCTGCAGGTAAACCCTTAACTCTTTACCAAATGACAAAATTTTAGACTGATCCAAATTGAAATCATTTACAGACGACAAATGTTGTAAAAATCATGACATCTTTCCTTGAAATGATAGAAAACATTGAAACTAGCATTTTTTCCTTTTCCCACAATGTTTTTAAAAGTTCTTGTGTGGAAATGGGTTAAAGTGCTGAATAAACCCAAGTGACATTTTCTGTGTAGAACTAACATCCAAAATATTGCAATTACATCATTTCTTTGGTCTATATTGCTTCAAGTTAGCAAATAGCATAGATCAAAGACCAGACTGCACATTTGTGCAGTCTAAACTTGATCTACACTACAGTTGTGAAAGGCACTTAAAGAGTTAATCTTGTACCACATGACAAAATTTTGACTGACCCATATTGAAAACATTTGAAGACAACAATTAAAGCTAAAATGAGTCAAATACACGTAATGATGATTTGTCTTTGAAAGGGAGAAAACATTTTTAGAAACAGAGAAAATGCTAGTTACCAGCATGTTTTCCTTTTCCCATAAAGTTTTCACAGGATTTCACCCCTTGGAGTCGTTAAAACTCTGTATTCAAGCCTTTAACCCATGGATTTCTAGCCGTGTTTGTTACCTACTGAGCAGGGCATATTGAAATTAATTCATGCTCTTTGAAAGGGGCTTAAATGCATCTGCAAAAAGTATCTGTGTTGAAACCTTTTGCTTTTGGTAAATTCTCTGCACGTCCAAGGTCCATTCAGTTGTTTGTCGATAAACTGGATTTAATAGACCCATAAATATGTGATGATAAGCTTGGTATAACTTCACAAGCATTAGTTCTTTACCACACAACAAAATTTTACACTTGTCCAAATTGAAAGCATTTGCAGACGACAAATTAGACATGGCTTATATAGTGAGATTTGTCTGTAACAGGACAGAAAACATTGTGGGTAAAGGAGAAAATGCTGATTACCAGCATTTTCTCCTTTTTCCACAATGTTTTCAAAAGGCCTCTTTCTCAGGGTATTTAAAACATGGGATTGTGCAGTAAAGGCCTTTTTGCCAGAGTATAACTTAATTGTTTATATCAACCAAATGCCAAAGTTGAGCACAGATTTCTTGTTTTGTTATGTAATTTTTTCTGTACTTTCTGTTAACTAATACTACTCTATTTTTAGGGCCTCACTGAATGTTACGAATGCATTCCAAAGCCCCCACAGAAAACCTTCCCAGGGTGCACCATTAGAAATACTCCATCAGAACCAATACACTGTGTTGTTTGGGCCAAACATCTCTTTAAGTAAGGTTTACAAAAATATCTTATTTAACTCTTTACCACACAGTCCCGAGTTTTTAACGACCCTGAAGAAGAAGGCTTTTGAAAACATTGTGAGAAAAGAAGAAAATGCTGGTAACCAGCATTTTCTCCTTTTCCCGCACTGTCTTCTATCCGTCCCAAAATAAATTTCAATTTTTCAGTCACATTTACTTTGTCATGTGCACATGCTTTGAATTTGGACAAGTCTAAAATTTTGTCGTTTGGTAAAAAGTTTAGAAAGGTTTACAAAAATATCTTATTATCTGAATAATATAAAGATAAAACACATTACCACTTGTCTAGAGTTAGCCTGTTTAACTTTTCACCACAAAGGCAATATTTTGGACTTGTGCAAATCAAAACCATTTTTAGAAGACAATTTGAATTTGATTCAAAGAATAAGTTTTGTCTTCGAAATGGTGTAAAATATTGTGGGAAAAGGTCGTTTTTTTCACGTAATGTTTTGAAAAGTCTTTTTCATCAGGGTTGTTAAAAGGTCAGTTTGTATGGTAAGGGGTTAACAGTGACCTGGATGTAAGATGCTGTTTACAACTGAAGTAGAAGATTGAAACCAGTTATTTGATTTTTAAGAAAAAAATCTTGAATTACATCATGGTTTATTAGAAGACTAATGAAATTCAATGTCAAAGTAACCATTTATCAAACAAAATACAATTTTTATGCCTATACTTAACTCTTTACCGCACTAAAAATTTTACACTTGTCCAAATTGATTGCATTTGCAGACCACAAAATTATTGAGGCTAAACTCGGAAGATTGCATTTAAAAGTGTAGAAAACATTGTGGGGAAAGGAGAAAATGCTGGTGACAAGGTTTTCAGAAGCCGTTTTCTTCAGGGTCACTAGAACTCAGGATTGTTTGATAAAGAGTTAAAAGAGTGTAAATTAATGTCAAAGGAACCTTTTTCAAAATAAATACAGCTTTACTGCCTCTACTGTAAAAAAAAAAAAAGAATCAGGATTAATTTTATGTCATCTCCTACAATGAAATTTATTATTTAAATGATATTTAATCCTTTACCACACAATCCCGAGTTTTAACAACCCTAAGGAAATAGACCTTTTGAAAACCTTGTGGGAACAGGAGAAAATGCTGGTAACCAGCATTTTCTCCTTTTCCCACAAGGTTTTCTGCACTTTCAAAGACAAACACCACCATTTCAGCTAAATTTAGTATGCAATTGCTTTCAATTTGGACAAGTCTAAAATTCTGTCATTTGGTAGAGTTAAACAGTTTGGTGTTTTACAGCAATATACATGTAATTACATTTTTTGCAGCCAATTATTTGGTGAAGAAGATCCAGACCAGGACGTGTCACCAGATACAGAAGATCCAGAACTGACAGGTATCTTTAAACTTTTACCACACAATCACAAGTTTTAATAATCCTATGGAAAAAGGCTTTTGAAAACATTGTGATAAAAAGGAGAAAGTGCTGGAAACCAGCATTTTCTCCTTTTCCCGTAATGTTTTCAAAAATTTCAAAGACAGAAATTATCTTTAGAGCAACACTAAATTTGTTGTCTTCCAATCCTTTCAATTGGGACAAGTCTAAATTTTACAGTGTGGTAAAGAGTTAAACCTTTACAAAACAATCCAGGAGTTTTAAAGACTCAGACAAAAAGGGTTTTGAAAACCATGTAGAAAAAATGAGAAAATGCTTATAACCAGTGTTTTCTCCTTTTCCCACAATGTTTTTTACCCATTTGATACAAATTCCATTTTTTCACCACATATTGTTTGTCGTCTGCAAGTACATTTTACTTGGACAAGTCTTAAATTTTGCCATCTGGTAGAGAGCTGACTCTGCGCTAGACTGCATAATTTTGGACTTATTCATATTTAAAATTTCTGCAGACAATAAATGCGCTAGACTGCATAATTTTGGACTTATTCATATTTAAAATTTTTGCAGACAATAAATTAGGTATGGCCTTAATGATAATAGTGAACTAATATGTTTATAACATTTTTATTTCTTTTTGGTGTCAAATACATACATTTTAAAATAAAACAGCCTGATTAATTTTATCAGCATGTAGCTTTAATGAAGAATATATCTTATGCACACAGGAATTATGGAATCAAAACTTATTAGAAGACTGATTTGACAGACAACAAACTATATTCTCTTCCATTTCGATATTTTTGGAGACCAAAAAGAAATTTTGCTCCAATGATGGGCTTTGCCTTTGAAAGGGTGGAAAATGTTATACAAAAATGCGAAAATGCCCTCCTTTTCCCACAATGTTTCCGAAAGCCTTTTATCTCAGGATAGTAAGGAACACATGGTCTTTTTGTAAAGAGTTAATGAATATTTCTTTTACCTGTTTAACCCTTTACCAAACAATCCCGGGTTTTCATGACCCTGGGAAAGGAGGCTTTTGAAAACATTGTGGGAAAAGGAGAAAATCCTGGTCACCAGCATTTTCTCCTTTTCCTGCAATGTTTTCTGCTCTATCAGAGAGCTTAAGCTCATTTGTACCAAAGGTGAATTTGTCATCTGCAAATGCTTTCAAATTGGTCTAGTATAAAATTTTGTCGTGTGGTAAAGGGTTAAAGTAATTGTAATTGAGTCATACTCTGTGAAAAGGGGGTCTGGTCTAATGCATCTGCAAAAAGTATCATCCCAGGTTAGTCTGTGCAGTCCGCACAAGCTGACCTGTATCAAAGCACTGACTTTGGTAATTTTTCTGAATGGCCAAGGACCATTTTACATCAGAGTCCGTATTCACCAACCATTCTTAAGAACGTTCTTTGTCTTATTCTTCAGAATTTTCTGAATTTGAAAGTAACATGCCTTCTGATTGGCTAAACCAAATGGTTTAGCCAATCAGAGGGCGTGTTACTTTTAAATTTGGAAAATCTTGGAGAATAAGACTGAGAATGTTCTTAAGAATGGTTGGTGAATATTATTCTTCAGAATTTTCCAAATTTGAAAGTAACACGCCTTATGATTGGCTAAACCATTTGGTTTAGCCAATTAGAAGGCGTGTTACTTTCAAATTTGGAAAATCTTGGAGAATAAGACTGAGAATGTTCTTAAGAACGGTTGGTGAATACGGACCCAGTATTCAGTCAGTTGTTAACCCTTTCCCAAACAAGCCCTGGTTTCACGTGTCTGCAGTACAAGTCCTTTGAAAACACGGTGGGAAAAGGAGAAATTGCTCGTAATGAGCAATTTCTCCTTTTCCCACAGTGTTTTCTACCCTTACTGATAACTTTCTGCCATTTTCATCAAATTTAAAATTGTCATCTGCAAACTCTTTCAGTTTGGACCAGTCCAAAATTTGTCATTTGGGAAAGAGTTAAACAAAATCGATTTTATGGATCCACAATCATGTGATGACTTGCTTTGTGTAATGGATCATGTAAATGTATAAAACTCTCTTTTGCCACAGCGACGCTTAGTTAACCCTTAACCAGACGACAAAATTTTAGCCTTGTCCAAATTGAAAGCATTTGCAGATGACAATTTCGATGTGGCTCAAATGGTGCAACTTTTCTTAGATAGGGTAGAAAACATTGTGGGAAAAGGAGAAAATGCTGGTTACCAGCATTTTCTCCTTTTCCCACAATGTTTTCAAAAGGCTTCTTTACCAGGGGCATCAAAAGGCGTCATTATGCGGTAAAGGGTTAAGTCTTATTTTATTGTGTTTGCCAGCTGAAGCAGGACAACAGGCTCTGTCCTCTGATGCCAAGCAGGACGCTGTTGGAGGAATTGAAAGAAAATCTACCAGAGCCTGGGCTCAAGAAGTTGGATATGATTCTGAAAAGTTGTTCAACAAAGTAAGTAATACCATTAACATGGCATGCAATGAAGTGTTTTTAGTCAGCAGTTTTCAAAGAAAATGTCGAGGTCTTGACATCGCCCTCTCGTCGTTTGCATCTGCATTGTTGTCATTGCCGTGGAAAAACTTAGACATTTTATAATATCCGTGTCATTACTGAAAATAATTTACTTGAAACTTGGAGTAGTTGTTAACTATTAAAAGGGGAACCCATACCAGTGCAGAAGGTAAACATTCAGAATATTTTTGACTCATTTATGCCCCTTTTTCAACTTCTCTGAAAATCAATCTATTCCTTAAGGCAGCTGCAGCCAAACGTTGGTTCCTGCATGCGGTGCTCTTGTTTAAAGATTTAGAAATTATGAGAAATTACTCTTTTTCCAATTCCTTTCTTTAACTCTTTACCAAACAACAAAATTTTAAACTAGTCCAAATTGAAAGGAATTGCAGACAACAAAATAAATGCAATTGAAAAATTGAAAACTGTTTTGGGAAGGGCAGAAAACGAGGGAAAAGGAGAAAATGCTGGTTACCAGCATTTTCTCCTTTTCCCACAATGTTTTCAAAAGGCTTCTAGAGCTCCAGATAAGAGGGAGTGATGGTATGCTAAATCCGTTATTTCTCTTCCAAACCCTATGTTGTGGGTACTCATTAGAATTGTCTCGATGAGATGATTCTAATGAGTACCCATAACGTGAGGTTTGGTGGACAATAATTGATATATTTAATTTTGAAATTAAAGTCACTTCCTCTATCTGGAGCTCTGGGCTTCTTTCTTAGGGTGGTTAAAAGTCGCGATTGTTTGGTAAAGGGTTAAGTAAATTTCAAGTAAGACTCCTAATGCTTTTAAGTAACAAGAAGACTCCTTGACATGCCAAATGTCTGTTTTCATATTAAACTCTTTTTCTCTCCCAGATGTTCAGAGATGATATACGCTATTTACTTTCCATGGAAACACTGTGGAAGAAGAGAAGGCCCCCAACACCCCTTGACTGGAATAATCTACCTAACTCAGGTATCGTTTCACATTTGCCACATACTGGACTGTTTCATGTTTTCAGTTAGATAATTTCTTAGTTAACTCTTTACTAAATGAC
Source organism: Tridacna gigas (assembly GCA_945859785.2). NCBI lineage: Eukaryota > Metazoa > Mollusca > Bivalvia > Cardiida > Cardiidae > Tridacna > Tridacna gigas. The sequence goes on along the minus strand of OX244034.2, from coordinate 8,532,531 downwards.
AAAATGTTAGACTAGGCAAAATTGAAAGTATTTTGAGACAAAATATCAAATGAGGCTCACATCAAGGGATTTGTCTTTGATAAGATAGCTACCAGCATTTCTCCTTTTCCCACAATGTTTTCAGAAGCATTCTCTGTCACGGTTGTTAAAACTTGGGATTGTGTTGTAAAGGCTTAAAAAGGTTTTAGATTGTTTTAGGATTAGATTTTCAGTTTTCTTTAGCAATGGTCAATTTAGACTCATTGTAGAGCATAGCACACTTACTTCCAAGTGCCAATTTGTGCCCATAAATACACTGTTGATACTGATTTGTGAACTTCTGTTAACACTTTACCAAATGACAAAATTTTAGACTGGTCCAAATTAAAGCATTTGCAGACAACAAAATAAGTGTGGCTGAAAAACTGAAATTTGTTCTGGAAAGGGTACAAAACATTGTGGGAAAAGGAGAAAATGCTGGTTACCAGCATTTTCTCCTTTTCCCACAATGTTTTCAAAAGGCTTCTTTCTCAGGGTCGCTAAAAGTCGGGATTGTGTGGTAAAGGGTTAAAAAAGTGATTTAGCTGAAAAGTAGAGTGCTTCGTTTAGTGTCATGATAAATCTGAAAATCCTTAAATTTGTCATCAGCCAGTTTTGAACATTTTCTGACCTGATATGGCAAACGTTTTTCTTATCATAAATGATAAGGAAATTTAGGATGTAGGTGTCAGGAATGTTAACATAAATAAATTATTGAGAAATTACTAGTTGCCAGTATTTTTTTGCTTTGCCACAATCTTTTCAAGAGCAAGAAAAAGAAAAGGTCACCTGCAGGAGGTAAGAAGATAAAAATACAAAGACATACCTAGATCTTTGCTCAGTAAGGGATAAAATTCTTAAGCAGACAACAACATTATTAACTCAACTAAACTGAAAACTGACAAATTAAGTATAACCAGAATGATAGGGTTTGTCTTTGAAAGGGAAGAAAGCATTGTGGTTAGAGGAAAAAATGCTGCTAACCACTATTTCTCCTTTTCCCACAATGTGTTTAACCCGTTACCACATATAAAAATGTTAGACTCATCCAAATTAAAAGCATTTGCAGACGACAATGTCATTGTGGCGAAAAAAATATGATATTTCTTTGATAGGGTAGAAAACATGGTGGGAAAAGGAGAAAATGCTGGTTACCAGCATTTTCTCCTTTTCCCACAATGTTTTCAAAAGGCTTCATCCTCAGGGTCGTTATAACTTGGGATTGTGTGGTAAAGGGTAAAAGAACCTTCTTCATCAGGGTCATTCAAACTGATAAAAGCAGCTGAAAAATATATACTAACCTGTTAATGGACAAAAATACTCCAGTGATTATGTCTTTTTGCATCTTCACACAGTGCCAGCAGATGCCCCACGAAGTGCAATGCGAGATCAGAGGCTCTGGTCCATACAGGAATGTGCAGATATCTTTACAACATGTCTCGATAAGCTGAAAGCAGAGTTTGCAAAGCAGGGAGAGGGAGGAATGTTGGTCTGGGATAAGGTGACAATACTTTGTTAACCCGTTCTGAGGTTTTACAACCCTTAGAAAGCCTTTGAAAATATTGTGGGAAAAGGAGAAAATGCTTGTAATCAGCACTTTCTCCTTTTCCTACAATGTTTTCTACTTTTATACAAATTTCAAGTTTTGAGTCACATTTGCTTTGTTGTCTGAAAATGCTTTCAATTAAAAGTCACATTTCAGACAAGTCTAAAATTTTGTGGTTCGGTAAAGAGGTAACCGTTTACAAAATGATAGTTTTTTTATAACCATGAGGAAAATGGCTATTGAGAATATCATGGGAAAAAGACAAAGCATTGCAATCAAGCATTTTCTCCCTTTTCCACATTTTTCCCTATCCTTGATTTAATACAATACTGACTGTGTTTCAAGTTCAAAGAAGCAATTTTATCAAGACTTGTTGTAATTGTTTTAAAGAAACGTTTGTATCATTTCATACATGAATGAAATAACTAACAGTTTTCAGTGTCGGAGAAAAGTTATGCAGTGTGACTGGTCACTAGAAATAATGTCCAAACTATAAATGCAGGTATTAATTTTTCTGCAAACTCTCAGAGAGATGTTTAACCCTTTACCAAACAATCACGTCCCTGAGGAAGAGACCTTTTGAAAACATTGTGCGAAAGGGAGAAAATGCTGGTAACCAGCATTTTCTCCTTTTCCCACAATGTTTTCTACCCTGTCAAAAAACTTAAAGTTCATTTGTACCTGTTTCAGATTTGTCGTCTGCAGATGCTTTCAATTTGAAAGGGGCCAAAATCTGTTGCTTGGGAAAGGGTTAATTATACATACTACAACAGACCGCCTTAAAGACTTCATGCAATAAACCCTTTACGGAACAACAAAATTTCGAACTGGACCAAATTCAAGGCATTTGCAGACAACAAATTCATTCAAGATCACAAGATGATTTCTGTCTTTGAAATAGTAGAAAACATCGGGGGAAAAGGAGAAAATGCTGGTTACCAGCATTTTCTCCTTTTCCCCCGATGTTTTCTGACACTTTTTTCAGGGTCGTTGAAACAATGGATTAGGGTTCAACATGCAGTAATCCCCAAACTCAATTACAGAAGGAAGATCTTTAGAACTATGAACACCTAGTTTTGTTAAATACAGGATGATGACCCAGCCATGGATTTTGTGACATGTACAGCAAACATTAGGGCTCACATATTTGGTATAGCCACGAAAACAAGGTTTGATATCAAATGTAAGTCACTGAGGGTACAGGTGTTGTTACTCTGCAAGCAGTATCTATCTTTGGAGATCTATGTTGTGGATACTCATTGGAGTTAATCGATGAGACAGTGATGGTTTGGTTTGAAGAAATAATTACATAGAGTCTAAAAGAATGGATATAAAAGTTTAGAGGATAATTGTCTTTTTTGGTGTATGATCGAAGTTTTTTCATCGAGTGAAAATATGGCCTTTGCTTTTAACGAGTTGAAAGAAATTTCGATGATACACTGAAACAAACAACTGTCCTATTTCTGTTAAGCTGTTCACTTGAACTTTCCTTTTCACATCTAATTTTTTCTCGTCGTAAAAAATATGTGCGTTTTTCAAGCAAATAGATCTATTCAATCTAGTCAGATATGGACTAGCTCTAATAATGTCATCATGAGTGATGGTGACCACGTCGTAAAATGTGACGTTTACCTGCTAAAAATTCTTTCATGTTCTATAAATATCTGTGGAATGTCTTAAAATAAAAGTTATAACATTCAGAGGTGAATTATAAGGATATAATTCACTGTTAGATTTCTATAAACTACTGAAAAGCATGACAGAAATGAAGATATTTTATTTGCAATACCAAAATTATTCTTAACCAAACACTGTTTTTTGATTCCCATACAAAATTAAAAGACTTTACATACCTTTAGCTTTATGAGATTTATTGGAGCTGTGAAAGTATCTTCTTTTTTAACTCATTATCAGAAATTGTAGGATTGTGCGACCTCTAAGCCATTGGCAAACGACAAATTTTATTTTGGCTGAAATGTTGGAACTCTCTCGTGTAAGGTAAAAAAACATTGTTGGAAAAGTAGAAAATGCTGGTGACTGGCATTGTCTTCTTTTCATACAATTTCTTTTCTGTCAAAGAATTTCTTTCATTTGCACCAATTTTGAACTTGTTGTTCATTGATGCTTTCAGTTCTGAAGTGTCTTAAATCCAACATTTGGGAAAGGGTTAACTGATTACCCATGACGGTCAGCTTGTTTGTCATGTAGCAGACTTCTTTCGAATAGATTGTGGCAAAGGAGATATTTTGTAACTAGCGATTTTTCTTTGCAACAATGTTTTCACGTGTTTTCAGATACGGTACTAATTAAGCCTTGGTTTAAATATCCTGTCCCTATTTTACAATGATCTTTTTTAAACTGCAAACTTGTTGTTGAAAGTAATAAGTTAAATAGGTTAGCAGTACTCTGCCAAAGGGTGTTTAACCCTTTCCCAAACGACAAATTTTGGAGTGGTCCAAATTGAAAGAGTTTGCAGACAACAATTTTAAATTTGATGAAAATGTCATAAAATTCTCAAAAAGGGTAGAAAACACTGTGGGAAAAGGAGAAATTGCTCGTCACGAGCAATTTCTCCTTTTCCCACAGTGTTTTCAAAAGACTTGGGAAAGGGTTAATACATCTCCGAAAAACATTATACCAAGCCAGTGATTACATTATTGTGGATCCATGAAATCAATTCTGTTTAACCCTTTTCCAAACGATAAATTTTAGACTGGTCCAAATTGAAAGAGTTTGCAGACAACAATTTTAAATTTGATGAAAATGGCAGAAAGTTCTCAAAAAGGGTAGAAAACACTGAGGGAAAAGGAGGAATTGCTCGTTACGAGCAATTTCTCCTTTTCCCACAGTGTTTTCAAAAGACTTGTACTGCAGACACGTGAAAACCAGGACTTGTTTGGGAAAGGGTTAATGCATCTCTGCGAAACATTATACCAAGCCAATGATTACTTTATTGTGGATTCATGAAATCAATTCTGTTTAACAACCAACTAAATCATGATGTAGACTGGTCCTTTGACATAGAGAAAATTAACTCTTTACAAAACGACAAAATTTTGGAATGGACCAAATTGAAAGCGTTTGCAGACGACAAGTTAAATGTTGCTAAAATGATTTCAGCCTTTGATAGAAAACATTGTGGGAAAAGGAGAAAATGCTGGTTACCAGCATTTTCTCCTTTTCCCACAATGTTTTCAAAAGGCCTCTTTCTCAGGGTCGTTAAAACTCGGGATTGTGTGGTAAAGAGTTAAGCAGTAGCAAACAGTTTCAACCCAGGTCAGCCTGCACTGACAGGTCAGCCTGCACTGATCTGAGTCAAAACTTTTTGCAGATGCATTAAACCCCCTTTTCACAGAGCATGGCTTAAAATATTATAAAGCTTTTTTGTGTGTGTTTCAGCCATGGCAGGTAACATCATACCTGCAATAGCAACAACCAATGCAATTATAGCAGGCCTCATAGTGATGGAAGGACTGAAGATTTTAGATGGGCAGATAGAGAAATGTAAAGCAGTATGTAGACACATATAGAAGAGCTTGATTATTCCTTGTGACCCATATATAACTTATTTTCATTTCTGTAACAGTCCTTACTCTGATGAATAAACATTTACTTCCTTCACTCCTAGGTTGCCAAATAATGATTGATTGATTGTATGGTGTTTAACGCCATTTTCAACATTATTTCAGTTATATCGCGGCAACCAGTGCACCTATCCATGCTTTCCTTGAGTTGCTTTTTACCAGTACTCCGCTCAGTATTCTTTCCAAGCCACTGGCTGCTTTCCCACATAACCATCTGCAAAACAATGGTCAGCGGTGAGAGAGGAATGAATCCTGTCGCAATGACTATGACTATCATCAATCCTTGGAAAGAAATTGGCCAAGCCGGGGATGGAACCAGCGACCTCCTGTACTCCAGTCCTGTAAGCTACCGACTGAGCTACAGGGCTTGGCAGAGTGGCAAATAAACCCTATGGATAGTCTGCATTGACGTGCGAAAACTTTGACATTTTATAATATCTGTGTTATTACTGTAGATATTTGCTTCAAACTTGGACAAGTTGTTTATTATCAAAAGGAGAACATATACAACAAGAGCAGGTAACTGTCAATGTATTTTTGACAGAGTTATGCCATTTTTTCACTTAGAATTTCACTGAAAATCAAGCGCCGCAGCTGATAACTGGCACATGCATGCGGTGCTCTTCTTGAGGATGTCTTAGCAAAGTGGAAGGTGTAGATCGAAGACCAGATTTACACTGGCTGCAAAAGCCTCTAAACTCTTTACCACACAATCCCGAGTTTTAACGACCATGAGAAAGAGGCCTTTTGAAAACATTGTGGGAAAAGAAGAAAATGCTGGTAACTAGCATTTTCTCTTCCCACAGTGTTTTCTATCCTTCCCAACACAAATTTTAATTTTTGAGTCACATTTACTTTGTTGTCTGCAAAAGCTTTCAGTTTGGACTGGTCTAAAATTTTGTCGTTTGGTAAAGACTTAAAGGCCCAATAGCAGCCAAAAGTAAACAATGTGGGTGCTAAAAATGCATTTGAATTTAAATCATACCATTTGAAATTATGGAACTTATTTTGAAGATGACAATCTGCCATTGTATGTAGGTTCAAGTATTAGTTGCTGGTAGAAAAATGAATTCTAAAACCAGGTAAATAGTAAACAAAAGATAGAGCGACTTGGCAACTTTTTATGCAGCTTTGCGATTCAGACGTTTTCATTTTTTTTTTTTTTTTTTTTGTTTTGTTTTTGTTTTTGTTTGTCTCAAATTTTGTCGTTTGGTAGAGTTAATTCTTTAACAAATGACAAAATTTTGTACATGTCCAAATCCACAGCATTTGCTGACAACAAATTAAATATGGCTCACATAGAGAAAATTGTCTCTGAGAGGATAGAAAACATTTTTGAAAAAGGAGAAAATGCTGCTTACTAGCATTTTCGTTTTTTCCCAAAATGTTTTCCAAAGCCTTCTTCACATGGTTCCTAAAACTTGGGATTGTATGGAAAAGGGTTAAACTACTTATCCACTTATTATGAAATGTAAAGTTGTATTTTATGACCACAGCTTTATTAACCCTTTACTCCACATTGCCGCCTTTTAACGACCCTGGGAAAGAAGACTTTTGAAAACATTGTGGGAAAAGGAGAAAATGCTGGTAACCAGCATTTTCTCCTTTTCCCGCAATGTCTTCTACCCTATCAAAAAAAAAAAAAATTGCACCATTATGAGCCAAATTGAAATTGTCATCTGCAAATGCTTTGAATTTGGACTAGGCTAAAATTTTGTTGTCTGGTAAAGGGTTAATTGCCATTTCTATCCTTTTTTTAGGTTTATCTGAACAGACAACCCAATCCCAGAAAGAGGTTACTTGTACCCTGTGCATTAGACCAACGTAATCCTAAATGTTATGTATGTGCAGCCCATCCAGAAGTGACAGTTGTCCTCAACACAGAGAAAATAACAGTGAAGGTTTTTGAGGAAAAGGTATTTTTAACCCTTTACCAGACGACAAAATTCTAGCCTTGTCAAAATTGAAAGCATTTGCAGATGTCAATTTCAATGTGGCTCAAATGGTGCAACTTTTCTTTGATAGAGTAGAAAACATTGTGGGAAAAGGAGAAAATGCTGGTTACCAGCATTTTCTCCTTTTCCCACAATGTTTTCAAAAGGCTTCTTTCCCAGGGGCGTCAAAAGGCGGCATTGTGCGGTAAAGGGTTAAGTTTTCAACCCTTTACCATTTTAACTCACATTTAAAATGTTATTCGGAAACAGTTTCAATTCAGACTAGTCTAAAAGTTTGTCATTTGGTAAAGAGTTAACCCTTTGCTACACAATTCTGTGTTTGAACCACCCTTAGGAAGAAGACTTTTGAAAACATTTAGGGAAAGGGGAAAATTCTGGTAACCTGCATTTTCTCCTTTTCCTACAATGTTTTCTTCCTTGTTAAAAGACAAATCCCATCATTTTAGCCAAATCTAAAATTTTGTCTGCAAATGCTTTTAATTTAGAACTGTCTAATATTTTATGGTTTGGTAAAGATTTAAGCAACGCATATCCCAAATTAGTTGAACAAGCATTTTGGTATACTGTTGATTCAAATCAACCGCATACACAAATTGCTTGTTCAGCTGTTCACAATAATTATTATTCAAGACATAACAATCAGTTCCACCTTTTCCCACAATCTTTTCCTATTATTATGTGTAAATTTGTAGATAAGTTGAAGTTACACTTGAATGGGCCCAAATTTTGTGGATAAGTTGAAGTTACACTTGAATGGGCCCTGTTTAAAAAATTTGGTGTCTGTCCCACTGATGGTCTAATTTTACAGGGGACCTGCGTGGCTCATTGGTGAAGTGTGGGATTCATAACCTGGAGGCCCCGGGTTCGAGCCCCACCTGATCCACAGCGTTTTTCATGGGTGTGTCCTTGAGCAAGACACTTCAGAGCCCTAGCCTAGTACTGGTTAAAGCCAGGAAACACATGGATATGTGAGCTGTTGCTGTGATATGACTGAAATAATGTTGAAAGTGGCATAAAACACCGTTCAATCAATCTAATTTTACAAATGCAGGTTCTAAAGACGGGACTAGGCATGATTGCTCCAGATGTTGAACTAGATGATGGAAAAGGTAAATGTATAGTATTAATGATTTTGTCCTTAACCCTTTCCCAAACAAGCCCTGGTTTTCACGTGTCTGCAGTACAAGTCTTTTGAAAACACTGTGGGAAAAGGAGAAATTGCTCGTAACGAGCAATTTCTCCTTTTCCCACAGTGTTTTCTCCCCTTTTTGATAACTTTCTTCCATTTTCATCAAATTTAAAATTGTTGTCTGCAAACTCTTTCAATTTGGACCTGTCCAAAATTTGTCGTTTGGGAAAGGGTTAAAGTCACAGTAATGGTCAAAAGTAAACAATGGGGTGTTGAAATACACTGAACTCTTTACCACTTAGTCCCGGCTTTTATCGACCCTGAGAAAAAAGGCTTTTGTAATCATTGTGGGAAAAGGAGAAAATGCTGGTACCCAGCATTTTCTCCTTTTCTCACAATGTTTTCTACCCTTCCCAAATCAAATTTTAATTTTTGAGTCACCTTTATTTTGTCGTTTGCAAATGCTTTCAATTTGGACAAGTCTATAATTTTGCAGTTTGGTAAAGAGTTAAATGTAAATCGTGCCATTTAAAAGTATGGAAATTGTTGTGAGGAGGATGTATGGCTTGTCCAAGCATTAGTCTCTGGCAGGAAAATGAATTTAAAAAACATGTTAAAAGCAAACAAAAAATTGGGTGACCTGGCAACTTTTAACCTAGTTTCAAAATTAGTTTTCCTTCCAGTCACCAACACTTGGATTGACAGTATAATAATGGATTGTCACTTTCAAGATAAGTTTTGTACTTTTAAATGGTATGAATTGAATTTTATTGCATTTTATAAGCCCAATTCTTTACTTAAGGCCACTATTGAGCCTTTAAGTGTTCACTACACAATCTGGGTCCACATTTAACCGTTCTTAAGAACGATCTTAGTCCAAATCTCCAAGATATTCTAAATTTGAAAGTAACACAACTTCAGACTGGCTAAACCAAATGGTTTAGCCAATCAGAAGTTGTGTAACTTTCAAATTTACAAAATTCTGGAGAATAAGATTAAGAGCATTCTTAGGAATGGTTGGTGAATACAGGCCTGGGAGTTTTAAAAACCCTGAGTAATTAGCCTTTTGAAAACATGGGAAAAGGAGAAAATACTGGTTACTAGGATTTTCTCTTTTTCCCACAATGTTTTTCAACCTCTAAAAAACAAATCCAATCATTTGAGCCAGATTTAAGTTGCCTTCTGCAAATGTGTTAAATTTAGCCAGGTCGTAAATGTTGTGTAGTATAGAGTTATCTGTTCACCACACAACATGACTGTATTAACCCTTTCCCAAACGATGAATTTTAGACTGGTGCAAATGTGTTAAATTTAGCCAGGTCTTAAATGTTGTGTAGTATAGAGTTATCTGTTCACCACACAACATGACCGTATTAACCCTTTCCCAAACGATGAATTTTAGACTGGTCCAAATTGAAAATGACAGAAAGTTCTCCAAAAGGGTAGAAAACACTGTGGGAAAAGGAGAAATTGCTCGTTACCAGCAATTTCTCCTTTTCCCACAGTGTTTTCAAAAGACTTGTACTGCAGACACATGAAAACCAGGGCTTGTTTGGGAAAGGGTTAAAGAAGTTTTTTGAAAACATTGTTGGAAAAGGAGAAAATGCTGGTATATCAGCATTTTCTCCAATTCCCTCAGTGTTTTCCACCCTTTGAAAGTGAAATTTCATCATTGTGACAAATTTGATTTGTTGTCTGCAAATGCATTGAATTTTGATTAGCCTTAAATTTTGTGGTCTGGTAAAGGGTTAATGCTTTTTTTTTCCCACCAGAGATTTGAAGAAGTTTTACTTTTTTTCAGTGTTAAACTTATATATATAATATGGGTTGTAAGCAAAATATGGTCGAACAATGATCAACTATACTTTAATTTAGTTAGAGTTTCGAATTTGATATTTATAAAGATTCAGTAAATTTCATGTTTTCAGTCGCAGTCTCTCAGAGCCAGAAATCAAGACTGATATTTCTTTTTATTCTGCACTGTGATCAAAAGCTTTCTGTGAAGGGTTGTTAAAAGTCGGAATTGTGTGGTACAGGGTCAAATTTTAAAGCACCTTTCACAACCTTAGCTGCCTTTGTGGCCAGTGTAGATCAAGATTTGATTGCACAAAATATACAGTCTGATCTTTAATCTAAACTATCTGCTTTGACAATCTTTACAACAGGAACCTTGAAATCTGGGTTACTTGTGCCTTATTTGTAGACAAAAAATGTCTGGTAGGTTTATTCAAGGGTTTAACCATTTACGACAAAGTCCTTTGTTTTAACAACCCTGAGAAGGAAGCCATATGAAAACATTGTAGGAAAAGGAGAAAATAGTGGTGACCAGCATTATTCTGTTTTTCTTCAATGTTTTCAATCCCATCAAAGACAAATTCTGCTGTTTAAGCCACATTTAATTCTCTACCAAACGACAAAATTTTAGACCAGTTGAAATTGAAAGCATTTGCAGACGACAAAATAAATATGACTGAAAAATTGAAATTTGTTTTGGGAAGGTTAGAAAACATTATGGGAAAAGGAGAAAATGCTGGTTACCAGGATTTTCTCCTTTTCCCAAAATATTTTCAAAAGGCTTTTCCTTCAGGATCAATGAAACCTGTGATTGTGTGGTAAAGAGTTAAATTGTCTTCTGCAAATCTTTCAATTTGGGAATGTTAGCATTTTTGTTGTGTGGTAAAGAGGTAAGGAAGTGGGAAAATTTTAGATTGTAATTGATTGTTGAATTTTACCTTGCAGGGACCATAATTATTTCCAGTGAAGAGGGGGAAGCAGATGGTAAATGCCTATGTTTGACTTTTACACATCCTTTGACTGTTAATTCTTTACCAAACGACAAAATTTTGAATTGTTTATTTCCAGTGAGGAGGGGGAAGGAGACAGTAAATGTTTAATTTCATCCTTTGAAGGTTAACTTTTTGCCAAATGACAAAATTTTGGACTTGTCCAAATTGAAAGCATCTGCAGACAACAAAATGAATATGATTCAAAATTTGAAATTGGTTTTGAGAAAGGTAGAAACGATTTTTGGAAAAGAAGCAAATGCTGTTTACCAGCATTTTCTTCTTTTCCCACAGTGTATTCAAATGGCTTCTTTCTCAGGGTCGTTAATACTCAGGATTATTTGGTAAAGGGTTGAAGAAGAGAGACTGTTTAATCCTTAAACAACAACAAAATTTTAGACTTTTTCTATCAAAAACAATATAACAGGAAAATTATAACATTCTTTTTTTAATATTTTGGCCAATGGTCTTCATGAAAAAAGAAAAAAAAGATAAATTATGAATTTCCATCTCTTGCCATGTTTGTATCTGCAAACTTGCAGTTTGGATAAGTTATTTTTTTATTCTTTGACAAAGATTGTTGGCTTAACTCTTTACCAAACGACAAGTTTTAGACCAGTCCAAATTGAACGCATTTGCAGACGACAAAATAAATGTGAAGAAAAAAACTAATATTTGTATTGGATCGGGTAGAAAACATTGTGGGAAAAGGAGAAAATGCTGGTTACCAGCATTTTCTCTTTTTCCCACAATGTTTTCAAAAGGTTTCTATCTCAGGGTTGTTAAAAGTCGGGATTGTGTGGTAAAGGGTTAACTCTTTCCCAAACAACAAAATTTTACAATGGTCCAAATTGAAAGCATTTACACTGGACAATTTAAATGTAGCTCAAATAACTGATTTTTTTTTTTTATTGTTGTGGTAGAAAGAATTGATGGAAAAGAAGAATAAGCTTGTTATCAGCATTTTCTCCTTTTCCAACAGTGTTTAAAAGCTTCTTCTTGAGGGTCATTAAAACTCGGGATTTAGTGGTAAAGGGTTTAATTTGTTAAAGGGTGCTTTCAGTTATAGCATACACTGTTTTGTTTTTCTTTTTATACAGCTACATATATATGAATAATTAAATCTTTACCACAAAATGCCCAGAGTTAACGCTTCCAGGAAATTAGACTTTTGAAAACATTGTGGGAAAAGGAGAAAATGCTGGTAATTTCAGCAATTTCTTCTTTTCCCATGATGTTTGTTAACCTTTCAGAAACAAATTCTATCATTTGAGCCACATTTAAGTTGTCATCTGCAAATGTTTTGAATTTGGGCCAATCTAAAATTTTGTTGTCTGGTAAAGAGTTAAAATTTATGTTTTTATAATTACTTCATGTCATTTTTATTTTACTGATTGATTCACTTATTTTGTCTTAGATGTCAGTGAAAAATTCCTCAGTGAATTCAACATCAGAAGTAAGACTAGACTGAAGTGTGATGACTTTCTACAGAGTTTCAATATCCATGTCATAATAGAACATCAGTAAGTATTGTTACCCTGGTTTTGTTTGTATGTTTATTTTGTTTGTTTATTTATCCACTGAATAATCACCTGTTGCAGACAAATTTTTAGCTCAGCTATTTTTGAAGAAAAAGATGAGGTATTGTTACAGCCCTGTTGTTGGCTGTGTTTTTGTGCAAAAACTGTGACATTTTATAATATCTCTGCCATTACTAAAGATATGTACTTCAACCTTCTTGACCTATCAAAAAGAGAACCCAAACAACAGGGGCAGTATATTTGACACAGTTCTATGCCCTTTTTGCAACTTAGAACTGAAAATCAATCCATTTCTAAACGCAACTGCAGTCAAGCATTGGCACCAGCATGCCATGCTACACTGTTGGCCAAGATTGTACTGTTTTTGCAACTTAGAATTTTCACTGAAAATCAATCTATTTCTAAAAGCAGCTGTAGCCAAGCCTTGGAACCCACATGTGGTGTTCTTATTTTTTATATTGCATCAGATCACTCTTGAAAACAATGTTGGCAAAGGAGATTGTATTTAACACTTTACCACACAGTTCCAAGCTTTTAGGATCTTGAGAAAGAATGCCTTTGAAAACATTGGTGAGAAAGGAGAAATTGTGGTTACTAGCATTATCTTGTTTTCCCATAATGTTTTCAAAAGCCTTCTCTATCAGGGTTATTGAAAATTGAGACTGTCTGGTAAAACAGTTAACTCTTTACCACACAATCCAGAGTTTTAATGACCCTGGGAATGAAGCCTTTTGAAAACATTGTGGGAAAAGGAGAAAATGCTGGTAACCAGCATTTTCTCCTTTTCCCACAATGTTTTCTAACCTATCAAAAACAAATTCCAGCACTAGAGCCACATTTGAATTGTCGTCTACAAATGCTTTCAATTTGGACGAGTCTACTTTTTTGTCGTGTGGTAAAGGGATAAGGAGTTGGATGATGTGAATGCTCCAAAAAAGAAAAAAGATACATGTACATTGTCATATTTTCGATCCAGGGAAAAGCTTGAAGATGATCAAGAGTTTGGCATTGTTGGGGATATCTCAGAACTTCAAGCTCAAGCTGAAGAAGAAACCAAGAAAGCTGAAGATTCTACAATCTCCAATGGAGCAACTGGTAATGAGAATCTTTCAACACTGTGTATATGAGACACGCTCTGTGAAAAGGGAATTTAATGCATCTGCAAAAAGTATCGACCCAGGTCAGCCTGCGCAGTCCGCGCAGGCTGACCTGTGTCGATACTTTTTGCTTTTGGTAAATTTTCTGCATGTCAAAAGACCATTCTACCTTATGATTCAGTTGCTTGTTAGACAAAAATGGATTTGATGGATCTGTAATTATGTGATGACTTGCTTGGTATTATGCATTTTGGAAACATATCAAACACCCATTTCCAAGAGCACAGCTCTCATAATATACTGTACTTGATGTCTTTCCTAGGATGAAAATACAGTCCACTAAAATTCAGAAAGATGCATGACTTTTAGGGCTGACTAAAGAAGCAGGTGGCAAAGATAGCACAATCTGTGCAGTCTCATCTAGATCTATACCATATGTTAAGGCCTGTCAGCTTCTTTGGCTCTGGAAGGATTAATTATGTTAACCCTTCCACTGTCAAGTAAAAAAAAAAAAGATATTTTCAGTCTGAAAGAATCGACCCAGATTTTGTGTTTTGAAAGATCTTTTGGGAAAATATTAGTATACCCAAATATAGGAGACAGTTTAGTTCTAAATTGCAGAATCTGCAACCTCAGTCAGTGACATGCAGGGCTTGAAACCCAGAAGTTGCTAATTTAATTTCCAGCTCAGCCCAATTCTTTCAGAGGGTAAATGATAGCAAACAGACAGAACTTTAGGGCTTAAGAAATAAATAGTAAACATGCTTTGGCAATATTTACTATTATAACATGATAACTGCAGTCAAAATGGTCAATTTTAGCAATGTAAAAAGACCCAAATCTAGAAAATTTTGAAATGGTGTTCTGCATCTTTCTTACAAAATGTAGACTAAAGATCAAACAGCATATAGTGCTGTTTGGTGTTGACCCACAGTGTGCTCTAAAACAGTGATCTTGGCTGGTATAGTATCATTAACCTTCTACCACACAACAAAATTTTAGACTTGTCAAAATTTAGAGTACTTTCTACTTGTGTCCAAAATATTTTATTAAAACTGAGTATAAACTGAGTATAGGGAACCAGTTCATCTGCATATTGAAACCAGGTACATCAAAATTTAACCTTACACCACACAATCCCAAGTTTTAACTACCTCAAGGAGAAGAACTTTTAAAAATATTGTAGGAAAAGGAGAGAATGCTGGTAACCAGCATTTTCTTCTTTTCCCACAATGTTTTCTACCCTTCCAAAAACAAATTTCTAATTTTGAGGCACATCTATTTTGTCATCTGCAAATGCCTTTAATTTAGACCTGTTTAAAATTTTGTCCTTTGGTAAAGAGGTAAGTAGGTACATGTTATGCTGTGATGACATAGCATGATTGATAAATATTTGGGACCTTTTGAGAGGTAAAGTGGGGAAAAATCAGCTTTTTTTTTTCTCTAATTTTTGAGTGCCATTATTTAGCCGAAAATTTGAGGTAAGAAAATCCGTATACATGTAAATTGAAATAGGTTGGTTGACTCTACTAAACAACAAAATTTTAGACCTGTCCAAATTGAAAGCATTTGCAGACAACAAAGTCAATGGGACGGAAATTTTAAATTAATTCTGGGAAGGGTAGAAAACATCGTAGGAAAGGAAAAAATGCTGGTTCCCACAATGTTTTCAAAAGCTTTTTTTCTCGGGGTCGTTAAATGTCGGGATTGTGTGGTAAAGGGTAAAAGGGATTAACCCTTTCCCAAACAAGCCCTGGTTTTCACGTGTCTGCAGTACAAGTCTTTTGAAAACACTGTGGGAAAAGGAGAAATTGCTCGTAATGAGCAATTTCTCCTTTTCCCACAGCATTTTCTACCCTTTTTGAGACCTTTCTGCCATTTTCATCAAATTTAAAATTGTCGTCTGCAAACTCTTTCAATTTGGACCAGTCCAACATTTGTCATTTGGGAAAGGGTTAATTTTATAAAATCCTTTCAGAACAAGAGGATGATGATGATCTCATGGTGGTGGAAGAGCCAGAAATACAGACAGGGAAGAAAAGAAAGCTGGAAGAGGAAGAAGAAAATGAACAGAATGCTGTTATTAAGAAAACAAAGCTTGGAGAAGTTGAAAATGATGATGATGACATTATTGTATTGTGATCAGACTGAAGTCAACACTTTTCTCTTATTGTGTTGCTGCCCACTGAAGCATCTGAAGGATAGTTTAGATCAACACTTTTCTGTAAACTCTTTTCCACACAACAAAAGAAGGTCGAAATTCAAAGCATTTGCAGATTACAAATTAAGGGTGACTCAAATGACAAAATTTGTTCTTAATAGGGTTGAAAAAATTGTGGGAAAATGAGAAAATGCTGGATTCCAGCATTTTCTTCTTTTTCTGCTAAGTTTGTGCAATTTATCTACTAGTTACAGCATTTTCCCCTTTTCCCACATTGTTTTCAAAAGCCATCCTCAGGGTATTTGAACTCTAGATCGTGCGGTAAAGGGTTAAGGCTAAATTGGTTTTTTTACCAAAATCATCTACTATCACGTAAAAGTGCTAATCTTAACCCTTTCCCAAACAAGCCCTGGTTTTCACGTGTCCACAGTACAAGTCTTTTGAAAACTCTGTGGGAAAAGGAGAAATTGCTCATAACGAGCAATTTCTCCTTTTCCCACAGTGTTTTCTACCCTTTTGGAGAACTTTCTGTCATTTTCATCAAATTTAAAATTGTCGTCTGCAAACTCTTTCAATTTGGACCAGTCTAAAATTTATCATTTGGGAAAGGGTTAATCTTGTAGGGATGTTTGACCCATTACCACACAATCTCAAGTGTTAAAGACCCTGAGAAAGAAGCCATTTGAAAACATTGTAGGAAAAGGAGAAAATGCTGGGAACCAGCATTTTCTCCTTTTCCCACAATTTTTTCTAACAGTATGGAGCCAGATCCTATTGCTTAAGCCATTTTATTTGTCGTGTACAAATGCTTTCCATTTGCTCAAGTCCAAAATTTTGTCATTTGGTAAAGAGTTAAAACTCTGTCATATGTGTTGCCATTAGAGGGCTGAGCCCAACTTAAGCTCTTTTACACTTGTAAGCAATGTAGATCAGTATCAGACTGCCTTTTGCAGATGGTTCAGATCTAGATCAGACTACTTAGAATATAAATTGCGATCTTGGATCCACACTTTGTGCTATTTCATGAAATATTTTGCAAAAACAACCTAGAAGTTGCATTGTTTTGGTCCGTTTTCCTGATTTAGGAAATCTAGTTCTTTAGTGCTTTAAATCTCTACCAAGTAACGAATTGAAAACATTTGCAGACGACAAATGAAATGTGACCCAAAAGAATATTTCTGCCTTTGAAAAGGTAGAAAACATAGTGGGAAAAGGAGAAAATGCTGTTTACCAGCATTTTCTCCTTTTCCCTCGATGTTTTCAAAAGCATTCTTCTCCAGGGTTTTTAAACTCAGGATTGTGTGGTAAAAGGTTTACTCTTAACCAGTCAACAAAGTTTTACACTGGTCCATTTTGAAAGCATATGCTGACTACAGATCAAGTGTGGTGTGTAAATCATGGGATTTGTCGCTGGAAGGATGGAAATCATTACGGGAAAAGGAGAAAATTCTGCTTACCAGTATTTTCTGCTTTTCACACACTGTTTTCAAAAGCTTTTTTATTCAGGAACATTAAAACATGGGATTGTTTGGTTAAGGGTTAAGCATTAATCTGTGATCAGGTTTTAATTTTTTTAGTTTCTGCAAGAGATAACCTTTTTATACCCAATTCATCCATTTTCATATATAAGCGCTATCGCTTTACTTTATATTGTAACTTAAGGATAGGATATCCTGCTTAATAGTACACTTGAAAATATTGCAATGTAAATCACCGTACCCCTTACCATCAACCCTAAGGAAGAAGGTTTTAAAAACATTGTAGCAAATGGAGAAAATACTCTTAGCCAGCTTTTTCTGCATTGTCCAAAAGTGCTTTTTACCTTATCAAAGGCAGATGCCTTGATCTAAGTAACCCTTTACCACACAATCCCGACTTTTTACGATCATGAGAGAGAAAGCTTTTAATTAAAAACATTGTGGGAAATGTAGAAAATGCTTTTAACGAGCATTTTCTCCATTTCCTAATGAATTCCTTGACTTAAGGCAAATTCAATTTATCGTCTGCAAATGCTCTTAATTTGGACATGTCTGAAATTTTGTTGACTTGAAAAGAGTTAACCCTGTACCTCACAATCCCACACTTTTACTACCCAGAAGATATAGGCTTTTGAAAACATTAGGGGAAAAGGAGAAAATTGCTTGTAATCAGCATTTCTCCTTTCCCCAAGTTATCATCTGCAAATTATGTCAATTTGGACTTGCTTAAAATTTTGTTATGTGGTAAAGACTTAAAGGGTTCTGTTTTTTTGTAAGAGATTAATTGTGGAAAAATTAAACAAAAATTGCAAGAACTGTACACTTTTTAATTCTCTTGCCTATGGAGTTAGTGGGCTAAAGGTATTTAACCGATTACCACAGACATATTTACCTTTTACACCCAACCCCCCTCATGCAAAAGTTAGCTTTTGAAAAACATCGACGGGAAAGCTAAGGTTTCTCATTACAAGCTATTGCTTTTTTTCCAAATTGTTTCCTCTGTAACTAGTTCAACGAATTTCTTTCTGAGGATTGATGATTGTCATATAGGATTCATTCCTCTCTTGTACAGGACTTGAGAGTAGGAGGTCGCTGGTTCGTTCCCCAGCTTGGCCAGTTTGTTTCCAAGGATTGATGATAGTCATTGCTACAGGATTCATTCCTCTCTCACCGCTGACCATTATTTTGATGATGGTCATATGGGAAAGCAGCCAGTGGCTTGAAAAGAATATTGTGAGGAGTACTGATAAAAGAAACTCCAGGAAAGCATGGATAAGTGCAGTGGCTGTCGCGATATAACTGAAATAATGTTGAAAATGGCGTTGAACACTGTACAATCAATCAATCATTCCTCTCTCACAGCTGATTATTGTTTCGATGATGGTTATGTGGGAAAGCAGCCAGTGGCTATTTACCACACAGTGTGTAAAGCACTAGCAGAGGAAACTTCAGGAAAGCATGGATAGGTGCATTGGCCTAAGTGATATAGCTGAAATAATGTTGCAAACTGCCTCCCAAACACAATCAAAACACAAATTCTCTGTAGTTAAAAGATTTCTATTTCTCTCAAATGTTTTCCTTTATGTAAAGCCTAGTAAAGCCTTAAGTCTGTACCAGGCAGTAAAATTTTAGACCCAACTACATTGGAAAAAGAAAAGAAAAAAAACAGTGAAACCCAAATAATAATGATTTGTCATTGAAAGAGGGTAGAAAACATTGTGGAAAGAGGAGAGAATGCTTTCCCCAGCATACTCTCCCCTTTTCACAATGTTTTCAGAAGTGTTTTTTTTCTCAGGGTTGTCTGTAATTGTCAAAGATCCAATTTTTTTTTAACTCCCTGCCAAACGACAAAATTTTAAACCAGTCCAAATTGAAAACGTTTGCAGACGACAGAATAAATGTGACTGAAAATTGAATTTTTTGGAGGGGGAGGGTTGAAAAAATTGTGGGAAAAGGAGAAAATGCTTGTAACCAGCATTTTCTCCTTTCCTAACAATGTTTTCGAAAGGGTTCTTCCTCGGGGTCGTTAAAAGTCAGCGTAAAGGGTTAAATACATTTCTACAGAATTTCTTCATACTATTGGCACAGTTTCCACCTAGACCTTTTTTTTCAGGGGACTCGCTGTTTTACAGTGTTGGTTTTCATAGGCAAGAAATCTTACGTTGGACTTCGCCTTTTGCCAACTGTCAGATAACTTGTGAAAATGTCCTTGGACAAGGCACTCCAGAGCCTAAGCTTAATTATGCTGAAACCTAGGACAGACGCGAATAATTGACCTGTTGCTATCATATAACTGAATATTGTGTAAAGCACCATTTTATAGTGGGAGGATTACTGGAAGAAAATGGCGATGTGAAAAATAAAGCTAATACAGTAACTTTTGACTAATTTTATTGAAAATATGAAAATAAATATTAAAGATAATTTGTTCATGATGAGGATGAAAAAAATTAACAGATCTATTACTGTATAAATATAAATACTTGTTAATTCTTTACCAGATGACAAAATCTCAGACTTGTCTACCTTGAAAGCATTTGCATATAAATATTCAGATAACTGAAAAAAATACGTATTTGCACCAAACAAGCTGAATTTTAAGGACACCGAATCACATGACTTTTGAAAACATTACTGGAAAAGGGAAAATACTTACACAATGTTTTCTACGAATCCTTAGATTTGAGCTACATTTAGTACGCCATCTGCGAAGCATTAAAATTACACAAGTCTCAAAAAGAGTAGAATTGTAAACATAAATGAACCATGCTCTGCCACAAGGGGGTTTAATGCATCTGCAAAAAGTATTGATCCAGTTCTCCTTGCGCAGTCCATGCAAGCTGACCTGTTTCGAAACTTTGCTTTTGCTCAATTTTTTGCGTGTCAAAGGACCATTCTACCTTTGGATTCAGTCGGTTGTTAGTCAATTCAGCCGATTTAGTCAGTGGTTAGTCAGTTGTTGGATTTTACGTATCCAACACTATAATTTATGGCATGCAACACATGAAAAGGGGCCTTCGTACATGAGCGTAACAGTGTGTCGTTCCAGATCAGCCTGTGCACTTTGTGAATAATCAGAGATGAGACTTCCCGTTTTTGTGCGATTTTCTGTTTCACAAAAGTCTACTGTATGAAAAAATCTTATGTAGTCGTAAAGTGCGGACTGCGCAGGCTAATCTGGAACAACACTTTACGCAAATGTCCGAAGGTCTCATTTCGCGTGTTGCGGGCCATATGATGACTGGCTTGGTATAATGCATTACGCAGATGCATTAACTCATTACCACACAATCCTGAGCTTTAACAAGTCCGAGAGAGAAGCCTTTTGAAAACATTGTGGAAAAAGGAGAAAATGCTGGTAACTATCATTTTCTCCTTTTCGCAAAATGTTTTCTACCCTTCCCAAAACAAATTTCAATTTTTGAGGCACATTTATTTTGTCGTCTGCAAATGCTTTGAATTTGAACTAGCCTTAAATTTTGTTGTGTGGTAAAGAGTTAAATCCCCTTTTGACAGAGCTTGGACCAAATATATATTACAGCGATTAATACTGCCATATTGCTTACAGCATTTTAACACTTTCATAGTCTAATTGGCTGTACAGGTATAATCGTAGATTTCACCTACTGCGTTGAATTAAACTAAAATGATGAGCAAGGGATGAAATATATAAAAAAGACGGAGTGTTCAGGAAAGAATTAAAGAATGAGGTATTATTCTTTTATTATAGAAAAAAAAATGCATGGTCATCTATGTGATGTCTGGATGAGTGTTAACCCTTTACTGCGCAATGCCGCCTTTTAACGACCCTGGGAAAGAAGCCTTTTGAAAACATTGAGGGAAAAGGAGAAAATGCTGGTAACCAGCATTTTCTCCTTTTCCCGCAATGTTTTCTACCCTATCAAAGAAAAAACTGCACCATTTTAGCCACATTGAAATTGTCGTCTGCAAATACTTTCAATTTGGACAATGTTGTCCAGTAAAGGGTAAAAAAAATAGCAGACAAAGCCTTAACTCTTTCACTACCAATTAAGGCTTGACCCTTTACCAAACAATTCTGTGTTTCAACAGCCTCATGGACACAGGCTTTTGAAAACAATCTGGAAAAAGAAGAAATCATCATTTTCTCCGTTTTCCACATTGTTTTCAGATGCACCCGTCTGGAAAGTCATTGAAACTCTGGATTGATTGGTAAAGGGTTAAATCTTTCCCAGATGACAAGCTTTAATACTGGTCCAAATTGATAGCTTGTGGCCAGAACAATTCTTAACTGTGGTTCCTGTGATGGGAATTTTCTTTGAAAGGGTTAAAACATATTATGGGAAAAAGCAGAAAATGCTGGTTACCAGCATTTTCTCCTTTTTCCGCCTTGTGTTCAGCAGCTCTCGTCTGGTTGGTCATTAAAACTCGGGATTGTTTGGTAAAGGATTAACCCTTTACCACACAATCCCGACTTTTAACGTCCCTGAGAAAGGGGCCTTTTGAAAACATTGTGGGAAAAGGAGAAAATACTGGTAACCAGCATTTTCTCCTTTTCCCACAATGTTTTCTACCCTTCCCAAAACAAATTTCAATTTTAAAGTCACTTTTATTTTGTCATTTGCAAATGCTTTCAATTTCAACCAGTCTAAAATTTTGCCATTTGGTAAAGAGTTAAAGCCTTTCTTTTGTGAGAATATTTCATAAAAGTGAATGGTGCACTTTCAACATCCAGTATGGAAATTTTTTGTAGCCTTGTCTTGATCTATTCTATCCAAAAGGTCTTTGAAGCTCCATCTGCCCATCAGGGAACTCTATAATTTTCAATACTTAACTCTTTACCAAACAACAAAATTTTAGACTGGTCAAAATTGAAAGCATTTGCAGACGACAAAATATGTTGACTGAAAAATTGAAATTTGTTTTAGGAAGGGTAGAAAACATTGTGGGAAAAGGAGAAAATGCTGGTTACCAGCATTTTCTCCTTTTCCCACAATGTTTTCAAAAGCCTTCTTCCTCAGGGTCGTTAAAAGTCGGGATTGTGTGGTAAAGGGTTAATCACCAAACACTGTTACTAAAAATAGCACGTTGATGCATCCTCCCTATATTGTATATATAGTTATCATATATGATATAGAGGCAATTTGGCAAAGTGTTTTTATTTTAGTAACGGCGTCCTTTGATAGAGCAAAGGATGTTTCAGTATTCCATGTTGGTACAATGGGACTTGAGCTTCAGTGGCTTATGTTAAAATCAGCCAATCACTCCTTTTTGCTCCTAAGGTTTACTGTTCCAGCACCATTAAAAATCAGAAAGATTTTTATTCTATAGGTTTGACTAAGCAAGCAGACACTATAGATCCATGATCAGACTGCACATTCTGTGCAATCTGATCTTGATCTATGATGTCGATCAAAAAAACCTATTGTTGCCTTTGGTGCTGAAAGGATTAATTCTTTACCAAACGACAAAATTTTAGACGGGTCCAATTTCAAAGCAATTGCAGACAACAAAATGATACTCAAATGATGGGATTTGTATAGGATAGAGTAGAAAACATTATTGGAAAAAGAGAAAATGCTGGTTTACAGCATTTTCTCCTTTTCTCACAATGTTTTAACCCTTAAAGCCCTGGAACTGACTTAAGTTGTTTTTGCAGACAGTGTAGATCAAGATCAGACTGCACAAAATGTGCAGTCTGATCTTTGATCTACACTGTCTGCTTCTATGTTACATATTCCAAGGGAAAGGATCTTGAAATACCAATATTTTGGACTGTTTTTCCTTATTTAACAAGTCAAAATCATTTATTCAGCACTTTAAGGGTTAAAAAGCCTTCTTCCCAAGGGTTGTTAAAACTTGACTGTTTTTGAGAGGGTTAACAGTTAACCCTTTCCCAAACGACAAATTTTGGACTGGTCCAAATTGAAAGAGTTTGCAGACGACAGTTTTAAATTTGATGAAAATGGCAGAGTTATCAAAAAGGGTAGAAAACACTGTGGGAAAAGGAGAAATTGCTCGTTACGAGCAATTTCTCCTTTTCCCACAGTGTTTTCAAAAGACTTGCACTGCAGACACGTGAAAACCAGGGCTTGTTTGGGAAAGGGTTAAAGTGGGTAAGGAGCTAATTCATTTATGTTTTACTCAAGCAAAATGCATACAAAAATTTATTTCTATGATGAAGTCAGAAATTGCAGAAGTTACAACTTCAAAAGGTTATACCTGTATTAGATCTATAATAGGTTGAAAATGTAAGTTAAGTTTCCAAATGAAAAATGTGAGAGATAGAGACAATGTGTGGATTTCTGAGAGTGGAAATGAATGGAAACAAAAATAAATTAATATTAAATCTTAGAATGCTAATAAATAAAATCCACATTTTCAGTCAATAACTAAGACCAAACTAGTGCAAATGTCCAAATATCTCACAGAATGTATGTACATGTATTTGGTAGTGTAGATAAAAGATCAGACTGCACATTCTGTGCAGTCTCATCTTTGATCTATATTGTCAACAAGCAACTCTAGTTATGAAAAGCATTCCAAAGTTTAACCCTTTAACAAACAATCCTGTGTTTTTATGGCTCTTAAGAAGAAGGCTTTTGAAAACATTGTGGGAAAAGGAGAAAATGCTGGTTACCAGCATTTTCTCCTTTTCCCACAATGTCTTCTTCCCTATCAAAGACTAATTCCTTCATGTGAGCCAAAATTAATTTGTCGTCTGCTATCACTTTCAATTTGGAAGAGAGGAAAATTTTGTCTTAAAGAGTAAAGTTGTCCGTCATCATCATTCTTCCTCCTCTGTCTTCTCGTCGGCAAAGTGAGCTCTTCTCTGGAGATGTTTTAACATTAGTTTTTTAACGGGACAGTAGCGACCAGTCTGAAATATAGTGTTGGTATATAAACATTGGTAGAAGACTTTTTTGTCCTGAAGCAGTCTAATGAGGTGAAACATTGTGGCAAAAGGAAGATTTGCTCGGAAATAAGTTCTTTTTCATTTCCTTTGCCATATTTTTTTTTTTCCAGCTATTCATGTTTTTAGCGGATTTGTATAGCAAATCCGCTTACCGTGATAATTCTGACCGGAACCAAATACTTCGTGCGTAACGACGCATGCGCGCTCACACTGTACTGTGATATCTGTTTGACCTGAACCAAATATACCGCCATTCATGCTTGCGACCATTCTACTTTCAGTTTAGCTGATACACCTCAACCTCGCTTTTGTCACTACCGTATATACTGTCCTTCACATGTATACCTATAGTCCGAAATCTGATACCAGCAAAAAACTGCGTAAGAATGACATCAAATTACCACTTCTTAAACAATATTAGAATAACAGTTACTGCGGGGCAGACTCGGCAGAACAATTTTGACTTTCCCTGCCCTTGCTAATTCCATTTTAAAATGATGGCACATGTGTTGCATGTTATGTTATTTTGTTATTACAACATATTACAGATTTATGCTACTCTGCAAATCCACTTTTCAGGACTTTGATTATCAATGAGGATACTTGCATTAAATACTCATCCAAATTGAAAGCTTTGGCAGACAACAAGTTAAGTGAGCTCAAATGATGGGACTTGGCTTTTGCAGCAAAGAAAACATTGTGGCAAAGGAGAATAAGCTGGTTATCATCATTTTCTTCTTTCTTCACTAAGTTTTCAAAAGCCTACCTCTTCAAGATCTTTAAAAAACAAGGTTGTTTGGAATTTAACTCTTTACCACACGACAAAATTATAGACTGGGCCAAATTCAAACCATTTGCAGACGACAAAATAATTGTGACTCAAAAATTTAAATTTGTTTTGGGGAGGGTAGAAAACATTGTGGGAAAAGAAGAAAATGCTGGTTTCCAGCATTTTCTCCTTTTCCCACAATATTTTCAATAGGCTTTTTCCTCAGGGTCATTAAAAGTCTGGATTGTGTGATAAAAGGTTAAACCTCATTTAAGCTAATTATCCATTTTTCTATAAATGTACCTTCTATCATTTGAGCTGCATTGAATTTGTTGTCTGCAAATACTTTCAATACGGACGAGTCTAAAATTTTGTGAGCTGGTAGAGAGATTTTGTTCAAAATAAATGTAACAGGAAATCACTAGGAGCAACTGATACAAAAAAATACTCGAAGAAAGATAGTCTGTAACCCTTTAACCCTTTACCACACAATCCCAACTGTTAACGACCCTGTAGAAGAAGCCTTTTGAAAACATTGTGTGAAAAGGAGAAAATGCTGGTAACCAGCATTTTCTCCTTTTCCCACAATGTTTTCACAATGTTTTCTTCTCTTCCAAAAACAAATTCTGTAGAAGAAGCCTTTTGAAAACATTGTGGGAAAAGGAGAAAATGCTGGTAACCAGCATTTTCTCCTTTTCCCACTATGTTTTCTTCTATTCCAAAAACAAATTTTAATTTTTGATTCACAATTATTTTGTCATCTGCAAAAGCTTTAAATTTGGACAGGTCTAAACTTTTGTCATTCGGTAAAGAGTTAACCCTTTACCAAATAATCCCAAGTTTTAACAACCCTAAAGAAGAATTCTTTTGAAAACTATGTGCAAAAAGGAGAAAAAGCTGGTAAACAGCATTTTCTCCTTGTCCTGTAATGTTTTCTGCCCTTTCTAAGACATGTTTCATCATTTGAGAGACATATTATTTATCCTCTGCAACAGTTTGAACAAGTCTTATTTTTTTTTTGTAAGGAGTTAACTCTATACCAAATGACAATATTTTAGACTGGTCCAAATTGAAAGCATTTGCAGATGACAAAAATGACTGGGACTCAAAAAGTGAAATTTGTTTTTGGAAGGTTACAAACATTGCGGTAAATGGAGAAAATGCTGGTTATCATTATATTCCCTTTTTTCCACAGTATTTTCAAAAGCAGTCTTTCTCCGAGTCATTGAAAATGTGATATTGTTTAGTACAGAGCTAGCAGATGACAAAAGTTTGGATTTGTTTGAAGTGAAAGCCTATGAAGATGACAGTTAATTTGTCTCAAATATTGACTTAGTCTCTAAAAGGTTAGAAAACTTGTGGGAAAATAGAAAATGCTGGTTACCAGTATTTTCTTCTTTTTTTTTCCCACAATGTTTTAAAATGCCAACTTTCTGAGGGTCATTCAAACATGGAATTGTCTGGTAAAATGTTCCATTTGCTGACATGTATTACCTTGACATTCAGGACTGAAGTTATCTCTCTTGCTTTGTAAAATTTCCCCTGATCAGAGGGTACATACATGTAGCGTTTTCCCTTGTGTGAGCCATCCGTATCCCCAACTGAAAATACAGAACAGAAGTTTATCATAGTCTGCAAAGCCTTCAAAATACAGGGCTATTTTAACCCTTTACCAAACAATTCTGAGTTTTAACGACCGTAACAGAGAATGCTTTTGAAAACATTGTGGGAAGAGGAAAAAATACTGGTAACCAGCATTTTCTCCTCTTCCCACAATGTTTTCTGTCCTTTCATTCACAAATTCCATCATTTGAGCCATATATGGTTTGTCGTCTGCAAATGCTTTGAAATTGGACAAATCCCAAGTAACGTTGTTTGATAAAGGGTTAGTTTTTTTTAATAATTAGTAACTGACAATGAGACTATGCTCTTATAACAAGAGCCGCATGTAGGTGCCAATGCTCGGCTGCAGTTGCTTGATTTTCAGTGAAAATTTCAAGTTAAAAAAGGGGCATAACTGTGTCATATATACTTTGATGGTTACCTGCCTATGTTATACAGTTTTCCCTTTTGATCGTTCATAACTAGTCCGAGTTGGAAGCATATATCTTCAGTAATACCAGAGGTATTACAAAATGTCAAAATTTCTGCATGATGGGGCATTCGGCATACCTCGCGTGATCTGGTGATCAAATCCCTCGGCTGTATCACATAGCTTGATATACACCTACATGGTACATTTCGCACATCTCCGGAAGCACACCGCTTTACCGTTATTGAAATTGTAAGGCTCCTCTTTAGAAAGAACGCATGAGTAAGTTTTCTATCGTTATCTTTCTAAGAGTATTTCAGTCGGCAAACAGTTTATACATTCAAGTTTTAGCATGGTTTATCAATTCCGTTACGAGCTTTCATCGACAGATCGATAGAAGTGAATAACTTCACAGTGGTTGTTCATGTCGTTGCTAAGCGATCTACAGGGGCGCCACCATGTTTAAGATCATGTGAATGGTAGTTCAAAATGGAAGCCTCCCTTATACAGACGAAGTTAGATGTAGGTACGGAATCGGGCGAGTTGTGACGAGTGCATGGTGGGGCAGACACAGACAATGAGAAAGCTACGACAATACCTCAGTTTTCTTTGAAAACGGCCTAAACATAGACATTTGATTCAACTCTTCACAAAACGACAAAAGGTTACTGGTCCAAATTAAAAGCAGTTGCAGACAACAAATTAAATATGCCGAAAAAGATGAAATTTATCTTTATTCAGGTAGAAAACATTGTGGGGGGGGAAGCCTTCATTTCCAGGTCCATCAAAACTTGGGACTGTGTAGGGTGAAGTACCTGAACACAAATACTTCTCAAAACATTGTCACAAAAGGACAAAAGGTCCATAATAAGCAATTTTTCTTCAACAGAATGTTTTGAACAGAAAAGTTGTAAAGTTAGTTATAGTAATGTGTAACAGCTTGGACTATTTCAGTCTCAATAATTGAAAATACGAAAGTCAGTTTATTCAAATATGAAAAAAGCAAAAATACAAAACAGTTCTATTTATCTGTGAAAAAGTATGATTTTCTTATTTGTGTGAATATGCATGATAATTATTACCAGTGCTTGTACTTACCAGCATTTTTTGCAGCCACAAGAATGTACCCTTTTACCACTTCACTTATTCACATATTTAACTCTTTACCACACAATCCCGACTTTTAACGACCCTGAGAAAGAATCCTTTTGAAAACATTGTGGGAAATGGAGAAAATGCTGGTAACCAGCATTTTCTCCTTTTCCCACAATGTTTTCTACCTTTCCAAAAACAATTTTCAAATTTCCAGTCACATTTGTTGTCTGCAAATGCTTTCAATATTTGGACTAGTCTAAATTTTGTCATTTGGTAAAGAGTTAATGATAAAATATTTCAAAACACTTTGCAAAGGTTAACCCTTAGAGCACTGAATTTATGAAATAAACCTTTTCAGTGAAGAGAAACATCCGAAATATTATTATTTCAAGGTTGTTTTAGCCAGGTGTATTGAAGTATTCTGTGCAGTCTGATCTTGATCTACACTGTCAACAAAAACAAGTTAAGTTGGTTCCAGCACTTTAAGGGTTAATAAGGATCTTTAAAAACAACCAAGTTTTCTTATTTTTATGATTCTATTCTTGTCTTACCTTGTTCATCCAGCCGTACTCCTACATGAACCCTTGCATCGTACTTATTCTTGTCGGCTTCAAACTTTCCAATAAATTTTATTATGCCTGTGTAGTTAACTGGTTTTAGCACTGTAAACGGAGATGATTACAATGTATTCATGGCTTTTAAAGATAGGCAATGCTGTGTGAAAAGGGGGTTTACTGTATCTGCAAAAAGTATCGATCCAGGCCAGTCCGCACAGGCTGATCTGGGCCAAAATTTTTTTGCGACTGGTCAATTTTCTGCATGTCAAAGGACCACCTTACTTCATGATTCAGTCGGTTGTTTGACAAAATGTATGTTATGGATTTATAATCATGTGATGACTTGCTCGGTACCAAGGATCACAGAGACGCATTATATCCACTTGCCAAAATGAGAAATGTACATGCTATTTTAACCCTTTACCACACAATCCCGACTTTTAACGACCCTGAGGAAGAAGCCTTTTGAAAACCTTGTGGGAAAAGGAGAAAATGCTGGTAACCAGCATTTTCTCCTTTTCCCACAATGTATTCTACTCTTCCCAAAAGAAATTTTTATTTTTGAGTCACATTTAATTGGTCGTCTGCAAATGCTTTCAATTTGGACGAGTCTAAAATTTTGTTGTTTGGTAAAGAGTTTAACCCTTTATTAAATGACAAAGTTTAGGACTCGTCCATATTAAAATTTGCTGATGACAAATTAAATGTAGCTTAAATCAGTGTTTCTGCCAGCTTCAAATTTTTGAGGGTCATTTGTGATCCCCTATCCTAAGTTTTGAGGGTCATACAGGAAAATTATGGGTCACTGTTATAACCCATTATCATTCAGTCCCATGTCTTCACTAACTCTACAGTGGAAGGTTTAGAAAACAGTGTGGTAAAAGGAGAAATTGCACAGATTGTGCAATTTCTCCTTTTTCCACAATGTATTCTATCCATTTAGAAAACCAGAAACATTTTTTAATGTTGTGACTGGTATTGACGTTGGGAGCCATAACATAAACTGTTAATGTAAATAAACATGGCCGACGAAATTTTCAACCTTCGCTTACGAAACATTCTTTTACACCTTGGTTTCGCTAAAAGTCACGGTTTTGTACGAAATTGTTCTTTTGGTTGAACTGATATTTTGGTTGCACCAGAAAAAACGCACAAGGCCAATTCTATTGTGCCCTGAAAGAAATAACTGCGTCAAAAACACAAGATACACGCTCTAGCAGAAACACTGCTTAAATGATAGGTTATTACATTTTCAAAGAAAAGAAAACATAGTAAGAAAAGGAGAAAATGCAGGTTACCAGCATTTTCTTCTTTTCCCACTATGTTTTCAAAAGGTTTCTCCAACAGGGTCGTTAAAACACAGGCTTGTTTGGTAAAGGGTCATGGCCTACCTAAAGCTATTACAAATTACTTAACCCTTTACCGTACAATGCCGCCTTTTAACACCCCTGGGAAAGAAGCCTTTTGAAAACATTGTGGGAAAAGGAGAAAATGCTGGTAACCAGCATTTTAAAAGAAAAATTGCACCATTTGAGCCACACTGAAATTGTCGTCTGCAAATGCTTTCACTTTGAACAAGGCTAAAATTTTGTCATCCGGTAAACGGTTAAAGGACAAGCATTTGAAAGAAAGGAAAACGTTGCCTTGCATTTGCATATTATAAGCATTTGCTACTTTTCCTACAATATTTACAGAAGCTGTCAACCAAATAGGTGTAAAAAGATGTCTTTGTCTGGTAATACCTTACAGAAACAGCTGCATGTTTTGCAATATCTAATTTGCCGTCTGCAAATGCTCTCAGACTGGTCCAGTCCAAAATTTTGTCATTAGGTAAAGAGTTAAGTCATGCTAATCATCCATATTTTACAATGATACTTGCATCAAGTCATTTACTGCAAATTTCTTTCAGCAGGTTAGGACTTCAATCAATTATATATATAGTACAAAAAAAATTGTGAGAAAAGTATGTTACCTCTCTTCTTCCCATATTTTGGAGGTTTCTGTTGACGCGTGAAGAGCACCCGATCTCCGACACTGATTATTGCTTGAAGTATCCTATCTTTATCTCTTGCAGTTAAACACTTCAGCTGAGCCTCTTGTTCCGGGGTTAAACTACCTTCTAAATCCGAATCATCCGAGTGCACTGAATCATCATCACTAAACACGTCCCGATCTGTTTTATTGCCACTCAATTCCCGAGGAGAATTGCTTTCTGATGTAAGGTCAAGGTCATTTAAGTTGTCCTGGGTGCCAATATTGTATTCAAGGGATGGTTTAAATTTTGCACTGTTTTGAACGTCTGACTTATAAAAGTTTGGTTTACTGTTCTGCAAGTACTCCAACTCAAATGCATTGTTTTTGCGTGGAAGAGGGGATGTGTATATTTTTTGTGCCTCCTTCAAAGACGAGGTCCGATGGAAAACAGACTTATTTGCACTGGATGTGTGAGGCATGGCGGACATCGGTCTTTTCCTTTTTGAAGGAGAGTCACCTATCACACGTTTCAAAAACACTTGGTTAGGGTTACCATGGTGCCCATTTTGGTTGTCATGGTGCCCATTCTGGCTCAATTGAGGTTCATTTTCTGATGAGTAAGGATAATGGTTCACATCAATGTCTTTATGATAACGAACCTGTAAAGGGGTGGAGCTTCTAAACTTAGTGGGAGGAGCTGAAGGAGATCTGAAGTCTGATTGGTCACTTCTTGATGAATCTGATCCATTTCTACAAAAGGGAAACTTAGTAAATTAAAATGGCTACTTTCATGTCTGACTAGTAAGGCCAAACGCCAGTATTTTCTCCTTTTCCCAGAATGTTTTATACGCTATCAAAGACAGGAATCATCAATTTAGTACATTCAACTTGTGGTCTGCAAGTGATTTCATTTTGGACCTGTCCAAAATTTTGTCGTCTGGTAAAGAGTTAAACCCCCTTTTTGCCAAAGCATGGCTCAATTACATGTACCTCCTGCTGACAAAATTTTTGGGTCACACAGCAGATCACTTGAGATGGACATATCACTTGTGACAAGCAGGTTCTCTTCTAGCCATAATTATAGTAAATTTTATGCCCTATCCATTGTCTTTACCTTAAGCATGTAAAAAATTAGCATAATCCCAGGGTCCGTATTCACCAACCATTCTTAAGAACATTCTTGGTCTTGTTCTCCAAAATTTTCTGAATTTGGAAAAAACACATTTTCTGATTGGCTAAACCATATGGTTTAGCCAATCAGAAGTTGTGTTACTTTCAAACTTGGAAAATCTTTAAGAATAAGTCTATGGAATGGACCTAGGAACTCTCCACCATAGATTTTGCTTGGCAATTTTAAAGGGGTTAGTGCAAGAAATGTAAGGAATGAATTTTGAAATGTGAAAATGCAAGTCTTGTGCATCCGCCATTTCAACATTCATGTCTTACATTTTTTTTTTTTAGCATTACTCCCCCCAAGATTGCCTAGCAAAATCCATGGTGGGGAGCTCCCATGAATATGCCAACAAATTCACGTTTCCATTGGTGTAAAATTATTGTCAAGAAAAATCAAAGAGCACAGGAGACATCGCTGCCCTTAAAAAAAACTATGCAATCAAAGTTTTAATGATCCTTAGGAAGAAGGCTTTTGAAAACATTGTGTGAAAATGAGAAAATGCAGGTCTCACAATGTTTTTCTACATTTTTGTGACATTTAATATGTCATCTGCAAATGCTTTTAATATGGACCAGTCTAAAATTTCATAGTCTGTTAGCTCTTTACCAGACGACAAAATAATACACTTGCCTGTACTGAAAGCTCTTGCAGAGCACATATTAACCATTAATCTGATAAATAGCTAACATCAAAATTTCAAGTCAACAGTTTTTTTTTTTTTTTTTTTTTGGGGGGGGGGGTTTCCTTATCACATGGTGAAGATCAAAGATCAGTCTTCACATTCTGTGCAGTCATGCTTAGCAGCTTAAGGTTAAACGTAGCTCAAATTATGAGATACGAAAGGAGAGGAAAAGATTGTGGAAAAAGGAGAAAATGCTGGTTACCAGCATGTAACCAGCATTTTCTCCTTTTCCCACAATGTTTTCAAAAGCTTTCTCTGTCGGAGTCATTAAAACTCAGAATTGTGTTTTGAAGGGTTAACAAGTTAGAGATACACGCTTGTCGATACCTTGTGTAAATAGAGCTGTTAGATTTCCGAGACTTATGGGTAGTATTGTCCAGTCTGTCTAACAGTTGCTGTACCCGCTGATTTTGATCAAAGTCATGTGACTCATTCAGCACTCCAATCAATTCCTGTCATTGAAATATAGAACAAACATTAAGAAAACAGAAGCACGACAAGCAGGTGTCAACACTATGCAAAAACTGTAAATTTAAAACGAGGCATAAATAATTAAAAAAAATGTTTGAGCCATGCTCTGGGAAAAGGGGGTTTAATGCATCTCCTTCATGCATTAACCCTTTACCACACAATCCCGACTTTTAATGACCCTGAGAAAGAGGCCTTTTAAAAACATTGTGGGAAAAGGAGAAAATGCTGGTAACCAGCATTTTCTCCTTTTCCCACAATGTTTTCTACCCTTCCAAAATAAAATTTCCATTTTTTATTTTTTAATCTATTTTGTCGTCTGCAAATGCTTTGAATTTGGACCAGTCTAAGATTTTGTCATGTGGTAAAGAGCTAAACCAAGCATATCATCACATAATTATTGATCCATACGATCCATTTTGTCCAACAACTGGCTAAATCCCGAGTTTGAATAGTCCATGGACATGCAGAAAATTTCAACCAATATCAGCCTACATGGACTGTGCAATAAAAAAAACCCAAATATTAGCCACGAGTGAAAATATTACCGATGATGTTCACTTGATGAAATAAATTTCAATCTTTCACAAAAAACCCCCAAATATTCTATTTATTTCATGCTTCTAACCCCTATTTTGTTGTTTTCAGTAATTCCCTGTTGCTTACCCCCCTCACATAACAATGCAATACAATATTACGTAAAGCACGAGAAATATAGGGTAACTGTGCGTAAATTACATCATATTTCCCTCTATTTGAACGGCATGCCCTGTTTACCTAGATAACTAGTGCATGGAAGCTACTGTTTCCGCCTTCAATTGAAGAGTTAGAAAATATACAAATCGGTACTTTCACTGGTCATAACCATGAAATATCAAACCATGATCCACCATTATTTCTCAATAAACTAATGAAAAACATGAAATAAAAATCAGTAACTTCACCTTAGATAAATCTAGAGCCTTAGACTTCTGTGTCACCAGATAGTCCTTTCCATACATTAACTTTTTCAGGGAGATGACTTCAGCCTGTGTGAGATTTAGATCTTCTTTCAGTACCTCTGTCTTGGATATCTCATTCTGTATGTTCTGAATAAAGAAATTCAAAATATACGAGTTATGCTATAATGGCAAAAGGGGATTTAACCCTTTACCACACAATCTCGAGTTTTAACGACCCTGAGGAAGAAGCCTTTTGAAAACATTGTAGGAAAAGGAGAAAATGCTGGTAACCAGCATTTTCTCCTTTTCCCACAATGTTTTCTATCCTATCAAAGACAAATTTCATCATTTGAGCCACATTGGTATTGTCGTCTGCAAATGCTTTGAATTTGGACAAGTCTATATTTTTGTCGTGTGGTAAAGAGTTAACTCTTCACCAAACAACAAAATTTTGAACTCGACCACATTGAAAACATTTGCAGATGACAAAATATATGTTGCTTGAATGAAGATTTCTGTCTTTGATAGGGTACAAAACGTTGGAAATGGAGAAAATGCTGGTTACCAGCATTTTCTTCTTTTCCCAAATTCTTTTCAAAAGCCATCTTCTTCAGGGTTGTTAAAAGTCAGGATTATGTGGTATAGGTTAACCCTTTACCACACAATCCAGACTTTTAACGACTCTCTGAAAGAAGCCTTTCGAAAACATTGTGGAAATAGGAGAAAATGCTGGTAACCAGCATTTTCTCCTTTTCCCACAATGTTTTCTACCCTTTCAGAGAAAAATCTCATCATTTCAGACACAATGAAAATGTCGTCTGCAATTGCTTTCAATTTGGACTGGTCTAGAATTTTGTCGTATGATAAAAAGTTGAGGCATCTCCATGATGCATTGTACCAAACAAGTCATCACATAATTATGGATCCATAAAATCCAATTTGTCTGACAACTGACTGAATCATGAAGTAGAATGTTCCTTTGACATGCAGAAAATTTACAAATAACAAAAAGTTTTGATCCATGCCAGCCTGTGCGGACTGCTGTATAGGCTGACATGGGTTGATACTTTTTGCAGATGCTTTAATTCCCCTTTTCACAGATCATGGCCCATACTAAATGAATTGCATGACTATAAGCCTGGGGCCATTTCAATAATTCATCAACCTTTCTGAATGCATTTTATTTCTCTTAAGAATTGCCTAAATTTTACTGAAAATACTTTCTGATTGGCTACAGTCTTATGAACATGAAATGCATAGCTCAAATACAAACCTCCCTGGCTGTGATTCGAACCCCTGCGGCAAATATCCTCGTTTATTGAGGTTTAAAAAACCAATACACTAACACCTGAGCTAAAGAGAATTCTCCCTAATGCAGTTGTCAGGTATTGATTTTATACAGGAAGAAGCTATGCCGTAAGGAAGGAGTGATCTCCTGCAACACACTCCCTCTTAAGAGAAGTCATCATCTGATGACGGAAAGCCTTATTAGGCAGTAAGTCTATTATTTAGACAACAAATGGCTCAATGGCCAATAATGGGCAGACAACAAATGGCTCAAAAGCCAATTCCCATCTTACAAACATGAAAGTTCGCAACAAATGCGTAGCTCAAATACAAACCTCCCTGGCTGTGATTCGAACCCCTGCGGCAAATATCCTTGTTTATTGAGATTTAAAAGACCAATACACTAGCCCTGAGCTAAAGAGAATTCTCCCCAACGCAGTTGTCAGGTATTGATTTTATATGGGAAGAAGCTATGCCTTAAGGAAGGAGTGATCTCCTGTAACAACAGTAAATGGTTTAGCCAATCAGAAATTGTGTTCTGTTTTTAGAATTAGGAAAACTCACACAGGTGGTTTAATGATGCTGTTGACCAAGATCAGGATGCACAGAGCATTCAGTTGGATCTTTGATTCTCAGTGTCTTTTATTTGGTAAGATTACAAGAAATTACTCCTTTGCCCACTCTATTTTCTAGAGCTACTCACTGCAGGGGTATTCACAAAAAGCTTGTATAGTAAGTGGTGGAGGATAGTAAGTAGCGGAAGATTGAAGCTAATTTACCCGTAACTGTTCTTTATAATCCCTCACAGCTTTTCTGGCAGCAAAGAGTAGTGAAGTTTTCTCTTTAACTTGTTGTTGTAATTGTTTTATCTCTGTCTCTTTCTCCTGTATTGTATCTTTAAGCCTCGGTATAGTTTCTAAGTTCTGCAAAAAATCGTAAGTTTGTTCGTTTTTTTATATTGGAGTTTAACGCTGTTTTAACCCTTTACCACACAATCCCGACTTTTAACGACCCTGATAAAGAAGGCTTTTGAAAACATTGTGGAAAAAAGGAGAAAATGCTGATAACCAGCATTTTCTCCTTTTCCCACAATGTTTTCCAACCTTGCAGAAACAAATGCAGTCATTTCAGCCACATTTAATTTGTCGTCTGCAAATGCTTTCAATTTGGACCAGCCCGAAATATTGTCGTTTGTTAAAGAGTTAACAGCTTAGGTCATAATAATCAGGGTGGTCATTGCACCTCCACACATATTTTCTGGCTTTCTCACACCAGTAGTGACAAAATTTCTTTCCAAGCCACTGGCTACTTACGGTATCATACATGCGTCACATTAGAAAGGAAAACAATCATCGGAAAGAAAGTTTGCCGCAATCGGGTATCGAACCCGCAACCACCAGATCAGCAGTCGGATAACCAATTCACTGAGCTAAAAAGCTGTATTTTGCATTTTTCAAACAAAATGTTTACCCTGTTTAACCCTTTACCACACAGTCCCACTTTTAACAACCATGAACAAGAGTGCTTTTGAAAACATTGTGGGAAAATGAGAAAATGCTGCTAACCATTTTCTCCTTTTCCCACAATGTTTTCCACACTATCAAAGACAGATGTCATCATTTGAGCTACACTTAATGTGTCGTCTGCAAATGCTTTCAATTTGGTCAAGTCCAAAATTTTGTTATTTGGTAGAGAGTTAAAACTTTCAATTTCTAATCTGCCAAATGAAAAAGTTACAAAAACAAGAGAGCCATGATGGCCCTGTATCGCTCCACTGGACAAGTTTTGACACCAGGGCTATAATTGGTATAAGGCCATATGGTTTAAGACAAGAAGATTTTTAAAGTTTTCACTATATAAGCTTATGTAAAACTTGTGACCTGCAGGTTA
Organism: Tridacna gigas; assembly: GCA_945859785.2. Lineage (NCBI taxonomy): Eukaryota > Metazoa > Mollusca > Bivalvia > Cardiida > Cardiidae > Tridacna > Tridacna gigas. The sequence goes on along the minus strand of OX244034.2, from coordinate 8,495,475 downwards.
GGGCCAATTTTGACCACAGCTTTTTTTAGAGGTCCATTAGATGAAGCTACATGCAAAATTTAATAGCCCTAGGCCATATGGTTTCAGGACAAGAAGATACTTTAAAGTTTTCATAGAAACCTACGTAAAACTTGTGACCCCCCTTAGGCAGCGCCAATTTTGACCACAGGGCTATAATTTGAATGGTTTTTGTAAAGGTCTATTAGGTGAAGCTACATGCCGACTTTGGTATCCATAGGCCTTATGATTTCAGACAAGAAGAATTTTAAAAATTTTCAATATTTTTCAGTCTTTGACCCATGGGGCAGGGCCAATTTGACCCTGAAGTTATAATATGAAGGATTTTTGTTGAAAAAGTCCATTAGATGAAGCTACATGCTAAATTTGGCAGCTCTGGGCCATATGGTTTAGAACAAGAAGATATTTAAAATTTTCACTATATAAACCTATGTAAAACTTGTGACCCACGAGGCAGGGCCGATTTTGACCCTGGGGCTATAATTTGAAGAGTATTTGTAGAAGTCCATTAGATGAAGGTACATGCCAAATTTGGTAACCCTAGGCCTTATGGTTTTGGACAAGAAGATTTTTAAAGATTTCCAATATTTTTCAGTTTTGTTGCCATGGCAACCACAGTTTTAATAGGAATCAAATTCTTTGAAGAGTTTCTGAAGAGGGCCATGCCAGGACCATTTCTGTGAAGTTTCGTTAAAATCCGATGTGCAGTTCTAGAGAAGAAGATGTTTGAAATAAAAGTTAACACAGGCACGGACGCATGGACGGACACATGCACGACGGACTCAAGGCCATAACATAAGCCTGCTGGCCTTTGTCCAGTGGAGCTAAAAAACAATGATAAATAAAGGAAAGGACCATTACGTAATGATGTATTTTGAATTCATAATGCCAAAATTTCAAAACATTTTTCATTTTCCATTATACACAATATACACAAAAGTTACTTAAATGATCCTTCTTAATAGCATTCATCTGTTAGTAAGTACCATACTTTGCAACATAAAAAGCTGGAACCATGCAGCCTTTAACTCTTTACCAAACGACAAAATTTTAGACTAGTCCAAATTGAAAGCAGTTGCAGACGACAAAATAAGTGCGACTGAAAAATTAAAAGTTGTTTTGGGAAGGGTAGAAAACATTGTGGGAAAAGGAGAAAATGCTGGTTACCAGCATTTTCTCCTTTTCCCACAATGTTTTCAAAAGGCTTCTTTCTCAGGGTCGTTACAAGTCGGGATTGTGGGGTAAAGAGTTAAACATGCATTTCTAAAATTACTCATTTACAAAATTTCTTGTAAACACTCCAAATTAGTTTATTTTTTAGTACAAGCTTAAAGAAACTGGACAAAAACTTTCACAAAAATGGCTCACTTTTGACATCTGAATAACAGAACAGTTGTTTAGCAAGCAGAAACTCTACTTTTTTACGTGGCCAGATATGACATTCTCATACCAAATTAACTTGTCACAAAACAACCAAGCAGTTGCTTTTAGAAACAGATTGATTTTCAGTGAAAATTCTAAGTTGAAAAAGAGGCATAACTGTGTCAAAAATATTTTGATGGTTCTCTGGCCCTGTTGTATGGGTTCCCCTTTCGATAGTAAACAACTAGTCCAAGTTTGAAGTAAATATCTTCAGTACTATGAGAGATATTATAAAATTTTACCTGCCTCTGTTGTATATGTTCCCCTTTTGATAGTCCGAGTTCTTCATTAATGACAGAAATATTATAAAATGTCAAGGTTTTTGCACAGCGACAACACAGCCGACAACAGGGCTGTAATGATACCTTGATATTTTCTTACAAAAGCCAAGCTAAAAATTATGTTTGGAACGATGAGGAAAATCTAGATATCGGTGAAAAGTTACAAAACTAACCTTCTCGACATTGTCGTTCTTCATGAGTTCATGTCGCACCTGCAACTTTAAATCTTCTACCTTCTCCCTGAGGTCTGTGTTAGCACTATTTAATATCTTCGAAAAACAATAAAAGTAATAAAAAGCTAAGAAATGAAAACTATTGACCACTTAACTCTTTACCAAACAACAAAATTTTAGACCAGTCCAAATTGAAAGCTTTAGCAGACAAAAAAATAAATGTTACTCAATAATTGAAATTTGTTTTGGGAAGAGCAGAAAACATTGTGGGAAAAGGAGAAAATGCTGGTTACCAGCATTTTCTCCTTTTCCCACAATGTTTTCAAAAGGCTTCTTCTTCAGGGTCGTTAAAAGTCGGGATTGTGTGGTAAAGGGTTAACCCTTTACCACACAGCCTGACTTTTAACGACCCTGGAAGAGAAGGCTTTTGGAAAAATTGCAGGAAAAGGAGAAAATGCTGGTAACCAGCATTTTCTCCTTTTCTGACAATGTGTTCTACCCTATTAAGGACAAATTTCTTCCTTTGGAACACCTTTAACATCTATAAATGCTTTCAAAGTTTCATAGTCTGGTAAAAAGTTAACAGAAAATAAAGCACCACAAAACTATTGAAAGATCAATAGAACATAAAGTACCATTACCATTTTCATCTTTGATTTTATCAAAACTTAGATCAATTGAAGCTACATATAAATGATCAATGCTTTGCAAAAAGGGGTCTATTCCCACAATGTTTTCCAAAGGTTTCTTCTTCAGGGTCGTTAAAAGTTGGGATTGTGTGGTAAAGGATTAACCCTTTACCAAACAGTCCCGACTTTTAACGACACTGAAAGAGAAGGCTTTTGGAAAAATTGCAGGAAAAGGAGAAAATGCTGGTAACCAGCATTTTCTCCTTTTCCGACAATGTGTTCTACCCTATTAAGGACAAATTTCTTCCTTTGGAACACCTTTAACATCTATAAATGCTTTCAAAGTTTCATAGTCTGGTAAAAAGTTAACAGAAAATAAAGCACCACAAAACTATTGAAAGATCAATAGAACATAAAGTACCATTACCATTTTCATCTTTGATTTTATCAAAACTTAGATCAATTGAAGCTACATATAAATGATCAATGCTTTGCAAAAAGGGGTCTAATGCATCTATTAAAAGTATCAACCAAGGTCAGCATGCGCAGTCCACTAAGGCTGACCTGGGTTGATACTTTTTGCTATTGGTCAATTTTCTGCATGTCAAAGGACCAGTCTAACTCATGATTCAGTCGGTCCATAGACAATATGGATTTTATGGATCCATAACTATGTGTTAACTAGCTTGCTATAATGCATCATGGTAATGCATTTAACCCACTTTTGCCAGAGTACCACTAATATATGAGCCATGATCTGGCAAAAGGGGGCTTCACACATCTCTGTGATGCACCAAACCAATCAAGCCATCATATAACTGGATCCATAAAAGGCATTGTTTTAACCATCAATTTAATCATGAGGTAGACTGATCCTTGGACTGCGCAGGCTGACACGAGTCAATACTTTTCATAAATGCATTAAGCCCCTTTTCACAGAGCATGGCTCATGTTTATATCAGCCATGCTCTGGCAAAAGGAGATTTAATGCATCTCATTATACTAAGCAAGATATCATTTAATTATGGGACCAATGAAATCCATTTCGTCCTACAACTGAATGAATCACGAGGTAAAATGGTGCTTTGACATGCAGAAAAATTGACCAACAGTGAAAAGTTTTGACCCAAGTCATCCTGTGTGGACTACATCTGTTGATACTTTTTGCAGATGCCTTAAACCCCCTTTTTACAGAGCATGTTTCATACGTATTTGAATTTTAGATGAGAAATAAACCCTGTCATGCCCAGTGATCTGGTCAATATTCTGGCCAAACAGCTTTGAATCTTGGTCTATACCATCCTAGGGGCAACTGAATCTTTTCTTAGTATTATAGGGGTAAGCCTTTTACCAAACAATCACAAGTCTTTATGGCCAAGAGGAAGAAGACCTCTTGAAACAGTGTGGGAAAAGGAGAAAAGGCTGGTAATTTTCTCCGTTTTCCAAAATATTTTCTTCCCTTTCAAAGACGATTCCCATCATTTGAACTACATTCAGTTTGTTTACTGCAAATCGCTGGGTCAGAGTGAAACTATGGTATCTGCATTTTCCAAAATTTTACAGGAGAAGGAAAAAACTGATTAATTTCTTTATCAAAACACAAAATGGACCAATACTGTAACATACTGTTTATTTCAATAAGTTCTTTTAATGACTTAAATCAATTGCAAAAAGCTATTTTTGGATTTTTTGTTTTTTAATACAATGTCAATTACAATAGTTTCACACCAAGAATAATGGTGTTCTGCAGAAATCATGTTAGTATGAAACTATTGTATTTGCATTGTTTTGATTTACTATTTGCAAGTTAGCAAATATTATATCATTTACAAAAAGGTTTTGCTTTATTGTGATTATAATGCTATAGTGTAGATATATTTTAAAAAAGAAATTAAACTGAAACAGCATTATAAAGAGGAGAAATATTGTATAAAAGAGAGCATATTGCCGTTGACAGGTATGTGCTGTCTCCTTGCTAAACTGTTTGTATCAGTAATGAGTTTATTTCGAATGGTGGTATTGGTGGATAATAGGTTGTCTTTATTTTTGAATTAAAAGAAGATCTGGTTGATTTTCCACATGTATTTGTGTGTAATAATGATGTGTTAGAGCAAACAGACAGCTTCTTGATCAGGAGATCTTCAGCCATGGTTCTTGTCTCTGCAGTTGTTGGGTTATGCTTGATGGCTTTCAATGACTCAAATGCTTGTTCAATGACTCAAATGCTTGTTTGTTTACACTGTGTTTTGTGCTGCTTTCAACAGTATTTAGGATACATCACTGTAACAGGATATTTACATACATGATTCTCAGCTAAGCTCTGCAGTACTTGCCAAAGAATGCTCTCACAAAACACCAGCAATTCAGGTACATAACCTTTGGGAAACAAATCAACCTCTTTAATACCAGGCTGGATCCCTTCTTAGTTGTTGCAATGTACATGTATTTGTTTAATAGAGATAGAATCTGATGTACTAACAACACTTAAAGTAGTTTAAGGCAATCTAGAGAATAATGCATATTAATAAGAGCCAAACTGTATGCTACTGCTTTAAAAAAAAAGTCTTTGTAAATTAACACACCTCTTTGCTCTATAGCTGGATTTATGGAAACCAATTTTGTATAATGCATTCTCAAACCACATGACCAATAAATTACTTCTCATTCCAAATAATTTCATTCTAAATCTTAAGAAATTTATTGTATTTGAGAATCAGCGACATCTTGTTAACCCTTACCACACAATCCCGAGTTTTAACGACTCTAAAAGAGAACCCTTTTGAAAACATTGTGTGAAAAGGAGAAAATGCTGGTAACCACTACCAGCATTTTCTCCATTTCCCACAATGTTTTCTACCCCTCCTAAAACAGATTTCAATTTTTCAGTCACAATTATTTTGTCTTCTGCAAATGTGTTCAAATTGGACAAGTCTAAAATTTTGTCGTTTGGTAAAGAGTTAAGACAAGAAATACTCTGGTAGTTGGTTTACCCAATAACAAGCTCTGTTTATTAAGATTTACAAATTTAGAACTGGAAATTATAACCGTCAGAGTGCCAAGTACATGTATAACTTTAGTTGTTGTCTTGGACACTGTAGATCAAGATCTGTGGTTGTATTCAACAACCATTCTAAGTTTCATTCATTTGACACCCTTGGGTATGAAAAGAAGAATACTTGAGTCATTTTTCAGTTCAGTCACTTTAAAAAATAACTACACAATTTTACACACAACAACATAACAAGGCAATCTTTGAGATTGCTTGGAAATATGACATATGTCACATCAGAGAGTACAACTAAAACAGCCACAACAAATCTTAAATAATGACATCTCATTTGCTCACATTTTCAGCAAATGATAAGACTATTATTTTATCATTTTGTATTTATCATCAGAAAAAAATTATTTCAGAATTGATAAATTCAGGTCTATGCATGGTAAGTAGGAAGATGGTTAGAGAAGTATCTCACCAGAGTTTACTTCCTTTTTATGTAGTGCATTTTTTGGACAAAGATCTGTCAATTTTGGTACAGTGGTTAAGGTGTTTGTTTCATTATCTAATGTTTCTGTGTTAAATCCCACCAGCTGTGCTGGTTGCATGGGAGTGTCTTTAGTCTAGGCACTGCAGAGCCCCAGCCTAGTGCTGGTTAAACCCCAGAGGCACTTGAGTAATAGAACAGCCACCATGATGTGGCAGAAATACTCATGAAAGAAGTAAAACAAATTTCTTTAATTTCACAAAATAACTTAGGACTTGGCAGAGAGTGCCATTTCATTTCTGATTGCCTTATAATGTTTAAATAGATAAACCATACTAATATATCACCTTCATGAAAGAAGCATGAACAAATTTTGTTCATTTTACTGAATTAATTACCGGTCGGAGTTGGCCAAGTGTGCTCAGTCATTTATTTATTGCCTTATAAATAAACTATGATTGTCCACCTTTTTCAGTAACCAGTAACTCTCTTATTACTGTGACTTTATCTATTTGTCTTAATCTTTTTAAAGTAAAGCAATTAACCAAGCATCCTGTTGTACCTATTGTCCTTTCATGTCTTGAACAGTTAATGCACTATACAACAACTTTCATACGGACAAACAATGCCAAACACTGAAAACTGAACATGGTCCAAAATAACTAGAAAATTAAGTTGCATTGGTCTTCAAGTTTAAGTATGCTTAATCTTCTGGTATGAGCTCTATCAGAGAGCATCACCAGCCACTTAAATTTTCTCTGCGACAATGCCCTCGAGAAATTTAAAACACAATGTAAAATTTGACTGAAAGAAGAAAGCAATTTGTAGAACATTGTTTCAACTCCTTACCACACAACAAAATTTTCAATCCATCAAAATTCAAAGCATTTGAGGCCGACAAATGTGACTCAAAAATTAAAATCAAGTGTAAAAGGGTAAAAAACATAGTGGGAAACGGAGAAAATGCTGGTGATCCCTAATGTTTCCATGACCTTTCATTCTCTGAGTCATTTTAATTTGGGATTGGGTGGTAATGGGTTAAAGCTGAGGTAAAAGTAGGCAAAACAAACACTAATTTTTAGGAATTATGTCAAAGATGTGTGCATCTGATAAAGAAATAACCGCATGCAATTGTAATATCATCTAAGAATAAGTATTTAATTGAGGCCTGTCCACTTATTTATTAGGATGGATTTGTCATCTCCATCTGCAACATTTCATCTAAAGGGTTTCGTCTCAAACTGATGGAAGGTTAACCCTTTACCACACAATTCCACCTTTTAATGACCCAGAAGAAAGAAGGCATTTGAAAGCATCGTCAGAAGAGGAGAAAATGCTGGAAACAACATTTTCTCCCTTTTCCACAAAAATTTGGTACCATTTCAAGGACTAAATCTATTGCTTGAGCCACACTGAATTTGTTGTCTGCAAATGCTCTCAATTTGAAAAAGTCTTCAAGTTTGTTGTTTGTTAAAGAGTTAAAATGCATTCATTTTAATAATTAATAACTAACGTTGTATTAGCCAGGCATTTTCTCCACCTGTGGTTCTGTCTTAAACCGCATATATACAGTTCTCAAACTTCTGAAATGATTCTTTAAGTCTTTGTGTAAAGTGATGTTTGGCGGTTCTTGCTCATTAAAAACATAGCTTGTGCAGCAAGGGGTTGTTTATTAAATACATAAAATTGATTAGGACATAAATACTTTAACTCTTAACCACACAATGAAATTTAAGAGTTGTCCAAGTTGAAAGCATCAGTTTTGCAGACCACAAAATAAACGTGGCTAAAAATGGAATTTGTTTTAGGAAGAGTAGAAAACATTGTGGGAAAAGGAGAAAAAGCTGGTTACCAGCATTTTCTCCTTTTCCAACAATGTCTTCAAAAGCCTTCTTTTTCAGGGTTGTTAAAACTTGGAATTACATGTATGTGGTATAGTGTTAATAAAGCCTACCATGGAACCTGTTTCTCTGACCTTATTTTCCTTTGTCTCTCATCAAAATTAAGACAAGAAAGCACATGATCTCCTCTAAGACTGACTATCCACCCTAAAATTGACTATTGTGATATTATTACTATTGGAGCAACCACTATCACATTGCAATAACTACTGAGGGTCTAATATTGCGATGCATCGCAATACTATCAGATGACCTGGCCATAAATGATTTTGAGGAGTTTTTGTATTGTTTTGAAACAGTGGGAAAGGGGTAAATTCCTGATTATGTCCTACTGTATTTGATAATAGATACTACAGTACAATGAAAGTCAACTGAATTAGATAGAACCTTTCTAGCTTTGTTTTCCACTATCTCAAAATTTACCATCATGACAACAAAGATGTGCTTATTTAATACATATGGAAAATGCTGTCACTAAGAAATATCAACTGTAAATAACCTTTTTGTTTATCTTAATAAACTGATGCAAGCCATAATTAACTATCAAAACTATCAATTGTTGAACAGATTGTCAGCAACTGTAGTCCATTTCAAACACTGCAATCAAAGCAGTCACTATCATGATCAATGAATGTTTAGATCTATCTTTAGACCCTAAATTTCATCAACTACATAGAGGTCATTACAGGGTATGCCTGGATATTATATTATGTTTGAGGGCTTTAGCCTGAGGGCAGAAATCTATGTAAGAGTGGACATTACTGTTTGGGCCTCGCCATATAATTATAATCATATAAATTCACCTATTTTGTGGTACAAAATTTCATATCCTAATTCCTATTTAAAACATCTGTTTGCTGTCCCTTGACAGACTGAATCAGCCATTTATTTCAAATAGAATACTTCCAAGAACTTTCCATAACCATCCAAGGGTTCTGTTGCTATAGCTTTTGAAAAAATATCTTGTCAATGGGCTTGATATCAGCCTGTTGACCAGTCATATCTGTCCTCAGATCTGATTTGTATACCCAAATAAGGCCAGTACCACACCATTTTCAGTGGAAAATGATATCATTTAAAGTAACAAAATATGATGCTGCTATGTATGTCATTTCTTTAACCCTTTACCACATAATCCTGTGTTTTAAAGATCCTTGGAAAGGAAGCTTAGGAAGACACTGTGGGGAAAGGAGAAAATGTTGGTAACCAGCATTTTCTTCTTTTCCCACAATATTGTCTACCCTTCCAAAGGCAAATCACATTATTTGAATGAAACCTAGTTGTCATCTGCAATTTCTTTCAGTCTGGACATATCTAAAATTTTGTAGTTTGGTAGAGTTAACAGCATTATTATAGATTACTACTGAAATTTTAAATAAAATAGATGATAACAACACTATGAGGTAATCAGTGATGTAATCAATATGCATATCTTCAGTACTGGAAGTTCTCTGTGGTATTGTATGAAAGTATGGTATCTGCACTGTTATTGATTATTGTTCAGTGTGGGACTATTGTATCAGCATTAATTAACCATAATTACATGATTGTATAATACTTTTGACCTGCCATACTCTTTTTTTTTGCACTTCTTAAAGTGTAGAAAGAAGGCACAAATCATCCAACATGTGTAATATGTACATATGGTTTGATTTCTTTTCATTTATAATGAAAATGTTTCCAAATGCTTCTTGAAGAAAGTTCAACATAAAACAAAATTTAGATGTAATATCTAAAGGCAACAGCATTCACTGTTTAACTCATCAATATGAAAATGATATTAAAACAATCTTATCAACTGGAAAAAGCTTCATTATTACTGAAATAACTGCACAACTTTCTATGATTGGAAAAAAAGCACAAAAAAAGGAGAAATAACTTCACTTTATCACAATATTTTGAGAGCATATACATGTATACAACAGATTTTAAATGAAAATGCTGAGAATGATTCAAACAATGACAGGCTTTAGCTGATATAGATCATCAAAAGAACCTGTGATGCAGTTGAAATTAATTAATCAGAATGTTTCAGTTATTTACAACAATAACATTTTTTAACTTCATTCAAAAAGTTGTTATGAAACTGTTGTAAGTGCAAATTGCACATGCAATAGTTTCACACTGAAAATATTTACAGTCATGCAGATACAACATTTTGCATAATGTCGACTAAAGTCACTTTGAGGTAAAATTCATGCCTAGTACTTCATCAGTAGATGAAGTACTTGATTTATAGTAGATTTATGTAAAAAAAGCATTTTTGAAAAAAATGTCACTTGCCATAGTTTCACACTAACCCAGCGAAATGCTTTCAATTATAATAATGGAAAAGTCAAAAATTTTGTGATCCACTGAAGTCATGACATAAAAATTAGTGGGTGCACTGTTGAAAAAAATCTCCTTCCAGTTTCATTAATAATCAAACTCCATCAGTACATCACCATGCAATAATACAATATTATAACCATCAACTCTAATTCTATGTTTTAAAATGAAATGAATTTAGACCCCATATACCTTTTAGAGAAACTTTCTAAACTAATGTTTTTGTACCAGTTTTATCTGGATAATCGATTAACTAAAAAGATTTAAAATTTTTTCATAAATTATCAGCATACTAAAGTCTTGTACAGTCCAGGCCATTTTAGTGACCACCAATGTGAGCAACAGGCCCTTGGATAGGTGACTGTTTTGGTATGGTAAAAGATTAACCCAATACCACACAACAAAAACTTTACACTTGTTCAAATTGAAAGCATTTGCAGACGACAAATTAAATATGGCTCACAGGGTGAGATTTGACTGTAAAAGGACAGAAAACATTGTGTGAAAAGGAGAAAATGCTGGTTACCAGCATTTTCTCCTTTTCCCTCAATGTTTTTGAAAGGCTTCTTTCTCAGGTCTGGATT